>OV816025.1:127270913-128676777 GCA_929113105.1 Agrypnus murinus | reverse complement strand
TGGAGTCCCCACAGATATACTACTGATCACAGATTCTTACGTACGAAGAAATGTACACATTGATGTGTAAAATAGAATCCGTTTTGAATTCTCGGCCATTGTGTCCACTCAGTAATGATCTTAATGACATTTCATCTCTTACTCCGAGTCATTTTTTGCACCTTGATCCCCCTACATGTTTGCCTGCCACAGATTTCTCTAACGTTCCTAGCAATCGTTTAAATAGATGGCAATTAATTAAAAAGATTCAGCAAGATTTCTGGAAGAGATGGCATAATACTTATCTCACTACTTTACAGCAAAGGCTTAAATGGTCTGTAAATACGGCTAATAGTAATATTAAAATAGGTTCTTTAGTTCTAATTAAAAATGAACTTACTCAATCATTAAATTGGAAACTTGCTCGAATAATAGAATTTCATCCCGGACATGACAGCGTGGCTAGAGTCGCTACGGTAAGAACAGCGACAGGATTATTTAAAAGACCCATGGTAAAGCTTTGTTTGTCCTTTACCAATAGAAACAGAATAGCTTGAAATATTGCATATTTCAGGTGGGCGGTTAATGTTACAGCATAATTTATGTATTCTATTTTTCTTTCATTATTGTTGTTAATGTTACAGCCTAATTTATGTATTTAATTTGTTCTTTCATTATTGTTCATTACCGAAAGGTACCCTCTTTATAGTAGTTATGTATGCAACGATTGTTATTATTTCTACGAAGTCGTCTTTGGAAAAATTATTATAAATTCAGAGAGAGATAAAAAAAAATTGAAAACTGACGGGTAAAAAACCCTACTCTAAAACTTCCTAAGAAAAACAGAACTCTGTGTGTTATTTGGACGGCAAGTGTTAGTGGAAGTGTCCCTTAGAAGAACTAAAGTACCAAGTCAGAGATTCATAAATCCCCCGGACCACATCCTATGGAAATAGTTCATTTTAATTATTCAGGTAGGTGAAGAAACCCATCAGTTTAATTACTCTTCAAGGTCCTTCGAAATTTACTCTTTTTATTTTTGTTATTCAAACAGGTACACTGAGAAAAAGGTTTATTAGATGTCACTAAAATTTATTTGAGGTAAACAAATACTAAAGTTGAATACGGCGAAAGAAAGATACAGTTATATGAACCAAAGGCTTAAGTTCGATATTACAATTAAGCAATAATTTAGTAGAGTCAAGAATTATGTAACTGAAATAAAAGTGTTTCTAAAGAAACAAAGCGGAAAGTTAAGTCAAATATATTGTTTGTTTCACAGAACTAAATATAATTCCTACAACCTATGGCTTATTTGCCATAACACAAGTAAAATAGTTGTAACATAGAACTAATTATTTAGATCAACTAAATCTTAGGTTGTAGGAAATGTAGGCCGTCTTCCCGTAAGTATGCTTCAGAATTCAGAACAACCAAATTTTTTGTTCTTTTACATTAATGAAAATTTTATTGCAAGGTTGGCTAGTTTAAAAGAAATTAAATTATTATTTACCTCAAGGCAAGCAAAATATTCATAATTAAAGTATGCATGTCACAACTAACTCAAATTGTTAATAGAATTGATTGTTACTTCTTTTAATTATTTATAAAAATTGAATGAAATCATGTTTTGTTCACAAAACTTCACCATTCTTTTTAGACAATAAAACATCTGATTTACCTTTAATGTGTTTTATATCAAATTTACAGATACAAAACATTTTTCTACATTAGCAATAGGCTAATTTCATGCCAAATCACCTAATTTTAAAACATGACCGTGCTTCTATATCTCAGATTTTGTTCAGATTTTTTCCTTGCATAGATACATTCGAGGGCATCAGATTAGAGGGGCGTATCACCAAATTTGTGATCTTTTGTCTTACAAAACAAAAAATCACAATCTGATCAGATGCCCTTGAATTATGAAATGACATTAAACTAATTTTTTGGGTGAAAATACTGTTATCCCACACTAAGGAACGAACCCATGGGGGGTGGGAGGGGAAGCTCCCCCCTCAAAGTTGATAATTTTGAGCGAGAGTTGGCAATTTCACAATTTGAGAAAAATGAGAAGATAAGAAAATGTGTCCAAAACAATTTATTTTTTTAAAATTTAATCTAATTGTCATACATAGTACACATTGGAGAGTTTTAAATAAAAATAAGATTTATACTAATTTTGCTTCATATAATGTTAGGTACAAATAAAAATATTTTCTTACTAGTAGTTGGTATTTTCATCTTAATAAGTTGGCAATTTTAAGGTTACCCCCCTCCAAAAAAACTCCTTAGGTTCGTCCCTGCCCACACTTTGCATCATCTGGCTAAAATTGTCATAACTCCCTTATTCTTTATGTTATCTGGCTAATTCAGGTATCAGATTAAAACTAGTTTTTGGATCTTTCAGAGTATATCAAGAAACGTGCAACAGACATTGAACAGTAGAAAAAGAGGAGGCTCTGAGAACAATTTTTTTTCAAAAATAATTTTTTTAAATCTACAAAGAACACCCTTTTTGTTTTTTTAACCAAGCCACGTATATGCTAAGGTAATTCTATAAAACAAGATTCAAAGGTATAAAACACTAAAATTTGCTTTTCTACTGTGCATGTCTTTGAACGTTACTTGATATAATCTGAAATATCTAATAGCAGTATTTGCAAAGATATCGAAATTTTCAAAAATCTTCGGCTGTTTTCATCCAAGAAATCTGAAAAAATTAATTTAATGTCATTTCATAATTTATGTGTCTATACAAGAAAAAAATTTGAAAAAATTTAAGACTTGAAGCAAATAGCTCTAGGTGATTTGGCGTGAAATTAGCCAATAATCAATGAAAATCATTGAATAAATGAAACATCAACATAATATTTATCAAGTATTATTGAAATAGGCAATATAAACCTTTTGAATGTCTGTTATTGAACGACTCACTACTACAAACATATAATGAATTGTTGAAAGGTCAATCCAAACTTGGACATTTTATTTTAGTCTTGTTTATGTTTACACATCCAGTGTGCACCAGGATTCTATAACAAAAATAATAAATAAGATACTTATTACTTTTTGATTTAATGCAATATATTTGTACCTTCACCTGTAAAATAATCCCCGCCTTTGCTTCATGAGTGGTAGGATTCCAAAATTGCTGTTACCTTGCTTGGCTTGAACTGCAATTTTCTCCTGGTGCCGGTGGAACCAACGATGATACTCGTATAAGTGATAATTTCATCACTATTCGCGAATCTGCAACTCTTAATATTTAAACAAACATGATAAATGTATACACTGAGAGAAATGAAAATGTTGATTCAAAAATTATTTATTGTTGACATACTTATTACTTTATGATTTAATGCAATATATTTGTACCTTCACCTGTAAAATAATCCCCGCCTTTGCTTCACGAGTGGTAGGATTCCAAAATTGCTGTTACCTTGCTTGGCTTGAACTGCATTTTCTCCTGGTGCCGGTGGAACCAACGATGATACTCGTATAAATGATAATTTCATCACTATTCCCGAATCTGCAAACTCCTAATATTTAAACAAACATGATAAATGTATACACTGAGAGAAATGAAAATGTTAATTCAAAAATTTCTTGTTCAAAAATTATTTATTGTTGACACAACAAAAAGACTACCACTTACCAATGTTGCTTTGAATGAAGTTTTAATGATAATTAAATATAATTGTTTTGTTTGATATTTATATTTTCTTAAAACTTAAAGCGAAGAGGTAAAAACATTTTTCACAACATTAGAAATTGTTTAATATAAGATCAACAATGTTAATTTTGTTTAAAACGAATGTTAAAACAGTTTAAACCTTTAACCAAAAGATGCAGATTGTTGAACAAACAAACCAAAATTAACATTTTATTTTGCACACATATTTAAAGTTTAGAATATGCTGATTTCTTCTTTGATTTAACAATTTCCTTCTTTCAGTGTAATATAAAACTATTTAAAAATTAATTGAATATATAGTTAGTACTTTGATTAGTTACTGGTACTTCTAATAAGAATTACATAATGACTTACTTAAATATTGCACTAATCAATCAAATTTTTCTTACCTTTAAAATAATCAATTAGCTGTTCTTTCCAGTTCCAATTAACATTAAAAGAATTTTAACTTTTTTGGTCACTCATTGAAATAATAAACACTTAATCAGTAATCACAATTAACTACAACTGCTACCCGTGTAATAGAACTTCCAAACTTGGTGAAGGTCGAAATGTTGTGATGCAATCTTTTTGGACGCGTCATCTTAACGTACATTTGAAGAACAAAAAGATAGTAAAACTAAATTAACTGCAATTCATTTAAATAAATATTTTATATTCTGCACGGAACGCAAGCTTGCAGTAAATAAAGATAGAATATCAGCAATTCATAATTTAGTTCTGAGAACTTTATTAAACATTTGTTGCAACTTTCACATTAAATCAGTCCCATTATAATAATTCATTTTATTTAAATGAAGAGCTGGTCAACTAAACTGATAGCTTTAAGCCAAAAAATATTTACAACACTGAAATAAATTATACTCAAATAAAGTACCAACTTGAAGCAAAATATCTTGTTTCGTTCTTTTAAAAACAGCAATATTAAACTAAAAAACATTTGTTAGCTTTAATTAAAGAACTCTCAATTGTACCTAAGTAAATACATTTTGTATTTGGAAATAAACCTTTTTCTCAGTGTACATTGCCGTCATTTTGACCTTTCAGATAGGCCAGTAACTTTTTATACGCAGAAATGTCCACGTTTTCATTTACTTGTAGAGTGCTTCTCAGCATTGAGTACACTGACCAGAGTGTTGAAGCTTTAAGAGTTTTCACCTAGGCATAAGAATATTTAAATATTGGTGTGTGAATGTAATAAATCAGAAGGATGAATTTTCAAAGAAGGATGCAATTAGAATATTTTCATTAGCTCCTTGCACACTTTTAGCGTTTCTACAATTACAAAATTGTTGGTAAGTTGCCTCATATTTTTCTCTGAACTTCAATGGTAACAAACTCGTCGTCGTTTCTGATACTGATTGCAAAATATCTTCATTATCTGTTTTTAATTGATTCGTTTTAAATGAACAATTTTTCACAAATTATTATTTTACTTGTTTATTGTTAGATGTTTTGTTACCATGTCAGCCATCTCAGCACACGCTTGACGTACTTTAAAAAATTATTTTTGATGATATTTGTTTTTTAAAATAACGTGATTTCCATCAAGCACACGAAAAAATTGCATGTTCAACGCGTAAGAAAAGTGCTTTACCATTTCGCGAAATTATTAATTCACTCGCTTCGCTAGCGCTTGCTCGTGAATTAAACAATTACACTCGCTGGAAAACTATCACTTTTCTTTACTTATTAAACAATCTACTATTTTTTTAACGAATGCAATAAATTCTGCATTTTACTTAAAAAAACCTATAAATTAAAACATATTTAAATTTTTTTAATATTACTGTATAGGTAACAAATCAATATGTAGTAAGAACAAGTAACATTAAACTCCAAAACATGCAAAAATCTTTTTCAATGATAGTAGTTAACCTAAATTAACGCCACTTGCTTGATGTATTTAATTTGAATTGCATTATTCCGCAGGTAGCAGGAGGATCTACTCAACTGATCAAAACTAAAGTCTGTAATATCTTTTATTCACAATCGATACATAATGTGTTCATTACTGACGTTCAAAAAGTTAGAAAGTAGTTTATTATACATCAGAGTCAATAATAAGTCATCTTGGTTAGTAATGAGTTCTCTTGGTTAGTAATATCCATTACTTACCTTTTGCTCGTTCTAAATATTCTCAACAGATGGCAGAAGTTTTCGTATCTATCTTTACTTTTAGCAGGTAACAAACAGTCAGTCACTGTTTTAGCAACTTCTCGCTATTCCAGTGGTGTGCAACTTACATCAGTTTCACTATCAGGCATTTTAAATCGTGTAAATTGCAATTAGGAGCAATGTAATTAAATTTGGTTTAGTAGTGACACGAATTTACTTTGACAATTGTTGCAGCAATTGTCATTTTATCGCCACCTGAATAAAAACGCTGGTGTTGTATCCTACATATATCAAGTATAAGGTATCAATGTAAGAACATAATTATGTAAGATTTTGAATAAAATAGTATACATACCTCGGCGGGAAGACATTACGCGTCGAGCAGTTGCTGCCCTTGGCGCTTCGCGCCTCGGGCAGCAGCATTGCTCTCCGCGTAATGTTCTACTTCCCGCCTCGGTAAGTAATCTACTATTCAATATCTGTAACATTTTTTGGCTTTTTGTGCTATATCTTGTTGTTGTGATTCACTCCGTGAAATACTAATACTTATTGCGACTTCAAAATAAAAAAAGTCATTCAACCAAATTTAAATTTTAGTTTTGCAAACAAAAATTAGTTTACAATAATAATGTGGGTGTCTTCTGGCAATCCCTAAAATTTGTTTTTAAAGCTTTAAATAGGTTCTGCAGGTAAAGTTATTTCCATGTTCCAAAACCATTAAAAAATGAAACCGGGATATTTCTTTTTTAGAATCTTAACAAATATAGTAACTTACCTTTGAAGGTGTCTAGTACTCATAAAGCCCATTCCAATAAACTTAATCGGAATCAATCATATTTAAGGCACGTTGTAAAAACTATTTCCACTTGTGACAGCACACACTCGGTAAACTGAACTCGGTTTGAAAGACATAATATAAAATGTCTTTTAATTTTCGTAGACTAAAGCTGATATAGCATTTTTAATAAAAGCAGCTTCACAAATACGCAATATAAGCTGTGTAGTTAAAACTCGAAAATAAAATTTAATTCCAGAGACGTTTTATCAAAACATAAATCCATTATACGTGCTTGATAAATGCTATGGATATCAAATAACAATGCCACTTTTGTTTATGTACGTATGTATGACAATATCATATGGTAACTACAACTATTTCGAAAGGTGTAGATTTAACCCAACTAACGTAAACTCCTCGTTAAGTTGACTTTATCCACACTAATGGTTGATTTTACTATAAGCCAAGTAAAATCTGCCAAAAACCAATTAACCATAACTAAATAGTTCACTTTACAAATCGTTTGTTCATTCTGACCTAGATTTTTAGTTAACGCTGCTAAAATTAGGTTAGAACAACAAAAAATCGGTTTACTATAAGACAGTTAGTGATATTTTTTTCAGTGTAGCAGTGATGTCGGACATTTTGGAAACAAGTGTTCGCCGAATTCTTCCTGACTATTTGAGTATGAATAAAATTAGTGCAAGATGTGTAGCGCTTCTTCTTTCTGCTGTTCAACGTCGCCTCGAATGTGCGCGCTCGTTTTTAAACTTGTGTGGAGACGACCCAAAGCCGATTTTGGAGTCCATTGTCACTACAGATGAGTCAATGGTTCTGTATTATGATCCTCTATCCAAAAGGGAATCGATGGAATGGCGGCAACCCGATGAACCTCGTCCCAAAAAGGCGAAAGTCGTTCAATCGACAAAGAAAGTTATGGCAACAATATTCTGGGATTGTGACGGCATTTTACTGATTGATTTTAAAGAACGCATTACAACTGTTAACAGTACATACTATGCGTCTTTATTGCATAAATTGAGAAACAATATTCGTGAAAAACGTCGAGGAAAATTGACAAGAGGTGTTCGATTATTAAACGACAATGCACCCGTTCATACTGCCGCAATTTCACAAGCTACCATTCGCGAATGCGGTTTTGAAAAATTGTTTCATCCGGATATGGCTCCTAGTGACTATTATTTATTTTCCAATTTAAAGAAAGATCTTAGGGACGTCGTTTTAAGAACGAGAACGAGTCGCAAGCAGCTGTAATTGAACATTTTGAAGGAAAAACTTCAGATTATTTTTACAAGGGCAGTGAATTATTAATTCCACGTTGTAATAAGTGTATTGACATTAGGAGAGATTATATTGAAAAATAAAAATTATTATATTTTATTTTATTAAGTTTATTTTTTCTATATCAGACCGACAAATTGATGGTGCTTACCTCGTATATCAGAATTTAAACTAAAAGTAAAAAAAATGTAATGCCTAATTAATAATTGAATAAATGTCTAAATTATTATGCTTATTTATAAAAGTTAAATCTTTTAAACGTTTTATAATACTACCTTCTTCGCAGTTTGTTATTGAACCTAGTCTTCAAATTTACTCTTTTTCTTTGATAAATTTGTCTTGATAGTTGTTGCAGAAGTCCCAATTAAAACTTCACTCTCATTTTCATATTCAGGAGTAAATAATTCGTCACTTGCAAAAATTATGACTCATTTTAATAATCACCTATTATCTACATTAAACTCAAAATTTATAAACTGTTTTAAATCTAAGAAACTATTTAGTACTATTAACCTTAATATTTCCAAATCAGAGCAAAACTAATTTTAAATTTATTAGATTAAAAACAATGCGGGAATGTCCAAAGACAAAACTTTATATTACACGTTTTAGTATCAAACATTGCTTTAAACAGATCTCAGAAAAACAATTCGTTGCCAGTAGCTGCTTATACATGTAAACATTCATTAGTCCTTTATTTTATTACACGATAGAGAAACGGCTAAAAGACAAAAGCCATAAATGCATATACAAAATGTTTTCCCCATAACAAAATACGAGTGATTATTGTGAATTATGATATTTTATACTTTATTATTTTGTCTTTGACTTTATACAATAGAACTGCAACGTAGATCGCAACAAAGTAAATTATAAAATTTATGGCTAAACGGTAAATTATTGTAGGCACTCGGATTTCTAATAACACACAAAATGATATTTTAAAAAATCTTGTCTCGTCCCGCAAGCACAAAGTACACTCTCGTCTCGTATCTCGTCTCGCAAACGAGACGATATTTGCGAGACTCTCGTAAACGACACTTATCGTGGGTATCACTAATTGAAAGAGTAGCGGGCTATGAATGAACTTGTGAAAATGTGATTAAATGGTTGATGGTTGAAATGTTCCAAAATTTCATCTTTCATAAAAAGAATGTAATACTGGATAATCTTTAAATTATAAACAACAGCTGTATTTCGTCTATAAGGTAAATCCATTTAGCTTTATTCATAATTAAACTTCCAACTTCCACGCCAACTCCAATGACAAGAATCCAAATTTATCAAACAAAAAGAAATTTTTTCGCCAAAAGAAAATTCAATCACTAATTAACTTCACTGTACTTTTATTTAATTAAAATAAAATCATTTATTATTAACTGCACTACTTAAAATTCAAAAACTTTATCATTCTAAACATTTTGACGTAACATTAAACATAACCTTTAATTTTTGACATGAAATCAACTTTGATGTTTGATAATAAACATAATCTCAAAATTTTTAAAATTTTGCTCTCCAGGAGAACGCGAGTTCTGTACAATTGAGATTTTTCGAGAGAGAGAGCGTCACCAGAACTCGATCTTAATTTATACCTTTCTGAGAAACAAAAGAATAATCTGGTAATTTTGCTGGTTCTAACTTTAGTATATTTTTAGTGACAACTAAATCTTTGGTGGGAACCAAATGAATTAATTTATTACTAAAATTACTTAAACATATTGTTAATAAATATTAAACGAATTGTTTATAATAATAATAATATAAAAAAGATAGAGGAAAATTTCCTCTCTTTATCATATCTCTGATATCAAATGCTTATATTGAAAACGCGAACATCAACTTAGGATTTATTGGCAACCAACTTGATTTTCCCCTAGATAGAAACATTATTAAAATTTGTAATAAATGTTTATAAACATATTGTTACTTCCTTTTCTTATTACAAACTTAATCCTAATATCCTATATATTAATTATTACATTAATCTTTGTACTCAAATTCTAAATAAAGGCTATTTTTCATAATTTCAGAAAACTATGACCAATTGCAACAATATTTGGTTTTTAAATGCCCAGATCTTCTACAACAAAAGATCCCCACAGTGGCATTTATGTCTCAAATATACTCAAGAACTTACTTGACAACAGTACAATAAAATATTTAAGTTCAAAGACTTCTCAACAATGAAAACTACAAATTCATTATCAAAATACCCAAATCGTTGGGTCTGAAGAAATTTTCCTAATTTTCAATAATAAAAACAGTAAGTAAAGTGATATATACCTGTGTATATCTTCACAACCATACCCTTAATTTGTTTCAGGTGAAAACAAGCCATGAAATGGCTTTAATATCTATTTATATGCAATCTTCAAATAACGATAGTAAATCATCAACCAGCCAAGACAAATTATCAAAATTTAAGGGAAAAATCATTTTAAAATTTATCCTTTTTCCATTAAGCGTGTTATTGAGTGTTTCTTAATCATAATTGAAACATCACATCATAAATTTTAAAATAAAAAAATTCTTTTGAACCCCCGTTATAAACTAGGCAACCCAAAAAGCATAGTTGTATTTATTGATACCTGAAGCATGTCATCTCATGACAATATATATAATAATTCAAATATAAGAGATAAAGATAATATAAACTTAATAAGATAATTTTATTAGATAAATGAGAAAATCTTAATAGGTCCTAACAGTTGGAAATATTAGAATAAACTTTATTCTTTTTATTTAAATATAATGTACAATAAAATCAAAAGTGTACAAACAAAAATAAGATATAACTATCTGTATTCTATGGTAAACAAATATTGATATATTTGGTGCGCCACTGGGTGCGTTATTTTATGCGAAATTGATAATGCTAAAAACACATATAACAATGTTATCGTGTTAAAAAAACTCACAATCATTGCTCCATGCATTTTTATTACCAAACATTTTTTAGCCTCTTTAAGGGTGATTCCTCTGATTTCTACGCTTGGTTAGGTTCTATAATAATTTTGGAGTTTTTAAATAAACTTTCGTTATTGAAAATGAGTTTTTTAATTCTTCTGCTTACAAATTTACGACGGTTGCTGTGTAATCCTTCCTTGCGAGATAGACGATGACTAATGTCGATCATGTCGGTAGTTGTTCCAATAACAACTTTACCTTTGCAAATATGGCTTACCACTACCTCTGTATCTTCATTTTCTTTGCGCAACCCCATAGATACGGAGTCTGTTCCGCCATTTATTGCAAAATTATCAAAAACACATCGCGTACGCAATATGGACGCAAAATGCAATTTCGTGGCCATTACGATAACGACCGCAAAGTAACTTAGTGCCAGTATCTCCACCCATTTTTAAGATACTACATGAAAGCCGCCATTCTATTTAAAAATAAAGCAATGGAATTTATAATAACATGTTGTTTACGGTTGCACAAAAAAAATGTTGTGTGTACCTTGTCCGCGAAATTCTTTAGTATTCTCGAGATTGTCCTACCTCGGCCGTAAACGGTCTTGACAACTATTCTCTCGGTACGTTAAAAAGAGATTTCGCGGCTTTGGTATACAAATAACTATTGCACGGCATAATCACAACGAACATTTCAGGGGCCAACTTCGACGTCAAATTTAAAAAACATCTGTTATAATAAATATATTATTATTGCCGACAGTAATATAACTTAGCAAGCGCCACGCAACTTGGCGAGAAGGTGGGGTACGTAGTAAGTTCATTTTTTAAAAATTCCGCCCATCGAGATATTTACAAGTCAGAGGCGCGCGCTCAAGAGTTCGAATAATAAGGTTTAATTTTATAAATGCCAATAAATGCCATAATAAAGTTTTTGGCAGTCAAGCTCGGAAAATAGTATTTCAAGTTTTTAGGTATTTTAAACCAAATAATTCAGCGGCAGAGACATCAACAACAAAAGTGTCATAAGCTGCAGGAGTATCAGTGAGAACAATAGAAAGAATAGTGAAAGACGGTAGTAATGCAACATCTAGTGAATTAACGGTTTCTTTAAAAATATCTAATAGTATATTGTGTATTAAGGGCTTAATTGAGTGTCTTAGAACCCGTAGAGCCAGTTAGCGCTAAGTCTAAGGCGTTAAAGGGCTCTAAAACACTAATTAAGCCCGAAATGCATACATTAGTTTATGTCCAGTCTAAATTTAAGTTAATATTTAATATTAATTTAAAATAAAAATAATTTGAAAAGTGCCAAACTTCAAGTAGGTAGGTGCAGTGGTCTATAATTACTTTTATTACTATTTAGACGGCGTAAACAAGGGTAGTACAAGGGGATGCTCTAATTTAGCAATTTACGCTCTGGAAACAGGCCACTAAAAGGTCATAATCGCCCGATCGGACATAAAATTTTTAAAAGCCCAGGAAAGAACATGCAAGACATTGATTGGTACCTAACTGACATCCCAGAATACAAGATAAGTGAGTGGCACTGGTCGAACCCTCAGAATAATTTTACGTAATATGGGATTTCGTTGGAGAAAAACGCAAATTAAGAGAAATGTTCTGATAGAAAAAAATGAAATAAGGTGTTTAAGAATTATTTGCAAAATATTAGATACTATCGGAGTAAAGGGCGACCCAGTGTATATTTAGATGAAACATATTTGCATATTACCCATACTTCGTTAAAACGTTGCAGCGACGAAAACATCAAAGGTTTATTTTCAAATATTTCTAAAGAAAATAGGCTGATTATAATTCACGCAGACGGCTGATTCGCAATGGGCTTCATACCAAATTACCTTTCAATGTTTAAATCTTGAACTAATACGGGTGATTACCACAATAAAATGAACTTCGACAACTATGGTAAATGATTAAAAGATAAACTCATTCCAAATCTGCCACGACGATCTGTCATAGTTATTAATAAACCGTCACCTACATCAAATTCAAGGAAAGCTGACATGATAAACCGGTTAACGGCGAAACAAAATATACCTTTTCATCCTAATATAATAAAACCTTAGCTTTGAGATCATAAACAAGCATAATTATCAGTATAAATCTTGCAAATGTGACACTAACTACTTGAAGAAGATGGTCTCACTGTATTACGACTACCACCTTACCATCCGGACTTCAATCCAATTGAACTTATTTGGGCCACAGTTACAAATAATGTCGGTCAAAAGAATACTACCTTTAAGTTGGATGACCTAAAGAAATGGCCGAACTTAAAATCAGTAAAATAACAGAAGCTGAATGGAAATAACGGCGTCAACATGTCATTGCTCAAAAAGAAGATACATACTTCAGCCGAGAAATACAGTTTACAAAGTACAAGACTTTATAATTAATTCAAGTGACAACAGTGATACTATTTCCTCCGATGAAGAATGTAGTTTATTATACGATTACTCCATGTCTATAAGCTTTTTTAACAAAATAGAATTATATATAGATTTACTTTAGATGTTTCATTTTAAATATAGTCTCTATTCATAATTGGCACCTAAAATACTACATTAAAATATAATAAAAGATTTTCAATGAATTCAAAACTGGGTTTCATTTTATATATGTATAAGTTTATTTCCTTAAATTGTAAGCATACTAAGAAATGGTATTCTACGCCAGCGTCCTACTAAATATCCGTGCCAATCAGAGTGACGTTGGGCGTGCCCAAAGTATCCCTACCTGTCGCCAAAATTCGTGGCACTTACTATACCTGATTTATGATTTATGCAAAACACGGCATAGTGGCGTTATCGGTCCGAAAACTTTCCGAGTTTTTTGTATATAGTCAGGGAGGTTGACCTGATTATGAAAAAGTTCCGGAAACTCTATATCTACTACTTTACTTGTTATAAATGTTGAAAAGCTCATGAAACCTTGAAATTAGGTTTTTCAACCTTAAAAAAGTATATTTTTCTATTTTGAGTCTATAATAAAGCTGTTAAAATACCCAAAACAGTGCGTTAATAGCTCATTTGAGTGCTTTAATAGCCCAACTTTTTCAAAGTTGGTAGCATTAAAAAAACTTGAAAAAACAGAAAATTGACGAAAACTTTACTCTAAAAATTTGAATTTTCAAATGTCACATCAGTGTTGTCAACTACCACAAAATTCCCTAAATTTTGAAATTGCGATTTTTTATGTAAAAAGGGGATAAAAGGCGCAAAATAGAAAAAATAACATAAAAAACTCGTTTCGTAAGTCATTATTGCACTCGTCCTTGAGAAAACTCGCCGAAAGCGGCTCGGTGCACTGTGCACAAAACTGGTGCAATAAATCTTGCTTTATGAAACTCGTTCTTTAATTTACTATTTGCTACGTACCTATTAACATTACAGTTATTTTCGGGCGACTTCAGTATATCTACTGTATACTGTCAGAAACGAATCTGCTAGAAGTCCTTTTCATCATAATTTCCGTCTCCAACATTCATGAGTTGACATAAATGACATCATTGATCGTAGAGGAATCTTACCAACATAGAATTAATGTGAACTTTCTATTTAGCTAATGTAGGAAATGTACAGAAATGCAATAATGCAATTTACTGGTTTTATTCATTATTTCATTCTACTACATAAACACAAATTTCTGGTTTCTTAATTGCTTACAAATTGCCTATTTGCAAAATATTTAACATAAATATGCATATAAACTATGCTCGTTTTCCCGATCTATTTGAGGCAGAATGTGTCAATGCGCTATTGAGGGGTAGAATAATTTAGTACGGCGATTTACCTACTTTATGGTTCCTTTCTGAGATATGCGAGTTTGGAAGTTAGAAGCATGCGTAAAAAAGCATATTCTTAATTCGATTAATTGTAATTTTGCATACAGTTACTAAACCTCATATCTTGAGAAATGTTTAATGGAAAACTTTCTTGTATCGTTAATACTTAGGTCTGTAGAGTCTAAGAAATTTTTTTACTACTACCTTTTCATTTAGCTCTACAAGCCAAACTAGTATTATAGCTACAAGTAACTGTTTCATTTAAACATTGGTCTTAACGATAAGTTCAGGCTTATGTAACATTACAGCTTAATCGATTGAACTGATAGCTAAATCTTTATGTTAAATTGTTCTACAAGTTAATAGCTTTCTAACCGCCTATGACCCATTCCTCTTCAAATGTATAGACCGGAGATTAGAGCTTATTGTACAGTTTAAACTCCTTTTAAGGTAAACTTATCATTTTTGTAAATTACTCTATTGTTCGTGACATTAAATCTATTTCTGAATGCTCCACGACAGCTAGCAAATATGTATTATTTATATAGTTAATTTACGTCCCAATACAAATATATTACAAAATAAGAGTATTTGATGTGAACTACTACTTTAACTTACTGTAGTTTATTTGACGTAACAGTTAACACGTCTATTAACTACAAAAATTAGTCGGTATTCATTACTTATCTAGATCTTTTCTACATTCAGCCAAATTCCACCTTTTGCTGTTAATATAAACGTAAAAGGATCCATGACTAGAGGAACATTAGTTTTCTTGTTAATAGTAAATTTAAAATGCTTTACTAGAAAAGACAGTCCTACTTTGGTTTGCATCAATCCAAATCGAAGACCTAAAAATAATAAAACCAGTAAGCACGCAGCACTACAAATTGTCTTCTTCTAATTTCACCTATACAAATCCTAGGCCCTTCTCCAAATGGTATATAGGTAAATGGGAGTATTGACTTTTTATTTTCTTCACTAAACCTTTCCGGATCAAACACATCAGGATTGCTGTAGTAATCTGGATCGTGATGCAATGCTAAGATCGGAATCAAAACACGCGTTCCCTTTTCAATGAATATATCCATATCCGGTATTTTGTAATCGTCAACGCATACCCTTGGAACTAAAGATGCTGGTGGATACTTTCTCAGGGTTTCTTAAAATATGAATAGTGTTACTAAGTGTCAAATAGTTAATAAAATATATGAATAAAATATTAAGGTTATTACTTACCATCAACTACCTGGCCCAAATATTTCATTGCTGCAATTCCTTCATATGTTATATTACCATCATATTTTTTAAAAACTCCATCCACTTCTTTTCTTAGCTTGTCTTGAATTTCTTGATTTAGAGCTAGCTCATACAAGCAAAATGCCATTGTTGTAGATGAAGTTTCATATCCAGCCAAGAAAAATACAAATGCTTGTGCAGCTAACTCCTCAATAGTAAGAGTTCTACCATTTTCTCCTTCATCTTCTTGCACATTATTTTTCAAATCGATCAATATCTGCATAAAATCCTTTCTTGCAAAGTTATTTGTTTCTCTGTAATTCACTGTATCTTTTACGACGTTCATGAAAAATTTTGCAACTTCAGGATTGGTAAAAGTTATTCCTAAAGCTCTACTTAGGTTGGGATTTGAAAAGGCAATTATATTTCTGATAGCTTGCACTCTGGAAACTGCGGAGAATATCTTTTTTCCATACTTTTTAAATTCGTTATCAGAATCTTTAAAACTATTGCATTCTAACCCAAAAGCACAAGATCCTATAACATCAGTAGTAAATCCCCCAATAACATCTTTAACATCAACAGGTTCCCTTTTTTCTGAAAATTCATTCATAGCTTGTATTAAAGGATCACTACAAGCAACTAAAGTGTTAAACATCATTTTCATTTTTCCAGATGTAAACGTTGGTGTTAGTTTAGCTCGTAAATTTTTCCATCGCTGCCCTTCAATGTTCAACAAATGTGCACTCAATGGATCATCTTTTTCATTATAGTAGGTTCCACGATCGGGAAAATATTGAAAATCTTTAGACATTATATTTTTTATATAGTCTAAATCGATGGGTAAATATACTGGCTTTGAAAATATGTATAACCCTGCATGTTTGTGCCCTTCGGCTTTAAATTTTAAATATTGCTTTTTCACTCGTATAGCAATGTATTCCTTTCGTGTGAATGGATTTTCTGAAGTACCAAATGGTATTCTAGGTTCCACGTACGGGACACCTTTCCGTTTCCAATAGGTATATGACCATTTAAAATATAACACGATAACAGAAAGAATAGTTATTAAAAAAGTAGCAGCTAATGAAATTATTTCCATTTTTTTTATCAAAATACGCTATATTATTAAAGTTCTAGATAAAATGCTGTTTTCTTTGATTTTTATATAATTTTATTTTATAATTTGTATGCTGTAGATATTTTACATGGTCATTGTAAAAAATTAAAAATAATCTTGTTTATGTAGAAATTTACGTAGATAACCGGTATTTTAAATAGTATTTACTATTTATTATTTTTGTATTGTAATGGTTCACACGAATTTAAGATGCACAACTAATACGCTACACAATTTTTAATGCATTCTACTGGTTTTAATTTGCTGTCTGTACTGGCAGGTTAATTCACTACAATTATTTAAGAAATAATCTTTTATGATGCTGTGCTGTGTGCTACGCTCTTCTCCCTCTTTAACAACTGAAGCTGTAGATTTTTGTTGGATTTGTTGGTATCGTCGTCCCTTGATAATAATTATTATAGTCATCATTAGCTATTACTCCTTAGTGTTTATAGTATCTTTAGTTTTAGATGTTTAAAATAACTGACTGCAACAGTCGCAAATTATTATCACATTCACTATTAACAAATCATTCACCATCCACAATTCACATTCAAGACCTAAATGAGTAAAACTAACAATTGTAGTTTATTTTTGTTGTATGATATGCAACTTAACATACAGTCCTGAATGAGAAATAGTCTATATCTTGACTTCTATTTAAATTTTATCCTCACTTGCATTGAATGACGTCTCACAAAGCAAAACTGACTGTGAACATATCCTGAGAGACATAGCAGACACTCAAAATGCATCATAATATATCTTCTGAAAGGTAATTTTAAGTGCTTACTATGGTATATGACTTATAGGCAGACATGATTATGAAATGGTCAATGGCTAAAAATATAGTAGATCAAAATTAAGCAAATAACGGAGAAAATTAATAGTAGACTGAAAATTGGCATAGATGTTGGCGAATACATATAGGTTTCACGCGAGGGGCATCACACTAAACAGATTTTGTACACTTATTCCCGGGAATACGGAAATAGCTGCGGTTATTTCCGTATTCCTAAATTAATTTCTTGTATTTCCGAATGTATTTACGTATTTCCTAACCTAAACTTTATGAAATAGCATCGGAGTTCGTAGTACGCCACTCCCGAATTTTTACTTATATTTGTGAGTATCCTGAGTATCCCTCAAGTTTTTCCGTGTATTCCCCAAATATTCTCGACTATGCTCAAGTATTGGTTTTACGTGCAATAGATGCAATTGTTTAAATTTATTAGTATCGGTAATTTGATGAGCTAATCTTTTCTCCTCTTCTGACGGAATTCCAGTGGTTAGTTTGATATTTTGCATAATAGAGCAACGACGATACCAATATTTATCCCAGACATTTTATTTAAATTTGATAAATAGGAATTTTAAAACGAATAATACTTAATACAGACCATACATTCCGAGTGATAGGACTTCGCGTAAAACAAACCACACACGTTATACAGTGTATATAAGCTCTTTTAGAAGTATCCACAGTGCTTTAGTTATAGTATAAAAAATATAATGCTACCATCAATATTTTATTGCATAGCAAAGTTGTAAAAATCTGCAGCTGTTTATATAGCCACAGGTGTTTTTACATCTGCAATTTGTTTTGAGACTCTCCAAACTCCTAGAAGTATCGCGAAATTAAATTATCGTCATATCCCCATCACCATTGCAAAATCTTAATTGGGTGCATATATAACCTACATTCTTGATGGTATATCTCTAGAATATCAGTCGTAGCTAAATAAAACAAAACCAGATTGTGAGGAATTTTATCTTCAATAAAAAGTCTCAAAATCTACCAAAATCGAGTTATTAAAAAAATTTTATTTTTTTTCATTCTTCTCCAAGATGGCGGCTATAGCACACTTTATTCAACTTGGGACTCATCCATCAGTTTCTTAAACAGTATGTATTTGCCGCCATAAATGTTCTATTAATTTTTTTCGTTATTTTTCATTTCAACCGCCATATTTTCCAAGATGGCGACTCTAGTGCCTTTAAAAAGAAAACATAAACTGTTTCGGAATCATTACCCGCAACATGAATTTAAATGAAACCTTTTGGATTATCTTATAATGTTTGTTAGAATCAAAGTTTATACAGGGTTAGTTAAAAGTATGGAGACGGAGATTTATTGTCGTTAATATTCATTTTAGGAAATAATGTTCAATACCAAAGATTTTTAGAAAATTTTAACATTTTACATTGATTGCATACAATTATTGTATGCAATTTGTTGCTGTTAATATTAGCCATGGCGAGTTTAATTTTAGATGTATGTACACTATGTACAGTCTTTAGCAACTGTCTTGTCCCGAGTAAGGGCGTTGCTGCTTTAAGAACCGAAATTCCCCTTATACTGTGTACGAAAGAGACCGAATTAAACAGAGATGGTCAACTACCTGGGCAAGATATTTGAATTCTTTAAAGCTTGTTTTGAAAACACGCTTGTAAGCACTCTTGTTACACATTCTATTCAAAATTTCTTTGACACACTTTATAAAATAGTCCTTTTAAATGGAAGCATCTACTAGTTCAACAAAGTTTATAGCGTGCTTATGTTTCATTCTTTATCTTCAATAAAAAATAACTAAACGAAAATAATAATGAAAACAATGATAAAAAATAGAGGTTTAGGAGTATTTTCGATAATTAAATAATCGCAGAAATTATTGTAAGCGATAAATAAAAATAAAGTAGTAATATAGGCATCTATTTATGTAAATACAGTGGCGTAACAATAGGGCCCGCAGCATCCAAGCTCCGGGGGGGCCACGGGCATTAGGGGGCCCCCGAATTTCAAAAGCCCCCAGTTTGTGACGACACTGGAGCCATTACCACCTATTACTATTAATATTCAGCAAAAAGAGCAAAAATAAATCGTTTTATTACTTTAAGTAAAATATAAAATGCACTTTAGTAAAAGTTTTAAAACTGCCCTTTTTATTATGTCTTAGAAAAGTACAAGTCTACAAGGTACTGGAATTTGGTTTGTAACAAACAGATGTTGGCAATAAAAGTGAAAGCAATTTTGGCGTATCTTTGTCATTCTTTTGTGATATTTCTACTTGGATATTTAAAAAAGGACTGCAGGTTTGCATTTATGAGCAAAAAATCCAGTGAAATAATAACAGTGAGGGCAATTATGCTCGTAAAAAATAATTACAATGCTGATAAATTCCAAAAAAAACATCTTTCATTAAAAACATCGTATATTAATTAATATGATGATAACAATTCAAAAGTTCTATTAAATTATATATTTTTTGTATATAATTAATTACACTGCAAGACAAATATTGATAGCGGTTATGACAATAATAATCTGTTTATAGTGTTTATTATTACTCTTTACGATCCTTCATCCTGTCGGTTTTCTTCAATACGGGGAATAATGGTTGGCCAGGGTGACCAAAGGAAAAACCCTTCTTCACTTATTATATGTACTTTCATGGGGGTGTTTATTATTCAAATACATCAGTTTAATATCAACTAGTAGCATCCAATAGATTTGAATAAAGTTATTCATACTTTTGCAGATGCTAATAGCCGACGAAAAATCTTTTTTTTTTAGATTGTAGCACAGAATGTTCTTTTTGATTTTTTTACTGTTGAATAATAATATTCAATATAAATATTCAAACGTTGGTTTTATTTTTTTTATTTTAGTTTTAACTATGTATCAAATTACGGCTAGAATATAATTTTTTATTTAATTATCATTATTATAACGGTGTAATTTTTATTATAAGTATTCTTATATGAAGTAAATTGTTTTATTAATGTTTTGCATTAAGTAAATTAATTCTTAGTTTAATTTTTATATTAAACCCGACACCGTAAGGTAGAAGGGTATATGATTAATAATAATAATTAAATTAATTAAATTTTAAAAAATTTAAATCAATAAAAATTTCTTCTTTATCCGATTTATCATTCCTGAAAACAACCTCGATTCCCCCCTTTTTTATATATGTATATAGGGGGGGGCTCCAGAAATATTTTGCGGGGGGGCCCCTCAGTTCTTTGTAACTACTGTGCGCCACTGTGTAAATACGTTAAAATTTTAAAAAGTTATTAAATATTCCGTTGTTTTAATAAAAATAATACAAACTAAGAAAAAACTAGAAACATAGATATAGTAACTACTAAAAACAATCAACAGTTACAAAACAAAAATTAAGAAACACCCTTGGCAAAGCATAGAACCATAGATCATATATATCAGTAATATCTGTTTACCTAAAATTTATAGAAAATATTTGTGAAAGATTACAGATTTTTTAAATCCCGCCTCCATTTAAGAAGATCAGTCAATGGGTTTAATTTTTCGCTCTAACACATTATTTTGTCAAGTAACCATCTCTCTCTCTTGCATGTATTACCTGAGTACAAAAGTTGGAACCTTTTTCATAAACATTCCAGTAACTAGGTACTTTCAAGACATAATCCTGTGAATATACCCAAACTGTATTTATTATTAAACTTAATTTATTTGACCGGCAACTACTGGGAATTTTACCTGAAGGTGAATAAACTGGCCCTTAATGTTTAAATATGCCTTGTTTGTATGCTCAATCTGATTCTACTTTGGAAACTCGGGGAATGATTATTAGTTTTCATTATTTATTATTTTTACTAATTTTTACAATAAAAACTGATTACAGTTAGTTCTAAAACTTTAGTTTTTTAGTGTTTACAAAATAATTAAACTTTGTAAATAAACAAATCAAACTCGTAAATAAATTAATAAAGTTTATAATAAAGTAGAAAAAAGCATACGATATTTATTTCTTAAAATAGAAGAAACGATAGTAGAAGTGAAACGGCTATTTTGTATTCCAGTAAAATAAGAAACTCACTTGAAAATAGCAGTTTTTATTATTCTATTGTTGTTATACAAAGCCACTCTAGGTAGGGTAGCAACCTCTAAAACTGGTTATATTTGGTGTGTTGTTTGTAAACAAAAGAAACGATGCTCCGAAACGTACGTCGTTTCTTTTAGCAGAATTGTTAAATGTGTTGCCTGCTCGGGACAAGACATTTGCTAATGACTGTACCTACTATTCGTAAATACTTGTACCGACGTTTTCTAGAAAAAATGTTATTAAAATGAAATAAAATTTAAAAAATGAATATTACCCATAATAAATCTCCGTCTCCATACTTTTAACTAACCCTGTATATTAAAAAGGTGCGCTTTATAATAAATTTTGAAAAATTTTGAGAAAAATGTGTTTTTTGATAATTTTTAAACTTTTATTGGATCACTAATAAAAATTTACGCTTAGTTTTCAAAATTTAAAAATGGCGGATATAAAATGTCGAATAAAAATGTACAAATCGTGAGTTATTTGTGGTTTGAATAATACCTAGTTATTCATGTATTAAGGGCGTAAGGAGGTTTTTATGGCCGGAAGCGTTATTTCTGTAGGGAAAAGACTGTAGGGCCATAAACGCAAGTTACGTACGCTATACATACAGCATGTTAAATTAATTATTATTAATCATTGTCTGGTACCGAGATACTGGTATATATCAAGATATTCAATTTTTCACATAAAATTATCAGAGTTACTTTCAATTTCTTAAACAATATGTATTCTCCTATTAATCTTCAGCGTTATTTGCTGAATTTTGATCTAATTTTACTATATTTTTAGCCATTGACCTTTTCGTAATCAATGTCTGCCTATAAGTCATATACCGTTGAAAAGTACTTAAAATTACCTTTCAAAAGATATATAATATGACGCATTCGGAGTGCCTCTCATTGGATATGTTTACAATCGGTTTTGCTTTGTGAGACGTCATTGAATGCAAGTCAGGATAAAATTTAAATAAAATTCAAGATATAGACTATTTGTCATTCAGTATTGCATGTTAAGTTGCATAGCATACAACAAAAACAAACTACAGTTGTTAGTTTTATTCTTTAGGCCTTGAATATGAATTTCTGGTTTATTCATAATCATAACATAAAGAATGTAACGATAATTTGCGACTGTTCAAGTCAGTAATTTTAAAAACCTAAAATCAAAGATATATAAACAGTAATGACTTAATGAGCAGGCCCAACCACCAGGTTACTTAATAAGTAGTTAGTGCACAATTTCATGTAGTCGAATGCATAGGTAAAAAATTGTATTAAGTATAATTCTTATACCTATACATTTGACTACAAGAAATTGTGCACTTAACTACCCATTAAGCAACCTGGTGGTTGGGCCTGGTAATGAGTAATAACTAATGATGATTATAATAATCATTAACAAGGGACGACGATACCAACAAATCCAACAGCTTCAGATGTTAGAGAGGGAGAAGAGCGTAGCATCGCAGCACAGCATTATAAAAATTATTTCTTAAATAACTGTAGTGAATTAACCTGCCAGTACATACAGTGCATTAAAACCAGTAGAATGCATTTAAGTTGTGTAGTGCTTGAGTGTATGTGTATTTTAGTTGTGTATCTTAAATTCGTGTGAACCATTACAATATAAAAATAATAAATAGTAAATACTAATAAAGTTACTGGTTATCTACGTAAATTTCTATTCTACGTAAACAAGAATATTTTTAATTTTTTACAATGACTAAGTAAAATATCTACAGAATTCAAATTATAAAAAAAACAATATAAAAAATCAAAGAAAACAGCCTTTTATTTAGAACTTTAATAAAATAGCGTATTTTGATAAAAAAATGGAAATAATTTCATTAGCTGCTACTTTTTTAATAACTATTCTTTCTGTTATCGTGTTATATTTTAAATGGTCATATACCTATTGGAAACGGAAAGGTGTCCCGTACGTGGAACCTAGAATACCATTTGGTACTTCAGAAAATCCAATCACACGAAAGGAATACTTTGCTATACGAGTGAAAAAGCATTATTTAAAATTTAAAGCCGAAGGGCACAAACATGCAGGGTTGTACATATTTTCAAAACCAGTATATTTACCCATCGATTTAGACTATATAAAAAATATAATGTCTAAAGATTTTCGATATTTTAGTGATCGTGGGACTTATTATAATGAAAAAGATGATCCATTAAGTGCACATTTGTTGAACATTGAAGGGCAGCGATGGAAGAATTTACGAGCTAAACTAACACCAACATTTACATCTGGAAAAATGAAAATGATGTTTCACACTTTAGTTGTTTGTAGTGACCCACTAATACAAGCTATGAATGAATTTTCAGCAAAAAGAGAACCTGTTGATGTTAAAGATGTTATTGGGGGATTTACTACTGATGTTATAGGATCTTGTGCTTTTGGGTTAGAATGCAATAGTTTTAATGATTCGGATAACGAGTTTAAAAAATATGGAAAAATGATATTCTCTGCAGTAACCAGAGTGCAAGCTATTAGAAATATAATTGCCTTTTCAAATCCCAACCTGGGTAGAGCTTTGGGAATAACTTTTACCAATCCTGAAGTTGCAAAATTTTTCATGAACGTCGTAAAAGATACAGTGAACTACAGAGAAACAACTAACTTTGCAAGAAAGGATTTTATGCAGATATTGATCGATTTGAAAAATAATGTGCAAGAAGAAGATGAGGGAGAAAATGGTAGAACTCTTACTATTGAGGAGTTAGCTGCACAAGCATTTGTATTTTTCTTGGCTGGATATGAAACTTCATCTACAACAATGGCATTTTGCTTGTATGAGTTAGCTCTAAATCAAGAAATTCAAGACAAACTAAGAAAAGAAGTGGATGGAGCTTTTAAAAAATATGATGGCAGTATAACTTATGAAGGAATTGCAGAAATGAAATATTTGGGTCAGGTAGTTGATGGTAAGTTATAACATTAATATTTTATTCATATATTTTATTAACTATTTGACACATAGTAACAATTAATTCATACTTTAAGAAACCCTGAGAAAGTACCCACCAGCATCTTTTGTTCCAAGGGTATGCGTTGAAGATTACAAAATACCGGATATGGATATATCCATTGAAAAGGGGACACTTGTTATGCTTCCGATCTTAGCATTGCATCACGATCCAGATTACTACAACAATCCTGATGTGTTTGATCCGGAAAGGTTCAGTGAAGAAAATAAAAAGTCAATACTCCCATTTACTTATATACCATTTGGAGAAGGTCCTAGGATTTGTATAGGTAAAATGAGACGAAGAAAATTTGTAGAGCTGTGTACCTACTTTTATTATTTTTAGGTCTTCGATTTGGATTGCTGCAAACCAAAGTAGGACTGTCTTTTCTAGTAAAGCATTTTAAATTTACTATTAACAAGAAAACTAATGTTCCTCTAGTCATGGATCCTTTTACGTTTATATTAACAGCAAAAGGTGGAATTTGGCTGAATGTAGAAAAGATCTAGATAAGTAACGAATACCGACCAATTTTTTTTTGTAATAGACTTACTAACAGTTACGTCAAATACTCTTATTTTGTAATATATTGGTATTGGGACGTAGATTAACTGTATAAATA
The DNA here is from genome assembly GCA_929113105.1 of Agrypnus murinus. NCBI lineage: Eukaryota > Metazoa > Arthropoda > Insecta > Coleoptera > Elateridae > Agrypnus > Agrypnus murinus. The sequence goes on along the minus strand of OV816025.1, from coordinate 128,651,344 downwards.
ATACATATTTGCTAGCTGTCGTGGAGCATTCAGAAATAGATTTAAAATCACGAACAAAAGGGTAATTTACGAAAATGATAAGTTTACCTTGAAAGGTGTTTAAACTGTACAATAAGCTCCAATCTCAGATCTGTATATTTGAAGCAGAATGGGTCATAGGCCGTTGGAAAGCTATTGAGTTGTAGAGCATTTTAATATAAAGATTTGCCTATCATTTCAGTCGATTAAGCTGGAATGTTACATAAGTTAGAACTTATCATCGTTAAGGGCAACACTTAAATGAAACACTTATAGCTATAATACTAGTTTAGTAGTAGTAAAAAATTTTTAGGCTCTACAGACCTAAGTATTAAGGATACAAAAAAGTTTTCCATTAACCATTTCTCAAGATATGATTTTTATTAACTGTATGCAAAATTACAATTAATCGAATTAAGAATATGCTTTTTACGCATGGTTCCAACTCCCAAACTCGCATATGTCAGAAAGGAACCATAAAGTAGGTAAATCCCTCCATACTACATAATTCTACCCCTCAATAGCGCATTAACACATGCTGCTTCAAATAGATCGGGAGAACGAGCATATTGTATATGCATATTTATGTTAAAATTTTTGAAAACGCTGTTTTATCAAACTTCTTTGTTCATGAAATTGCTATAATTGTATTTTTTATTCTTTTAAAGATGCAAGAATAATTGAATTTAATCTATTGCAAAGTGCACAAAATTGTATAAGCTAGTAGTGTTAAATAGAATATAAAATTATAGTATTAGCTAAGTTTTTGCAAATAAGTAATAAGTAATTTGTAAGCAATTAAAAAAGCAGAAGTTTGTGTTTATACTAGAATGAAATAATGAATAAATCCAGTAAATTGCACTGTTACTTTCAGTATGTTTCCTACATTAGTTGAATAGAAAGTTCACATTAATTATACATTGGTAAGATTCCTCTACGATCAGTGATGTATTTTATGTCAATTCATAGATGCTGAAGTAGATGCTGAAATATTAGCAAAGGACTTCACTAGCAGATTTGTTTCTGCTCTGACAGTATACAGTAGGTATACTTAAGTTGCCCGAAAATAACTGTAGTGTTATTGCGTTGCAAAGTATAGTTTTTATGGTTGAAAATACTTGATTTCAAAATATCATGAGCGTCAAACATGTATAATAAGTAAATGAGTGGATATACAGTAATGAGTTTCCGGGCTTTTTTCATAATCAAGTCAACCTCCCGACAAGATACAAAAAATCGGAATATTTTCCGATCGACAACAAATAATAAATCAAGTAGGTATCTTACAGTTGACAATAATAGTACATTCTAGGGAATCCCCATCAAAACATGACGGTCAAAACGCTAATTTATTGAAGAATTTTTGATATACAATGTTCGTTATGTGATTACAATCCTTCGGGTTCACAAGATGATTATTTAATATTAATATTTATAAAATAAACGCAATCGAACAAAAACAGTTGAAAATACTACGCTTACCATTCTGAGATGAACTTTTGAAAGCGTTATTTAACAAACACCTCCGACAGCTATAAATAAACAATGTGTCATCACTTAATATTCATATAAGTTGTCTGCTTTCTATGGTTTTCAACTATGCGGGTTTGTCTACGCAACCTAATAACAAATCAAACGTTAAATACTTGAATAATTAAACACTTAAGAGGTGGGTTGCAGACAACTTTTATAATCATGAATAGTTCCACACTGAACACACTGAAAAGGCGATGGCGCTGCAAGTGGATGGTTATTCTCGTGCGTATAATGTTGTAATGTATAAATGTTTTACATTTATTTATTTAAAAATATAAAATTTAAAGAAATACAGAAATTAAGTAGTGTTGACTAATCTACACTACTAGAACTTCAACATAAAAAACATAATCACGTAAATCGGCCCAGTACAGCTTTCAAACAAACTGGAACAGAAATAAGCCTTGTGTTTTAAATATATAGATTGATTATTATAATAGGTACTTTTAAAATTGTATGCCGAAGTTGGCCGTGAAACGTTTATTGTGAATGTGTGAATATGCCGCATAATAGTTATTTGTATACCAAGATCGCGAAATCTTTTTTTAACATACCGAGAGAATAATTGTCGCCGAGGCCGTTTTAGGCCGAAGCAGTACAATCTCGAGGATGCTAAAGAATCTCTCGGACAAGATATACACAATATTCTTTTGTGCAACCGTAATTAAAGTAAAAAATCTTAAAAATGGGTGGTGTGGAGATACTGTTCCTAAGTTACTTCGCGGCCGTTACGCGATGTGTCCACTTACGCCTACTTTGGTAATTTTACAATAAATGGCAGAACAGTCTCCGTATCTATGGGGCCCCGCAAAGAAAATGAAGATACAGACGTAGTGGTAAGCCAAATTTGCAAAGATAAACTCAGTATTGCGATAACTACCGACATGATCGACATTAATCATCGTCTACCTGCAAGGAAGGATTACACAAACCCATCGTAGTTAAATTTGTCAGCAGAACAAGAAATTTAAAAACTCATTTTTAAATTCATATTCAAATTCATATATTAAATTCATATTCATTCATAAAAAATTTCGTAAAAGGCGTTTATTAAAAAAAATCCAACTTCATCATACAATCTAACCAAGCGTAGTAATCAGCCCCTTAAAAAGGATAAAAAGAAGTTTGGTAATAAAAATGCATGGATCAGTGATAACATTGTTAAGGATCATTCTCACAAAGAAATAGAATATCTAAACGGTTAATGTAACAAAATAAATAAACCAAGAAAAACTTGATGGCTATTTGTTTATAAGCAGAATATTATGACGAATAAGAAAATATATGCAGCAGAGCTGAATTTATTTTTCTTCTATTTTTTTCTTATTTTTTATGACCACAGGTAAAGAAAAACGTCAATTAGGTCACGCTAGTTAAAATGACGAAAAGTCATTAAAAAAGTAATTTAAAATGGTTAAAAGTTAATTGTTAAATCATTTATTTATGAAAATAACAAAAAGATCGTTGCTTTTTCTTCACAGTAATAATAAAATACAGTGCATTTTTAGCATCAATTTCGATTTCCGATCTAAAAGTATCGGATAAATACAAAATCAAAATGATAATTACCATTTCTGTTAAGAAATATTTAAAAAGGCTTAAAATAAACTTCGATTATTTTAACATATAATTTGAACAACATATATTTAAGATAATTTTACTAGTTTTTGTCACGAAAGGAAATTGACGCGACCGCGACCGAATTGACGAGACCGCGGCCGAATTGACGAGACCGCTACCGAATCGATCTAATCATGCTGAAAAGACTATTATTAAGACTATTTCAAAGTGTATTATTAGAATAATAAGATATAATGCTTTAAAACAGCTAAATCTGACTTGGGACCTAAAGCATTGCACATAACATTGTGTTTAAAATCAAAATGATTTGTTTTTATGTATAAGAACTTAAGCTGTAAAAAACGTAAATGTTACAGAAAAACTAATTTTTATGCCAGAGAAATACATCATTAAAGATAATAAATAGGCATTGAAACTAAAAAAATAAATCTGATTTAAGAAAACGAACTAATTAAACATAAATAATACTAAGTACTACACTAAAACAGAGTAAACGTGACACAAAAAGACATGTAAAAATGTATAGAATTTCAGAAGAAAATATGACAAGAAATAATATACAATATACATATATGCTGTTACTTATATGCTCTCTGAAAACAATGTGCAGCTATAAAACAGTCTAACTTCGCACAGAGAGCGACTCTCGCCATAGAGGAAATATCTCAAACCTAATAAATATTAACAAATTATCAGCTTAACATTTTTTTTAAGAAATACAAACTGAAAAGCAGGCGTGAACGAAAAATCGTCATTTCGGTTACGGAGATCATATCCGATCACGTGACCGAATTGACCGTGACCGTGACCGAATTGACCGTGACTGGATTGACGATTTTAGCTTTAAAACTGATTTTCTAAACGTTTAAAGTCTTAATGTAGCTTACAGTTGTAGATTAGGTTTAGATTTGTAAACTTGTTTCAGTGATATACAAATATTCGTGAATTTTCAGTTTTCCATTTATAATTGGCGTGACCGGATTTACCTAGAATTGAGGTACTGTAGTTTTCTTACCTAAGTTATTGAGCTTTTTTCAAATATTTGATGAAACTAAGCAATATCACAACTCTTATCAGGCATTTGTGACAATACTCCTTGCAAATTGGAGTAACCAAAAATCGAGGATATTGCTGGACATTTTATGGCGGGAGTTTCAAAAGTTCGTTCGCTACCGCTGGTTACTGCAAGGACCGATCGAGTTCACTTAAGAAAATATTTAAAACGTATCTGAAGTTTAATAACTGTTGTTCAATGCTTTAAATGAGGTTTTATGTCAATAGTGCCACGAATACAATAAAATTGAATATTGATTTAGTATTTTTATATGGTTGGACAACTTTAGGTTTCTGGGAGAGGACAGTGACCGAATTGACGAAATGGGTAGAAAACAATATTTTATAATGCCATTAAACAATTTTATACAAAAAGAACTGGGTGTTTTAAATAAATAAAAACACATAGGATTAGAACATATAATTTATTTTAACAAAAAAAAAATATATTTTGCCTTTTTAACCTCGAGGACTTCAAATTCAATCTCTTTGTGAGAATGACCCTTAAGGAGGTTACAGCGGATCTTTGCGGGGTGAAGGGCAAGGGGATATCTCCTATGCTTTTACATAGGCTCTAACAAGAAATACCAATCGATGAAAAAATAAATTAACATTCTTAAAACTGAACAAAATCATTTTATTATGAATGCCTATAATGCCTTTATTAATTATTTGTGTATATTAAAATAATTTAAGTCGATTGGAGTGCATTTGTTTAACTGTTGAAAGTGTAAAAATAAATATAAATAGGTTAAGAATCGTGGCAACACCTCAAAGAAATCAATCGATTTTGTTGGTAGCAATGTTAGGTTTCAGCTTTCGATTGAGTTGACATCCTAACCTCCAAAAGTCAATCCCAAAATATAAGTGGAAACATTTTGAATGTTTTGTAATTTTGTATGCAATTACAGATGGAAATATTCTATTTTTTAACTTTTGTGTAGTCTAAAGAGTACAATCTGCTAAGCAGATACAAGAAATATAGAAAAAGTTGTTAAAGTTTAATACATATATTTTTAAAATTAATATGTTTGTATTACTGATTTCGTGAAGATTCTGATTGTGATGATAAATTATATTCATCACATTGCAAAATGTAATTTTACATTTTGCAATATTTCCGTCGAATTAACATTTGTATTCTGATTATTAACGCAGAAGACTGAATTGTTCAACATAATCTGATTAATAAAATATATGATTATTAGTTAATACAATAAAATATAGATTATTATAACGGCCATTATATGTCATCATTCTGTTCTGTTATTTGAATTCGCGCGCTATGAGGTGTTGTCACATCTCTACTGTCTTTCCACATATGTAGTGAAAAATTCTTATTTTCTTTACTTTAAAATATTATTGTGCATTAACTAGACACAAGATTTCAAAAATATTGGGCAGATTTGTTCTTCGAATATGAAAGTATGTCATTTTAGTTTTTTATCAGATTCTCTACATTTCTTCATCAGAATTTTTAGTGAAAACTGCTAAAGGTTCGACGGTCTCCATAAGAGCCCATGTTAAATTCTGGATTTTATTTTCCATTTTTCTCGGTAATGGTACACAAGAAAATTATAAAAAAAAGCTACCGAATAGAATAAGTGTCAAAGAACTCGAGGTTTAAATTTCACGTCATTCTCTACATTTCTTCATTTCGCTGTATCCTCCTTAAATGCATGATATAATACTGACGCACCAAATATATCAATATTTGTTTACCATAGAATACACATAGCTGTCTGCATCTTATTTTTGTATATACACTCTTGAGATTATTATACATATATTTGAATAAATATAAAAATAAGTTCATTCAAATATTTACAACTGTTAGGGTACCTATTAAATTTTTCTCATTTATCTAACGAAATTATCTTATTAATTTTATATTATCTTTATCTCTTATATTTGAATTATTATATATGTATCTTAATTTCTTTTACTATGCGTCTACGCTTCGTTTTTTAAATAAATACACCGAGTGTCTGGAAAGAAAACTATGAGTAACCATCTAAGAATTGTATTTACATACAAATATAAAATCTCCCATTTTAAATTAACAATTAAGGCAGTTCGCTAAATATAATAGTTACGACATACTCGCTATCAACGAGACCTGGATAAAAGAAAGCATTAGAAACGAAAGTTTAGTTGGAAAATATAGGTACTCAATATTGCATAATCATCTCAAAGCATTTGATTTTCTGTATGTTTAAGCAACCGACAATACACTAACGCTTAAAATGCGCTAATCGATAAACCTCTCTTCGTTTCACTTTGGGAATAACTTAACACTAATGACTCTACACTAATGAGAGTAATGAGTGACATATTAAAAATACAAATGTAAAAAAATAATATTTATTGTAAAATAACACTTTTTTTAACTTTGTGCTCCTTAATACTTTTGATCTACTCATTATCGACTACCATTTATCAAAGTTTCAAAAATCATTTCCCATAAGGATTATGCGGTGTCCTTTTCCTCATCCTCACTAATGAAAAAACACTATATTTTAAACGGTCTCTCCTAACCACACATTGTATTTGACTTATACCAATACGTATCTCAGTAACGATGTTACCTTATTCTCGGCGTAAAACCACAAAGAAGGTTCTTAAGCTTAAACGGGTCTCTTGCAAGTGACATTTTAAATTATGGCTGCAAGCGGTTTTTTAAGCAATTTTGGCAATTTTGAAAATTCAATAACTCAGGAATACGGAACATAAAAAGCCCAAAAATTACTTTTGTTCAATCCTGTCGTTGAAAATTACTGTTTCTTACCTAGATACCAAAGGTGAAAGCGTTTATTTTGTTCATTCAACATGCTTACATAGCAACGGGTGAGCGAAAGCAGTGGGTGAAAAATTTTCACTCACTCCCGATAAGCAAAGTTATAAGCTTAACATTTAACCAATTTTATTCATAACAGTAACACATATCAAAAAAATTACTTATAAATATGAAAGTTGACATTACAATTGTTAAAAATCGGTTGATTAATACCAGGCAATTGATCTTTGTTGACAAATAATGACAAATTAATTGTTTGTTTTATGACGAATGATAAGAACCATAACAACGAAAACCGCCTCCTAATTTTTCTGAAATTAATCTAAAAATTTAAATTTATTTATTTATTTTTTTAATTTCAAATAGCAGGATTGAACAAAACGCTATACAGCACTCGTGGGAAACTGAGTCACTCACTTGTGTGTCGTTCCACACTCGGCTTCGCCTCGTGTGTAGTCTCGACACACGCGTGAGTAAAACTTTTAGTTTATCCACTTGTACTGTAATATACTATTTATATTTTATATGATAAAAAACGAATAACCCAAAAATTAGCCAGATCTATGACATCAAGTTCCATATTTTATTTTTCCTTGGTTGACTTCCTATGGAATTACCCATGTAGCTGTACACCGCGGGTCAAATTAAATTGTACCCTTTTTAATGCATATGTTGAGTGACTATCAGTTCAATTTTAAAATATTGTCATACTAGAAATTAACAATTTCTGTCTTCCTGTTGCAACACTTATAACTATACTATAACCAAGAAATGAAGGATCTAAACCGAGTGAATCTAGCAGGCGCAGATTAGCAGTCGGAGTTGATTGTGAGCGAGCCTTGTTCCCAAATTGTCAAATTTAGACAGTTTGAAATTAAAAATTGTCATTGCAATCTGTCAAAGTTTTAAAAGGTTTTTCACAACTCCAATTGTTAATTATTAAACTACTATTAATAAATAACATTCTGATAGCAAAAGTGTGTACGACATTAGTTGCTGCTTAAAAGATTTTTCACAACTCCAATTAATATTTATTAATAGTAGTTTAATAAGTAACAATTGGAGTTGTGAAAAACCTTTCAAAACTTTGACAGATTGCAATGTTTATTTTTTATTTCAACCTGTCTAAATTTGACAATTTGGGAACAAGGCTCGCTCACAATCAACTCCGACTGCTAATCTGCGCCTGCTAGATTCACTCGGTTTAGATCCTTCATTTTTTGGTTATAGTATAGAAGACTGTTTGGTGTATCTCGAACTAAATTGCCCCATCGTGTTAGGGTACATGAACAGGAAAATAAGCAAAATATTCCTGGTTTATTGGATTGCCATCCCCGCTCCGGTATATGCACCGAGGTATTTGCTTATGTAGTAAAGAAAGGTTAAGAAAGTAAATACTTTCTTAACCGTTCTCTACAATTTTTGGATATGCTATACGTTGACTTAAAATTATTAAGTACACTTACGTTCAAAAAGTATAAGGATAAAAGTAGTATTTTCTTTATTGTTTATTTTCAAACTGAAAATGTACTACAACAGTACACAAGACTAACCTAAATACAACAACGAAATTCAAAAACAATTCTAAGACATTAAATTACGTTTCGGTAATGTGTAGGTCGTTAGATAAGGGAATGACTTATTTTCGCATATCCACGAACGGACCATAGTTCAACATCAGCAACATTCACAGCATTCATCTCCAACATGTATTTGCGATTTGGAATAAATGGAATCTTGATTCATCAGGTGTGAAGTTACAAACGTTATATTCTTTATTCTATACGACAGATTACTATGGTGTGTTAAGGCATTGTGGAAAATGTTTGAAACATTAAAGTTTGACCTTTACTGCAGCACAGTCATCAACATTTCTGCATTTTAGGGATGGCATGCTAAAGCCTGCAACAGAACATTTAAGCTGATTTGAAACCGCATTGGAAATGGTCGATATGCATTACTTGCAAACTTGTATGCTTGCATTATAACCTATAGATTTTATAAGTTTAAGAAGTATAGGATTGATACTGCAACCCATTTATTCTGGGTCTACCGTACACAGAAATAGTCAATGTAGTGCGTATGGAAGTTCAAACTTCCAATAGCTATGCCAGTTATTTCGGCTTTGAATTGGAAAATAGGGTGATTATAATTTTCTTTATTAATTTTCGGATGTTTTATTTTTATTTTTAAAATTTGTGATGATATTACATACTTTTTCTCTGAAACTCTGTGCTACTGATCTTAAGATAGTTCGTCTAATTTACTATCTAACATAAATAGTTTGTACATTTCTATTTTTGTTAAATGACACCCCAGAAATCTTAGTACAAATTTTTTTTCTTTGTTAACGACATGACTTTTTCTTGTTGCTAGAGCGAAGTAAGTATTACCCTTGCACCTTCTCCATGCCAAGTTTCATGAAATTGTATTAGTAACAACAAAGTACAACATCATGAATATTACTCCTACTCCCAAGAAACTAAATGAGGTTTTCATTAGTATTATTGTGCCCAGTAACTTTATGGCCATTGATACTCAATACTGTTTATCGCAAATAAACCAACCAGAGCAACCATCATTTGCAACATCAGCATCCGCGAAAATGTGATTATTACTAATATTGGTATTATAAAGATCTCCTCAGAGTGCATGGTCGAAACTAAACAGAATACATTGCATCCAACAACATTCAAGATCAACATCACAGTACAGAGTGTAGGTCCAAGTATTCATACCATTAAGAAAGAACCTGTATTAAAGACATCCGACATGATAGCACAAATGTTATGTGTTAAGTGTTAACCAAAGAACGAGAGATAGAAGATCTTGAATATAACCATTGACATCAAGTCCAGTGCCCTTACAATAATCCTGGTCGTTGTCCTTGCGGCGTCCATAACATGGAGATGATGGCCCCACAAACCCAAGGCTCAAACCCCCTTGCAGCATATGATGTGACGAACTTATTCTTCAAGTTATGTACGCCGTACCCGATAGTAATGGCGTGCATTCAGGGAAGTTGATTTTGCCGTAATCACAATATACCGGCAAATCAAGTAAACTTTTTCAGTAGACAATTGATAATGTTTAAAAAGTAAGATTCAAAGTAAGATAAAATACATAGAGGGTACCCCATTTAAATAAATGCCTTCTTTATAACAATTGCTATAGTGGGGAAAATGATGTGTATTTTAAACACTTTTAATTATCGTCTCTTGAATCGTCAGTAGGGGAGGTTGCGTTCGGAATCCTGCACCTTTCATCTTGCAGTTCTGCTTTCAGATATAATTATAATTAATAGTTTTACTTGAATTTGTTATAAACAAACTTGACTAAAATGCAACTTTTCAAATCGGGAAAAATCACTACAAATATGTATTTAACTATGATTGAAATAACGATGAAATGAGAAAATTTTGTTCATTAGAACGTCTGTAGCATGTTTTTCTTTCAAAAAACTGACCATAAACTTTAATAACGAATATTATTTACAAAAAAAAATATTTTCGCAAAATGCATCTGGATTAATGTTGAGCATGTTGAAAAAATATATTAACTTTTATAAGCATTTTTCAAACGAATTGGAGTGATCCGTTTGAGAAATTTTAACTCGGGTAATACCGAGATATTTGACTTCCTAGCGACTAAGCCCAAAGTAAACAAAACTTCGGAAGAACCTCTTCATGAAGAGTGAGTCTTAAGATGGAATACGTATCTTTAAGAGGAAGTACCTAAAGTTTATAGAGATAAAATTATTGAGAAATATTCCCTATTCGGAAATTATCCCGGATTAAAAATTCCACTACTAGACCCAGAATAATGTCTGGTTTGGATCAAAAAGCATAGCGACACGATATATTCATGAAAAGTTTGCAAGATCAGACTACCCAGTCTGAAACCCACTCAGTGGCCGCCCTGGGTTTTCAGATGAACACACTGCGGAAAAGCAATTCTGACAGTAGCAAACTAACTCTTACTACGCTGGCAGATGTTGCACTGGAGGGATGGCCCAACAATAAGCAACAGTACAACCCGCAGACGAAGAGCCGCTACTAAGCAATCAGTTTCGTACACTTTTTGGAAGTTGATTACCAATGAAGAAAGACTTTTGAAGAAAAAAAGGTGTCGTCATACCCTTTAAAACGAAACCTTATCAAACACCTGTAAAAAATGTAAAATTTTCTGCAGCTAAAAAAAAGTTTTCTACGACTTACAATCAAGAAATTGACCGAAATCAATGCTATAATTGTAATATCAATATGAGCCAGGGGAATTTCTATCAACATATTTTTTAATTTAAAGGGCCTTGTTCAAGGCCAGCTTGCACAGTTCTCAGTTTTACCATTATCTCGCACTGATATAAATCAAGTTTTCTATTACCCTGTAGTTTAGTGACATGGTTTGAAAAATAAATAAATAGAATTCAGTAAAAATATAAAATAATGTCAGATATTTGTTCAATGTAAGAAAAAGATGAATAAACTATCAAGATATTATGTGTATATTGGGGATCTCTAGTCCCGCACTAATTTGATGTAAATAAGCACAGCTCCCTAAAAAATACAGTCCATTTTTAGTTGAACCCCACATCGAAGGAAAAGCTACACATCACACCCTCAGTCAAGAAGAATCCCTCTCCATCCCTACAAGCCTAATGGAAAGAGCGACTTTTATATTCAACTTAAAGCGTTTTAATGAAATTGTAGAAGCTCCTCATTTTAAAATCAAGACTATAATAGTGTGTAGAAGTTATTGTTCTACGAACATTGCCAACTTCAACAATTCCTTGTGCCACCAGCATCCTGCGGACATCCAACCAACCATCTACAACTCTACATTTGGCCCCTTGTGCGGTAACATCACCAAGGAACCGTCAATCAAGATCCAGCTTCCTACCACTCCGAAATGTAGGTAGTTTCTTCAGTTCGAAGTGCTGGCGATCTTCGTTAGTTTTGGACCAACTGCCGACGTACAGTCTCATACGCCGTGGTTAGTTTGACTTAAGTACAGTGGTCCATAGTTTGTTCTCGGAGTGGTAGGATGATTACTTCCCTAGGTAATCAATACCGCTTGGTATCAGATTCTAAGGGAAGTAATTGTAGTGATCAGTAGAGATTTTCTAATTTCTTTATATACAATTTCAACTTATTTTCTAAAATATGTGACGCTAAACATTTACAGCATTTTACATTAATTGAACAAGAAATTTTATGATAACAGTTTGTTATTTTCTGATTTGTCAATTTAGCTTTTTAAGTAGGTGATTATAATAGCATGATGGCATTTTTATTAACCTACTGTTTTTAGCTAGTAAGCATATCTTGCAACTATTTAGAAAAAATGTGTTTATATTGCAAGAAACATTATGTTCATATTTTGAAATATAATCTAGCCTGGAAATTATTAACCTTTTAAATTCATATTATTTTTTGGAAGAAATTAAAAAAAGTAAATTTTTATGTTTAGTTTTAAACAGTTATAAAGTTAATCAATCAGAATTTATTTCTAGCAAATATTGGGATGCTTACTTATATGATACCAATCCATCATAAGGGTAGAAAATACCTTTCCGAATAAAACTTACTACACCATACAAGACTTGGCAAAATTGATTGGTAAATTGGTAGCCACCTGTTCCGTCATAGAATATGGTTGGGTGCACATAAGAAATTTCGAAAGAGAAAATTTCTTTGCGAAGTATTCGGATTATAATCATACCATTAAACTTCCAACAATTCTGAAGCCTGATATTAAATCGACAACTCAAAGGTTATTAGAAACCAAGACTTCCTCTTGAGATTTTACAACGCTTCGAATTTAGGATGGGGAGCATACGGAAGAGATACTCAACTCACGGATTTTGGCCTACCTCTCAGAAAGGATATAATAAATAAACTGATAATTTTTTTGAAGCCCGTTATACACTGAAGTCCTTCCCTAAAGATCTAAGAACTTGTGCTATCTTATTATTGAGAGTAGGAAACAGGACAGCGATACCTTGTATTAAAAAAAGAAAGTTTTTAATATCCAAGATTAAATAATATCACCAGGATATTACGAGATTGGCATGAAAAACGGAAAATTTATATTTTTGCGTCATTTATCTCTTCTAAAGAAAAATTTCTGAAGTATTACACAAAATCATAATACGAAAAGCTAAAAGTATCTTAATCGTCCTCAATTGGCCTTTACAGACATGATATCCTTTATTTTAGTAGTAGACTTCTACTTGATAGACCATTAAATGTCGAATGTGTCTTAGGGTTCCTTCAAGAACAAATTAATAAAAACCTCTCATAGATACTCTTAATATTTGCAGGCCGGAGTTAAATTTAATAAACCTCCCTCATCAATACATCTAAAGTTTATTTAACGTGCTCACCTGCGTTAGCTTATGACCACGGCCCCCTTAGGGGACAACGAATTGAGTTACGCTTATTTAGCGGATCAGTTACTTTTGTAAGAGCTACCAGTAGTTCACTAGTGAGAGCGAGGTTGCCTATTCATCCTTTATTAGCTTTCCGGACTAGTGCCAGAGTTATTTACGTGCTCACCAATCGGGGCCCGTCTTCGAGGAAGTCCCATCCTCCCTAGTGCAGCATGCGGATTTTCACTGCCTGGACGAGTCCAACCTCAAGTGTGGGTGGGACCTGAAAACTTGGTCTGCCTAGGATATCTCAAAAGTTAGCCACCTCGCCGTATCATATTAAGACTTGGTGAGCCCCGACAGAGCTCCGTCCGACTCTACCTAAAAGTAGAGATCCGGACAATACCAACTAGGATCCCTGATTGACAGACGAAACTGTAGTAAACAGAGTTTTGAAGCTACATTGGTCTATACAACATTAAGCCACCTCAACCCAAATAACAATCAACTTGGATCCTCATCCAGTATTGGAATTACGTGTTTTAACTACCACTATTGAGCTGATTCAACAACTCGGATTGCGTTAATTTTACGTTGCGCACCTTGTAAAATAATCACTACGGTCCTCCTTTCGGGAACACGAATTGAGATACGCTCAATTCATGTATTGGAATATCTAAAAGGACTTTAACCCTCAGATTCTCTCAACTCACAGCTACTATCAAAGAAATTAGTTATGCTTTTGGCCTGATTACTATAGAGTACAAACACTTTCTATAATCTCGCTCCGAAATATTATTCTCATAGACGCAGTTCAGATTAAAGTTTCAAATACAATAGAAACATCTGCAAAAAAATAAACTCCAACCTGTTCTACACCTTCCATATTTTGAAACTTATCCGCAACTTTGTGTTGCTTTCTTAATAGTAAGTTATATTAAAATTACTTTATATATCACCACGGATCGCACAACGTTCTTTAAACATCTACTTGTGTAATTATTGAGGAAGAAAAGCGATGGAAAATTGAAAATTTGATTGATTGTCTTACCTGTAACGAAGATCAATATGAATTTTCCGTGATTTTTTCCGAAGATAATTACAACCCTCCCACCCTTATCTACTTGGTGCGATCCAGAGATACAAAACCGAAGTGAGATATCAGGGCGTCTTATATAACAACAGTTGTGACTTTTTACTTTAAACTGTACCGTCAGGTGTGAATCATCGACACTACATGGTGTAATTATGTTCGGAAGAAAAGCTCGGAAAATTCAAATTGATCTTCCTTGGTAAGTCAATCAATTTTTCAATTATTATCACCTCCACTGTCTGTCATCTGTCTGTCCATGTTCCCTTTGTAATTGTAGGTAGCATTAAATACTGTGCATGTCCTGTTAGTTGTACTTAAAAGTTGCTATTTTGAAATATAGTTCGTAATCCTTATTATAACTCACAATTTCTGCTCTTTCAAACTATATTTTATGGACAGATACATTATAATTAGCCTATTATTGCTAGATTGACCTAAACATAACTATTTCTTTATGGGCATCGTAAAGAGGTCCGACGGGTAATAAAGAAACGTTAATTAAATATTAGAGCTGTTATTTGTAGAACTTGATTGGTTGTTAATATAATTTGTAAACGTATCACCAATGAAATTAATTATTTTGAATAGTAACTGTGGTAACGTACTTCGTATAAGCACATAAGTATACGTACAGCTGCTTGATGTACCTACGTACTAATTTAATTATATTTTTACACAATAATAGATTTGAGATAAAAACTTAATCTGTGCATAAAATAGTGTATGTATAGCGGGCATAACTTGCTTTTACGGCCTTTCCTAGCAATAACGCTTCTGGCTATAAAAGTTTCTTTATGCCCTTAATAAATAAATATCTATTAAAATCATTTTGCTAAAACAATAGATTTATTAAATCCCTTTTATAAAAATCCCCAACTGTAAACAGAATCAATAGTTGCATTAAATTAATTTATTTTGAAATTAATGAATGACTATGTATATTTTTATTTACAATGTACTAATGACTCCGAGATAGAATACTTTTATCTCCTTTGCTAACAAACAATGATTATTTATGGGTAATTTTGGTAATCGCTTTCCGTTAAGCAAGGACGTGATTACTTTAAACGTTTTATTTTGTATTATGTCTACATGAATTATGTATTGTCAGTATAATAATATAGCTATTAAAAGAAATACACAAAGATAATCGTTATTTTAAGGATAACTTTATCACAGAGGTGCCGAATATTTGTTACTGGATGAAATTATTATCGAAGTCAATTCAACCAAATTATGTCTACTAATCGTGATACCTACCTAATGAGAGCGGGTATTCCTGTACAAACAAACAATAATTTTAGCAATAATCTTTTATTTACGTTTCTTATAATAAAATATGTAGTCATCAGCGACTTTAAGCATAGACGAGCTAGGAGACATTCTAGGGGCGGGGCTCCAGAGTACCAAAGCTGAAAGCTGTAAAAATGAAATATACAGAGTGACAATTTAAGAACTCTCAATGGGCTATATCAGGAACAATAAAAGATATCAAAAAGTCCTCGAAATCGTTTCTACTTACATTAAGAAGCTGAAATAGTACGATGTATTAACAGGTCCACCTCACCCTCCACCCAAACTAAAACTTCTTAAATGTCATCCCCCTACTTCTGATACCTTGAGTTTGTAATGATCTTAAAGCTCTTAAAATATGCTTTTTAATAGTACCAGATAAAGCTACATTAAGTAGTTTTCGATTTATTTAAAGAAAGAGAATGGATATTTAAATTTATCTTTTCCAATTAAATGTTAACTTAATGTTCAAAATGGTTTCTATTATTTTCCAAACAATAATAAAGCCTGTCTTGAAAATCCTGAAGAACATTTGCAAACGTTTCTCTGGACATAGCCCGGCATTCTTAGTTATCTTTTTCGCAGTTGTTCAACTGAGTCAGATTGGGTTTTAAAAGCAACAAGTTTCTGAGAAGGTTTCATGCGTCAGTTTGTAGGTCGGATAAAAGGTCATGCTAGGTTATCGCTTGTTTGGAACTGTCGGAAGCTCTTTTTTTGTTCATAAATTGTCGCAATTGACTTTATCCTTAACATGCAACTTAGTGCTAACTACAAATAGTAACCTGACCAGAAGGACCAATTTCTCAAGTCAGCACACATCGGATAGTGCAGTTCTACATTTTCTTGCAACATAATTATGCTGACATGAGAAATTCATCTTTCTAGTCAGAAATTTGCCAATTTCAGTATCTACGTGTCTCTTGAAGGCCATTACATGATGTTTCAGGTCGATCACATGCATAATGGAAAAACTCCTAACTTCCAAACAAATTATACCCACAACACGGTGACTTTGACACGACCTACCAGAAGCGTCCCTACGGTAGGTCAGCCGGGCGTATGCCCGGGGCCCCGAGAACTAGTGGGGCCCCGCACCGAGCTACCTTATTTTAATCAACAACACAACATATATCTTATGCGTTAATAAAATAGACTGAGAGACCGGCATTTGATGCAGGTTCTTATACACAAAGCTAAAGCCTACTTTTAAAATAAAGCGCACCAAATTTCCAAAATGAAAAGGATTCTAACATTTCTCGAGACTACGGATGGACGGAGCAGACCACACGGCGTTCACCTATAAATGTGGCTGTCATCTATCCTATCCCTGGAACCTGAATACGGGGCATGGAAACATGACAGGGTAACGGATGATGCAGTCAGGTCAAATGTGTGGTAGAGAAAGTACAGTTAACGAATTCTCGACGATTCCTCATCACCGAGCAGAGGGAGCTCTGGTAACATTAGGACTGGTGTGGGTAGATTTGATTCTCGCCTGGGACATGGTTTCTTATTGGTGCTAAGCTCACCCGCTGTTTGACTGAATCTTAAGGAGGAAAATTGAAGTGAGGTTTAGCCCGGTTGGAAGGGGTAAATTCTTGCCTATGGGAAACTGCATGCCACCAGGTAACTGTGCTCAGGATGCTATTCGGACCACCCTATGACTCAGACTGCAGACTGAGTACTATGATCTGAAGAAGCTCTAAAGCCGTTACTCTGAAGGAGTGTTGAAGCGAATACATAGCCTCTCACACTCAAGACAACTTCACCTCATGTAGGTACATATCGGGAGTCTAGGACGTGTAGACTTAAGAACGAAGCTCTGTCGAGGGCTCGCCAAGCCTATAATTTAGTAGATCGGGATGGCAAAACCATTTAAAAACCAGGTCTTGCCACAATTGAGGTTGGATTCGATCGGGCAGTAGCTCCTAACAGCAAGGGACAGCATGCTAGGGGAATAGTCCGAAGCTGGACGAGGTAAAGTCTCCGTGGTCGTATGATACGTCCCTCATGCCTTCCTGGAGATGGACCCGACGGGTGAGCACGTTTATCGCTCCGGTACTAGCCTGGAGAGCTAGTAGAGTATGGATAGTATCTCGCTCCCACCAGTGTAATTGAGCGTAATCTCACTTCATGCCTCGGCATGTCTAAAAGGCGGGAAGGAACTCTCTAAAGTTCATAAATTAGTCACGTACATTTACCTAGAAATACAATACTACGGCCTATTGTATAGTTAAAAGGTGATAGGCTATAGTTGCTGTAGAGAAGGACTAAATGATCCTTTTCGCAGACAGAAGCTTACTTCTCGAGACTTCAAGATAAACAGTAGAAACGCGTCATAGCATTTTGTTAACGGAAGTACCTACTAACAGTAAAGTTGATGCATTGTTCTAAATTTTCTATTACAGCTACCCCTCATTACGAGGTTTCTAGTTATATATTAGTTACATTCTGTATATTTATTTATTTATTCACTTTCTTATTTACTGGGGGCCCCACTCCATGTTTGTGCCCTGGGCCTCAAAATCCAAAGGACGGCGCAGCGACCTACAAACTGACGTATACATCCTTAATTCATTTTAACTCTATTAGTTCAACATGTTTGGAAAAGTGATAAAAATCTCGTAACCTTGGTCACAAACAAATTAATCAGATGTATTCCGTTATATGATTGGTTAGGTGCAGGGTATTTCACGTTGTATTGTATACGAAATTAATTCCGTTATTATAAAACTACTGTTAAAAAAATTCCAAAACATGTTTAGTAATTTATGGAAAGAATTGATTTTAGCAGCATTGTTTGGAGTGGAAGTTACTTATTTAAAAGAAATTAATTTCAATGTAAGTGATTTTAATACTACGTCAATATAACAATATATATAATATTATTTATTTCAGCAAAATGATTACAAAATAAATTTTGAAAGGGGAGAAGTGGTCAGTTATAACAAACACTACATGAACTACTTCAATATTAAGACTTTTAAATATAATAGAACATGTACAGCGTTCAATGTTACCTACAACTACAAACAAGAAGTAGGCAAATCCGTAGAGTTAAGTAGCAGTGATGTTAGACACATTAATTTGGTGAAACTCTAATTATTGATCCAAAAATTTTACAGGTCCGAGTGCAAGCATACAAATTTTTAAGCAATGAGTATCGGTCATTCCCAATACGATTTCAATTAAGCTTTTGTGCATTTTTTGAGAAAAATGTTGCGGGTATCAGCATAAGCTCTGTAAAGTGTAGAAATTTTGATGGATGTTATGCTGAAAAGGTATGTACGACTTACTTTATTGTTAACAATTTTATAAAATAGTTGTTTCTTTTAGAACAAAGACTACAACTTATGTAACTTCACACCTGATGAATCTAAATTTCCCCCGTATATTCCAAATGGACGATACATGTTAGAAATCTGTGGTATGTCTAGATCCATCGAAATATGGTTATTTCGAGCTTACGCAGAAGTGAGTCGTCTACTCGTGTAAATATCAAAAATGATATGGATTCTGTACTAGCTGTCTTATATTATTCATTAGCTGTTTTATTATTATTGTTCTGCATTACTACAAATAAAAGTTTGCACTTGAAACTATCTTTTGAAGTAATCAATAATCTTATTTTTCTAAAACTGACAGGCAAACGAAGACGTTCAGAGAAATATTTTCTCCACAACCACTATGGAGTTTACTAATGCTGAAACAAATTTTGATACTCAAAACTTAATGCTCTAACTCTTGTTGTTGAATAAATACTTATGCTAAATCACTAGCCTAGTTATGTATTTTGCATGTGTTTCATTCTATCACAAGATTTTAGATTGGAGACAAGATATGGAATGATTATACGGCTAGGTCCAAAAGTGGTGCGACTTAGAAAGGCCAGCGGAGGCTCATTTTAAAACTTGAAACCTCTACTTTCGAATGTCACATGGCTGTTATATGAACAAATTTATATTTGACCCCTAAACACGTATCCAGTTCCAAAAAATTTTAAAAGTTGAAAAATTTAGAAAAATAAATATATTTTAAGTTTTTTTAACGGCATCGCATTCTTCGTCAGAACACAAATTTTGTTCACTGCGTTTTTTCCTAGAGTGCTTCAATTTCTACCAAAATTGAGAACAATTTGCCATTTTTGAAAGTTTATTATTTTTTCATCGAAAATGTAGTCAGATAGAAAAAAAATGATAAGAGTAAAAAATGCTTATTTTTACTCGATGAATACGAAAAAAATTACAGACCGATTTAAAGCGATTTTGAAAATTTTTTTTTGAAATCATTTTAGGTAACCGTAATTTTCAAAATCGGTTTAAATCGGTCTGTAATTAATTCATTAATGTAATTTTTTTGCATTCATTGAGTAAAAATAAACATTTTTTACTCTGTCATTTTTTTCTATCTGACACCATTTTGATGAAAAGAATGATCAAGTTTCAAAAATGGCAAATTATTCTCAATTTTGCTCGAAGTTGAAGCACTCAAGCAAAAAAACGCAGTGGACAAGATTGATGTATTCTTTGACGACGAATGCAATGTTGTTAAAAAAAATTTAAAAAACATTTTTTCTAATTTTTTCTAAATTTTTTTGGAGGTGGATACGTGTTTACCCTGTTTTAAGGGTCAAATATGAATCTTTTCATACAGGAGCCATATGTAACGTTCGAAAATAGAGGTTTCAAGTTTTAAAATAAGCCCCCGCTGTCCTTTCTAAGTTGTGCCAGTTTTTGGACCTAGCCGGTGGTTGAGCTCAGAAAGAACGACCCATATGTAACAATACAATAAAAGAAAAACAGTTAGCCTTAATTTCATCCCAGGTAGCAAAGGCACGTAAAAATGACGTGAAAAGCTGGCCACTGAGTGACGTAAATGTCGTCGTTATATGACGTAAATATGACGTAATGCCTTTCCAATGTCTCGGACTAACGACGTTATACACGTTAATTTCATATCTTACAAACACGTTAATTTGACGTCTTTTTAAAGTTATATTTGGTACCCCCCTTCCCACAGACTTTAGGAATACATATGAAGAAGCTACTAGTACTTTTTAAGGTTATATATTAAAAAATATACAAAGATGTAACATATATTAAAAGGTTATATAATAAAAAAAATTTAAATATTACAAACAAGAATTTGCTCATTAAAATTAAAAATAAAAAAATTCACCAATTGCCACCTTATGTTTCGTTTGAAAACTTCAACAATAAATCAAAATGGTACTATGAATAAATATAGGCATCGCCACAAAACTGACAAAACGTATAAGCCAAACCACTGAATTTGTCAAATATTTCTATAATAGGCTATACTTTAAGTCCTGACAAGTTTTTCGCCACAAAAGTGTTCAATTCTTGAACTTTCAAAAATGTTGGCGGTGCAAACTCCACATAAACGACAGAAGAAATATTGGCACTGATAACCAAAATGCACTGCGTGCACTTATCGCGTTAGCGACGCCTACACCGATTGGTTCAAAGTTTGAAAGTAGTGTAATCATGAATCATGATGTACTACTGCAGATCATGAATCACTGTTGGAATTTATCAGACATTAAAAATAATAATGTTAGCACGAAAATAATATAGATATATGTTTGTCTTCGCCGCAATATTTTAGTTCGTGGATAATATCTTACTTAACTCACTTGTACCACAAATAATTATTATTTCCACTTTCTACGGCAACTAAGTAAATGAGTAGTTACAGTAACAACCCTGTAAAATTTTATTGACTCCTAAAAGCAACTTGTAAAATTCTAAAATGCTTATCAACAAAAAGCTAATAGAAACTAATTTGTTGTTTAATCACAACACCATTGCAACGTCTAGCTATAGATTATCTTACCACCTTGGATAAAAAATGCCTGTTTGTATGAAATATACAATAAATTAATAAAAAACCGATGGCGAACATGGAAATAAGACTTTGTACGTGGGATACTTTGCAGCTAATTTTTACTGGGCTCACTGGAATATAGAAATATATGGAATACAAACTTTACATAGCTTGCCACGTAAATAACTAAAAAGTGTCATTTGCATAGAAAGTGGAAATAAAAGATTTTAAAACTCGTTGAAAAGGTTTGTCATTCTGACATGTAAGGCTTGGCGAGTTTTCGATGATATCTCTTTTTCTCTAATGAATTGCTATTCGCTGTTTTTCATTCGCTTGTAGGGTTAGATCTAGGATTATAACATATGCCTTACGTTAAAAATCTTTGGTGAATTTTATCATACTGTCTATCCAAATATTGTAGTAAGAACACCATATCTAAGATACACCTTCTAAATGGCTACGTAGTACAGGATAAAACAAAATTTTAAAGCTACAGCTGACAATTCTAATTAAAACGTGTTTCTCTAAAGGCATGTGGCTTTTCCGAACCGTGGGTTTCCAAAGTCTCATATTTAAGTTAAACCACGGGTACATCCTACACAGCGCTGGAAATACAGCGCTGCAGCAGCTTTCACAGCCGTCTTATAAGATTTAAAAAATACACTGAAGCAATAAAATCGTTTGAAATACATAATCGCTTTAAGCCTGGAATACATCTGACGTTGCCATCAAACGATGCCATTCGTACCACCATAAGTACTACTTTAGTACCTAGCAACAAGAACCTTGCATGTTTCACTTTCGGTTGCAGTTGTCTCGTCAAAATAGCAAACTTGACCTAAGTAAGGGTGAGAAGGAAATAATATATAACATGTTGAGTTGGTAAAGAACATCTTTACAAACCACACAATATCGCGAGGCTTGGAAACTTTACCAATAAAGCATGTATATTATTTTGTTTACAATAATTAGACTTAAATAATCAAAATAAAAAATAAATTTATAATTATAAATTTTAAAATAAATTTTCTGTAAACTGTCAATAAATTCCAATCAGCCATCTATCGAGCTAAAGGAATTTTAAGTAAGGTATAAGTAATGTCTGCTCTCTATTTTAAAATTGAAAAATAATTGATTCCATCGTATTTATTAAATATAAAATACGGAAAAATAAAAATAAAACTAATCTCCGAAAAAATGTCTTGTTAAAAATTATTTACAAATAAAAGTTGGCCAAGACTTTACTAATCAGTTATACAGACATGTAATAGTTATTTACGTGTCAAGCTTTGTAAATGAATCTTTACGAGTGAGCTGGAAAGATTGTGAGCCATAACCCAGTGAGCCCAGTAAAGATTAATTGCAGCGCGTGTCGCGTACAAAGTTTTATTTCCACCTTTACCAGTTTTTTTATAAATCGTATGTTTTTTATAAAAAGACATTTTGTAATCAAAGCCTGCCGGCTTTGATTCTCGAGCGAAAAACAAATAAAAAGGCTCGAGTTTTTCGGCTGTAACTTTTTTCTTATGTTTTGCACGACATCTGAAGGGGAAATATTTTGAGATTGCCTGTCGCTTTGGCTTCTATAGTTTCCGAGATACCGGATCTCGAAAACGGGCCTAGAGCGCAGATACGGAAAAAGCAATAGATGCGCCAGTCAAAGCAGGCCGCGTGTCATCGAATGCCGCTAACACATGTTCGATCGCTCCCAAAAACCCCATCTCACCGTTAAACCCCCGGCCCCGGCAAGAAAGACGTTTCCGGTAGAAACGATTCTATTGTTAGATTTTTGCTCCGACTTACCGTAAAGCGGGGGCAGTTTTTTCCTGCTTCCGCCAAAACGATTTACCAGAGACGGTCGAGACTTCAAATCTGAGACGGGAAGTACTCAACGCATCGACACACAAAAAACGGTCCGGATCGAAGCAAGTTTTGCGGCTTCTCGAAACCGCGAAACCGGATTTTGATCGTTCGCGTTGATCGGGGACGCTAGACAAAGATTCTTTCGAATCTTGTATGCTTAAACCCATATGCGCAAAACCCGTTTAAAAATTCTAAAATAGGAGATTTTCCTTATTACCTATTACCTATTACCTATTACTGGATATTACCCCACCACATGGGTACGGAGCAGGCGCGTTATATATTACGTAGTATGCATGTATATAGCGCCGACTCCGAATAAAAGTCAGAGTTTACTATTGGTCAACTCCAATAAACTATTTGACCCTACGTTAGCTCCAGGATAACAGGAATTAAAAAAAATCTTTTAGTAAAATTTTGAAAATACTGTTATTTCTCTGCGGACCGGCAAAAATTTCTGAAATTTCTGGCTCAGGCCCGCGGACCGGCGGTTGGGAAACGCTGTTGTAGAGGACTGGTTACGGCCCATCACAATCACAGCGCTGTATAGGCCACCTAGGCACAATATTAAAGCAGAACACTACACCCAGTTCTTTAGCACACTCGAAGCACGATTCATCGCCGGCGGGGACTACAATGCCAAGCACCAAGAATGGGGTGCTAGAGTAACTACCACCAAAGGACGGCAGCTACTAAAGTTACTCACCGCAAACAACCTTAACTACCTCACCACTAGACAGCCTACATACTGGCCCACGGATGTGAGAAAAGTTCCGGACCTGTTGGAATCATTGCTTTGACTTATCATCGGATCACTCTCCGATCATAGTCAGATTAAGTTCACAAATAATCCACAGCCAAAGATCAATAAGACTCTATAATAAAATGACCGATCGGGACACGTTTAGAGAACTAATCAACGATATTATAAGCTTGGAAATACCTCTCAAGACCGCAGATGAAATTGATGAAGCAGTAGAGCACCTAAACCACAGCATACAAAGCGCGATATGGGATTCAACCCCCATACATATGCTACCTGTGACAATAAAAAGAGCAATAGCCGAAAAAAGAAGACTTCGCAGAATTAGGCAGAACACCAGATTTCCAAAAGAACAAAACCAGGTTAAACAATGCAACACGAAGGCTAAAATCACTTCTCCAAGATTACAAAAACCAAAGGATACAAGATTATCCCTCTACCCTTTCCACAACCGAGACATCGGATTATTCACTATAGAAAGAAACGTGGAAACTAAAGCAACTTTTACAAGGAATACCTCCAATTCGAAAACCCAACGGAAGCTGGGCTAAAAGTGAACAAGAAAAGGCTGACACATTTGCAACACACTTAACAAATGTATTTAAACTACACCCTTCTGAATTAACTCCAGAAAAAGAAACTGAAATCTTACTATATCTGGATGCTCTGGATCAACTAAGCCTACCAATTAGAAAGATCAAAGTAACGGAAGTCGACACAATTAAATCGAAAATAAACCCCAAAAAAGCGCCAGGCTACGAACTGATCACAGGGAAAATCTTAAAAGAACTACTCATTTACTTAGTTACCATAAATGCGTGTAAAGTGCCATTTACACAGAAAGTGGAAATAAAGGAAATTGCTAACCACTTTGCTGTTGCTATAGCAATAGCTTACTTTTCAAGGTTTTT
Source organism: Agrypnus murinus (assembly GCA_929113105.1). NCBI lineage: Eukaryota > Metazoa > Arthropoda > Insecta > Coleoptera > Elateridae > Agrypnus > Agrypnus murinus. Next base: position 128,626,219 of record OV816025.1, on the reverse strand, counting down.
ACTATGGCGGAAATGAACATATTGCAATATGTTTGTGAATAATAGTATATTATGTATTAGGGGTTTAATTGAGGTCTTAGGTCTTAATAGAGTCAGTTAGCGCCTGAGGCGAAAGCCGAAGACGCTAAGACGATAAAGGGTTCTAAAACACTAATTAAGCCCGAAATGCATACGTTTATTAAAAGGTAAGAATAATTTTTTCCGTGCAACAAAAAATGAAGTACTTATTTCATCCCATACGTTCAATACAAATGACCACCCCCCTATATCTTAGCAGTTTATTTTTAATAACTTTGTAACTACTTATATGACACAAAAAAGTGTAGTATGAAAGTTGTAGAGAATTATATTGCCGAGACAAGTTGTGCTAACAACTTTTTTACTCAGACGTACGGTTAAGGAGATAAATAATTTACCAGTAGGAAAAACGTTATACTGCTTACCTGCCTCGTTTTCGACTTACCTCCATTCGACCGCTGCCTTCAACTATACCACAGAACGGAAACAAAAACGTGAGTGCACTAAATTTTTCATTTTTAGGTAGCCTACAAGAAAGGTAAGAACAATTTTTCTCGTACAACCAAAAATGAAATGGTTATTTCACCCCAAAGATTTGCAACCCCTAAATTTTTACGGTTATTTGTTTATAGCTTTTTTATCACAAACATTTCTCAAAGAAGTGTAGTGAGAAAGTTGTAGAGAATAGAATTTCCGACAAAAACGTTATGAATTACTTCTTTCCTCAGACCTACGGTTAACGAGATAAATCGAAAAAACCCATTAACCTCTTTTTCCAAGATGGCGAACACTTCGCAGCCTCCGATTAATACGAAAACTTGAATGTAGACTCACCCCACACCCCCCTACATACTAAACAAAAAAATTGCTGTTATCAAGTCTTGTGACTATTTTTACCTATCGCCTGGACTGCAAGGGGATGCTCTAATTTAGCAATTTACGCTCTAAAAACAGGCCGCTAAAAGGTCATAATCGCTCTACCGGCCATGAAAGTAGTTTTTCGAAGTTTCGAAACATGTTGCTATGGTTTTGTTCTTCGCTACCGTTGTAGAACCGTTATTGCAATTCTTCTTGTCTGCTTGTATTCAATGTTTATTTTCTTTTTTCTATTAAAAAGGTTTTCCCCAGTGTGTTATTATCTAATTAGTCCCAATTTGGTCATGCTTTTAACTAGAGATTTTTATTGGATATTCCATATTTGGCAATGCTTAGATTTGGGATTCTTGATTGGTGAATTTTGCTTGTTACTCTTGCAAGCTTTGAAAAAGATAATCCTTTTTATCAGTTTGGCTGCGATTTCTCTTAGAATATGTAGTAGTGTGTGTTGCATTCACTTGTGAAATTTTAAATATAATTTCCCTCTATAATTTGTATTTCTCCGGACCTCTATTTTTAAAGCCAAAGCCATGTATTTCGCTATGCCTTCGTTGGGAGGGAAGATTACCATCATTACACTATACGGAAAGGTGAACTATGATCTAGTACACCATTCGGATTTAGAGGGCGTTGTAGATGCATTTAAAATATTAACCAACGGCAAATATATAATAAATTGTTAATAATTGTTCTAATTTAAAGAGAGAATACTAAATTTATTGAATTATCAAAATAAAAAGAGAAATTGTCTCACTCTCTACGAAAGAAGTAGTTTATTCACGCACAAAGATCCGAGATCGGATTTACATTCACTCAATTCAGCGGACCGTTTTATGCATTTCTTTTAATACAAATAAGTCAATCACACGGTTTTAAATGAGAACTGTGTGAAGTTAAGTAGATAAATCCAACATTGCAATTTTACCCTGTGACAAAGAAAAGGCACGCTCATACGGTAATGCATAATTATTAAAAACAAATGTTTAATCATGATTTACGATAAACCGAAACCTTCTTCAGACATGGGCTTCAAGCAAACTGCAACATACAATATTAATGAAATATGCAAACAAGGGAGAATGCCGAAAGAATGAATAAAAGGGTTATCCTTTGAATCGCTAGACAACGAAAACGATTTCAGAAAAATTGAAAGAGTTATCATAAGCGCTGAAGCTGATAAAACTAATAAGCATGAACGCAAATAAGTCGGAAGCTGTGGAACAACGAAGAGGAATGTGCACAGAATTCTACATTAATATGGGGTTGAGACAGGGCGATGTTTTGTCAACAACGTTGTTCAGCACTACTATCCATTTTTTTCTAGAGACCTCTGACTTTGAAAGCATATTAGTCGTAAACTACTGAACCACATTAAATATTTTAAAAACGAGCAAATAGTATTTCTACATACTATATTCTACATATAACAGTAAAATATTATATTTCTAATACTATATTGGTATACTTTTGTTTTTATCAAACGATATGTAATAAAAGATACCCATTTTTAGGGACAATTTCATTGGATATAAATTAAATAATCTTTTTAAGCTAACACGCTTTCAAACTCAGAGATGTCTAGAAAGTAGTACTCGTTGCTAAAGCAATAGATAACTTGTTTTTCAAAAGAAAGACAATAAAACTAATTAAAAACACAAAACCTACGGTCTTTTGTTTTTAGTAAATATCATTGAAAATAAAATCAAATATATGAATCAAGTAACATCTATTTAAAATCGCGTAATAAACATTTTAAAAAGTCAAATCTTTTAATTATTTGGGAGTAATATTCTCAGCACTCAAAGGCGAGATGAAAGAAATAAAAGCTTTTTTGTGAATAAACAGTGGCTGAAAAGTAAAATGTTAACAAAATCAACAAAACTAAAAATATGTGCCTATAAAACATTATTGCGACCTACCCGTAGTAACATAAGCGATGGAAACAGTGATAATGACGAAGAAAGAAGAGGACTTGAGAATTTTGAGAGGAAAAATTTGATGGACAATATTGGGGTAGTCACAGTACACATACACAAATACACACACCCATAGTTGAGGTGACTGAATTCTCCAATTAGAGAAATCCCGCTCCCCCAAGTGGGACTCGAACTCACGACCCTAGATACGAGCTATGCTCTCACACCACTCGCCCATCGCCGGCCCTATTAGTTTATTACTTAAGGTTAGTATTTTTATGTGTGTGTGTTATTTATTATACTTTATTGGTTTGCTTATTTTAATTAATTGTTAATTTAACTACTATTAATAAAATTATAATTAAAAGATGAACATTTGTATTATTATCAACACATTATTTATTTTTCTTATTGAACTACTTATAAAGTCTCTGACTCCCACATTCACCCTTCTCCCTGCAGAAAAAAAATAAAACTTTGGAATATCACATTACACACAACTAACGCAGTTTTGAGTTTTGCTTTGTGATACTAAAATATAAATTTTATCAGGCAACACAGTAGGAGTAAAATTTAAATAAAACTTAAAATACAGAGTATCTTTCTTTCAGTATTGTATGTTAAGTTGCATAGCACACATTGAAAAATAAACCTTTTGTTTTTGATAGTTTTGATTATTTCCGTTACGACTCTGAATCGTTAGTTTATTCATAGGGAATGTACTGATATAAATTTTGATTATTAAAATCTAAAACTGTTATTTGTGATTAAGAAAAAAGTGCTATTATTCATTATCCTTTTACACAAAATAAATTTTTATCATTACGATATTATGTCCTAAATGGTTCTTTTGAAAAAACTACTAAATAGGTATGTATAAACAGTAATGAGTTAATGACTCATGATTGCATGATGACTATAATATTATTATCAAGAACAATGTTGTCAACAATCAGGTTTTGTTATTAAAGTTAAACCTACAGCTACAGCATCAGTTTTTTAAAGAACGAGAAGAGTAATATCGCAGTTATCACAGAGGGTTAAGTATTTCTTATTAATAAATGTAGTGATTAAATGCAGTGAATTAAAACCAATAGAGTGCATTTAAGTTGCAATAAGTGCAAATAATTTTTACAATGACAAAGGGTCAATCCATATCAAGTGGTACAAAAAGAAATCCATTGATAGCTAGACCATTTTAAAAACAAATTACATTTTGTGTGTAGTGAGCCTCATATGTTGATAATTCAGAATCACTATTATTTTATTTTAATTATCACTCGTTTCAAAATAGCGGATATTTTTATCGTAGTGCACATCATTTTCGTATTTTGTAAGCGTTGACGGTAACTCTTTTATCTCAGCTGCGGTAAGTCCTATGGCAATGACAAAAACTGTAGTGTTAAGCACATTATAGGCTACAATTATATGCCTGTATACTAGCTTAAAAATGATTCCTTCATAATAAATTTTAAGGTCAAAGTTTTGTATCGCAATTGCTGAAAAAGCTATCTTCAGATATTTTTAAGGCAGAAGGCAGCTTGTTGAACACTTGAATTTTTTTTGCAAGTACCTCTATCCATAGTCTGTGTCATAATTATTTGAAGTTTGAGACTCGTGTGTTTTTTTCTTCTACAGGGTCATAAACGTTTAAGTTTTTGAGAATTTCTCTAACTTTAAGGTTAAATATCTCTGGTGAGCAGTTGTTGAAAACTTCTAAATTTATACACAATATACCTAGTAGTCCATGGTAGGTAACTCGCGTTAAACTCCGTTACTTGGAGTTTGAGATGCAACTGGTTTAAGAGATACGGCCTTCCAAACGTCACAAAAAATTCAATAATTTGCATTAAGTGAAATATGTCTAATGTAAGTATTTTAATAAAGTATTTTGGAATCTATTTTAGAATAATTAGAGGTTTTTAACAGGCAACAACGTTAATTTACAAAATATTTTAAATAAGATCACAAATGTGTGTTATGTTTTTATCTTATTTTTTATGTTTGTGGAACAGCATTAAAATATCTTCGCATAATGATACTGAAATAGTGTATAAACATCTAGTTGCTGTGGATGGTAATGAGGGAGTAAGCTTTCCCAGCACGTTTGTCTCAGGCACCCATACTCTTATCTTTACATGACATCGTGAATGACGTTCTACATACAGTGCGTACCAAATGTATGGAACCGGACTTGTTATTTCAAAACTCTTCAAGCTAAATCGATAAAATTTGGTATGCATGCTGTTTACAAAGCCTCCTATTATTTCCACACAGTTTTATTATTTTTTTAATTGACAAGGTCGGGAGCTGCACAGCCAACTTGATTTTTTTAAATAGGAAGGGAGGTCAAATCGCATACCGTTTGAAAGGTATTTTCAAGTAGAATTCAGCGACATGCCACTTGCTATAGTTATCTCTAAAGATAACTTCGCTATTGTAAATTAAAGATTGAGAGTAGGTATTAAATGGATAACTAAAGATCCAATTAGCGCTGAAATCAATGGTTAGTTTATGTTGTTTACCGAACGTCAAAAGCTTAAATCTGTGCCCCAAGTGCTAAATTATGGAGCATCTTACAGAAAAAGAACGTATAGAAACCTTGATGATGTTAGGATACGGTGATAGAAGACGCAGTCATGTAGAAGTACGCGATTTGTGTAATGCGACGTATCCTGACCGCAACCCAATCGCCAAATCTACGGTTACTAAAACAATGAAGCGTTTTACGGAATCAGGTACTGTAAAGAATCGTTTAAAATGGCCGTCCAAAAACAGCAACCAAGGATGAAAATTCTGTAAATGTTATGTTGGATGTTATTAATACACCAAGGACTTCGGTACAGCAACTAGCAGCAAATCATGATATATCCAAGTCTTCCGTCTGCAGAGTCTTGAAGCGTCAAAGATTTCACCCTTATAAAGTTCACTTGGTGCAAGAATTAAATGAAGACGACTTCGACAGAAGATTAGAATTCTGTGAAGAAATTATGCATCAAATAAATGCTGATCCACATTTCATCCATAATATCGTGTTTTCTGATGAAGCTACTTTTTTGCTAAATGGCAAAGTACATAAGCAAAACTGCAGATACTGTGGGCAGACAGTAATCCTCATTAGATGGACGAAGCTCACACGTAATTTCCAAAAAAAAAATTAATGTTTGGGTAGGTAGTACGTAACAATAAATTTAACTGAATAGTCTTATGTTTTAGTTTTGCGCCTAAATAATTTGTTTATATGTTTGCTGGCCGATAATAACTTTCCTAACATACTAAAATGCATTCATCTTTCACAGGTATTGTTGGACAGAACATTATAGGCCCCTTTTTGATTGAAGGAAATCTCACTGCGGCTAAATATCTGCAACTACTGCAAGAAAATATCATCCCTCATCTAACAAGATTATACCCCGATGAAAACGATCCTAACGTAGTTAGCAACACGCTATGGTTTCAACATGATGAAGCCCTTCCGCATTATAGCCACGAAGTTCGTTCTTATTTGAACAACGTTTTTCCGTAAAGGTGGATTGGACGTCGAGGACGTATTGAATGGCCACCGCGATCACCTGACTTATCCCCACTAGATTCTTTCTTGTGGGGTTACCTGAAGAGTTGTATTTACCTCCATAAACCAAATAACTTGAATGAACTAGTGCAACGAATTCGAGAAGAAACAGCAAATATTCCTCGCGAGTTCATTTTGAATTCAATTGAAGGATTTTCTAATCGAATTTATTACTGCCAAGAGGCGAATGGGGAACAGTTTGAGCATCGCTTATAAATGTTCCATTCTTGTACTAGATGCACTTCATTAACTTAAAACACGGTTTCAACAATCTGATGTTACATTAAACACCATAAAACAATTCATTGTTCCCCATGCTAACTGGATCTTTAGTTATCCATTTAATACCTACTCCCAATCTTTAATTTACAATAGCGAAGTTATCTTTAGAGATAACTATGGCAAGTGGCATGTCGCTGAATTCTACATGAAAATACCTTTCAAACGGTATGCGATTTGACCCCCCTTCCTATTTAAAAAAAATTAAGTTGGCTGTGCAGCTCCCGACCTTGTCAATTAAAAAAATAATAAAACTGTGGAAATAATAGGAGGCTTTGTAAACAGCATGCATACCAAATTTCATCTAGCATCATTTCATTTAGCTTGAATAGTTTTGAAATAACAAGGCCGGTTCCATACATTTGGTACGCACTGTATGTAGGTCCACATAGGTAGTAGAACCTCACATAGACATCGTTATTTCCAAACTTAATATCTTCGATGACTCTTAGCCACCACTATGCATCATAAACACATGTGATGATGTCACTTGATAACTCTGAGACTTAGCGAAACAGCTTTCTATTAGTAAAAATATTTTTAAAACAAGTGGGATATTAAGATTTACATAGGACAAGCTTGAAATCGTAGTTCATTTCTTTAGAAACAGGTCTAAACAAACTTCCCTAAGTCCTCTAGTGATTGATTGCCTTTTCATGGATTTTTAAAAGATTGCTGCAATACCACCGAAATATATGGTGATATTTCACAAGTTACTTCATTTCATGGTACTTGCAGATATAACTCACATCATAGGAAACTCGAGAAACAGGCAACCGTTGTTCTTGTTCACTGAACTCACTGATTTCACTTTAATTAATTAATTTATTTAATTCATTTTAATTCCTCTAGTACTGTCCCATAAACACAGCATGCAGAACACTACATATCCATGTTTGGGAAAAATAAACTTAGACATTGAAAGACAAATCAGCTTTCCTGCGTCACAACAAGTAGCACACTGACAAACTACAACAAAGGCTGACACTGCACTGCCAGTTTGTGCCTGTTCAGACTTGTTACACTTGTTCAAACTTGAACCAGCATATTGCTCAAAAAAAACATAGAAGATAGGGCTAAGTAAACAATTAAATGCTTAGTTGATTTTAAACAGCTAACAATAAATATTTGTGACCTTATTTAAAATATTTTGTAAATTAACTTTGCTGCCTGGTTAAACACTTTTAATTAGCCTAAAATCTGTTTCAGATCTATTTAAAAATTATTGTACTTTGTAATCATATGCACTTGCCTTCATCACAAATGCCAGTTTAAAGCACTTCATCCCAAAATACTTTATTAAAATACTTAAATTAGAAATATTTCACTTAAGGCTCCGTTATCGCGTAGGTAAAGTACCACTGAAACAGCTCTGAAGAATTTCATTACAATTTTTAAAAATTGCACTTAGTTTACATTTATTGTGCATAAGATCTTTTGTTAAGAGTGTTATCTAGTTTATATTATGCATTATAGCAAATACAAAATTACAAAAGCTATTTCCTTAACGAATAAAAAAGTGTAAATTTATAAAAACAAAACTATAGCTAGCGAGCTTTTAAAAATGGTAAGGTGTACTTCCTAAATTATCGTTCAAGTGTTATTTAAGATAAAAATGTCCGAATATACAACAGTATAAAAGAACTTTATGAACTAAAAAAAGGTCATATCCCGCGTTTATTCAAACATTTTGGTAAATGACGACTATCATTCTTAGTTCAGGCTTTTGTTCTCGTAATGCGCTGTAGGCGGATCGAGTTAAAAAAGCGGGAAGTCTCAACGAGTTTGATTTGACTGTTAAAACATTTAACGCATTTTTGTTATTGTTGTATATATTTTTGTGATTGTCCATGTAAAAAGTAACAGATTATTGTTTATATCAATTTCCATATTTTAACTTTCCTAATCTTTTGTCTATTATTTAATAAATTCCCAAAGTAAATGTTGTTTTTCTTTACTTAAGAGCATGCGACGGTTAATTTCTGAATTAACTATTTCACTCTTAATTAGTCCTGATTAATTTCTTAAAACGAATATATATTTTCAATATTTTAATATAGTAATACTTTTTTTTTCTTAAAACCAGTAAGAACAACTGATATTTTTAAAGATATCTATCAGTTTTATATTTATTAATTTCAACTACCTTAAAATTATTATTTGGCATTTAAAAATTAAGAATTTCAGTTAAACTTAAAATATTTTGAAAGTTCACGATGTCTGGCAACACTGTGAGCAGAGAACTGCACGATGCGAACAAATAATGTTTCTATTTACGTTTTCAAATTTTAGTTTTAAAGAAATTAATTTCTTTTTGGAGACCGTAGCGCCATCTTTAGGTGTTTATAGTTAATGAGGCTTCCTATTATTAACACTGGCGGCGATAACGGGCCCTTAATGCAAATTATTGAATTACTTATGACGGACGTTTGGAAGACCGTATCTCTTAAACCAGTTGAATTTCAAACTCCAAGTAACGGAGTTTAACGGGAGTTACCTACCATGGAGTACTATATTGTGTATAAATTTAAAATTTTTCAACAACTGCTCACCAGAGATATTTAACCTTGAAGTTAGAGAAATTCTCAAAAACTTAAAGTTTATGACCCTGTAGAAAAAAAATACACAAGTCTGAAACTTCAAATAATTATGACAGACTAAGGATATACAGGTACTTGCAAAGCAAATTCAAGTGTTCAACAAGGTGCCTTCTGCCTTAAAAAATATCTGAAAATAGTTTTTTCAGCGATTGCGATACAAAACTTAAAATTTATTATGAAGGAATCGTTTTTAGGTTAGTATACAGGCATACAATTGTAGCCTATAATGTGCACTAACACCATAGTCTCTGTCTGATTGTCCTAGGACTTACCGCAGCTGAGATAAAAAAGAAACCAGTGACAATTAAAATAAAATAATAGTGGTTACGAATTGTCAACATATGAGGCTCACTACACACAACATATAATTTGTTTTTAAAATGGTCAAGCAACCAGTGTTGTACCACTACGTATGGACTGACCCCAAAGTAAAATATCTACAGCACGTAAATTAGAAAAAAATATAATAAAAGAAAGAAAACAGTGCTTTATCTGGAACATTAATAAATTAATGTGTATTGGTAAAAATGGAAGTAATTTCTTTAGTTGCTACCTGTTTAATAACAACTCTTTGTGTTATTGTGTTATATTTTAAATGGTCATATACTTACTGGAAACGGAAAGGTGTCCCGTATGTGGAACCTAGAATACCATTTGGTACTTCAGAAAATCCACCCGGAAAGAATATATGGCTATACGAATGAAAAGACAATATTCAAAATTTAAAGCTAAAGGGCACAAACATGCAGGGTTGTACATATTTTCGAAACCAGTTTATTTACCGATCGATTTAGAGTATATAAAAAATATAATGTCGAAAGACTTTCGATATTTTAGTGATCGTGGAACTTATTATAATGAAAAGGATGATCCATTGAGTGCACATTTGTTTAACATTGAAGGGCAGCGATGGAAAAATTTACGAGCTAAACTAACACCTACGTTTACATCCGGAAAAATGAAAATGATGTTTCACACTTTAGTTGCTTGTAGTGACCCACTAGTAGAAGCTGTAAATGAATTTTCAGAAAAGAGAGAACCTGTTGATGTTAAGGATGTTGTTGGAGGATTTACTACTGATGTTATAGGATCTTGCGCTTTTGGTTTAGAATGTAATAGTTTTAAAGATTCCGACAGTGAGTTTAAAAAATATGGCAAAATGATATTCTCAGCAGTTTCCAGAGTGCATGCTATCAGAAATATAATTGCCTTTTCAAATCCCAACCTAGGTAGAGCCTTGGGAATAACTTTTACAAATCCTGAAGTTGCAAAATTTTTCATGAACGTCGTAAAAGATACAGTAAAATACAGAGAAACAACTAACTTTGTAAGAAAGGATTTTATGCAAATATTAATCGATTTGAAAAACAACGTGAAAGAAGATGAGAGAGAAAATGGTAAACATGACGGTAGAACTCTTACTATTGAGGAGCTAGCTGCACAAGCATTTGTATCTTTCTTGGCTGGCTATGAAACTTCATCTACAACAATGTCGTTTTGCTTATATGAGCTAGCAGTAAATCAAGGAATTCAAGACAAGCTGAGAAGAGAGGTGAATGAGGTTTTTAAGAAATATGATGGTAGCATGACTTATGAAGGAATTGCAGAAATGAAATATTTGGGTCAGGTAGTTGATGGTGAGTAATTATATATAAAATATTACATCATTAATACATTTTTGTCGTTCTTTAAGAAACTCTGAGAAAATATCCACCAGTATCTTTACTTCCAAGGGCTTGCGTTGAAGATTATAAAATACCAGATATTGATGTAACAATTGAAAAAGGCACGCTTGTTATGCTTCCGATTTTAGCATTGCATCACGATCCAGATTACTATAACAATCCTGATGTGTTTGATCCGGAAAGGTTCAGCGAAGAAAATAAAAAGTCAATACTCCCATTTACATATATGCCATTTGGAGAAGGGCCTAGGATTTGCATAGGTAAAATTAGAAAGTGAATTTATAGTGCTGTGCACTTACTAGTTTTATTATTTTTAGGTCTTCGCTTTGGATTGATGCAAACCAAAGTAGGACTGTCTTTTCTAGTAAAGCATTTTAAATTTACTATTAATAAGAAAACTAATGTTCCTCTAGTCATGGATCCTTTTACATTTATATTAACAGCAAAAGGTGGAATATGGCTTAATGTAGAAAAGATCTAGATTAAATAATTGATACCGACTTACTTTTGTTATATGTAATAGTGTTAGTAACAGTAACCTCTAACAACTTATAGTAATTTAAACTACTAGTTCACAATAAATACTCCTAGTTTGTAATTTTGTAATATATTTGTATTAAAATGTAGATTATTTTAATTACTTATATACGAGGGTCGTTTTTTTCAACCTCCGATAGGTTATAAATAAAAGACAAATGTATATAAAAAAATTATTTTATTACTAAAAGTTCTGTACACTTATGGTTACTTTTTGACATACACACCATAAAGATCGAGGCATTTGTCGTATCTCTGGACAAGCTTTCCAATACCGTCTTCATAAAATATTGCCGCCAACGAATTTAAATGAGTCTTGACGTTGTTTGGAAGTACTGTCTTCCTAGCCACGTCTCAGTTCAGGGAAAAGATGAAAGTCACTCGGTGCTAGGTCGGGAGTGTATGTCGGGTGATCGAAAATGTCCCATCGAAACTGCTCAAGGAGCCGTTGGGTTGCAACAGCACTGTGTGGACGGGCTGGTCATGGATCAGAACAAATTCCAGAAGTCAGCATTCCTCTTCTCTTGTTTTGAACGTCTCTCCACAAATGTCGTAAAGTTTTACAATAAACTACCAAGAATCTTCAAGACAACGTCAAAACTCATATGCCTCAATCTTTATGGTGAGTATGTCGAAAAGTAACCATAAGTATACTGAACTTTTAGTAATAAAATGATTTTTTTATATACATTTGTCTTTTATTTATAGCCTATCGGAGGTTGAAAAAAATGACGCTCTTACATTTTTGATAGATGTAGTGTAACATTCAAAAACAGTTTCAAATCAAGACCAATCGAGTAATTACAAGAAATGATACGTTTAACTTGAAAGGTGTTGGTACAATAGGCTTTTGGTTCATGTCTACATGAAGAAGAATGGGCCGTAGACCGTTTGTAAAGCTATTAAGTTGTAGAACAATTCAATATAAACATTTATCTACCATAACGGTGTATTTTCTAAAATATTTAAAAGAATTATTATTAATCTTACTTACATAATCTAGAACTCATCATCAATAGAATGAGAATTCTGTTTTTACCCATGTTAACTTCAAAGCCACGTATCTAAAAAAGTATTCCTAAACTACATAAATCTTCCTACCACATTATTCTACTGCTCAATGGCTCAGTCTGCTTCAAATAGATTGAGAGTTCGAGTTTATTGTATCAACACCTCTAAGTTAAAATTTAAAGATGTTTTATCAAACTTCGTTGTGCATGGACTTGCTACATTTATACTTTTATGTTTATAGCAGAATGTATTTTTTATATTCAGTAAATAGTTATTATTAGTACTTAAATTGTGTTATTACATTTCAGTATATTTCCAGTATTAGTTAAATAGAGTGTTGACATTAATTCATACCCTTACAAACGCGCATGGTTCAGAAAGATATTCAAGTAAAAAAAACTACAGATATAAAATACCGGAAAGATACTAAGGTATGATGTCAAGTTAGCTACAACTCTAGTCCGACAACCCCCACGTGACATTTTGGTGGAGGCGCCACTTCTATTTCGGCTTGCCGTTTTGTATTTTTACCACTCCACTTTTGCTGGAGGCGCGGCTTCTTTTTGATTCACCCTCTTTGCATTCTACCCCGTGAATTTTCCGTCACAATTTTCATTAAGTGGTAGAATCCCGTTTTTTCTTTTTTAACCATGTGATTTTTTGCGCTGTTACGTTTCTTCTAATTTCCCCGTAATTCTGTATCTATTTTTCCGTCATGTCAGCTTACTCCGTTTTTCTTTTAAATAATTTTTTATCTAAATTCGCCATGAAACTAGAAAATAAGGTTACAATTAGATAACCTTACGATTTGTTACAGCACAAAACGCAACAAACTCTTTTTTTCTCGAGTTTTTACCTATAGCTTATTATCATTTTCCTAAGTTTCGATGATATTTAATAATTTTACAACACAATGACTTTCTATTCTGAATTAATGTTTCAGCAAAAATTACTTCATTTCCAAACTTTTCTTTGTAAACCTTTTTTAACTTTGACAAATAAATTGACAATATTTCCTTGAATTTTCACCTAATGTGTCGCAATATTCACTTTTTCTTTCTACTATTTAACTAGTACGCTTTTTAAATGAAAACCCTTTTTATTCCGTTTACGCAACATGCACCGATCATTTTACGCGATTATATATAATATGTAATTAAGATTTTTCTTTATCACTTCACACTTCAGAATGGTAGGGGTTCGGGAAGCTATCATCCAGGGGCGCCGCTTACCTGATTTCCCTACAGCTTCGTTATTAGGAGCACAATTAGAAGCCTAGAAGCTAACGTCCTGGGACACTGCTTAGCTGGTCTTCCTAACAGCTTAGTCGTAGTTAGTATGTAGTTATTAGGGAGGTTTTGAACACCCTAGTGTAGAGTTAGTATGTAAACCATTTATGAGGTTCGCCCTCATGCTTGTGTAGATTATAGTTATTATGTTGTAAATTGAACCTTGCGTTTTATTCTACTTCTACCCTTAGCTACGACCCTATTCATGACAACCCCCACGTGACATAATATACATGATTTACATGAATGTTTTACGTGGGGTTCCCTCCCATCCTCTTTCATACTGGGCTAAGTGACTCGTCCAGCATTAGGACTATTCCCCCAACATAGGTTAGTACATTCTCCTCCATTCGTCTAGGTTAGACATTGATTAAATGCATGTTTTAAATGGGGTTCCCGTGTTAACATACCCCCACGTTCCTTCCCTGTGGAGGAAGTAATTGAGATACCCTCAATCAGAGCGCAATTGCATAGCAATTGCTCCCAGTTACTCGCTGGTCGAAGCGAGGTTGCCTATCCACCCTCTACTAGCTAACCAGGTTAGTACCGGAGCGATTGACTTAAAACGTGCTCACCCGCCGGCACCTTCCCGTCCTCTTTCATACGGGGTCAAGTGCCTCGTCCAGCATTAGGACTATTCCCCCAACCTAGGTCAGTACATCGGAACCCTGAAGTTCCTTCACCGAGCCAGAGTTGGGGCCACTGCTCGATCGGCTCGATTGGCTTCTCCCAATCACTGTACCCGGCTGCAGTCCGGATCATAGGGTGATCGGGATAGCTCCTAAGCACATTTACCTGGCGGCATGCAGTTTCCCATATGCCAAAAAGTGGGATAAACCTCACTTCGCTTCTCCGCACTTAAGATTCAGTCAAACAGCGGATTCCTTTGGTGACCATAAATGACCTCGGTCAAACAGCGGGTTCCGTCGGTGACCATAAATGACCTTATCCAAGTAGAAATTCGAATCCGCCCCCACACCGGTCTCATATACCAGGGCTCCCCCTGATCGGTATGAGTAACCATCGAGAATTCTCACGAATTTCTCTACCACACACTTAATCTGACAGCTTCATCCGTTGCCCATCTAGCAGGATAGGGTAGAAGACAGCCAGTTTTATGGGTGAACGTCGTGTGGTCTCCCGAACACCCATAGGTCTAGGTCAGACAGCGAGATACTTAGCTCCATAAAAGTCGCTGGCGTCAGGTAAGATTCAATCCACCCACATCGGACCCTCTTGTTAGCAGAGCTCCCTCCGTAACGTTTTAGAGTCATCGCCGAGAAACACTTAGGTGAAACGTAAACGAAACACCTCGGCATAACTCTTCCACACATTTCCTACTAATCGCTTCATCCGTTACCCAGACAAGCCTGGGATTGGGTAGACAACGACCAGTTCTAAGGGTGAACGCCGTGTGGTCTGTCTACAAGCTAGTCTCGAATCCTAGTGCTTCCCGACACTGCCTTCCCTCCGTCTTCGGGCTAGTCTAGATACTAGTGAAGTCCGACATCTCCAACGACTGCTTGTCCGTTCACTCTGAGTCTAGGTTAGACAGCGGGATACTTAGCTTCATAAAAGACCCTGACGTCAGGTAAGATTCAATCCTTCCACACCGGACTCTTGTTAGCAGAACTCCCTCCGCAACGTTTTAGAGTGATCGTCGAGAAACATTTCGGTAAAACACCTAGGCGTAACTCTACCACACATTTCGTTCTGATCGCGTCATTCGTTACCCAGACATGCCTGGGATTGGGTAGACAACGACCAGTTGTAAGGGTGAACGCCGTGTGGTCTGCCCACAAGCCAGTCTCGAATCCTAGTGCTTCCCGACACCTCTAACGACTGCCCTCCCTCCATCTTTGGGGTAGTCTCGGATACTAGTGAAGTCCGACATTTCCAACGACTACTTGTCCGTTCACCCCATCTATAGTCGGAACATGCACATCTCATCGTAAATCACCCTTTGTTTAAATTGATTAGATAAATCACAAAGCACTCTGTGATGAAGGTTTTCACCTGGGGCAAAAGTATATGGTTTGAAACTAAAATTTGTAGTTCTAAAACATCCTACAATCAGTATTTTTTGGTCCGTTATTTATAATTTACCAATCTACTGGTAAGGCACACCAAAACTTAATTATGGTATGATGCCGCGGTTAGATCTGGGTTATCCTAGTCAAACCCAGTTTCCAAGTCACAGCCACACTTGAGATTGGACTCGCCCGGGCAGTGAAAGTCCGCATGCAGGACTAGAGGAGACTCTCGGAGGCAGGCCTCGACGGGTGGGCACGTAGATAGCTCCGGTACTAGCCTGGAAATCTAGTAGAGGGTGAATAGGCAGCTTCTCTCCCACCAGCGCGTACTGGTAGCTGTTGCCAAAGTGTCGTGCTAATTGAGCGAAACTCAATTTGTTGACCCCTAAAGAGTGTCGTGGCCATAAGCTGAAAGGCAGGTGGGCCACGTTAAACAATAGGAATAGAAATCTAATGGTTTAAATTCACTGAAGCTTGAGAGGTTAACTACTTTGGGGCGCGTATCTGTCCCTATGTTCCTATTTTCGATTTACTTGCTGTTACCTGAAAGAGAAATGACATAAAATATCTAATTCAGCAGAAATTTCAGAAATACATAATTAGCAGTGACCACATTATTGTATGCAAAAATTCCCTAAATCGTATTTGACAAATGTCGCTGGTCTATTTAAATGATAAAATTAGGGTTCATTAGGATTATTCTGCTGGTATCAAAATCCAAATACACCTTTGAAGTTCCGAAAAGATATAAAGAAGGCATTTTTATAATTTCTGAATAATTTCTACTATTATAGAAAAATTATACTTCATATAATTTTTCCAAACATGTTGCACGCAATATGAAAAGTGGTAAAGATGAAGGTTTCACTCCGCTTAGTAATAGCGTAGCTAATAAACGTAGTGAAGGTGCCTGAGGCGATGAGAGATATGTAAACCATGAGTCTGTCTGTAGGTCAGCTGAAAGGTTCACACTCGATTACCACTTGTTTTGAACTGCTCCTTTGTTCGTAATGCTATACAACTAATCTGATCCTTAACATGCAACCTAGTACAAATGGTTACCTGATCAGAAGGGCAAAGTAGGATGAAAGAGTTTTGTACATTTGATTTCAGCGTAATTATGCAGCCATGAGAAATTCATCTTTCTGGTTAGAAATGTTTTTTTTGCAAAATTGTTTCTCCGTTTCTTGGAATGACGATGATCCCCTTGGAATAGTTCATTTTATATATTTATTAATTTAAAAACTGTTCAGTTGTGGATATATTTTTCCCGCCGTTAAGAATTCTTACGTTGAGTAATTAGGTATGTCTTAAACGAAAACGTTTTATCTTTGACTTTTATTTTTATGTTGTTTACAAATAAATCTATTTTTGAATCCAATTACACTAGATAATATTGGACCATATATTAATGAAAGTCTTTAATTATATTTCAACTAATTTGATTTTTGACTTAACCTAACATGACTAATAATTTAATTGAATTTAATAGATTTGATGTCGGTTTCTGTTTACGAGTCTCATATTATTATTTTTTTTACATAATCTCCGGACTTTCCTATACAGATGGCGCCCAAATATACTTATTTTTGACTATAGCCTTATTCCTTCTTTTTATAATCTGTGAGCTATGGAAACAATACCCGCGTCCTAAACTTAAATTTGTTAAAGAGATGTCTCGAGCAACCGGAGCATTTATAAGTTGTACAGTAAGTATTGAATATGTTGTGTTGAGAAAAATATTTCAATTGGAGCCCAATCGCAGGGCCTTGTTTTTAATAACGTTTCAATTGGCGCCCAAGTGTGGGACACTCATCAATTTTGTGTTTAGAGAAAAAGAAAGCGTTACAGGTAAAAGGAGAGATGCGACCGCTTACGATTCAGCAAGAGAATACCTACGGCCAGTGATCTATCACAATGAACATTGTCTTACATTTTATTACGTATCTCCGTTAAATAATAAATATATCCGTTGTAGAAATATTTAATAGTTTGGCAACAACAACTCTAGTTAAGAACATGGTATTTATTGCTAGTTAAAATCTAACTTGAAATTCTGAATATAACTACATGTAGTGCATTGAATAGTACAATTTTTGATTTAGTTTTTATCTTCTTATGTGTTTTCATGTCTAAATAAATGTTTTTCGAAAGGTTTATCCTATATAACATAAATATAATCAAAGTAATATCGTATACCTATAATATGTTTTCACAATTACATATATGTACATTGTAGATAGTGTCAGTCAACTACTGCAAACCTTTTATTTTAAATACTATGCGCTTGTAACATTGTAACAATTATACCTGTAGCTAGTAGGAGCAATTAAGGTAATTAGTCAAGATATTTAAAACGGCAAAGAAAATGCTTTAAAAAGATACATTTTAGCTACTTACATACCATTCTATAAGGTATATGTATAAAATGGGATAATCCATTTAAACAATTACAGATTTTATACAATTTACGGGTATTCTAAAATATAGTATATACATATTTATATGTTATTTATTCTCTGGGGTAAATAAAAAGAAACATTTGGGAAAACCCCCACGTTGTGGAGACATGTGATATGTTATTTATGTTTACTAGTACTTGGGGTTTGTAAAATAAATTAAAGTTTTGGGAAATTCCCAAATTAAATTAAAGATGAGAGGTAAATGATATAATTTTAATAATGATTTATAATTAGTGTTACTCATTAACACCTGAAACAGACACCCGGCAAAAACACAGCGGAAATATACACAAACCAAAACCACCTACCTTCAACATCGAAGAGAAATGCACCGTCTAAATATTTTCTTTAATTGGAAAGCAAGTTCCAAAATTAAGTGAGACTCTTTCAGGCGGATCAGAAGCATTTCCCTTTGAGAAGATATACTAAAAAGCCTTTTACTAGCATAAACACTTCACTATCCAAATCTATCCTAGAACAATCTGCTTTTAATTTTTATCAAACAATTCTGACCGAATGTGCTCATCTACAATTATCAAAAATCTCTATGAAAGAGTTAAGTTTTTCTAAACTAACCCCAGAATTGCTATTAATAGTATCTCAATTCGCAACTAATATCACTATATAGGGAGTGATTAGTTGCTATACTATATTAGTATAGCAACTAATATACCGGGTGTCAAAAAAGTGTGGAAACGCTTGAATTTCTCGAGAACGACACATCCGATTGCAAAAAGAAAAAATACGTGTTCCTTTATTTTTTGAAACCTATTCAGTCATGATATGTAAACATCACCCCCACCCACCATGGGGTGTGGGGCGGGAGTAAGTTGTGAAAACTTAAATGGGAACACCTATTTTTTATTTCACTTTTGCATTCTCCATAAAAAACTGTTCTCAAATTGCAAATTTCGCCTCCCTCCACTCTCGACCCCTCTTGGGGGTGAAAAGAGGGAAAAATTGCACATGTCCGCAGAAAAACGATCTTTTTTTACTTTTTTTCATCTAAAATCTCCACCCCCAAAGGGGTGGGGGCGAGGAGGAGACAATTTGTAAATCACAACAAAAATTTTGGAGGAAAAAAAATAAAAAAAGATCGTTTTTCTGTGGACATGTGCAATTTTCCCTCTTTCCACCCCCCAGAGGGGTCGGGGGTGGAGGAGCGAAATTTTCAATTTGAGAACAGTTTTTTATGGAGAATGCAAAAGTGCAATAAAAAATAGGTGTTCCCATTTAAGTTTTCACAACTTACTCCCGCTCCCCAGGGGGGTGGGGGTGATGTTTGCATATCATGACTCGTAACCTCCGAGAAAATAGAGGCCACGAACAAGGCTTGTGTCACGTGATCTGAGGTCACGAATGGGGGCTGGCGGGACAGACGATGCGTACAAGTCAAACGCCATTGCAGTTTACATTTGCCGTGATAGGTAGTAGTCGTGTGAACTCTTTTTCGGAAGTTTTTCTTTCAAAAACTCTCATAAATAAGTTCAAATAAGTTAAAGTGTTAAATTAAAGGTGTAGAATTTCAGATTTACCTGATTTATGTGAAGACAATTTATAAAATCAGTGATTGTATATTGTGTCGTTTACCTATATAAAATACAATTTCATAAATATTTTGATTAGTTAATCAAAAAAGCCAACAGTTTGACGAGATACTTGAGTGAGTCTTGTTTATTTCATTAAAAATGCCTGATAAATGTTGTGTGCCTAATTGCTCAAGCAATTACGATAGTACCCATACGTATGTGTCCGTCTTTTCTTTTCCAAAAGATGAAGAGTTGAAGAAAACGTGGATTAAATGCATTCATAGAGACTCATTTAATCCAACAAAACATTCAGTAGTATCAATGCCATCTAGATATTTACTCCAGGCCTTCAGGTAGAATCTGTGACGTCACAGTAAAGGGGTATAAACATTTACGAGTTATTATTTAAAATTCCAAACTTTTTAACAAATACGATATTTTATCATTCTTATCTGCGTTTGTAAAAGAGTAAGAAAGTACAGTGGACCCATGAAGGTCAGCTGGTACCACAAAACAACATATGGTGGGCATATTAATTAAATAATTATCTCATAACTCATTAAATGCATCAATGGATCAACGTGGTAAGCATTTAAAAAAACTATTTGTAGACAACAAGAAAACATTATTTAATTCAAAATATACAAACAACAGTTTTATAGATAACAATTTACAAACTATTCCATACATTCTTAATAAATTGCTGTGAATAAATAACTTATTCTAACCTAACCTAATTTGCAACTAATAATGAAGTTTATATTTTTGTAAATGTAGTTACTTTTCTTCTTTTTCCAACATGTTTGTCTTCTTTTAAGGTATTGGTTTTTAGTTTTGTATAATTGTTTAATAATATGTTTATCCATGTAGTTAAAAGTTTTTGGTATAAAGCTAAACGATTTCTACAGCAAGCGGTGCAAGCGTCTTTATCGAATTCAAATATTTCTAGGAGGAGTGGTTTTAATATTCCTTTTTGATTTTTAGCTTTTATAAATAACGATTCATATGGCTCTGAAGTTATCCTTTCAAATATCTGATATAGTGAAGTTGCAAATCACAGTGATAGCTCCGAGGGATATTTTAAACCACCTCGGTCAAGTTTACAAAAGTAAGTATCTCTAGTTGGTAAGTGATAAATAATTTCTTTATTCACAATAAAACTGTCAATACATTCTTGGCAATTTGTTTTGGACGTTACTTTATATCCCACATAACCAGCTATAAATACTAATGTTTGTAAAGTATCGTTACTGATATCAACATTTTCAAATTCATGTATAATTTGATCATTGTCCTGTAAAAACAGCATGTCTTCATTTATATACTCTTGAGTTTTGTCAGAATTTATATCGTCAATAATATTTCTTAACTTTAATATGGTACGATTTAATTTTAGTAAGCTATTAATTTTAATTTTTTTTCAGAGTCAATAATTTGCTGGACGGAAACATTGTAATTACAACCACTCATTCTGCGATACTTGCCAAATCTACGCTCCAGTACATTAGTTAGAAAAGATCCTAACATAACATATGAAAAACTTAAACTATATAAGAGATAATCGCATACTTGAATAAAAGCTTCCGTTGTATGCAGTAAAGCTGAGAATGTTTCCTTGCTCAATTTACCAGCCCTTTTAAAATTTTCTAGAACAGTAATAGTTTCCCATGTTTTGAGCCATTTTGCGAATTCTTTTAAATAATTTATGTTAGCTTGATGCATGCTTCGAACGGTATCTGCATGAAAGTCACAAAGATGTTTTCCCTTTTTTGGATGTTTTACATTTACTGTTGACCACCAGTGACTAAATCTGAATAAATTCTCTTGTCCCTAGGTCGCTCATTGCAGCAATTAGCTTCTCGTCAAAAATAGCAAGTGCAAGTTTTACATTTTGCCTTTCTAAATTGTTTGGAAAACAAGCTTTAAAAGATAGGCCAGGAGCTTGCTTAACAACAAAATCTTTCTCAGATTCATATAGATTTACAATTTCTTGAAATTTAGCTTCCGTTATTTCTGCATTATTTTCGAAAGAGGGATATACAAGTCTTTTAGTTTTTCATTCAACGAATTATTTCTAATATTTTTTAATAAATGTACAGTATCAAACAATAAAAAGACTTTTTTTGATCGGTCACAGGGATGTTCAATAGAAATATTTAGTTTCTGTTCACCACTTAATTGTGTAAATAATTTAACATTTACTTTATTGTTATCTGTTATTATGCTAACTACTTCATAGTCACAATTATGTAATCAAGTCAAAATTTTGATGGTCTGTTCATATAAAAATTTTGAATCTAAATTTTTTACAGGTAAAAGAGCAACCACATCTTTATTGTTCGAAAGTAATGACTTCATCATAAAAACCTGAATTGTAGATGCTGCTTGAAAAGTGTCACTGTTGGCTGCTACACCTACGATATTATTGCCTGTGTAACTAATTTTAGGTTTTACATATATTTCGTCTACTAGTAATAAGCAAACCTTCTTTTCATGATCTTGAATGGCATTTGCTTTTTGTGTTAAATACAATTTTAAAGACTCATTAATTTCGCCATTAATATCATGAAGATTAAATGTTTTCAAATAAAATGGATTGGGCAACTTTAAAATGTTTTGTTCCCTTAGAAATGAATATGCACCAGGAAAAGTAAATAAAATGTACAACAAAATAGCAGTAAATCAGTACTATATCTAATTTGTTTGCTTATTAAAAGATGTAACTGCTCTGAAATAAACCTTAGTGTAGAAATGTTATTATGATCACATTCTGTAATACATTCTTCTAGGAGGTTACGACATGTAGCAATCTTTTCATTAAAAGTTGCTGGCTGTTCCTTTGAGGAGTTGTTAATAGCGCTTAAGAAATTCTCAAGTTCATTTTAAGTGTTACAAATTAATTCTTTACCTAATATATAGTCATAACTTTCGTTAATTCCTATAGAATTGTAAAACACTTTTGTTGTAATATTAGCATCTAAGATTACTGTATATTCTAAACTTGGTGTTTGTAAATAATTTATTAGAAAGAAATAAAGATATAAAAATATTTTCATGCTGATTAATTAGCCAATTCTTGCACATAGTTTTTCCTTCTTGTATGCCTTTTATCATGTCATTTAGACTTTGAATGTTATCGTTTAAAAGCCATTCTTCATATTTCAAATTCTCTTTTTCAATGAAAGCTGCTCTCCTTTCTTCAGGATCTGTTCTAGCGGTAGGAGGAATGGAAGTTAAATATTTTGGAAGGCCAGGAAAGATGAATGGGTAGGCATCCTTTGCTAACGCTAGTTTTTCTCTAGGAATCACTAATTCCGTACCTATTATAAATTTTCAAGAAAGGAGTTTAGATAAACTAAATCTAGAAAGTTAAAAGGGCATACCATCGGGTCTTTTAACTCTGTGTTCCTTTAAAACAAAAGTTTCATGAAAATGGTTAAACACACACGCCAACATTTTTGGTAATTTTAAATTTTTCTACTGGAATTTTCTTCTTCCACATTTCTAATAAAGAGTCATCGGCAGGAAAGGAAAATATAGGAATGTAAGGAACGCCCTTCCGGGCATTTGATGTACAACCAGGAATACGGCAATACTTCATTTTCTAACAATTAAAAATCAATTTATTGAGTTATATCCATTTTATTTTACATGTCACACTCGAGTAATGTTAAAAACCTGTTAAAATTCTTGTTTAAACAATTCATTAAAAAGAAGTTTATTAAAATTATATAATTAATAGGTAACAAGCATTTTGTGTTTGATTAAACGAATTACAAGATCAAAATTAAGAAAAAAAGCGTAAATATACGAACCTAACCTCAATTATGAACAAACAATAATAAATACTTTCACTCAATGAATATTAACGGTATTTAAAAACGCCAGATATTTTTAAATAACAAACACGTAATTCTAATAAGGAAGATAGTGTTAATTAAAAAAGGGCTTACTTTTTATTAAGTTTTTGCTTCTTTAATTCTTAAAATTTTAATATTTCTCAAATATTTTTACATGACAGTAACCCCTTTACTGTGACGTCACAGCAGAAAACAATTGCTGCCTTAAGGCCTGGATTAAATATTTAGATGGCAATGGTAGTATGTATTAAACATTTCTCAGAGTCATCGGTTATAACAATCGATAAAATGACCAGAGACGATGGATCTGTATTAGAGGTGCCAAGAAAAAAGCCAGCACTAGTTAAAAACGCTGTGCCTTCAATATTTCCAAATCAACCCTCATACATGACAAAGAAATCCCCAAAAAAACGAAAACATCCAGACGAAAGACGACAAGAGATATTAGATCGAGACGAAACTGTTTTTCAAGCGTGGAGTCGCGATGATGATATACGAAATTTTGATAACTTTTTAATTAAATTTAAAGACAAACAGTTGTTTGATTTCGTTTATAAAATTTCTGTAAATGTTATACATTTTTTTAAAGTTGTGATTCAAATGCGTGTCCAATAATCACGTTAGGTTTCAAAATATTTAGAGATCTAAAAGTTGTTTTTTTTGTAACAATACAATTATCCCTTCTTCAAAGTTTTTTATTGAGTCATATAAATTCAAATGGCATCCACAAAGTGGAAGACAAAATTGCGGACATAAAATTGGCATGTAAGGAATTGGAAAAATCAATAGAAGACCTTTTATTAGATGACACCAGTGATGATGAAAACATTCCTGTGAAAAAATTAAATTTCATAATAGAACAATTAAGTCTAGCTTTGACACGTCGTCCGCAATATTCAACACAAATGTTTTTATGGGCCTCTTCCCTCTTTTTTCAGTTTCCCGGTGGATATAACACTTTAAGAAACTCAAAAGTTTTAACGATTCCGCATCCAGATTATTTAAAAAGAATAACGGCCGACCTCAAATCTGATGTTGGAATAAAAAAACAACAAATCGACTATTTATCAAAGAAAATTCAGCATTTAGATGAGCACGAAAAAATAGTAAATATTTTATTTGATGAAATTCATGTCACTCCCAAAATTGAATACAAAGGTGGAAGTTTAATTGGATGTACTGAGCAGAACGAAGTTGCCACTAGAATTCAAGCGTTTATGTTAAATTCTATTCTTTCTAAGAATGAAGATATTGTGGCTCTATTTCCTGTAAAAAAAACTTCTGCCGTTGATTTAAAAGAAATGATTTTAGAAGTAATTAAGATTCTAACCAAAATTGGTTTTCTGGTAATTTCTTTAATTTGTGATAATTACAGAATGAATCGAACTTGTTATCGACTTTTAAGTAGTACAAGCATTAAGGAAGAGTTACCTTGCTTTATTCAAAATGTTTCTGATCCGCAACAACGAATTTATTTACTTTTTGATACTGTTCATTTATTAAAATCTATTCGAAATAATTGGTTAAATCAAAAAAATAAAGAACGATCACTTGTTTTTTGCCATTTCGATAATTATAATTTAATTCTATTTGCAAATTTGTCTGACCTGGAAAAAATACATTCTATCGAATGTAATAGCATCATTAAATCGGCTACGGCTTTGTCAAAAAAAGTTTTAAATCCCTCTTCACTAGAACGACAAAATGTTCAACTAGCTGTCAGATTATTTGATGAAAAAAATATTGAGGCACTGAATCAACCTTATAATGAAATCAACACTGTTGGTACAGCAGAATTTTTAAAAACTATACTTCATTGGTGGAGAATAGTAAATGTACGTTCACCCAAATCAGGATATCATCAACGTGATCCTTTCAGAGACCCAATAAGAGAACCAAATGACAAAAATATTCAGTTTTTGTTAAAATTTTATGATTTCCTTTGCGCCTGGAAATCTTTAAACGTTGGAACTTTAAAAAATGGTCACACTGGCAAACTAACATCTGATACATTTTTTGCTCTGAAACATACGACAAAAGCATCAATTAATTTAGTCCAGTATTTGTTTGAATGCTTTCAGATTAAATACGTTTTGTTAGGAAAGTTCCAAACCGACAAACTGGAGGGACGTTTTGGCAAATATAGGCAAATGAGCGGGTCATACTTTCATGTTTCAGTAACACAAATTCTAGAGTCAGAAAAAAAACTGAAAGTTTTAAGTCTTCTTAAGTTAAAGTCCGCCAAGTTTGGAACATTTTCATTGAAAGATTTTTCTCTAGATGACACAGATGAAAACGATGATGGTTTCTTGCTGTTATCTGAAAACGTCTCTTCTTTTTCAGATATATTGAATAGTTCATTTGATGTTGCACTGCATGCTTCTGTATTATCATCTTTATTCTATATTGCTGGATACTGTGCACATTCACTAATTAAATTTGTTAATAGTTGTGAAAATTGTTTAACATCCATTACTACCAATTCAGATTTTGTTATAAATTTTACCAACTGTGGTGAAAATGACTCTGCAGATATTAGCAAATATTTAAAAAATTTAACAAGAGGTGCTCTAAAACAACCATCTGAATTATTCTTTGAAGTCTCTATTCAGGCGTATCAGATATTCAGTGAGCTTATTTCAGATAAATATGAAACTGAATTTCTAAAGACAGGTAAACAAAGGATTATTTTACGGGAATTGACAATGTTAAAATTGGAAAAATATGTACACGAAATCAATGAGAAATGTATTTTATGTAGCAAGACGTTGAAGTCGATATTGTTAAAAAATTGTCATATTCTTGCCAATATATTTCTCAATAACTATTCAAAAATAATCAACGACAAAATTAACATCCAAAACATGGATCTATCAAAGAGAAAACTGATTAAATTTAATGGTTAAGAAGTTATAAAACACATTAACGCATGGAGATAGGGCTATTGGCGAGGCCTCCATAAGAGCCAACGTGTCTATCATGGGTACCTCAACGGTGACGTGGAAAACTATTCATTGTTTATCATAATATAAGTGCTTTTTTTGAAATAATATTCACTTTTACTCAGAAATATACAAGTGTCTTTATGTTGGGTATTTTACGTTTCGCAATTGTTAGCCGGTTTTCGTGACATCACGATTGCTTGGTCGCGGCCTCTTGATATCTCGGAGGTTACGCATGACTGAATAGGTTGCAAAAAATAAAGGAAAACGTGTATTTTCTGTTTGTAATCGGATGTGTCGTTCTCGATAAATTCAAGCGTTTCCACACTTTTTGGACATCCTGTATAATATAGAGAGTTTTTGTAAACGAATAGATCAGTTACAGTCTTTAAAAAATGACTTGCATAGTTCTGAAATAGTTGATAAATACGGAAATTTCGAAATTGACAGAAACTGTCGATAATTTTAAATGCAATGTTATGTCAACACCTATTCGTTCTCAGTCATTCCAACAACCTCGTACTAAATCTACCTTGACCATTGTTTGTTCGTATCATTAGCGGTTTGACTATCGTGCTATAACATTGCATGCACCCATTTCTTTTTTAAACGGTTTCACAAAACTTGTAAGACCGCATCTGCTACCTACGCCACAACTGCTTTCTAATTAGATTTTAACCTCAAATTCAACCAGCACCTCTGCAAATTTCAACACAGCACTGGATTACACCACAAATTTGGCGCATATAGCAGATACGGATTCAGGTTCAGCTAACCTGCGCAATCATCATCCAAGTACATCTCCTCATTTATGAAATAACGCTATACACACTTCATTCAACACCCATTCCTCTGCAGGCTCAGCAAACAATAATCCCAATACACCTCCTCATACATCTCTCATTTCATCATCATCAACAGTTTTCAGCCTTGGTCTGACTCAAAACAAACAAACACATCACCCCTGCAAAACAATCATTCAAATAAGCTTATCATCACATCACCTAACACTAATTTCTCCAGAACAGAGACAAACTCATACTCATCTCAAATCACATCAATTTCTTCTACAACAGAAGATGTTAACACAAACCCTCCTACAAAAGAAACCACATACACCTTTATCGCACCTCAACAAAGCACACCCCCTCCACCATTACGCACCACACACACTCTGAATGCAACACAAACAGTTTTTCAACCCTTCATCCAGCTCCGAACAAATATCATCAAACACTAGTTCTACAATATTCACAATTACATCACTCCGCAAGTCAATCATCAAAATAACCCCTCTTCTTCATCAAACACTTTTACACCTCAAGTAGTTCTTCAGCTGTCTTTCTATCTCGAACAAACGTGATCAAACACTTTAATTTCTTCTACAACAGAAGACGTCAACACAAATTTCACTTCGAATGCTAATTCCATGCCTATCAAATAATAACCAATTTTCAAAATTGTCACATCAGATCACCGAGATAACTTCAGAGGGAAACATTGAGTTTTCGGGGAGTTTTCGCCAAAACGAGTCCATTAAGAGAACATGATGAATCCTTACGAGCTTGTGAGGACTGCAACCAACTTGACACTGTTGCTGTCCCGACCAACAATGAACCGCCTGTTACACACAATCGTTACTACAAACTAGCTGGCTGCACCATCCTTAACCAAATATCCAAATTGGATTTCAAAAAAGCCTACTACAGGATTCCTATTTACGAAGCAGATATTGAGAAATCAACTAGCATAACTCCAGCAACCTCAACGACATTTAAATTTCTCTGCCATCAAAGCAGACCATCGACAACATTTGGAAAATGTATTTCAACACCTATATCTCTAAGGTTCACTATCAAATTAAAAAAAAGAACCTTTGAAGTCAAAGAGCTAACTAACAAATTACTCGTTCCAGAAAAAGCTTTACAAGCCTACAAGAAACCAACACAACAGTGTGTCGCAGAACGTATAATATACAAATCGGTTTTTTGTGAACTTCAATAAACAGTCGTACCAAGAATGTGGTACTTCGTGTGATGAACATCGGAGAATAAAGCAGATAAACTTAGATGCAGCCCATTACAAATCCTTCTTATCTTGTGTAATCCCTTTTATGGCATTTTTGTGTACATTTATTTTTCCATCATGTACCATTTTTCTTATATGTTGCATATACCATGCTCCAACAACCTACAAGTCCAACAAAAGCATCACACGTTCCTCTTTGGTTAAGTTTTGTAGTTTTTAGTTATCCACATTTTGTAACGAGCCCTTAAGTTAAAAATCCGCTGTCTAGCTTTTCCAATTATCTCATTATATTCCCATTTTATTGTCATTAATTCAATACTATAAGTTCTTATAATTGTAACGAACATTAACATTAAGACCCCTGTTCTAGTTTTAATCATCAATTGTAAAACCATCCAAGCATATTTTTTACGTATCTATCAAGTTGCTTTACAATCACAACTGAGCCTTATACAGCGAGATCAAGATTGATTGTCCTGATCCTACACTACTTTCTATCAATATTTACATCCAATTTATAAATAAAACTAGTGATACAAAGAATTCTGGGGAATTTATTAGATGTCCCTAAATGTCAATCTGTCAAAATTTTTTTTGTTGTTAACTCATTGCCGTGCGTTGTTAATTCCGTTTATTCCTTTATTCTTTTCGTTGTTTAATTATTTCTATACATAAAAGCCTTTTTCAAGACTACCACTGAAGGATTATATTGAATGCAAGGTAAATAAAAAATATTTTTATTGTTGTTATAAAGTTATTTTATGTAGAAATTGTGAATTAAAGGTTACAGGTCAATAACCTCTATCAAAATGCCCTTTTCTCTTGAACAAGAGAAATTTATTATAGAAGCTTATTTTCGCAACTGTGAACGAGATGGTAATGCAGAATGGAAATATTCTCCAACGCTTTGTGCAGAAGAATGGATAAATCGCTTCCCTGATATGGAAATTGATGAAGAAACTTTAATTCGACATATACACCGGATTGTGCACCGTTTTCGTGAAACAGGGAGTGTTAGTAAGGGGAAGTCAAGTGGTCGTGGTACTGTACTTACGGAAGATGTTGTTGCAGATGTGCGTACTCGTGTAGAACGTAGTCCAAACAAACCATTACGCCAACTTGCTCAACAAACAGGTAATCGTAACAGTTATATGAAAATTACTTTGAAATATTAAATGAAAATTATTGTAGGTTTATCATATGGTACAGCTCACAAGGCAGTAAAGAAAATACTACACTTCCATCCATATAAAGTTACTGTCGTGCAAGAGTTACTTCCCCCTGATTATGAAAGACGAATTCAATATTGTAACTGGTTTAATGCAAATCTTCGCAATGATGATTTATTGGATCTCACATTCTTTTCCGATGAATCGTGGTTTCATTTGTCCGGATACATTAATTCACAAAATTATCGAGTATGGTCTGCAGAAAATCCACACGTTTTTCAAGAAACGCAGCTTCATCCATTAAAAATTGGGATGTGGATAGCAATATCCAGGAGGCGGATAATTGGCCCTGTTTTCTTTGAAGATACAGTAACAGCAGCACGTTACCAACAAATATTAGAAACGTTTATAAACCAGCTTAATGATGAGGAACTGCAACGTGGATATTTTCAGCACGATAATGTAGTAAAGGTAATTTTTGCACCTGCATACCTTTATCAACACTGTTGGGGATTTTTGAAGACTATGGAAAGATTATTATGAATATTCGTCAAGAATTGGTATTAATTAGAAGCAATTCGGATGTCGATGCCCTAATATCCACCGATGTTAATGAAAAGCTTAAGGTTAACTTGCAAAAAATATATTGGAAAGTTCCACATATTCAACCGGGATTAGCGGAAGAATTATCATTAACAAAATATATTGGGAAAAATATTGACACTCAAGTGGCATTTAGAAGCTGGGAAACACATATTTACCCCGCTGTACCGCAAACGGATAAGCACAGTTGGTCTATTAAAACATCGACCACTCTGGAAACTCCCCGTTACGTTATCATAGGGTTTCAAACCGATCGTGATGGCCAGTTGCAGAAAGATATGAGCGCATTCGATGCCTGTGATATTCAAAACGTGACGGTATTTTTAAATACGGAAATATATCCTTACGATCAATTAAATATTAATTATGGTGAAAATCGATATGCTACTTTATACGAAATGTATGCTAACTTTCAACGATCCTACTATGATAAACCCAACGAACCTCTACTGGCTCCTGATAGATTTAAGGCACTTACACCTCTAATCGT
The DNA here is from genome assembly GCA_929113105.1 of Agrypnus murinus. Classification (NCBI taxonomy): domain Eukaryota; kingdom Metazoa; phylum Arthropoda; class Insecta; order Coleoptera; family Elateridae; genus Agrypnus; species Agrypnus murinus. The sequence goes on along the minus strand of OV816025.1, from coordinate 128,595,321 downwards.
CATCGACTGTTCGCGACAGAAAGATTCCTTGCTAGGGAAAGCTGTCGTTCTTCGAGTTACTTTCGAAACTCACAAAAGCATTCCAGCGAACACTACTGCTTACTGTCTCATTTTGCACGATCGTGTATTTACGTATAATGCATTGACGAAGCAAGTACGTCAACTGTAAAGGAAATCGTTATATACGTCCAAGGACTTGTTACCTTTATTAGTATAGTCGCACGCTTCGATCATGCTAGTTATCGATGTGCAAGGTTTCAAGATTTCTGAAAAAGACTTTGCAACCAAGGAATTAGCCGTATTTGATGGACATCGTGTGTCTCACTACGTTTTCAAACCTCCGTTCGCCTTTCACAACTTACCACCCACGTTTCGTCAACAAGCTACTTGGTTAATGCATAATCATCATTGTCTTGATTGGAATGAAGGATTCACTCCTCCCTTTATGCTTCCTGTAATTCTGCAACGCTTGACTCAGCAGGCGGATACCGTTTACGTGAAGGGATCTGAAAAGAGCAACTACATTCGACGTTTCGTATCACAACCGGTGGTGGAGTTACCAGAGGAACCAGCTCTACAGGCTATGCTTCCATCATGCTTTTATCATCATCATTCACTTTGCTATTGTGCATTAAGTAATGTATACTACTTATATAAAACTCATGTAATGGATTTTTCAGAATAAAGTTTTTAAATTCTTTAATGGTTTTATTAAAACAACATAATATGATTACAACTATTTATTCATTGTCTATTACATACTTATATAACTATTCACAATTGAATATATAACAATTACTACCCTTTAATTCCCAATCCAGATAACGCACCAAACCCGCAGGAAAACCGGCAGCAAGGTTGTCACGTGCACGTTCAGTTGCAGCAATCCATTCACTATACGGTGTAACACATTTACATTTGAAAAGAATGAAATCACATTTATCAGGCAACAAGTTAATAGTATGACGATGTTGGAACAAACCATGTTCTGTACATGTGGAGTTTTGTATATTTATAAGTTTACCATTTTTTAACAAATAATGGACTTCTACACCTGCACACGAAGTGTATCGATAATCGTTTTCACTACGTACAACCACAGTGTTCGACAGTTTAGCTCTTTCGATTAACAACCCGGTATTGTGCGTTTTATAACGCGAAAATTTAATTTCACCCTTATCTGTTGTTTCAAGAACCCAGTAATGTTGCCAACCCACTTTGATTGAACCCATTTTTGTAACTGAGGGTAAGCGACTGACGTGACTATTTAAACTATACTCCCACCACTTTTGAAGACCCACAAACACATTAAAATTATTTTAATGCTAATTATACTTAACTACCCAACATTTTAAAATGTGTATTATAGATACCCTCTCTATACTCTTCTTTCAAAACTGGAGCGATTACATTTTCCACGTAGCTTATTCGTCTTTGAAATCGTACCCTATCCCTTGCTATTATCTCCCATTGACTTCTGCGTGCTTGACGATGTGCATACTCCCATGTTAACATGTAATGCATTTTGTTTTTACTTTCATCAAATGTCACTAAACCACCCATTTAATCCCTCCTCTATTAAGTCATATGCAAAGTTCCTTAGCTGTTACTCAATGAGCTTTTTTACCAAACACTCATCACAAATCACGCCTCTAATGAAGTCTTGACACAACTGCACGCCTTTTCTATATCGTTGTGCTAACTCTTGACAATATTCCGGACTGAATATCCCCGTACCATGAACAGCTTCGTGTGCCGCATCCTCCTCTAGCGCTTCTAATTCACACCGTAGTTTCTCCACAGCATTCAGTTTATCAATAGCTTTGCTTGATACGTCTTCACTATTACGCGTCCCCATTCTGTTTCACTATGTTACGCATAGATCGTGTGTTCTTATATTCGCCCGCTCCCACAATTATTATGCAATACACCTTTTGACTTCCACATCCACTATTACCTTTTCTGGTAGATAATGCACAACTTCTAGCATTCCAAACACGTTCGGGATTTGTAGCTTTATTAATGGTTCCAATATGTTTGTGATGTTCACTATGCAGTCACCCGGCATGTCTACAACACCATCTATTATAATATGGTAGAAATTGAAAAATTCCAAACCCTTCAGAAGGTTTAATCGATATGTTAAGTAGTAAGCAAAAGCCGGTTCAAGCCCACAACTCCCCATGTTATTCTTATGGGAGTTTCGTTTTTGAGACAGGACAATTTTGTGAGGTTATGTGTGTCAAACTTACAATTTAGTGAGGTTATGTGTGTAAAACTTGGCGTCCTTCCCGCCAGATGTCAGCATGGGTGCGGGTTTAAGTGTTTAGGCGGGAAAAAGGCGAATGTGATGCTTGTCCGTGATTGGTCGGATCGAATTGCCGGTAAAATAGGTTGCAGCATGTGTCGCTAGATGTCGCTGTGGGCGTGGTTTTGGCGGGAAAAATCAAATCTCAGGCCTGTTCGTGATTGGTCCGAAGTTTTGGCGCTAAAGGAGGTTGCAGGTCGTGTCGCTTTGGAGCGCGTGAACGCGGCCGGGCGGGCCGGGTTAAATAGAAAAATTTGTCGCGGCGTTGCGTGGGCGGGTGCCCCAGTGGGCCGGTGAGTCAGTGGGCCGTTGAAAGGGGTTAATTTGAAAAATTTAGCGGTTGCCTCGCTGCTGATTAATAATAAAGTGGTGGGGTAAACATTTTATTAAAGGGGGGCTGAAAAAAATAATATACAATCATCGTTTTTTTCGAAATTAACTAGATGTAAATACAATATTAACAACATAAGCGTACTGTAGATTTTTCTTTAATACAAATAATGAATAAATAGTGACCTATAAAATACAATAATAATAATTAAAGGAGAATGCATCGTTTTCTTCTCTCTCATGAATAGTACTGCTGGATGATGTCAACAGTTAATTGTTGCATAGTTTGATGTTAGGCTAAAAATAAAAACATTACATTCGGTATAAAATATCAATATCAACTTACCTGCATTTATTTTTTTTTCCTTTAATACAATGAATAAAACAGAAGCCAATAAAATACAATAATGATATTATTTTAAAGGAGAATGCATCTTTCTGCTGGATGATGTATTTATTCGAAACATATGTGCATCTAAACATTCCTTTCATGAATGATCTCATCACTTAATTGTTGCATAGTTTTGAGAGCTAAAAAAACATTACATTTTATACATTAAATTAAAATAACAATATCAACTTACCTGCATTTGTTTTTTCCTTTAATACGATAATAATATTAAAAGAAAAATGCATCTGTTTCTTTCCTTCTAACAAAATATTATATATTCCGCCGGATGATGTCATCAGTGAATTATTGCACTAGCATGAAAAAAAACATTCATTTCATGAATGATGTTCGACCTAGAAAAACAATACATTCGGTATAAAATAACAATCTCAATTTACCTGCACTTGTTTTTTCGTATTTTACACGTTATAATGAAATTTTTAAGATCGCAAACAATATTAAGCGGTTGTGTTGTTTTTAATGCTATTTTTATTGATTAAAAGACGCGAGTTCAAACCGCATTACATATGTGCACAGTTTACCGCTTGTTTTAAAACTGGAACGAAGCGCTGTTAAAATGTGTACTGAAAAATATTTTTCTTAATGTCAAAGGAGTAATTTATTATGTCATGTCATAATTAATTAATGCTTTTTAAGTGCAAACATTAACATAGGCGATAAATTTAAAATGTGCGTCATTGCCACATCTGGGATTCGTTTCTTGATATTCCCCGTTTGATTTACAAAATAACAGGGATGTACAAAATCTCACATAAAAAGATTATTTACGTGTCTTTTATTTCATTTATAATTGAATCGTTGTTTTGGACATCCTTTAGAATATTTTCATTTATTTCTTTAGTGGGATATTTTAGTTTGTAAAAATTGTGTTATGAAGTATTTTGTTCGAAGTGTTGGCCTTGTTAGGGGTGGAAAGCGCGCCATTTTATGAGATTGCTTGAAGTTATTTTATGAGGGTGTTTTGCGTTTTCGATTTACGTCAACAATTAAAATTAATTGCACCTTGCACTCGTATAAAAAGCTCGCTCTAAAGTGCCTCTGTTTTAGTTGAAACAAGTGTTTGATGCAGATAACATACTCATTTTGAAACCGTTCGATTCAGTTTGTAAAATTAACGTGTTAATTATTATTTTTTAATTGAAAGGCCGAATTGTATTTAATCCGTCTTAACAATAATGGATATTACCAGTTTGCAAAATCAGGTTACATTGGTGGAAGATGATTTAGCACGTGCAACAACACCTGCTGATTTTCGAAGGTTATCAACCCTGATTGATGAAACTACGGAATTAACAATCCAACAGATAAGGAATTACTCAAATGCGGGGGGAATAGCTGATAAACGGAAACTAGAAACGATTTTGAACAGATGTAAATACTTGGATGCAAGGATAAAACAATCCCTTATTAAAACAGGTGAAGGCGTTAGTGGAGGGAGTGACGAAAGCAGTGTTACGTATTATGACGTAAGTTTTTCATTTTTTATTGAATATTCTCATTTTAATTGTTTATATTTTGCATGTTTTAGCTGGAATCAGCGTTCAAAGGGCGTATTAAGACGGGTATAGTGACCAATAACAATATCCTAGATCCAAAGGAGTTTCTCGAGGAAGCACAACCCATTTTTGTGGATAAAATTGAAGCATCCCTCCAAAAGCGAATACCTAACATGAAAGCCAATGTCGTTCTTTGTGCCGATTATAAAATGAAGCTAGATGATACAGTACAGGCCAAGTACTTTAACACGTCAAACTTCATTATATCAAGATCTAGCGACCTTATTTCTATATTCAGGGACATGGAGATTTCTTTATTATCACAGGTGCGTATATATTGTTTTTTAAAAACTCACTTTTAATTAGTTTTTTCCTTTTTTACAGATGGAATCCTTTGAAGAAGTAGGTTCAGGTGGAACTTTTAGTCGTATTAATTCGTTAGCTATAAATATTAACAAATATTCACCTTTAAGAGCTTAGGCCAAAGGCGTAGAACAGCAGGCTCTAAAAAATAGATTAAGTTTCGAACATTATTTCAAAAGTTTATTTGATTCGGAAATTACATATGCCGTTAATAGAAGCATTCGTTCTGATAAACACAATCTTTATACATATTTTATTAGGAAAAAAGCTCTAGATTCATGCGATGATAAACGTTTTATACTAAAAAATAAAATTGATACCCTTCCATGGGGTCATTTTAAAATAAATGAAGAGGAGGAAGAGGATATTTTATAATTTTTTATTGTAAATAAAATCTTAGTTTATACATTTAGATAAGTAGACTATTATTTGTACATATATTTTCTAATTATTTTTATATTGTAAGTATTTATTGTAAATAAAATCTTAGTATATAGATAAGTAGACTATTATTTATGCACATATTTTCTAATTATTATTATTATTATTATATTGTAAATAAAGTATATACATAAACAGACTATTTTTTATAATAAATCACTTTTCTTGATCCAGCTGTTGTGTGTGTTATCAAAACCCAACCATTTCACATATAATTGATCATTTTTTGTTCGTAATACACGTTCAATTAAAAAGCTTTTTGGGTGTTTAGTTTTCATCAATTCCGGTTCATAGAAGCAACCTTTGATTGGGGCACCTCTCACATCTTCTAACAGATAGGTTGTCGGTCTAGTTGATTGCACCCTGCTTATGCGAAATAATTCAGTGCCGAACTGGGGGTGATAACCTTTCGAAAAAACCCCTCTGTACTTAGAAATACGAACCATATCGTTTACTTTAAATTTAGGTTTTGGGGGGACCCCGTCATCATCATTCGAACGATTTAAAGGCGTGCGAAATGTCACATTGATGGGGGCTAGACCAATTGACCTATGCACGGTGCTGTTGTACTTATCGACAACATCTTGCAGTATATCCAACCATTTATAATTCCCGTTGAAACTGAACTCCTTGTAGAGATTAGATTTAAGTGTCCTAATCACCCTTTCCGCAAAAAATGCTTTCTTAGTGGAAAACGTTGAATAGTGGTTGATGGAATGTTCCGACATTAATTTCTTGAAATGAGTGTTAAAATATTCACCTCCGCGGTCAGTGGCCAAGTTATTCGGTTTTCGCAAGTTTTCATCCAATATGCTCCGCATAGCACCGGCAACTTCATTCCCGCTTTTAGATTTTAGAGGCCTTACCCACACATATTTAGAAAAAGCATCTATTACCACCAGAACGTATTTATATCCCTTGTTGTAATGGGCATAAGAGTTAAAGACTGCTATATCGCTTTCCCAGAGGTCATCGAACCCTAGAACGATTGCCGAACGTCTGGGGAAATTTATTCTAGCCTGCCTGTGGATCTCGTTAACGATTGCTCTCTTTACATCGCTCATATTAGTACTAGTATTTTAAATATTTTACGTTTTTTGTTTTTTATGGTAACTTTCTAACGCATCCACACGTTCAGTCAATTTCGCAATGGTTTTGTTGAAATTTTCGGCAAGGGGGTTCACAAGTGAAACATAAAACGTCTCGAAACGCTGCCTTTCTGCTTTCATTAAATCGATCGATTCCTGCTGAGTGAGTAATTGCCCCTGTTTTTTAGCTTCGATAATTGGCTGTAATTGATTTATCCCGTTATTGATTTGCACTAACAACGGGTCTATTTTGTCGGTGTAGAATTTTTCTCTACGCTCCCAGGTTTTTACTTCTTCAGTTAATCGTTTTAACGGCACTGCATCGTTTTCTTCCAAAGGATGGCCTATATTCGAAAGTCGTCGTTGTTCGATGTCAAACCCGCCGGTGCTTGTTAATGGAAACAAAGGACGTTGTTGTTGTTTACCTCCCGAAGAAGAAGAACTTCGATGAACCACCCGTCCAAATTTATCCACGGGCATCATGAAAATGAATTAATTTTTACTCATCTTCAAGCTATATAACCATCTTCTCGCAATTCCTCAACAATACTAGCAATTTCATTTTGAACATTGGAATTTCCGGCATTCTGAGAAGCAATGAGCAATCTTAAACGTTGAACGAGCTCTGAGGGCGTATCCCAATACACATATTCGATGGGATTATCATTGACACGCTTCATACTGGAAAGTACACCTTTGCCCGTTGTTTCTCTCATTTCTTTTTCTTCTAATGATTCAATGATCGGTTTAATGATCTCCGTATATTTATAGCCAACATAACGTTTCGATAGCGGTATTTTATCGACATTGGTGGCGCGAAGTATACTTATGTAATTTCTAACGTCTTGCCTTGTATAGTTAGCGGGTCGTTTTAGAACTAAAAGTTCATACAACCCATGCGTTCCATCATACCTAACTCCTTTGACTTTAAAATATTTCTCTCTATTTCCAACGTCGAGGAAGGAATCTCCAAAATTCCATTTATCCAAATTAACGTCATACTTAACACCGTACGGGGAGTTATCTATACTTCGATCGTTTCTCAGCATAAGAGAAAGATATTTCCTAGGTAGCGGGTGATATTGTTCTAAAAAGTCTCGCGTTGACACATTTTCCCATGCCGGATATATATCCTCGTTACCAGACTCCACCCTTTTGTCCACCCCTCCTGCTTCGTCGCCTTCTTCTTCCACTTTTTCTTCTTCCTCGTCTTCACCCTTCATCTTGAACGATGTGTGTATTTTTTTAAGCAATTTTGATCTAGGGGAAACCGATGTGTGCATTTTTGTAAGCAATTTTGATGTAGGAGAGGAAGTACTTGGAGTAGCCGCTACTGTGCTAAAAACGGGTGTGGACCAGGCCAACGGCATTTTCATCGGAGCGCTTATTTTTCCTTTTTCGTTAATGGTTTTCAGGGAGCGAGCGATGTCTTCTATAGGATCCAGAAGGGGTTTGTGCGTTTTAGCAAAAGCGATTTCTTTAAGTTGCGCGCCCGATTGTAAGGCTTTAAATTTCCTTCGTATATCATTAGCAACTCGAATTAATGCTCTTTTACGAAGTTTATCGGCTGCGATGTTGCCCCCCATAATAATAAGGTTACAATATCGATCGCTACTTTAGTTCGACTAGATGAGTTAGCTAAATTACTTCGAATTTATAGCGGTTAGGGTCTAATAAAACCGTCAAAATTTATTCTGTAACGTCCGTTGTTGACGTCACAATCCTTGTTGATCATTAGAAATCCGTAGCGACTGTCTTTCCAGCACCGAGTGCACATGTCCCGAAATTTATTAAAAGACATATCGATGCTCACATGATCTTCGTAAACGTGACGCATGTTTAAGTCGTCCTGTTTAAAAATCAATAACATGTTCGCGTTATCGCGCAGCAGATGTTTAGGAATTTTCGTGTAAGATTGACAGAGATAGAAACTGTCTATACCGTGATGTCGCCCCATGCTGAAGAAATGACGCATCGGATTCTGATTGTCCATGCTGACATCGTCAAACACGAAAATCGAGTTAGGGCGCGCTTCATCGGGCATCATGACGGACTCGTTTTCGCTAAAAGTAAAAAACCCCATGCCTTTTACACGCTTCAGCGCTTCTTTCAAAAACGTATACTTCGGTTGATGAAGAGACCGGGAATAAATATAAATATTGGCGAAGTTCAACCCTTTGGGCTCCACCAATATGGAGAGCATCGCATTTGATTTGCCGGAACCGGAGGGTCCCACTATCAAGCACCTGATGGAGGATGGGAACAAACTGCTATGCTTAGCACCATCAACTTTTGCCCCAGAGTCCATGAGCAGCTCCTTTTCCAAATCGCGTACGGTTAACCTTTCACGTTGTTGCACGATTTTCATTCTTTTTTCCGCTATATCCTGCAAGTAATAAAAAATGAAGATTATGCTATAAATAAGCTTGTACGCATGATACGAAGTTATTCGTTCAAATGATCGTGCACGAAGGCGGAGGTGTCTTAAACAAGCTTATAGATAAACTACCCGTCGAACTACACCTTCCGGGGTATCAATTCTGCGGTCCCGGTACACGATTGGGGCAAAGGTTAGCACGCGGTGATCCCGGCGTAAATCCCTTGGACGCCGCTTGTAAGGAGCACGATATCGCTTATTCGAGTCATCAGGACGTGAAATCGAGACATCTTGCGGACGCAGTTCTCGAACAAGAAGCCTGGAAGCGGGTTAAAGCAAAGGATTCCAGTGTTTCGGAGAAAGCAAACGCTTGGCTCGTGACCAACGTCATGAAAGCTAAAAGAAAACTTGGAATGGGGTTTGGAAGAGGAGGTGGTGGCGGCGGTAATAAACAATCTAAAGTCGCTTTCGGTAGGATCGTGAAAACCGGACTTAACGCCGTAAAAGGTGCTCAAGCGGAAACTATCGCGAAAGCTGCGAAAATAGCTGTGGGTGCGGCGAGAAGAGCCGTTAAAGAAGCAGGAGGTAGAAGATGTGTGAGACAACCTCGAGTAATTCCTATTCCAGGTGGGGCGGTAAAACAAGGTGGTCTACTTCCCTTATTGCCGGCCATTTTTGGTGGACTCGCTGCGCTTGGCTCGCTGGCCGGGGGCGTATCTCAGGTGGTTAAAGCCGTGAAAGACGTAAAATCCGCTAAAGATCAATTGGCGGAAATGAAGGACCATAATAGGAGGATGGAGGGTATACCGATCGGAAAAGGCGGAAGTATGATTATAAAACACCGGTCGTCGAGTAAATCGGGCCTCGGTTTGTACTTGAGCAAGAAACCTAAAAGCGGCGGCAGAGGGCTCTATTTACGAAAAAAGCCGACAAAAAACTAATAAATTTGCCTCGACGTCCTCTCACCAACATTGACATCTACAAATATGCCGCAGGTATACCCCATTTTCGAGGCGTATTTATGCGCGATGGATTACCTTCGCGACCTTGGAAGAACGAAAGTGGAATAGTCAATTTGGATTCGACAATGGGAAAAGGAACGCATTGGGTGGCATACAGGAAACGCAACAACTTGATTGAATATTTCGACGGATTTGGAAATTTAAAGCCGCCGCGAGAACTTGTGAACTATTTCGGCAAAAATGCCGGAAACATGACCTATAACACGGAACGATATCAAAATTACAATTCCTACAACTGCGGACATCTGTGTTTGCAATTTCTGAGGAGATAAAAAGAGGGTATGTGACGCGTCCTCGTTTAATCATGTCCGAGACGTTCACTTTAACGGGTACAGGCAGTTACCTGAGTACTAACTATTATCCGCCGGTTGCCTTAAATGCCGACTACGAGTACACGTTAGGACTAATAGGTTACTGGACCTACAACGCTCTTCGAAACATCTATCCAGGCAATAATAAGATCTATTGGCGCAAACCGGGCGATAAAAAAAACAGACAGCTACTCATAGCGGAGGGGGCATATGAAATAAATTCGTTGAATGAGTACATATCGAAAAAATTGGCGCTAACCAATAATGAAACTCTCAAGCAGGAAGAAATATTTTCTCTGCAACCGAATACGAACACTTTAAAGTGTGAAATCAAAAGTAAATATGCCATTGATTTTCGCCCCGACGACTCTATCGGACGCATGCTCGGCTAATCCCCCAAAGTTTTAGAAGCGGACGTATTACACGAATCGGATTTACCCGTTAAAATATCACCGGCCAGTAGTATACGAATAAATTGTAATATAACTGGAGGCGCACATTATAACGACACCCCGGTACATACAATATACGAATTCGCGCTGGACGTGGAGCCGGGGGAACAAGTGAACGAAAAACCTACAAACGTAATATATCTTCCAGTAGTAGTTGCGGATCAAATAGATAATATCACGTTATCACTCACGAATCAAAACGGAGAACGATTAAATTTCGGACACGAAGACGCTACTATACGATTGGAGCTTAAAAAGAAAGAACGAGAGAAAAAATGGGGTTAGACTTCACTACTAGTACTACTGGTAATAATAATAATATGATAATGAGAAAAACGGAGACGAATGAAGACATAATATCCCATTATAAAAGAGCGGCTCGCGCTTTACGCGTCACTAATCGTTCGAACGTTAAACGATTAAAACCTCAAGACGTTCACTTTTTGAAATCTCTCGGATTTACAGTTCTGAAAGAAAGTGATGAGCAGTGAAAAATTAAACATATTCGACGACATCCGACTCGATGAGGATATTATCGAACAGAAATGGATCGCCCATACGCCCCCGACTCGAGCGGAAAACTTCAAATCTAGCGATGAAGTCACCATAACGGTGGAACAACGAGATTCGCTCGTCAGCATTTAAGAGAGTTTCCTGTATGTGGAAGGACAACTTGAAGTTGCGGACCCCACAAAACAATGTAATCTAGTCAACAACGCTATTTCCCATCTGTTCGAAGAGGTCAAATTAAGCCTGAACGATACCATGATCGAGTCTATACGAAGACCGGGGATTACCTCCACCATGAGGGGTCTTGCAGCTTACAACAAGGACACCATTAAATCGCTCGAGATCGCCGGATGGGGTGCCGATCCCTTTACTCTTCCCATTTCCATCGAGAGTACGGATAAGAAGTTCTCATGCCTTATACCCTTATCATTGTGGTTTGGAATAGCCGAGGACTACAATAAGTTAATCGTATGGTCCAAAATGCAGTTAAGTTTGGTTCGTGCTCGTACAGACTCAAATTGTATTCAAAGCGCAGAAAGCGATGGGAACATTAGCCTTAGCAAAATAGAATGGCGAGTGCCACACTTCAGGTTGAGCGACGCCGCCAAGTTACGGCTCCTAAACAAAATCGACAAGGGCAAATTCATCACGATCCCTTTCCGAAAAAGAACCCTTAACATCATACCCGGGTTACGCAGCGGACGCGAGGATGTTATAGAATTGGGATCCGTGAAAGCCTTCGAGAGACCTCATCATGTAATCGTGGGATTTCAAGTGAACAAGGAAAATATTGCTAAAGAAAACGCGAGCACCTTCAATCACGCCAACATAAAAAATATCACGGTCTATATTGATTCGGTGGCTCACCCCAATAGACGCATGAACTTGGACTTTAATAAAAACTTATTTACGGAGGCGTACAGAAATTACTGCGACTTTCAGTCATCCTACTACGGAAACAACCCTCATTTTCCCCACCCTCTCATGAGATACAGTGAATTTCTTAAATCCCCGCTCTACGTCATCGATCTATCGAAACAGGACGAGAGTGTAAAGGCGGGGACGGTTAGTATTAAAATTGAGATCGAAGCGAGCACAGCGTTCGCTAACAACGCTCGTATCGTACGAACCAGTTACGAGCACCGTTACCACCCTGTAAACGATGATAATAATAGATTTGCAGGGCTTCGAAGCACCCCATTTTGTTCCGAAAGAAATGGCCATTACTGACGGAGAACGAACAGCTCATTATGTCTTTAAACCGCCGTGTCCATTTCATGAATTGACACTTTCGCAACAGACCACCGTCAACTGGCTCACCAGGTATCATCACGGATTGCGATGGTCCTTCGGTAATACGGATTTGCGAGAAATCGAAAAAATCTTAAGTGTCGTCACGTCGCGAGACAGCACCATATATTGCAAGGGTAAAATTAAATCCGATTACCTGCGAAATCACACGACGTTGCCGGTGATAGACTTGGATGATCGAATGTCCGAAGAAGAGTTCCTTGAAAAGATGGCTCCTCTACGTCACTGGAAACCAGCATGTTTTTCACATATTCTCAATTATTGTCGGTGTGCTATTAATAATGTAAATCAAATATATTACGCACTGTCTCAAAATGACAAATTAATCAAACAAACAGAATAATTTCTTTTTATTATTATTATTAGCTATAATTATTGTATTATTTATGTGTACTTAACTAAGAATGAAATAAAAGATGATGATGTAATAAAATAATGTTTTATTTTTACATACAATTATCTACAAGGTAAAGTAAGTAAACAATCTAAAAATTATTAATACAACCATCAGTAGTATGACAAGGGCAAATACATTATTTGAAATTAACAAAACTTTAACAGTTCCATCCACCACACCTCCTCCTCCTCCTTCCGGTGACGAGGAATTTGTTCTATTCCACAACAGGGGTGTCCATTCTGATTCTTGCCAGCTTTCATTTTGATACAGATAACGTAATTTGATCCAAATAAAACGTTCTCGATGACGCTGATGAAAGGCCCCCAGTGCATAGGAAAATGCGAAGGTACTATTTACATATTCTGTTTGCATTCTATTCCACGCCTCCGGTATTGGAGATGATGATGATGATGGTGATGAGGTGTCGTCATTTTCGCTAAAATAGAACCCAACGTAGGCCTCTTTTGCTCCGACCGGATGAGCTACGTAAAGCACTTTACGGTCGGCAACAATCGACGACAACACCAAGGCCACCGTCGACAATAACATGATGCACGTGTTTTTCACTTGAGACGTACTCGATTACTACTGCTTTGATGTCTCGAAAAACATCGGTATAAATTCCACTAGAGCGAACGAATTAGGAGCGAATTTTTGCTTCTTTATCCCCTCACCGGCCTCTTCCCCATCACCGCCATCGGTGACGTCATCTTGTGCAAGTTTCTGTCCTCGATAAGCCAAATAACACGTGCACATGTTTAACATTGCTATTTTTCCATTAGTTAAATAATCACTTATTCTTTTCGGCAAAAATAACACAAAATCTTCCAGTTCTACCAGCAACGAGCGACTATGCGTTTTCGTGTTAATGGCTCGGACGTCTAACATCAGATATTCCCGATCTACAGGTAGATCTTTCAATTTCTTTACCGGTTTCTGAACTGCCGATCCAATATTATTCAGACAGGAAAAAAATCTTGCTACGCCATCCATCACTGCCGATGCCGCCTCCACTGATGATGATGCAATCTCTGTCAAACTCGGTTCACTCATCGTCATTATCTTTGCCCTACTACAAAAAACGTCTTCACTCAACGAATTCACTAAGGCTAATAATATATAATTGAAAAGAAACTTCACTTCACACGCCCCCCTCCGCATCGTCGGCGTCAACATCCCCCGCCTCCTCCTTCTCATCATCATCGATGGACGGTATTTTAAAAAACTTTCTCATCTCATCGGACAGATGATGCGCCAAATCTAATTTTTTTAATTCCTCATATAAAACTTCCAACGAGATTTCCGTTCGCAAACACGCTTCACACAACTCCATCCCCTTCAAATACGTTCCGTGAAGCTTCATACAATATTCGTAACCGCCGTACATCTGTTGCCAGTCGTAAACCGCTTCGTGCATAGCGTCTTTAGCACCATCCTCGAACTGCCTCAATAAACATTCCACCCCGCTAACGGCGTCTCGCACCACGGGATAATCCTGAGCACTATACATCATCCACATGTCGATCTCACAAGCAATACTGCACTAGTTTCCCTTAGGAGGCTAGAGCACTAGTCCACCCCCCTAACCCCTCGATCGAGGTCGCGCGCAAACCCGTTTAAAATTAACCCCTTTCAACGGCCCACTGACTCACCGGCCCACTGGGGCACCCGCCCACGCAACGCCGCGACAAATTTTTCTATTTAACCCGGCCCGCCCGGCCGCGTTCACGCGCTCCAAAGCGACACGACCTGCAACCTCCTTTATCGCCAAAACTTCGGACCAATCACGAACAGGCCTGAGATTTGATTTTTCCCGCCAAAACCACGCCCACAGCGACATCTAGCGACACATGCTGCAACCTATTTTACCGGCAATTCGATCCGACCAATCACGGACAAGAATCACATTCGCCTTTTTCCCGCCTAAACACTTAAACCCGCACCCATGCTGACATCTGGCGGGAAGGACGCCAAGTTTTACACACATAACCTCACTAAATTGTAAGTTTGACACACATAACCTCACAAAATTGTCCTGTCTTAAAAACGAAACTCCCATAAGAATAACATGGGGAGTTGTGGGCTTGAACCGGCTTTTGCTTACTACTATGTTAGTAACGGTATTAACTGCCACAGCTCATATAAGGACTCCCACGCTAAATGCAATTCATCATCTCCTGCATCAGTTATCTTTATGATTTTTGTTTTATAGTAATTTCTGTTAACACGCTCAAACGAGATAGTTTTTGTACCAATTTTCAAAGGAACCCCCACCTCTTCTCCTGCTTTAAAGTACTTATTAATGACTCCTTTATTGGTTATTAACGCGTTCCACTCCGTTTCATCAAACAGCATACACTGATTCTTTACTCGAACTACTTTTATTACAGGAGCGAATCCCAAATGAGCACATAATCCAACAAATACAACTTTACTTTTTGATTTGTTTAAATAAAACACTGATAGATTCACTAGCGGTGCCCATTTAGCATCCTTAGGAAGTTCGTTTGGAGCCATCAACTGCTTTTCTAGAACTTGCGCTTTCGCATCCTCAATTGATTTAGCGAGGCTTTCCATTGTAACACTGCACTGTACACTGCAACTGCAAACGCTTTACTCTTCCCATACATGCAACCTGCTATATATATCTACAGTTTGACCTTGAATGATGTTTGATGACCTTGCATATACCTTATTTAGTTACCTTAAATGCATTGTTGCCATTTTAATGATCTTGAAGAGTGGCCTTGAGTTCAAGGTCACAACATTGTTGCCATATTGATGACCTTGAGAATGCGTTGTTGTCATATTGTTGACCTTGAGAATGCGGTGTTGCCATATTGTTAATCTTGAGAATGCGTTGTTGCCATATTGTTGACCTTGAGAATGCGGTGTTGCCACGTTTAGGTGACATAGATAGATTCAAGGCCACCATGTGTTAGAGAGAGATAGGTTCAAGGTCAATGTCAGGAGTGGGGGGTGGGTTCAGAACTCTCGATTTTTATCTACTCACATGTGCTTTTAGTATTTCGTATATATATAGTATATAGACCCTCTAGTCCACCCCTAAATCCGCCACTGAATATTGGCTACAGTACTGCATAAAACCTATAACGGGTAAGATAATGTATTTGTGGCAAACATTGTTTACTGTGACTTCTTGTGAGTAACTTCTGATTACTACATTGTACTCATGAATATTGAAAACTATTAATAGTGCTTTTTATTTATTTACCTTCGTACAATTCTTATCGCTACTGTGTTGACACTAAGATGATTGAAAATAATTGACAACTCTTGTAGGTGAAGCATGACATACACTATTAAACATCTTTTTAATTGCCCTTATAATTGAAACTTTAAAATTTTCCGGGTTGTTATTATTAACATAAATTTGATAATACAAAGTATTTCTTTTATGTTAAGACGTCAAACTTTGTACACGCATTTAAAGTTAAAAACGATTCATTTACTTGATTATTTTATGTAATACACGGAAAAACTTTTCCTAAGCAGATAAATGTATCTAACAAGGTTCGTCTTGGTAAAGCGATTAAACAAAACATTTAAAACCAATAAACAAACATATACTAATGTTATTCTAAATAAAAATTCTAACTTGTTTTGTTCAGTGTTACTGTATTTTAAATAATATGGAATTAATGCTAGTCATATTAGTTTCCATCGTTACACTTGGTTGTACTATTGGGTTATACTATAAATGGACATTTATCTATTGGAAACGGAAAGGATTGCCTTATATTCAACCAACATTTCCTTTTGGTACCGCCCAAAATCCTTTACGAAGAGAAGAAAATATTGCAATAAGAATAAAAAAGCATTATTTCCAACTTAAGTCTGAAGGACATAAACATGGCGGAATATATTTCGTTTTGCAACCAATATATTTACCTGTCGATCCAGATTATATAAAGAATATCATATCAAAGGATTTCCATTACTTTAACGAACGTGGGTTATACGTTAACGAAAGAGACGATCCATTAACTGTGAATCTACTTTTTATCGAAGGTCCAAAATGGAGACCATTGCGTTCAAAATTAGCACCCATATTTACATCTGGTAAAATGAAGATGATGTTTCATAGTGTGGTTATGTGTGGAGAACAACTAAAAACAGCTGTGAATCAATTTTCTGAAGAAAAAAAGCCGTTTGATGTCAAAAAGATGGTGGAATGTTTTACAAGTGATTGCATAGGCTGTTGTGCTTTTAGCTTGGATTGCAATAGTTTTAAAAATCCAAACAACGACTTTAAAAAGTATACAAGTCTATCATTAGCTTCTGAAACCTTGCTACAGTCTTTCAAAAATGCAATTTCAGTTCTAAATCGAAAATTAGCACATTTTTTGAGGATAAACGTCATACCACCTGAAACCACCGAATTTTTTATAAATATGACAAAACAGGCAATCAAATACAGGGAAGAAACCAATACTGTAAGGAAAGATCTTGTACAAATTTTACTTGACTTGAAGAATATTGGTAATGTAGAAAATAAAAAGGAAAATAACAAATATAACGGAAACAGTTTTACTCTTACGGAAATAGCTGCACAAGCATTTGTATTTTTCGTAGGCGGGTACGAAACCTCATCAATAACGCTAGCGATGTGTTTATATGAATTAGCGTTAAATCAGAATATTCAAGACAAATTAAGAGCAGAAATAAACAGTGTGATTCAACAACACAATGATGCTCTTACTTACGAAGGTATCCATGACATGAAATATCTGGGTCAAGTTGTAGATGGTAAGACAGGTTTAGTGTCTCTGATTTTATTCAATTGAATTTTATTTTTATAAGAAACTCTCAGAAAGTACCCCCCACTACCTCTACTGACGAGATGCTGCGTGACAAATTACAAAATTCCAAACACGGAAATAACGATAGAAAAAGGTACTCGCATAATGATACCAGTTTTGGGATTGCATTATGACCCAGAGTATCATCCTAATCCAGAGGTGTTCGATCCAGAAAGATTTAGTGAAACAGGTAGAAAATCTATAAAACCCTTCACTTTCTTGCCGTTTGGAGAAGGACCTAGAAATTGTATAGGTAATTTCTTAAAGAGTGCGAACACTATAAACACTTTTCAACTTCTCTTTGCTTCTCTGTTAGGTCTTAGATTTGGGCAGATGCAAGTCAAGGTTGGTTTGGTCTCTATATTAAAGCATTTTAAAGTTTTTGTAAACAAAGAGACCGATTATCCATTAACCGTCAATCCGTCTAAATTCGTAATGGAAATGAAAGAGGCTATTTGGTTGGATGCGGAAAAGCTTTAGAAGTGTTTTTCTATAAATGTAGCCTTAGGTTTTATAATTGTTGTAGTTCTATTAGTAATGGAAGCTAGAATAAATCTTCGTTTTCTATAACACTGTTATTTTAGAAAGTCTACATAAACAGGGAAAAAGATGATTTTTAAATGTGGCATAAGTATTGAATATCTGGAAACATTACAGACTGCTGGAGAAGTCATTATCCCCGACACAGTTGCTAATTTTAAAATAATTTTTAAATAGTCTAGCCGTATTAGATAAAATAGGAGTAAGTATTTCATATATGAATATTTAAATGGAGTTTGGTAAAAACACTATAGGTGAAATTGCTATTGACAATGGACACAGAATGTGTCAAATGGTAGAAAAGAGAAACATATAATGAACATTTCATAATTAAATTTCAAAAAGTTAAAAGTTTTCACTATTTGTTTGTAATATTCACAACAGAAAAAGGCAACATGGTGAAAGAGGGATTCAGAAAAAAAACAAAGTTTTCTTTGTGAATATATACTAATACCGGGTGATTTTTTAAATTTCTGATCTAGAAAGCCATGACATAATTTTAAAACAAAAGATGCGGAAAACGTAGGGCGTAGTTTGAATCGTTCGATTTGTCACAACTGTCAGATTTCAAAAATGTTGACATAAACATAACCTACTCCAGTGTTGTTCTCGCTTTTGCCGTCTTTTGTGCTTCACTGTTTCCTCGTGTTTTGAATTCCGTTTCGCCAGTTATTATCTCGGTTATTATCAAAAATCAGTCTTTTTCAAGACTAACCTTTCGTTTGTGATTGAACGCTTAGTTTTCAACGTTATTTTGGAGTGTTTTTCATCACAACAAAATGGTGTTCACACAGGAACAAAAAACGTTTATGATCGAAGCTTACTTTCGTAATGGTCATCAAGTTAATGGTCAATGGGTGTATGAAGCCGGAGCATGTCTTCGGGAGTTTCAAGAAAGCAAATGATCACTGTTTAAATATTTATCAATTTGTTTAATAAATGTAAAAGTAAGTAGTCAATTTGTCACATAAATGACATTTGGAATAGCAGTGTGATCAACGCTACGCCCTACGTTTCGGTGACCTTCGATACGGCGTAAAAATCACGACTTACTAGATCAGAAATTTAAAAAATCACCCGGTAGTTGAAAAGTAAAAAGTCGAAGGCAATATTATGAACAGTCGCAGCGTAAGGGACATACGTCAGAAGCTGTCAATGAATACCGGCACAAAACCAAAAGCACGGAAGAATTAAATTTTTGCCTTAACTTATGACCTACCTGAATTGTCAATTTGTAATCAATTTCTAATAATATATTATGGAACAATGAGTATTTCCTAGTTTTTTATTAGCATATTGGGAAGAAATAAGTCAAAACCTAAACAACAGCCGCACTATAAAATAGTATATTGTGTTATTAGGATTAAAAGTAAAAAACCCGAAGGGGTAGCAGAACATTTCTTCAAAAATCACATCATCATCACATCACATCATCACATCAATCAACATGGCTATATATCTCTCGAATGACGTAAGCTAAAAACTTCCAAGTTTTCACAGATTATACTTAAAGCAATTCTAAAAGTAAAGAAATACAGAAATTACCGGCGTTTCATCCAGGGGGGGGGAGAGTAAAGACAACATTCCAGGGGGAAAAGAGTTTTCCGAAGAAATAATTATTAAATAAACCTTGATTGTGAGTAATCTGTAAGAGATACCTATATGCCACCTTGGAAATTTCTGTAGATCTTTTTGAGATCTACAATTCGTTCACTTACAGTTTACTTTTCTCTGTTACCGTCTTCGCAGCGTAAGGTATTTTAGGTATTTTGTGTTTGTTTTGCCAATTCTATTATTTTTTACATTTTGCTCATTATACGACTCTCAAAAAATCTTTTGAACAATCTTTATATAATTAAACATTCTCTAAGAAACAAGCTATCGAATGGTGAAAAGGGCGTTAAAATCTATTCAGTGATTATCGAAATTCAACAGCTTTTACATAGACATAAGTTAATTGTAATTATTTAAGTGCGCGTGCACCTACGAATGATGCGTGGTATGCACGCAGATTGCCGGCGGCGGCGTTACCAGCAGCTCTAGTGCTAGTAATGCTAGTAAATAATAATTATTACTATTAATATCTTACTAATTACTTATATTATTAACTTAAATATTAAGTTATTACTTTATTAGGAATAAGTTGTTTGAATACTAATTTTTTGGCACTACACTGTAAAAAATGAGGTGAAATTTACCTTAGGAAAGAATTAACTTTCCTCTCTTATTTGCGATAGTTTTACACTAGAATTTAACAATACCTATACGTTAATAATTGTTTTACTATTGGTGGTAAAAAGTTCTTTAATTGTGTACAATTACACAAATGTAAGTAATTCTACTGCATTTAACTGGTTAAAATCACTACCCATAATGTAAATTTACATAACTCAGAGAATTTTTGCTTGGAAATGTATTATTACTCAATAACTTGATTCATTTTTAGTGTAATATTAAAGATAAGATGAACTTTAACAAGTACAGTGTAATTTCGCCCTTAATATGTTTTTAACCGATGAGCTACTATTTCGCTGATTTCACTTGTTTGCTGGTGAGTGGTGACCTTCGTTTCGTGAAAGAATTCAGGAACCCATTATGGTCAGTCCAAATTGTGCTTTTGGGGAATGGTCAGAATGGTGTGTACCAATTCTTTTATGATTTCTTGTTACAGGTTGCGCAATCGGCGAGGCGTACCACACCGATATCGAACGAAGTGTTCATTGCTCATTAATATTTTGTTTTTTCGTTGTAGTGTAGTGCAGATTTAAAGGCAAATATTTACACGTATGACCCAGGTGGGAAGAAGTTTATTTTATAAAAGTTAAAAAATAATAATCGGTAGGTTATATATTAAAATTACAAATAAATCAACAAAATAAAAATATTTTATTTAATGCTTTTCTATGATGAATAAAAAAATTGTAGAATTCGAAATAAACTATCATAACTGTAATTGAGAAAGGTACTCGTGTAGAATTGTTTACATAATTTATAATTTTTAAATTTTCTAGGTGGAATCGAAACATTATCTGTTGTCTTCGAGTGACATTTCTGAAAGCCCCTTAAAAGAAGCTCTGTTAATGTCTTATATTTTATATAACTACATACGTTCAATAAAAATTACTTTGATTTTATTTTATGTTTCATACAATCCATTTAGCAATGTAAGTAATAATCAGTGGTACGATTAAATTTGCAAGTACTTTCGCAGTCATCGTTATATTCTAGAAGAATTTTAACCCTGAAAAACGCTATTGCAATGAAATATTAACTTTGTCATGTAACTTTACAGAGGTGTTTTAATGTTAAAATGTAAAATTACAATGAGATTGTAATTTTAATCTGTAAATTTATTTAAAAAGGAAACAATACAATACAAATTTAACCTAATATTGGAATTTCCCACTTCCTATGAAAATTAAACTTTGAAGTAAATTTATCCCAAAAAATGGAGGTAACATAGTTGCCTCCATTTTTTAGGGTAAATTTACCGGTAATATTTTTAGAGTGTACGAATTTATTTGTGCAGTTTTTCTCTCATTCTTCTAAACAGAAATATAACAATACAACTTATTTATTTTATAATTATAATTACTTTTCTCTTGTCCCACAAAAATAATTAGTATACTTTAATGAATGTTGAGTAAGACTGACATTAATCAAGCCTTATAATCATTTAACAAGAAAATAAAGTTGACATATCAGTTGAAAATAATTAATTAAGATACCGTGTTCGTCAAAGAAACCATGAGACACGTTATTAACTATTTGAATATAACTTCTAATAATTTATTCAAATTAATTAATAAAAAATATGTAAAATAAAACGACGGGTTTGATTTTCACTCACTCCTATTTTGCGTGCTGCATAACAACGTTGTACAAAATAATATAAAAGCTAAAAGCAACATAACATGTAGTACTTTTAAAAAGTTAACATCTATTTATAATGTTTATAATGTTTTCACTGTTTTTTTTTTTCTAGTTGTTTGATATGCGCTTTTTTACAACTATCTTTAATTTATTTTTTTTAAGGAGTTAATTATATTTTCCGGTTAATTAATTTAGAAATTTACTTGAGATTTCTATTAGTTAATGGATTCGATGTATTAGTTCTAGAAGTATTGAATTGAACCTATCCCAAATTATAAAATTTTTTTAGTATAAGAATCGTGTGTAGATTATGTACTGGTATAATTTTCGTAGAACGAGAAAGTTCTTAAATTAATATAAAGACAATTGCTGTTACCTCATAATATGGGAATGATTTTACTATGATAGAATAGGGAATAGAAATTGTTGAACAATCTTTTTTGTAAGGAATTAGAACACAAACATAACTAAACACAAAATCATTCAATCATGTGATCTTGAATGCGTTTAAATAATTTGCATGTACTTTAAAGGGTAATTCCAAAGTAAACAGACAGTTGTGAAACCACCTGCGTCGCCGATTTTAACAAAACTTGGTACTTGATATTTTATTAGATAGCAGTATTAACTAACTTGACTTTTTTACGAGGGGGCAGCATGATAACATCTCATAAAACCCAAGCACTCTGATTTTGGTAAGAATTAATTACCAAACACACAGAACAAAAAAAATCGTTTTGTATGTCACATCCACATAATTACGATTCACTATTATATAAATTCATAGTAAATTAACGGAGTAAAAGTTTTTTTTGTACTTTCACCTTAACTAATATTTGAGTAAGATTTCTAAGTGCGTATTATTATGGCTCTTTTGAGCATTAACACGATTAACTTTCGCATTAAAATATAACATACTACACAATAAATAAAAAATATATACTACATAAATAAGTAGGTTTAAACGCGCATTATAATAAAAGTTAGTGAGAACTAAGTAATTTTTTTACACTTTAAAATAAGTGTTTTTGAGCATTATTATTTACACCAAATGCTCTGATGATAGAGCGTTTCACGCATTTATTCGTTTTATAGGGCTAAAATATTTATAAAGTAGGTAACCATAAAAATCTTACCTAATAGACTGCATATACTAAGGATAATGAAATGAAAATATTGTATGGGTCGTTCTACGGAATGAAAAAATTGGACTTATTATCGGACTATTTCTATTTATTTATAACAAATATGACGAAATAAATGACAAAAAACATATCGTCGTGCTCATATCCAAACAACGTAAATAGGTACTAGAATAAGATGTAAACAGAAACGAACAGAAATGAGAAAATTAGACAATTGAGGGAAAAGATAAGTAAACGTTCAAAAAGAATATTTAAATAAATACTATAAAGCATTTTGTTAATTAAAAAGAATACCTAATTAAGGTGAAGTGAATTCCTCATTCCTCATGAATCGTCATTCGTGTATAAAGTAAAGTTTTCATTCGTTTCAGCCTTTGTAAGGAATAAACAAGACAGATATGGCATTACGCGAAATAAACAAACATAGTCATATGTTCTTTGAGGTTAAATTATTATTACAGATCCCATGTTCCAAAAATACGTCAAAATGTGTATTGAATTGATAGCTTACTGAAGTTTAAAGTAATTAAGTAACTTGATATCGCAGGAACAGTAATAACGCCACCAATTCTGACACAGATAAGTTCAGCTGTCAGTTTTGTTGTTTTAAACTCGTAAACAAAAATCAAGGGAGGGACATACATATTGTGATGATTTTCTTTCATTATTTGAAAATCATGAATTCTTAATTTTGTTACCCAATGTAAAAATGTTCAAAGTTGACTGTTTGTGCTGATCAATTATAATTATGAGTTGAATTTTTCAAAAGAATTTATTATTAAAATAATTCAAGTTTGAGTTAATTTTACTTATTGGATACATGTATATAATAACAAAATTTGAGCAGGAAACAATTTTTGATCTAGGTATAGGATTTTCACTTCCAGTTAAATCTGAAAAAATGTATTAGTTATAAAGGTTTATAAAGCATTACAAACATTATTAACAACAATACAAAAATAGCCTTGACGACCATAATATAGTTAGTAGGTAATACAATTGCTTTATAGACAATAATCAAATTTCCAGAATAATGATCAAGGTCAAGCAATTTTTGAATAAAGTTATAAACTATAAAAATATATGCAAAAATAATTGCAAGAAAAACAATATTAGGTTACCATGGGGATAGTGATGAAAATAAACAAAAGAAGAGATGAATTTAACAATATAAAAAGATGGTTGTAAAATTTTTTATCCAATAAATAATTGTATCATGTATAAAGAAAATAATAAATAAAAGTATAAAAAGTTATCCTGGATTAATAGTGTATAGTTATTCGTCAAAATAATATTAAAAGAAATACACGAGAAGAACTTAAATTATTAAATAATATCATACATACGGTTTGTTTGAATAAACCTGTAACAAGAAGAAGAAGGAGTTATCAATACTATTTCTTAAATAGTAGTCAAGAAATGCTAACCAAGATGAATAAATACATAAAAGAAAATAATCTCACAATTTCAGTATCGACGAGTATCCAGTCCAGAGAGCGGTTTAAGAGCGCAGCAGCCGTAGGCGGATTCTTGATCGGCGTACCACCAGACACCAAGCAGATATCTATAAAAGAAAATAAGGTTTGTGGAAATAGAAACAAGTGTTTATCAAGGTATATCTATTGTTTCTCAGTATTTAAACATATACAGTCTGTTTGATTTAAAGCGCCCCGCTTTGTAGCAACTTTATTATCAGTCAGAAATGGTATAAACCATATATATTATTAAATGGTATAAAATTCTCTATTCCGGTTCAGAAAATTTTGTATTAACCAAATCGGCGTGAGCGTGATGACGTCATCGAACTTTTTTAAATTACATGATAGGTATCTCCGATTTTTTAATAGTGCAGGTCATTTATGTCAAAATCTATGTTATGTGAAGATCTAAGTATTTTGATTCGGAATTTTTAGAGTACCCTCCCCCCTCGCGAGAAAAATTTGTAAATACGCCACTGAAACAATTAAAGTTTCGTAATTTACCTAAGCCTGCTTGATATTTCTGTTTTATTAATTGGAGAACCAGAAATCAAAGCCTACTAGTCGTAAATCATTTTTCACGTTTTTCTTGAAAATTCTCTTATGTAAGAGTATGAATATTTTCTGAACCAGAACATAGAGGATTTTATAGCATTTAATAATATATATAGTTTATACCATTTCTGACTGATAATAAAGTTGCTACAAAGCGGTGCGCTTTAAATCAAACAGACTGTATATGTTTAAATACTGAGGAACACTAGATATACCTTGATAAACACTTGTTTCTATTTCCACAAACCTTATTTTCTTTTATAGATATCTTCTTGGTGTCTGATGGTACGCCGATCAAGAATCCGCGTACGGCTGCTGCGCTCTTAAACCGCTGAAAATAAAGTTGCTACGAAGCGGGGCGCTTTCAATCAAACAGATTGTATATAGGAAAGTGAATCAAATTAAAAGTAAACTTCTTATAAACTTACCATTATTTTAACAAGTGTGGTTTGTAAAACCGTAGGTGATCATCCCATAATCTAAAAAGATACATATTTTAATTATCAACACAATATCAATAAATCTCGATTCCAACTCACTTGATCATATTTCTTCACTTGTAATTTTCACGAGTAAGGTTATGTTTTTTTTAAGCAAATGTCAAAGTTGACATTGCATTGGTATAAACAAGTTTCCCATTTATAAAATCTAACATTGCATATTATAAAAGAAGTAATATCATTATACAAAATCTCATCACATCAAAACATTGAATTCTCAAAAGGAACCCATAAGAGAGTTCATTATTTGTCTCATAATTAATACAAAACTATAATAAAGACGACCCGAGATAAATCTTTTAAAATAATTTATTATGTGGTTGCAGATAAATAAATTAGATAAAATCTAAAAGAAGTAATAATCAAAATTAGCAACGCACATCATAATATGATCTATATATTTCAAACACAAGGCTTATTTTTGTTCCAGTTCGTTTGAGAGTTCCAGATTTACGTCGTTTTTTATATTGAAGCTTTCGCTGTGTAGATTAGTTATCACGATTTCATTTTTATATTTTTTTAATGTTTACATTTTTAATTTAAATAAATATAAGAGGTTTAATTTGAGACGCGTGAATTGGACATTCACTTAGGGCGCCCATTCGCTTTCTAAGGTGGTAAGTTTTAGAACTATTCACGATTTCTATGTAGGTATTAGTCAACACTACTTACTGTTTATTTTTGGTTAACTTTTATATTTTTAAAATTGTCTTTTTTTAGTCTGTGGAGTAGTAGTAGTTAGTTTTGTGATTTTTTAATTATTTAAATTTTTTAGCAATATTTGTAATCGATGCGTTTCTATATTCCGATTGCTTCGTCACGGTTTGGTACTAAACATCCTCCCTATACCTGCTTACTATGCTACCAGCAGTTCTCAGACGAGTTTCACAGTATTCGCTGAGAGGCATTTTCATAAAATTTGATATTCCTGCCTTTTCACGAAATGCGATATTTCTGACTGTCTCTGTGTGTTCGTTCTCTCGAAATTTTTAAGTTCTGCAGATTAGGAATAGGAATGTCTAAGAGCTAATGTTTTATCTCTTAAGGAGCGTGGACAAAATAACCGACAAAGTTTCGAAAGCTGGTATATTAAGTATACATATTAGGGTAGTCCTTATTTGTATGGGTAAGAAAAAAAATTACAATTTCAAAATACGTACCCTACAATTTTTTACATTACATGAAAGGAAGTTACCTTAAAAATTTCAAGTTGATCAGATCATGCTAACCCGGCCCACATTAAGGTCAATGTTCAGCTATTTTAGGCTGTTTTTCACATAATGCGTATTTGCAGTGAAACGGTTGCAGCTACGAAAAAAGCTATTCTTCCTTTTTTGTAGGAAATTTAATCTACTATAAATCTCCTCCTTACATAATTTTCGAGAAATAATCTGTTTTTGAGTTATGAAAAGAAAATCAGATGCAGTAGTTTACGGGACGTGCAGTTACATATTGAAGAATTTTTGTGTTACTCATTTGTGATGCTTTTCTTTAATACTTCTGACTACTAGCATACTTCTATTGCCTTTCTAATACTTTTTACTGGAAATTACTAATAATAATAATAATAATTGCTGCTACCCATTACCTGTCGAACCAGGACCTAGAAGATATGAAGCTTGTGCTGGAGGAAGAGGCGATTATTACTATCACTCTGGACCAACGTGCGGCTGCAGCCGACTTAACGCTGTAACACATTTGTGTTACAGCTAAGAAAAACTGCAGAAGACCAGATCTGCCATTACCGGAAGTCGAACCGGCCCACTTGGGTGAGAGAAGAGCACTCTAGTTTCTGCACTACTAATAGTTACTATTACATATGGGTCATAAGGTAATGTCATCAATAATTAATAATTGTGATTCCTCAATACAGATATAAAATATTAAGCCAGCCATATTTGTGTGAAAGGGGGCTGTATTGGTTTTGAAGACGCTGAGTTGTCTTTAAAATACGCGAAACTTACTTATTGGAATACTCAATTTATACATATTTCTATGTGCGGATTATTCCATTAACGATTGTACATTATAACCAGCCGTCAAGTATTTATTTTACATATTAAAATACAAATAATATACAAATTAAACAAAATGAAATCAAAAAAATCAAAGCAGGTAATTCTCACTCACGTGTATGAAAACTGGAATAAGACTAGTGTTTTCAGTTTTCACGTGGACCAGCAATAATTGATAAGAAATACATTCTAGTTTCTTTTTCAGTAATACCTATTTTGGATCATAATATTTCTGTAACTGTTTAGTTTGTTCGAATGGAAGTGCTGCGCTTGTGGTAGATCAGCGATTTGAAAAAGGCACGAATTCTCCAACACGACTTAAACTGCGACAAAAAGTTGAAAAAATTGTTTGCGCCCTGGCATCAATTGGATAAGAACTAGAACAAAAAAAAAGTAATTTCTGTAGGCAAAGAAAAAATTTTTTTGAAGAACTAGATGATTTATTTGACATCGCATGTGCCAATGCAGTAGAAATGATGAAGATCTTAGAAGACAATTATACGATCCTACTGCCCGTGAAAAGAGGTTAGAATACAGAAAAAAGGAAATAAAATGAAAAAGAATGAAATTAAAAGAGCAGACAGGCAGATGCATTTAGATGTACCAGAACCTTAATGAAGAGAAGAAACTGAATCCACTGATGTAGGTAAGATTAAAAAGTGAAATTCACGTAATGTTTTCAATAGGAAAGTAAATCTTTTTAGACGAGGTTTTCGATCCTTTAACTTTAGAAGCGTCAGATAATGAAGAGAGTGAAAGAAATGAATCGATTTGAAGCTATACAAATTGAGACTTCAGGTGCTACAATGGACTCTACTACTAAGAGCAAAGAAAAGGAAATCAGAAAGGGAAGGGAATCAGGAAACAATGCACGAATTCTATCAGCGCTAAATAGATGTAAAATAAGTGACAAGGATACCTGTCACATATTCCAGCTTTAATTGGAAAATCTGAAGTATAGATTGGCTTAATTTGTGCCGATTAATTAATTGCGGTTCCAGAACTGCCGACAACAGGGCAAGGAGTACCTCCAGCAGTCTATGATACTCTCTGCGATTGGGAATTAACAGACAAAGTTGAAATTCTTAAACACAGGAAGACTAAATGTTGCTTGTGGTCTAGAGCAAAAGATAGAGAGAAAAATCTTATTTTTAGCTTATCGCCACCATATTTTTGAGGCGCTCTGCAAGGAGTTTTTGCGGTGTCTAAGTTGCCATACCATCTGTTAGGTCGGCTGCAGCCGCACATTGATCCAGAGTAACAGTAATAATCGCCTCTTCCGCCAGCACAAGCTTTATAGCTTCTAGGGCCTGGTTCGCCAACTAATGGGTAGTAGCAATTATTATTATTATATATTAATAATAATTTCCAGTAAGAAGTATAGAAAAGAATTAGAAGTATGCAAGTAGTCAGAAGTATTAAAGAAAAGCACTACAAATGAGCAACATAAAATTTTTTAATATGTCACTGCACGGCCCGTAAACTACTGCATCTGATTTATCTTTCAAAACTTAAAAAACAAATTATTTCTCGAAAATGATGTAAGGAGCAAATTTATAGTAGATTAAATTTCCTACAGAAAAGGAAGAATAGCTTTTTTTCGTAGCTGCAACCGTTTCACTGAAAATACGCATTATGTGAAAAACAGCCTAAAATAGCTGAACTTTGACCTTAATGCGGGCCGGGTTAGCATGATCCGATCAACTTGAAATTTTTAGGGTAACTTCCTTTCATGTAATGTAAAAAATATGATAAGAATAAGTCGGGGGGGGATGAGTCCTAGTGGGAAATAAGTCGGGGGGGGGGGGGGGTAAGCCAGAAGAAGGGGGTAAGTTGAGGAAGAGACAAGTCGGAGGGCAAGACGGAAGAAGCAGTAAGACAGGGGTAACTAAAGGAGGAAGATGGGATAAGACGTGATTGATAGCGGAGGGGTAAGGGAGTGTTTGTAAAATATCGCGTTCAAAAGTTCGGCTGGGATTGGTAAGCTTAGTATTTGCAACTGTTTTTGTTCGATTGCGTTTAATTAATAAATGTTCCCAGCAAACTTGTGGACGTCAAATTGTCGTCAAATCTTAGTCATTTATTGACGTATAAAACGTCATATACGACGTCTTTCTAACGTACCCAAGACGGTAAAATGTCACATCATTATGACGTCATTTTAAGACGTTTTTAGGAGGTCTAGAAATGTTTTTGGCTGACGTCAGATGTACTTCGAAATGCTTCAATAAGGACTAGTCACAGACGTCATATTGTAACTTTTAGTTGAGACATTTTTAACAGCCCAATAAAACACTTTTCCATTTAAAAAAAAAAAATATATATATATATATATATATATATATACACATACATAATCTTTAACCTCATATACCTTTCGGTGTCAAGGCGTCAGATACACCGAGCCGCAGAGTGGATATCTGCGTGTGATATATATATATATATATATATATATATATATATATATATATATTTACATCATTCTAACAAATGGACGTCCGTACATTACGCATTTACCATCAGTTGGACGTCCGTTGTAATTGGACGTCCGTATATCGGACGTCCGATTGTATCACCTGTTCTTTGAATTTTTTTGGGATTACTAAAGCATCCTCTATCGTTTGGTGAAAATTTGTTTTAGACGTCAAATTACTGATTTTTGCCGGAGATTGTGTATATCGTAGTTCGAGCGAATTCCGCTAGATGCGCTAAATTCGACAAATATATACAGCTAAGTATATTGTAAACGGAAGGATCTACGTGTATAAGACGTCCGTGTCCATCACGAGACCTACATTCTTGCTGGCAACATCGCTTTTGTATATTTCAGGATAACTTCGGCATTATTCGTGCATTTGACGTCTCTTTGTCTCGGTAACAGAATACTGGTGACCTAACTGTTAACACATGTTTTGAAATATTTACTTTGCCGTTAAACGTAGTACGAAGAGGTAAAAAGTAAGATTGCAATAGAAACGTAAATTTTATCTAAATACAGAAAATATCTGAACTACAAATTTAGATTTAATTTTTGTTTTTGGGTTTTCGAAGAATTATCTTACATCCTGAAGTCAATAGCTTTTCGATTTTCAAGCCATACAGCTTATTTGT
The DNA here is from genome assembly GCA_929113105.1 of Agrypnus murinus. Classification (NCBI taxonomy): domain Eukaryota; kingdom Metazoa; phylum Arthropoda; class Insecta; order Coleoptera; family Elateridae; genus Agrypnus; species Agrypnus murinus. The sequence continues at coordinate 128,564,463 of OV816025.1, read as the reverse complement.
TTCTTGCATTGCTATTAATTACTTTTTAGTCTGAAGTTTAATTAACACTATGTTGATAAACAAAAGCAAAGATTATTATTCGCATGTGTATTTTGAATAACTACACAGTTATACACAGAAAAATATTAATAAAAACAATGTTTTTCGAGAATTTCAATCAGGGTTTTGTAAACATTATCGTTGTGAAACTACTTTATCAAAAATAACAAATGATGTTTTTTAATGGTTTAAATAAAAATAAATCTGTGTTTCTTATTCTTTTAGCATTTACAGAAGCGTTTAACACTACTAACCAAAATATAGTGCTATCGATATTGCTACTTCATTTGTTTTGGTGCATTATCTATCTCTTTAATCGGTAACAGAATGTATTAAAGATAACTATCTTAAAAAAGGTTCCAAGTTATTACTACAAATGTTTCACTCGTTCAATAAATCGTGGAGTTCAAATCAATTACAAGTAAATTGTGGTGTGCCGCAGGGCTCATTTCTCGAACCCATTTTATTCAGCATTAACACAATAATTTTCTTTAGATAGGATTTTGTAATTGTCGTTTATATGCATATGATACACAACTTTACTATTACTTTCGTAAAGAGGATAATATAAAAATTTAACAGTTGAACAAAATAAATAATCTCATAGCCACTAGGCTGCTGACCTTTTTTAATTGTCAATGATCCAACTTTGGACTTATGTAAGAAGCTTATGCTTCTCCGAATTCTCGCCAATGGTTTATGTTTTGCCCTGTTTTGAATTTGTGGTCGTCCACTCGTTCTGTGTCTGTGAATAATAGTATTCCACCTTTCATTTTGTTGTCATGCATTGTGTTGTGTTCTGTTTCATTTTAATGTTGTGATGTTTTCTTCAGCTTCCTGAACTCTTGTACTGTTTCTGATTCATGTGTTTATTTTCCTTTCAGTTAACTTTATTCCTAAAACTGATCTTTTCACGAATCTTTGCGTTGTAATGATTTTATCCATGTTAACATTAATGATTGTGACAATAAAATACATACACAAATAAATAGAGGAGTTGAACATTCAACCTTTAAATATTGTGACATTTTGGGATTTCTAAAAATCAATTTTAGTTTGCTAAACATTACCCATTCCAATCGTGTTCTTCTAGTTATTTCGGTTGATTGTTTTCTTTATTCAAGGCTTCAGGATTTTCAGGATTTAGATATACGTATTCATTCACCCACTCTAAGATGCAGTCGTTTTTCGTTTTACACTTTTTAATTGGTTACTACTAGTCTTTAGTGCCAATTGTATTTTCATTGCGGGTCTTCCATAGATGTTACGGATTAATTGTCTATGTTGAGAATCTATTTTACAGTTATTCATGGCTTGTTCCACAACCCAAACTTCAACGCAGTAGAATGCCTTTAAGGAGAGGATTTGACGTGCTATATTACTTCTTGAATCCAGCTCATTCGACCGGTTGATACGAATCTACTTTAGCTATTAATCTGTTATTTATTCACTTTTATAAAAGAACATGTAGATTTAAGATGCATAGGAGACGATTTGACGTCCTATATTACTTCCTAAATCCAGCTTGATTGAAGGTTGATACGAAACCATTTTAGGTGTTAATCGGTTATTGATGATTTTTATGAAAAACTTGTCGATTTAAGATAGCAAAGAAATACCTCGATAGTTTTTTAATTCGTCGCTATTTCCCTTCTTGTTTAATAAAACATCTATACTTTCATGTCAATCACTCTGCTTTATGGAGACATTTATTAAACATAATTAAACATAATAATAATTAATTATTAAACATAAACAATAAGGATCTTTAATATAAAATTTTTGTCTGAGTTTCCAGAATCCCATCTAGGGCGGGTGCTTTGTTGTTTTTTATTTGTGTTATAGATATTTCCTAGATTTCTATGTCGGTATTTCTTTGGAATTTACGTTTCTGTTTCTTGTGAGTTGTTTCCTGTATATTAAGCTCCTGGTGCTTTTTGGATGCATACAATTTTTTTGTATTTGTGTATAACTATCTCCGATATTTTACTTTTATCTCTTTCTTCCTTTCCGTTTTCATTTTTTATGGAAATTATGCTAGTTCTTCCTGGCGTTCATCTAAGGCACTTCATACCTCTATTATTTTCGATTACTTCTTCATCTCCAATCTTTACTTCTTATATTTCCTTATGTCTTCTCTGATATTTTTCTTTATAATTCTATTCTGCTTTCCGCATCAACAGATTCCTTTTACTAGTAAGTTCTCATCTTTTATACGTTAATTTCTTTGTTTCATCGCTTATCCTGTCTTCCCTAAGTTTAGCTTTTCATGCTAGATATTTTTATACTTGCATCTAAAAGCTATTTTGTCTGTTGTTAGTTTTGTTGATGTTTTTTCTAGTTTTTTCTTGTGGGGCACTTTCCTCTAGAGCTTTTATAAAATTATTAGCTTTCATTCTTATTTTATATGGATCCACCTATACTGACTTTCTAAACAGTTTAAAGGTTTTGCGATTTAAATGCGATTTATCCGAAACATTAAATTGGAATACACCGCCTGGCGAGGGACACAAGCTCACGTTCTGACTTGTAGGAATATACCCATATTTCATATGTTACGTAGATTCCTTTACGTAAAATTCCTTATTCGCGAGATGCGAACAATATTTTATAGAATGCATATGACGGTCGTTGTTAAAATACAATACAATTGTATGTGATATGTCCTTATCAAAGCACGGCGTTTGAGTTTTGTTGCGGATCTACTTTTTATCATGTCGCCGCAGTAAGAGTAACATAGTATAGCATAACAGACTACTGATTAAAACCAAAATAGCTATTTGTGCAACAAGCTAAAAAATTGGGATATTTTCCATTCTGGACGAGATCGAGAGAGTGGAGGAGCCCAGATCAAAAACACTTCGTGAATGGAAAAAACACTTTTTCCTAGAGAGTTAACGCAAAATAAACGTACCTACTTGATGTTTAATACAATTAATGAAACTGATGATTAAATTGGTTTAAAGTTTAAAACCCATTTTTTAACAAAATTAGAAACAAATCTTGTAGGATACACGTTAGAAAATGCGATTTTGTATAACTCCTGTAATTTTGAATATACGACTTTCATAATAACCGTAATTATCGTTCGACCAATAGAAATCAGTTTTCGTGACCTTTGACCTTGTATTACTTTCGAACCCAACATGATATCGATGGCGACTTTTTGCACGTTACTTATAAAACCTATATAAAGGTGTGCGCGAAAATTTACATTGGTGCAAATCTCTCGGAAGTAAAATGCTAATGTTACTGGGCTAATTAGAAATTCCATTCCTGCGCATTATGTAGATTCTTTTAGTGCATCATCAATTTCTTCTATAACATTTTTCTCTACTTAGAGCCAAAGGGGGTCCACAAACGAGACTGTCTAGACCGCTCGAGGGCGCCAAGAAAATTAAACAAGAATTTGGTGAATAAGTTTGTTTTCACATTTTTCTTGACAATGCACTGTTAGTATGTGATACAATGCCAAAAGTTTTTGGATTAGGAAAAGGTAAACTCACACTTTCAACAACAACAAGCAGTCGTTTTCAAACTAGGACAATCAAAGAAATTAGGAGGAAATCAGAGAAGAATTCTGGAAAACGTGGAGCTGTAGAGTCTCTGGACGGTGGATACGAGTAATAGCATAATAATATACTAAATGAGATTCGGCTTCGAAAAGTTCAAATGTAATCTGAAGTACTGCTCCCACAAAAGACGCATGCACATTTCGCTGCTTAACTCTTGTGTAATCAGGTTCAACAGTAAATGGGTACCCAAATGAATTTACTTAGTTGGGATTACTGTGTTCATCCGACGTTGGTGGTCCCAAAAATGACAAACACGCTTTAGAGGACTCTAAAAATTCAAATAAGATCGGCCCGTTGATAAAAGAATTACAGGTGTACACTTTACAGTAGTATTCAAGGAGATAGTGGGCGATTGTAAATAAAATGTATGTCGCATTTTTACTCTAATATTATTATGTATAGTTTTGGTTATCGATAAAATGCTAGGGGCTGGGTTTTTGATTAACAATTCAGAGAATCATTAAAAAACTGTCATGTCAAAAAACTTTTATATAACATGTCACATAGGTTTATTATTTATTGTATATGCATTTGCTTATAATAAAATATACTTACACTAATTTTTAATTTATCTATTAGAATTTAGAATCAATTTAAGATGCTACAATACGCGTAAGAACAAATGAAGGAAATAGCGAGTCTTACTTTTCATTCTTGTGTTCCCGGGTAAGGCGTTTAAAAAAATGTTTTATTTCAGTATGGTATATCTATAGTGAACCCTGAAAAAAATAGTATTATTAATGTACTGATTTTGTTATTAGCTCTGATTATTAGATGATATTATTATTATGTGATAATATTATAAAATGTGATTTATTTTAAAATTCTAAAAGTTCGCTTGAAGAAATGTGTGAAAGGTAATAAATACATGTCAGAAAGGTTGTAAAACGATTTCGAGGGTTTATATTTGTTCTGACCTCTAAAGAGTAGTTGTTGCTTTCAATTTTACCCGCCTTTTCTCGTTAAGTATTATAAAGAACTATTTGAACCATGAAAATATTAATGGCATTTGATTTTTGACTTTTTATTATATTAGGGACTGTTGTTTTCTATTATAAGCATAAAATAATACTTAATTATGTTGATATTATGTTTACTAAAAGTATAGTAAATTTCTGTTTCTTACTAAGATGTAATAAATAATTATTTTAGTTTTGTATGAAATTTTATGTCATTTACACGTTAAACAATTCATATACCTACCTTCCAATCTAAAATAAGTTTTATTGCAAGCAAACAGTTTAAAATTATATGAATTGTGTTTGAATTAATAGAATAATAGAGAGAAAAAAGGACTAGTTTAAATAGTCTTACCATAGTTTAATTTATAATATACCGTTTATTACTTATGTACATTACTCATCTTTAGTTTTAAATTTAAATTACATTTTTTCCTTGTTTTGATTAAAGGAGAAATAAGTTAAACAAATTCTTGAATTGCAATCAAATTTTCTTCAGTGATTTAATTTACTTACTCAAATAAAATAAAATATACAATTCTTTTAAATAGGTCCATGAACCAATTTATTACGGATGTAAACTTGGTATCAATTGAAGCAATTGAGATCTATGGTCCATTAGCAATTAATAATATATTTCCAAATATTGAGAAATTTAAATTATATCATATGAATATTCGTAGCATAAATAAAAATTTCGACGAATTAAAAATATATTTAAGTCAATTACAAACAGAATTAGATTGTTTAATTTTAACGGAAACGTGGAAAATACATCTTACGGAATTACTAGATTAATTAATTATTCCAGGATTGATTAATTTGGGTTAATAATTACGTAAAACAATTTCAAATCATTCAAAAAAATTTGTGCGTATTATTTTAAATAAAGAACCCACTTGCTCATGAGAATGTTTTTACCAAGAAGCTAAAATACTACATTCTCGTCAGATATTTTTTTAATAGTAGTCTTATATACATATCAAAATAAACAAAACTTGATCATAATTGATCATAACTATGAAACTAGAACAAAACTATTTACTTTTAAGACTCCATTATCAACTAAATCCGGAGGACAAAGAACTTATACTTATCTCACTCCTAGACTTTTATAATTACCTACCGCAAGAGATTATATAGATACATAATATTAGGAATAACGAAACAAAAATTTGTTTGAAATTGGCGTAAGAGAAATAAAAAAATTATTTTGTTGAATGAGTCATTTTGGCTGCAACATATTCTATTTAATTTAATTGGATATCAATACTTCAGATTGATACATGTATCTACTTATATTTAATAAGTACTTCTTATACATGTAGTTAATAATACAGGCGTGCAATATTATAATTTAAAAAAAATACATTTGTGTTCTTGTATTCTTGTGTATTGTTTTTAAAATGCTAAAGTAAAGATGTTTTTAAGTTCTCTAAGTGATTTAAATTTCAGGTAAATTAATATTTCTTTCTTAATAATGTATCAATCAAAAAGTTTACACTTTTATTTTACAATGATTTTTTACAAACTAAATAAATGAATTATTAAGAATCAAGACTTTTTCAGGATTAACTTGAAATATAATAAGATAAGAAAGGAATTCTAACGTTTCTTCCCTACTTCCATAACAATATTACGAACACCAGATTTTTAAAGCGTCATAAATATGTCTAACGATTCGTTTCGCCTTAAATTCAATATCAGCGAAAAAGAATAAAACAACATACAGTACAACAGAGTAAGAAAGAGCCAGATGTTTCTTTCACAGCGACAACGTTGCAGGACGTCAAAATACCGAATTCCACATTAGCGTATATCTCTGGGACGTCCTTTAGTCGGAAATACTTATATGGATATACAGTGGACGTTGTAAGACTGTATTATGTGCGGACGTCGAATGGCGGTGTATATTAACTTCTTTATTTTTGATTTTATTCAAAATCTAACTCGCACACGTAACACTACTATGTGAGATAGTGTATATACACGAACTAAATCTTCTCTAACGTTATTAGTTGTGGTGGACGTCCAATTACTTAGATATGAAAGGACGTCCATTTGTTAGACTGATGTAAATATATATATATATATATATATATATATATATATATATATATATATATATATATATATATATATATATATATATATATATATATATATATATATATATATATATATATATATATATATATATATATATAATAGAATTGGAAATATCGGGTATGCGGTCTGTAGTAAAAATCTTTTTATTTTTACTCAATATTTCGTTGCTTTTTTGGCAACTTCTTCAGGAGTAAAAAAATTAGATTAACTAGTCTTTATAAAAACAGGTTCAAAATAGCATAAAAATTAGACACAATATGTTTTTGAAGTTTCAATTTGACATTTCATATTTCATATATGACGATATTTCCAATTCTATTATATATATACCGTACGGTCGAAATCAATCCATTATTTATATATATATATATATATATATATATATATATATATATATATATATATATATATATATATATATATATATATATATATATATATATATATATAGGTTCGATTCCTGATCCGAGATAAATAATTTTTCCATATTATATCAACATTTAATTAATTTATATATATATATATATATATATATATATATATATATATATATATTTACGGCCACTTATCAAAGTGAGGACATATCATGAACCATAGTTAATGAGGACCACCCTTATAAATGGTCACAGCTTTGCAAATTTTTTTGTCATCACTTGTTTGCTTGTTCTAGTTATGTATCTCGCAAATATACACAGATTTCTTTGAATTTAAAAAAGTTTTATTTGCTGTGTATAATAATACCAAGTGAGGCTACACTATACTACTGACGACGTGAGGACCATATAATTAGATACGATTTAATCGCAAAGTGAGCCTCAATATCAAATTATACACAGGTTTTAAGTATAACATGAGGTCCGGCGCTGTTGCCATCATTTGCTTTCATTATCATCAGCAAAAATGCATGCTATTCTATTATTGGAATTTGTTAGGTGGTCGGTCGTCAGTATAAAACTAATTTGATGTGGCGGAGACGGGTATGCTTACGTAGCCATTTTAACAAACCCGTTTTTGAAAACATCTCGAGAACGGTTGGTTCTACGAAAAAAAATATAACAGACTTTTTTGTAGAAAAATAAATTATCTATCTTTTTTATTAAAACAATTTTTTAATTGCTTGCAAATTAATGTTTTAAGAGTTATTACACAGCAAAGTTTTCACTTTTTAGTTTTGCTAAATAATTCGCAAACGGCTAACATCTCACTGAAACAGGAAAACATTGCAGTGTAATAACTCTTAAAATATTAATTTAACAAAAAAATTGTTTAAATAAAATAGATAGATAATTAATTTTTCTATAAAAAATGTCTGTTCTGTTTTCTTCGTAAGACTATTTCTCCAGACTATTTGGATTATTTACTGGCTCCCTAACTTAACTATTTCCTGTTGGCTGTTCCATTGCCTTCTAGAATGTTTAAACGAATGCTTGACCGCTTAGATCAATTAAATTTAGACGAAAAATTAGATTAGATTAAGATTCTGGTGTTTCTCATCATTTTAATGGTAATTGTGCTAGTAATATTAACAGCCTGCTATTAGTGGGACAGATTAGTGAATTGATAGCTAAGTGCCACATACTTTACTTTAAAATCTAAATGTATTACTCCTAATAATTAATTATTATTAATAGTTAGATTAGTTTCACTAATAATTATAAATGTAAATCTGTATAATATGTTAATTATTCTGAAAATGCTAGTAAAATCAGTAAATATTGTCGCCTAATTTAAAAGGCTGAGTTTGTTCCATCTCATTTTTAATTAAATTTAAAAATTTGTCTGTAATTTCCTTACGGTACGTGTTAAAAAGAATATATGTATTTATCTTCCTACCTAAACCGATCTTGGCTTGTAGCAAAGAAAAGTGGTTATTCTATATTTAGGGTATTTATTAGGCCAAAAAGAATGCATATAAAATCTATATTTCCGTGTAAAAAGATATAAGAATATCGCTCTTGGTATTTTTAATATTTAATTCTAGTTATTAATCTGCCATTTAAATTTAACCAACCAATAATTATTGTGAATGACTTTTCAGCATTAACTGTGCCGTCTATGAACTCAAATCTTACTAATCCTCCAGCTGACATATAGCTATAAATCATTACGCCTTGAGGAAACTTAACATTAGGTTTCAAGCAGTATTTATGGAATGCTTCTTATTTAGCTCTGATTACTCTTTTGCGAGAGTAAAACTAGAACAAAACTGCTTAATGTTAAGTTTCCTCAAGACATAATGATTTGAGGCTGTATCTTATCTAGAGGATTAAGAAGATTTTAGTTCATAAACAGCATAGTTAACGCTGACAAGTATCTGCAAAACGACGAGTAGCATGGGCTAAAACTAAGTTGTCCTGGGCAGAAATGCTGGTCTAAGGTCATATTCATCAACTAGTTAAAGTCTGGTGTATCCGTTAGTTACTCTCGCAAAAGATTGATCAGAGCTAAACACGAAGCATTCCATAAAGACTGCTTGAAACGTACCGTTAATTCTCCTTTTAAGGCGTAATGATTAGTACCAAGAACTTATAAATAAAGGAAATTAGGATATCAAAAAAGGCGAAACACCTTGTGCATATTGGGTTAGATTCAAAAATTCAGTAGTGCAGGTACTCTTCTAAAATTAACTTGCCAATACGAATTTTTCAGCCGACTGCTATCAAGAATATCGATAATATCGCCTGATGGATTTTGCCGAAGAGATGCTAAGATAAAGGATGACTGTACCACGATCGCGTCCGGTTCTCAACGAATTTTTCTTAGCTACTTCATGGCAATAGGGGACCATAAAAAGTTACGCCAGAAAGTTCCTTGAGCAAATTTACTGGTGCAAATTGCTGATCCGTGTATGACATATCTCCTTTCTTCGATAACACAGAAAGAAGGCGAAGTACGAAAAAAAATTCGAACACTTTTGGTAGGGATTTAAATAAGCTTTATCTTACCTAACCTCCTTTATCTCGATAACCCTAATGGTTTCCGAGAAAAACGACAAAACCGGTAGGAGGCGTGGTTTATCCTCATTATTTCTTCGAGCTCACCACCTACAGGTGTTGACTTTTAAGGAGTTGTTTAATAACCCACAAGGAAACCGTATGCAAAAATCCATGGACTTACCTCAACTTTCCGCTATTTTTTCTAAATTGATTAGACTAATTATAGCAGTCCAACATAAAGCTTTGTATGCAACTCGTACCTTAATCTATCTATCTGAGAAATCGCCAACATAAAGTTTGACAAAGTGGTAGTATCGATTGGCTTTATGGTAAGGTCATTTCAACCGAGGATATTTTATTTAACTACAATAGAATTGGTATAGGCACAAGTGAAACATGTAGTTGCTAATAATACAACATATACATACACTTGCTGATCTGAAAGAGCTTCTATCAAGGAATTTCTACCGTCACAAATATCATAAATTTAGGATCGAAAAGTTCCAGCAAAGAATTAACAAACGCATCTGACATACGGATGTTGATACGAGGGATGCTCTGTTAATAGTTAGTAGCAGGCCATGGAAGCTCAATTGGCTAGAAACAATTGCAACAATTGAATGTCGCATTAGTTGGCATTCGTTACCCACAATTGTCAAACGTTTCGATTTCTTGTGAAACGTAGTTAATTTTGTAAGGTAAGTAGTTGTGCATTTTTAATTCAGTTAAGATGAGCATTCCGCGAACTGCCTTTAGAGCTATGATTTTCTACGACTATAAAAGACAGTTAGGATACCAGCAAAGCCATGAAAATTTGATAGCAGATTTTGGCGTTGCTGCCCCTCCATTATCCGCTGTTAGTCATTGGTTCCGCGAATTTCGACGAGGGCGAGAACTGCTAGAAGACGAAGCAAGACCTGCAGAAGCTGCCTGTTCAGAAAATGTTGATCGTGTGGCAAGCTTGATTCATTCCAATCGAAATATTACTTATAGGGAGATTCAGTAGGAAGTGAAGATTGAATCCTCGGCGGTGAATACCATTTGGCATAAACATCTTGAAGTAAGAAAGCCAGCAAGCCGTTGGATATCGCATTTGCTCTCAGAAAGTCAAAAACAGGCTCGAATAGACTGGTGTAAATTTATGTTGCAAAAATTTGACGGAGGAGCTTCCAGGCAAGTGGCATACATTGTAACTAGTGACGAATCTTGGGTATACAGTTACGACCCTGAAACTAAACAGCAGTCTAGTGTTTGGGTATTCGAAGATGAAGACTTGCCCACAAAAGTAATTCGTGGCAGAAGCTTCAAGAAGAAAATGATTGCTGTTTTTTCCGCCGATGTGGTCCTGTTGCTGTTATTCCACTTAAAGATCGCAGAACTGTTAATTCTGAATGGTACTGCGAAGTGGCTTTACCACAGATGTTTGCAAAATTACAGGCAGGTCGACAAAGGACCGGTTTGCGTAACATCTTAGTCCATCATGACAACGCATCCTCCCACACTGCTGCCAGAACATTGGATTTTTTGAAAGATACGGAAGTTCAATTGGTAACTCATCCGCCGTATAGCCCAGATCTAGCGCCGTGCGACTTTTTTGTTTCCAACTGTTAAAAAAATGATGCGAAGTAAAAGATTTTCCAACGCAGATGCAGCAGTTACAGAATTTCAAAGAATTTTTGAGGACCTTTCAGAAAATGAATCTTCCGAATGTTTTAAAAAGTGGTTTCAAATAATGCACAAGTGTATTAGTCTGAATGGAGATTATTTTGAAAAACAATAAAGATTGTTTGTTAAAAAATGCAACGGTCTTTTTGCTAATAACAATTTTCAGCGCAACCCTCGCATTGTACCAATATAAAATACTTTTTAATGTTTTTAATGATAGTGTTGCATTATGTCATCAGTCATATTTATAAATTGTTCACAACATAATAATAAAATAATAAATAAGTACCTACTAAATAAACTATATTTAAAAATATATATGTATAAATATATATAAAATTTTGTATTTCTTAATTTTCTCATTGAATTCATAATCAGCAACCCCAAAAACCCTCCAACATGAATTTCGCTCAAGTTGATGTAAAACTTCCCGAGTTATTAAATTGGGAGTGTAAAATGGGGGTTTCAACCCCCCGAGGGGGCGTGCCCCCATTTTAAACAGATTACATTTTATATTGGTCCAGTACTGAAGGCATTACAAAAGATTTCAAGTCGCTATCTTTAGATAGTAAAAACTAAGAACGTAATGCAAAAATTTACTCTACTACTAGGGCAGAGAGAAAGGATTACATAATAAGGTAACCAAAATGGTGTATTACTTTGCAAAATTTTTACATTTTAAACACTTTTTGACTCTTTGAGCTTTTCTCTAAAATCAATAGAAACGGCGTAAATCGCATTCTCAATCTCAAATGCCGTTATTTTAGGACCGCCATTTTGGTGTCCGCCACTTTGAATTTTTCAATTTTCTCATTGGATTCATAATCAGCGACTCCAAGAACCCTCCCAACATAAATTTCACTCAATTTGGTTGCGTTATTAAATTAGGGGTACAAAATGGGGGTTTCAACCCCCCGAGGGGGCGTGCCCCCATTTTAAACAGATTACATTTTATATTGGTCCAGTACTGAAGGCATTACAAAAGATTTCAAGTCGCTATCTTTAGATAGTAAAAACTAAGAACGTAATGCAAAAATTTACTCTACTACTAGGGCAGAGAGAAAGGATTACATAATAAGGTAACCAAAATGGTGTATTACTTTGCAAAATTTTTACATTTTAAACACTTTTTGACTCTTTGAGCTTTTCTCTAAAATCAATAGAAACGGCGTAAATCGCATTCTCAATCTCAAATGCCGTTATTTTAGGACCGCCATTTTGGTGTCCACCACTTTGAATTTTTCAATTTTCTCATTGGATTCATAATCAGCGACTCCAAGAACCCTCCCAACATAAATTTCACTCAATTTGGTTGCGTTATTAAATTAGGGGTACAAAATGGGGGTTTCAACCCCCCGAGGGGGCGTGCCCCCATTTTAAACATATAACATTTTATATTGGTCCAGTACTGAAGGCATTACAAAAGATTTCAAGTCTCTATCTTTCGATAGTAAAAAATAAGAACTTAATGCAAAAATTGACTCTACTATAAAGTTGGGAACGACCTCATCATCCATCATCACATAGTGAATAATAAATATAATTGATATTCTAAATCTGTTCTAATAAATTATTCTTATTGTTAGTTTTATTAAATATTAATTTAAAAAGAGACGTTTTGATTGTAATATTTGGTACTTATAGTTATCAATTTTTATAAGCCTGCCTTGAGAAGTAAGAATTAAATTCATTGCGAGCTTTTATAATACAATGAAAGTTGAGAACATTTAGTAGTTGTGTAGGAAAGCCCTCATCTGATCGTCACCCGGTGATCAGTTTGAGGTTACAACTTATAACAGAATTCCACTTAATATACTATTTTGGGTTACCTACCGTTATTTATTTGTTCATAATGATTACTATTTCCATTTAAAGATTAAATCTGAAATGAAATTTTTTTTCAATGAATTTAATAAATGACTTATTTAATTATTGGGTGTATTAAATGCAGAAAAATAGTCTGCAGAGTATGTTGCGTCTAACTTTTCTTTCTAAAAGCAATAATACAAACAAACTTGCCAGCCTCGGTGTGGTCATAACCACAACGGTCTCCGTGACCATAACGGCCAACAGCCACAACGGCCAATTTGACCATATCGCCCAACTCGAAACTTGACCATAACGGCCACCATGACCACAACGGCCAACTAGAAACTCCACCCCATCCGCCATTTTGACCACAACGTCCACCGACGCTTATGTATTGGCGTCGCTGGTGACGATGACCACAACGGCCAAAATGACCACAACGGCCAACTAGAGTGAGTGACCACAACGGCCAAAATGACCACAACGGCCAACTATGGAGCGTGACCACAACAGCCAAAATGACCATAACGGCCAACTGTGGCGAGTGACCACAACGGCCAAAATGACCACAACGGCCAACTAGGGTGAGTGACCACAACGGCCAAAATGACCACAACGGCCAACTATGGAGCGTGACCACAACAGCCAAAATGACAATAACGGCCCACTGTGGCGAGTGACCACAACGGCCAACTGTTTTTCATACTGTTACTTTGGTTTAGTTAAAGCTCATTTCTCTCTTTTAACTTAGCCTGTATTTCAATAAGGTACGTCCAGAATTTAACAGCGAGGTCTGATGTCAAAGTAGCGCCGATTTAACGTGACTTTCCTATATTGAAAAATGCTTTTTCTATATATGTTACAACTGCAGCCCTATGCAGTTGACGACATTTTTCTTTCTTAGTTTCTCGGCAAGTATCCCAGGCAGATTAAATTCTGAAAATTTGATACAGGTACACTATAACTATTTACAGAATCATGATACTTTAGTTCACAGGGTAGTTTATCTTTAACGTCAAAAGAAGTTTTTTTTCTATTACTTGTTTACCTACAGCAATCTTTTCATTTTGGGGACGTTTAAAAAAGTACGAAATAGAACTATAAAACAACACGTTTGACGTTTTATTTATAGATTTCCATTGCATTGAATTTGAAGTACGTAATTAGCTGTTTTTATCAGTTTTAAAATTTAAACTAAATGTAAATCTTCTCCTAAAAAATAAACACGATATCTACGAATCTGCCCAGTACTTAATAAAATCAATCTAGGGAGCAGCATGGGACGTAACCCCAGAAACAAACCGCAATAATCCAAAACAGTATTGCTCCATACGTATCCGAGAAAAAATACAAGAAAACGAGCTCTTAGAAAGTAATGACAGATTACTTACTCGCGTACCGGGCGATAAAACGTAGTTTAATAGGGCCATCAAAGAGTTTAAGAAATTATTAGATGAGCAGAGAAATCAAGATTTCCAGAACTATTTCCACTGCCTAACATCAACTAAAGCAACTGGCTGCATTATAGAACGTCATAAAGATCGTGTTTACGCCTCTCTTACCATTGAAGAAGAAAAATTCATACGGGACTTCCTTCAAGCGCGAAGTAAGGTCATCGAAACTGAAATAAATTCGAAGAAGTCCCCAGGTTTCGACGTAATAACTGGAAAACTCCTAAAGGAACTTTCATATGAGGGATTTCGCATGATAACTGTAATCTATAAAGGGATATTAAGGACGGGATACTTCTCTGGCCAATGGAAGGTGGCCCAAATAGCAATGGTCCCAAAACCGGAGAAACCGCCATCAGATGTGCCCTCATACAGACCTATTAGTCGTTACCCGTCAATGGTTTGTAAAAAATTGTTCGCCATGCGAATGTCACCGCTAATTGACGAAAATCAGCGAAAGCCCAACTAACAGTTTGGATTTCGTCGACAATACGCTACAATCGAACAAGTACTTGCATCAAAAATCAGGTTTGACCTGGAGACCAAAACATTCTGTTCAGCGGTATTCATAGACACAAGCCAAGCATTTGACAGGGCGTGGTATGTATCAATTATGTTTTGACCATGTAAGACGTCTGTCTAGGTGGAACCCTAGATATTTGACCTAATCTTCTTGAGTAGTGAGTTTCCGTTAAGGTGAACTAGAGGGCAAGTAGTTTTTTTAGTAGTATAAGTGGCCTGTGTTGGTTTTTGTATATTTGCTTTAATGCGTCGTGTTCCATCATCTTTCAAAAAGGCTTAGGTGGTTTGTAAGTTTCTGAAAACTATATCTGCATTAGTATGGGAAGCCAGTATTGCCATGTAGTCCAAGAAGGTTGCTATTGTCGTGTTTCTAGTTGAAGATTAGGTATAATGTCGGACCAGTCGCGCGACACCAGATGTTGTGGATAGAAGGGCTGAAGTGGAGTCTGAATATTTCACGAAAAAGTATCTTTTAGTGAGGTATGACGTGAGGATTTGAAAGAAGGTATACGGTAAATGTCACTTGAGGTTGTAGAGAAGATCTACATACTCGTACATACCACGCCCTGTCAAATGCTTGGCTTGTGTCTATGAATACCGCTGAACAGAATGTTTTGGTCTCCAGGTCAAACCTGATTTTTGATGCAAGTATGTGTACTTGTTCGATTGTAGCGTATTGTCGACGAAATCCAAACTGTTAGTTGGGCTTTCGCTGATTTTCGTCAAATAGCGGCGACATTCGCATGGCGAACAATTTTTTACAAACCATTGACGGGTAACGACTAATAGGTCTGTATGAGGCCACATCTGATGGCGGTTTCTCCGTTTTTGGGACCATTGCTATTTGGGCCACCATCCATTGGCCAGAGAAGTATCCCGTCCTTAATATCCCTTTATAGATTACAGTTATCTTGCGAAATCTTCAAATTCAATGCAATGGAAATATATAAATAAAACGTCAAACGTGTTGTTTTATAGTTCTATTTCGTACTTTTTTAAACGTCCCCAAAATGAAAAGATTGCTGTAGGTAAACAAGTAATAGAAAAAAAACTTCTTTTAACGTTAAAGATAAACTACCCTGTGAACTAAAGTATCATGATTCTGTAAATAGTTATAGTGTACCTGTATCAAATTTTCAGAATTTAATCTGCCTGGGATACTTGCCGAGAAACTAAGAAAGAAAAATGTCGTCAACTGCATAGGGCAGCAGTTGTATATAGAGAAAGCATTTTTCAATATATCGTTCAGTAACCTGAAATGGGGTATGAGGTATCAGTTGCATGAAATGGGGTAGTAGACTTTTTTATATTGTATGTGATAGTACCAAGATGCCAAATCCAATTTTTCGACCTCCGCGACCTTCCGGATCACCGCCAAAAAGAGGTAAAACCGCCGAAATTTTGCACTTTTTTTAGGTTTGGCCAATTTTGACCATGAAGGAGCACTTTTTCAAAGAAGACAATCCTATTCATTTCAAAAGTACATTAAGTTTGTTACAATCTAAGACCAAAATGATTACTATAGGGCTAATAGTTTCCGAGATATAGCTCCTCAGAGTTCATCGAAAAAGCGGTAAGACCCCCGAAAATATGCTTTTTTTTAGATTTGGCCAATTTTGACTATGAAGGAACACTTTTCCAAAAAAGATAATTATATTCATCTTGAAAGCACATTAAATTTGCTACAATTTAAGACCAAAATGGTTACTTAAGGTCTAATAGTTTCCGAAATATCGCTCCTCATAATTAGTCTAAATTTACACCCATGCTATTTTTCAAGTATTAACCTATAGAACTGAGTTCAAAGGTTCAAAATAAGAATATAATAGAATTGAATAGAATATAAAACCTTTAGTCTTATTCAAACAAATTCATTTTTTACATTGGAATCTTAAAAATAATCCCTCGTAAATGGTTCATGTTGTCAAGTGGGTATTACCAGAAATATGAAAAGGCGATAGGGAAAACGCGTTTCAATTTTGTCTAAACCCCTTGGAAGGTCCAGGTACAAGATACTCTTCAGCCTCTGTGTCCATGTTCTTTTGTTCTTCTTCAGCCTGGTCAATTCATTTTAAGAGTACATTAAATTTGCTACAATTGAAGACCAAAATGGTTACTAATGGTCTAATAGTTTTCGAGATATCGCACCCCAAAGTTGGTCAAAACTTCAACCCATGCTATTTTTCAAGTATTAACTTATAGAATTGGCATCAAACCTTTAATAATACCTCTCAAATAGTTCAATAATGTATAAATTTAGTATATGAAACATTCGGTTCGGGTTACATTAACATGCAAACGCATTTTGCGACTGGTTGCTGCATCACCCTCCATTCCCTAATACGAATGTCGTCATGTCTATAAGCAGTGGACTTGTTGGAGTGGAAGAGGTCAACTGTCACATGGCTAGAGATATGGGTAAGGAAGCGATGTTGAAGGTTGTAGGGGAAAACTACGAAAATTTAAAATTCAAAAGGAAGAATAAAGTGGTATCACTTTTTTCTGTGAATACTGTGACTGTTGGCAAGAGACAGGTGACGGTTGACCCCCTAACACTGTGTCACAGCCGGATGAAGAACTGAAGAACTTCACACACGAGCTTTCACCATATCCTCTGTCCCTATTAACACAGTAACATCTACTTTCAGAAGTGCGGAAGAGGTAAAATACCAGATGTCCTCTATTCAACCACCTCGATATCTTCTTACCGTCACCTCAAGCCCTTCACCCATGCCTTTAGTGGATGTGATTCTACGTCATGCTTCTTTGGTCAGGGATAAAACAAGTTGTTATCAGTAATTCAAAAGAATTCGGACCTCAAGGAGAAAGCAGCAGTTTTCCAACTCAGAAGCAACACCTGACGAAGTAGCTGAAGCAGGAGTTAAAATTATCATTGCGCTGTATGGTGAAAACAACTCAACGAAAAGCCTCAATTATCTGAGCTATTAGCTCTTTACAAAGGCTGCAACCAAGACGAACTTTAACCTTGCCAGACTACCTCCCACTCAAGAAGCTGTGAATCGATCCGCTCGAATGGGGGTGGGTTCTTACAGCTCACGGCCTTTATGATATCGAGGGATGCGGCCCCTTCCCACCTCATGCAAATGATCTCCTGCAACTGCAAGAAAGGATGTGACAATGCATGCTGTTGCAGAAAAGCAGGCTTGAAGTGCTCTATTGTATGTAGCCAATGTAGTGAACAGTCCTGCGAGAATCGGCCAGATATCATCGTTGACATGGATACTGCCAAGCTCGATGACCTACTACATGACGATGAGCTAGATGGACTGCTTGTATATCCTAACAGCCCTCCAGATAAGGAAATTGACCAGGCTGAAGAAGTACAGGAGAACATGGACACAGAGGCTGAAGACTATCTTGAACCTGGACCTTCCAAGAGGTTTAAATCAAATTGAAAGGCGTTTTCCCTGTCGCCTTTTCATATTTCTGGTAATACCCACTCGACAACATGAGCCATTTACGAGGGATTATTTTTAAGATTCCATTGTAAAAAATGATTTTGTTTGAATAAGACTACAGATTTTCTATTCTATTCAATTTTATTCTATTCTTATTTTGAACCTTTGAACTCAATTCTATAGGTTAATACTTGAAAAATAGCATGGGTGTAAATTTCAACCAATTCTGAGGAGCGATATTTCGGAAACTATTAGACCTTAAGGAACCATTTTAGTCTTAAATTGTAGCAAATTTAATGTGCTTTCAAAATGAATAGAATTGTCTTTTTCGGAAAAGTGTTCCTTCATGGTCAAAATTGGCCAAATCTAAAAAAAGTGCAAAATTTCGGCGGTTTTACCTCTTTTTGGCGGTGATCCGGAAGGTCGCGGAGTTCGAAAAATTGGATTTGGCATCTCGATACTATCACATACAATATAAAAAAAGAAATCTACTACCCCATTTCATGCAAGGTAAAATGTACTAGGTTACTGGGCTAATAGGTAAGTCACGTTAAATCGCGCTACTTTGACATCAGACCTCGCTGTTAAATTCTGGACGTACCTTATTGAAATACAGGCTAAGTTAAAAGAGAGAAATGAGCTTTAACAAAACCAAAATAACAGTATGAAAAAAGTTGGCCGTTGTGGTCGATCGCCATAGTTGGCCGTTATGGTCATTTTGGCTGTTGTGGTCACACTCCATAGTTGGCCGTTGTGGTCATTTTGGCCGTTGTGGTCACTCACCCTAGTTGGCCGTTGTGGTCATTTTGGCCGTTGTGGTCACTCGCCACAGTTGGCCGTTATGGTCATTTTGGCTGTTGTGGTCACGCTCCATAGTTGGCCGTTGTGGTCATTTTGGCCGTTGTGGTCACTCACTCTAGTTGGCCGTTGTGGTCATTTTGGCCGTTGTGGTCATCGTCACCAGCGACGCCAATACATAAGCGTCGGTGGACGTTGTGGTCAAAACGGCGGATGGGGTGGAGTTTCTAGTTGGCCGTTGTGGTCATGGTGGCCGTTATGGTCAAGTTTCGAGTTGGGCGATATGGTCAAATTGGCCGTTGTGGCTGTTGGCCGTTATGGTCACGGAGACCGTTGTGGTTATGACCACAACGGCCAAAATAGCGATTGGCCGTTGTGGCCAGGCCCCGCAGATTCGATCCCCGGCTGAGCTGGTAATGTTTAATAGCGGAGAAAAATTAAAAACATGCCTTCTTCTCGGATAGGAAGTAAAACTGTAGGTCCCGTGTCAATGCGATGTTTGGCACGTTAAAAATCCCTACTTGGGGTGGAATTCCCTGAGGGAGTAAAGTGTTTCCTTGACAACAACAACAAGTAAACAACAAAAAAAAGTAATTGCGGTACATGTTAGGATTTATTATCCTGAAACTATGTGATTTTGGCAATTGTCCGAATGACATGTAACGAAATTTTGAATTTTTGCGATTAAGTCCTTTAGACGTGCAAAAAATAGCGTATATACCACTGGACTAAAAGTGTTTTTTAAGTGTTAATTAATAATTTAAAAAATGCATTTTAGTCCCTGAATATATAATATACATTATGTCCGCTCGGGTGATTATGACATGATTATGACCTATTTTGCGGACTGTTTCTAGAGCGTAAATCGCTAAATTAGAGCACCCCCTTTTGCTACTCTTGTTTACGACGTCTCCATAGTAATAAGAATAATTATAGACCATAGCACCTACCTACTTGAAGTTTAGGACTTTTTAAATTATTTTTATTTTAAATTAAACTTAATTTAATCTTAGACCGCACATTTAAAGTACGCATTTCGGGCTTAATTAGTGTTTTAGAGCCCTTTATCGTCTTAGCGCCTTCGGTTTTCGCTTCAGGCGCTAACTGACTGCACGGGCTGTAAGACACTCAATTAAGCCCTTAATATACTATTAAAGACTAGAAAAAGCCTAATCTTGATTAGGCGAAATGTCATTCGAAAAAAAATTATTTTATTCTTAATTAATACAAAAAAATAAAAAGGCTGCAAGTCCTCGAAGATTTATTAATCTCTTTTACAATGTATTTTAGTTTTATTGCCTAATTACAAATAATCAGACGTCGATGAAATTAAATCTAAAAATTTCCCTATCGAAATTTTGTAACAGCACAATAATACTATAACTTTTCTAAACCGATTTCCGCTCGTAAGAAATAAAATCGGCTATTTAGGGTATTTCCGTTCTCTTCTGTAATAGAATTAAAATCAATATTGTATAACTTTCATTTCCATCGTTGCCACTTGTTCGGATCTCACTTTGCGCATCATTCATACAAGCTTCACACAAGAAATTATACGTCTGAAAAATATACATCTGGCGCAGCGACTCCAGGCGTCAACTCCTTGAACTAATCTGTATAATTCTAGCCGTTTTGGCAACATCTGAGGTCCAGCCCATTTTTTCAGTATCGCCAACTTATACCTTCGAAAAGCTCTACACGAAATATTATCGAATTTCAAAGTGAGGTCCGTATATTTGTCTTCACTTTGTTTGTGGACCTCACTTGAAACGTGAACTTTGTTCATACGGACCTCACTTTATACACTGGCCGTAAATATATATATATATATATATATATATATATATATATATATATATATATATATATACATATATATATATATATATATATATATATATATATATATATATATATATATATATATATATATATATATATATATATACATATATATATATATATATATATATATATATATATATATATATATATCTATAGGGCACCACTATGCGTCCCCCCATGTAAAATCTTAGGTTCAAGCAGCGTCCGAAGTCACTCGGCGTCCGGATATACGGACGCTGGGTGACTAGTGCCTCAAAATTGCACCATATGAAGCTTAAAGTGTCTAGATGGTGAAAATGTAAAAATTAGCTGTGCGCAGTTTGACACCCATTCCTGATTCGTGTATAAAATCGTAGTTCGAGCGTTTGCCACACGCAGCGCTAACAGCGCGGGATTTGTATACATTTGTATACAAATTTATGGCATAGGTTTACCCTGCGTCCGCATATTTAACAAGAATTGTGTTGGTAACACTGATTCCTTTGTGGCTAGACAGTGACGTCATTTCAACGGGACTTCACTTTATGCATTGTATTTCTTAGTAAAGATTGCGTCATTTAAGGTGACAAAAATTCGTACATATTATATTTTGTTGAAGCTATTTAAGAAACACTTTTAATACGTTTCATTTATGCGTCATGTAAATTTCGTTTAAACCGGTTTTAATTGCTCCTACAAATGGGCGATAATTTTAATAAAATCGTAAGATTTAATAAGATTTAATTCAAAGCTCTATTGATTTAAGTGAAACAAACGTAACCATTATTATATTATCATTCAGTATTTAATCAATCACTGATGCTGTTAGCTAGTAATAAATCTGGCAGTTTAATCTTATCCCATATTATATTTTAAAATTTTTAAAACTCATATGTTTGTGAGGCAGACAGTGACATCATTTCAAACGGGACTTCTTATGCATTAAAATATTGAAATTAAATAACTTTTACAACTTCTAATTTGTTAGATGACATACAAACTTGAGATTTGGCACAATTATAGGAATTGGGATTCTTGTAAGTAGGAAAATAAAAAAATATATTTATGTCAACCCTCGCACCCCCTGTTAGGAGTTGTAAAACTTCTAGATGACTTAGAAACTTGAAATTTGGTGTAATTATAGGATTTAAGATTATTATAAAGAAAAATATAAAAGAAATGTTATGATGTCAACCCCTGCACCCCGTTTTGGGGTTGCAAAACTTCTAGATGACATACAAACTTGAAATTTGGTATAGCGATGGAATTTAGGACTCTCCTAAAGAAAAATTTTAAAAAAATTATTAAATCAACCCCCATATTCCATTTGGGGGTTGCAAAACTTCTAGATGACATACAAACTTGAAATTTGGTATAGTGATAGGGTTTAAGACTCTCGTAAAGAAAAACATAAAAAATTTTATTAAGTCAACCCCCGCACTTTATTTGGGGGTTGTAATACTTCTAGATCACACACAAACTTGAAATTTGGTATATTTATAGGGTTTAGGATTCTAGTAAATAAAAATTAAAAAAAAAAAAAATGTCAACCCCGCATCCCCTTTTAGGGTTGTAAAACTTCTAGATGACATACAAACTTGAAATTTGGTATAGCGATGGAATTTAGAACTCTCCTAAAGAAAAATTTAAAAAAAATTATTAAATCACCCCCCATATTCCATTTGGGGGTTGTAAAACTTCTAGATCACATACAAACTTGAAATTTGGTATAGCGATGGAATTTAGGACTCTACTAAAGAAAAATTTAAAAAAATTATTAAATCAACCCCCATATTCCATTTGGGGGTTGTAAAACTTCTAGATGACATACAAACTTGAAATTTGGTATAGCGATGGAATTTAGGACTCTCCTAAATAGAAATTTTAAAAAAATTATTAAATCAACCCCCATATTCCATTTGGGGGTTGTAAAACTTCTAGATGACATACAAACTTGAAATTTGGTATAGCGATGGAATTTAGGACTCTCCTAAATAAAAATTTTAAAAAAATTATTAAATCAACCCCCATATTCCATTTGGGGGTTGTAAAAGTTCTAGATGACATACAAACTTGAAATTTAGTATAGCGATGGAATTTAGGACTCTCCTAAAGAAAAATTTAAAAAAATTATTAAATCAACCCCCATATTCCATTTGGGGGTTGCAAAACTTCTAGATGACATACAAACTTGAAATTTGGTATAGTGATAGGGTTTAAGACTCTCGTAAAGAAAAACATAAAAAAATTTATTAAGTCAACCCCCGCACTTTATTTGGGGGTTGTAATACTTCTAGATCACACACAAACTTGAAATTTGGTATATTTATAGGGTTTAGTATTCTAGTAAATAAAAATTAAAAAAAAATGTTATTATGTCAACCCCGCATCCCCTTTTAGGGTTGTAAAACTTCTAGATGACATACAAACTTGAAATTTGGTATAGCGATGGAATTTAGGACTCTACTAAAGAAAAATTTAAAAAAAATTATTAAATCAACCCCCATATTCCATTTGGGGGTTGTAAAACTTCTAGATCACATACAAACTTGAAATTTGGTATTGCGATGGAATTTAGGACTCTCCTAAATAAAAATTTTAAAAAAATTGTTAAATCAACCCCCATATTCCATTTGGGGGTTGTAAAACTTCTAGATCACATACAAACTTGAAATTTGGTATAGCGATGGAATTTAGGACTCTCCTAAAGAAAAATTTAAAAAAATTATTAAATCAACCCCCATATTCCATTTGGGGGTTGTAAAACTTCTAGATGACATACAAACTTGAAATTTGGTATAGCGATGGAATTTAGGACTCTCCTAAAGAAAAATTTTAAAAAATTATTAAATCAACCCCCATATTCCATTTGGGGGTTGTAAAACTTCTAGATGACATACAAACTTGAAATTTGGTATAGCGATGGAATTTAGGACTTCTCCTAAAGAAAAATTTAAAAAAATTATTAAATCAACCCCCATATTCCATTTGGGGGTTGCCAAACTTCTAGATGACATACAAACTTGAAATTTGGTATAGTGATAGGGTTTAAGACTCTCGTAAAGAAAAACATAAAAAATCTTATTAAGTCAACCCCCGCACTTTATTTGGGGGTTGTAATACTTCTAGATCACACACAAACTTGAAATTTGGTATGTTTATAGGGTTTAGGATTATAGTAAATATAAATTAAATGCCTCAAAAGAAATGACAAGTATTTTTATCAAGTACAAGGGCAACTGGTAGTAGTTTCAACTACTACATACAGAGTGTATTGTCAGTTTTGTTGCATACGCGAATAGCATGTAAAAACCCAGTTTCTAAGATATTGACTCCCCTAATTTTACACTGAACAACACATTTGAGGTCCTTAAAATTTTTTGAAAATAATTATGGTGTACGTTATAGATGTTATAGATACTCTTAATATGGAGCATTTAAATCTGGAATTAGATTTTGTCTAGTACCCTTGGTTAAAAAAAATTATGATGATGGAGAGCATTTTAATCGAATTGTATACAAAATAAGTTAACAATATTCACAAAAACTTACAGACTTTTTCTTTTACTTTGTCTTTTATAGTCGCTGGAGGTTTCCGTAATCAATGTCTAACAATTGCCAACACTAGTCTGATCTAGATCTAGAATCTAGCATAGATGTTGTAAATTTTTAATTCTGCTTCCATAGTTTATAGTTTTGCGAACGACATATTTGGGGTAAAGGGGGACATAAAAGACTTATAAATCGTCATATCAGTGGCGTATTTGGGAGGGGGGCAACGGGCAGGGCCCCCCGAATTTCTTTTAATAGTTCAGGTTATTTATGTCAAAATCTAAGTATTTTGATTCGGAATTTATATAGAGTAGCACCCGCCAAAAAAAATTCCCAAATAAGTGACTGCGTCATATATATCTTCAAAATAAATGAAAATGGGAGTAATAAAAGAGAACTAATTTTATAAACTTTAGAACTAAATAAATAACTTTAAGTGTACCGACAACAGTGGATTAAAATATATGCAAGTATCAGAACTGACATACTATTTCAAAAACGGAGGGTGCTACAACAACTCTAATTGCACTTCTGAAGACAGCATTCCAAAATACAAATGCACCCACTTTCAAATGAATAATTTTCACTGTTGTACAGTGTAGTTTATAGGAAAAGTCACTACAGAGAAGTTCTAGATCTTATTGACTACTATTCAAAACAGTCTTCTTTACCATTCTGTGTTAAATAGCTTCCAAGATGCAAGCGATGTTATAGTATAGGAAAATAAAATGATTGTAAATGGGAAATTTGCTAATAAGCAAATTTCCCATTTACAATTTTATTTTCCTATGCCAAAAAAATCGCTTATAGCATGGCAGCTGTTTAAAAATTTTAGTTAAAGAAATGGTAAAGTGGGGTAGGGGGTGATGAATAGTACTCAAAGGGATTTGCAACTTTTCATCTTAAATAATTAGGGGAGCCAATATCTGAGAAAGTGTCTGTTCACATGCTATTTGCCTACTTATGGAAGAAAAACGAAAATACACCCTGTATATTGTTCTAGTTATTACATTACAATTTATTGCATTACAATTAATTTGGTTTCGATTAGTATCTGTTTTAATAATAATAATAATAATAATTTTAATAAGAAAGAAAATTTTCAGTACAAATAAAATAATAATGTTAACTGTTAATGTTAATTTTATGTAAATAAATCAATTTATGTAATTAGAAATATAAAAAATATCAAAAATGTTTAAAAGGATAGAAATATTATAAATCATCAATCTACAATCTAATAATAGTAACAAATTAATTATTAATAATAAAAATTAAATTCGTTAAAGAATAACAATATCACAATATTACCAAATAATTGACTTTTTTTCGCACATTCTGTTCAGGGAAACAGAATATGCGAAAAAAAGACTAAGACTATAGAAAATTTATATATAAGTAAATACTTTATAAATCTAAATCAACAAAGGGTGAGATTATAACAACAGTAGATTAGTAATAATAAGGGATCTGTTTGTCTTACAGTTCTCCAGTTAAATCTATAATTTAATCATGAATGCTCTTACATGTGTATAAACTAAAAAACAAACAAAAACTGTGCTGCGCATGTATTACATAGATTCTTATATGAATAACAAAAGTGTAAATTTGATTTATTTTTTATTTTATTTTATTGCATATTTATTTCGTATTATTAAGTAATTATTATTACATAATATTATTAAATGTACGTAGCACAACAGTGTTTTTTTTTCAATAGACTAAATATTCCGAGAAATTATTTAAGAATTTAAAATATTATTTGGGTATAATATTTCTACAATAAACCTTGCCAATCAATTTTGCCATTTTCAACTTATGTGCTACCTAGACAAAAATGAATTGTTTTATTAAAATTTCCTTCAACTTCAGCGCGTCTTGGATTTCAATAATAAAAATTGTGACGAGTAAAATAATAAGGCTGACGTGTTTTAGAATTACGTACAGACGTGTATGCTAATATATATTGAACATATTTCGACTGATGATTCACGCTACTCCTGAGGGTTCTTAATACGAGCAACATTTCCACTGATAATTCACGCGGTGCAATAGTTTATCAAGTTATAGGTCTTAAAAGTATTAATTTCATAGAAAAAAACTTCAAATAAATCTTATTGGAAATTTTGTGTTCTACAAATTTGGTTATTACCATTTTTAGTGTATAATCAACCATTAACTATATATTTAGTAATAACCATGTTGAGAAAGTTTAGCGCGATATAAATATTTAACATAAACATTTAATTGAGAAAAATAATGCCTACATACGAAAAATGTTCATTTAGCCAAAATGAAATCAAAAAATCTTGATTCTATCTCTATTAATAAACAAGAAAACATAGTTCCCTATTTTGTTATATAAATCTTTAATAAAACGCTTTTTAATAGCATAATAATCGCAAGGTTTCTATCTAACCACTACAAAAATTTCATAGATATATGGCATGTACTTTCAGAGATAAAAATTAATTTGTTTTTAATAAAATTGTTCCTAAAAATGGGTACATTTTTATTACCTATTTGTCTGATAAAAACAAAATTATTTATAAATTATTAACAAAAGCATTATTACTATTATTAGCACTATTATTACTATTATTTAAGACCTTCTTATAAAAATGTTTATTAGCAAGATAAAAAACCGTTGCATTACACCATTCCCTGTTAAGCAATGTTATGTGGATGACTAATGCATTCTCAAATTTCCCAAAATTCCTGACTATGTTTATTTTAACATGGTTTATTTACTGATTGCAGGGGTCGAAGTAGTTAAAGTGTGACGTTATCTTGTGTATGCTATAATAACCGTCTATAACTTCTTTCGACTCACTTTTATTAATTTAATTTTGCTAAAAGAGCTGATTTTACTTCTAGAAAGCATTTGTAGGTTATTGCTCTGCTTACACAAGACGTATGTTTAATTAGGGGAAGCCACGAACTTTATACTTTTTACATAAAATCTTCCCATGCAAATGAAAATCTTGTTCCTTAAATTATTTATGTTCGAAATTTTAAATGTTACTTTAGATTCTGAAACCTAAACATTCTTTGTTGAAAACTAAAGTAAAGTTCACTAACGGCTTTAATCGTAAAAGTCGTTACAAAACATTATTCTGGATCACTTGAAACCCCCGAAACAAATTTTGGTTAAAAAACCTTGAATAATTCTTGTTTTAAGTACTTTACTAGGATTTAATTAAAATATTTTGTTTTGGCAAGAAAAGGAAAGTGGCAAACACTCTCTTATACTGCATACACAGGTCCCTGTTCTTTTCTACTTGTCATTTTCTACGAATTTCTCAAAATATTTTTTAATACCGCTTTATGAAGTTCTCTAGAGCAATTGAGGCGCTTCTTACAAAAACAGCTATAGTCCAATAATTCAAATTTCGTGGTTAATATCGTTATATATGTTTATGAGGTTGCCCATCGATTGGTTTACTCGGTTTCTGCAAAAACGGCCCTAGTCCACAGTTATAGCGTCGAAAAGTTTGAATAGTTCCACAAAAACAACCATAGTCCGCTTGGGTTTCTACAAAAACAACCATAGTTCTGGACAATGGTTGTTTTCACTGAAAATCAGTTGTTGAAGCATAAAACACAACCTTCAATAATAAAAACAGATTTAGTGTTAATTGGTGATTTCTTATAAAGATTATATATTTCATTATATAGGTTATATATTTCTTATAAAGATTATTGGGCCGTTTTCAGCACAAAATTTAATATTAAGTTTGGTCTCCCTAGATCTGACTTTGCACTGTTTGCGATCGCTTCTTCTCAAAACTAAATTTATCTACTGATTTAGATGAACGTCGAAGTATTGAAATGGAAAAGAATCTTCATCTGGCTAATGCAGATAGATTTTATGAAATAAAAAGACAATGTAAGATTAAAGCCAAGCAAGGGGTTATTATGAGCATAAGCTTTGATTACATGCAAAATTTGCAAAATAGTAAACTAGTTTTGTTGCACTTTATTCTCAAATAGGAGATGTAAAATTAATATGTCATTAATATGTAATATGTAATATCAAATAATAATAATAATAATAATAATATGTACTATCGTTAATAAGTCACATATATTTCAGATTTTGCAAAATTCAGGCTATAAGGGGGCAGTAGCAGCAACCTGTTAATATTTCTAAATGTCGAAATTCGCTCGAGTTTTGAATGGTAGGGCTGAAAACACTCTGCCAAAATTCTGTGTAGCACCACGGATAAAGATATCAGGTTTTATTGAAAGTTGCATTGGAGCATAGCGGTCTTTAGCTCTGATGATAGATCAATATACTAGTATTTTTTGACGAAGTAAATGATCATAATGATATTGACCATGGTAATAAGTGTCTTCGATCTACTTAAATTCTCTATTTTTTGAGCATAGGCGATATGAAGTGGTATTTTTAAAACCATCATAAATGCGTAGTGAGCAATTTGAAACAGAGCGTTACATTTACGTTGAGTACCTACTTTTATAAGAATCTTTCTCATTGCTTCTACTGTGACTATTCATACTCCCTCAATATCCATTTCAGAATTGTGATATTGAGCAAAACAAGTTGCATTCAAATGAATACATCTACATTACTAATTACATCTGCTACACATATAGATTGTTTGACTTTGAACATCTTCTTTGTTCTTGTTTCAATATCAAGTAACCACTATGTATAGTATTGACGAATAGTGGCCACTTTTTGCACCCATGACACGTATTCGACAGTTTGCCACTACGTTCTCGCGGAGATTCAACACAAACACCCATATTTTTGTTATAATTGTAAATTAGAGGTATGTAAAATAAGGTATGTTGTTGATTTTCTTTTCCTTTTTGTCATATCTTTTTGCAGTTTTCAATGGTTCAACACCTTACTGCATGCTTATTGCCGTCACAACCGAATTGTCATTGCATCGAACAAGAGAAATTCGTATTTTCTCTCCAGATTTGCGTCAAATGCTCCCGTCTTTTTCTTAGCAATTGGATGTGTAGATTCTAGGTCATCCACTATTCCTGTTGTCACGAATGGTAGCTGTTGCAAAAAATCCTTTTTCTTTAAGACTTGCACATAATTTATATCAAAAAAGAAGTTGTCACGAAAAATATTATGATTATGGTTGTTCTCTACAATAGATAGTAGATCAAAAGCAATGCCACCTGCCAACCCACGTACTAATTTTTAAGGTTTGGAGGATACGCCTCCATATGGCATAACTTCTAAAGTACCTTTCAGCTGAACAAATACACAATAATTTGAAATCGAATCTTTCCGGTTTTCGTTTCAAAAACATTTTGCGTGAGTGCCGTCCAAAATATAGAATCATCTGTTCATCTGAGGATAAGTTGCACTAAAATACTGCATACTGCATGGAGTTTTTCATGCATGTTAAAAAATGCCGCAAACTTTCAAAATCTATCAGTTTTATAGAACTTGATGAACATTTCTGAACTTGTTTGTAATCGTGCAGCTTTTCAATGTCGACTACATTGTCTTCTTCAACATACCATACAAATCAGCCTGTGGTAACGTGTGATCTATAGTAAAAAAAAAGAAATTCACAAGAAAGAAAACATACGCCCAGATTCAGTAGAGCTCAATTACAGTAAACAGTATGTATTATTTGCAACCAACCGAAACGTAGGTAAGATACACAACTTTTTTGCATCTGTGTCCTGCAAAAGTACGGGGATTTATGGTATTCGTCTCATATATTACGCTTTGTGCTTTGACGACTCTTTCTCAGGTGTTGCTTGATCATATCTACAAGGTTTCAATAGCATTAGTATCCGGACTGTTGAGAGTCACTTTAAAACTCGAAAATTATGATTTTCCATCTTTTGGTCGTTTTGGTGTGTGACGAGACCCACCATCCTGTTGAATGATAACATCGCAACCAGGATAGAGGGCTTCAAACTTAGTAACAACTTGGCGTAGTTTTCAGTTCACTATAGTGAAACTGGAAGTATTGAAGTTGTTGAAAAAACTTCTCATCGTCTAAGATTAATGTCTGATGGACGTCTAAGAATGTTGGTGGAAATTTGTGTGAATCGTTGTGTTACTTTAAGAGAGATTACGGTACTTTGGAATGAAAAAATAAATTTGGGAGTGTTATGGAAATGCTGTAAGTTAAATGGAAGTAAGGACACAAATCTGCCCTTTTTAAAAGTAATTTGTTATCTTTAAACTTTGATACATTGAGTGTTCCTTAACTATCTTTGTAACACAAACATTTTCTGTATTCACTCAAAAAAGCCAATTCTAACCGAGAAACAAGAAGAATGACGAGTGGCATGGGCTAAATCTGTAACGGCACAGTTATTAATGCTGAAATGTATCAACAAATTCTTAACGCTAACTTGTTACCAAGTGTTAAAAACCTTCATCTCACCACGATTTCATCTTTTAACAAAACGATGCTTCTTGTCACACATCAAAAACCACCAAAAGGTGGTTTGAAAATCATAATTTTAAAATTTTAGAATGGTTCTCAAGCAGTCCGGATCTAAGTATTATTGAAACCTTGTGGCAGAAGATGAACAACTGAGAAACATACCTCCAAAAACAATTCCCATGAAGAATTTGAAATTATCAGAAATTGGGGCATCATTCACTTCAGAATATCGCAATCCCCAAGTTAGAAGTATGTCAGCCAAAATTCAAGCGGTGAATAAAGCAAAGGGAGATGTTACTTAATTGTGTTTTTGGAATGCTGCCCGAATATTTAGTTGAATTTTTGAAAATTGTTTTCTGCAGATCTTGTTTTTACAGAAGGAAATAGTTATTGGTAGAAAATGGTGTAATTTGGAACACTAGTTAGAAAAATAAAAATGGAATTCAAAAAGGCGCTGGCAGATTGAATTGTCTGATTTTTTATTTCAAAATTGCAACTGTCCGAATATTTAGTTGTTAGGGCTCGTACATGTTTTGTAAATAGATAATTCCTCCAATTGTTGTCAATATTGACTTACCTTTTGAAACGATGTAGAAATATCAATAAATTAGTATAGGTTTTATATTATGAATCTTTTCTTATTATAATATGAGTTAATCACTGGTAATGCTGATTTATTTTAGAAGTCATTTTTACTAGTTTTCTGTTTCGTCGCAACACGGGAATGACGGTTATTCTACAGGAATGATAATAATAAAACAACTAAGCAGGAAAAAATGTTTTATTGAAAAGTAAATAACTAAATAACATATTCTTTGACAAACAAACATTGGAAAAAAAGTTATACTAAATCTGGGCACGTTCAAATACATCTAATTTTTCTGGAAACTGAAACTTCTGTTTCATCACAAAAAGTCACTATAACATAGAAAGGGGGAGATAAAAGGTGTCTTTTACACATAATAGCATGTTACTACACCTATTAATTGTACGGTGCAGTTAAAGATGTTCCATGGAAATGAGGAAAATAAAACGTTACACACTTTATGTAGGGGAAATGTATAGAAAAGCTGTAAAAACCTATATTTTTTATACGTCTTAGATTAAAACAACATCAAGGATATACTTTGGTCATGCAGAAATAAATCGAGTCCCTTTAAAAAATTGGAAAAGTATATAATTGCTGTAAAACACTGGTTGGTTACATGCCATGGGAATGATAAATTGTTAATTAAGATACTGATTATTAAACAAAAATTGGTTATTTAGATAAAATATATAACTTGTTTTATGTAGAGTATATATAACTAACAATTTTAAAGAAAAAAAGTACTTTTTAATATTATTGTATACGATTTCTAAGCAGGATACTTGAAATATACATCGTTTGAGATATTTACCCAAATCTCACAGAGAAACATCGATAACTTATTACCAGAATGTATATTTAAAAGGCAAATTTAATCAAAGGTTGTTGATGAAACTACATATTTGCAGATAATAAAAATTTCTTAAAATATTATTGCAAAACACACATGAAAATGATCCGAAATAAAAAAACTAAACATATTATTAGTTGCAGTCAAGGTTGGTCATGGCTGGAATTTCTATTATATTAGCATGATATATCTCAGGATATTATTTACTATTATAAACGCATAGCTGTTTTTTAATAAAATATTTTCTAAATTTGAGCTTTAACGCTAATTTTAATCTTCTGAATTACATAGATGATTATATAGTAAATGATAATAATGGTTAACGCATGTTTAATTTAAATCAATAATTCCTTTTAATTTCTTGTAAAAACCTCAAACGTATTAGGAACGAAAAATGTAAGGCAATCTTTTATTACGATTATCTCCCATTTGCAGTGCAAAACCACCTACAAGTTTTAAATAAAATTCTGACGCATAAATGAAACGTATTATAAAAGTGTTTATTAAACAGTTTTACAAAATATAATATGTAGCAATTCTTGTCAAATGACGCAATCTTTACTCAGAAATACACTGGATACGGAAAAATACACTAAAAAGTAATTACACTTTAAAAATAACTACACAGGATTAATTAACTAATATTAAAAAAATGCAGAATCGACTACTTTCTGTTAAATTCGAAACGATTTTGTTTTTGAGAATAAAAGATAACCGTGATTTTATTCATTTTATTACTAATTTCCAGTTTAGACTTTAAATGATCGTTAACCTATAATAATAAATAAACCTATACAATTGAAATAGTTTTCATATAAAAAATACATATTAAAATCAACTGACCTAATTGGAACAATCGTAATAATTTAATATCTAAAATGTCCTTTAAGAGCAATCATAGTGTATACTGTATACGAAAATACGTTTATCGCTTAACTCAACTGTTTTTTTTTTGTAATCAGAATTTTACCTTTGTACTAAAATGTATTACAGAAGGGCAATAAGAAATAAATAACGAATCTGATATGTTTAATTAGGTATTGAAATGAAAATGCTTTCCTAATATTTCATAATTTCATAAAATCAATTATTTAATAGACATGTAAAACGTAGTTTCTAGTACAGTTCTAACATAAATACAAAACAAAACCCAAACGTATTTTAGCCATTATAATAGTAATATTGTAAATTTTAGCGTCGAATTCGATATCAACGACCTTAGAAACACCTTTAAGGACAAAATCTCATACAAATCCAATAAAAATTCTAATTTTACGACATTTTTATGTTTATGGTACCTTAAAACTTATTTAAAACATTTTACATAAAATTCAGACACACATGAATGGAAGTAAAAGATTTATTAAGTAGCTTTAATAAAACATAATTATTTTTGTCACTTTAAATGACGCAATCCTTACTGAGAAACACACATAGTACTTTGACAACGCAGAGAGCTATATCAAATCCGCTTATTTCGAATTACTCCCAGATGTTAAGTCTTATGCAAATAAATCAAATTTTAATTATCATGGCCGCCATATTTCATCCGTCCTTTAAGATTTGCAAACGTTGACATCAAATTTGAAATTAGCGACCTGAAAAACCCCTTTGTAGAAAATTTCATACAAATCCAAAAATATTTCGAGTTTTATGATGTTTTATGCATATAGTATTTTAAATCTGCAAGCCTTTTAAATAAAATTTATACACATACAGAACGAAACTAAAAGTATTTATTACATACCGTTAATAAAATAGAATTATTTTTGCCAGTTTAAATGACGCAATCTTTACTCAGAAATGCAGAGAGTAACTCGACACCGCAGACAGGCAAAGGAATTCAAGCAGGCTGGCCAATACTGAAAAAATAAATGGACGCTGTATAAACCTATAGCTTGCATAAAATAAACAGACGCTGAATAAACCTATAGCTTGCAAAAGACGCTGACTGATACCATCATTTATATACACTTATATACGCCGGACGCTGGGCGCTACGCTTTTGGTCCGGACGCATGGTAGGCCTCTATAGAGATATATATATATATATATATATATATATATATATATATATATATATATATATATATATATATATATATATATATATATATATATATATATTAAATGTGAAAAAGTAACTACACATTCATAAAACATATCTATAAAGAAAAAATAATGCACTAGTTCCTAGGAATACAATAATACATACAAAACTGCTAAAAATAATAATAATAAACATAAACTAATATATGATAATAAATTATACATTTTTATACAAAGAGTTATTAGTTAATCACATAACATTAAATGGTATGTAAAATTGGCACAGAAACGAATGAGCTGTTATGATAAGGTATAACAAAACATTTATATACAAGCAGTATTTTACTGATGTGCCATTTTTTCAGTGTTTTTGATCAATTAGATATTTCAAATATATTAAGTTTTTCAGACTCCAGTGGATAGGCATAAAAAGATTGGGTACGCAAAAATTCTCTACCAATAGTAAAATTGTCATTTGTTTCATTGCCATTGCATTCGATTATATTTTCTATTTGAATTACATTACCTGATACATGGCAATAGGCATCAGCTGCACTGTAGCTATGTATGGAAAGCAGGTAATCTTTTAATTGTATTTTTTAAATTGCTTAGTACTCGCATTGAAATCTGAGAGAGTTAACCCTTAGTAATGTCCAAAAAAGCATTTAAATTCAAAATCAGGTAAACTTTTATCAAAAAAGAAATTATTTTTAATGGATTTTTTGATGATTTGATCACTCGTTTTAGTCTACCGAGAAAATTTTCAAACGGAAAAGCAGAAAAATTGTATAAAACGACATTTTTTCAACATCATCAGCTGAATGATATAGTAAATGCACATTTACATTTACTTACATGCTCGCATAAGTAGCTAGTTTCTCTGAAATTGTATTCAAATTAATAAATAATACAAAGAAAAAACATAAAACTACCATTGTTTCCACTGACTGATGATAGTCTTGACGGAGTTGAAACAATTTATTCTATCTTCACCAGTTTCTTCTGTCCGTAAAGCAGGCTCTGTCCTTGGTGAAGGAGATTCTGTCCTCGATGAAGGAGACTCTGTCCTTAGTAATATGTATGTCATTTGAGGCTTCCCTAAATGATCGACAGATGTTTAACTACATTTTACTAATAGATTTTTACAAAATACCCAAATAACTGTCGTTTGCTGTGCTTCCAAGGAGTTGGTTAAGTGTACTTTCAGTATTTTTTTTATGTTTAACATTTAAGAGTGATACAAAACTTTCTTCATCACTATCATCTTCATATCGAAGTGGCTTCTTGCATTCACGTTTTAATATTGGTCCATCAATGTCGCTAACATCGATAAAATATTGAATCGCATTCAATTTTCCCGATGCTTCGTTGTAATCATCTGTAAAGACAATTGAATGTAAATATGGCAGATTTTCTTAAAACAAAACACCATACAAACTGTATGATTTTACTTACTACATTTAAAAAAACATCTTTCAATAGGAAACAACTTCCAATTGAGTTCATCACCAGGCGTTTCATGTTTCCTTAATGCCCTATTATATAATGATTTTTTTTGTGGTTTGGCCAAAACACGTTTTTTTCCGGAGTGTTAGCCAGCTATTACTTACCACTAAGGCTATTCCACCCCCCTGATTCTTTGGTGAATTCAATGCCTACATAATAATAACGGTCGTCGATAGTTGACGTCATTATAGACACTGTAACAATTAACCACTTTGTATTTTAGAGTATAGGTGGTACATAATAAATACTGCATGTTATTAGGCTGGCGAAATCTGAAATATGAAACTTCTTTAAGCTCTGAAAAATGGAAAATGCTCAGTCTGTTTTAAATAATCCCACCCAATATTTTAAACACAATATTTCATTTAGAAAGTGCAACTATTCGTGATTTTTTAAGTTCATTAAATCGTACAGTACTCGTTTATAATTATTACATAAAATGCCTATTAAAGTTAGTAACGACTTATAAACCGTCCCATTTAGCAGAGCTATTTCTTGATCTTCTTATTCGGGGTCAACTGAAGTCATCATTCTGACTCTATTAGACGTCTTCTGTAGACGTCTTTATTAGAGAAAAATATGAACGTCATTTGTACGTTAATCAAAGGTCTGCGACATCCCTGACCAAATATGATTCTAATGACGTCTATTTGACGGTAGTATGTTTGCTGGGTTACTATTAAATAATCACTCTTGGAAACCCGAAGGAAACCGTTATCGCACAACGAACGTTGTTAAGAAAACCCTTCAATAAATTAGCCTTTTGACCATCATGTCTTGACGAGGTTTTCGTAGTTTATATTTAAAATATTCTTTTATACAAGGGGGAGATCCGGAGAATTATCTTGAGAAGGGGGGGGAGGAATTTTTGAAAAAATAATATAAAATACAGAAATAATATAAATAATATGGAGATGCACTCCGGCAATTATTAAACAAACACCTAGTAAACAGTTTTTAAAATTATTTACTTCTTTTTAATACATTCATAAGACGATGGATTCAATATGTAACGATTTGCT
Organism: Agrypnus murinus; assembly: GCA_929113105.1. Classification (NCBI taxonomy): domain Eukaryota; kingdom Metazoa; phylum Arthropoda; class Insecta; order Coleoptera; family Elateridae; genus Agrypnus; species Agrypnus murinus. Next base: position 128,527,391 of record OV816025.1, on the reverse strand, counting down.
TAACTTCAGCTTAATGAGAGTTTTCCAGGAATGTTTTGTTTCGAGAGATTTTCTAGAATCTCCGTGTGACAAAAGTGGGGATAGTGTGCATACGATAGTATCGCCATCTGAAAAGCATTAGTGGGCGGATCCTATTGTTTGTTGTGCGACATTTATATGCGTGACGAGAATTTAAAGATCCTCCTGAATGAGTTCTAAAATCCATCTTAATTAACCTTTTTTTACATTTACATCTACGATTTTTTATAATCTGTCTTTATATAACAATAAACAATGCCTTCCATGCAGCTCTTTGTATATCTTTTGTGAACTTTTCAGTTACATCTTCAATCTCTTCGTTATTCTTCAGTGGGATATTTAGATCTACTAGGTCGGTGATGTTACTTCTGAAAAGGTCCCAGTCTGTGTTTTTGGAGACCAACATAAGTGGTTTTGATCTAGAACAAATTTGCGTGTGTGTATCGACTAAAATTGGAGTGTGTTCGGACGATAAATCGTAGCAGGATATAATTTTCAGGTAGTTCTAAGAGATGCCTTTAGTAATTCAAAAGTTAAGCAGGTCAGGAACTTTGTTGCTATCTGCAAGTCAATATGTTGGTTCGCCTGTCGACAAGTGTCTCAAGTTGTTATTTTGCATAGCTGTGAATAGTTATGAATAGAGCCTCATGGTGTTATGAGTCTGAAGCCCCTTGATGTGTGCTTCACATTGTAATCTCCACCTGCGATAAAACGGTTTCCTAAGGTTTTAAACAAGGTCACATATTGATTTGGACTGATGGTTAAATTTGGAGGGCAGTATTACTATCATTATTTCATTAACCTACGGAAAGATTTCAGAAAACCTACCAAATTTTCGACTTCTCTTTGGCATTTCAGGAAATCTAATCATTCTCAAAATTGACATAAAAATGCAAAGATGTATTTTATGGCGGTTTTGACATAAATATTTAAGTTATTGTTTTTTTAAACAAATAATTAAAAAATAATATTCTACAACATTTTGTTAATAAAGTCTGGTGGTTACCGTCACAATGGAAATATGTAGCGTTTATAACATTGAATTTGATTTTATTTTTTTTAATTTTCTAAAATTTTCAAAATTGTAAAAAAACGGGGGAGATTTCCTTTATCCTTTATCCCCCCCCCCCACCGTGAATCCACGCTTGATTTGTATAATAGTTATATAATAATTAATAAGTATGATGTAAGTATAATCAAATTATATTTAACGTATTACATAAAAAGGCGCACAGAAGTTTTGCAGTAGACAGAAGTGATGCAAATATAAGTAACAAACTAAAAACTACAAATGCAGCCTTTTCTGTTAGGTGTAATTTTTTATTATGCGTAATTATAAAAAAAGAGCATGTAGGAATTATGTGAACGTAATCTTGTAAAAATATATCGTGCGCTTTGTGTAATTAATACATCGACAAATAGACAATGCGGTAAAGTAACAGCGCACAGGACGTGATTTCAAGCTCGTCAGGTGTGACTTGTTCTTATGTTTTACTTTATACATTTATGTTTTTTTAGTTCACAGTTAAAAACTGTATGAAAATTTTTTATGAAATGGTTATTAATTAAAATTGTAGTAACTTGTTTCTTTGCATTTGGTAGAATGACCCATATATATTCGTAATTATAATAATTCTAATGCAGTTTTATTCAAAATTATAAAGAAATATTTTTAAAAACATGCATTGATCTTCTTTTTTGTAACAGACATGATCGGCGTTTATTTATTCTAGACGAACAATATATTAACATAAAGGCATTTTTTTGTCATCTAGCACAGTGTTTTTTTTAAATGCGACTCAATATTAATTAGTGTTAAAATTATTGCAGTGTTTATAAATAAATTAATATATTAATTGGTAATTTTCTCAAATGTAAACTTTAATTATTTATGGCAAAAAGTATTTCTTATAATACCCAAAGCAAATAAATTCTTATTATATGTAAAATAATGATTCATTTAAATTATACTGCTATAATTAGCATCGGTCGTGATGGAGCTCTTTCCTTTAACTTTATTTTTAATTCACAAGTTAAATTAGTTTTTTAATATTCACTGGTAAAATTTATTTTAATAAAAAGCGAAAACGCGAACGTATAAATTCGAATTCAGCAGTAAATACCCTGATTGTTGTAAACTATAAACATGTAAAAGGGAATGCGGAACCCAAACGAAGAGCTCTTCCCGTAATGGAGACTGCAGTAGATTCAGCTCATATATCAATTAAGTCTATACTGCGCGAGCTTGGCAAAAAGTGACGCAAACAAGGTGAAATGAAAAATGCATCTTCTATTTCTACGGTATACCAGAGTATAGTTTTTCGTTTTTACAGTTTAAACGATTTTGAATGTTTTAGTGCAGCATACTGTCTTATCTGTCTTTTTAAAATAACTTCTTTAACTTATATTTTGAATGCAAATTCATGTCGAAAAATTATCACCCCGACTGGAAATCAAACCTAGAACCTTCTACTTTTCGAATGGAAACTCTGCCAACTGAGCTACCGCGTGAGATGATAATTTTTCTATACGAACTAATTGGCAAATATACAAAGGCTACTTATATTATTGCTTTATCCAGTTTACTTGATGGACTGGCATTTCGTCGGTAACACATCAAATATGAAAGCTAATCTAAATTTAATTTAAATAATCCGAAGATACCGAAGACAAAATGGGCAACTTCGGTTATGGTAAGAGAAATAATAGGGGAGAAACGTTGATGAACTATTTAGAAGCTCAAAATCTATTCGCAATGAATTTGTTTTTCAAGAAAAAAGAACAGAAGAAATGGACGTGGTGGTCTCCTGATGGAATAACAAATAACGAAATCTACTTTATACTGACGAAAAGAAAACGAGCTATCAAAGATGACAGTAATAAACAATATATCAATCGGCAGCGACCATAGAATGATTAGAGCAACAATAGGAGTGTCTGAAGTTACCCTAAGAAATAGAAACCCAATCAGAAAATAATAAAAATCGACAAAGATCTCCTTAGTCTAAGGAGTGAAACATATAAAACCAAGCTAGGCCAAGTAGAAGAAAATATAAAGCAACTAACAATAGACGAAACAAATACACGCATCACTACAAAACTATTACAAACAGCATTAGAAGTAGCACCACTACAGCATAGTAAAAGGATAACTAAAAATAAAAAATCCAAAGAAATGATAGAAAAAATACGAAAATTAATAAACAAAGATAAACGCGATACAGAGGAATATAGAGAACTAAATAAGAATATAAGGAAACAAATAAAAGAAGAAAGGAAAGAACAACAATCTGGGAAAAGAAAGAAAGTAATCAATTTGAAGGATAACCGGGAACGGGAAGGATAATAAATGACAGAAAAGTAATTACTGATATATGTAAAGCCTACTATGAAGATCTATACAAAACTAAAAGAGATCCAATTTCCATAGAAAACTTGAATAGGGTAGTAACAAATGTGAATTCGGAAGAGATTCCTGAAATAACGAAAAATGAAATAGAAGACGCCTTTAATAATATAAAAGAAACAGTAGCAGGTGAAGTTCAAATTATCTCAGAACTTCTTAAGAAAGGAGGAGATTATATACTACAAAGTTTGAAAATTCTACGGATGTTTGAGTGAAGGTTCAATTCCCGATAGCTGGAATAGTGCAAATGTTATTCTAATTCATAAAAAAGGAGATTGCGCTAACTTAAATAATCACAGGTCTGTATACTTGCTCTCGTAGTTGTACAAAGTTTTTACTTAGATTATTATAGATAGATTAAACTATAGAACTAAAGGCTTTAGAAAATCATTTAGTACCATTGATCATCTATTGACCATACGAATCCTCATCGAAAAATCCAAGGAATACCACCTGGCACTACATTTCGCTTTTATCGACTATGAAAAAGCATTTGATAGTATAGAACATTGGGTAGTAAAGGAAGCATTAACCAACAGTAGAGAGGATTCAAGATACACAACAACAATAGCAAACATCTACAGAATAACATGAATTACGGTATAACTAGACAAGGACATAAGAACAGAAAAAATAAAAATTCTAAGAGGAGTAAGACAGAGAGATCCAATCTCACCAAAACTTTTTGCGCATTTATTTAGGCCAATTAATAAAAATAGACAAGATGACAAATAGATAGACTCGGTTGGGCATCGTTTAGCAAATTATTATATGTCCTTAAAAATGTTAAGATTCCGTTGCAGCTCAAATCGAAAGTATTTAATACTTGTATCTTACCTGTCCTAACATATGGCACGCAAACATGGACATTTACTAAATAGGAAACTAAGACAAACTTCGTAAATGTCAAAGATTGATGGAACGTCAAATGCTAGGAATAACTTTAATGGACAAAAAAAGAAATACTTGGATTAGAAGTCGGTCGAAAATAATTGACGTTGCAAAACAGGCCGCCAGATTAAAGTGGAAATTCGCGGGCCATAATGAGCGTTAACCAGACAACAGGTGGAACAAAGAAATCATGAATTGGAGCCCATATATGGGAATGCGAGGCAGAGGAAGACCGCAATTGACATGGGCGGATGACATAAATAGACACCCAGAACTTATGTGGAGAAGAGTTGGCAGAGACAGGGACATATTGCGCCAATTGGGGGAAGCCTATATCCAAAACTGTAAAGTAGGATAGAGACGGGCTGATGATGATGATAATGATATACGGAAATTAGTTTTTATAATTTTTTACTCAATCGGGCGTTTTGTTTCATTTTTGTACGACCATGCTATTTCGGATTGTTTACCATACTTGGTTTTAGAACAGTAGGTTATATTTACTGGTTGCTAAGCAAAAACGCGTCTATAAATAATTACTGACCGTTCAGTTCTGTCAAAAACAGAACGGTAAGTAAACTATATGTAATTTATAAAATAAATGCATTATCTTTAGATGTCTCTTTCGCGAGAAATCATTTATTTTCTAAATAATTGGACTATTTAAAAAAATGTATGTTGTTTATTTAAATTTGCTCAGGCCTCTTCAATATCCCAATTATATTCGTTTTCAGATTCACTCATTCTCACGAGTTTGACAAATATCGTGACATTCAAAAATAATAGTAATTACAAACGTATCCATGGTAACGACAAAACCTACTTAATGTTTGGTGGATATACAGGGCAAAAATAAATTATCTTAAATCTATTTTTTTCGGGGATATTTCCGTAGTTAATACCTTTGTATTCATAATGGTCGTACAAAAAATAGTATAAGCATCTCAAACAGTAAGGGGTTTACCGATCTCCTCCAATATTGGCGACTGAGCGAAGCGAAGTCGCCAAACATTGTCGTCGATCGGTAAACTGTCCTTACTGTTCTTGATACTTAATATACTATTACAAGCTCTACTCTCAGTGCGGTAGGTTCAACTTACCCCACCAAGGCTCGGTAATAAAGTACCTCGTCATTTAAGTCGAAAAAACACTCGCTATCATTCTAAAATTCGTCCGGATTGAGACAAAAATTGTTTTTGTTTATTCAACTCCATAACAACCAGGCACATTAACAGTTAATAGTTCTTTAACTATTAAGGGCGGTAGGTACGCTTTACCAGTCGAGACTAATAGTGTGGAGACCGACGCGTATCGGAAGTTTCCGTATCAGCCGAGACTGGTAGAGCGCACCTAACGCCCGTAATGTTACACTATTTTTTGCCCGAGCGGATCTATGAGTGAATTTTAAACATATAGAGGAAACATTAAACACATCACACTGAAAATGTGAATTTTCAGTCGGTTAATGTGCCTGGTTGTTATGGAGTTGAATAAACAAAAACAAGTTTTGCCTCAATGCGGACGAATTTTAGAATGATAGTGAGTGTTTTTGAACTTAAATGACGAGGTACTTTATTACCGAGCCTTGGGCGGTAAGTTGAACTTACCGCCCTGAGAGCAGAGCTTGTAAATGAAACAAAACGCCCGATCGGGCAAAAATAACTATTAAACTAAAGGTTAATTAATGTTTTTACACGAAATCACATTTTTCTATATGGATTTGCATTAAAAGAAAAGGGATTTGTTAGTGTTTCGTGCGTCGCGTTTCGTGCGGAACTGTAAAATCTTCTGGTTTCGTGCGTCAACCAGATGGACAATCAAGTTCGGTACTAATGACTTCTGGTTTCGTGCGATCACCCAAAATTTACCTGCTGACTTTGGATACTTTTTTAAAATAAGATTTCTACATACAAATTGTTGATTTTCTTTTCAGTATTGTATTCATGTATGGTTTCAAACTAAATACAAAAATCTAAAGTATTATAATATATATTATGTAATTAGGAGATCAAGCGATACTTTAAATCCGAGAAGATGTATTATAACGCCGAGGCACCAGCCGAGGCGTTATAACATCTTCGAAGATTTAAAAAAGCTTGATCTCCGTATTGCATAAGTTGTTTTATTTTATTTCGTATTTCCGTCTTAATTTCTCCCTTTTAAAATTCATCCGAATTTATTGTATAATGAAGCAAGTTGCCTTGTCTGTGTCATCATACGCGTAACCAAGGAGATAAAAAGCAGCATGTCACGTGTGTCTGTTATGCAACATTAAATGATTTTTACGTTGCCAACAACAACGGAGATCAAGAACGTCTTGAACACCGGTGTCATTGACAACGGAGATCAAGTTATACTTTATTTTACTAATTGTAGTATATAAACAATTGTTTGAAATACGAAATGAAATAAAAATTATTAGTTTAGACCAGATACGAGTAAATCATTATTCTCATAATTTTTTATTTTAACATGGCGGTTTCAACCCTCGAGGAGTCGTGCCCCCATTTTAAACATATTACATTTTATATTGGTCCAATACTGTAGGCATTACAAAATATTTCAAGTCTCTATCTTTAGATAGTAAAAAATAAGAACTTAACGCAAAAATTGACTCTACTACTAAGGCAGAGCGAAGGGGTTACATAATAAGGTAACCAAAATAGTGTATTCCTTTGCAAAAATCACATTTTAAACACTTTCTGACTGTTTGAGCTTTTCTCTAAAATCAATAGAAACGGCGTAAATCGCATTCTCAATCTCAAATGCCGTTATTTTAGGACCGCCATTTTAGGTCCGCCATTTTGGATTTTTCAATTTTCTCATTGGATTCATAATAATCAGCGACTTCAAGAACCCTCCCAACATAAATTGCGCTCAATTTAGTTGCGCTATTAAATTAGGGGTACCAAATGGGGGTTTCAACCCCCCGAGGGGGCGTGCCCCCATTTTAAACATAACATTTTATATTGGTTCAGTACTGAAGGCATTACAAAAGATTTGAAGTCTCTATCTTTAGATAGTAAAAAATAAGAACTTAGGCATGTTTTTTGCAAAAATTGACTCTACTATATATTGATTCAAGCTATTTATTTTAACTACTTTTAGATCTTAATTAATAAAAGGGAAATCATAATGGATAAGTAGATATAAATAAGAAATTTATTAGATATTAAGAATAAAAATGTATCACCTTTAACAGATGTCAATTTACAAAGCATCCAAATCGACACTTCACGATAGTAAGGTTTTCCATATTAGTGTTTCTTTAAATCCTGTATATTATGAATTGCTGTTTCACATTGCAAATTTAGTTATGTTATGAATTTCAAGGAAATTCCAGGTAATATTTGCGGTACATAACAAAGTAGGTATGTAGATCTGTATTATCCATCAATATTCTAAATTGAGTAAAGTTTCCGTTTGCTTTTTAGTGCTACTAATGGTAAACAAATGATGCTTAAGTAAAAGAAACTACCAAAGAGAGAGGAATCTGTTTACTTTTTAACTGCCTCTGTGAAATGTGGAATATTAAAGTTGATATTATACTTGATATTCAGATAAGATTAGGTAAACATGTGCAGGTAATAACGCACGAAATAAGAAGTCATTAACGCCATCATTTTAATTCCGCACGAAACCAGAAAGTTTCGGGTAGATTTTCGTAGGCGCACGAAACCCGACGCACGAAACAAGAATATACCAAGAAAAGGAATTCAAGTACAACAGAAATTGGAACAAATAATGTACGCATTCTGTTTGTCGGGTCTGCTATTGATGGAAAGTTATGTTCATATAAGTGAAATCCTTTACGAAATCTTCATATTTTCACAATAAAAATAATACAATAATATGTAAAAACTGTTTCGCCTAGTTACTCTATATTAGAACATATTTAGTAAACTTTTTCTTGTAATACATGATGCGTTAAGAATGCAAGTTTTTATCTTTTTGTTTTGTTACATTTAAAGCCAATGACCATGAAGATTATATAAACTTATTTCTATATTTACATTAAAGTCCAGTTTAAATCAAAGGTTAATAAATTCATTATTAGCAATATTTTTTCCGGTGATATTCAAATCTAAATGTACTTATTACCCTTGACGGAATAGTCATTAGCACCATTTCCATTTTATATTTAACACTTTTACCGAATTCCACTTCGTTAATTTGTATTAAAAAAGATTGTGCAGTATCCCAATTATCTACTTTATAATTATAATATTAAGGTTAATAGTTACACAATTTGAAAAATTCGAATCTTAAATGTAATTATTTATTTTAATGCTGTAATCAGAAGCTTGTTTTAACACATTTCAGACGGAAATCCAAGCTAGTAGGTATCTAACCAACTTGTAGAAAGTGAATAGCAAAATAGTCAGGAAAAGTTAGACGGTGACCTAGATATTGACCAATTATGTAAATCTGTAATAAATTATTGACATAAAGAATACAACACTTATACAGGTATGTAGTTAATGAGCTTATGAATTAAATGTGTAGAATTTAATTGAAGCACTAATCTAAAAATAGGTTATCAAAGAACAATTCCATGATGATTTTATCATGATGCACGATCGTTTAATTGTGTTACTCAATGGCTTTGAATAAAGATTTTTATTTCTCCTTTATCTTATCTGTTGCGGTCTTTCCTTTTCTAGAATACGCCACTCTTAAACTGAATTGATTTTTGGGTTAACTGTGAATTTTGAATCTTCTGAGTTCGAGAATTGATTTAAGAGGCTGTCTCCGAGAAACTGAAATTTTGCCTAGAACGAAAACAGAAAAAGAAAATGTTTTACAATTTTCTTCAAACTTTGATGATCTTTTAGCCCATAAAGGTCGTACTGACCAAAGAAGGCATCACTTACATTAATAATAATCTGGGCGTAGCAGGGCGATAAAGGTCAAAATGCTATCTTTGCGTAGAAGCATCGTATACTCACATGCTATAGCTTATTTTGACGGGCTCGGCGGGTAGAACAATGCCATCGGTGCATCTCAAAATTCGACTGTGCGCAGTTATGTTAAGAAAACTACTAAAAAATGGAACCACCTGGTGGTTTTAAGCATAATTCTATGGGTTCAGAATGCTTACCACCATAAACTGTATATCATCAGAATCTACGATAAATTATGCTTCAAAAGCACTTAAACTTATGCATTGGGTCCGGGTCGCCTGGGAGTTCTAATCCAAACTATGCAGTACAAAACTACAACAAAATCTTCTTTCTTGCTTGTTTCGACGAATATCGCTATTACGATATATGCCATTTGAAGGGCCCATATTGCACAGGAAATTTTGGGTGCACAAATTACAAAGTTGTTCTACTCTCCGAACCCGTCAAAATAAGCTATAGCATGTGTATACGATGCTTCTACGAAAAGTTTTTGCATTTTGACCTTTACCGCCCGGCTACGCCCAAATTATCAACATAAGAGATGCCTTCTTTTGGCAATACGGCCTTTATGGGCTAAAGAACCATTTCTGAAAGCTTGAAGCAAATTGTAGAACACACATTTTGTTCTGTATCCAAATTTGTGCAGTTTCTTTAGACAACCTCTTAACATGTTATGAAAAGATTGACATATAGGTTAAGCTATTGCAGATAAAGATTTTAAAATTTTTAAATAAATAAAGCGCAATGGTTTGAAGCTATCCTATTACTTAATTTAATTGTTATTATACTGATTTTAATAAAATATACTATTATTTGCAATTTTGCAATATTTACATTGTTCTGTTATTGTACAATAAAATGTCTAGAGGTCATTTAACTTGGTATCTTAAACTGCGTTAATTTAGTTGTGCCACTTTTATTATTTAGTTATAGAAAAAGTGTACACTAACAAAAAATATATTAAAATTTAAGAGCAAAAATATTATCTACATTGTTACTGGTCGATCTACCTTGACATTTCAGTATACCAATATAAGAATAAAGGCTATTCTGTAAGATTTACCTACAACTAACAATACGGATTAGGTCGTAACACCTATCATTGAGAAATTTTAACACACACGATAATTTGTTTGCTCTTGAATTGTTGTACATATATAATACTTTGCATAAGAAAAAAAATGCAGTCTAGTGTCAGTAAACTGTGTGTGAAAGTTTACACAAACGTTTAATTAAACAATAAAAGTGAATTATCTAAAACACATACTACGTTAATTAATGCGAAAGTAAAATTCATTTAAATATCAGTGATCCTACATGACTCATCAGTGTAGCAGATTAGTGTAATTGATTTATTTTCTGTTACAATCTATGAGAACTTGTAAATGCTTAACAGTGATTAGTTATTCGAAAAAACAAATACTACTATGAAATTAATTAAACATTAATTAAAAAACATAAAAATTTAAAAAATTTAGCATTTTTTAATGTAATGTGAGTACAATTAACGCGACCACATGCTAATAAGAAAAATATGTTTTAAATCATTACAGCTACACCCCCCCCCCGCCCTATTACGAGGTTTCTAGTTATATTAGTTACACCCTGTAGAGTATTGCTTAAGTATATGAAAAATAGATAATTACTTAAGTTATAACATATTAACGAGGAAACTTTTTGTACTGTAATGATCTTGCCATATTGATCACCACGGTATATCATTACATAAGTAACTTCCATCCGGAAGGCAATGAAGCATAGCGATTGCCATAGCAACAATAATAAACAGGAGTAAAATACTAAAGATTCTATAAGTCCACACGCTTTTTTTTGCTTGAGCTAATCCTACCAGAATCTACTCTTAAAATAGTGTATCTAAAGGTAAACTAACACCAAGTGCGCTCGCTATAATGGTGACCCACGACGCAAACAAATTGAACCCAACTAAGGTAATCACATAATCCAGCGAGCCCAGTAACGATTAATTGCAAAGCGTGTCGCGTACAAACTTTTAGTTCCACCTTCACCAGTATTTTTTTATGAATTGTATATTTTTTACAAAAAAAACATTTTGGAAACAAAGGCAGTAGCCCAATTTATAGCTAGGCGTTGCCATGGTGTTGTGGTTAAGCAGCACATTAGTTGCCATAACTTCTTGTTGATGAGCACTGTAAAATCTTACAGGTCTCTTTTAGGAGCCCGTAAAGTTTTACAGGGCTGTGGCTGTAATTACTCATTTACTTAGTTACATAAAGGCCTGTAAAGTGGCATTTACATAGAAGGGGGAAATAAAGTATATTTACAATCCCGCTACAGAGTAAGTTGTTTAAAAAATCTGCTAATTCAGATTATCGAAACTCTGTTATGCCGAGCATCGGATTTTAAATTACTTATTTTGATAACATTATTTACAAAAAGTTACAAAACTCGATGTAACGCGATTCCATAAATAACAATAATTTGAAAAAAACTTTTGTTTTCTATAATAACTATCCCTTGAATTTATATTAGAGGTAAACTCGTGTATATGTAGAAAGAACCGCATCGTGAGCATTCGAAATAGCCCTTAATGAGCGATAATCGAATACCCGTTTCAAAAAATGCTAGGAGGGTTGGCTATAGGCGTCGGTAGACGGGAGAACCAAGAGGTAGGAATTGTATAAATCGGCGTATATAAAACGATTACTTAGCTATGTGCAAAGTCTGAGGCTAATCCTACACGCCATTTTTTGTTAGATGTATAATCGCAAAAATTAATCAATCATAGAGCGGTGGCGCCCTCGCCATGGCAATTAATTTCCCCTCTTTGTTAACGCGCGAAATTTCAGATTTCAAGACATGTTTACATGCGTAAATAAATTAATATTAATTGTTGATTAATTAATATTAACCAATAATTAAATGAATGTACAGTAATTAGTGATTGTAAAAATCATCAAAAAGTAATAATAAATTAACAAAAAAGAAACAAACAAAAAAAATGATAAATGACAGTCATTAAATAAGCAGACGTCAACAGTCAACAGAGCATGGCTTCGTGGATGAATGACTGGCTCTTAGACTAGAGAACCTTGGTTCATATCCCATGCAGTCCGTATAATTATTTTTAATAAAATATATTAGGGGATAATTGTATGTGATTATTCTTCAGGTTGGCTGTTTATTTAATGACTGTCATTTATAATCCTTTTTTGTTTGTTTCTTTTTATATTAATTTATTTATTATTACTTTTTGATAATTCTTTACAATTACTAATTACTGTACATTCACTTATGAATTGGTTAATATTAATTAATCAACTATTAATATTAATTCATTTACGCACGCTGTTTGTGGTATCAAAAATCTTAATATTTTTCTAAATATAGTCCTCTCCACATGGGGAACTAGAGGACTGGTTCCCCTCTCGTTGTCTCCTTACTGCTGCCCCCCAGTAGATGATTCGGGACTATTTAAATATATCATTAACAATCGACTTTCGGAAGTGTATATCCTTTTTATCATTCAAATAAGATAAGTAGCTTATATATTTAATTAGTTACGTTTCAAGATGGTCAAGTTACCAGCTGATTTAATAAAATTAATAGATAGGTACTATAACGTTCTTCATATCAATAACGAACTCAACAAAAAATATAATATCTTAATTTCTAACTGCCATGTAGCGTTTTGAAACTCCATTCCAATATTATCATATTTATAGATAACAATAAACTTTCATTCCCTTACACGGCATTCAAAACCGAAATGTTACCTCCTAACCACTCTGCATACTTGACTATATACTTACATGATTATATTTTTCTTCCTTTATAGTGTAGTCTTTGATATTACTGTATTGAATGAGAAGTTATAAGATGCACACTCTCTTCCTTAAAGGTTACAAAGCTTTAAAGTTCTGAGATTTTGCTGTTTTTTCCACTTGAACCTATTTATAATGAACACCATAAACCTTGATATTGATATTTTTATAAGGAATCTGTTAATAATATCCCAAAATTAATATAGTTATTATTAATTTAATTATAATTCAAAATGATAGGTACGCGATCGCCGATATCACGGTCAAGGTTACATAATTTATTGTAAGTAAACAAATTGAAAAAGTAGCAAAAAACATAGTTTTAGTTTGTATTTATTCGGTTGTTTGTCAACTCCAGCTCAACAGATTCATCTGGTTACCTAACTACATTTGAACTTGCAGGTATAAACCAAATTAAAATTGGTTTTCTCAATAGATTTTGCAAACAGCTTTAACATATTAAGTCATTCAAATTATCATCACTTTTAACTCCATACAGTACTAACAAGGATTCTTGCCCTACATCTACTATACTGTCCGGGTGGACGTCTTTGCTTCTGAAAACTTAAGTAACTTCCGGATGGTATCACCACTGAAGGGGTGAAGGAATACCAAAGCGTTTTTAACGCTTTGGGAATGTTGGAAACTGCTGACAGAGAACAGGTTGCTCGGTGACCTTACTATTCATTGGTTCCTATTGGTTTCAAGAAGAAGAGCTCGGCGAATGGTGAAGCTAATGCTGTGAGCATGATAAGGAGATCCGTATGTTTCCCTACAAGTAGGATACATTCTTGTTCTTGGGCAGCATCAATACTGCACAGGTGATAATCAAATCGTCTGCATCCTCATTGGCTTGCTTAACGAAAGAGCCCTCGCTTTCAAGTTTCTTACTCAGCATGGCTATAAGCCTTCATTTGTTATGATCGTTGTATATAAACTTCTCTTTAGGTATAGTTGCTGTCATCAACTCACTGAATATTACCTCCGACGCAGTGTGCCTCTTAGTTTGTCTTAGGCGTTTAGCTGACTTGGTGGTTTTCACTGGTACGTACATCTTCTCAGTACCTTGATTGTAAAGACACGCACACTATCTGGTGAATGCTGACAAAGAACGTATAACAAACGTAATCAAAAGAATTGTTAATAGCTTCTTTTTTAAAAGTTTAATTATAACCAGATTAGTAATCGCATTGCTATACATGGCTCTGTTAAAGATGAAAAAAAAATTGTTGCGAGGTAAGCTAGCGGTTTGCGTGCTAAATTTTTTAGGATGATGTTTGATATTAAATCAGGACTAGGATTAATAGCTTAAATCTGATCACAAATACGAACACTGATTCTCACGTGGTCAGAAATGCAACGATTAACTAAAGAGAACACTGGAGTTTGAAGCAACCGCTCAAATAGCTGGAACTTTACCAGCTATAGTCAGTGCTCGCTCGCCTATACTTCTTCTCGTTATACGTTCTTTGATACTGAGAACCAGTCATAAAAAACTCTTTCTTGATTGTTACAAGAACGTCACTAAAGAACGCACTAAGCCTGTACTTTTCTCAAAAGTTGAAAAATCATTGCAACTGTGAAAAGAGCTAGTACAGGTACTACTGCACCACAATACATCATACTACTAATTTTATACAGAATTTCAAGCTCTATAACTTTTTCTGTGGGCCACTTTTTGATTTGATCCGTTGTTTTTGAGTTATTGTGACAAAACGCCCCATTTAGGTCACTTTTATCTACCGAAGCTCACATCTGCGGAGGGGAAAAACCTAGGATATTCTTATTGGGCCATTACTGAAGTGTTTAAAAAACAAAACCTTTATAGTTTTAAGAAAAACTGTTGTATTTAAATTGTTTCCATAAATGATGTAGAATGCTCTCTAGAGAGATTGTCGTAAGTTTTTGATTTGAAACTAATGCATTCGACAGAAGTTGTCATTGTCACTTTACAATCTCTACCATCTGATTTTAAATTTTTTTCTTAGAAAATAAACCTATTAAGCGGGTGTTCGTCAAGCTTGTTTGGTCGTTTAATTAATGTGTTCTTATTATAGGATTTTTAATTTCTAATTGTTGTAGCAAATCTGACCTCTTACCTTTCTTTTGTGCATGCAATAAGTCTACTCTATCTACATTTGCGAAATGACTATTATCTATACAATGAGTGGCTAGTCCTGACAATAAATTTTATACCCGCCCGATTTGTACGTTGTTTTCATTTTATCCTTATTGTTAATTAATACTTTCCCTATGTTATTTTTATTTGCACAAATTATATTTCAATTTGCTTTCCTAAACTTCTTTACCATCCTATCACTAATATGGGGGAATATAGTTTGTTGAACTCCAATACTCAATTAAGCGGATTATTAATGGAGTGTATTGATTTTCTAGTATGATTATTAAGTTCCTTTTAATGGTGTCAATCTTTTAAAAATTAACAAATATTTGTGTCAATGTGTTGAACATAAGGTACAATCAGTGATGCTATGAATTGTGAACTACTTGTGGGTAACTTACTTGTTATGACCCGTGGTTCTTCCGCTACGGTGGGGCCCGGGAAAGATGTTCATAGAACATCTGAATTGGATTTTTGGGTTAAAAGAATTTATAAATGGTAGAAAATGTGACAATTGCCTCTTTAATCTTTTCCATATACAAAATACGTCATCGATATATCTGAACAATAATGAATTTTATCTAAATTAGTACCAAATACTGTACTTTCACAGGCCTGCATGAAGATTTCTGCTAATAAAATAATGTACTCCATTTCTTGGATATTTAGATTGTTAAACGTGATAATTGCTTAAAATAGTAATTCATGCTAAATCAAGTCAACCTTAGAATATCAAATTATTTAGTTTTCATAGTTTACTACACCAGTTGGAAACGTTTCCAATGGATGAAGAGAATTACGCAAAGGAGTTAAGTATTATAAAGCAGATCGCTAGAAACAACAGGTACAAGAACAGCCTAATTGACGGTATGATTTCAAAAAAAAAGAAAGCTTAGGAAAGCAAATTGTAATATAATTTGTGCAAATAAAAATAATATAGGGAAAGTATTAATTAGTAATAAAGATAAAATGCAAACAACGAACAAATCGGGCATGTATAAAATTTATTGTCGAGACTGCGAAGCGTTTTATATCGGTCAAAGTGGGAGAAACGTTAAGAAACGTCTAGCGGAACATAAACGCGATATTTTATATAATAAGAAATCGTCCGGACTAGCCACCCATTGTATAGATAATAATTATTTCGTAGATGCAGATAGAGTAGACTTATTGCATGTACAAAAGAAAGGTAACAGGTTAGATTTGGTAGAACAATTAGAAATTAAAAAATTATATAATAACACATTCATTGTAAACGACCAAACAAGCTTTACGAACACCCCTTAATAGATTTATTTTCTAAGAAATAATTTTAAAACTAGATGTTAGGCATTGTGGAAGTGACACGGGAACTTCTGTCGAATGCGTTAGTTTTAAATCAGAAATTACGAGTATCTCTTGAAAAGAGTCTAACAAACCCACACACGTATAGAGAGCATTCTACATAATTTATGGAAACATTAAATTCAACAGTTTTTCTTAAAACTACGAGTATTATATACAATGTTTGACAAGGAGCCTACCGCGACTTCAATCTCACTAATTAAAATCTTTATCATGATTTATTTCCGAATCATGTGTTTTAATATCCATCAACTGGTCAAGAAATAATACCAGTTCAAAAATATTAATAAACAGGTTTCAAATAAAAATCAATTTTATACGAAGTTTAGACGTTTGGTATTTAGCGGGGATTACACACACGCATAGTAACATTGACATTACCTAATTATTACGTAAGTGTAGTAAATTCAGGGCCGGATTAACCGTAGTGGGGGCCTTGGGCGGAAGACTAATGTGGAGGCCCTTCATAAAAAATATTTTGCCACAAAATTGTAAATATGTTAATTACAAAGTTCATAAAAAAAGTTAAGACATAGAGAAAAAAGTTTAATTTTGTTGACGTTTAAGTTATTTATTAACAGTAATCAATATTAAGGTGCAATACATACATTTTGATAGAATGATAAAAACCTTAATTAAAAAAAATCTTTTATGTGGATGCCTTTGTA
The DNA here is from genome assembly GCA_929113105.1 of Agrypnus murinus. Taxonomy (NCBI): domain Eukaryota; kingdom Metazoa; phylum Arthropoda; class Insecta; order Coleoptera; family Elateridae; genus Agrypnus; species Agrypnus murinus. Next base: position 128,510,235 of record OV816025.1, on the reverse strand, counting down.
TGTGGAGGCCCTGGGCGAACGCCCCTTCCGCCCATCCGTTAATCCGGCCCTGAGTAAAGCGTATTTTTCAAAACAAAATATGTAAATTTTAATGCAGTGCAGTGGTAAAAATGCTGGTAGAGTTACAGAATAGAAATCTAATGACAATGACCATGACAACCTACAGCTACAGGTTATAAATTATAACAAAACATTTGTATATCTTTTTTAATTGACTTATAATAATATATAATTTGCTGTTAGTAATGATAAACCTTTTAACATGTAAATATGCATGATAGACAAATACCTATTTTCTATTTCTGTAACTACACCTAAAAATCTTGTCTATAAGCTCTTTTCATAAATACATCGAAGATTTTTGATAAATTTAATAGCACATGTTACGCGCCTAATAACAATTGGTCCTCACTATAAGCTATAGGCTGCCGCTGATCAATTGCAGGAGGGATGGGTTCGTAATAAAGGATATGGGCGCCACACAAAGTCGACGTAATTTCCCTGACGACTTGTGGACGTCGATCAGACCAATAACCAATGTTTTAACATTGAATAAAACACAAGTATTTGACACCCCAATAAACATTTATTTAAAAGAATAATTAATCACCACGTTATAGCTGACAGAAAAAAAAGGCAAGCGACAGCTTGCAACATATAAGTTACAAATAAAAACCAATATTTCTCATTCATGAAATATAAATAACAACATGAAGCCTTCTCTAATAGACCTAACAAGGCTATTGAGTCTAATGTGATAAACAAAAAAATATATCTTTCCAAGAGCCCAAAAACAAATTCATTAATTCAGGAACATAATCATAAGCTGCAGTGTTCAATTTATTAAACAAAATAAACTGAATTTATAATAAAAGAACATCAAGTTACACTCAATTTGGTATTGGGTTGCTAAGTATTTGGATATAACCCTACACCCTGTTATATTATCATTAGATGATATAAGAATAATCCACCTAAATAAAAGACGCATCAACGAACGATTGCACAAACGCACATAACACGACCGGTGGTTCTTTGAGACGCAAACAAAGCCCAGAAAGGCAATACTAAATATTTAAAACTATAGCGATATCGGACGTAGTGCATCCAATTATTACGCAAAACGCAGGATAAAAATTAAATAAGGCGTATAATGCAAGTAATAAATTTGCAACAGATCTGAAAATAATAAATTGTAAATAAACGTGCAATATTAATCAATAATTTATCGAACACTTCCGCTGTACATCAAAACATTTAGCGCTTCAAGGGGTACACTATACTGACAGATACTTCCCTCTGTAGTTTCATTACGAAGACATTCTCGTAGCTTAACTCTTCTTTCGGCAAGGGTATCTTCAGAAGGAACGCCACGAATCAGAAGTTCATATCAAATTTCATCAGACCGTAGACGATTGGCATCAAGTGCAAAATTCATAAAGCAAATATACAAAACGAAATTTCCCACGAAATTTATGTTGATTTCCAGGTATAATTAAATATGAAAATGCAAAAATAAAGACCATCTACATTCAAGGTAAACGATCTAGTCTCAAATATAGAGGGTTCGAGCATCAGTTTACTAGATTGAGGCAACGCGAAATAAGAGTAGGGGAAAAGGGGCGTCAAATGAAGCAAATAAAGTAACAGCAAGTTGCAAAAGGTCAGAAAGGTCACAATGGCCAACGATGCCCCATGTTGGGTGCCAAAGATTGTTACGCGCCAAGTAACAATTGGTCCTCACTAAAAGGGAGGCTGCCGCTGCTCAATTGCAGAAGGGATTGGTTAATAATAAAGGATATGGGCGTTAGTTTAGAGCGAGACAAATAATTTAGAGTCTTTCGTAATTTCAGTGTTCCACAAAGTGTTGCACCGAAATTACGAGGGGCCATTGAAAAGAACTAAAAAAGATCCAATACGCCAGGAGAAAAGTTAGAATGACACTTGCATTTGAAGATGGCCATGCAAAATTTCATAGATTCTGCAGACAATATTGAGGGGGAGCTTTCAGGGCCGATAATTCTACAAAACTGTAATAGAAATTTGAAGTTGTCTGAGGGAAATTTGGTTCAATTTGGTCAAATTCAATTCCCCTGCAACAAAATAATATGCTATCATTGCATAAACACAACCATTGCGTTTGACCTAGAAGGATTTTTCGACGCAAAAAATTGTTACGCGCCAAATAACAATTGGTCCTCACTAAAAGGGAGGCTGCCGCTGCTCAATCGCAGAAGGGATTGGTTAATAATAAAGGATACGGGCGTTAGTTTAGAGCGAGACAAATGATTTAGAGTCTCTCGTAATTTCAGTGTTCCACAAAGTGTTGCACCGGAATTACGAGAGGCCATTGAAGAACTACAAACGATCCAATACGCCAGGGGAAAAGTTAGAATGGCACTTGAATTTGGAGATGGCCATGCAAAATTTCATAGATTCTGCAGACAATATTGTGGAGGAGATTTCAGGGCCGATAATTCTACAAAACTGTAATGTAAATTTGAAGTTGTCTGAGGGAAATTTGGTTCATTTTGGTCAGATTCAATTCCCCTGCAACAAAATAATATGCTATCATTGCATAAACACAACCATTGCGTTTGACCTAGAAGGATTTCTCGACGCAAAAAATTGTTACGCGCCAAATAACAATTGGTCCTCACTAAAAGGGAGGCTGCCGCTGCTCAATCGCAGAAGAGATTGTTTAATACTAAAGGATACGGGCGTTAGTTTAGAGCGAGACAAATGATTTAGAGTCTTTCGTAATTTCAGTGTTCCACAAAGTGTTGCACCGAAATTACGAAGGGCCATTGAAGAACTACAAAAGATCCAATACTCCAGGAGAAAAGTTAGAATGACACTTGCATTTGAAGATGGCCTTGCAAAATTTCATAGATTCTGCAGACAATATTGAGCGGGAGCTTTCAGGGCCGATAATTCTACAAAACTGTAATAGAAATTTGAAGTTGTCTGGAGGAAATTCGGTTCAATTTGGTCAAATTCAATTCCCCTGCAACAAAATAATATGCTATCATTGCATAAACACAACCATTGCGTTTGACCTAGAAGGATTTCTCGACGCAAAAAATTGTTACGCGCCAAATAACAATTGGTCCTCACTAAAAGGGAGGCTGAGGCTGCTCAATTGCAGAAGGGATTGGTTAATAATAAAGGATATGGGCGTTAGTTTAGAGCAAGACAAATGATTTAGAGTCTTTCGTAATTTCAGTGTTCCACAAAGTGTTGCACCGAAATTACGAAGGGCCATTGAAGAACTACAAAAGATCCAATACGCCAGGAGAAAAGTTAGAATGACACTTGCATTTGAAGATGGCCATGCGAAATTTCATAGATTCTGCAGACAATATTGAGCGGGAGCTTTCAGGGCCGATAATTCTACAAAACTGTAATAGAAATTTGAAGTTGTCTGAAGGAAATTTGGTTCAATTTGGTCAAATTCAATTCCCCTGCAACAAAATAATATGCTATCATTGCATAAACACAACCATTGCGTTTGACCTAGAAGGATTTCTCGACGCAAAAAATTGTTACGCGCCAAATAACAATTGGTCCTCACTAAAAGGGAGGCTGCCGCTGCTCAATTGCAGAAGGGATTGGTTAATAATAAAGGATATGGGCGTTAGTTTAGAGCAAGACAAATGATTTAGAGTCTTTCGTAATTTCAGTGTTCCACAATGTGTTGCACCGAAATTACGAGGGGCCATTGAAAAGAACTACAAAAGATCCAATACGACAGGAGAAAAGTTAGAATGACACTTGCATTTCAAGATGGCCATGCAAAATTTCACAGATTCTGCAGACAATATTGAGGGGGAGCTTTCAGGGCCGATAATTCTACAAAACTGTAATAGACATTTGAAGTTGTCTGAGGGAAATTTGGTTCAATTTGGTCAAATTCAATTCCCCTGCAACAAAATAATATGCTATCATTGCATAAACACAACCATTGCGTTTGATCTAGAAGGATTTTTCGACGCAAAAAATTGTTACGCGCCAAATCATAATTGGTCCTCACTAAAAGGGAGGCTGCCGCTGCTCAATCGCGGAAGGGATTGGTTAATAATAAAGGATACGGGCGTTAGTTTAGATCGAGACAAATGATTTAGAGTCTTTCGTAATTTCAGTGTTCCACAAAGTATTGCACCGAAATTACGAGGGGTCATTGAAAAGAACTACAAGAGATCCAATACGCCAGGAGAAAAATTAGAATGACACTTGCATTTGAAGATGGCCATGCAAAATTTTATAGATTCTGCAGACAATATTGAGGGGGAGCTTTCAGGGCCGATAATTCTGCAAAACTGTAATAGACATTTGAAGTTGTCTGAGGGAAATTTGGTTCATTTTGGTCAGATTCAATTCCCCTGCAACAAAATAATATGCTATCATTGCATAAACACAACCATTGCGTTTGACCTAGAAGAATTTCTCGACGCAAAAAATTGTTACGCGCCAAATAACAATTGGTCCTCACTAAAAGGGAGGCTGCCGCTGCTCAATCGCAGAAGAGATTGTTTAATACTAAAGGATACGGGCGTTAGTTTAGAGCGAGACAAATGATTTAGAGTCTTTCGTAATTTCAGTGTTCCACAAAGTGTTGCACCGAAATTACGAAGGGCCATTGAAGAACTACAAAAGATCCAATACTCCAGGAGAAAAGTTAGAATGACACTTGCATTTGAAGATGGCCTTGCAAAATTTCATAGATTCTGCAGACAATATTGAGCGGGAGCTTTCAGGGCCGATAATTCTACAAAACTGTAATAGAAATTTGAAGTTGTCTGGAGGAAATTTGGTTCAATTTGGTCAAATTCAATTCCCCTGCAACAAAATAATATGCTATCATTGCATAAACACAACCATTGCGTTTGACCTAGAAGGATTTCTCGACGCAAAAAATTGTTACGCGCCAAATAACAATTGGTCCTCACTAAAAGGGAGGCTGAGGCTGCTCAATTGCAGAAGGGATTGGTTAATAATAAAGGATATGGGCGTTAGTTTAGAGCAAGACAAATGATTTAGAGTCTTTCGTAATTTCAGTGTTCCACAAAGTGTTGCACCGAAATTACGAAGGGCCATTGAAGAACTACAAAAGATCCAATACGCCAGGAGAAAAGTTAGAATGACACTTGCATTTGAAGATGGCCATGCGAAATTTCATAGATTCTGCAGACAATATTGAGCGGGAGCTTTCAGGGCCGATAATTCTACAAAACTGTAATAGAAATTTGAAGTTGTCTGAAGGAAATTTGGTTCAATTTGGTCAAATTCAATTCCCCTGCAACAAAATAATATGCTATCATTGCATAAACACAACCATTGCGTTTGACCTAGAAGGATTTCTCGACGCAAAAAATTGTTACGCGCCAAATAACAATTGGTCCTCACTAAAAGGGAGGCTGCCGCTGCTCAATTGCAGAAGGGATTGGTTAATAATAAAGGATATGGGCGTTAGTTTAGAGCAAGACAAATGATTTAGAGTCTTTCGTAATTTCAGTGTTCCACAATGTGTTGCACCGAAATTACGAGGGGCCATTGAAAAGAACTACAAAAGATCCAATACGACAGGAGAAAAGTTAGAATGACACTTGCATTTCAAGATGGCCATGCAAAATTTCACAGATTCTGCAGACAATATTGAGGGGGAGCTTTCAGGGCCGATAATTCTACAAAACTGTAATAGACATTTGAAGTTGTCTGAGGGAAATTTGGTTCAATTTGGTCAAATTCAATTCCCCTGCAACAAAATAATATGCTATCATTGCATAAACACAACCATTGCGTTTGATCTAGAAGGATTTTTCGACGCAAAAAATTGTTACGCGCCAAATCATAATTGGTCCTCACTAAAAGGGAGGCTGCCGCTGCTCAATCGCGGAAGGGATTGGTTAATAATAAAGGATACGGGCGTTAGTTTAGATCGAGACAAATGATTTAGAGTCTTTCGTAATTTCAGTGTTCCACAAAGTATTGCACCGAAATTACGAGGGGTCATTGAAAAGAACTACAAGAGATCCAATACGCCAGGAGAAAAATTAGAATGACACTTGCATTTGAAGATGGCCATGCAAAATTTTATAGATTCTGCAGACAATATTGAGGGGGAGCTTTCAGGGCCGATAATTCTGCAAAACTGTAATAGACATTTGAAGTTGTCTGAGGGAAATTTGGTTCAATTTGGTCAAATTCAATTCCCCTGCAACAAAATAATATGCTATCATTGCATAAACACAACCATTGCGTTTGACCTAGAAGGATTGTTTGACGCAAAAAATTGTTACGCGCCAAATAACAATTGGTCCTCACTAAAAGGGAGGCTGCCGCTGCTCAATCGCAGAAGGGATTGGTTAATAATAAAGGATCCGGGCGTTAGTTTAGAACGAGACAAATGATTTAGAGTCTTTCGTAATTTCAGTGTTCCACAAAGTGTTACACCGAAATTACGAGGGGCCATTGAAAAGAACTACAGAAGATCCAATACGCCAGGAGAAAAGTTAGAATGACACTTGCATTTGAAGATGGCCATGCAAAATTTCATAGAATCTGTAGACAATATTGAGGGGGAGCTTTCAGGGCCGATAATTCTACAAAACTGTAATAGACATTTGAAGTTGTCTGAGGGAAATTTGGTTCAATTTGGTCAAATTAAATTCCCCTGCAACAAACTAATATGCTATCATTGCATAAACACAACCATTGCGTTTGACCTAGAAGGATTTTTCGACGCAAAAAATTGTTACGCGCCAAATAACAATTGGTCCTCACTAAAAGGGAGGCTGCCGCTGCTCACTCGCAGAAGGGATTGGTTAATAATAAAGGATACGGGCGTTAGTTTAGAGCGAGACAAATGATTTAGTCTCTCGTAATTTCAGTGTTCCACAAAGTGTTGCACCGGAATTACGAGAGGCCATTGAAGAACTACAAACGATCCGATACGCCAGGGGAAAAGTTAGAATGGCACTTGAATTTGGAGATGGCCATGCAAAATTTCATAGATTCTGCAGACAATATTGTGGAGGAGATAACAGGGCCGATAATTCTACAAAATTGTAATCTAAATTTGTAGTTGTCTGAGGGAAATTTGGTTCAATTTGGTCAGATTCAATTTCTCTGCAACAAAATAATATGCTATCATTGCATAAACACAACCATTACGTTTAACCTAGAAGGATAAGTACTCGTTTGATTTTCGAAGCGTAAACACCTTTCGATAACCGGCTCGGAGCGTGTGATATCAGTTATCAGTTGTAAACATGAGAATAATATATATTTTCATTACAATAATAAAATTTATTAAAATAAAACATTAAAATTAAAATAATACACGCAACACCTTGGCAACAAACAACCGCAGGCAATTTTAACCGACCTACACAACAACAAATATCTCCTCATAAAATCAGAGGACATCAACTACAAAGAATGACGTCGACCAGCGAAGAAGAGGAAGACAAACAAACAAATAGCTACAATGATTGGCAAGAAATAAGAAGCACAAAAAAAACAAAATCCAAAAAATAAAACCAAGTTCCATCACAAACGAAATCCAAACTAATAATGGCTACGATCTGTTGACTCAAGAGGCAGAGACAAACAAAGAGTGCACCGAAGTCCTTGAAACACCAAGACCTCCCCCAATATTTGTACATGGAGTAAAACGCTACACCAAAATGATAAAACGGATTCAAAACGTCGCAGAAGACGAACAGTACCAAACAAAGACTTTAGCCAATAATGTTGTTAAAATAAACTGGCAAACTCCTGAAACATATAGGAAACTGACCCGAGAATTCAAAGAACAAAATATTTACTACCACACATTTCAAATGAAAAAAGAGAGGGCCTACAGAATAGTAATAAGATACCTACATCATTCCACAAACTTACATAATACAGAACTACCAAACATCCCCTCAATCTATTTTTTGTAGATTTAGAACCCGCTACAAACAACAAAAATGTCTATAAAATAAAAGGTCTTCAAAACAGAATAGTAAGAATTGAACCCCCCCCCCCCGTACAAATAAAAACAATATAATACAATGCACCAGGTGCCAACAGTATGGACACTCAAAATCGTATTACAACAAACCATACTTATGCGTGAAAACTCCACAACTTGCCCTAAAACAAGAGAGACCCCCCGCTAATGCGAATTATGCGGAGGAAACCACCCCGCGAACTACAGGGGATGTGAGCACTACCAAGAAATCTACAAAGGGAACACCAGAAACCACGGAAAAGTCAACACAGCACCACCGATATTTACAAACGATGCTTATACAAGAAACTTGGAACAACCTTTTTACCTCCTCAACAAAGTAGTTATGCGGAAGCAGCAAAATAAAACACAAATCAAAGTGAAGACACAACTACGGTGCTAACCAAATTCTTAAATGAAATTAAAACCTTATTCAATCAACTACTTCAACAGAACAGATGGTCCTAAATATGATCATAATGCCAATCAACAAAATTAAATAAAAATGGCGAAGATTACGAATAGCACAATGGAACGCCAATGCCCTTCCTAGCTATCAAGAAGAAATAAAGATATTTCTGGGCATCAATTTTATTATAGGCATACTAATAATTAGTGAAACGCATTTCACAAACAGAAGCCACATTAATATACCAAAATATAGATTTTACCACACCAACTATCCTGATGGGACAACCCACGGGGGCACCGCAATACTTGTTAAAAAAACAATTAAACACCACGAACTACCAAAATACGAAAAACACATTCAAGCAACGTCAGTAAAAATTTTAACACTTCCATACAACATTACTATTACAGCAGTCTATAGCCCACTACGATATAATTTAAAACAAAAACATTTTGAAAGTTTCTTCCAAACACTGCGACGAGAATTTATTGCAGGAGGGGACTTGAACAGCAAACACACGCTCTGGGTATCGCGTCTCATAACAACTAAAGGTAAAGAATTAGCAAAAGTACTTCAAAATAAGAATTACCACTTCATCTCAACGGGAACACCAACATATTGGCCAACCCATCCCAACAAAACCCCAGATTTACTGGACTTTTTCATAACTAATGGTGTAGCACAAACATACTCAGATATTACTTCAAATTATGATCTGTCATCGGATCATAGTCCTATAATAGCTACGTTAAATACTTCTGCAATAGTTATGAAGCCCAAACCACATTTGCACAACGCCAAAACAAACTGGAACGTATACCAGCAAATATTAGAAGACGCTATAGTACTACCAACAAGACTAAAAGAACCTGAAGAAGTTGCAGAAGAATATAACAACTTCGTCAAAATACTACAACAAGCCCCGAAAGTAGCCACTCCGAACATCGATTTAAGAAAACTAATAATAATAATATACAATTAGAAATAAAAAAAATTAATATCTGAAGAACGAAGAGCCAGATCAATTTGGCAACGAACTAGAACACCAGACAAGAGAGTTAGATTTAACCGTTTATGCAACAAGCTAAAAACCAAGCTGCAAGAACTAAAAAACAACTCAATTGCTACACATATTTCTAACCTCTCAAGGTTTGATAACTCCATTTAGAAGCCCATTAACCTAATGGCCCCAACACCACCAGGTCCATGGACAACAAACGCTAAAAATAGGTTGGCCTCTTCGCCGAGTATTTTGCAGAAGTCTTTACACCACAAAATAATGATCAGGTACAAGAAGTCGCAATCTCGAAACTACTTGAAAAACTCATACTCAACAGATTGAACATAGACTTAAATCCGCAGCATTGGATTCCAAATCACCAGTTCGGGTTTCGACATGCACATTCGACAACACAACAATGCCATCGAATCGTAAATATCATGAACAAATCACTAGAAGATAAGAAATACTGCACAGCTGCATTCATAGATATAAGTCAAGCTTTCGATAAAGTGTGGCACCCCGGACTCCAATCGAAAATAAAAAGAACTCTTCCAACCAGTTATTTTGAACTGATGAAGTCTTACCTACAAGAGCGCCAATTTGAAGTGAGAGTAAACGAAGAAACATCTAATGGACAACCAGTTTTATCAGGCGTACCACAAGGTAGCATCTTAGGACCACTACTGTATGTTCTATACACACAAGATTTACCCACAACCGCACAAACATCCACAGGAACCTTCGCGGGCGACACCGCCATATTCTCAGTACAAGATATCATCATAGCCTCCACAAATTTACAACATCACTTATATCTAATAAACACATGGATGAAGAAATGGAAGATCAAACCTAACGAATCCAAATCATCGCACGTAACCTTCACTCACAGAAAAGGCACCTGCCCACCCGTAAACATCAATCAAGAAACCATATCGCAAAGAGACAATGTTAAATACTTAGACCTAACTTTCGATAGCGAACTAAATTGGAAACAACACATAAAAAAGAAACGAACTCAGCTTGATATAAAAACTAAAGAACTCTATTGGCTCATAAGAAGGAAATCCCGATTGTCATTGGAAAACAATATCTTGATCTATAAAGTAGTGCTAAAGCCGATATGGACTTACGGCAACGAGTTCTGGGGATGCGCCAGCAAGCCCAACACAGCAATAATTCAGAGAGCTCAATCTAAAATACTCCGAGCCATAACAGATGCGCCTTGGTACGTATCAAATCATACCTCACATACAGACCTCAAAATCCAATATGTCAGTCAAGTAATTCGAGAAATCACCACCAAACACCACAGCAAACTAAAAACCCATCGAAATCCACTTCTACAGCCCCTGCTTTACCTCCCAGAAAACAGAAGAATCAGGAAATGCTGGCCAATAGACAACAAAGAAAACTGATCACTGGATGTTAGCTTCTCCAACACACTAATTGTACATTATACTCTTAACAATGTTCTAGCCATCTAATTGGCTCATAGATTGTAATACATTCTGATTGCCAATAAAGAATAAAAAGAATACCTAGAAGGATTTTCCGCCACAAAAAAATTGTTATGCGCCAAATAACAATTGGTCCTCACTAAAATGGAGGCTGCCGCTGCTCAATCGCAGAAGGAATGGGTCCTGTATAAAGGATATGGGCGCCACACAAAGCCGACGTAATTTCTCGGACGATTTGTGGTCGTCGATCAGACCGATAGCCAATGTTTTGGCATTAAATAAAACACAACAAGTATTTGACACCCCAATAGACATTTATTTAAAAGAATAATTAATCACCGTGTAACAGTTGACAAAAAAAAAGGGAAGCGATAACTTGCAATATACAGCTTACAAAAGAAAACCAATATTTCTCATTCATGTAATATAAATAACAAAATGAAGCCTTCTCTAATAGAGCTAACAATGCTATTGAGTCTAATTATGATAAACAAAAAAATATCTTTCCAAGAGCGCAAAAACAGTTCATTAACTCAGAAACATAATTATAAGCTGCAGTGTTCAATCTATTGAACAAAGTAACTAAACTGTAAAATTATTATTTTTATAACAAAAGAAAATCAACTTGCGCCCAATTTGATTTAGGGTTTCTAAGTATTTGGATATAGCCCTACACCCTATTATATTAACATTAGCTGATATAAAAGTAATCCGTACTCGCTTCGGCGGTACATATACTAAAATTGGAACGATACACAGAAGATTAGCATGGATGAGCTAGAGAAAACCATGCATGAATCAAAAAACTCATCTCCTGGTCGAGATTCTGTAACCTACAACATGCTAAAGCACCTACCTAATACTGCCAAACTTGAACTGCTGCATTTGTACAATCAAATATGGGAAGAAGGATTTTATCCTGAACAATAGCAAGAGTTAGTCATAATTCCTATTTTAAAACCTGAAAAACTCCCCAAAATCTCATTACCGCCCAATATCCTTAACTAGCTGTCTGAGTAAGATACTTGAGAAAATGGTCAGTTTTCTCTTGATTTGGGTACTAGAAAAGCATAACATGTTATCTAAATTTCAAATGGGTTTCAGAAAATTTAGATCGACAACTGATCAACTTGTTTATTTAGAAAACGCTATCCAAACCAGCTTTATCCAGAGGAACCATCTGACCGCTGTCTTTTTTGACTTAGAGAAGGCTTACGATATGACGTGGCGGTATGGGGTCTTGCAAACGTTACACGAGTGGGGCCTGAGAGGTTGCCTACCGACATTTATTGCTAGCTTTCTAACCAATGGAAAAATCAGAACGCGAGTTGGCAATATTGAGTCCAAAGCATACAACATCGAGAATGACATACCTCAAGGTTTTACACTTAGCGTACTCTTATTTGCAATAGCCGTAAATAGCTTATTATCAGGCATGGATCGGAGAATTGGGAGGAGTTTATATGTTGACGATCTTTGTATCTTTTATTCAGAAAACAACTTTGAAAATATACACCATGTTTTGCAAGAAGCCATTGACTCACTAACAAATCGCGCAGAAAGTCTAGGCTTCTGTTTTTCTACGGAGAAAACACAATCCGTACACGTATTTGACAATCGTTTGAGTGAGTCGATGTGAGTGTTGTTTGTGAAAATGGAAAAAATCGAGTATCGAGCTGTCATTAAATATTTGTTTTTGAAAGGCAATACGCCTACGCAAATCAAAGATGAGTTGGACTCTGTGTATGGGGACTCTGCGCCATCATTTACCACAGTGGAATTTTGGGCAGCTGAATTTAAACGTGGCCGTACCAGCTTGGGAGACGATGAACGTTCGGGACGTCCAAAAACTGCAACCACTGACGATAACATCGCTAAAGTTCACCAAATGGTGCTAAACGACCGTCGAATTAAAGTGAGAGAGATAGCAAAGGCTATGAATATGTCCAAAGAACGTGTTTGTCACATATTCAATCAAGATTTAGGCATGAGAAAGCTGTCCGCGTGTTGGGTGCCGCGTTTGCTCACGTTAGACCAAAAACGTGTTCGAATGAACATTTCCAACGCTCTGTTGGCGCAGTTTAGGCGCAATAAATCAGAGTCTTGGCGCCGATTAATTACTGTAGATGAAACTTGGATACACCATTATACGCCCGAAACAAAAATACAGTCAAAACAGTGGACTGCGAACGGGGAATCGGCTCCAAAAAAAGCAAAAACTGTTATGTCGGCTGGGAAAGTGATGGCGACTGTTTTTTGGGATAGTCATGGAGTTATCTTAATCGATTATCTTCAAACATGAAAAACCATTACAGGAGCATACTACGCATCATTACTTGACAAGCTGAAGGCAGAAATTGCGGAAAAACGACCACATTTGCAAAAAAAGGAAATCCTGTTTCACCAAGACAATGCGCCGTCTCACACCTCCGCGGTTGCCATGGCGAAAATCTACGAATTACGGTTTGAACTGCTTGACCATCCTCCTTACTCACCAGACCTAGCCCCAAGCGACTTCTTTTTGTTCCCTCATCTAAAAATTGCGCTCGGAGGACAGAGAGGACGGAGATTTTCGTCAAATGAGGAGGCAATCACCTTCGTGAACAATTATTTTGCAGAGAAAAACGCCGAGTACTATTTGGACGGGTTAAAGAGATAGGAGCATCGCTGGGAGAAGTGTGAGAAGACTTACAAGGAAACTATGTAGAAAATTAAAAATAAATTTAAAGAAAAAAACGTCTTGTATCTTTGTTAGGTCGGAAACTTTTCAGACCACCCTCGTATGGTATATGGAGCAGCTCGCAACTCTTATCTAAAAGCGCTCGATCACATTCATGCCACGGACATAAGGCTGTCCATTGGGGCTTTTTGTACGAGTCCCACAGAAGCCTTGTATTCTGAATCGGGTATCCCACCTTTAAAATACAGGAGAAATTGTCTTCTCATAAATTATGGAATTAAAATATGGGTTCAACCGCGTCATCCTAATCATGGATTATTATATAACGAGGAGCAAGTATTACTCTATGCGAATAAACCAACTAGAACTCTTCCAACCGGTATTCGTCTACATTATATTTTACGAGAACTCAACGAAACACTGCAACCCGTGTATCACTTCGGAGTTTATGAAGTGCCGCCCTGGCAACTCCAAATACCTAAAATTGACCTTTCCTGTGTACAAGGCGCTAAAAGAGAAACCAACAATAAACTCTTTTACAATAGTTTTAAAAGCATTTTAGAACATCACCCTGGTGCGGAAGCAATTTATACCGACGGGTCGAAAACCGAGGAGGGAGTTGGCAGTGCTTTTGTCATAGCAGATGACTCTTATCCTTGGAGAATTCACCAAGCTGCTAGTTCGTTTACAGCTGAACTGTATGCATTATGGCAAGCTTTGCGCAGCATAGAATTCTCCAATAAGTCAGATTTTTTAATTTGTACAGATTCGTTGAGTTCCCTGGAATCTAGTATATTGAATAAATTTTCGTTGGGCCTTCTAGTTCAACAAATCCAAACTCTACTCGATTGGCTTTCTCGAACGGATAAACAAATAACTTTAGTTTAGATACCTGGACACATAGGAATCCAGGGAAATAAAAAGGCTGATCTAGCAGCCAAATCAGCTGTCGAACTTGATAATCTAGAGAACATTCCTATTCGTTCAAATGACCTTAAAGATTATTTAAAAGAGAAGATTCTCAACTCATGGCAAATACGATGGAATAGTGTAAATACTCACCTTAAGGCAATTAAACCTATAGTAACTCCTTGGAAAAACAAAACCTGCTTATCAAGACCCGAACAAGTTGTTATTACTCGTTTGAGATTAGGTCATACTCGTTTGACACCTTCCTACCTTCTACAAGGCATCGATCCTCCTATTTGCTATGAGTGTCAAACTCAACTCACAGTAGGTCATATCTTAGTGGATTGTCCCACTTACAACGAAGCTCGTCGAAGAGCTTCTCTCCCGAATAACGTTATTGAAATCTTATCACCAAGTATCGAAGATAAGATTATCGTCTTCATAAGAGAAATAAACTTATTAAATAAACTGTGATATGATAGCATACTTTAATACTTTTATTAACTTGTATACCAATCTACTATTTTACACAATATCCTTTTTTGTATATATACAAACAATTTTATCTATTTATTTATATACGAGGATGAATTGATAAATCTCCGGCCTAACCCATATGGGATACAAATTTTTGCAATGTTTTTACGGCATTTTATTTTTTCATAATTTATCAGTATGGCTGTGAAATAACAAAAATTTCTGTCAAACAATAATTGTTTGGCAAGTTGTCAAAGTCGATAAAGTTTTGTGTGGTGTTAAAATGGAAAAAGCTGAAATTCGTGCGGTTATTAAATATTTTCACATTAAGGGTTTATCCCCAAAAGAAATCAAAGCTGAGCTAGACGGGACATTAGGCGAATCTTCTCCTTCCTATAGCACAGTTAAAACCTGGGTTGCGGACTTTAAACGGGGTCGCAAAAGCACAGATGACGCACCGCGTTCAGGAAGACCGAAAACTGCCACCACAACGGAAATTGTCGAAAAAGTCCATAGAGTTGTGTTGAATGATCGGCGATTGAAGTTGGCTGAAATAGCAGATACCCTGGGCATTTCAACGGAACGAACATATCATATCCTAACCGAAATTTTGGGAATGAGAAAGTTATCGGCACGTTGGGTGCCGCGGCTGCTCACAGTGGAACAAAAGCTGACTCGCAAAACAGTTTCAAGTGAGTGTTTAGACTTGTTTAATCGAAATTCAGTGGACTTTCTGCGACGGTTTGTAACAATGGATGAGACGTGGATTCATCACTACACACCCGAAACAAAGCAGCAATCAAAACAGTGGACTGCCAAAGGAGAACCTGCTCCGAAGAAAGCCAAAACAGTTCCGTCAGCCGGAAAAGTTTTGGCTTCAGTCTTTTGGGACGCCAAGGGAGTACTTTTCGTTGATTATCTTCAAAAAGGTAAAACAATCAACGGAGTATACTATGCTACCTTACTGGATGAATTAAAAAAAAATATTGAAGAAAAACGACCTGGATTAGCAAAGAAAAAGAATTCTGTTTCACCAGGACAATGCACCTTGTCACAAGTCGGCAATTGCCATGGCAAAAATCAATGAATTGCAATTTGAATTGTTACCCCATGCCCCTTATTCACCAGACTTAGCCCCATCGGATTTTTATTTATTTCCAAACCTAAAAAAATTTCACGCTGGAAAGAAATACGAGTCCGATGAAGAAGTGATTGCTGCCACAAACGCCTATTTTGACGAGTTAGAAGAAAAGGCTTATAGGGACGGTATAAGAGCACCTGAACAAAGGTGGACCAAGTGCATTGAACTCGATGGGGACTACGTAGAAAAATAAAATTTTTGTTAACCTGATATTCTTTTGTTTTATTGCCTAGGCCGGAGACTTTTCAATTTATCCTCGTAGCTATACTTATTTATACCTCATATTTTATTTATACAGACTGATTTTAAATATACTACTATTTTAGATTTTGTTAATAAGTTCATATTTTGTTATTATCGTCTTTTATTCATTGATGTTTGTTTTGCTTCTATGGTCCAGTACAGTGGCGTGCAGTGAGAATTTAGGCTAGGGAAGCAACCACGATTTTAATTATAATACACCTAGGTACATGCGCGGATTAACGGGGAGGGAATAATCCCCCCCCCCCAATTTAGAAATAAGTTTACATAGAATAGAAACAAATAATGTTTGTTTAATTATTATTTATTAAAACAATTATTTTTCCAAAGATTTCCCCCTCAAGTAACTTCTCTGGATCCGCCCCTGCTAGGTACAATAAAAAACAGTGTTATAATTATTAAGCTTAAAAGTTTTTCAAAGAAGCACTTTTACACTTTATACTTATGGAATTTGTTGACTATCATTCTTTATTTAAAAAAAACTACTACTACGTATCAATTTTCCGGTCTTTCTTAGCAAAATACCGGTACAGGTTTTAATCTTTGTTGTTAAATTTGAAAGATCTGGTTTTGATCTGCCTTTCTTAATAATTTGTAATTTCTCTCCAAAACTGTATGCGAAAAATTCCTTATTAATAATTTACAAACTGAACAAAAAATCGTCCCGATTCGGCTATATCGAAGGTACTCGAACCTTTCACCGAAGCAGTTGAATTTGCAGTCGTGACGATAATGCAATTTTAAATTTACATACAAAAAACTAAATAGAACTATTTGTCTTTAAAAAAATACAACTTATAAATTAAAATAATAAAATGCGACAAAATACAGTCTCATTCGCAGATTTACATTACTTAAGTAACACTAAATCGAACAAATAACCAAATTATAATAAATAAACATTTGGGAACGAAGCACAATAAAAATTACGACCAAACACATGTTAACCAGCCAAACAGCATCCGTCTATTATAACACCCCACGCTCGCTGATTCACGCCAAGGTTAAGAGAAGAGCATTTGTAAGCAGTGCTTTCCGTGCAAGTTTAATGAGCCTAATTTTAAATAGTACTCTAAATAATTATACTTTTTGCTGTACAGAGTTGATATTGAGCTTTAATTTGATAAATATTTCAATTTAAATAAACGATAACCATAATTTTACAAAATTATTTTTGTTAGCATTGTTTTTATTTTTAATAAATTCTCAAGGCAAGCATTGCTTCCATTGCTTCCATGGACCGCACGCCACTGGTCCAGTATCAATATAGTATTTATGAAACGCGGCTAATAACCTTAGTTGTTGATGCCGCTATATCAATTTAAAAAAAAGTAATCCACCAAAATAGTAGACGCATTAACGGTCGATTGCGCAAACGCACGTAACACAACCGGTGGTTCTTCGAGACGCAAAAAAAAAGTAATACTAAATATTTAAAATTATAGCGATATCGGGCGTAGTGCGTCCAATTACTGTGCAAAACGCAGAATAAAGATTAAATAAGGCGAATAATGCAAATAATAAAATTGCATCAGATCTGAAAATAATAAATTGTATATAAATGTGCAATATTAATCAATAAAATTAATCGAACACTTCCGCTGTACATAAAAATATTTAGCGCAAATTACCTTAAAATACTTAATAGCATTATATGAATTAAATTAACATACGATAAACAATACAATATTTCTTTTCAAAGAAAAGGTTAGCTTCTGATACGGTATTTCTACAAACATATACAGTCTGTATAACAAAAATAAATTGCAAACAGATAAAATCAAAGTGAGAGCATTATCTAGACAAAAAAAGAGGCGCATACTAGTGCATTTAAGCGTACACAACACCTGCCTGAATCTAGTTATCAACAATTTTCTTTTAATCATACAATTCGAATAAAGTATTTTAACTTTATTAGCGTTAAATTTTATTATTAATATTTAAATGTTTCTCCAATTTCAAATTAACGTTTATAATAAACGACGTAATTTACCAGCACTCGCACCACAATAGAGAAATTAATCACAGAAACACAGTACCTTGCGAAGTTGTTGAAAGATGATACCTTAACAAAGAATACTGGATCAGCTGGACTCCTAAGGGTAGCAAAACCCGGAAGATATGACGTCTTCACAGATATTTAAAATAGTCGGAAGGAAACCAGTTTTAAAAAGGAACGTCCTGCGCGATACATTTACTTCTCTGTGACAGCTGCGTCTTAATTTTTCTTCCCCAACACCGGGGTAGCGGGCAACCAACGACGACCCATACAATTGCTACAACAAACTTTATCCAAAATACTACCCTACCTCATAGGGTAAATTACATTCCATAGAATTGAATAAAGTACGACACTATTTGACTAAATTTGACCATTTTCTTCTATAGCATCTGAATCATATTGTTTTTCCGACGAAATATATTCACGTCCGGACGTGATAAAGTACGGTCTATATCGCGCAGTTTCGTGAACTAGCGTTCGAATCGCACAAGTAACAGCTGGGAGTTGATTAGCCCAAGTTCTCTGGTTCTCACGAATATAAATGGACAACATAGTTTTATAACTCTGTCAACTCTTTCTGATAGATTGTTTTGTGGAAGATGTAGCGCATTAAACATTATGATGACATCGTACTTTTTACAAAGTTTTCTAAATTCATTACTTTTATATTGCACTCCATTATCATATATTATAATATACTGTATATGGGACTTCCTCCGAGATACAGGTAATTTACTTCTCTATCATAGCTGCGTCTTAATTTTTCTTCCCCAACACCGGGGTAGCGGGCAACCAACGACGACCCATACAATTGCTACAACAAACTTTATCCAAAATACTACCCTACCTCATAGGGTAAATTACATTCCATAGAATTGAATAAAGTATTACACTATCACAGTAAAATTAAAGATTTTTCTCCTCAAAGAGGAAAATGTGACGTTTTCTCTTCTACTTGTCAAGAGCGAGAGAGAGGCCCCAAAAACTCGAAAAATACTCGAGGTACCAATTTGAACGACGAGGCCAGCCCCTCACGGAACAACAATTAAATCGCGCCGCCATACAAATAAATAAAAATAGTGTGAACAAAGTTTAAAGCGTGACAAAATTATGGTCATCCGTTTTGTGAGTTATAACATCATTTCAGCTCAGGGCTTAGGGCCCCGAAACTTGCAAAAAACACATTTTGTGGGACTTCGAGGTAAAAATACATAAATTACATAGAATTGTAGCTTTGGTTCTGTAGATTCTAAAACTGGAACTTGTCAAGAAATTATATGGTGCAAAAGGCCACTATTTAAAAATTTCGAGTTAAGTACGTAGATGTAAAATAGAACACATAAGCTACCTCTGTAATAAAAAATTATGTACATTTTTGTACAGATTCTTATTGATTTTTAAAGTCTTAATAAGAGCTTCCAGTTGGAAATGCACGTAAATTCGATAAGCGAAAATTGAGGTTTCACATTTATGCAAATTTCTCGTTTCAAGCACTGTAGAAAAAATGTATTGGTGTGAAATTGTAACCACGTTTTTCGCAATTACGATGGTCCTTGATTTATGAATTTTAAAGAAATATTAACCAAGATGTGTAATAAATGAATCATACCGCGCCTGTCCCTCATGTACAAATTTACAAATGTACATATTTATTTGTCTCTTATCATTTACTAATAAATTTTCGTTTTTGTTTTCTGCTTGCAATTATTCGTAACCAAAGTATATTGTATAACCAACAAAATAAATTGTCTACATAATTAGAGGTAAAGTTACAAATATACAGTCTGTCTAGTAAGAGCGTGGCAGGGATTATTCACAGTTGAATGAAATGAGTGCTGCGTACGCATCTCGTTTCAAAGCAGTGTTCCTGTGTTTACACCCAAAAGGACCACAAAAGTCGCAAACACATGGTCAAATCAAGATCGTTCGTTCAAAAGTGGGCGAAACGATATACGGAGACGAAAACTGTGGATGATTTGCCGGATCGGAAAAGACGTGAAGATAGTTGTGCGCCTATTTCAAAGCAATAGTACGTTGTCACTGCGCCAAGGACACGCAAAATTACGACAAAAAGGTTTGAGAATGTCGTGTGAAACCATTCGACGTTATCTCCGTGCACACGATATACGATGGCGCAGCACAATCCAAAAACCATTATTATCAGAGAAAATTGTGAGCACACGACTAGCTTGGGCACACGAACATAAAGATCGCAACTGGAGTAACGTAATTTTTACGGACGCATCTTCTTTTTGGGCACATTGCCTACTGCAACGATCCTGGTCTACGGCTACCAATAGACTTGTCCAACGAACAGTTAAACACGCAGTAAAGGTTCATGGTTGGGATTGCTTCTCGGAGCAAGGATTTGGAAACCTTTACCTTTTTACTGACATCCTGAATGCAGAAAAATGTTAACAATTTATCAGAAAGCTTTAATTCCATCTGCTCAACGCTGGTATATCAGTAAAGATGAAGATTGGATACTCCAAGAGGACAACGACCCGAAACATCGAAGCCGACTCTGCCGGGCCTGGAAAGAGGAAAATGTAGTTGTGACACTCAACTGGCCTTCACAATCGTCCGATGCAAATCCAATAGAAAATGATGGTCGCTCATCAAGAGGAAGCTTTTAACGTAAAGTTTTTAACAACTGAAATTCGACGAATTTGAAGGTCTTTGCCACACGAATACGCCATTTCTTTAGTGGAAAGCATGCGTCGGAGATGCCAGTCTATTATAGATGCAGGTGGCGACTGGACTAATTATTAATGTAAGTGCATTTTAGCTCTAATCCTATCGAATATAATTCTTATAACGTCAAAGCTAATAAGTTTATTTCTCTTTCAGATAGGTCTGCCATGCTCTTACTAGACAGACTGTACATTCAGATTAGTATAAGACTGTCATAAAACTGTTCTCCCAAAATGTTTTTGTTACTTAATTTTATATACACCGTGTTCGTTGTAACATTTGCTATAGGGAATTAGTACGGGAAATCTGAAATATGCCAAATAGTTCGTTCTCGAATAAAAGTCGGTGAAATTAATAGTTGCAATCGATAGATAAGATATTCTAATGTACTGTCCAAAAATATTATTCTTAATAACAATCCCAATTCTTCAGAAATTATAAATTCATGAATTATTTGCAAAACATTAATTTAAAAGCCGAAACGTGCAAAGTCGACGAGACTTGCCTCCGCACGGGTTCGTGGAATGCAAGATCGAACCCCGTTACAAGCAAGACTTTTTTTAAATTTTATTTGTCATTAATCTTTAATTTAATAACAATTTAAATAATTTGTTATTATTTTTTATTCGAAAAACGTACAAGAAATAATGAATTAAAATGAAAAATGCTTTTTCATACTGCATACTACAAATACCAATTTTTACAATATTAGTTTATTAACACTGAAAATCCTGAAGATTTAAGTACATTTAAAGTTTCAGTATTGACAAGTACTTATTTTACATTTTATTTATTTTAATTTGTCTTATTAATTGGGTATCATTATTTTTTATTTCTAATTTATTATTTCTTGTGCGTTTTTCGAATAAAAGAATAATAACAAATTATTTAAATTGTTATTAAATTAAAAATTAATGACAAATAAAATTCAAAAAAAAGTCTTACTTGTAACGGGGTTCGATCTTGCATTCCATGAGCGCGTGAGGTTTAGCAAGTCACGTTCGAAAAACGTACAAGAAATAATAAATTAGAAATAAAAAATAATGACACCCAATTAATAAGACAAATTAAAATAAATAAAATGTAAAATAAGTACTTGTCAATACTGAAACTTTAAATGTATTTAATCTTCAGGATTTTGAGTGTTAATAAACTAATATTGTAAAAATTGGTAGTTGTGGTATGCAGTATGAAAAAGCATCATCAGTTTTCATTTTTAATTCATTATTTCTTGTACGTTTTTGTACTTTGCGTTTATATCAAGGCTCATTCAGAACCGAAAGTAGTGCTGAACTAGCTCATTTGAGTTTAGAATTAGAACTAGTGTAATTTAGTTTTTCGAGGTTGTCACAGTCGTGAACCATGACAAATGAAATGTCATTGAAATCATTGTTAAATTAAGATTTGTATTTTCAAATGTCAAAATTTGACATTTATCGATAGTTGGTACCAACCACGATAAAATTCCCCAAATTTTAAAAGTGCGAATTTTTATTTTAAAACGGATAAAATTAGTAAAAAAGAGGTGCAAAGTACAAAAAATAGTATAAAGAACTCGTTTTATAAGACATTTATTGCACTCATGTTTTAAAAAACTCCCGCTACGCGGTCGTTTTTTAAACTAGCATTCGTGCAATAAATCATGTCGTATAAAACTTGTTCTTTAATATACTATTTTCGAATAAAAAATAATAACAAATTATTTAAATTGTTATTAAATTAAAGATTAATGACAAATAAAATTTAAAAAAAATCTTGCTTGTAACGGGGTTCGATCTTGCATTCCACGAGCCCGTGCGGTTTGCCAAGCCACGTTTACCATTGAACCACGGAGGCAAGACTTTCCAGGTTTGAGCTTTTAAATTAATGTTTTGCAAATAATTCATGAATTTATAATTTCTGAAGAATTGGGATTGTTATTAAGAATAATATTTTTGGACAGTACGTTAGAATATCTTATCTATCGATTGCAACTATTAATTTCACCGACTTTTATTCGAGAACGAACTATTTGGAATATTTCAGATTTCCCGTACCAATTCCCTATAGCAAATGTTACAACGAACACTGTGTATAAATTTAACAAAAACAAGCAGGGAAAATACAGAACAAGAAAAGTAAAAAACAACCAAATTTACCGTAAATACATAGATTAAAACTACTAAAGACCACGTTAACAGCTATCAGATAATCTTCCTAAATTTCTTATGCGGGGCAGGCGCGATATGATTCAGCAAGATACACCTACAGCCGGTGGCACATACCGGTGGGAATGGTGTCTTACATTTTATTACACATCTTGGTTAATATTTCTTTAAAATTCATAAATCAAGGACCATCGTAATTGCAAAAAACGTGGTTACAATTTCACACCAATACATTTTTTTGTTAAATTCTACCTTTCCCGAGACAAAACGGTGTAAAGCAAAACCTAATCGAATTTAATTAGATTTGTACAGTGCTTGAAACGAGAAATTTGCATAAATGTGAAACCTTCTCAATTTTCCAACCGGAAGCTCTTATTAAGACTTTAAAATCAATAAGAATTTGTACAAAAACATACATAATTTTTTATTATAGAGGTAGCTTATAGATTCTATTTTCCATCTACGTACTTAACTCGAAATTTTTAAATAGTGCGCTTTTGTTCCATAGAATTTTTTGAAAAGTTTCAGTTTTAGAAACTACAGAACCAAAACTACAATTCTATGTAGTTTGTACATTTTTACCTTGAAGTCCCACAAAAGTGTCATAATTTGATGCAAAGTGCACTCTACTATAATTAAAAAGAACTCTAAATAAGAACCTTGTAAGTCAAAGCGATTAGATCAGGGTAACTGATGTTATTGGTAAGGTGAATCAAATTTTTACTTTCTAATGTAGAGGCAAAATCTAATTCTAATTATGTTAATCTCTTAAATTTTTGTATATTCTTTTGTTTTTATCACTGCCTATTCACAATCACTGTCTTATTAAACGTTCCAATTTGGTAATTGATAATTTTTAAATTAATTAAAAGGGACTTCCTTAATAAAGAAATCTTTAATAAAAGTTTTCTTAGCCGACGTTAACACATCTCGGCTGCTATTTTTTCATTTTAATATACTTTATGTCATTGTTGGTATGTTATTTGCATGGCACGTCATTTATTTATATATTGCAGAACTGCCATTGGTTATTAAACTATTCAATGAGATTTTTATTTGATTTTACGAGAATAATGCACTTACCTACTTCTTTCGATAAGAATTTCTGAAAGACAATTTTTCTTAATGTCTTTTTTTAATGAGTACAGGTATAATGAAACGCATAATACGTATTATACAAATATTATTTCAAGTAAAAAATGAAGCTACATATTTATCTCTTTTATTTAATACGATAATTCCTTCTAGCTTTCACCATTTACTTTAAGTATTATTATTGTTATCTATTCATGTTGTTGTACATTTAATTGCTCTATATATTTTTTGGGCATTGCCGTCCTTTTCTTATATAAAAACATTTTATATGCAATAACTATTCTGTAATAGTAAAAGTGTATCCTAAAGCTATAGCCTCTTGCCAAATTTATGTATAAACACAATCAACGTTTGTTCTAATTTTTTTCTGTAGCACGTTCACCTTATTGGATTAGAACTACCAAGAGGAAGTAGGGGGGGCATTAATTTTTGCTTCAACAAGCATGTGGCTTAATAGGCAGATAACATACTAAATCGCTGAGAAGCTGAATATAATTTGTATTTATTAAAACATAAAAGAGTAAAAGTGGAGCATAACTCATTCTGAAGAATTCGGATATGAATAAGAATAGTATTAAAGAATCCTTGATGTAAAATGCAGTGCTTTTAAAATTTTTCTTGCGGAACGTTTTAGTGGACGTTTATTAAAGCTTCATTAGTGTTTCAGCTGTGACATAGAAAGGGTGCCTGAAAACTGGTAGTGTCAACATTAATATTCAGTGTTTTTAATAATCAGCAATAAAAAGTGAATTTTAAATAATAATATTTAAAAATGAGTGTAATTTTTAATATACTCGCAGTTACAATTACCATCGCAGTCGGGATTATCACCTATTTTAAATGGGCTTTTAACTACTGGAAACGTAAAGGAATTCCATACATACAACCAGTATTTCCCTTTGGTACACTAGAAAATCCTGTAACTGCCATAGATTACATAGGGGTTAGACTTTTAAAGCAGTATCAAGAGTTAAAATCTCAAGGACATAAGCATGGGGGTTTGTATATATTTACAAGTCCACTTTATGTACCCATAGATCCCGAATACATCAAAAACGTTTTATCTAAAGATTTTCAACATTTCTCGGATCATGGAATTTATTATAATGAAAAGGATGATCCTATTAGTGCAAATTTATTTACGCTTGGTGGAAATAAATGGAAGGCTCTACGTACAAAATTAGCTCCCACATTTACACCAGGAAAAGCAAAATTGATGTTTGATACATTACTTGCGTGTAGTGATCAATTAGTGCAAGCAGTGAATGAAAGATCTCAAAGAAAAGAAGCAGTCGATATAAAAGATACTTTAGAATGCTTCACAATTGATATAATAGGATCTTGCGCCTTTGGTATAGAATGTAACACTTTTAAAAATCCTAATAGTAAATTCAGAAAATATGGAAAAAGAATATTCGTCGCTGCAACGAAAAGGGATGCCATTAAAAATATTACAGCGTACGCAAATCAAAATCTTGCAAGGTTTTTGGGCATAACCACGACAAATGAGAAAGTAGCAGAATTTTTCACGGGTATTGTGAGAGACACGGTGAAGTTTAGAGAAGAGACTAATTTTGTACGAAAAGACTTCATGCAAATTTTAATTGACATGAGCAATAACAATAAATCTGGCAGTGAAGAAGAAAATGGTCTTGGAAAAGGGTTTGCAGTTGAAGAAATGGCTGCGCAAGTGTTTATATTTTTCTTGGCTGGTTTTGAAACTTCATCTACGACGATGTCATTTTGCATGTTCGAATTAGCTATGAATCCGGATATTCAAGAAAAGCTAAGAGAAGAGGTGCTTGCAACACTTGAAAAATATGATCAGAAGTTTACTTATGAAGCTGTAATGGAAATGAAATACATGAATCAAGTTGTTGATGGTATGTTAATCTTTTATTTAATTATTTTCTTTCATAAATTAATATTTGAAATTTAATCGTAAAGCAGGATCTCACTTTATAATTTGGAAAATCAAAATTTGGGTTGACATTAGCTTTGTTTTTATAAACTTTGTAGTACATTTTTGAGACCGTCTATATCAGTGTTTCTCAAACTTTTTGGTGCGGGACTCCCTTTAGCACTTAAAAATTTAAAAGGACCCCCCGAAGAATGGGTATATGTAGAAAAACATCCCGGAGGTTTAATTTATATTTAGGAGTTAATTTCTTTTGTTTAATTGCATTGAAACACTCATGATTTTGATTAATAGCAGAATTATCTTTAGTAACAATAAAAATTAATATCATTTACAGCGAGCGTGTCATGCGAAAGGTAGTGCAACATTTAGTTGCGTCCCCGACTTACTTTTATGCAACTGTACGATATGAAGAGTAACTATCCTAGACATGAGTACAGATTGCGATGCGACATTGATATGTGATGATAGATGCCAGATGAACGTGTTTTCGATTCGTATTGTTCATTCAGGTAGATATACATAGGTTATTACGCGGTTGACTCATTTTTGTATTTTTGGTTAAACTTTTTAGCGAACACTGTTACAAATGACAACGTTGTTCTATCATCGTTTAGGCAGGGAGTGGAAGGTCAGATTCCTAATAGCGCACAAATTTTTGAATGTTATGGTCGGGCTCGTATTAAAATATTTATAAGGTTATTACTAGAATTACTAGAAAGTCGCCATATAAACATAAGTATTTTAAATTCACAGAAATGGCAATGAATCTCTTTCGTAAGCTGATTCATTTAGTTTTATAGGCATGAAAATTATTCTGTGTAGTAGGTACTATTTCCATTTTATGTATGGACATAGATATTATATTATTATTTAAATCATTTTTTTAATTATAATAAAATAATTATATAATTTTTTATTTCTAATATGTCTAAACAGAATTCATAGTAAAGTTATAAAATATTTGAAAAAAAAAATTATCTGTCAGGGTCAATCCATCTGAAGTGGTCCAGAAAATAATAAATTGGTAGCTCGACTATTTCAAAACGGGTAATATTTTTTGTGTTATCACCCCTAATATTGGCACTTTGAAACCACTGTTATTTTATTTTTATTCCTTTTGATTAAAATATGGCAGCCAAATTTTCTGCGTTTCGACGTTTTCTGCGTTTTTTGATGTATACATAAATCTTGATATCTCAAGAACGGTTAGTTCTAAAGACCTGCAGTAAAAACCATTGTACTGTTTACATGCCGGAATACATTTTTATTTCAAACATAATTTTTGTAGAATGCTTATTTATGGGTGTAATTTAACCCCGAAGTTTAATAACGTTTTTGCAAAATTTCCATTTTTTAGGGGGCCATATTTCCAGATAAAGGTGAAGTCTTAGGGCTGATTTTTCTGTTAATGGTACACAGTTAGGGTTAGTTTATGTATAAAATATTTCAAATCTAAAACTTTACTATTTTGGTATTTATGGGCTTTTAAAGTTCTCGTTTTTTCTATTTTTGGTCAACTTTGGCCCTATATATCTTCGATGGGCACGGATGGATTTTTGTTATATTAAGTGAGAATGAAGTACTATATGATGGCAAACTGTGGTAAAAATCTTAACTTTTATATTAGCCTGAGAACAGAGTTATGCTCAGTTGAAAACTGCAAATAAATTTTGTAAATAACCATAAAACTTGGTCATTATTAAACCATTAAACCGATCGCTTATCTTCTAAAGTAAGATAGGTAGCGAAAAATGTTAAATACAAAAGTTTTAGGGTTTTTTAAGATCTATTACAAGAAAGTATAAAGGATTAGTCAAAAAGTCATGACGAAACAAAGTTGCTTTTTTTTAATGGAACACCCTGTATATTATTCCACATTTCAAATTATTTCGAAAGGAATTAAATAGTATTTTTCAATTTTACCGCAAAATTCATTCAAGAAAAACATTTACTTGATACCAAAATATTATAAATAAGGAAAATAAGGATTAAAAAACGAAACACCCTATACATATTGGATTGGACAAAAAATTGACTAGTACAGCCAATACGAAATTTTTATCTGACTGGCAGCAAGAATAACGATAATATGGGCCTCTAATCACTAATCTATCGCTATATTCCGATTTCTCCAAGGAGATGCTAAGGTAAAAAAATGGCTGGACCATGATCTCGTTCGGCTCTCAACTAATTTTTCTCAGCTGCTTTATGACGAATATGTTATTCGTCTAAAAGTTAGTCCGAAAGTTACTTGAGCACATTTACTGATCCATGTATAACATACCTTCTTTCTTCGATAACACAAAAAAAGGCGAGGTACGAAAAAGCATTTAGACATTTTTGTTAGGAAATTAAATAAACTTTATTTTACCTTGTTCGTTTCTATATATCAAATAGTTTCCGAGAAAAATGCCAAAACCCGTTAGGGGGCGTGGTTTACTTTCATTATCTCTTCAAGCTCACTTTTACGGAATAATTTAACAACCCACAAGGAAGGCCTATGCAAAATCCAAGTAGTTACCTCAACTTTCCGCTACTCATGAAAATTTATTCTAAATTCTGAACTATTTCACGCTTCTCATTTTCAATCTTATTTTAAAGTTAGTTTAGTTTCAATTTTCAGCGTGTTTATTTTAATACACATTAGTAAATATAATCGAGTAGCAATTTTAACATTAAAGTTCGCCCCCTCCCCTCCCGCACAAGCTTATAGCTTCTGGGGCCTGGTTTCTATGGGTTGTAGCAATTCTTATTATTATAATCCTGTATAAAAAATATTCAATGGAAGATTTCAAAACTTCGTTTTAAATTAATGTTTGTTTCATTTTGACACATGCGCTATATCAAAAGGAATAATTTTTTTGTAAATATTAATATTGTCTTGTCTGTACACTATGCCTGTATCTGTTTCTCTTTTCACTATTTTATTATTTTTCAACAATCGTTACAATTTATTAATAATACACAATCGTTAAGTGTCTTTAAAGCAATAGTTCAGTAAAATAACAACGCGCGCAAATATTGTAAGTCACCGTGTGTGACCTTGTAGTATTCTCGGGTTGTTGGAATAACAGCCATACTGTCATATCTCCTGCTCGTCATTGCCAGCATGCAATGACGATGGCGATCGACAAGCCTCTGCGAACTGATCGTGGTGTGTCACTGGTCTGTGCGATATTTGAAGCTGCCTTAACAACTTCAAAGTACAGATAATCGAGTGAATATACTGTATATTTTTATGCTATCAAATAACGTTAACACACTGCATTCTGAAGGAAACGTGGCGGGATTGAACGGCACTTAAATAGCATGAAATGTTGCTGAGATTTTTATTAATCATCCCACAAAACAGATGATGGACGTTAATTTATTATTATTCAAACACGCAACTTTCTGCGTATTCACAATATTTAATATTCTAAATAAGTTCTCTAGAAGAACACTTTATTTAAACGGTATGACCCTACGAAGACAAATTCTAAATGTACTCGAATAGTCACACCATCTTCGTTAATTTAATTTTTAAAATAAATTGCAGCCCATGAAAACTGCAGCTAAATCTGCACACAAATACTGGTCTGTACATAGATTGACACTACACCACGGAAATGCAAATAAACTGTTTGCACAAAAACTGGTCTCTAACTAGATCTACAATATGGAATGATCAAAAATTTCCTTCATTAACTGGTCTCTGACTAGACCTCCACTACCATACGGAACTATACATTAATATTCTGAAATCGCATTTTAACTTTGTTGATTAAACACGGGCAAGTTGTCCCGCGATCGTGACTGAGAGTTGAAGATTAACTCACTCTGAAGGTTAATCTTTTGCATTGCATTCTCTAGATTTTAAGTGGGTTTTTTTAATTTAACCACTCAAACTTGAACATGACGACATGCTTAACCAATAGCAAAATTGAGCAGATTTATCTTTATTTTTCGCTGTACAAGAGTAATAAAGTGGCTATTTGAGACGATAAAGAATTGTCAACCAAATCAAATTTATTGAAATTTTAGCAGTTAATTCTTTTAGAATTCTATAGAACTCTATAGCCTCATAAAATAGTTTTTTTAATGAAAGTTTTGAAGAATACGTGTCCACTGCAGGGTTTCAACCATGAGAAAATATTTTATTTTCCTGAGAACTGAATTTAGTAAAATCTGATACCCAGTAATTTATATTAGGCAAGGCTGTCTGCATTCCTAAGTGTTTATTTAAATGCAGCTGCCTCTCATATTCAACGATAAAACCTATTATATTTATATTACAAAGCTTTGTTTAACTTATTATTACTACTAGCGTTTATTATCTTTTTCTTTCTTTTCACTTTTTTAAGGTTTATCGTCGTTTCCTCGTTATGGTTTTGCTTGTCCTGTGCAAATCGGAATAGCTGTTGAATAGTTCTTCAGCCATGATATATGATATGCGTTTTCTTTCGCTTATATTTGTTTTTCCATAATTCTGGGCAATTCTAGGAACTTCATCGTTTGTTTTAATAGCGGTTCACGGAATTGTAAGCATTCTGCGGTTCAACCACATATCGAAGGCCTTTATTACATGTATTGTTGCTACCTTTAACGTCTCATATTTATACCACCATGTCTCATATTTATATCCGTGTAACTAATTATTGTTACAGTTCATTAAACCATCTCATATAAAAATTGTACATAACAGCGATTGCTTTTTGACGAATATGTTTAAAATCACATTTAATCTTTTAAAAACCTTATTATTTTCGCAATAAAAGATTTTTGCTCAAATCGGTAGTAAAATGGCCCATTATTCTAAAATTTTGTTCAGCATGCGTTGCACAACAATTAAATGTTTTAAACAATCTAAATTATTATTATTAAATGTTTATGTCAAGTGCATCTAACCAAAAAATTAAATAGTGTTGCAAATTTTATATCTACAATTTCACGATTTCACAAAAAACTTAATGTGTTTTACTTTAGAGCTTTAATGTGCCTTTAGTTCCTTGAAAAATAATTAATTATATTAGTGAGGTTTAATTAAAAAACATTATTTTTCAAAGTCGGTCATATATATTTCATATTATGCAAATCTTTTAGTCGTTTTACTACTTCTCGTATACTATCCAAAAACTTTTAACCAAGGTTTGTATAAGCAAACTAATGCCATTGGATCAAGGTAACTATTATATTTGGATGATAAAACGCGTATGCTTTTTACAATTATTAGACATATAGACCTTCATTTTAAAGTTTATTAATTTATAATTTTGAAAGAAAACACGTTTTCAATAACGCGACCTTCCTCATTTTGTGTATTACTTATTCGCGCTTTTACATCACTTAATGTATGCTACAATGTTGCAAGGTGATGCCCAAAATACTCTCTCTAAATGTTCAAGTCTGGTAACTACTGAATTTTAGGTTAATTAAAAGAGACTTTCTTACATAAAACTAGTTTTTTACCGGTTTTAATATAACTTGACAATTGTAAGAAATTCTGTAAGCGATTTTTTATAATCTTATTAAAATAATAATCTGAGATATAAAGCTCCACTTATGTAAATTGAGAATTTCGCAATAGCCCGTTCGTGTAAAAAGTGAACCTACTTATTTACTTACTTATCTTTTGATTAATACGATAATTCCTTCCGACTTTCACAATTCACTTCTTTAAATGTTCTTGTTTCTTTTTATTATGCGTTTAATTGTTATATATATATTTTAAGAATAATATTTTTCATAAATAAAAGTATGTATTTTAATTTCAATTCTGAATTATAGCAGGCGTATAACCTACAAAGCTAGAGACTATTGCCTTTACTCATCAATTATACACAGCCAAAATTAACAAATCTTTCAGTATTTGCTTGAACTGTTTTCAAAAATGTAAACAGTAACGTCGAAAAGATGTATCTTAACAATATTCTTGTGTTATACAGGATGTTTAAAAAACCGGTGCTAACAACAACTTTGATTTTTCAATATTAACCCCCAATTCTCTTGGCAATTCTGTAAAACTAAAATCAATTGTTTTTGAATTATTGACGCAAATTCTGACAGGTAGCTAGAAGAATTTCTAATTTTTAGTATTTCTTATGAATTCATAATAGAGCGTAATTCTTAAGGGCTATTTTACGTTTAGAAAAAAAAACCCTCCTTTTTAGACAGATATTTAAAAACGATGAACTTCTGAAGGATAATGAGACGGAGCCCCATTTTGTTAAATCCGGATTTTCTTCCGCAGGAAAGAGTGTGGCAAGTGCTGAAGAAATCTTATAAAAATCGTAAAACTTTCTTCGAATAAGTTTTCCTATCATAATAAATGGTGTTTTTTTTAGAGGCGGAGAACTTTAAACTGAAATAAAACACAGAAAAATGTTTTTAATATCCATGAAATTGGCTTTATTTAAAAGATAATTTTATGGCATTAATGTTTGAATATGATTTCGGGCATGTGGCCGCCGCGGCTGGCGTGTACATGGCGTAATCTGGAGGTCCAATTTTCACACACTCTTCGCAGTAAATCAGGCTGTATTTCAGCAATAACGCGTCGAATGTTGGCTTCCAAGTGCTCAATTGTTTCTGGTTTATCGGCGTAGACATGCGATTTTACATACCCCCATAGAAAATAATCTAATGGCGTCAAATCGCACGAACGAGGTGGGTAGTTAACAGGTCCATTTCGTGAAATTAATCGTTCGCCAAATGTTTCTCTCAGTAAATTAATTGTATCGCGCGCTGTGTGGCATGTGGAGCCGTGCTGCTGAAACCACATGTTTGCAACATGAATGGCTGCCAATTGAGGCACGAAAAAGTTGGTAATCATGTCTCTGTACCGCTCACCGTTGACTGTAACGTTCTGACCATCATCATTTTTGAAGATATATGGACCAATGATTCCACCGGTCCATAAAGCGCACCAAACGGTGACTTTTTCAGGATGTAATGGTGTTTCGACAATGGCTTGTGGATTATCATCGCTCCAAATGCGGCAATTATGTTTATTGACATAGCCATTTAACCAAAAGTGTGCTTCATCACTGAACACAATTTTCAAATGAAATTGTGGATCAATAGCAATTTTTCCTTCGGCCCATTCACCAAATGTACGGGGCGAACGATGATCGTGTGGCTTCAATTCCTGTACAAGTTGAATCTTGTAAGTATGTAAACCAAGATCTTTTCATAAAGTGGATGGACACAAGTTTAATTGTTGAGCACGATGACGAATTGACGCATTTGGATCAACATCAACACTACGCTGCATACCATCAATTGCTTGTTGTGTGCGCACTGTACGACGTCTTACGGGATGCGTATTATCGTCTAAAGTAAACATATTGCGAAAACGATCCACAGTTTCTCGAATTAATCGCTCTGATGGACAATTATGAGCACCATAAAATGCACGTAATGCCCTATGAGTTTCTCGAATTGAACCATGTTTTTCAAAATAAATTTGAACAATTTGCAAACCTTGCTCCGGCGTGAGTCTATTCATGATAAATTTCCAAACCAAACTAACCCCAAAACAACCGAGAACTGTCAAATTGGCTGTCACATAAGACAGTGTTGCCAATTTAAAGTTCCCCGCCTCAAAAAACCCTTTATTTAGGACAATGTCAACCCACACGTTTATTTTTTGATTATTCTGAGTATGTTCCCTTCTCGTTCAGTGCGGATCTGTGTGGGACCAGTAGCGGTATGTTTTGAATAAAACTTGATTCTGCATGTGATACAAATTTTATAAAGGACAATTTGCTATTACGGAACCGCTCGTGGACAAGTTAGATCGTTTTAGATTTAGCCATCATTTCCGAGGAACATTTACGCTCTGTGCAACTTCGTATTTGATCATTAGTTAACAATTTCGCAGAGAAAAGAAAACAAAACAATGACACTTTGTTGTAATTGTAGACAGTACTTTGAAAAGTATTTATGTAATTAATGATAACTATGAAACCTCGTCAAGACATGACGGTCACAAGCCATAAAGAATTTCCCTAAATAAAACATTCGTTGTGTGATTGCAATCCTTTGGATTTTCGAGAGTGATTATTTAAATAAACGCAACCAAACATAATCAGTTGAAAATTCTAAGCCTAGCACTCCTCTCTCCCAGCTTACCCACCTTTCTTCCGACATATCCTTCTTCTCCGGCTTATCTCTTCCTTCCGGTTTATTCTACATACATACATACGGAAATCCTACCTTACAAATGATAAAAATAAAAGCAAAAATCCATCTTGTTTAAAAAATTCTTGAAAACATCTATTAGTAAGTACATATTCGAAAAACATGACATAAAAATAGTGTTGGCAAATTTCCGGAAATTTATTTTATGATAAATTTCTATGGAAATATTTCCGGAAACTTATTTAAATGGCAACTATCAAAAAAAAAAGTTGATTCCCAAACTGTGTTCCGTGGAACCCTGAGGTTTCGTGGAAATATTTTGGTCTATTGTAAGTCGTGTACTATAACAAAGGGACACCACTTGCAAAGCTTTAAACTTTCCTACAATAACGGCCTAATTACTGTTTATTTGTTGGTGCCTTTTGCTACCGCATATTTATGTGAAATACAAAATATCCCAATAAACTGGATGCTACACAGCGAAAGCTTTAATATAAAAAAATTACGTAAATCGTCCCAGTGGAACTCTTAAACGAACTGGAACAAAAATAAGCCCTGTGTTTTAAATATATAGATAAAAAGTAAGTAGTGTTGATTAATCTACAGAGTTAAAACTTTAATATAAAAAAGAATAAAGCAAATCGGTCTTGTAGATCTTGTAGACAAAATGGAACAAAAATGAGTCGTGTTTTAAATATATAGAGTAGTAAATAATAATTGACCTATAATAATTAAAAATCGCCCCAGTCATTTATAACTTATTTAATAATTTGCAAACGTATCTGACGACGATTTGTTTTGTCCATACAATATAAAACAGCTATATAAATAAGCAATTGTCATAACAAATCAACCGTTAACCGCAAGTGGTGGTTGCGTTAAACTTTTATAATCGTGAATAGTTCTAAAACTTACCACCGTAGAAAGTGAGATGGCGTCCCAAGTGGACGCCTGATTTGGTGCATCTCGAATTAAACATTTTAGATTTATTTAAATTAAAAATATAAATAATAAAACATATCAAGATTAAGTAGTTTTGATCTACATAGCGACAGCTTCATTATAATAACAGATTCGCGTAAATCGGCCCAAAAATAAGCCTTGCGTTTTAAATATATATATTTCGTAACACTTGTATTGCAGTTGGTAGATAAGGTTCTATTTTAGTTATTATTACACTTTATTACTACTTTATAAAGTACGTACGTATAGATCGTTCAACTTAAAAATAGAGAAAGGTATTTAAGATTGTTGATAAGCAAATTTAATTATCCGACAGCTTCCTCTAAACTTAACTATACAGCAAAATTTAGAAAACGCTTACACATAATTAAAACTACATACTTTACAACAATATTAAATCGAAAAGCGAGTTAAATCGCTCTATCTTTAAGTTGAACAAACTATAGTAGTACCAGATATATTTTTGGGTATAGTATTATACTAGCAAAAATAATTTAATTTGTATGGATGTATTTAGTTACGTTTTTCGAAACAACCTTAGTATAAAGGATTTCTTCATACTACCATTCGTTTCCATTAACGAGACTTATGGCAGCTCATATTCAGCATTTCTTCTCTTCTTTGAATGTCGTGCTCTGTAGCAAAGCGTTGGCGTGTACCTCCTATACTTGTGTTATGCATGTGCAGCGATCTCAAGTGCAAGGGTCCTACAGCTTAAGGTCGACTCCGAAGCACCCCAAGTACATAGCACGTTGATCTTTTTTATTACCTTTACCGAAATTCTCTGGGCAAAGTACGAGCCCAGGCCCATAATAGTTCGGACATATTAATAGCTCGACCAGGACACCCCGAAATATTTACTACTATTTTTTTGTAACCCACGATAATGCTGTTTGTTGTTGTTAGAGAGGGAACCCACCAATAAGATGAAATTTAGCAGGGGGCATTACTTCACTGTAACAACCTAAAACAGCCACCTGGTAGACCAAAAATGTTTTTGAAAGAGAATAATTGCACACTGTTCTTTCATTTAAAATGCAACAAACGAATAAATGACTAAAATGAAAAAATAAATATACTTATATTCAGTCAATTTAGAACATCATGAATAGCGGAAAGTTGAAGTAAGTCCTTGGATTTTTGCATAGGCCTTCCTTGTGAGTTGTTAAATAACCCCATAAAAGTAGCCACTTTTACTGACCAGCTCGAAGAGATAATATGGGTAAATCAAACCCCTAACAGTTTTTATTGTTTTTCTCGGAAACTATTAGATTTATCGAGAAGAAGAAGGTTTCGTAAAATTAAGTTTATTTAATTTCCTACCAAAAATGTTGAAATGTTTTTCGTACCGCGCCTTGTTTTGTGTTATTGAAGAAAGAAGATATGTTATACATGGATCAGCAACTTGCACTATACCTTTTCAACTTCAAATTGGGAGAAAACAACTTGAAATTAAGATAAATACATTTAAAATGAGAATAAACATATTCAAATTGGCACCAAGCAATTTCACATTGATAACAAACACATACAAATTGCGGAATGGGACATTTCGGCGCGGCCGATTCGATGCGACCGATTCGGCGCAGGCGGTTCGGCGCAAGGAAGTTTCGGCGCGGGACGTTTCGGCGCGAAATAACCAATTATAAATTTGACGTGCTTTAACATACACCCTTAGAAGAAACTGTAACTTTTTGGATTTTATATTTTGAACACTGTAATCCGGTTTATGATATGTGAAAATACGGAGTTAAATAGTGATTAAGGCCGCAATAAGAATTGTTTCAATGTTTTTCTGCAAATTATAATCTTGTTTTCATTAACTCAAATCCGTTTAGAAAAACATAACTAAAACAAAAATTTATGACGATTTTACTAATGATTTGATCGCACAGAGATCACACAGTCTTTGGAAATTTGAACAATTCTGCATATTTTTGTGCATGTTAGGATACCAGAAAAAAATTAAATCAACTCCCACTTATAAGAGGCGTCCAAACAAATAAACAATTATGCCTTGTGGGAAGGGATTACTGATTTACAGAGAAATATTAAACTACATCATATTGATTAGGTTTAGCACATCTGGAATAAATATTTGGACATTTGCAACATATTTGGCACAATTGTTAATAGGTATTGTGTTTATGGTTTGCAGCTGGCGAAGACAAAATTCGGTTTGAGGTATATTTACCGTCTTCACCAGCTAGAATTTGTAGCAAGGCAGATCTCTTTTAACAGCAGCTTCAAAGGTGGATCAGGATCAAGAGGTGGCTCAATCTCAATAAGCGGTGGTTGATAAATTCCTCAGTGAACACTTCTTCGAAGTCAACATGACATGGAGCGCTGCCTGCTATCAACACTACATGCGACTGATACAGATTTTGAGCAACACGGGTCAAGCAACCAAGTATAAATTAGTTAGCCTCTTCCTTTCTAAAAGCACCTTTTTATACTTCATAGTGAATCAATCCCATATTGCTTATGCAACCAATAACATGGACACTGCTCCCCGGCTGCTTTTAAATGCACCGGGTTCTTGTTTTTGGAAAGTCCTTGGCTTCGTGAGACAAACAAATTAAAAGCTAATATTAATTTGCTTTATGTAAACATCATTAATTTTAATTCTTCACTTAACACTACGTATTTAGAATTAAAACCAAGCTTATTTGACATTAACATTTGTAATCAAAACAACTGTTAATACGGAATTGTTAATTTCTCAATTTGATATTCATTCACATTTTTATAATTTATTACCTGTATATCAAACAACAATAAAAACGTTTATTGTTATTATTATTATTTTTTCCTTTCTATTCTCGGTTTTTTAAAGACCGGTATCACTCCTACAATTGGGAATAGACCATATTCCTAGGACTGTAGTGTTAGTTGTTTATAATACTTTGCGTATAATGTGTGCTGTTTGCAAGACGGTTGTTTTCTGTATGTCTGATACATATTGAATCCCGGGCAACTCGTTGAGGTTTTTTTCTAAACTAGTTGATACCGTGCCCAGTGCTCCGATTATAATTGGTACTACTTTTGTCTTTACTCCCCACATTCTCTGTATTTCAATGCTGAGGTCTTTGTATTTCAGCCGTTTTTCCGCTTCTTTTCGAATTGTGTTTCTGTCCTTTGGGATTGCCACATCTATTATTAGGCAGGTCTTGTTGGTTAAGTCTTTTACAATTATATCGGGTTTGTTGGCAGTAATAGTTCGGTCAGTATGTATTTTCTGGTTCCATATGATTGTGACTTCCTTATTTGTTTCAACTGATTTTGGTTAATGGTTGTACCAAAATTTTCCCCTTTCCATCCCCATTGCTTTTCCTATATGATAGTGGAGGTAGAACCAACTTTGTCGTGTCGCATTATATATTCATGTTTAGCCAGTATAGGGCATCCTGATACTAAATGTTCAATGGTTTCTGGTTGTTCTTGACAGAGTCTGCATCGATCGTCGTTGGTTGTTTTAAGGATACTTTTCTGATAATATCTTGTGTTCAAAGCTCCTTCTTGCGCCGCTGTTAGTAAGCTTTCTGTTTCACCTTTTATATTGCCCATTCTCAGCCAGTTATAACTTTGATTTTTATTTATTAGTGACTCTTCAAGCTGACTATCAAACTGGCCGTGCATCACTTTTTCTCTCCAGGTTGTTCTAATTTTCTTTGCCATGTTGTCTTTTATTCGGGTTTTTGTTGGTACTTCAACCTCTTGGATCCCGACACTTTTCTTATATTTTTTCATTTTTTTAGCAAAGACTTCTCGTTCTTGGTTAAATCATGTGCTTTAATTATTCTTAGTTGATGGTCTGTCTGGTTATTCTCAATGTATTGTCCTAGGTTAATTATTTCTGTCTTATAGCTTCCTTCCACTTGCCTCAGTCCTCGTCCGCCTTCTTTGCTCTTCACGTAGAGTCTGTCTACATCTGCTCTAGGGTGTAGTTGTCCATATATTGTTAGCAGCTTTCTTGTTTTTCTGTCTACGGCCTTAATTTCTTGCAAAGTCCAGTCTATTATTCCAAACGAATATTGGAGTAGTGGCAAGACTAGGCTGTTAATAGCTTCAAATTTGTTTTTGCTGTGTAGATTTGTTTTAAGTATAAGACGTGCTCTTCTAAAGTATTCTTGTCGGAGCTTATTTTTCATATCTATGTTATTTCCTTCATTTTCTACCATTCCCAGGTATTTGTAGGTTTCTTCCGCTTCCAACTGTCTGATCTCAGTTTTTTCATCTAATTTTATGTTTTTCGCGCCAGCAATACGTCTTATCTTGAATATTGCACACTTGTCTAATCCGAAATCCATCCGTATGTCGTCACTAAGCTTTTTGACTGTTTCTAGTTCGCTTTCTAATTCTGTGTCATTTTTTGCTACTAATTTAAGATCGTCCATATATAGCATATGTGAAATTCTCTGGTTTCTATGTTCCACTTTTATGTTATATCCAAAGGTCTCGCTGTTTAATTCTTTAGAAGGTGGTGCCATTCCTACGCAAAAGAGCAAGGGTGATAATGAGTCCCCCTGGTATATTCCGCGTTTTATGTTTATATTTTCTGTGATGATTGGGCCTGTCGCGGTATGCAGATGGATTTTCGTGTGCCATTTTTCCATCATTTCGCCACACAGTTGTAGGAGTTCTTCTGGGACACCTATCATTTTCATAGACTTGAGTACCCAGCTATGAAGAATACTATCATAGGCTTTCTGATAATCAATCCATGCTATGGATAGATTTGTCTTGCCTATTTTGCAGTCCTCCACTATTGTTTTAGACAGCAACAGGTGATCTTTGGTTCCGCGTGATCCTTGTTTACAACCTTTGTGTTCTTTTGGTATAAGGTTTTTTTTGATAATGTGTTTGTTTAATTTTTGCGTTAGGATAGCTGCCAAATTTCTGTACATGGTATTAAGGCAAGTTATTGGGCGGTAATGTTTCGCGTTTTTTGTGTCTTCATTCTTTGGTATTAAGTAAGTTATGCCACTGGGTAGCCATTCTGGGATAATCTTGGTGTCGTATATTGTGTTGTACAGGTTTGACAATGTAGGGTAGATAGAAGGGAGGGCTTTTAACCAGTAATTAGGTATTCTATCTGGACCAGGTGTTTTCCAGTTTGCTACTCTCTTTAGATTTTCTGCAACTTCTTGTGGAGTGAATGGTGACCATTGCATTTTGTTAACGTTATTATTATTATTATTATTATTATTATTATTATTATTATTTCATTTCCCTTTATTTTCTCAGTTTTTTACTGGTATTATCTGAGATAAAGATGCGGGTCTAGGCCAAGGCATCTTTTCTGCATATTGTTTTATTCATCCAGAAATTTGCGAACTATTCGACAGGTGTTAAGGATTGTTGCTTTCTGAATAATGACATCCAGGTTATTGCGTAGTTCTAGTTGTTTGAGGTTGCTCAATGTAAGTTTTGGGAAAATGCCCGTGGTTGATATTGTAATAGGTAAGATGTACACCTTGTTCAGATTCCATATTCTCATTAGTTCATTTTTTAGATCTGTATATTTTCTAATCTTTTCTCGTATAGTATTGGAAAGGTTATGGGTGTTTGGTACAGCGATATCTATTAAATATACCTCGTTGTTTGTTTTGTCTTGGAAAACTATATCTGGTCTATTATTATGAATGGTTTGATCAGTCACGATAGATCGATCATAGTATAGTTTGTATGCTGCGTTTTCGAGAACTGAGGTAGGCTTATACGTATAATAAGGCACTGTCTTGTTTTCAGATAGTTTGTGTTTTATAGCTAAACCCTGGTGTATTATATTAGCTATTTGATTGTGACGGTGGGTATAATCATTTTGAGCTAATACAGGGCAGGCTCCTGTTATGTGCTGTATGTTTTCGGCCTTCTGCTTGCATTTTCTGCATTTGTCGTCGGTGACCGACGGGTCTTTCAAGATATGTTTTTTATAATTCTTGGTATTGACAACCTGGTCCTGTATCGCCATTATATGTCCGGTGGTCTCTGGGAATAACTCTCCTACTCTTAGCCACGTATTGGACTTGTCTTTATCTATATCTTCACTCTCAATATCGTATGCGTGTCTGCCATGCAGAGCTTTAGCTTTCCATTTATTATTCCATATATTCCAGAGCTTTATTATTATTATTATTATTATTATTATTATTATTATTATTATTATTATTATTATTATATTGTTTGGTCTCAATTTGTATGTGTTTGTCATCAATTTGAAATTGTTTGGTTCCAATTTGTATGTGTTTGGTACCAATTTGAATATGTTTATTCTCATTTTAAATGTGTTTATCTTAATTTGAAATTGGTTAGTCTCAATTTGAGTTTGTTTGGTCTGAACTTGAAGTTGATTGGTGTAATTTTGAAGTTGAAAATGTATAGTAAATTTGCTCAAGGAGTCTTCGGACATAACCTTTTGTAGTCTCATATTCGTTATGAAGTAGTGAAGAAAAACTCGTTATGACAACTTTTACCTCAACAACTCTTCGGCAAAAATCCATCAGGCGATATTATCGTTACTCTTGGTGCCGGTTCGATGAAAATTTCGTATTCAATAGTTAATTCTTAAAAGAGTACAATGTACTACTATCCATTTTGTTTCGAGTTCTCTGACTTTGCAAGTGTATTGTTCGTAAACTACTGGACCAAATTAAATAATTTAAAAACAAGCAATATTAAATTTATTGCTACATACAACAGTAAAATATTAAATTTCTAAGTGGTATACTTTTGTTTTATCGGACGATACGTAATAAAAAGTACCCATTTTTAGGGACAATTTGATTGAAAGTAAGATAAATAATTTCTTTCTCAGAAAGTATAAATGTCATATATTTATGAGACTTTTGTAGGCTATAGAAAGAAACCTTACGGTTCTTATGCTATTAATTTTCAGACAAAAAAGCATTTTATTTAAAATTTATATGAAGAAATAGCGAACTATGCGTTCTCGTTGCTTAATAGAGATAGCGTCAATATTTTTCTGGCTAAATAAACACTTTTCATTAGTAGACATCATTTTCTTCAAAAAAATGTTCCTTATTTTAACAATCAAAATGCAATAACAAGAAAACCATTTTTTGACCAAACCACTACTCACTAAAAATCTTTAATTTGGTGCAGTAGTTTACAAACAATACGCTTTTAAAGTCAGAGGACTCTAGGAAAACAATGGATAGTAGTCAATTTTTTTATCCAGCCCAATACGTACAGGGTGTTTCGCTTTTTTGAAATCCTCACTTCTTTTGCTTTGATCTTGACTAACGAACCGCTTTCTTCGCTAGTTGGACAAATAATTATGTTTAAGTTAATTTATTAGTATTTCTCATATTATAAAAAAAACTAGATAAGTAAACTACATATATTCAATTTGAATCAAGGTTGCTATATTTGATGGGATACTTTCCTGACTTAAAGGACCTTCGTGTTTACAGTTTTGATTTTTAATTTTGAGGCAAACTGCATTTTCACTGACATTTATTTACATATGTTATATTTACTATATTCGTAGTTTATCTTTTTAATTATTACTATTAGGTGGCACCCACATCAGTGATATTAAACGCTGCAACGTGGTAATTAAAGATTTTTGGGCTAATTAAACGGCACTGTTTTAGTATAAGAAATGAATATTTACAACTTTTTGACACACCTTGACAATTAAATATCTTTCAATTTAAACATTTTTATAATGCCATTCTTGGTATGTATGTCATACTTACATTATTTATGAATAGTATAGGTATGTGAAAATAGTAATTGAGGTTGGGTATCAAACTAATAAAAACTATGTAGTATTATGCACGTACCTCTAATATAGAAAATTCTAAACGCAAATTTTTCAATCTATTTAATATAAGTAACTATCATCTCACAATTAGTAATTTTATGTAAAAAGTCACTTATCTACTTGTCTCTTCCAAGTTAATATCATAATTCCCTTCAGCTTTCATCGTTTCGTTTAACATCTATTTAAATAACTTCCAATATTAGAAAATGTAACATCAATTTCAGAAAAGGTACAATCAATTTCCGACAATGCAAATTCAATGAAATACAACGAATGAACAAAAAAGTTTAATAACAATAATAAATTAACATAAATAATAAAAGTTAAACTGGCATATACTCCTCTACGCACAGCAGCCGCATAATGCCATTACAAGTAACTATAGGCATGTAATAGTTATTTACGTGCCAAGCTTTGTAAATTAATCTCTACGGGTGAGCTGGAAAGTTTGTGGGGCGAGTGAAGAAGGAGCGAGCCTCCATAATCGAATGAGCAGGTAAAGATTAATTGCAAAGCGTGCCGCGTACAAAGTTTTATTTCCACCTTCACCAGCTTTCTTTTATGAATTGTATATTTTTTATAAAAAGACATTTTGTAATCAAAGGCGGTAGCACAAGTTATAGCTAGGCATTGTCATGGTGTTGTGGTTAAGCAACAAATCAGTTTCCATAGCCTGTTGTAGATGAGCATTGTAGAATTTTACAGGTCTCTTTTAGAAGCCCGCAAAGTTTTACGGGGCTGTAGTTGTAACTACTCATTTACTTAGTTACCATAAATGCCTGTAAAGTGTCATTTACATAAAAAGTGGAAATAATAGTATATTATGTATTTAGGGCTTAATTGAGTGTGTTAGAGCCCGCAGAGTCAGTCAGCAAGACGATAATGGGCTCTAAAACACTAATTAGTCCCGAAATGCATACGTTAGTTTATTTCCGGTCTACGTTTAAATTAACATTTAACTTTAAAATAAAAATAATTTGAAAAGTACAAAACTTCAAGTAGGTAGGTGCAGTGGTCTTAGTTACTATTATTACTATGGAGACGGCGCGGCGTAAACAAGGGTAGCCATTTTTTAGCTCTAAACACTCTTGAGCGGGCTCTAAAAAGTATTACAGCCCTTAAGCTGTAATCGAGCAACTTACGCTCTAAAAACAGGCCCATAAAATCGTCAAAATCGCCCGACCAGACATAAATACATTTATTATCAGTACAGTTTTCGAGATTC
The DNA here is from genome assembly GCA_929113105.1 of Agrypnus murinus. Taxonomy (NCBI): domain Eukaryota; kingdom Metazoa; phylum Arthropoda; class Insecta; order Coleoptera; family Elateridae; genus Agrypnus; species Agrypnus murinus. The sequence continues at coordinate 128,465,933 of OV816025.1, read as the reverse complement.
TACAAACAATTTTCATTTTGAGGCAAATTTATGCTAAATAATGGCTGGCGACCGCCAGCCATTATTTCATTGTGCTCCAGCAAATAGGTTTTGACGGAAGATTGAAGGTACTACAAGAATATGTTCGCTCGGAATCAGCATTGGGCTGTATGGTGTTAGTCTGCATATTATAGTTGCTTGGTGTTCCTTTTCTTGTATAACAGCCTCAATTTCAGAATGAGCCGGTGCATTATCCAAAACGATGACGACATTTTTTATTCGTAGCCATTTTGTATGCACACCTGTAAGTATCGTTTAAGCCAGGTCTGGAAATCTTCTTTTTTGTGTATGCTTCTCTTTCGTTCCCAGTACTCAATTCTCATTAAGGAGATAGATAATATCTAAATTCGGTTCTTTACTATTTGATAATTTTACAATTGTAAGTTCTCCATTCCTAGTCCTCCCGGTACTACGACGACAAAGTAAATTAAAATTTGTTTCACCACGAAAACTAATTTTTATATACATACATAATCCATTCTCCATTTGGTGGTTATGTTAGGTTTTTGGTGGTTTTGATTAACTGCAAAATTTCCGTTTTGACGTTTGATTAAAGTGCTACAGGTGTTGCTAATGATGTTTGAGATCGTTACCATACAGTTTCCAAGACCACCAAACCACATCGCCTAATCTGGTTACTGCCAAAACTCGTCTAATGATGTTCTCACTTGCAGGGTGGCCAGTTGTTTTCGAGCATGCTCGCCAACTCATTCCTGAGAAGTTGCGCTATATAGCAATGAATATCAAACATTTTTTGAGAATAGAAAATTTACAGTAATAAGTATTCAGTTAACAGAAAAACATACAAACCGTAACAATAGGAAAAAGTACCGTAAATCGAGAGAGATAGATTTTAAAATGCAGCCCAAAACACAACCAAGGCTAAAATTGTTGACTTTCAGGATTTATCACCAGCTGATAAGATTGCTGTCTGGCAACAGCAATCTGTATTTACTAGTTGTACCCCAAAATACAGTAGTAGTATTACTTCTTTCAATATTCTTTTACAAGAAAACTTAGGACCAATCTTTTCGTTTTCTTTCAGCTTTATCTGGCGGTTCATTGTCATAGATGCAGTTGTAGAAACAATTGTAACCATGTAAAATAATTTCCTTCCAGATAAACTTAAGAAGAGATGAAAAGACGGCTCGTAAATTCGTATTTCCTAAAAGTAGAATAAAAAAATCACAACTGGCTGAATTTTTCTCCGATCAATATTATTAAGGATTTTTCTGCTCAGCAAAGTCTACAAAATGCGCGTTCATACAGAATCGTTAGGTTATATGTAGAATAATGTTTGTGCATTTACCCACAAACATTTTTCCATCCAACAAATCATTATTATATATATACACAACTTATGAGTTAAAGTTTAATATCTACAAATTTTGATAATCTTTACTTTTATATTTCGAATTTACGTGACATAGCTGCTTTGATAACTTACTGACATGCGCTCTGTTGGGGCAGTAATTGAGATACGAATATAATGAAGAAAAAAGCGAGGTTGCTATCCACCTTCTACTAGTTCTCCTCTTCCAGCTTAGTATCGGAGCTACTGCAGAGCTCTCCCAGGATGCGCACTTGTAACGACTGAGAGATATGAATGCCCTACGATGGATTGTCAATTGTAACATTCGTTTTTAAATAACTCAAAATTACTTTGCTGAAAATACTAAATTACTTACTAAACACCAAAGGAACGATACTTACTGTACTTATGCACCGGTTGAGATCTTTCATTCTGCAGATTCGAATACAGGTGTGGGTGTTAACTCCAAAAGCTTTAGATTAATTAACAAAGTCAGGAACAAAATAAAAAATAGAGGGCACCACCAAACTGAATGATGTTGTTCTTTATAAAAAAAACGCAAGAAGTCCTCAGTTTGGGAAACGACTTCCCATTTAAAATTGACAGTAGATTTATCGACATATAAATTGATAATAATAAATTTTGATTGACAGAAATTAACAATGTGTTGAGCCGAACTCTATCAAACGATAGTTAAATTTGAAATCTGTATATTGAATAAAGATAAGAATTCCTAAATGCAGTAATAATTCATCATTTTACGTAATCTCGGGGTCCCAAACCAAATAAACTAATTTAGACATAGCTAAACATACTTAGCAGGAAGTGTGGCTCCACGCCGTCATTTTCTTCGTCAGATGTTGATCCAGCCTGGGAGTTAACAGCCTCAGCCACGATGTATGCAACACTCTGCCCGCCACACACTGTCAATTGTCATCAATTTCCACAAACTCCTCATATGACACAGTTTTACTTGGTCTCACTTTATCCCAGTAGTCAACAGCAGGCATGATGTCTTCACCATGGTTATCCTCTCCCTCCGTTTCTTTAACAAACCCAGCTTTCCTGAAGTCGCTCATTGCAGCTTGTAAAACATCGATTTTGATCTTCTTGTTGTTTTCGAAGTCCCTTGTTAAGATGTACTCGACCAGAAGTTTACCGTTTTCAATTATCCCCTGATGCATCACAACAAATGTGTTGGCAGAGAAAAACTAAGGAAAACGGAACCTTTACATTTTCTAGCAATGAAATGTTGTGTGCAGTACAGTTATTAATAAAGAGAAGGATTTGACGTTTTTGCTTACCAAACTTTTTATCAATTTTTAGTAGACTTTTCCCAAAACGATCACCCGTCATCTATACTTTATTGTTACTCCCGTACTCTATTGGCTTTGCCTTCACGTTTTTAAAACATCTTGGTTTTCCTGGCTTTCATATTGTCAATAACGACAACTTTCCGATCCATTCATGTTTACTCCTACCAAAAAAAGTTACTCTCTCTCCTTACTCAACTAGTCACCACTGCAGTTTTTATTTTTGAATGCAAGAATTTTGTCGGGAATGAATATATAGAAAAGACCCATCTCGTCGACATTGAAAATATCCCTTGGGGCTTGATCCATAATCATTTCATGATCAATGAAGTGGAATGAGTGGCCGATTTCGAGAAAGTGGAAGGGTGATGGTTGGAACTGGTTGACAACGATTCTAGCACTATGAATGAGTTGTATTTCCTTAAAAGACAAAATTGATTTCTAATTTGATAGTATTAGCTGAGTGTGAGTACTGAATTTAATTTTTTCTACTCCTACCTATAAATCACCCGTTTTCTTCACGTTTCGCGCAATGGAAATTTATGCAATTCCAGCAAGGTGTACGGATATAGTTTCATATCCGTACAGTGTACGGATATGAAAACAACCAATCAACGTAGTCCAATTTGACACTTCTTTATTTGTAATTAATTTATTGACAACTCCTGTCATAAATATAGAAGTAAAAGTAAGTTAAATCAATGTTTCCTTCTTTCAATAACACTTAAAGCATTTGAAAATAACGTGATTTGTGAAACTGTAGCTTTAACAATTATCCTTTATAATTAAAAATACATAAATATTAAATCATTTAAATAAGTACAACCTACTTTTATAATAAGTATAGTAGACAGAGTTTGTGATAGGTCTTGGTAGCTCAGTTGGGTAGGAGCTAGGTATAAATAAACTGAAGCTGACCGACGCAGGTTCAATTCCAGCTGGGAAAATAGTTCTTTTTTAATTTTTTTTTATAAAACAAAATTTAAAATAATAATTTTCTCTTCGGAAATGTTAATTTCTGCAAAGTTTTAATAATTCTCTTAAAAATTCTACAAGGACAGAGGGATTTTACAAACCATATTTTAGCATGAATAAAAGCATAGGTTAATCCTTATATTCGATTTCTCAAGGAGACATGCAATCTATTTTGTAATTGTTTTGCTTAGTCGAAGAAAAAAAATACTGTACAACTTGGGTGGAATGCCTATATCGCCCTCGAACGACTGAGGGCACGGTCACGGCGTCGTGCCTCAAACTTCGTTCTCGTGCGATATAGGCATCATATCCACCCTTGTTGCACAAACTACTATTTTACATTTAGATTTTGCACAATACCGGACAAAATATTACCTCGACCCGAACTGCGGACACAACGATCAAAAACTGGACTGTCCGGGCGAAACCCAGATACTTGGCAATCCTGTATAATGAAGTCAAGTTGCACTATTCAAAAATGCGTTCACACTTACCCAGATTCAACTTCCCTTTTTATAATAATAAGATAGAAAATTCCGGATAAAAACTCTTTTTGAATATAATTGAATAGAGAGTACAAGTTTACTTAATGAATGACCTAACGGAAGCTTCTTACTGTAACTAACCTATTTCGCTTTACTGATTGTTCATAGACAAGTTGTGAATAATTTGTATGTCTTTTAAAAACTAAACTGGTTAGGAAAACCAACTTGTGTAAGGTGGCACTCTTGTTCAGAAATGTCTATTTTATTAAATAATTTGCTCAAAAAGTGAAAACAAATAAAACCTTAATTTAAAGTAAGAGCTTTAATTAAATACCTTGTATACAAAAGTCTCGTGTCTCGGATTTTATTTTTTTCTTGAGGAAGGATTCAGAGATATTAGTTTCGCGAGACGCGAAACGCGGCTAAAATCGGGCGAACTCCTTATATTTTGCCTCGCTACCTTTGCACTGAGAGACCCGACCGAACCAATGAAGTCCAAGATAGCAGATCCACTGTTTTGACTATACTGGGCAACAAACTGGCCACATGGTATCTGTTCGTAATGGATTTAGGCTTAATCCCCATCAACACCGACGCGCTAGTGCCGAAGACCCAAAACCAGTTCAGTAATGAAAGATAGTCTGTTATTTTTACCTATAGTTAGGTTGAGTCGGTATACTGTTTATGTATTATAGAATATTTAATAGTAGCTAAATACCATACAGCCAGATTTATGCCGCAAAAAATAAACTATACTTTAGGAAGCTTGAAAAACGACCAGAATGGTGCTAAATCGCCAAAAATGACAACTCTGCTCATGTGCTGTGCTATGTAGTACATTCTTCTATGGGTGTCTGCATCCGCGAGGCAGAAAAGGTCCTGGAAACATCAATTTGAGTCAGGTTGCATTGACTGCATGGCACATGAATTAGACCTTACCCGAGAAAACAACAGCAGATTCGTGCTTCTCATACCAAAAAGTTCCAGAAAACTGTATGAAAACCTACCGTGTAATCAATAAAATATCTTCAATACCATACAGACTGAGAATTTGTAACTAGTTACTTTTTCTGAAATTGAACTCAGTTTTTCTGAAGACGGATTTATTTATATTTTCTGAAATTTAATGTTGCTTTCTCTGAAACTGAAATTGAAAGGTATAGTACATAATGTAGGATTTTATTGAACGATCCCAGTTTATGAATAAAGAGGACCAGTTGTAACACTATGTATTTACCAGTTATATACAAAGTTTATGTTCGACTGCTTTGTAGAAGATTTTTTGTTATATTTTAAAATTAATGAAAACTTAATGTGTACAATATACATAAATATCTCAAAAGGTGTTTTTCTGTTGCTATTGGTTTTCTATGTTATTTAAGTGGAGTCCAATATACCTTATCATTATCGACTAGTCCGATAAAGTAACAGTTTATGGACAATGGTTTATTAAACAAGATTATAAACCAGGGTATAATGATGTAGTCGAACATAAATGTTATTATTATTATTTATTGTATGTTTATTGTACATGTATTTAATTGCTTCTTATTTTTATTTGAACACAATTTTTTAATATACTCATTTTATTTGTAATATTATTTTATGTAAAAGTAAAAGTGTAACCTAGAGCTACATACTATTACCAAATTTATTTTTAAATTATTTAGTTAAGATTGTTCTAGTTTTTCAGTATTACCTTCATTTTATTGGATTATATCTACTACTTAAAAAACAGCATTGATTAAAGATTAAACCACACGTTGATTAATACACAGCTAACATTCTGAATCGCTGCAAAGCCGGAGAAAATCTTTTTAAACAGTAGAAGTGGTGCATAACTCATGCCGAACTGTTCGGTTAAGAATAAGAATACTATTGAAAAATCCCTGCAGTGGAAAAAGTGTTTTAAACTTACTGGGATGTCTATTCAACCTTGATTAACGCTTCAACTGTAGTGCAAGGAACGAACAAAATTAAACAAACAAAAATAAATATGTATTACCGGTAATCACATTAATCACAATAAGTGATAATCATAAAAAGTGGATCATTTTAACAAATATGAGTCTGATATTTTACATGATCGCAATTATAACTACAATCATAACAGTATTTGTTACATACGTTAAATGGGCTTTTTCCTACTGGAAACGAAAGAAAGTTCCGTATATAGAACCTACATTTCCTTTTGGTACACTAGAAAATCCCTTTACCGGTAAGGATTATATAGGGGTTAGACTTCTTAACCAATATCATGAATTAAAATCGCAAGGACATAAACATGGCGGTTTGTACTTATTTACAAGCCCACTTTACGTGCCCATAGAGCCAGAATATATAAAAAATATCTTATCGAAAGATTTTCATTATTTTTCCGATCATGGAGTGTACTATAATGAAAAGGATGATCCGATAAGCGCGAATTTATTCACACTTGGAGGACATAAATGGAAAATCTTGCGAACCAAATTAACCCCGACATTTACATCAGGAAAATTGAAAATGATGTTTGATACTTTACTTGCGTGTAGTGATCAGTTAGTGCAAGCAGTGCTTGAAATGTCTCAAAGAAAAGAATCCGTGGATATAAAAGACGCTTTCGAATGTTTCACAATTGATATAATAGGTTCTTGTGCTTTTGGAATAGAATGTAACACTTTTAAAAACCCTAACAGCCTATTTCGAAGTTATGGAAAAAGAATATTCACAGCAGCCACCAAAAAAGATTGTCTAAAAAATATTGCAATCAATGCAAATTATAATCTTGCAAGGTTTTTGGGCTTAACTTCAACGCATCCGGAAGCAGCAAAGTTTTTCATTAATATTGTGAGAGAAACAGTGAAATTCAGAGAAGAGACTAATTTTGTACGAAAAGACTTTATGCAAATTTTAATTGATATGAACAATAACAGCAAACTAGGCAATGAAGAAGGTAATGTTGGAAAAGGTTTCACCATTGAAGAAATGACCGCGCAAGTGTTTATATTCTTCATGGCAGGTTATGAAACGTCGTCTACGACTATGTCGTTTTGCATGTTCGAATTAGCTATAAATCCAGATATTCAAGAAAAGTTAAGAGAGGAAGTTCTTGCAACTATTGAGAAATATAACCAGAAGCTTACTTATGCAGCAATAATGGAAATGAAATACATGAATCAAGTTGTCGATGGTGTGTTAATGTTTATATTTATTGATTTTTTCTTCTAATATTTATTTTTAACTCAAATAAGCTTGTCAGCTTCTAACCTGTCTCATATCTTATCCAATCTTGATTTTCAGAATTTACTATTAGGCCAGTCAGTGAGGGGATTGTAGACGGAAATGTCAGGACGGCAAGAATTGGCTTCAGGGCTTTGTGTGGACTAGTAGTTAAGAGGTAAACATACTAAAAGTTATGGGATCTAGGAGCAGAGGCAAAGAAAGGAGGGGGGCAGAGAAGATCATTTTGATCTAACTCTTTAACTTTTGATCAGTTGAAGATACAATATTGAAGATTATACTCATTTTAGAAACTCTCCCCCTTCCTCACTTTGCCTCTGCTCCTAGATCCCAGGACTTTTAGTAAGTTTACCTCTTAACTAGTCCGAAGAATGTCCTGAAGTCAATGCTTGCCGTCCCAACATTTTCGTCTACACCCCCCTTTTGAGCATTCATCGAGTGACCTAATGGTCAGGCTTTTTAATAAATGATTTGTATTTGGTTGTATGTTTTGGAGTAAAAATGTTACTGTACATAGATAATTTACCTGACCCATACTTCACTGTGCAGGTACTTTTCATTGACGATTTACTAGAATAATTCGTGAAAGACTGTTTGTACTATTTGACTTTAGATTTAGACAATATAGTCTTGTCAATTCTGAATGATTTACCATTCATCACGTATAGGTATAGGATGGCGGACATTAATCATTTAAGACTTAAACAGCAATAAAGATAGAATGTTTTTCTTCTTTAAAACTAATGTTTTTATAGTATTACGATCTCCAGAATTTAGAGTTTATATAGCAGTGTTTATATAACCTAACCTATATTTACCTTCTTTAAGATTCATATTATATTAATATTGTCTTAGCATTATGTTAGATCATATCATTGATATCATATCGAGATATAATTAAAATTTCAACAGCATCCGTTCGAAGTTCTAAATGAATATTCCAAGTTTCGAATAGTTTAAGAGTTTCAAAGCATGAAGATAGGGACATAAATTTGAACGTTCCGACACTTATGAAGTTTATGGGACATCAGTTCCAAACATGATGCTTCAGAGGGGTGAGTTTTAAAGTTTACTCCTCTCCTCTAGAATTTTTCTAGAATCTAGAATGCTTGGAGGTTTTATAATATCAAGTATGAATATGTCGTCCTCTTGTTCTCAGATGCTGTAAAAACTTATTGTATGGTTTATAAAACGTTTATAGTATTAATGAAGCAGTTGCTAATAGCTACAAACAACTGTGGTCTTTAGGGTAAATTATCACAACACAAGTACTTCATACTCTTCGTATCATTGTATTCTGTAATGCATGCTACTGACTGAGAACCCCCCCCCCACAAATCAAACCTCATAGCAATAAATTATCCAATTATAGTGGTTCTACTTCAGTATAGTATTTTTCATCTCGCGAACTGTTTGTCTGAAGTTTTGTTAATGAAATATTCGCGCTAGTTTGAACGGAAATGGTAAATTTAAATGCTGTCTACAATACACTTTAAGTCAGATAGTCGCGATAAAACATAAGAAACAGAATACTTTAAACGAAATAATAATAAAATAATTCTCTTATAAGATTCTCTGGTATACGTAAAAAGGTTGTAAATATACGTAAAAAACTGTTTCTAAAGAGAAATATAATCAGCTTGAGTGTGAAGAATGTAAAGATATTTAGAATATTATAATGGAAAATTTGTGTGTGTATGAGCGAATAAAAGATGGGAAGTTAACATTATAAACAACGAGACAGTCAGACCGGCACCACCGGCGATCGATGCCCAAGTAAAGATTCTTTCCCGCCAAACTGACAAATGCCAATCTAGCAAATGTATTAATAGAATTTCTTTGGAAAACAGTCTTTAACCGACTGCAGTACTACGAGGTGTGTCCTAGTTTAGGAATCCTAATGGGAGTTTATGCAAGTTTATAAAGTTGCTTGTGTATTATGATAATTATCTACTTTACTGGTATTTCTAAAACAATCATTTTCATTTTTATTTCGGTTGTTTTTCTTTCTTACTCCATTTTCTAATATGCCTCATGTTTTATGAAATTTAATAGTCAGATTATCTTCATTTTCTTCATTCACTGTTATAACCATTCAGAAAAATCTTCAAAGCAACCAACAGTTGCCTGATACTATTCAATTTTAATTTTTAATTTAATTTTCAGAAACCCTAAGAAAATATCCACCCGCATCCGTAATACCACGACGATGTGTTGAAGACTATCACGTACCAAACACAAATGTAACGATAACGAAAGGAACACGTGTGGTAATACCTGCATTAGCTTTACATCGTGATCCAGAATTTTACCCAAATCCAGAAAAGTTTGATCCTGAAAGGTTTAATGACGAAAACAAACAATCTATTCAACCATTCACCTACATACCTTTTGGAGAAGGGCCACGTATTTGCATAGGTAAGTGCACTCAACATTTGCAACTTGTTTTACTAATTGATGTATTTACAGCACTTCGGTTTGGATTACTACAAACGAAACTTGGAGTAGCTGCTTTGCTTAGAAATTTTAGGTTTTCATTAAACAACAGGACTCGACTTCCTTTGGTGTTGAATCCATCTAACTTCATATTACAAGCTAAGGATGGTGTTTGGCTCAATGCAGAAAAATTATAGATTTACCCGTGTGCCTGTATATACATAGTCTGTACATTGTTAGAACCTTAGAATAACATAAGTAATTAAAATATAATCTATTCCGTTGGTGAAAGTAAGCTACTTACAACTTACATGTAAATATTGAGAAACATAGGAGTCAAATAAATTTTCAAATGAAAGAGAGTACGCACTGTAGCTATTGCTCTCTTGAAAGATTATGTGAAATCTTATTTCTCATTACTACATTGCACCAAATATCATACGTACTAGTATCTCAAGAATATATGTGTGAAACAATTGCCCTCAACACCATTTTTGTTATCAAACTTCTACTGTTACAAAAGATGTGCAGTTTATTAGGTTATTAAACAATTAGATTATTTGATTAAGCAACCCTAATAGTAACTCAATGATGGTAGAACAGATGCTTAGTCAAAAAATCTTTGATCTTTAAAATAGCTGCTGGTGAAACCAGTGTCGGACTTGGGGACTGGGCTCAGTTAACCGGGAAACCAGTAAATTCCCGATGCTAAATAATAATAAGTAATTTTTAACAAAATAAAAGTTTCAATCGTTAACTTATGAGATGATTAAATTAGATCTATAATAACTAGTTTAGGTTATTAAAATTTTTAATTTATCTGCACAGTTTGTACCAAAACTGGAAATAATTTCAGATTCGACAAGGATTATTGAGAATCCCCGACCAGTGCGCTGTGATGAAAATACTTCTTTTTTAACCGTATATATTAGCAATGTGTCGCAGAAATCAGTAACAGTCACTGCCAATGTAGCATTTGGAATCATATTGGAATAGTTCGTAAAATATGTATATACCAAAAACTAATTGAATTCTCAGAAAAAAGAAACCTTAGAATATAATACTGTAGGAAGGAACATAAATATCTACCACATACGACCGTGATGGGGTCTCAATATGGCAGAGTAGGTGTTTCCGGTTTTGAAATGAGATATTTCCATTGGCGGTTCTCACTGTCTCGAAATGCCCACATAAACTACATAACCTCAATTTTAAAACATAGTATTTTAAAATTAATCTTAGAATATAAATTTTATATTCAATATTTTTAACAAACGAATACTTACTTATGAAATGTAATTCTTTGTGTTTGTCGGAGTTTGCGAGAAAAGCAGATTTAGGTGGGTCTAATGGCGGCCAGTGTTACGTCATGTTCGTCGCTTTTAAAGGTCATTGCGCCGGGTAGTTACGCTCTTTCCTATAGTTTTATATTCTAAGAAAGAAACAAACTGAAACTGGCAATCACTTATAAACATAATGCGGGGTTACACGAATTGTTGTGCCAACTTCGGGAAATTACAACTGAATTGTATCTGAGTGCCATTTTAAATTTGTTCGTGTCGCGTCGTTCGCAAACTCAGTTAGTTCATTTTTATATTGAGTATGTTGCACGTCTTAATTAACTACGTCGTTTAAGTGAGTGAAAGTCATGGTAGATTTGTATTTTCTGTTTGATGTTTTTTTAAATAGAATCGATTAAACGCATTTGTTTACTTATTATCAAATAACCAAACTAATTAGCACATCAAGGTATGGCCAACTCCAATCGGTACAAACTTGGTTTTAACATGTCCAGCCGAACAAGAAATGTCCGAAAATATCTAAAAATCCTATCTTTTAGGAGAACGAGTGGGGAGCACTTAAAGTAGCGACAGAAATCACTCACAAATGGTAACTCATGAAAATAAACTTGCTAAAGTTGTCTCTGATTGGCTGGATACGAGTATTCGCCGGTCGCCCTGAGTGTCGCCTGGTATTTTTGTTTTTTTTTTATACAAACCCTATTAAAAGTAGAGCTTTTGACGTTTGTTGTCAGAGCTGAAATAGTATATTATATACCAAGGGACTAAAGTGCCTCTTTTAATCCCGAAGGTGACGTCTCGGGCAACAATCACCTAAGGGATTAAAAGGCACTTTAGTTCCGTGGTATATACGCTATTTTTTGCACTCCGTTTTGCCTAATACATTGAGTTAAAGTTATATTATATAAAAAAAAGTTAAAAATGTACAATCTAATTGTATAGTTGTAAAATAAATGCAATTACAATTACAAAACCGATTGGAAATGCTAAGTATAGTATTGCCAGACGATTCAATATTAAAATAAAATTTGATCTGGTACAAGTTCCTCTATCCGTACATCTACGAACAACCTGACATCCCGATTGTACTCGAAGAAGTGAAGGTTGATAATCTAACAGCTTCCACATTATTTCATAAACCTGAAGATTGATTATTTAATTTTGTTAATTGTGCTTATGTCTATGTCATTGTACATATAAATCACAATAATTAACTCATATTGTATTTTGAATTTGGTTAAACTAGTATTTTGAATAAACTAGTTGGCATAGTAACATTAATTTGTTTGTTTACTTTTAATCTCTCCAGAAACGTTAATTGTGAACATGCCGCAAACACACCTAACCTTACTTTTGTAATTTTGTAGCAAATGTGTGACAGCTGATTACGCTTTGACATTACAAAAGTAAGGTTAGCATGTTTTGCGGTATGTTCACAATGACTGTTTCACCGCCATTAATTGTTAACATTTGTTTGTTTTACTTTTAATCCCCCCGGGATTAAAAGTATTTTTAATCCCTCCGGGGCTAAAAGCGACACTTTAGTCTTTCAAACGGAAGATTAAAATAGCACTTTTAGTCTACGGAGTGCAAAAATGTCATTTTTTGCACGTCCTATATATAAGGCTCTACTTTAGTCCCCCAAAAGAGGGAGTAAAGTAGCACTTTTACTTAGAGTTACTAGATTGAGAGAGTAACGCGAAAGTCGGCCATTGTTGGTCCACAAATTGGCGGGACATTTGAATGTACATAACCACACAGTGTCCTGTCAAAAACAACTGTCGAGTACTGAAAAGAAAAACGAAAATTTGCAAATTCAAAACTTTATTTTAAATCTTTTAAAGCACTTCTCATTGCAATGCTTCTTGAAGCTCTGGCAGTCTCTTTGCTATTTTTACTATACTTTTTATTAAAGTCACGTAATGCGAAAAAAAATCTTGTTCGCATAAACAAGGAAACAATTTTTTCAATTACATTATGACAGTTTAAGTGCACAAAACTGTTTTTATCTAAAAACAATGCAGCTGCTTCCTTGGAACTCATTCTATTATTCAGCAACTTTTCTTTAATTGCTCGAAAAAAAAGTTCCGCCTTTTTAATGAATTCAACCAATTCCAAATTTGAATAGATTAATAAATTTTCTTTATAATCCTTTAACTGCGTCAATAGTGCGATGTGATGCTTTTCCTCTATATTATTACACAGTAATGGTTGGAAACAATTAATGCATGTTTCTGTTTTCAACTTGTGGAGAATATTACCAAGTAAGTAATACAAGCACTGGGAGTCATTTTCACTTATTTCTGCATTTTCATCATAAATTTCAAGATCAGAAAATTCTATGATGCTATCTTCATTTTGATTCGGTTCGTTGGTTTGCATTTCTTTGCAATATTTAACGATAGCTTCGCTGTTGTCTGCAAAGTAGTTGCCCTTACTTTCTGTTTCATATTGCGATAGTAAAATCAACCGTAATGAGGTTTTAAATTCACGTGGTCCGGGTACAGGTGTTCGAGATCGACAAAGTGAAAAGAGATTTTCTATGCAATCTTGAGTCAAACGACCTAGTAACAAATATTTAAAATTTTCATCTTCCAAATACTCAGCTTGTAGATCGAGAGCCGTTTGCGTTGCCAATAGCAAGCCGCATTGGAAGGGCTGCCATGTTCCATTGCTAACACGGAGTCCACGAATTATTTCCATAAAGTCTTTGAAAAATGTCATGGTTTCTTCATAAGCCACCGCATTGGTTTTTGATATACCCAGTTTTTGATGGCGGGCAGACATCAAAGAAAACCAATGAAACAACAGTTTGCAAAACCAAGATGTTGTTTGATACGTTGGATCCAGCTGTTCTGTCTTCATATAGTAAGTTATAGCAGCAGCCGTATCATTATTGAACAAGCCAAAGGCTAAATTCACGTTCATTTTGTCGAAATGGGTCGGGCTAAACATAAAGTCCTTCAATCTGGGAGCCATTCTTAATTCCTTTTCTTGTTCAATCTTGAAGACTTCTTGAACAGCTTTCAGAAGAACAGTATTTGAAGGCAAGTCATACTTTTGCACTATAGATTCATCTAAATCAAAGACTTTGTGTTTTATCAATGCAGTTGCTACATTTTTAAATATGTGTACGGCATCAGGCATTACATACAGCCGTTTTTCAGGATTGACAGGGTGTTCACAAAAATTCGAGATTTTTCCGTGTCGATGAGCTACTATATTCAATAATTTCCATACAGCTCGATTTTGTGGACCCATATCTGATATCACCGTCCTAACATTCAAGCCTGTTGCACTCGCTTTACAGACAATATCCAAAATTTTCTGTAAAGCCTCCTTCGCACTATAAGAATTGGCTGTAAATTCGTATCCTACTGCCTGTTTCCAACGGCTAGTTAGGCCTGTCAACATAAAAACTAAAGCGTGTGTAGCAACTTCTAGTGAACTATCTAAATTTCCTGATAATGACATGGTTGGTCTTCCAATCACTTTATGTACACTGTTATCATATTGTAATTGTGGATGAATAGCCATCTCATCCAGTACTAATGACGCAAACTTTTCTTGCGGGTTAAATGTTGAAATCTGAAAATACAAGATCTCAATATACCATATGAACTGGCTTCTAGTTTCAAACAGCATACATACTTTTATTGCTAAAAGTTCAAAAACGTGATCTACCGTACCAGTTTCCAACTTGAAGTTTTGAATGCGTTGCTGCAATGTTCTAATGCTTGGATAGGATAATTTTTGTTTTCTGACTTCTTCATATCCCCTCCGTCCACATGCCATATATAACCGAAGACCTCTGGTAATTGTGTTGTCAGACCATTCCACCCCTCGGTGAGAACCTTTTATTAATAAGTGAATCTGATCTTGATCAAACAGTTTTCTGTATGTTTCCTCCATGTCTGTGATGCGTTTTCTCAACAACTGAATGGTTCGTTGTGCTGTTTTCAGTTTTCTTTTTACTTCACCTATAGATTTTATTAAATTACTTACACTACATACCTTGATTGAAAGTATATGCTTACCACAACAACTTTCAACATTTCCATTTTCAACATCCTCACTTTCAACTTCATTTTGGAGTGGTTGGAATTCTGTACTCGTTTGAGTTTCTGAAGGGAAAACATGCCTTAGTATAACAGCATCAAATCAAATTACGCAATATTACCATCACGTTTTTTTGGAGGTGGACTTTGAAATTCATTGACCTGAATCGTAGGTACCGCATTCCATTTTAAAAGTTTTCTTCCATCCTGTCTGTCGGATTCAAATTGGGTTGTTTCAAAATGTGCCTGTTATTGAAGAACAATTAATTAACGATTCAGATTAATTGTAAATCTGTTGTAATCTACTAATATAATGTGGGTATATATCGACTTACTTCACAAATACGAGCTCCTGAACATAAATTAGTTCTGTTTATAAACGCCAACCATTTACGCCTTTTTTGTCCATTCTTTTCACCTTGTGGTAACTGAAACAGTCGAAAACCAGATTCGCTGCGATTTTTACAAAAAGGCACACAACACCCTGGCATTTTACGATTCACCGAAGCTCAAAAAGAAAACGAAGACCGAAGGGACCGAAGGTTAACAAATTGACATAACTGGTGCATAACTGAAAAGTGAAGTGGCAAGTGTCCGACGTCAAATGTCAAAATTTATCCAATCACTTGACGGCGCAAAATCAGGAAGTTGAGAAATCACGTCTTTTGAAGGTGCTAAAGTTACAAACCGCCATTTATGATCCAAATACATTGGCGATACCAATCGCGTTACTCTCTCAATCTAGTAACTCTACTTTTACTGCCTGAGGGAGTAAAGTGTTTCCATGACAACAATAACAAGTAAACAATAAAAAAAAAGTAATCGCGGTACATGTTAGGATTTATTATTCTGAAACTATGTGATTTAGGCTCGGCTGACGCCTCGGGCTAGGAAAAGGCTGCAGGGCCATAAAAGCAAGTTATGCCCGAAATGCATACACTATTTTATGCACAGATTGTTTTTATCTCAAATCTATTATTGTGTAAAAATATAATTAACTGAGTACGTAGGTACATCAAGCAGCTGTGCGTATACTTATGTGATTATACGAAGTTCGTTACTATAATTACTATTCCAAAATATTTAATTTCACCTTATTTTCATTGGTGATAAGTTTACAAATTATATTAAGAACCAATCAAGTTCTACAAATGCAGCTCTGACATTTAATTGACGTTTCATTATTGCCCGTCGGATCATAAAGAGGCCCTTGGGGCATAAAGAGACAGTTATGTTTAGATAAATCTAGCAATAATAGTCTAATTATAATGCATCTGTGCATAAATACTATTATGTCACCAGTGTCTAAAGCGAAATCTAAAGTAGCAGTTTGGACACCAGCGTAAAAAGTAAATTCAATAAATAAATAAATAACCATTAACAATAATTGTTGTTGTGGTAATGACAACAATGGTTTTTATGGTAGAAGTTTGGTTCATAATTAGGTATAAGCCATACGATCTTTGCATTACAATTTTGTACTTTTATCATTTTTTAACCTCTTTAATAGGGTTTGTAGAAAAAATGGCGCGTCGTTGGCCAAACTTCTCTTCTCACAAAATAAACATTCACTTTTGACACTTATATCATACCTACTATTTTTGCATTAAAGATCAGGCGTTTTTATTTGGACTTTTTTTATTCAGATTGAAGAATAGATTTTGAAACAAGTTTAGTCCGATCGGGCGCATTATGCCTTGCGGAGTCCGCAAGAAAAAAGGTCCATACTTGACAATTTATGCGCCGTCATCCTTATGTAACTGCGTACGCGTTCAAGATTTATTCAACAGGTTGTTCGAGTAGTGTTGCGGTAATTAGTTGAAATCACTTGGTGGTATAAAACCATTCGACGCGCCGCACGCAAGGGTTGCCGATCTCTAATTTATGAACTGAAACTTATCTATATGTTAGGTTTTAAAAATATTTAGATAGTCTAATTTTATTATCACGTTATTGGTGTTACACAATCGAAACAAATAGTATAAAAAGTGTGTAAAATAAAAAAAAATAACGGACGTCTTGGGTCATTTGCTTGGTGGGCCTTAATGCTGCCAGTCCGACATTGGTGGTAACTAAAGTTTTCGGCATACTACCAACGACGTTTTACATATATTGTGTATTTTTGATAATTCAGTGGAAACTCCTTTTTTTTTCGTATTCTAAGTTAATGATTATGTCCAGATGAATTGAGGATATGTAGTGTGTTCTCAGATGTGGCTTATAAAAGAACAAACTTTTTATTATTGGCTTTTGGAAAAAGCATTTTTTATGCTTTTTTCTTCCAAAACACATAATAACCTTAACAAAATTAAAACAACATTTTAGTTCATCATCACTCATCAATTTAGTTGAGAGTTTGACAAAATAACGGAAATACCAAATTAAATCAAAACTTGCACTTGGCGATGTTCTTATTAGCAAATAATCAAATATGCAATTTTATTGGTTTACCTTAAAGCTGGAAGAATATTAAATTAAACTATAAAGAGGCGGCATAGTTACTATTCAAAAAACAAAAGAGAGTAATACATGTCTTTAGGTTTGCGCAGAGCGGCATTTGATAAGGCACTGCATAGACTCGTTCGAAACGAAATCAAATCAGCAATAATTAACATGCACTGACGTGTTTTTTACCCCAATCTATAAAAAGAGATGTTCGATCGCAACAACGGCGTATACAAGGAAGAGAGTAAATTTTTGGAAAATAAAATAAAATTAACATTTTCAAATATTTTCGGCTGCGGCGCTAAAAAGCATAATATTAAACGAAATCAAATGAAAAAATCAAGCACTAGTACTAGCGGGAGGGGGGGAGCTTGATAGTACGCAGGTTGACAAAAATGCAGGGGCGGCATTTAATAGTTTTTCAGTCCGCGGTGGAAACGGGCCCGGGTAGTAAGCCATCAATGAAGACACTGTAGGTACATTTTTATAAATCGAGAGTTTTATATTAGTTTCTCATGTAATTTGTTCAAGGTTATAAGGTTACCTACACGATTTTGGAATGAATATTTGAGTTCTTTCAACTTTCATTGTTTGTAAATAATGTTTTTTTAAAATTAGAATTAGAAGTTTTTTAAATAAATCTATTTGATATTTGTATTAGATTGCAAAATACTTATACTTTTATACCGAGGGCTACATCGTAAAATCAATAACAAAAAAGTTGTTTCTTTGGCGAATCCTTTTGGAACCACACTTGTATAAAGTCTTCAAATTCTAATAGATACCGTAATTAAAAAAGATAATTTTATAATATTTATAAAAAGTGTATATAAAAGCAAGTATTATTAATGTTAAGGGTATGTTGGCAAGCTATTTAAACTAAAAAAATGCAAAGATTAATGTGATAGGTGTTATGTGCAATTAATATTAAGTAAAAATGTTTCTGAGAAGTTATAAGTCAAAACCTAAACACGCAACCGCATTGAAAAATAAATTTTTGATTTTTCGGCTAAATAGTCGCACCAAGGCAATATAAAAAACCTAGCAAAAGCTTTCAAAAATGCCCCCGGGTATCAAGATAAATCAAATAAAATTGATTAGATAAATCAGAAATTTTCTGAATTTGCTTCTGGATCTGCTTCTGCTATTATTGATGCTAATCACATCTCATCAAATTTTCGTTGCATAAATTGTTCTTTTATATTTGAATTGGTTTAGTTTAAAAAATTTATAACCATTTAGGTTGATTCACTTTAGATCAATAGTTATCAAACTTATTTGAGGGTGTACTAGGCTCTAATTAAAAAAAATCATTGTTCATGCCAGCATATGGTACTATTCATGTGATATAGTACAAACGTTAAAGAGTTTTCTTTATTTACATAATAGAAAAGAATTTTGTTAATGTTAAAAAAATTCGAAAATTGCTATTTCTATTGCTTTTTATTTGCCTTTAGTCCTAGGAATACAATTACTTACTACACGTCCAAAATAAACTGGGATTAAATCTCTGAGAAATTCAATGCAGACCATTATTTAACTTTTTAATATGTGAAAAGTTTTTTAAATTAATGTGTATTCTGTATAGAAACTATATACTGTAAAATACAAAACAAAACGAAAGCATTTTAAAAGTTTTTAAAGGAAAAATTCTAAAATAATGAAATATTTAAAATATGACTTTCTACCGTTTGCATAGCACATCTGTAATTAAAGTTGCCTATATAACAAAAATTAAAATCCTTTTATTTTAGTTTCTATTGTAATCTTTTATGTGTACATACCTAATTATTAATTAAAAAAAAATGTTTTTAGTTTAAGAATTGTAAGTTGAAAATAAATGCTGTAAAATTAATTGTGTTTGTATTATTATCCATAGCTGCTTGCTTTTAGCTACAGTGTTTTAGCTATTGGATATTATTATTAAATATTTTAAAATTTTAGAATTAAGAATACATTTTTAGATTAAAACATTAATCAGCATATTGTGGCAGCTTCTGGTTCTGGTAAAAACAGTTATTATGTTATAATAACAGCACACAATTGTATAGTACTAATTTCTAAGAAAACTAGATTTTCTTACCTTTTATTATTAAATTCGTTTTCATATCCAGTTTTTGATTTCTAAATCAATAAAGCGGGACATTAGGCATGTCCCCCCCATAAATAACACAGCCCCACAAAAAAAATAGGGTTCTGTCCTGGGAACGAGACTATGGTGTTCGGATGCACTTTTGATGCTGAAACCGAATCCGACCTCAGAGAAGCAGAATCTTACGCTAGAGCCAAAAACAACCCCCAAATGGAGTAAA
Source organism: Agrypnus murinus (assembly GCA_929113105.1). Taxonomy (NCBI): domain Eukaryota; kingdom Metazoa; phylum Arthropoda; class Insecta; order Coleoptera; family Elateridae; genus Agrypnus; species Agrypnus murinus. The sequence continues at coordinate 128,446,035 of OV816025.1, read as the reverse complement.
ACACTCCTGACATAATTATGATGACAATAAATACATGCAAAAAATGGTTGCAACCGCAAATGTTTTGTATTTGGAAATAAACCTCTGGTATATGACCAAGAACCCTCCTGCCTGAGGGGGTTAAACCACCCCAGAATGGGTTAAAACCACCCCTTAGATCACAATACAATAAATACATGCAAAAAATGATTGAAAACCGCAAATGTTTTGTTTTTGGAAATAGACCTCTGGTATATGACCAACAGCACCACCCCCTTTAAAGGATATCCCTTTAAATCAGTGGCGGGGCAAGCGACATAACAAATACTATTTATTCTGAAACTCGGACACTTTACCCACCCGTCTTTTAGTACCATATTCACCCAATTTTTGAAATGTATTACATTGCCCAACACGACCACTTCGCTAAACTCCCGTATAGACCCACGACGCCCAAAATGGGACCACAACGCCAAAAATCCGTTCGTTAGAAGTCGGTTAATGGACACATACTAAAGTGTTATATTATTATAGTAGCGAAGTTGCGCGACAACAATTTAACCGAATTAGTTATTTGTATATCAAGCCGCGAAATGTATTTTTAACGTACCGAGAGAATCATTGTCGCCGAGGTCCTGTAGTGTGTGGAAGAGCAATGAGCATGTGGAACAGCGTCGCGATCAAGCAGGACGGCCTTTCCTCCAAAAGATTAGTATTTTTCATATGGGTCTTTAAGAGTAAATCGACCGCATTAAGAGCGTGACTTGATGGCACAAGCCACAATTGACTCGTTCCAGATTATAAACTTTGCTTGTCTAATGAAAGCTGCATCAGCTGGAGTCATTCTCATATTTGAAGTAGAAGTCTCCATCAACAGGACAGGCAGTTTCAACTGCAAATGGTAAGTACGACCTCCTTTTAGAAGATTGGCCGCGATCCCCGTTGATGCCATAGGTAGGTCCATGTCTCCCTTCCCTCGCACCACACTCAGCAGGGTTCTGTACAGGTGTTTTTTCCCACTTTCCCCAGGTTTCTCCAAAAAGAAGCAGCTCGATGAACTGTTGGAGGTAAATATGGCATCCATCGCCGTGTCCAACAAAGTCTTCTGCTCGGTGATTTTAAGGTCTTCACCAAGTCCTTTCCAGCGGCTTCTTCTTCCTTCGTGTCAAACGCTGCGTCGGTATCGTCGTGCAAGTTGTGAGGAGGTGTTTTCAATCCAAAGTCGTTTTTCCACAGCCCCTGCGGCTCAAGGGGGCATCCAAACAAACAAGTTAGAGCAAATGGCATATCTACGTAGATATACTGCCTAGCAGAAACGTCCCTTTCTGTTCTAGACTATTAGAAAACCAATAGTACATACATACATTGACGCTTAGAGTGTGTTTTGTTGAACATGTGTTGAAAGTGTACTCAATGCATGGTCTCAACGCCAAAGAGTTAGTTATGTTATGTTAGATTCTTTATTTCCATCATATATGATGTTATTTAGATACATTTGGTTGCTTACATGCTAAAATACTAATTACTACCTACCGCTATATTTAATCTGTAAGTACAGGTATAAATCAATTTAGTTTACATTACTTCTAATAAAATTACAACAGTTTCGCTTAAATTCTCTATTATTTTTTGAATTTTTAACATCCTGTGGTAGTTCATTATATAATTTTAACCCCTTATAGAATAAATGATTTTGTGAGGATAATTTTGTATGCAATGGTAATCTAAATTCATTAATATTTCGAGTGTTATATTCATGGTATTCCCTGTTATACGTCATGAATTTTGACGTATGTAATGTGATAACTGCCCGTTCATTATTCTAAAAATTAAAAATAGAGTTTTATAATAAATTCTTTGTTTTATGGTAAAAAAATTTAGCATATCCAGCATAAGGGATATTCTAGTTCTTCTGTTACAACTCAGAATAATCCTCATAGCTCTGTTTTGTAATTTTCGAAGTCTTTGCATATCAGTTTCCTTTATTAGGAATAGAATCGAGGCACAATACTCAAAATCTGGAGCAATAATACTCTTATATACTAATATTCTAGACCATATGTTTAATTTATTGATTAATCTACCTAAGAAACCTATATTTTTAGCTGTCTTCTTTACAACATAATCTACATGTTTGCTAAATTTTAGTCTATTATCTATTATAATTCCTAAATATTTCATTTCATCAACAATTTGTATATTTTCTCCATCACTGTTTACCCCATCCGTTAAATTAGAGCATACCTTGTTTGATATTATCATAGCTTTAGTTTTTGATGTATTAAGTTTTAATTTATTCAGTTTTAACCAACTTGTTATATTTGTCATGTCTGAATTTATTTTTTGTATCGCTAGTTTAACATCTATCTCCGATGCTGTTATTAAGGTATCATCTGCAAACAGATTTATATCACAGGCATTAAGTTGCGTGTCTATATCATTGATATAAAGTATAAATAGTAATGGACCTAAGATTGACCCTTGCGGTACCCCCACATTGCATTGTCTTTTGGATGAATTGACTTCATTAAACCTGGTAATTTGATGTCTATTAGTTAAATAACTTCTAAACCATCTATTGGCTGAACCTTTAATCCCGTATCTTTCCATTTTTCTTAATAAGATATCCCTATCAATTGTTTCAAATGCTCTTTTTAAGTCCAAAAAGACCGCAACTATTTTCTTATTTTTATCCATTTGTTCCTTCCATTTTGCTATGATCATATTTAATGATGTTTCACAAGAGTGATATTTTCTGAAACCTGATTGGTATTCCAAAAGCAATTTATTATTTTTAAGATAATCTACTAATTGAATTTTAACAATTTGGTCTATACTCATCGCATTTATTAGTCCCTGCAATTTTCGGCACCGGAATAACTGTAGCCGTTTTCCAATTTTGCGGAAATGTTGAAGTTTCAAATGATCTATTGATTATGTTTACCAACACATCTCCTATAATAGGCATCGAATCTTTAATTATATTTATTGTGATCCCGTCCGTCGAACTTTTATTTTTTATACCGCTGATGACTTTTTGAAGATCTTGAACTGAAATTGGAGAAAACGGTTATTTAGTAGAATCGTCGTTACTTAGGTTACAGCCTCGCTGGATAGTGGTTTGCGTGTTTGCTTCATAATCCAAGGATCGCAGGTTCGATCCCCGGCCGAGTTGGTAATTTTTCATAACGGAGAAAAATTAAAAATATGCCTTCTTATCGGATTGGAAGTAAAACTGTAGGTCCCGTGTCAATGCGATGTTTGGCACGTTAAAAATCCCTACTGGGGTGGAATTCCCCCAGATTCGGATAAATTCTAGTAGGGTCGGCCAAATGATCATAGCAATCGGTGCCATGAGGTATGAAGGATGCTCCGCCATCCTGATTCCTCGCCCAAAAACCAACAAACAAATTTATATAAATGAACACTTAAGTACAGGTATCCCAAAAAAGCTTTGAAACCAACAAATTGAAAGAAATTTATTCAATGACCACAGTTTAAGGCGCACTGTGATCAAGGATTGCTGATAAACAGAGACGAGGAAGATTTGCTGATAAGCCTGTGTAATATGTGGATCATTAGCGTACCAATAATAATGTCTATACTCAAACAAACAAATGAAGAATCTAGGTCACCGAAATCACTAGGGTGAAAATGCTTAACGCTTCGCAAATCACGCGGATATCACGTGCTCGAAATGTTAAAAAGTACAATCTTAACGTATGCTGCTTACTTTCTTTAATAGCCGAGAGTAACACAAAATGCTGGTTACTCTCTGATATTAACTTAATGTATTACACAGCTATTGATCACGCGTTGATCCAGATTCTTCATTTGTTTGTTTGGATATAGTAATGTTTATTTATGTGCGTTACATGGAATAAAAGTGTTATATAAAAGCTCCACGCCACTGTCTTATTTTTATTATATACTTTAGTTGATAATGAGAAATTCAAAACAAACAGGTGCTGCAGTGGAGCACCTGATAAGTCATTTCTTTATAAATTAAATGAACATGAACATATAAAATTGTTTGGACGATTATATAAACGTATCATTTGTTGATATTTGCCACTTTACGAAACAAGGTTAGGGTGTATAAAATTTCAAATTTATATTATTATTTACATGTGTTTATTTCATTTAAAAATAAATCGCTGCTTTGGACACACATCGCATTATTTTACATTAACTTCTTAATCAGCTAAAATATGGAGTTAAGGAAATCCTGTATATCAGATATAGTACATATAAAAGAGCTTTAAATTACAACACTTTTTAAAAAGCAATTAAGCAGTAATAATTGCAATAAAACGATACAATCTTAAACCTAATGTCGCCATTTGCATATGTAATTTATTTAAACATTTGAAAAGCATTAAAGTTTATCAATCATTGTTTTCTCCTTAAAGTAGATAAATATAGTGTATACCAAAGTGACTGACTATAGTTCTGTTTGAAGTCAAACGGTGTAATATAATTAGTCAAAATCAAAATTCTCTTTTAGCTTTTGTGTGAAATGTAGTGTTAAAGTGAAACTGACATTTTGATGTTGGAATTAACCGCTATAAGCAAAAGGCAAACAAGGCATTTGAAAATTTTAATCATAACATTCTGTTAGGTGGGTTTTCTGAAGTTCCCCAGAAAGTGATAATGTTACAATTTTAAAAAATAATGTTTAACATAAAGATTATTCACTAAACAATAATCATGTAAGTTATTATTATCACTTTCAATTTTATAGTGACATTTTTCAAGAAATTACATAATTTAAAGCAAAATTGGATATTATTAACATGAATTATAAAAAATAAAGGGTCCAAATGAGATCTTTGTGGAACCTCTAATGTGCAAAATATTGTTAAAAAGAAATACTTCTTGAAAACCATTTTGGTGGTTGCCTTTTTTCTAATGTGATGTATTTTGTTCCATATACTTTATGAAATTGTGGTAATTTTTTCTTCACGAATTTTTAAGTCTATAGTAGCTGTAATATTGTTCAGCGGGTTTAGTTAATATTGATGGTTGTATTGGTGGCAATTTGTATTGCACTGGAAATTCATTTTTGTTGAGATTTATTACTTCATTTCAAGGTATTCGATAAACTACAAATCACTAATTAGATTTATTGCAATCATTCTTTGATTTTGTAGTAAATATATTGTTTAAATTTCATGGGCAGAATCCTACCGTTCCTAGACCTCTGATTATAATAAAGCCGAAGAGTAACTATTTGGTATGCCTCGTTTTATGGTGAAAACAATAAATTATAAAATTTCGTTTAGGCTTTTAATTCTGGGATTTGCCACAACTGTAAACAACAGAGAAAAAGTCTAACGCGACAAACCCTTTAACCAGTTTAAATTAACACCAGGAGGAATACAAACACCTTTAGCTTCTTATTACTATTACCTTTGGCTCCATACTCTAAGATTTTTAAATCTTTACCTTTCACTTTTGTGTGGGAATAAATGGTTGTGTAGAAACTTTAACAATACGGACTTTATTTATTGACTATGGTCTATTGATTGCTTTATTTCTTTGAACATATGTTAATTGTAATTAACATTGCCAAACCACTTAAGTAAATACATAGTTGTGCGTGGTATATCCAATATTTATGTAACATGGCCCACCTGCGTTAGCTTATGACCACGGTTCCCCTTAGGGGACTGTGAATTGAGTTACACTCAATTAGCGCGTCTGTTACCTAAGAGTTACTAGTTCTCCAGGCCAATGCCGGAGCTATTAACGTGCTCACCCGTCTGGGTCCGTCTCCGAGGGAGTTTCATCCCCCTAGTCTAGCATCCGTATTTTCACTGCACGGACGAGTCTAACCTCAAGTGTGGCTGGCACTTGGAAAACTGGGTCTGTCTAGGATATCCCAGAATTTAAACACCCCGCCCTGCCATATTAAGTAGCCTTAATTTAATTGGTGAGCCCTGACAGAGCCCCGTCCGATATTACCTAAAAGTAGAGACCCGGCCAATACCAACTAGGAGGTTGGGTTGTCTTAGGTGCGGGAGGCTATATATTCGCATCAACATGCCTTATAAAGTGAACCCCGGGAATAGCCTTCCTGGGATCGGTCATACTTATAGATCTAGGCGTCCAATCCACAGTGCAATGCGATTACCCAGGAAAAGCACCTGGCGATACGGTCTCCACTTAGACAGTAATCTGGGGGTCGTTGCCGAGATAGACTTTGTTAGTATCGACTCGCTTACTGAAGTTTTGCGCCGTTCTGAGCCCGCCCCCAAACCAAGGTTCGGACCCTGAGACCAGTCTAGTAATAGTGTAGCGATACCAAACGGCGGCCTTGTGAGTGGTATAGGGCGGTGTTATTTTTAACGACAACCACAGAACGATGCTTAATGTGGTTGTCCAGACCGACTGCTTAACGTGCTTAGCTGACAGCATGGCAAAGTGTATTGAAGCTTTATTGACGAGAAATATCCTTTCGCCGGGCTCTTTACCGTGCGGCCACTCACTTACCTTTTGATCTATGAGTATCTATGAGTAGTACATTGCTTTTGGGTTTAGTTACTTGTGAGCTATTGTTCTATTTCTATTTCAGCAGGCGTTTGTTGGGCCATAAATAAAAAATACTCTCAAGTTATTTTGTTTTATAAATTTGAATATAGCGGTATTATCTAGTAATATGTGCATTGTACTGCACAGCTTGAAATGTTTATTATTTGATATCTTGATATCTTTATTTCTAATTTTTATTAGGTACAGAACCTCTCAAAAACGATTTTTGTGTAATTCGAAACTCCTTTAATTGTAATTCACCAACCTACTATGATCAAAAATAAATGAAAAAAGTCAAAATATATAGTGGGCCTTGTTTTATTTATAAGAGTGCCATGGAAATTTACACACAGGCGCGTCCCCAGCGGTGTGCAAAGATGGGCACGGCACACGGGCAGCCAAATTCTAGGGCAGCCAAATGAATTTAAAAATAATATACTATATGGCGACGGCCAGCAATTACAAATTCCAAATTAAAATTATCGAAAAATAATATCTAATGCTATTAACACAGCATAGAAATATACAGCCTACTCACTCGATTCTCGGCACTTTAAAGATGATAAGACGCTTTGCATATCGCACAAAACAGTGACAAACCACAATCAGTTCGCTGAGGCTTGCCGATCATCATCGTATGGCATGCTGCTAATAACGAAGATTGTATAACACATTATAACTGTTGTTCCGTAACCCGCCAATCCCGTTGTTTAACAGCCCGAGAATCAAAAAGGTCACCCGACGTATTTCAATATTTGCGAGAGTGCACCTACTAGTTATAACTATACTGTGCTATTAAAATGGTTGTGTTTAGAAATGCTAAATTGTATTATACGTACTTATTTTTCTAATAAGCGTATTTTGTTGCATTTGTTACAAATTAACATAAAATTTAAATTTGTTATTGCTACGAGTATGATCAATCAAAGGGTGAGGTCAGCATATATAAAAATTAGGGACAGCAGTAATAATCTTTGCACAAGGGCAGTTAAGTATCTAGGAACACCCCTGTTTACACACACTTCTAAATATCTCGTCATTTTTGAACGATTTCTCTAGGTTCTTATCCGAGACTCCATTCCCGTTTCTTGATCAATTTTACGCAAGCACAAGTAAACTACGATGAATAATTTAATAATTTTCATAATCAGCACATTGATTCCTCACCCGCAAATCTAAGACAATAAAGCTCTCATCAATACATGGTCTTAAATAATTATGGAAAAACTGGAGTACTATCTTTGGACTGTTTAAAACCGGCTTATTTTTTGTAATGCATTTTTATTACAGGACATTTTCAATCTTTTCATAATTTTGTTACATGTTAGACGTTATTGTGCATGTGTACACGTGTGTTTACCGTTCTTTTTTCTGTTTCATATGAATCCACAACGTACACGTTCCCATTCCTCAGCCTTAAGTTTGAGCTCTGTGGCTTAAGTACATTTTGCTTTATATTCTATATCGAACAATATCGTTAAGAATAGATGTCTGTTTTAATCATTGAAATGTTAATTGCAGTTTTTATTGTAACTATCCAGTTGCCCTAAAGGTGCAATTCCACTGAGGCAACATTTAAGCAACATGTGGCATGCGGCAATGACGCATGCTATACTGAGTCTTTCAATCGAAGCAACATGAAGCGACATAAAGCATGCGTCTTTGCCACATGCCACACGTGGATTATCTTTGCCCGTCACATGCGTCAGTAATGCTAGACGACATGTGGCATGTGACATGTCGCCTGGTGTTGCATCAGTAGAATTGCACCTTTACAATAACTTACACTTGTTGCCCTTACAAATTAACAGCAATTTTTCATGACAACTAGATGGGGACTTTTTCTGTATCAGAGAACATCTAAAGAAACTGAGGAGGGTGTATGTGGTGATTAGCATGCCTTGGATAGCGGTTAGTATTCAAGGCACCAAAAAAGAGCAAATAATTTAATAATTTTCATAATCGGCACATTGATTTCTCACCCAGAAATCTATGAAAATAAAGCTCTCATAAATATACCACCAGTTTTTTTAATGTAGTTTTAGCCGTAGCCGAGGGCCCCAACTGGATGAGTGGTTAAATGCACGTTTGCTCACGTGTGTAAAATCTGATTTTTTCCACAATCAAAATACAAAACATCATCAAACAAAATATTTATTCATTTCAAAAATGTATTGTTTAACATTATTTATTTGGGTGGATACACATTAATTGTACAGTTATTAAGTGTACCAAAATGTACGTGAGGAATATTTGTTGTAATATGCTTGTTTTCCTGCATATTTATTTCACACATAGTTGCATTACTACGTTGCATTTCGTTACTGAGTTGTATAGCATTTACACTTACAGAACTTGCATTTTTATTTATTTCACATATAGCTACATTACTATCTTCATCTTCTTCATTGAAGTTAACAGCATTTGCATGTGTAGAAGTTGAACTATTAGACCTTTGTTCATTCAATGAATTGGTGTGGATTTCTCCAAGAATTTTGTTGGCAACACTTATTTTGTTAGATATAGCATCATCGACGGAACTTGAGCGCCATCCTCCATGGCGCTTTAAACTTAATATGTCACCTCCTTCATTTACCAAAATTGAAGCTGATGTTCTGAGGAAGCAGTGTCCAGTAAATAATTTTACTTCAGGCAATTGCAGACATTCAGCATTCAAGTTGGGTAATTTTGAAAATGTGTTTATGCCTACAGCTTGGATTGTACATTTGCTTGATTTGTAGTTAATGAATAAACGATTATGAGGAGTTGAAAGTGGCCGTAACTTCAAATATTTTCGGTAGATACCAATATTATTTGTGGTTCCATTGGTAATTGTAAAGATCCTTTTTTTTCGTTTTCGTGTCAGGAAGCGTAACAATGATTACAGAATCTTTATCTTCAATGTCGTCAAGTGTCATTTTACATAGTTCTATACATCGGCATTCTCCACTGACTCCAATAATTATATTTCCACATTAATTGAATAAGTATCATTACTTTAACCATTAAATATTTTTCATCAGGTGCATTCAGAAGGAACTTTTCTACTTCATTTTTCATTAAAGTTTTTGACTTTTTTGATCTAAACCCTGCAGATTTTTGTTTCAAAAAGGCTATTAATTTTGCAAACGTGTTGATATGAATGTTTTGCTTTATTGCTAAAGTAGCCCTGACTGAGCATAGAATACTGCGACCAGAGTGTCGAGGGTTTTAATGATTTAGCTTTTTCTGCAAAAAATGCAAGTAGAACATTTTCGCTAATTTTATCAACTTTGTGGCTTTTCATCCATTGCATAAAAACGGTGTATTGTTTTTCATATTGCACTCTGGACTTGTTAGGTAGGAGATCCAAAGTTGCATTTTTTGCAGTTACCGTAATATCAGGTGGAGTATTTTGTTCATATTCCGAGTCCATATCACTATCTTCCATCACTATTAAAGTCAACAGAACAATAATTTGTAGCAAAATTAAGGCAAAACGCAACAAGAGGAAAACAACACACGGTAACAGTTTTAATTTAAGCGAAGCCGGAGAGGTTAAACACCATTGACATCAGAGAATGACGAATGACATATTGTGATACCAATACACAATCGGTTTAGCATGAATTTCCCCAATAGTTTCTAACTTTTCAAGAAACAGTTTTTTCGTGCATTAAAATGTTACATGACAAGTTAAACATTTTATGAAGTAGTAAATTCAACAACGTAATTATTTTAATATTGCAAAGTAGTTTAAAAGCAAATTACGGAACAAAATTTTTGGCGCCCTCTATTGACGATTTCTAAAACAAGAGTGAGCAAAAATCTTTTTCTCACTTGTGATTAAAACAACTTTTTTTCACTAGTGATTAAATTGCTTACTTTGGTCACTCTTTTCAGTGAGCAAACAACAGCAAATTTAAACGATTGTGGAAAAAAATATATTTTTTTAAATAAATATTTTATTCATCCTTTTGTTATTGTATATTATTGCATAGCACTCCCCTTCATGGACTACCCTTACCCCATGAAAGAAGTTAAATTTAGAAAGCTGCCCCCTTCCGTCTTGAGCTGGATACGCCCTTGGCCTTTTGTCTAATGTTATATTCTAATGCTATCACTTTGTTATCAATTGACGTTTATTTGTTAATGACTAATGTTTTTACTAATTATTAACATATTGATTGTCTTGATTGTGTGTACTTTTATTAAATAAAATTTAAATCATTCTGCTTCCTGTCTTTACCTTTGCCATTGAGTTTGTCCATTCCATGAGTTTGTTTTCCCATGGGCCGATTTTGCTAAAATTGGTTTTAAACAGTCTTTTAAAACCAGTCTAAACAGGTGAATTACTCGCTTCTTCGTAGCTCGTGCTTCAAAAACGCACTCATGCGCGAATAAAGACTTCGCGTACTCGGTACGTAAAGAACTATTTTATAATTGTGCTGCTTACTAATTATTATTTTTTAAACTTTGTTTTACCTACCTATATATTTTATATATAGTATTAGTAATTATAATTGAAATTAAGTTAAAAAAGTTCACTTCTACTTCCTACTTACTTTTGCAAGTTACAAATTTAGGAAAATGATAAAATTGTATTGGATTTCCTATAAGTATTATCGTTTACAAAAACACACTGTATATAAACTAGATATTAATAATAAATATTGTACAGTATTTACTAATAATAATATTAAATTAAATAGTAATTTGACATATTTCAAAGTTCTAAACTTACAGAAGTGAAACAATTGAAATTAATTTTTTATTGAATTTAAGTTTTTATATGTGAAATTAATCACAGACACATGGTTGACTAAAGAAAAACAATTGAGAATGGATTGCATGCAGGTTAGAATGAAATGGAGAGATGTACCAAACTCTTTAATATGTTTTTTAATCTACAGCCTACGTTTATTGGATATGACTATATCTTGTTTAGTACATCTATGCTATTTTGTAATTAGTTTTTTTCAATATATTGTTTAGTTTTTAGTTTTCAAAAATTTTAAATTTATATTTTTTGTTTTTTGGAAGGGGGCAGCTGCCCCCCTTGCCCTCCTCTGGATACGCCCTTGCAAAAGGATCTATAGCGAACAAGTATACAGTGTGTTTCACTTTACAGCTTGACACCCCTATGTCTTTGTTATTTATAATCAAGTCAATTATAGAAATTCTTATCAGGTACAGAACCCTTAAAAGAGATTTGTTGTTCGTAATTAGAAACTCCGTTTATTAATAAATCGTCAGCCTACTACGATCAAAGATGCAAATAATTGAAGAAACATAGACCTTGTTTAATCGGAAACGACTTTATGGAAATTTGTTCTGGACTATTGTCCTAACCCTATAACCAAATTTTGCTTAAAAAAATGTTGAATATTAATTGTTTTAAACGCGTTATTACAAATGAATTAAAATTATTTTAGTTTAAGAGTGGCATAAAATTGACAGCAATTTTGCTTAATTTTAAATATAAACTAAAATGATTTACTTTACTGATTTACTACGTTAATAAAAAACTGTTGGTATATTTATGAAAGCTTTATTTTCCCAGATTTGTTGGTGAGGAATCAATGTGCTGATTAAAATTAGCGAATTATTCGTTGTTGCTTCAATTCTGTGGAGTAGTTATTGAAATATTAATTATTAAAGACACAACTTCCAAAAAGACGGACTTTTTGTAACATAACTCGCGAAAACTCAAAAACCTAAATTCAGATAATTTAACAAACTTACCATTTTATACAAAAATGAATTGTCTATCTAACTGCTTTTGTTTGAATTAATTTCAGCGGTTATTTCTTCTGCTATGCGCATTCCAACTCAGGGATCAGAACTTTTGCATTCGGCAGTAGTTACCACGATTTCCCGATAATATGTGTTTGATAGTTGTAAGTGCTATAGTTAAGACTATAATTTCTGCAGGAGCACTGACGCGAAAAAATTACCTTAAAATAGCTAACACGAATATCGATAAAACGACTTAACTATCAAATCCAAATTTCTCACAGGAAAATCGCGATTACTTACGTGTCATATTTGCAAAGACTATATCACACACAGATATTTGTAACATTTATTGTTTGAAATGAAGTCAAGTCTTACTGGAAATAATCGACAGTTCTCATCAATGAAGATCGATGTACGATCTATAAATTGCCTTTCAGGCTTTCACGCATCGTAAGATGCGTAACAACGACATCGACTGCGGAAAATTGTAAGATTTCACACGGATGAAAATCTTACAGTAAAATGCATTAACGAGCGGGAAAACCACACGTGATTTTTCCAGATATTACGAGCCCTGTCTCACTGAAGTTCGCACACTTCTCCTTCTGTTACCCCGCAATTTACATTCTGAATTTTCTTGGTTTTTCGAAGTAGCTATTTCTTGTTGCAAGAGTAAAGTACTGATCTCCTATATTATAAGTTTTTTTGTTATATTTCGTTGTGTATTCACCACAATTTTTTCCCCAAAATCTCACTTGTTCTTCAAAGTAAGTGTTCCTTATTGCTAAAATAAAGTATTGCTTCTGCACCTACTCCATGTCACGTTTTTTAAAATTTTACTAAGGCTGGGGATCCCTCTTACCGCCTATTTTAGTCCGTAGACTGCTCGGAATTGAAGGAGCGGCGTGAGGAAACCATTTGATATAATTTAATGAAACTCAATATGGTATAAGTGCAAAGACAGTATTTCACTCTAACAACAAGAAACAGCTACTATGTATATCAGAAAAAAAATGCAGGACCTTCTTTAAATAACAAAACTGGAGTGTGCGAACTTCAATCAGACAGGGCTCGTAAATACCACTACTATCCATTTTTTTTCTATACCATTTACAGTATGATTTCACACATAAGAAATATGATTTCACATTAATGAAAACTGATTTTACATAAATGAAGACAGAATTCACAGTAACGAAAACTAATTTATCATTCACGAATTATGATTTTGCAATAATGAAAACAGAATTTGCAATTTTGAAAACTAATTTCAATTAAATGAAACTAGATTTTGCATAATAGGCAATAAGTTGTAAAATTTTATTATAAACACAAATTTTATTTTCTATAACTGTACTAAAAATGCCTCTTGGTAAATACAACAAAATTTTGCCGAATAACAGAGCTGGATTGTTCAATAATATATGATGCAGACAAAGATTGGAGAAGAACAGGTGTCAACATACATACAGCGTATGCTATCGGAGGATGTTGTCCTTTTTTCAATGGTTACAACCAAGCACCAACCATTTCCGAATTTGGAATGCATATTTTGGAAGATATTGACAATGTTGCAATTTAGGAGATGTCACATCTCTTAGATATGCAAACCATGTCGAACAGTATTATGCTGCATCCTGCATCATTGTGGGAGGAAGACATTATTATTTCAGGTCTATTCTGTAAGTAATCATATCAATTGTTACACTCCGATTGATTGTTATGGGACAACCATAATTTTGCAAAAGTGGTATTCTCTAAGCACTTTCTGTATCAATCGATTGCTATGTCATAACAATAAATTGAAGACTCATATCAATTGTTATCCGGTCGTTGTTATGTACTCATCTCAAAACTTTATTGTGTTTTATTTTCACAAAAACGTTAATATTTCTATAAAAAGTCTTTTATGTGAGTAGAAAACCAATGTATTTGTAAAATAAACCTCAAGAAAAGTAATTTCGCAAACGTTTATGTTAAAAACCGGTTCCTCTAACCTCACTTTTTGGTAGTCGTGTTTTGTTAACAAGCAGGTAAATCTCAACACTACGAATGCCCAAGCGCCCGGCGGGTGCCTCTAGGGGCGGGTGCCGGGTCCGGCATGGATCCGTGTCGTTACAAACTGTTTGTTTTGTTTAACCTCAACTGATAAATATGTATATATCTATAAAAATTAATGCATCATGCACGCATGATTATAAATAAATAAGTGTTTTTACTGTCTTTCCAACTGTCAACATCGTTCTTTCAGGCCGTAACTTGTTATTAGGATTAAAATAAATGACTTTTAAGAAATACTTATAACACTTATAATACTTATAAATATTTAACATATTCCTATCACAGGTTGGTCGCAGTTTTCCCGTAATTAACAATTTACTGTTGCTCATAAAATCTAATAACAAATTAAACTGTTTTTTACTAGTTTTTTGCAACGTTTATATCTTTACTACTAATTTTTAAAAAGTAGGGAATTCCCGCGGGTGTCAAATATATCAAAATGTCAAGTATCGCGAGACCGATGGTAGATGGCGACATTGCGCGCATGCGCAGTTATCTTCAAAGTTCTCAACAAGTGGCATTTCAATTGCTACGTTTTCTCTTCAATCGGCGCGTAACAATTGACGTTACAGAATACCAAAACCAGCTTGAATTGTTATGAGATCACATCAATTTGTTTCTCTTCAATAATTGCTATGCGTAACAATTGATATGAAATGGTTTTTACAGAATACATGTCATTGTTGAAATTTAATTAAACTTAATTTTCAACTTATTCTTGTTTATAAAAATCTTGTTAAATCAACATTATTTTCAATGTATTTACTTAAAAAACGTTAACATTATAGGGAGTAAATACAAGTTAAAATCTGTTTTTATTTAGATGAAATTGGTTTTCAAAAGTGCGAATTCTGTTTTCATTATTGCAAAATCAGAATTCATGAATGATAAATTAGTTTTTGTTACTATGAATTCTGTTTTCATTTGTGTGAAATCAGTTTTCGTTAATGTGAAATCATATTTCACATGTGTGAAATCGTACTGTAAAAGGTATCGAGTCCTCTGACTTTGAAAGCGTATTGCTCTGAAACTACTAGACCGAATTAAATATTTTAAAAACGAGCAAATATTAAATTCATTTCTACATACTACTGTAATAGTTATTTGTTTTACAAGTGTTGAAAAGCGTTTTTTTCATGCGAGTGTTTAAGTTGTGCACGAGGCCGAAGGCCGAGTGTACAATAACACGAGCAATGAAAAAGGCTTTTCACACAAGTGAAACACAATGTTTTTTCTACGACCTTTGAAATACATCATTAGAATACACAAATACCAATAAAATTATTTCCTGCTGTAAAATTAATTTATTTTAACTAATTACATAATAAGGAACAATACTTTAAACATATTTATGGCCGTTTTCACCGAGGTTTCTTAAATTTAAGGGAGACTTACTACCTTGTTACAATTATTAAAATGTATTAAAACAATTGTTTTTAAGTCTCCCTTAAATTTAAGAAACGTCGGTGAAAATAGCCATTAATGTCAAATATTACAACTGTTGTTTATAATTATTAATAATTGTTAATATTAATATTAATTGTATTTTGACAGTTATTAAATATTAATTTGGGGGCAATTTCGTTACTTGTTTTCGCCACATTGTTCAGTGTATTTGTTGTCGAACTGTTAGAATTACTTGCACAGGTAGTATAGGTACTGTTTATTACTTTATTAATATCGATGACTTCTTCGTTATTGCT
Source organism: Agrypnus murinus (assembly GCA_929113105.1). Classification (NCBI taxonomy): domain Eukaryota; kingdom Metazoa; phylum Arthropoda; class Insecta; order Coleoptera; family Elateridae; genus Agrypnus; species Agrypnus murinus. The sequence goes on along the minus strand of OV816025.1, from coordinate 128,430,040 downwards.
TTGAATATTCACTGAAGCTGAAGCACAAGGGGAAGAATTATCTGTACAAATTTGGTGAGTTGTTACCGTCTGATCATTTTCTATTGATTTGAGTATTTTGTTGGAAGCCTTCAGTTTATAATTAATCGAATCATTTATATATCCTTCAGCACATTTGCTAGAAGCCCAACCTCCATGCCTTTTTAATGCTAACAGATCTTCTCCAGAGTCTACCAAAATTGTCGCAGATCTTCTAAAACAATGCCCTGTGTATTGGTTAGGGTTAGGCAGTTTAAGAAAGGTGGCGATTTGCATGGGTAATGCACCAAGTTTATTGATGCCGACGACTTGTCGTGTGCACTTGCCATTTTGAAAATTAAGAAAAAAACGTCTTTCAGTAAGATTTTCAGGACGCAAAGACATGTATCTCTTGCACAATTCATAAAATTGACCTGTCACAGTAAATCTTCGCACAGTATTATTTTTAGTATCTGGAAGTGTAATAAGAAATGCAGAATTTAAATCTTCAAAATCATCCAATTTCATCTTCCATAATTCCTCTCGACGACAAGCTCCACTAAGTGCAATAACCATTGCAACCTAAAAAAGTGTTTTTTTGAATAATGTAGATATCAACAATACCTATATATAAAAACATACCTTTGTGAATAAGTATTTTTCATCTGGTGCTTGCTGTATGAACTTGCGAATGTCCTCAGGATTCAGTGTTTTGGATTTTTTTGGTTGATAGTGATCTGACGTTCGTTTTATTAATGCAATTAATTTGGGATACTGCCCAATATTTACATTATGCTTCACATTTACAGTTGATTTTAACATTGAAAAATGTGACCACAATGTTGATGAAACGTACTTAGCTTTCAATTCATTAAAATAAGCCAGTAACACTGTTTCAGAAAACGATTGCACCTTTTTTGCTTGCCTCCACGACATAAATTTGTGGTAAGCATCTTCATAACGTTTTTTTGAGGTTATGGGCAGAAGCTCATCCACTGCCGATTCTGCTTGCCGTTTTACTTCTGGTGGGGTACTCGACAATCCTTCCTCACTCATTGTAATAAAACACGACGGTCGCTAGAAGCAGCGAAATTTAGTTGTTGTAAACGAAATAAGAAAATAATTACCAAACAGCTTTTCAAATTGCAGTCTTCAACAGTTTAAGTTGTTCAACTCACAGGAAAACAAAGTAAACAAACAAACTAGTGCAAGTAGGAATACCAACCGTTTAAAATTAAAATACTTAGATGATCCGTTCTTTTCACACAGATCTGTCGCTTTTCACACAGAAACGTCACTTTTCATGCGAGTTTGTAGTTGCTATGAAAAAATTGTCTTTCCAAGTAAGGAGGCCGTGTGCAAAATATGACTTAACATAGTGGTCGTAGAAAAAATATTATATTTCTAACTGGTATACTTTTGTTTTTATCAGACGATACGCAATAAAAGGTACCCATTTTTAGGGACAATTTCATTGAAAGTAAGTTCACTAATTTCTTTCTCAGAAAGTATATGTCATATATCTATGAGATTTTTGTATGGGTTAGAAAGGAACCTTGCGGTTCATATGCTATTAATTTTTAGACAAAAAAGCGTTTTATTTAAGATTTATGTGAAAAAATAGGAAACTATGCGTTCTTGTTTATTAATAGAGATAGCGTCAAATCTTTTTCGCTAAATCAACACTTTTCATGTGTAGACATTATTATTTTCAAAAAAATGTTCCTAATTTTAATAATAAAAATGCGGAAACAAAAAAACGATTTTTGATGACCAGCGGTTTCGACAAAAAATGTTTTTTTTGTTATTACACTTTTATTGTTAAAATTCGGAACATTTTTTTAAAGAAAATAATGTCTACATATGAAGAGTGTTAATTTAGCGAAAAAAATTTGACGCTATCTCCATTAATAAACAAGAATGCATAGTTCGCTATTTTTTCATATATATCTTAAATAAAACACTTTTTGCCCGAGAATTAATAGGATAACAACCGTAAGGCTTCTTTCTAACCCCTACAAAAATCTCATAGATATATGAAATATACTTCCTGAGAAAAAAATATTTAACTCACTCTCAATGAAAGTGTCCCTAAAAATGGGTACTTTTTATTATGTATCGTCCGATAAAAATAAAAGTATACCAGTTAGAAATATGATATTTTACTGTTACATGTAGAAATAAATTTACTATTTGCTAGTTTTTAAAATATGTAATTTGGTTCAGTAGTTTTTGAGCAATACGGTATCAAAGTCAGAGGACTCTAGAAAAAAAATGGATAGTAGTGACTTTTCACTGTAAAGTCGTTTTAATTGGTTTGGTGTAAAGGATTTTGAACGTTTTTATTGGCTAAGTGAAGTGTAAGTAATATATTCGACATAATTTAAAAATCTATACCCCACGTTATGTTGCGTGATTATGTGGCTTTAACATTACCGCTAAAGTTCCCCAAGTTTTCATTAATATTATTTCAAAAGGCAACTACAGGTATCTATCTACGGATGTGAATATAATATTTAATGTTTATCTTAAATTTAAATACAACATTGTTTAATAAAATAGTGTTGCAAGTGTTATTTCGATTCCAGGCATATTTATCATCTTATCGTAAGATTAAAAGCAAAATAGAATCACTTTAGCAATTACATCAACAAACCTCTCCATCAGTGAACGTCTCAAGTATTAAAGAAGGTCAACAAACCACACACTATTAAAATTGCCTGTGCATATAACGGTTCTTCTGCTTAAGAACTCATCGAGTGTTTAACTTTTTCATTCTCATTCCGTGTATAAGACTGTATAAATCATAAGTGCACTTAAATGTCTTTTTTGGAATGAAAAATTAATCACCTGTGATATTCTCAATTTAAATTTATATCAAACTTTAGTGTGAACTAGTAATGTGGCAGATTATTGTTTCATTATTCGCCTTTGTGATATCTTTCGTAATTGTTTTGTGGTTATACTTTAAATGGGCATTTACATATTGGAAACGAAGAAATGTACCATATATAGAACCAACATTTCCGCTTGGTACCGCAGAAAATCCGTTCGCTAGAAAAGATTACTTAGGCTTTCGAATAAAAAAGCGTTATGATTATTTTAAATCTTTAGGACATAAACATGGGGGACTTTACATGTTTACAACAGCAACCTACTTACCCATCGATCCTGAATATATAAAAAATATTATGCAAAAAGATTTTCACTATTTTATGGATCGTGGAGTTTACTACAATGTAAAGCATGATCCACTGACTGGCCACTTATTTAATTTGGAAGGCCAATCGTGGAAAAATCTTCGAGCCAAATTAACTCCAACCTTTACTTCCGGAAAAATGAAGATGATGTTTCCCATCGTGGTAGATCGTGGAAAACAACTAATCAGTGTCATGGAGGAATTCTATATTAAACAGGAACCTGTTGATATAAAAGATATTTCAGGTTGTTTTACTACTGATGTAATTGGATCATGTGTTTTTGGTCTGGAATGCAATAGTTTTAAGAATCCTGATAATGAGTTTAGACAGTATGGAAAAAAGATATTTGATACCGTTTCAAAAGTAACAACTTTATCAGAAATAATTGCTTTAGCTAATCCGAAACTTGGAAGATATTTGGGAGTTACGATAACACCAAAGGATATTACAAATTTTTTTATTAATGTCGTGAAAGATACTTTTGAATACAGAAGAAAAACAAAAATGGTTAGAAAAGATTTTTTGCAAATACTAATGGATCTGGGAGATATTAATACAAATGTCCAAGAAGCATTTACAATTGAAGAATTAGCAGCCCAGGCGTATGTCTTCTTTTTAGCTGGTTATGAAACTTCCTCCACAACAATAGCATTTTGTCTTTTCGAATTGGCATTCAATCCTAGTATTCAAGAAAAGCTCAGAAACGAGTTATTTACTGTTCTAAACGAACATCAAGGGGAGGTTACTTACGAAGCAATTATGGATTTGAAGTATCTCAGTCAAGTAGTTGACGGTAAGTTATTTAAGCGCAGGTATGTTGGCAATAATATTACAAAATAACATTTATTTTAGAAACGCTTAGGAAATATCCACCAGCAGCTGTAGTGCCTAGAATATGTGTGGAAGATTATAAACTTCCTGGAAGTAATGTAGTGATCGAGAAAGGAACTACATTGTTGATACCTATATATGCTTTACATCACGATTCGCAATATTATCCCAATCCAGAAGTTTTTGATCCGGATAGATTCTCTGAAGAAAATGAAAACAAGAGATGTCCTTTTACTTACTTGCCGTTTGGAGAAGGACCAAGAGTATGCATTGGTAAATAATTATTTTTGTTATTATCTCCAAATTAACTAGAAAATGTTAGTATTATGTCTGCAATATTTCTGTCTTGGTTTTAATGCCAACAGTCAATTAGGCAGCTTGTGAGATGAACCGGATAGGAAAGTAGAAAAGAAACGATTTACTACCTTTTTCCCAGCAAAATGGACATAGAATTAGGTTTGCGATTGTTATCGATGATATTTTAATTTTTTGAAACCATTTGGTCAACTAACGGCTGTGTTGGCCCAATTCTTATATAATAAGAACTGTACTTCAAGTTAGTGTTTCTGCATATTGTTGATGAAACGGCCTTATAATGTAATTGACCGTTTCATGATCTTATCATCCCTTCATCAAAGCCTGGGCAGAATATGAAACGATGCCAAATAATGAAATGGATGAACTTTATAAAACCATGGCAAATTACGCTAGGTGGTTAATTTTCTTAGACGTTTCATGTAAAGCTGCAACTCAAGTTTGCGCTGAATGCTCAATAAAAAGATCCGTAACACCAGCACCACCACTTCAATTCAATTCAAAATTCCAAAATTCTATTTTTAGCCTATAATTAAGTACTAATTAAAAATTAATTTGTACTAACAAAAAAAATTGTACCCATCCCCGTTCAGTCGTAATTTAAGTTTTAAAAATGGAGGTGTTGTCAGAAGCTAGCATCCCCACTTCAATTAAATTCAAAGATTTCTAGCCTATAATAAGGTACTTGTTTTAAAAAATGGGGAGGAAGAAGCTGAAGCTAGTACTTTAATTAAATTTAACCACTTAAATTAAATTCAAAAACTTTGTTTAATGATACAATAATTGTTCTTAATAACATTTACATTCACATAACCATGAAAGTTTTTTGGGTGCAAATTAGTACTTAAAGGTGAAAAGGTTTCGAAACAGCACAATGCGCAGAAACCGAAATACGTATGAGCGTTCGAAATTCCGTCGCACGCGCATATCTTTCTTAATGCAGTAGCGTCGATATATTTCCATTCTGTCTTGTTGCGTGTGCTTATATCTCACAATTATCTTTTTGCTACTTAGGTGAGTTGATTTAAGCTCCAACCCCTTCAATTGAAAGTGGTTATTTAAAGATTATAAAGTGTACTTTGAGATTTTCATAACATTTTATGTGCACATATTTTTAACCCCTTTTAATGAACAACATACGCGCCGCCACTGTACTCGCAGGTGACGTTCGCGCAGATCTTGATGAGTCATTGTGTTGTTTCGAAACTACGTGAACTTGAATTATAGGCTTGAAACTTTTTAATTTAATTGAAGTGGAGGTGCTAGCTTCAACTACTACCAGCGCCCTCACTTTTACTTGCTTAAATTACGGCTAAACGGGAATAGGCACAATTTTTGTAGTTGGTTCAAATTAATCTTTAATTGGTATTTAATTATAGACTAAAAAATTTTGAATTTAATTGAACTGGGGGTGCTGGCGTTACGGACCTCAATAAGCATAATTCTATAAGAAACTATCAGAGTTTCATTTCATAAGCCACTGCGAAAACTTCATACCACGACCTTCTCGATTTGACGCGTGCCTCATACAAATAACAAAATTGTAGAAATTTAGGGATTGTAGTTTCCAATCAACGCGAGTAAGTGCCTATATGAAAAGTTTGTTGTTTTTTATATAAACTGCTCGTGTTAATGTAGATTCGTCACTATTTTGATGTGAATACTAGGCGCTGATAGCGGCAAAGGCATTGAGATCACTTTTTAAATAAAAAAACTCACTCTATTGACAATTTATCAAATATTTCCAACATTCCTAAGTTAAGTTTACAATTACAAAACATTTCCCTCGGTGTATATCTATGCGACAAAAAAATTGGGGCTGAGTAATGCATGTTTCCAGGGCCATCTTCTCCTATGTGCTAATAGTGTTACATAACGTGGGCATCACTCGGTTCTCTTTTCAATATAAAATATTAAAGAAGAAATATTGAAATTATGAAATTACAAAAATAACAATTGGACATAAAAAATTAATTTAATAATATAATTTTTTGCGAATGACCTTTAACATATTTTTTCTACTTTGAGAAAATAAGAGCGGGGGCAGTTCAAATAATATCAATAGCGTCCCAAAATTGTTAAGAAGGTTCTGCATGTTTCCTCAATTCTTGAACAATTATTTGTGAAAATTGTAGACAAAACCACGAACTGCACGAACCATAAACCGATAGGCATTTCTCGCCAATGCAAAATGTACCATATTGGGGTCGGCCATTGCTGATGCACGGTCAATGCATTGGTCAAAGAAAAAAATAAAATTAGTCGTTAATTAATAAATATGGTTTTATCATTGTGTCATATCCTATTATTTTAAACGAAGTTATTTATGATTTATACACTCTTTCATGAGTATATTTAAGTTTCTCGACCGCAAGAATCGTAAATACACCTATGTGCAACAAATATCTTCCGACTGGTGTGTCTAAAAAGTATATCAATAACAATAATTTATTGTTGATGTTAGTTGACAGCATACATCAACAATGATTAAGAACATGTTCTATGGATCTGGCTTGATGAGGGGGATGCTGCTACGGTATTAAGTTAATATACCGTGTACCAAGAGTTTTATTTTTCAGAGGGAGCTAGGAAAGATGAAAAGATCATTTATTAAAAACCTATGATGGTATGACCATTTACGACCGCTGCCACAACACTGAATAAAAAAATTGTAGTGAATTTGGATTCGTAACTACCTACGATTTGTACGATAAATTATATGATTTTCACGTTAACAAAACTAACCATGACGGCCGACTTAAAATGAAAGCAACTCTAAGAACCAAACGTAGTATTACATGTTCAACTATAGAATTTTCTATTCAATGCTGAGAATTCTACAATAGATACATTTGTTGTAGTTGCTTTCCGATGGATGATAAAATTTAATCTTGAATTTTCAAGATTACTCCACACAACTCCCCTAAAATTCTCCAGAGTGACAATGACCGACAATTCGTAAGTGGTAACTGAATTGAAATCTTTGTGGCCTGAATATAATTCAATCAAGTGTGAGAAACGTTTATTCGTTTTTAAGGTTTATGAAGAAGGATTTTCAGTATTATGTAATTTTTGTTGGATGGATAGGAATATTTCCAAAAAAACTGGCGAAGGTAAAATTAAAATGGAAGAAGCTGCTAAGAAAATACTAAGTAGCTAAAAAATAGTCACTTTCACAACAAGGGTATTGTATATTATTAAATATTCCAAAGCTTGACAGAAGTTTTGAAGATTCCAGAAGTATTGTCTGCATAATGATAGACCAGAAAAAAGGCGTGAATCAGGCTACATACATGTAAGCAAGCAATAATTAGAGTAACAAGGGTCAAAAGTCCCCAGTTTTTGTACAAAAGTTGATTTTTGGATACGAAGTTTGGTATATCTATCCAATTTTTACAATGATTGATGCTTGATGAAAGACATACTGGCAAAACCAGAATTACATACTAATGTTTAATATTTAAATCATAAAGCAAAAAGTCCTGATCAGAAGGGGCAAAAGTTTTTCCCTGGACTCTAGCCCTATTGACGAAAACTTTTCTTCTGATTAGTGCTACTTATTAGTGACGGGCAACTTTGGAACTTCCTAGTAATGTAGGTTAATTCACATGATTTTATTACTTGTTGTTGCTGCATTTTTATGGTTAAAATTAGGAACATCTTTTGAGGAAATTAATGTCTATAAAGAAATATTGACGCCATCACTATTAATAAACAAAAGATAAAACGCTATTTTGTCTCAAAAGTAGTAGCATAAGAACCGCAAGGCTTCTTTCTAACCCCTACAAAAGTTTCATAGATATATGGCGTGCACTTTACGAAAAAATTATTTAATTTACTTTCAATGAAATTGTCCCTAAAAATAGGTACCTTTTATTACGTATTGTCTGATAAAAGCTAAAGTATAGCACTTAGAAATATAATATACTAATGTTGTATGTAGAAATAAATTTACTATTTGCTCGTTTAATATATATTTAATTTGGTTCAGTAGTTTATGAGCAATACGCTTTCAAAGTCAGAGGACTCACAGAAAAAAATGGGTAGTAGTGTAATTTGCGATAATTTCATCGACTAGCAAACTTTTAAATAGTGTAAAACGTTCATTCATTTCACTATTTGGCATTGTTTCATGTTTCATGAAACCGCTAATACACTAGGTTGAAGATGTATCGCATATATACACAATTGATTTATCTAATAATAAATTCGTATGACGTAAATTAGATTAAATGAATCCGGTTGGTAGAAGATCATAATCTGATCTTCTAATGGATAATAAGTTGTTTGACTTACCTGTTTTAATTGTAAAATCGAGTTGAAAAGTCTACAGAATCCCTAAATATCAATTTTTTGCACTCGATAATTAATTTTATTACAATAGTAGTCAAAATTCTTTTAGTAATGAACTATTACTACAATACCCTTATACCGATTGTGAGAAGCTAGGAAAGTAGATTATTTTATACTTATTTTAAACTAGAAATTGAAACAATGTACTTAATAATTATGAAAAAACCAACAATGAATTAAAGCATGGTAGATCTCTGAATATGTTCTGGATTGTTAATTTGTTACTCGATAGCGTAATTATATAACAAGAATTTTTAATTTTTCAGGTCTTCGATTTGGACTAATGCAAACAAAAGTTGGTTTGGCTATGCTACTGAAAAACTACAGATTTTCACTTAACAGCAGGACGAAGATTCCTCTAGAGATAGATCCCGCCAACTTTGTACTTTCTCCAAAAGATGGCATTTGGCTAGACTTAGCGAAATTAAGTGATTAATTAAAATAATTATTACATGTAGTGTATTTATTTTTTACAAGTAGCAAAATGTGTTTTTTTTTTCAAAGAAAGGCCAATATTTACTTAATTTTAATATTTTGCTGGTGTTTGTTGAAAATATTTGCGGTTAACTTGATTTTTAAGTGATAATAATGATTCATTATTCATGTAGTAAAGAATATTAGCAAACATGATAATTGATAATGATAATTGATAAAATAAAGAAATATTTAAATAATAGTTGTTTAAACAAGAAATACAGTGAAATTTGAATTTTAGTGTTTATTTTTATTATTTCAGCCTTGAAAGAAATAGCACCTGAACAGGCTTCTATATCTTATCAATTTGATATGCAGTCTTTAAATGTATGAGACTGTCACCTGTATATGACTTAAACATTACGTATTAGCTATTAGAGTATTAGAATTTAGCAGCAGTAAATCAAATAATGCAATTCCTTGGTTCAAAATTATTTCGATCAAGAAAGAAATGGCTTATATAGTAGCTTTTGCATTCCCTAATTTACCTTTTTTTCGTTTCAGAGTTTCACTGCACTAATGTTCCGTATACTATAGATCGTAAGCATGGAATTACGTGATGAGACCAAGCGTCGGCGTCGATTCATTAATCACTTTAACTACTTTCAGTACATTTGTGTCACTTTCGACTAGGTGTGTAGCAACATGAAAACAGCTGTATAATTAAATTACTATTTGTTAAAATACCGATTAATTAACTTTTCAATATTATTACATACAGTATACATAAAAGTAAACTCTGGTGGAGCAGATATTAGCGTGATTTTATAATTCAATGGTTGCAAATGCGATTCTTGGTTCGAGCTTAAACGCACTTAAATCGGAGGCTCTGCATCAATGTTTGACACTTTAAAAGTTTACTACTAGATATGAAATGACCCCACATTCAGATAAAGATTGTTGTAGTATCGTTTTTATGATTAAAGCAATATGTACCAGAAGACGCAAAAGATGTTTCATTACCTCTATTCTTCGCCCAAAACCATACATGCACACATAATATACATACTTTTAGAATTAAAAATACTTTTCCAATAGAATTAATGATAAAGAAAGATAAAAAAGGAGTTTGCAGGTATGTCTGTACTGTAGTGATTTAGCATATCCTGGATAAGATTTAGTATCCAAGACAACAGATGTAAACAGGTAGTCAGATATCAATTCTTAATAAAACAGTCAAACATTAATTTTCTCCTCTCCAACTTTATAATATATTGCAACCGCCGAGAGGATTTCCGTATAAAAAACCCGCTGGATTCATTCTGATTGTTAATATAGGTTGAGAAATACCTAAGCTTTGATATTATAGGGGTTGCCGGATGAAATCAAAGGTCATTTTTTTGTCATCCCCTATCATAACAGTTAGGGTCAATCTATATGAAGTGGTGGAGTACTGGTCGCTAGACCATTTCAAAACAGGATAATTTTTTGTTTGCTTTCACACCTAAGTATTGGTAGATCAAAACCACGGTTATTTTATTTTTATTCCGTTTGATTGAAATATGGCAGCCATCCCAAGCAGCATCTAAGTAGCAGTAACTGAGATCGGAACTTTGATTGAGTAGCCATTACGTAACTGCAACTAAATTTATGACTTTATAGATTTAATTACTTCAATTTGGAAGATTTTAGTAATTATGTAGTTACTTCTACTATTTATTAGAACTATGTAGTTCCATTACTTCTAAGTAGCTTTTTAAAGTATGTGGAATGGTATTGCTAGTTAGTATAATTACTTTAATGTTGTTGCAACTTCAAGTGATATTATGATTGTAGCAGTAACTTGCCTGAAGCTACTTTAAAGTTTTTAAAACTTTAAAGTAGCACCGAAAGTTCCTGCCACCGGTCTGAAACCATTGCTTAATCTTTAAAGTAACTGAACTATACAGTAGTATCGAAAGTAAAACTTACGTTTGTGCTACCCAGGAGAATCACTTGAAAGTAATTTTCACTACTTATTTTGCATCAGAATTACTAGAAAGTTCAAGTTACTATTAAAAAATTACAATGAAGTGACAGTAACTTCTAAAGAGGCATATCTGCTGTAGGTTAGTTTGGAATTTGGAGGTTAATTGTGTTTTTGCAGTGGTAGTAGTTTTGCAAGTTTTTAATAAAAATGTCAAAGGCAAATACAATAAGAAAAAAGAAGAATTTTAGATATACGTCCACCTTTTACAGAAAATTAAAACAGCAGTTAGGTGAAATCAGTGGAAACAAAGTCAACTGTTTACAATACAAAATAGAAAAAAATAGGGATGAGATCAATGGTAGACCATCATGTAGTAAACAAGGGTGAAATATATTCCCCTTTTTTCTTTCGTCGCTACAACTTTAAAATAAGCCATAATTAAATAATAATTGTTATTAAGTAGCAATCAGTATAAAAATATTGGTTGTTTGTTTACGATTGACGTTTAAATTTGAGGTTAAGTTCCAATGGGAATTTTGCAGTGACATTAGGAGCTAGAAAGTGGCCACGGAAACGTTGACGTCGTTTTATAGTAAGAGTCACTTGAAAGTTCCAGAATTTTTTAACTTATTTTATACTTCGTGGTAACAACAACCTAGAAGTAGAATTTGTTTAGTTCCCATTACTGTTTATAAAGCGACACAAACTTTAGACACACATTTTACAGTTAATACTACTTTAAGGTGACTTTTTCAAAACTACTCCATATTTACTTGTAAAATGTTGAAGGCTATTAATCAATTTGCAATTTGTTGCAATTGTTAAAAATGTTTTACTATAACTCTTAATAAAGATAACAAATCAATGCCAAATTGTGCCTTAGGAATAAAATAAAATGGTTTCTATCATGTTTATCAATTTATAAGTATTTTTGTCATTTTATTCAAGACATTTTCTATTAAAAAATATATTTAAAGAAGGCGCGTTGTTATTTTTTGATTCTATCATCATCGCATTTAAGAGAAATGTTGCGATGGTTTATAATTTTGGTATGCTAGATTGACAAAATAACCAAAGATTTCATCTCTTTATGTATTATGTACGTATTACAAATAAAATAGCAATACATTTTGTGACACGACCGCAGCATTAGGAGAGAAAGTGAAAAAATATTTGTTAAGTTGCAGGAGTAAGAGAGAGCAACTACGCGACACGATGTGTCAAAGAGAACTTCACGAAAGTAGCAATTACTACACCGCCACGTAGCCTAAAGGTAGCTGGGCAAGTTCTGGAGAGGTTACTGCAACGTATCTGTTACCCGAGACTTGTTCCCCATTTTGGTTCCAGGCACGTAACAATACCGTAGCAATTACGCTCTTGTGACTAACTGCAAAAACTTTATAGTTCCACCGGTGGTTTCTGGTACGTAGTGGTGACTAAAAATGCTGCTTGGGATATTTAGTTCGTGGTGCACGAAGTTTCTTGCAGGGTTTTGATGTAAACATATAACCTACAGAAACACAAAGGCTATTTTTATATAACGAAACACTTAACCAACCAAAATGTAGCTGTGCTGGAAGTATCAGCTTGATCCAAATAACACTGCTTTAGTTTTTGCCAGCTAGCCCCCAATAAGTCGGAGAGGGGCGGGGTAATACAAGATATAAAAGATAAAAAAAACAAGCGCCACTTCGTTTAAAAACAATGCTTACTACTAAAGCTTCAAGCTTATCAGGCAAACGAAGAAATAGATCTTCTACTAAAATATGGGCAACTTCCACTATTTTGGTCGTACCGTACATATATACTTACAAATGACGAACTGGAAAGTAATATTAAAATCATACAAATAAATAAATAATAAATAAATAAAACGCACGTAGTGAAATGTAAACGTTCTAAGTAGGGCTTTATTTTACTTGCTATTTTCTATTGTGCAGATAAAAAAAATGTAATGTTTCAATGAAAAAAAAAAAGGTGAATGGTGATTTGTATCACAGTTGGTTGTACTTAAAACTACCCTACAACAATTCCACTATTCGAGATCTCGTTTTATCCTTAAAATTAACATGCATGCATAAATTGTAAACACATTGAGTAAATATATACATATACATAAATAAAATGACACATAATACATACAAATTTAGACCAACATCCCACCATTCGCTGATCCACGGCTGTATGTTTAAAGCCTTGCTTAGGGGGTTTTCGTTTCACCCTTCGATATTTGGTTGTTTTGCTCCGACCCGGTATATGTATAGATGTAGGTACGGACACAAAGGGGAAGAACCTTCCAATTAAAATACACGGTCAGACGGGCAGGAACAAGAATACACCAACGAACAACAAAACCCAAAACAAAAAAAAAAAAGACCTACAAAGAAATCACCCTGTATATTGTATTATCTTTAAATATTTGAAGATTTTTACCTTTCTATAAACTGAAAGGTCTTTTAAAAAAACAATTCCCTCAAGGTGACGGCTAGGGAAATAATAGTACCTAAAATAAAAAGACATTTGTGAGATTTAGCGCAACGAGGTTTTAACGAACAGAAGTTACCTAAAATGCTTAGTACCAGAACCTAATCCGTCCAATTTGACGACCGATCGCACACAAATAACCAAGCGATCGTTCTGTTGAATGTGAGATTTATTCCGCTAAAGCGAATTAATATTTAAAACCAATTTCTTAATATCTCGTACATCCAACTTCTCGTACCAAAAAGCCATTTTGTCACTTCACTCTACTATTGAGCAGGGAGCTCAAACGCGCAGGAGCGACTTCACGATAAACCGAAAGAAAGGGAAAACCAGTGACAACCAAACAACGGAGAAGCTTGGTTTTAAACAGTGACCATCAAACAAATAATGGGTTGTGAATTTCAACGTTATAATTCCCCCCTCAACTCCCAGTCGCGAAAACCCTTTCGCGGCTTAGCATAACCTAGCCTTGCTAAAATCTAACTTGACCAAAATAAATCGAAAGAACAATCCACCAGGATAAAAAAAATACCATGACAAAAAAACATGGCACCAAAAATTAACACCAGAAAGGTGATCCAAAAAAACAACAACAAAGGACAAACACAAATTGGAGGTGGAGATAAGGAAAGAACAGAGGAACAAAAGGTTCCACCCCGAAGCATGAACAATGGTCGGGCAAGCAGGGTTCACTGCAAAGACGCGCTTCACACACGGTACTGGGCACAGTGGTATTCCACGTCGGGAAGGGACCACTGAGCAACTCCCAGTGCCCGAGGCTTGGCAACGACTCACAACAAAACCTACCAGCACGAACCACTGAACATGGCCAGCAAAAAGAACTGAACAGAGAGCCGCCGACATACTCTCTGCTCGCACCCAAGAGAGGGTAGTGTAGAGGAAAAAAGAAGAAAAAGAAAACAGAGTGAAAAAGAAGGGCTCGCCCGGACACATGTGAAGTGGGCAGATGGCAGAGCAACCGAGGAGCACAACTTCACACACGATGCGGGGCACTGCCAGTTCCAACGTCATGGAGACTGAACAGCGCCAAACCCCCGCATCCGAGGTTCGGAAGCACTACTCAGCAACACTAACCACCCGGACACCACACACGTACCGTTTGAGACAGAGAACAAGAGAAGAAGAAACCGGGGGTTAAAAAGGGAGTTCAGCCCAAAGAAACCCAAAAGAACCACGGTCTTGGGGATTCAGCCCAAGCCGTGCTATTGCAAATATGGAGTCAAAATCGGTATAAGAAAGAAGGAGAAGGTAAAAAGGAGAAGAGAAATTGTCAAATCCGGTATACAAAAAAAAATAGTTTGGCTAAGCCAAAACAAAAGTCGAAATTGCTATATCAAAAATCTTGGTATAAAAGCCAAAAATAGATACCTGCAAAACAAAGATCTAAATAAAAACTAATAAGCCCTAACAAGTCGACAGATATTAGGTCGAACTGAGCGTATCACTAAACGCTCCAAATGAGGACAGCCCCAACCATCGCTGAACTCTGTGGAACCCAAACCACCAAATGGTTCCCCCAAAAAAACAACCAAATGACCCTAATCTCCGACATGATTCGGAACATACTCTTTCAAATCTTTGGCATGAAATTTACCGGCTTCTCTACCAAGTTCATCAGCTAAAATATAAGTCCAAGGAGACACCTTTTTGTGAATGGTAAAAGGACCAATATAACGAGGAGCAAGTTTATGTGAAAAATATTTACTCGCATCAGAAAGAGCAAAATTTTTCCTTAAAACTTTGTCACCAATAACAAATTGAGTATCTCGCTTACGTAGATCATAGTAACGTTTATTGCGATCAAAAGAAGTTTTTATTTTATTACGCACTACCTCAAAAACTCCCTGCAATTTATCAGGAATAACAGTAGCAGATGAACGATCAACTTGCAGATGTTGAACTTTATCAGATATTTTATGATCAGTGCCTTTTAAAATATGTTCCCTACCAAAAGTTAAGAAATAGGGAGTGTAACCAGTAGTCTCGTGACGACCAGTTCTAAGGGCACACCCAATCTTTGCTAATTCATCTGCCCAAGAACGCTGATTCTCTTTAACATAGGAACGAATCATAGTTTTAACATTTCTGTTCGCTCTTTCTGTGGGATTTGATTGCGGGTGATAATGCGCATTAAAACGAATTTTTACTGAATAGTTACTACAAAGAGTGCGAAACTCACGACCAGTAAACTGGGCTCCATTGTCTACCAACACCAATCTAGGTACTCCAAAAACTAAGAAGACTTCATCTTCAATTCTCGAACAAACCATCTTCGCTGAACTATTCCGAAGAGGAAATAGCAAACAAAATTTACTAAAATAGTCCACTATGACTAAGACATATGAATAACCTTTTGTACTCCTCGGGAGAGGACCAATCAAATCTATACTGACCATCTGCCAAGGGCGATCAACAATTGGTTGCGGAACTAACAGTCCAGCAGGAGGTCTTAAATCTGGTTTACATTTTTGACAAATTTGACAAGTTTTAATATATCGAGCTACATCGGCTTGCATTTTTGGCCAATAATATTTGGGAGTTAATCTATGATAGGTTTTATATACTCCACCATGACCGGAAGTAGGATGATCATGTGCCTGACGAAGAATAGCAAGTCTATTTTCTTTCGGTACAACAAGTTTCCAAACGGTATCAGAATCATTTTCGGTTTTCATAGATTTATATAAACCTTCATTAGTAATACGCCATTGAGAAAACTTAGCAGGCTTAACCCGAACCCTATCAACCATACTATTATACCACTTATCGGTAGAAACTATAACAGGCTCATTACCTGACTCAATACTGTCAAGAATCGGTACGGAACGTGATAACGCATCAGGTACCAAATGGTCTTTACCTTTACGATGGACCACCTGAAAGTCATATTCTTGGAGTCTCAAAGACCACCTAGCTAAACGACCTGTCGGGTTTTTTAAATTATGTAACCACACCAAAGAATAGTGATCGGTGATCACCGTGAAACGACGGCCTTCTAAATATGGTCTAAGTTTTTCTACGGCCCATAAAACTCCTAAACATTCCCTCTCAGTCGTAGAATAATTTCGCTCTTGACGAGTGAGAGAACGACTAAGGTAACATATTACACTTTCCTCACCATCAATCTGTTGCGTCAAGACAGCACCTAAACCAAAACCACTACTATCGGTTTGAACAGTAAATGGCAACTCAAAATCTGGACAACGTAAAATAGGTGCCCTAACCAAAGCTTCTTTCAAAGTCCGCAAGCTACATTCACACTCAGATGACCAATAAAATTTGACACCTTTCTTAAGAAGGGTTGTCAACGGCTGAATGATATCAGAAAACTGTGGTACAAAACGACGGTACCATGAAGTCAAACCTATCAGACTTCTAACTTCAGTCACATTCCGAGGAGGCTGAATATTCATAATGGCCTGAACTTTCTCAGGATCCACATGAATTCCCTTCTGACTAACTACATAACCTAAGTATCGTAGCTCAGGAACACAAAATTTGCACTTATCCGAACTTAAAGTGATACCAGCCAAAGACAATCGATTAAAAACCTCTCTTAATATTTCAATATGTTTTTCAAAACTATCTGTAACGATGACTATATCGTCCAGATACACCAAAACATATGGTTCCAAAGATGGACCAAGAACATTATCAATAAACCTTTGCCAAGTTGCAGGGGCATTATGTAACCCAAAAGGCATACGAGTAAACTGGAAAAGGCCACGATTGGGGATTGTAAAAGCCGTATATTTACGGGAATCCTCAGATAAAGGAATTTGCCAATAGGCAGACTTAACATCCAACGATGACAAAAATTTGGCATTTCGAAGTTTATCCAAAGTAGCACTAACATAGGGAATAGGATAAGCATCCTTCTCAGTCACACGATTAAGACGACGAAAATCTATGCAAAATCTGTAGGTCCCATCTTTCTTTTTGACCATTAGGACTGGGTTGGACCAGCCACTAGAAGACGGTTCAATGACACCTAAGCTCAACATACGATCAAGTTCTTCATCGATAAGACGTTGCATAAACGGACTAACCGGATAATATCTCTGCTTAATCGGTTCAGAATTTGTACGAATAACATGCTCAACCCTAGACGTACAACCTAACATCTCACTTGGAAGTGCTTTAGACTCATTCAAAATTTTCTCTAACTCCAATTTCTGTTCAAAAGTAAGTGTAGAATTACTAAGAGGCATAACCTCAATAGATTCCAGTTCAACAGACGAATTGTCAGAATCTTTTACAAATCGCCAACT
Source organism: Agrypnus murinus (assembly GCA_929113105.1). Lineage (NCBI taxonomy): Eukaryota > Metazoa > Arthropoda > Insecta > Coleoptera > Elateridae > Agrypnus > Agrypnus murinus. The sequence continues at coordinate 128,412,185 of OV816025.1, read as the reverse complement.
GCCTTGTCTCAAATTGGGAACAATACCCATAAGGTTCCAAAAGTCAATACCCAAGATCAAAGTCTGTGGAAGATCCGGAACTACCAAAATAGAAATAATATGCATTCGATCCTGAAGTTGGATCGGTACATCAACTTGACCAATGCTCTTCACAGTTTGACCATTTGCTACACGACAATCAGTCGCTCCAAACTTAGATAAACCAGCACCAAAACCTAAACTACATAAAAACGACCAACCTGGTTTACCAACTATAGTCCTAGAAGCACCGGAATCTAAAAGACCTAACAAATCATGACCCAAAACTTTTATAGACAAATACGGGCGTTCATCTCCTTCGGCATGAGCAAGGATAAAATTTAATAATACAGTGGTTGCTTGAAAAGAAGACTCGGTACTAACACCACCCATTAATGCCGAATTAAAACCGTTTCTCGAATTATTATCCCTAGGAGAACACTTCTTACAAGAAGTCTTAGTGACCCCCATCTCACCACAACCAAAACAACGTTTAATCAAGGGAGAAGAACATGCAGAACGCACGTGTCCTGTTTTCCTACAATTAAAACACAACCGTGATGAAACATCTGAAGCAGCACTACTGGAATTACTAGCAGTCTCAACAAAAGCTAAATCTGGCTCTAAGTCGGTTTTCCTTCTAGTTGGAGGAACATAACTGTCAGCCCTCAACCTTGAAGCTTCAAGCTGCCTACCAAATTGTAGTAAATCAGAGATAGAATTAATTTCTTTAAACGACAAATGAAATTGGTAAAATGGAGCTAAGTTCTTTAACAGTAATCTTAATTTAATCCCTTCAGAAAATTTTGTTGATAATCGGGAAAATAAATTATCCATAGCTACTAAATAAGTCCCTAGCGGTTCATTAGGACCTTGAGTCCTCCTACGAATTTCTTCTAAAAGCTTATCATCATAATCTAAAGGGAGATATTCCTCTTTCAAAAGTTTAACCAAAGAATCCCAATCAGATACTTCATTTCTTCTAGACCTATAAAACAAAAGTGCTTGGTCTTTAAAAAGATCCAAAGCAGATGCAAATAACTGGGTCTTTGATACATTCCGAGCAATAGACAACTCATCCACTTGTTGCAAAAAAGCATTTAAAGAAATCTTAGATTCATGTCCTGCAAATTTATCAAGTCCCCATTTAAAGACTGGTACAGACTTCGGCTGACCACATTGAGGATCAGGAGCAGCAAGGGTAGAAGAAGCTGCTGGGTTGCCCGCAGGAGAATTAACAATAGCTTCCCCAACGCTTAAACCTAACCCTAACTGAATAGCTACTTCATCAGTTACCTGTGGTACTGAAGCTTTATCATGAATATCGCTCATTAATCCAAGAATGGATTGAATGAACTCGGCTCGCTTTGATGCAGAAGCCTCATCTTTGGCTTTCATGGCCGCAGCCCTACCTAATAGGTGACTTAACCTACTTTGCAATTTTTTATACGGATTAGAATCCACACTATCATCAAATGACTCCAAAGCCGTATTAAGTTCAATAATAGCTGTAGAAATAGCATCTGAATCTTCTTCAAAAGTAAACGGATGAGCTGGTAACTCAAGCACGGACTGATCTTGTTCCATTTTCATTAACTGTCGAAGAGACTTTCGCATATTATCAACATTAGAGTCAGGAAGACCTCTAATAGCTAACTCATAAGATAGTTCTGATTTACTTAACCTATCTATATGGATCTTTCGTTCCATAATGAACTAATTAATAATCAAAACCAACAAAACGAATAACCAATTTATAATAAGATTAATAATCAATACTAATCAAATAACTTGTAACAAGAATACAACAAATTACAAAATCAATCCTGGAGTTGGTTCTTTATCCTAAATTACTAAATACTTAATCTATCAGGCAAAATATATTCCCCAAAAATATCCTAACATGCAAGAACAACAAATGGTTTTAACAAAGTGGAATTTCCACAAAAGGCCTCACGCATGGGCGCTAATTTACTATAACCTACAGAAACACAAAGGCTATTTTTATATAACGAAACACTTAACCAACCAAAATGTAGCTGTGCTGGAAGTATCAGCTTGATCCAAATAACACTGCTTTAGTTTTTGCCAGCTAGCCCCCAATAAGTCGGAGAGGGGCGGGGTAATACAAGATATAAAAGATAAAAAAAACAAGCGCCACTTCGTTTAAAAACAATGCTTACTACTAAAGCTTCAAGCTTATCAGGCAAACGAAGAAATAGATCTTCTACTAAAATATGGGCAACTTCCACTATTTTGGTCGTACCGTACATATATACTTACAAATGACGAACTGGAAAGTAATATTAAAATCATACAAATAAATAAATAATAAATAAATAAAACGCACGTAGTGAAATGTAAACGTTCTAAGTAGGGCTTTATTTTACTTGCTATTTTCTATTGTGCAGATAAAAAAAATGTAATGTTTCAATGAAAAAAAAAAAGGTGAATGGTGATTTGTATCACAGTTGGTTGTACTTAAAACTACCCTACAACAATTCCACTATTCGAGATCTCGTTTTATCCTTAAAATTAACATGCATGCATAAATTGTAAACACATTGAGTAAATATATACATATACATAAATAAAATGACACATAATACATACAAATTTAGACCAACATCCCACCATTCGCTGATCCACGGCTGTATGTTTAAAGCCTTGCTTAGGGGGTTTTCGTTTCACCCTTCGATATTTGGTTGTTTTGCTCCGACCCGGTATATGTATAGATGTAGGTACGGACACAAAGGGGAAGAACCTTCCAATTAAAATACACGGTCAGACGGGCAGGAACAAGAATACACCAACGAACAACAAAACCCAAAACAAAAAAAAAAAAGACCTACAAAGAAATCACCCTGTATATTGTATTATCTTTAAATATTTGAAGATTTTTACCTTTCTATAAACTGAAAGGTCTTTTAAAAAAACAATTCCCTCAAGGTGACGGCTAGGGAAATAATAGTACCTAAAATAAAAAGACATTTGTGAGATTTAGCGCAACGAGGTTTTAACGAACAGAAGTTACCTAAAATGCTTAGTACCAGAACCTAATCCGTCCAATTTGACGACCGATCGCACACAAATAACCAAGCGATCGTTCTGTTGAATGTGAGATTTATTCCGCTAAAGCGAATTAATATTTAAAACCAATTTCTTAATATCTCGTACATCCAACTTCTCGTACCAAAAAGCCATTTTGTCACTTCACTCTACTATTGAGCAGGGAGCTCAAACGCGCAGGAGCGACTTCACGATAAACCGAAAGAAAGGGAAAACCAGTGACAACCAAACAACGGAGAAGCTTGGTTTTAAACAGTGACCATCAAACAAATAATGGGTTGTGAATTTCAACGTTATAAACATAAATCTTGATATCCCCAGAAAGGTTCGTCCTAGAGACATGCGGTAAAAACCAACGAATTGCTCACATGTCGGACTACAATTTTTTAATCTAAGCATAATTTTCGTATGATACTTACTTATGGGTGTAATTTAACCCCGAAGTGTAACAACGTTTTTGTAAGATTTCCACTTTTTAGGGGGCCATATTTCCAGATAACGGTGAAGTCTTGGGGCTGGTTTTTTTGTTAATGGTACACAGTTAGGGGTAGTTTATGTGTAAAATATTTCAAATCTGGAACTTCGCTATTTTGGTATCTATGGGCTTTTGAAGTTCTGGTTCTTTTCAGTTTTGGGCAACTCTGGCCCTCAATATCTCGGATGGGCACTAATGGAATTTTTTTATATTACGTGCAAATTAAGTAGTATATATTGGCAAACTGTGGTAAAAATCTAAACTTTGATATGAGCCTGAGAACAGAGTTATACTCAGGTGAAAACTGTGTAGAATGCTGGGAACAATTTTTTTGTCATTCGCTGCTGCTAGAGATGTTTTAACTGATTTTAGTAATATTTTCATCGCTGATTTCAAATCTGAAATTGGTTTTTCGCTACACGCTTAGGTTTCCATGCAATTTGATGTTGCATATAGAGCGTATCATATTAAGTTAATATATTAAACCTATGATGCACCACCTATCCTATTTTGTACTTGACTTTTTTTTGTACACGGTATTGTGCCCTTAGGAGTGTTTCGTTTATTTATAAATAATAATTTGCATACTTTTTGTACTAACAACCTTAAATGTGAGATAGTTTCATTAAAAAAATATTGATACGCCACTTTTACTCAACAGGGGCAACATAGTTTCTACTTTTCTTGCTCTGACTTTTGAGAAGATTAAAGCAGGTGTATTTAACTCCTCAGTACCTCAAATACGTACCCTTGTCCGTGACGAAGATTTTGTCAGGAAGTTGAATGGCAAGGAGAAAGCAGCGTGACTACCTTTCGTGGCAGTTATACAAAACTTCCTTGGTAACAAAATAGCTCTTAACTATGAATATCTGGTTACAACAATACTGTTGGCATTTCAAGATTTTAGTTGCAATATGAGTGTCAAGCTCCATTTTCTGTATATTCACCTTGATCGGTTTTTTGCTTCATACTCGCCGGACCCACGTATCCCGCTCTCCGATGAAAAGCTGCCGCACGCCAGTGGGTAACCATTATCGCAAGTAAAAACAGGTTACACATAAATTGCCAGAAAAGTATCAACAATTAAAAAAAAGGATATTTACAAATACAGCACGCTAAAAAATGGTGCACTTATAAGCATCATTCAATTATAATTATTAACTAGGTGCCAACTGGTTACCCTAATGGGTAAGCTTTAGTAACTAACGCACTCTTAAAACACTGCTGTTCTTACGTATTTCTTGTAAATTGTTGAAAGAAACTCCTTACTGTGAGTTTCTTTCCTCCAAAGGTCAAAGTGGAATAAGCAAAGCGTGGTGATTGCACGCCACTTGTTGCTTTTGTTGAAATACGAAAATAGAATTCAAGCTCGGATCCTCACCTCTCTCTCTTACATCGCGTAGTTCAATAGGGTTTGGGTCATCCAGCGCTAGGTAGCGCTGGCTGTCTCCACTGAAAAAATGTACCGAGACACATGAATGAATGAAAACACAATGCATGTACTTCAAGAGTATTAAGATAACTCATGAATTCTACACAGTTTTCAACTGAGCATAACTGTGTTCTCAGGCTAATATAAAACTTTAGATTTTTACCACAGTTTGCTAACATATACTAATTAATTTGCACGTAATATAAAAAAATTCCATTTGTGTCCATCAGAGATATTGTGGGCCAAAGTTGCTCAAAACTGAAAAGCACGAGAACTTCAAAAGCCCATAAATACCAAAATAGCGAAGTTTCAGATTTGAAATATTTTATACATAGACTAACCCTAACTGTGTACCATTAATAAAAAAATCAGCCCCAAGACTTCACCTTTATCTGGAAATATGACCCCCTAAAAAGTGGGAATTTTGCAAAAACGTTGTTACACTTGGTTAAATCACACCCATAAGTAAGCATCATACAAAATTATGCTTAGATAAAAAAAATGTAGTCCAACATGTGAGCAATTCGTTGGTTTTTACCCCATGTCTCTAGGACCAACCCTTCTGGAGATATCAAGATTTATGATTACATCAAAACCCTGCAAGAAACTTCGTGCACCACGAACCAAATATGGCTGCCATATTTCAATCAAATGGAATAAAAATAAAATAACAGTAGTTTTGATCTACCAATACTTAAGTGTGATAACACACAAATAACTATTCTGTTTTAAAATGGTCTAGCGACCAGTATTGCACCACTTCATGTAGATTGACCCTAACTGTTATGATGGGGGAAAACAAAAAAATGACCATTGATTTCATTCGGCAACCTCTATAATATCACAGCTTAGGTATTTCTCAACCTATATTAACAATCAGAATTAATCCAGCTGGTTTTCTATACGGAAACCCTCTGGGCGCCCGGTCTAATACGAGGGCGACACTGAAGATTCTTAGAAAATCAAACAAGGATTAGTTTTAAAAAAATTTAAATGATTTTATTGTTTTTCAAAATATTCCCCTTTAACATCAATACATTTTTGCATTCGATGAAATCAGTCCTTAAAGCAATGATGCCACTCTTCCTGAGAAACTTCAGAAACCAGGTTTTTGTAATGTTCCACTGCTTCATCTGATAACGAAAAAATGATTTTATCTTTAATTTTAGAAAACAAAAAGAAATCGCAAGGTGCTAGGTCAGGGCTGTACGGTGGAGGGTCCATGGTGCTGACTTTTAGGGCAGCCAAATACTCAGTTGTTATGCGTTGTCATGATGTCAGATTATTTTTCCTTTGGGGCGTTTTTCACGAACTTTTTCAAAGATTTGTGGTAAACAGACATTTGTGTACCAATCGGCAGTAACGGTACGTCTGTCTTCTAATGCTATAGTAGCAATATGACCCGTTTTAGAAAAAAAACTAGCAATCATCTTACCAGCACTGCGAATTCTTCGAACTCTTGTAGGTTTAGGTTCGGTTCGAAAGACCCATTGAGCCGATTGACTTTTCTTTTGAGGATCATAACCATAAATCCAAGATTCGTCACCAGTGACGATATTCCAAACCAAATTTGAAGTGCCGCCTTGGAATTTTTTCAGAGTTTTTCTGCACCATTCAATGCGTTTATGTTTTATGTTGAATCCATCGACAACAAAGTTTTCTTACTTCTAACTGTTGATGTAAAATTTTTTGTATTTGACTCATACCAATGCCCAATGTGGCCCAAATAAATTCATAAGATGTCCGTCGATCTTCCTCAAGCATTTCTTGAACAGCGGCAATATTTTCATCAGTAACAGCAGTTCTTAAGCGTCCTTCACGAAATTCATCACTAAGAAAAAACCGGTCTGTTTTGAATTCGCTGTACCAATTATAAATTGTTGTCTTAGACGGGGCTTCCCCAAATGCACTTCTAAGCCGATCTTTCACCGATCTACAACGAACTTTCTGTTTACAGATTCCCTAAAGTACCAAAAGCTTTTTAAGAACGAAACAACCGAGATAATTATAAATCAAACGAAAAAAGAAAGAGGAAATTGATTTAACTAAGCCAAAAGTACAATTCTTATCTTTCTGTATACATATTATTTCAGAAGAGAGCTGTTTAACAATAAAAAAATAATTGGGACAAATTGTCCTAAAAGATAACAAGAAGAATAATTAGCGGATTCGAAGTAGTTAATTGTAAAATAAAATAAATCAAAATCATGCCGACAAAAGACAATATGTCGCACACACTTTGAAATAAGGCAGACGTAAGCAACCAGTTATGCAGCAAGCTATTTTAAACGATTTACATTTATTGCATAGTAAATAACACTATATGTGTTAGTGGGTATAAATCAACCATATAATAAAAATATATAGTTTATAAATGTGAGCAACAAAAACATATTGTCATGTTTTTAACATACCATCAGAAAATTTAAGCAACTACATTAGCATCCATGTTTTTGGGTGCTTAATTTGTAAGGGAATTTCAGAGAAATGTTTTTTTATATAGAAATTTAAGTAAATATGTTTCAACTATGAATAAGAAACACCCTATAACACACTAAGTGAAAAACAGATAAATTTAAAAATGATTTTTCCTTTAAATCTAACAATTTTTCTGAATTGTTTCTATCGTTGTTTGAAATTTGCTTATAAATCGATATTAAAGCCATTACAAGGCTTGTTTTTATCTGAAACAAATTAAGGGTATGATTGTTAAGATGTACACAGGTATTTATCACTTTACCTACTGTTTTTATTGTTGGAAATTTAAAACTTTCTTCAGATCCAACGATTTGGGGTATTTTGATAATGAATTTGGAGTTTCCATTGTTGAGAAATGTTGAACTTAAATATTTTGTTGAAATGTTGTTAAGTAAGTTCTTGTGTACATTTGAGACATAAAAGTCAATATGTAGATCTTTTGTTGTAGAAGATCTGGGCATTTAAAAAACAAATGTTGCTGCGATGTGTCATAGTTTTCTGAAAGTATTGAAAATAGCCTTTATTTAGGTTTTGGGTACAAAAATTTGTGTAATAATTGTTCTATAGGATTTTAGCATTAAGTCTATAATAAGAAAAGGAAGTAACAAAGTGTGTATAAACGTTTATTTCAAATTTAATAATGTTTCTTTCTAGGGGAAAATCAAGTTGGTAGTTATTAAATCCTAAGCTTATGTTTGTATTTTAGTATAAGTGTTTGATATCATTAAAGAGAGAAAATTTTCCTTTACCTTTTTATAATATTAATATAAACAATTAGTTTAATATTTATTAACAATATGGTTATGTAATTTTAGTAACAATTTAATTCATTTGTTTTCCAACAAAGATTTAGTTGTCACTAGAAAAAACACTAAAGAATTTTAGTTGGAACCAGGTAAATTACCAAATTATTCGATTGTTTTTTCAAATTGTATAAATATAGCAGGAAATCTGGTGACACTCTCTCGAAGAATTTCATGCAGAGCAAAATTCAGAAAAAATTGTGGTTATATTGTGTTAACAAACGTCAAAGTGAACCTTATGTCAATAATTGAAGGTTACGTGTTAATGTTACGTCAAAATGTTTACAATTATAGAGTATTTTAAAATTAAGAAGTGATAGTAGTAATCAACCATTAAAATTTAATTAAACAAACAGTCCTATGAAAGTAATTAGTGTTTAGAATTTTCTTTTTGTGAAAAGAGCATTTTTTTATGAAGTTAAACAAGGATCAATGGCATGTGAATGAAAAGTGAAAATTTAATTATGACTGAAATACAGGTGGCGTTTATAAATCAACCTTAATTAATCCAAGATTTTTATTTTGTCTGAAGTAATTTGGAATGTTGTGGAATGTCAACCTTTATCATGTGGAAAAATGAAAACGTTACAGTTTACTACTAATTCAAGTAGGTAAATATTTTAAGGCGCCAAAACTTTAATTTAATAGTTTATGTAAGGTATTTATATATATTTTTTTTGAAGGAGTTCTATTAATGATATAAATATCAATTAACAAGCCAAAGGAATTATACTGTCTTATAATTCATTTTTCTTTCATTCTTTAATTGATATTCAATTTTCTTGTTGTTTCAGTAATTTTAAGTAATTTTTTCTCTTCCAATTTTAATTTAATTGTTGATTTTATGTTGAGTTAAATAAAATTTTGTCATTTAAAGGATTTATTTATTTTATTTGTATTGGTCAGTAAATAATGTTTTATAGATTCGTATTAGTACGTGCCCTAATGAAGCGACGCGCATAAGAAGTCTCATTTATGTATGGAACTTGTTTTCCAACTTTAATAATAGCAAGGTAAGTCGTTTATTATTTGTGTATGTTTCCATTTTACTTTTGCCTGAGTCTGTTTTATGTGGTTTTAATTCTAAACAATTATAAATCAAATTTAAAATTTATCACTTTTCAATCATCATTGATTTATTTGGGACTTTTCCAATTATTTATTTATTAGCTTCATAAATATCATATCAATATGTACGTACCACATATCATAAATATGTCCTTCAACCAGAACATTGACCTAAAAAATCAAATATAAATTGAAAATAGATTTAATATGCACCACCTGTAAAATAGTTAAACTTATCTAAATAAAATAATTACTTTCAATCTACATACATATATGTATATGCTTAGATATATAGTCATACACAAAGACACGTTGTGCTTCAAAAAATATAACAAAATTGAAATAAAGATTTTACAGTAAAAATACAGTACAAATAGTAATGTAATTTTCAAATATGTATTCATAATGTATGAATGTTAGGTTAAGAACACACTTTCTAAATATTTTATTAATTTATAAAAATTATTGCCGAATGTTATCATGTACGGTGGTTATACAGTGCTATTAAATTAAAATGCAATGTACTCTATTACTCTAGATTGCATTTGAAAATAATCAAGTAAAAACATTAGGTAAAATTGGTTATTGCAAGTAATAGTACATTGGCATTTTACCACGAACCGTCGTAGTTTGTTAATAAAAAAATATACATTTGCATCTTTTATTTTACAATAACTGTTATTTTTTAGGTTTGTATTTTTAATATTACACTCATTAGTGTTAAATTTTCCCTAAGTGAACTGAAAAGAGGTTAAACGGCTAGCGCATTATGAGCGTTTGTGTATTGTTGGTTGCATAAACATATAGTAAATGAAATGCTTTGAGATGATTATCTTAAAATGCAACATAGAGTATATTGCATTTTAATTTAATAACACTGCATGCAATCGTTAAACTTAAATGGACATACGAGTATAATAGAAGTAATGCACTTTTAATCGGTGTAACACTGTAACGTTTCCAACTTCGTATATTAGAGCTGTTTAGATTTACTTTATAGGTTGTTGGAAAATGTGAAAGCAGTTATCAATTTTAATTTATTGATATTCTTGAGTTTCCTCGAATTTAACAATTTAACATGTTTTAGAAGTAAATAATATAACTGAATATTTATCGGTAATAAGTGTTAAAAATTAAATTAAATAAGGTCAAAAGCTTACAAAGTATTTCAAGTGTTACACCTTTATGAAGCAGAAAAGAAAATATGCCATATGATACCCTACATAAAATAAGGTAACTAGGACTAGGATAAACTAAGAATGTTTGTTTACACGATTCGTAAATTAAGTGATAACTGATAAAACATACAAGAACAAACACCTTAAGGTTAAGGTATTTAAAAATATCCGTTAGCGTATATGCTAATTTCTTTATCATACTTAAAATTACTTTTGTGCTTTTTTTAACTTTGATATATCTATAAATTACAATATATTTATAAACAGACTATTTATATATACAATTGTGTGAATAAATAATAATGCTTCTATTTTAAGTGCTTTCAATTCAAGAAAATACAATTATGAAAATCCAAATCTAAACCAAGCGAATTGCCCATTGTCCTGCGTACCATCCTCAGGTGATTTTCATTATTTATTTTCAATTTATACAGCCATGAATTGCATTTATATTTATATTGTTTGATATAAATATACAAATGTAAATATAATGTTATCTTGTCATACTGATAAATCTTTTAACAATTCTTTCCTTTCATAATAATGATGATATAGTATAAATAGAAATCTTTTGTTGTAGAGTACGTGTGATAGTCACGCTCTGATTTTTTTATATGTATTGCACAGAAGTGTATCTATGTATATTGTATGTAGTGAATTTTTACAATACCAATAATTGGATATAATTATTCATATTTAAATGAATTATAACTTATATATGCCTATTATACGCATTTTAATAAAATTGTCAATAATACACTCTTGTCACTACTACTACTTAAAAATGTTTGGTCTAGTTTCTCTTTTGGTTCTGCTTTGTTAGATTTGTCTACTGTATGAGCGTCTTTTTTTCTTAAATTTTACTGTCACTCCCTAAAACATAAAAATTGCTCATGAATTAATTGATCGCCTACCAACGTATTAATCATTAATAAAAGGATTGAGTTCTTGCACCTATTAGTACGGGTGCATTCTGGTAAATGGTTATTACAAGTTTTACAACAATTTGGGCAAATAGTCTCAGTATCAGTAAATAGGCTCTTACCTGTATATCTGTTACTGTGAAAAACCGAAATTTGGTTAATGTCAACATTCATCGATTAGTCGACATTCACTAATTTCGGTCTTTCATAGTAATACGCATTCAGTTACAATAGCATTAGTGATCCAGGATATAAAGTCATAGATAGTGGTTAAATCCTCGCGATTCAAAGTCAAGAGGCAAGAGACACGTTCTTACTATTGATTTTGGTATGGGAAAATTGAAAGGTTGGCTGATTCGAAATACACTATGGTTGCCTACGAGTGCTACCTTGTTTAAAACAGTTATGTCTGTTTTTTAAGTTTCTCCAACATGGGAACATAATTTTAAGCGGTTGTAACGGTTCGTTTTTTTTCAACTTCCGAAGAATGCAATTTTGTATGTATAATAGACAAAAACCCTTAGTGCGGTTCTGTGTAGTCCAGTATATTCTCCTGGTTTAATTATGCAGACTTCAGTTTATTTTAAATGTTGTTTTTTTTTATATTGAAAGTCACCTCCATATGTTTATTCAGATAAAATATTTTTTTTATTTCACGCCTACACTGCTGGGGAACCAACAGCTAAGGTTATATGTCCCTCATCTAACATGCAACACGAATACACACATCCATAGTTAAGGTGGCGGAATCTCCCAATTAGAAAAATTCCGTCGCCCCAAGTAGGCCTCGAACCCACGACCCTTAGAACACGAGTGATGCACTGGCACCACTCGTCCACCGCCGGCCCAGTGATAAAATATTTTCGTTAAGTTAAAAAATGCAGATTTCTCTTAATGCAATTGTCGCCTTTGTAATTACCAAAGGTTAAATTTTTAAATGTTCTCACGGTTTCAAAAGTCGTTCTGTAGAGAAAAGTTTAATTGAAGTTGAATTTATAAATGCTCAGTGTTAATATCGGCTTTTTAATAAAGAAATAAATTGTCAGAAAGTACATTAAACTGTTAAATTTATAGATCCTGTATGTGCTTGTCGGTTATTTCAGACAAAAGCTGAACTTCGTCTAGGCCACCTGCAAATAATATTGGGTTTTCTTTAGTACACTCTAAAGAATTACCGGTGAATTATATCCTAAAAAAATGGAGGCAACTATGTTACCTCCATTTTTTGGGGTAAATTTACTTCCAAGTGTAATTTTCATAGAAAGTGGGAAATTTCAATATTAGGTCAATATTAGGTAAAGTTATAACTTTACGCAGGTGTTTTAATGTTAAAATGTAAGATTGCATTGAGATCGTAATTTTAATGTGTAAATTTATTTAAAAAGGAAATATGACAATGCAAATTTAACCTAATATTGAAATTTCCCACTTCCTATGAAAATTACACTTTGAAGTAAATTTACCCCAAAAAATGGAGGTAACATAGTTGCCTCCATTTTCTATATACTCATACTAGGATAATAAATAAATCCATACTAGGATTATTTTGTAAAGTTTTGTTAGCTTGACAAAGAAAACAATACTGTCTTGTAGTACCGAAAAATCAAGTATAATTTTGTATTATCGATTAGTGATTTGTTAAGCAGCCTTCAAGTAAATAGTGTTAAAAGGTGTTACTGTAGTGATTTTCGAGAATCTGTTCCGTTCGGAAGTATTGTACGTGTTGTATTGTGCAATTAATAATGAATCTTCTTAAGAGAATATAGTTCAGAATTTAGAAGATTTGTTCCCGTTTTGATTCTTCAGGTCAACAGTTTGCTAGTGAAAACTTATGTGTTATGGTCATTTTTGTGAGACGTTTTGAGCCTTCTGTTTGTGCTAGAAATTTATGAAAATGAAGAAGATTTGTATTGGAATTACGTCCTTATTTCTGTAAGTTTAGTTATGTTTAATTTAATAGTTGGTTTGGGATCCCGAAATATTTTTAGAACATGATAAATTATTATTGTATTATTTTGAAAGAGAAAACTTTTCTAGCATGTTTTATTGGTGTATTATATTTTCAATTTTTTTTACCTTATTCAACATATACATTTCAAATTAAATTATCGTATGATATAGTTTGGCTCAACAAACTGCTAATGTTTTCTTCAATTAAAATTCAGTAATCTTTCCAAATTGAGATTCTTAGATTCTCTTAACATCAATTTGGTGGCGCTCAACACGTTTTTTGATTTTTTTTATTTGTTCCTGATTCCATTAATTAATTAGAAGCTTTTGGGGTTAACACCCACTACTGTATTTAAATTTGCATAATGGAGATCTCAACAGCCGGTGCATGTATGAGTTGTACAATAAGTATTAAATACTTTGTGTTAAGAAAGTAATGTTATAAATGACGACTGATAGCGGGGCATTTTTTGTGTTAAAATATCGTTCTTGTACGGTTGGTTTTAAACTAAAACAAATACATCTATCAGAAGCAACTCTTAGTAACACAAATACATATTACGTAAATAAAAATTAACAATTTAATTATTTCACTAGTGCTAAGGTAGAATATTTCACTAGAAGTATCATAAAAATTAATATATAAACTGTTTAAATGCTGCAAATTATTTTACTCCAAATAAAATTACACTTAATTAAACACATTAACCTTAAATTTCATGACATTAGATTAACATTTAACGACATTTTTTAATCTTTTAACAATTACAAGCTTCCCCAATTTTTGAGAGGTCCTTTGGTTTACCCCATGTTTCCCCTTTGCTACATGTTTCCCTACGGAAAACACTAGTTTCCACAGCTTACAGGTGTGGATTTGTTTAATTCGCCACTTGCTTAAAAATAGGAAGAAGTTCGATTCTTGACAAACAAATCTTCTAAATAACGTGATAACTAGATTCAAAATAATCTTAACCACCACAATGGATTAAGCTCAACTAAATCGATACATTTAACGATGAAACAACCATAAAAAATTAATTTTTACAATTCGCAAATGGAGGCACATCATGGCACACTTTTCAACAGCTAGTAAAGAATATGTCGTTGTCTCCCAGGGAAACGTTTCGAATACAAAACCGTAGACTCGACGAAAGTCAACGAATTTAAATGATTTTAGCACCAAGAAATTTCATGTCTTATTTACCTGTCATTAAGCAATATGCGTAAAATCTTTTCTTATGTGACGATGTGAAATTTGTTACCATTTAGTATCTTTTAAAGAATTAAGTAGGGGGCGTTAGAAATAAATTTTTAAATTTTACCAACAGAAGATTTATAATATGTTAATAACTTCTACAAATTAAAAGAAGGATCGCAAAGTTATTCAAATATTTATTTGTCAAAATAAAAGGTGCATTTAATATATAATACAGCCTCATCTAAGGGATTTATTTCAAAAATCAAAAACATAAAATAAAATATGAGGACGGATTCAAAATAGGTTCACCAATAGATTTTAAGACAAAATTAAACGGATAATTTAAACAATAAAAATTTCTCCGTTATGGATGATACTCTTTATTAATCTTTTGTTATACGGTCGATGGGATTATTTATTACTTCATTACATTATTAATTTTTGGGAGGTCCCCTGGTTTGTGATTTTGTATGATAAGTTGAAGTATTTTATGTGTTTTGTTTTTGCAAAAGGTTTTTCTAAGTAGAATCTCGGTTTATCGGGTATAACCATGGGTATAACTGATAAATTTTGCATATGTAATTATTAAGTTAAGTATCCACGCTTCGCATAATCAACTACCAAGTGCTTATTAATTAGTTTCTTTCTTTTGTTGTTAAAGTAAAACTTGTGAATATCACGTTAATTTCATTTATTGTATCTTTTACTATTTATTATTTACAACTATTTACATACAACAGGTATATTTAAAAACATATATTTTGAGTGTTTATATGTTGATATTGTTTAAAATTTATAGCAGTATTTATATTCAATTATATTTGCAAGCGATTAATTACTTTTATGAAATCATTTGTACTTAATCATAATAATTGATGATTTTGTTCATTCGCCCTTTCAATTATTTGTTTTTGAGATTAAATTAGGTCAAGGAAATTTTGTGTCGGCTTTTTTAGAAGCAATAGTGTTTTCGTCTAAAAGATATATTAGTACAAACAGCAGAGGAAAAATCGATGATGTGAAAAGGAAGCCAGAATTGGGTAGCGATCACCTACTGGTAACTGAAATAAAAAGTCCAACAAGAACAACAATGCCCGTTAAAATTAATAAGAAAAAAGCAGGGTGAAAAACCTAAAGTTGAAATGAATACGAACAAATTAAGAAACAAGCTATAAAAATTTTTTTTTTGGTTTACATTGCTTGAGGACTGGCAGCTAAAAATTAATAATTATAATAAAATTGACGTTTCGCCCAATCAATGTGGGCTTTATCAAAACATTATTTTTATTATCGTTTTTTTGTGTAAGATTTTTTTGAACATAGGTTTTGAAAACTAAAATTTACAGCCTACAAAGAAAT
This sequence comes from Agrypnus murinus, assembly GCA_929113105.1. Taxonomy (NCBI): domain Eukaryota; kingdom Metazoa; phylum Arthropoda; class Insecta; order Coleoptera; family Elateridae; genus Agrypnus; species Agrypnus murinus. Next base: position 128,396,234 of record OV816025.1, on the reverse strand, counting down.
AAATTTATCAAAAAGAAAATTTATTTCAAAAAAATATATAATTTAAGAAACAAGGAAATTCAACAGACATTTAAAGACGAACTCTAACAAAAAAGCGCATTTATTATCGATTCGCAAGATCTAGCTAGATGTAGCCTGGCCTAATTTAAAAAAAATGGCCCATTGAAACCAAATCAGTTGGTGGAATGACGAGATCAGAAACAAAGCAGGAAAGAAAAAGCAACAGTGGCAAAATATTTAAAAAGTAAAAAGTAGAAGACTATGAACTATATTAAGAACAATGAAAACATATGAAATTCTTAGTAGCACAAGCAAAATCAAACTGAAACTGAAGCTACTTTCAGTCAAATCAAAGACGCTTCAACAAGATAATTAAAGAACTAATTAGTAAGTTAAAACGAAAATAATTCATTGAACCACATTAGAGACAAATACAAAGAATTTCTCGGAGGGGTGCAAGGACAATCAGTAAAACAAACAAAGGAGGCAGAACAGGCTGATGAAGGGCTCCATGATAGGAGATTAGCTTAGAAGAAGCCATAAGATGATTAACGTTGTGCAAAGCAGCGGAACACAACAAAATAAAACCTGAAATGCTAATATACATGACAGAATCAGCACTACATCAAATCATTCATGTCGTAGAGTGAAGATAGACTCCAATAGATTGGAAATTCATACCAATCATAGTAGGAACACTAACAGATTAGACTATGACTGAATTTTAACAAACGGCTCAATTTTTAAATTACACTGGTCTACAGCCAAAAAGCTTCAGAAACCTAAGTCGCTGAATATTACTAATTTGAAGGTGCTGAAAACGAATCTGACAATAAAATTTGTTATTTGGCTCGTTTTCAAAATATTTAAAATAAATGCTTTCTCTCTATATATAATCGTATGTTTATATTTTGATTTGTTATTTTTTATAAAACATGATATTATAAACTAAATTTGTTTTTATTTTGGCAGGTATTCATTGGTCATTGTGTCTGTGAAGGAATTTTCTTACCGTCTTCTCCTAGTTCGGTAAAATAAATCAATTATGTCAACCATATTACACTTTTTATAGAGTTACTACATCTAGATGTAGTGACTCTAACTTTTTATAACGTAACTTTTTAATATTAAATACAGATACAGATTATCCCTTTTGGTACGTACCGCCTACAAAATATGCTTTGGTTGTAAGCTTGGCGATCAAGGTAAAACATGGGCTCCACATATATGTTGTAACCATTGTGCAACAACTCTTTGTCAGTGGCGAAAAGGCAAGAAGTGCTCGATGAAATTTGGCGTTCCCATGGTATAGAGGGTACCTCCATAGAATAAAGGTAACTCAAAGAAGAAAAATGGATCATAAATTATCCCAATATTGAATCTGCACGTCGACCTATACGCCATAGTGAAGATATTCCAATCCCTCAGCCACCAGAACATTCATTTGAATCTATAGAAGAAAATATAATTGAAGTTCACGACCAACATCCACATATCCAGATTTCATTCCGCCAGTAAATGAACAAAAACCTCATACAATAACTCAAAGTGAACTTAATGACCTAGTACGTGATCTCGGATTGCCAAAAAATAAAGCTGAGCTGGGGGTCCAGGCTACAGCAATGGAATCTCCTGAAAGACAAGGTTTCAGTGAGTGTGTTTCGTTTTCGTCATCAACAGTTAGATTCATTTTTCAAAATGGATGGTGTTGCGTTTATCGAGTGGACTGTATAATAAACAATAGTAATTGTTGTTACTGGTTATAATTTATTATTTACGTCTAAATTGACCGAACTTAGTTTACTGAACCTACCTTTAGGGCTGGAGGTGTTGAGAAGATCTTTCGTAGTCTTGTTAGGAACCATCAGCGGTAACGGGTTTTTTATATAGGTAGCGGGATATGGCGTACGTTTTTCACAATTTTTATAGAAAAAACTTGACATTGACACACCACTCGTTGCTTGGCGATAGGGCCCAATACAAAGAGCGATCAATTTAATGATTATTAATGTAATTAAAGATAAAAATGTAGTATGAAAACGCAACAGATGGCAATCTTGCCTTCTGCAATAATCTAAATGGGCTTATGGCAGCTATTAATGTCAATTACCAACCAAATGAATGGATTCTCTTCATTGACTCTTCCAAGACGAGTCTTAAAGCAATTTTGTTACATAATGGTAGCTTGTTGCTCTCTGTTTCTATTGGTCATGCAAAGCAGACGAAAGAATCCTATGAAAACATAAAGCACCTTGTAAAAATTAACTATGAATAACATAAATGGCTTTGTGGTGATTTGAAAATTGTATATATAGTGCTTGAACTTCAGCTAGGCTACACAAAGTATTGTTGTTTCATCTGTGAATGGGACAGCAGAGACTGAGCAGCACATTTCAAAAGGAGAGAATGGCCAACAAGAACATCACTGGAACCTGGACCAAAGAACGTTGTAAGTTGCACCCCTCGTTGACCAAGATTCGATCATACTACCAGCTTTGCACATAAAATTAGGACTTATGAAGAACTTCGTCAAGGCCATGGACCGTAATGGCACAGCATTCCGTTATCTCAGAGATAGGTTTCCACATGTAAGGCCAAAGTTAAAGAGGGGATATTCGTAGGTCCACAGATTTCTCAGCTCTTTAAGGATTCACACTTTGATGACGTACTATGTGGTGCTGAAAAGGAAGTTTGGCATGCTTTCAGGATGGTAGCAAATAATTTTCTTGGAAATCACAAAGTTGAAAATTTTAAAGAACTGGTGGAACATATGCTGTCATGTTATGAAGAAATGAGATACAATATGTCACTGAAAAATCATTTTTTGCATTCTCACATTGACTTTTCCCCTGACAACTGTGGTTCTATAAGTGATGAGCATGTAGAGCGTTTCCACCAGGATATCTCTAGTATGGAGAAACGCTGCCAAGGGAAATGCACACCGTAAGTGTGAGCAGACTACTGTTGGAACTTTACACGTGAAACACCGAAAGATGCATAAAAGAGGGCGGTAAAGAAAAGACGTGCGTGAAAGTTATGTCCAGGTTAAATTGTGCTTATTGTGTTTTGATAGCTACATTGTGATTTGCATGATTAGAAAAATATCTTGACAGTTTCTGTTCTGCAAGCTGCTATATTATATCATTATTGTGTTTATAGTATTGTTGTTTATGTATTTTACTAAAAGTTGATAAATCTCGAAAACCTGAGCTAATCCAAAGTTTTCATTAGCATTATCGAAATCATCATGTCAAAATCAATAAGAAATGGCTTATTTCCTTACTGAAGCAAACAAAAAGTTGAAATTTGTAGACCAGTGTTATTATATAAAAAACTATACAATACTACTGGCTGTACCTTTAGCTTGTTATGGGCAGGCTAGTGGGCGTATTTCTTTTTAATATATTTTGTAAAATTTTAACAATTAAAATAAGCTAAAACTAAATATTTGGGAATATTCACTATAGTAGCGTAGTTTAAGTGTAAGCACAGCGGCTTGATATACTTACGTACTCATTTAATTATATTTTTACACTAGAATAGATTTGAAATAAAAACTTAATATGTGTATAAAATAGTGTATGTCTAGCGGGTGTAACTTTCTTTTATGGCCATAGAAGCCTTTTTACGCCCTAATAGATACATAACTATTCTGTATTTCTCAGTAGATGTATAATCAATTTCAAAGAAAAGTTGCCGGATCAGGATATAGTATTGTATTCTCTGTATTCGCTGGGGAGTAAAATAAGGAAATCCTTAATAATCGTTTTGAAGTCACCCAAAGCTGGCACGAGATTTAGAGCTGTCTGGTTGGAGTAAACCTGATGCTTACTAATAAAGGTAATATAGCTAACTAACTTTAAGAAGTAATGATTATTATTATCAATTTAAAATTACTATCGTAGACCTTCAGAATGCAAACACTTAACGCCCAAGCAGCAAGCAACACAATCACCATAGGTAGAAAAATATAATAAACAAATAAACATACAGATTATATAGTTTTTTTTAAATAAATTTTAAACATAAAAATATATCAATCTACAATAACTGTTTATATTATCAGAAAATAAGCTGGACTATTTACCATGCATTCTGTGTTTATCAAAGTATTATTAATTAATTTCTAATTGAGAAGTGACATTGGTAAGTTGGAAACAAATACTTCTCTAGATATAATAAATTCCTTAAATTCCTAAAAAGTTTTAGTTAAATTAGATTTTCTGTAAATAATCTCTAAATCTAGAGTAAATCAATATAAAATAAATAAATAATTTAATTAGTTGCACTGTTATGCATTTTACGCACAGTCTTTTACGCAGCTCTCCAACAACGCAATGATGAAAATCCACTAGAACTGCTAGACAGGTTATGTTATAAACATTTTGAAAATTACAAGTACTGACAACTTAAAGAACGTAATCGCAGGTCTGTAATGGAAATGTAGACAACAGAACAATATGAATAAAGCAATTAAAAGAACCTACACAATTGAAGTGTATACATATTCAAAATGGATTATTTAATAGTTAATTATAATATAATCAAATAAATGGATACTCTTATTTTAATTTGATACAAACTGAAAATTAAACCAGTTACTTACAAAATAGTTAATTTAAATTAATAACCATTTATTATTTTTAATTACAAAATGTAACGTGCTTAGGAAGCTTTTTCAGAAAACGAACCTCACACAATAAAAAATTTAGTGTAAAATTCGAGCACTAGACCACTGTTAAAAGTGTGATTAGGTCCAATACATTTAGAGTAAAATATCTAATCTGTACCTTCGTGTAGACGCTAGAGTTAACTTCAATACAATGTTAGCGTACATTTATTACACTCTAAACCAATTATATCTTTTTTACACTAAAACAGTCAAATTTTTTAGAGTGGGTTTTTATAAAACTTTTGTATAATTAGATTGAAATTTTAGAGTGAAAATAGTATACTTTTTCTAGGTCGAGGTCAATAATCAAATAAGTGATTTATTTATTTATTGCAATGCAAACATACATAAAAAGTACATATATACAATTAAAACATAAGAATGTATTGAAAAAATATATACGAGCCCAGTTGGGACACTTCTATTTTGGATAAAGGACGCCCCGGAACCTTTACTTCGAAATTGTTTTTCTTGGTCCATGGTATGGTTGTTTAATGTTGCTGAGTCAGTGAACTACTGTTCGTGATCCTTACCAACTCTCATGAATTATGTGTTGTATTAGGAGGTTCCCTGTAGCACTTCGTGAACTCCGCCAAGTTCAAAATTACTACAATTATGATATGATTACTCTTTTGTTATTCGAATTAAATACAATTATAATTATTGCTTTTACTTGCCTAATTTCTTAATATCTCTGTTTATTGTTTGGAAATAAAATACTGAACATGAATTATTAATAAAAGCGTTTACTGTTGAACATGTAAAGTTTCCAAGTGCTCCCGTGTTACTCATCATTGGTAACACTAATTATATTAAAATTATAAAACAATACATGTATTAATAAAATGTTTAACAAGTAAAATTGTTTTAAGTTACCTTATATTAATTATTAAAACAAACTGCGAAGTTTCACGTTCATACGCAGTAAAAAGACATGGATATCAACAGGTGTCTAGTTAACTGTCAAAACCTTGCAATTTAGAAAGTTACTAGAATTAGCGGGAATTTCAAAATCTTACAAATCTAAACTTAATGTAGGTACTATTTTTATGTACACATACCTATTTTTGGTCTAGTCAATATAATTTTGATCTCTAAATTTTGCTTAGTTGTTCATTACGTTTTAAATTGTACAGCTACATTAAGTTAGTGAAAGATTTTAAAATTTTGAAATTCCCACTAATTTTAGTAACTTTTGCAATTTCAAAAATTCAGCAAGTCGGTTCAAATACAGCAGACAGCTGATTGTCGCCATGTTTTGTTAGTGTCGTTAATGTGCCCACGATTCTCTTACTGTCAAGTGTATATTGGTGCCAATTCGTTTTATTTACTCTATCTAGGATAACATCAACACTAGCAAACATTTTTTTACCAATTTAGATCACTTTTTAACGGTTTTTCTTCTGTTAACAAAATTAGAATTAGAGTGGATTATTTTTGTTATAAGAATAGAGTGAAAAGAAATGTTTTTCTACTCTAAATTTTTACCCAGTACTCTAAAAATTGTTCACGGGGCTGATTCTTTACTGTGCGCATAACATAAAAAATTCCATGTATGAATTATTCGAAATTTAAAAAAATTACTTCATACAAAATTACACATTTTTCTAATTTTATGACTGGATTTAGTTATTTACATAGTATGTACTACATGTATTTTTGAAAATGATAAATCGCAACATATTTGGTTCGGAAAATTATAACAAAAATATGCATTGAAAGTGACTACTTTTAAAAACCCAACTTTAAAATTTAATTAAACTACTAGTGGTTTATAAACGTCAGCGGTATCCACTATGCCATTCTAAATAGTGATTTCAATCAATTGGACAACGGTACAATATTTTGATAAAACTCTATAACTTGATTAAAATATAATCACATCTCATTTATATTTGTGGGTTTAATATTGTCACACTTTGACTTATTTTGTAAAATAATTTCCCCACTTTGAATTTTTAATAATGCAAATATTTTGTATTATATTTTTTGATTTATAAAACCATCAAATTAAACACATTTTGAAGATCAACATCTTGCATTTACTATACCGGGTATTCAAATTGAAGTCGGCACTATTGCCAAATTTGTTACTACTGGAGATACGATGTTGATTAAATTACCAAAGTAGTAGCGTTCTTTCTTCCGATTACGATGGTAAAATTTTAAAAACAATTGAACTTCGCGTTTTTGAGATATTACAAAGAAAACAACATTTTTTAAATGGAATACCCTGTATATTTTTGCACATTTTAAACGAGAATTTAATTTTAAACAAAACTTATTAATACATAAATACCCTAAACTTACAAATAAACGAACTACAAGCATTTAAATGTACCAGTTCAACTTGAAATGAATATCATGTAGCCAATGAATGGCCGATTATTGGAAAGTAAAAGAATAGTAGATTATTCTACAAATAAAGAAAAGTTTTTGTTTTAATAAATTTTGTTTAAAATTAAATTATCGTTTAAAATGTGCAAAAATATACAGGGTATTCCATTAAAAAAATATTGTTTTTGTAATATCTTGAAAACGCGAAGTTCAATTGTTTTTAAAACTTTACTATCGTAATCGGAAGAAAAAACGCTACTACTTTGATAATTTAACCAACATCGTATCCTTAGTAGTAACAAAGTTAGCAATAGTGCCGACTTCACTTTGAACACCCTGTATAGTTTTGAATTTTTATACTATGCATAATGATTTATGACTGTATATATTCAGTATCTATATATATACTTTTATTTAAAGTGATATCTCACACTTGAGATACTGTCCTTGCGAGACAACGTATAGAAGATGAATATTTGTAATCAATACATAAAATGATGCAAACATATCCTAGAATAAAACTAAAATCTTATTTTAGGTATACCTTTCCCACTAAAATAAGAACATACAAACTTTAATAGTGTGGTATGAATGCTGCATTCATATGATTTTGCTAAATATCACTGCATTCATGTTCGGTTAAAAATGATTTAAATTTATTTTAAACTCGGCACATATTACTATGATTATTGTCGAGAGTGTATAATAAAATACACACACAGACAAAAAAAAGTTTGCAAAAACATGAAATAGGACACTTCTTACATTACAAAATTTTACATATTGCTCCGGCTTTACAAATTTATGATAGTCATTAACATATTCCCACTACACTGAGACTATCTCAGGTTCGGGTCGTTGATGTAGATTATCCTTAATAAATGCTGGTTGTTAACAAATAGAATTACTCAAATATCAAATAAAATGTACAGAATAAAGAACACAAGTTTTTTTATTTATTAAATCTTAATTTAACACATAAATGAAATAAAAAAACAAAATTGATACCAAAATGAATTTTGAAGAAATTCAGAAATAATTATTAATTACAAATAAAAGTAGTTCAATTAAATTAATTATTTAAAAACAAGTAAAAAAATTATTTAAATGGATAAACTTTTCATTTATTGTTGTTTTGAAATATCTCAACGAAAATCACGTAAATTAGAAAATTATCTAGACCACACCAGTCTAATTTCTATTATCAAAAATGTATTTAGGTATCTAAATTAATTAAATTAAACTTTGAATCAAAAACTCACTTTTTTCTTTTTAGATTTGGCGCCACATAAATCTCACCTCTATTTAGTTATTGAACGCTGAAGACGTTACAAGAAGTATGACAAATTTAGGAGTAAAGGAAAAAGCATCTTACAGTAGTATAAGTTTTCGTAACGTCGAAGATTCCATTCGCCAATTTATCGGAAAAGATGGATATCCTGCCTGTAGATAAATGCATTGATGGCTTTGAAGAGATTGCATGATTAATCAATTGGAACGACTTGCAAATGATGATATTTGCTAAGAAATCTCTAGATGGATTGGCTAAATTATTAGTGCAAGCTGAGAAAAGAATCACAAATTGGTCTAAATTGAAGAATTTGCTGAAGAAAGAATTTGAGGTAAAATTAAGTAGTGCTGATATAGAAAATTTCCTGATGGCTATCCAACTAAATGAAGATAATGAACTCGACAGTATACCAGAAGATGCCAGAATACTAGTAAAAGAATATTCTCCTACGAATGTTAATATAACAAACGTACAAACCAAAATTATCTTAACTGATGAAATACCAATTTACCAACACCCTCGACGTATTTTCCAAGCTGAGAAGAAAGAAGTGGATAAGCAAATAGACGAGTGGCTTCAGAAAGGCATAATACGACCAAGTTCGTCAGATTTTACTAGCCCAATTGTGTTAGTAAAAAAGAAAAATGGGAACACTAGAATCTGCATAGATTACCGCAGACTAAACAAGAAAATTATCAAAGATCGTTACCCATTACCTTTGATAGAGGATCAAATTGAAAAACTACAGAAAGCAAACATATTCTCCACCCTTGATTGCGAGAACGAATTTTTCTATGTTTCAATGGCTGAAAACAGCGTAAAATACACTTCATTTGTCACCCCGGGCGGACAGTTCGAATTTCTTAAAACACTATTTGGACTCTGTAACTAACCTGCTTCATTTCAGAGATTTATTAACAATATCTTTCAAGATTTAATTAATCAAGGTATAATTCAAATTTACATGGATGATATTATTATACCGTCAGCGAATCAAGAAGAAGGGTTAAGTAGATTAAAAACCGTTTTAAATCGTGCAGCTGAGTATGGTCTTAAAATCAAGTGGAAGAAATTTCAATTTTTACAATCAAAAATCGAATATTTAGGGTACGGGATAGAAGATAATAAGATTTCTCCATCTCAGACAAAAACAAAAGCAGTTCTGAAGTATCCAGAACCGACAACACTAAAATAACTCCATAGTTTTTTGGGACTAACTAGTTACTTCAGAAAATTCATTAAAGAGTATGTGCAATTCGCAAGACCATTGAGCGACTTATTGAAGAAAAATACAGTCTTTATATTTGGACTCGAGCAGAAGAAATCGTTTGAAATATTAAAAGAACGTTTAGCCGAGAAATCAATATTACAAATCTATTGTCCTGAACGTAGAACAGAGCTACATACGGATGGTAGTAAGTACGGGTACGGCGCAATATTACTGCAGCAAAACGAGGAAGATAGGCAATTATATCCAATTTACTACTTCAATAAAAAAAAGGACCCCAGTCGCACAGAAGTATTCAAGTTATGAATTAGAGGTTTTCGCAATAACAGCGGCAATTAAAAAATTTCGCATGTATTTGCTTGGTATCAGTTTTAAAATAGTAACCATTTGTTCAGAATTTGAGATGACGATGAAGAAAAACGACATAACACCACATGGGTTGCAAGATGGGCTATGTTGAATAACAACAAAAATCTGTAAACGAAGTGATGTTCCGCGATTGGACCGTCAATTTATAACGACAAAAAACACTAGGCCCCGCGGAGGGCGCCAATTGTAACTTTCTAAAAATCACAAACAAAATAATAATTATAAAATTATTATACTTACGTTAAAAATATGCTCAAGATTACCACGGCTTGAGATTTAGCTCTATCTTACAAATTTTTAGTTTCAGGTCGCAGGTATTGGTTCTGCAGTTATCTTATTTATAAAAAGGAGTAGATAAGGGTTTCAGAACTCAAATAAATACTCTAAAAGGGCGCCATCTGATTATGAAATTGAATGACTTTAATTAAGCCAGAAAAGATATTGAATTCACTAATCAGAAAATGAAATCAATTCAAAACCTGGCATGTTTTGAACAAAAAAATTTGGTTATATTTATTAATTTTAAAATAAAAAAATGAATAAAACATTCATAATTATATGGTTCCATTTAGCTCACTTGGTATAGACTTGAAAACATATTTATTGGATAGTAAAAATAAAAAAATAAAAGATCATATACAAATATAATCAAAGAACATTAGCAACATAAGTTTATTAAACTTAAATTAGTCATTCACTATTTAAATTTCAAATTATTCAAACTTTATTAAATATAAAATGATTTAGAAAATTTATCAAAATTTATTCAACATAAAGTTATTTAAGTTTTATTGAACATAAATTTATAAAAGTAATACGAAATTGAATTTATTTAAGTATTACTGGAGTTAAGATGTTTAAATTTTACTGAAGTTAAGATACTAAACTTAAATCCTATTAGAGAGCTCTCTTTTTATAGAAAACTATAAAATTCAACTATCCAAATAATCCGTAAACACAAACAAGACTACAAAAAAATAGATATTTCTTAAATTACAGTACCTTGATCCTTTAGATCGAATTCCAATTAAACCACTAATTACTTTTATCACAAAAAACCAACACTCTTGACTGATAGAAACTGGAAACGCCTCTCATTGGAAGACCGTTGTTGATCATTAATGGTGATGAATTATTATTTGACCGCAGCAGATCCAAAGAAAATTGTGTTCGTTCAAGTTGAGTTCAATCACACAAAACATTGAAATAATCCATATGATTTAACCAACAATATTTGTTAAAACACAGTTTAAAAAATCCTGTTTTTGTTATAATTTTATTTATAATTTGCACACGACAAATAACGGTAATGTCTTTAAAAGCTTAAACGAATTTAAACACAGTTAGCACTTGCTAATTTAAATCCTTCCAACAGAATAGATAATTGTTTATATTTATCTACATGTAGAACGAGAATTTATTAATTAAATTATGAGTCGGTCTGCAAATAAACTATAGTCCCAAATAAGAACGCATCTGGAGTTTTTTTTTGACAATGACTCCGTAACATTTTATAAAAACCACTAGATTTTTAATAACAAAACTGCACTAATTTTAAAACGAGAACTGTAGAAATAATTGTTTTAATGGCCCATTACAATAGAACAAGCCACATATCACTATCAACTGTACTGTATATTCAAGTTTTTCAAAAGAATTATTCAAAACTGAACTATATCGGAAACTCGCTACACGACAAGTGTCTCAGGCCAGCAGCTGAACGAAAGACCACTTTGAAAAACTCAGGATTCTTATTTCCGCGAAGGAATACATTGCCAGATGCAAAATCGAAATCAGCCAATAGCGAGGTCTCACTTCAAGAACAAGTATTGATTTTTTCTTAAAAGCTGAGGGTTGCATTATAATAGACGAGTCGCGTGTTTTGGCTTAACCAATCAGAACACAGCAACTCAAAAGCAAGTATTGAGTTTTTCTCTAAAACTGCAAACGCCTCAAGTTATTATTTTTAAACACTTATATGAGTAACCAAAGAGATTTTTTTATGATTCTAAGATTTGAAACCAACCTTTTTTTAAAATAATTTTATAGGGTTGTTTATATCGAATACTAACACAAGTTTACATTATGAAAAAAACGTAAATTTGCAGAACCGGATTTTTGTAAATATGTGGACGAAACCACAAAATTATTCAGAGCTGATAAAAATATACCGTTACAGTTGTTAGAAGAATTTAGCTATAAAATAGAACATAGAAAATGTGAAAGAATGAAACACGCCGATGCGTTAAGTGGAAGACCGATATCATTGTTAATACAAGATGACGTTACAAATCGAATAAAAAGTCTGCAGCATGGTAATGAAGAAATCAAAGCTATTCTAGAAATATTGAAGACAACGACTTATGAGAATTTCATAACCGAGCAAGGTATTCTATACAAACAAAATGAAGGACGCACACTGCTAGTTGTTCCAAGAAAGATGCAACATGAAATCATCAAAATGGCGCACGAGCATGGACATTTTGGTGTAACCAAGACATCTGAGTTAATACTACGTGAATACTGGATTTCAAATCTATAAGAGAAGACTAAGAACGTTATAACAAATTGCATACCTAGTATACTATCAGAAAGAAAAAGAGGAAAGCAAAAAGGATACTTAGATGCAATTGATAACGGTGAAAATCCGTTAGTTACTTATCACATTGACCATTTAGAGCCATTATATTCAACTAATAAAGGATTTAAGTATGTTTTAGCAGTTGTTGATGCATTTAGCTAATTTATTTGGCTATACGCAACAAAGACTACCACAACACAAAAAAACATACAAAAGTTAGAGAGCCAAAGCTTTATTTTTGGCAATCCTAGTAGTATTGTCACAGACCGAGGATCTGCGTTTATGTCCAATGATTTTCAGGAATATTGCACAAAAAGAAACATCGAACATGTGTCAATAACGACAGGTATCCCAAGAGGAAACGGTTAAGTTGAGCGCATAAACCAAGTGATAATACCCGCCTTAACTAAATTATCAGTAGATAAGACTGAAAATTGGTATAAATTCGTCAACCAACTACAAACTTGTTTAAATAACACTTACCAACGAAGCTTTAATAAAACGCCGTTTGAAATAATGATCAGAGTAAAAATGCGAACACTTATAGAAATTCGCATAAAAAGTATAATTGATGAACAATATGAACTGTTTGAAGAAGAACGAGAAGAAATTAGAAGAGAAGCCAAGAAGAATATACAGAAAATACAGCAAGAAAATAAAACCACATTTAATAAGAAACGAAAGCCTGCAGTAAAATATAAAATTGGAGACCTAATAGCAATAAAGCGTTCCCAGTTACTACACCCGCTAAAATAAAACGAAAATTTCTGGGTCCGTACTAAATTATAAGAATCTTTGGAAATGATCGATATGAGATGTGCAAGCGAGGTCAACGAGAAGGTCCAAAGAAGACGACGAGTGCTACTGATAAGCTGAAGTGGTGTCCTGATTCTATTGATATAATATAATATATAATATAATAATTGCTACAACCCATAACCTGGAAACCAGGCCCCAGAAGCTATAAGCTTGTGGGGGAGGGAGGGGGCGATTGTTATTATTCCGTAGGCCCTATGTGCGGCTGCAGCCGACTTACAGATGGAACAGCGCAAATCTCACATTTGTGTCACAGCTAAGGAAAACTGCAGAAAACCTTAACCAGATCTGCCGGCACCGGGAATCGACCCCGGGCAGCCTGGGTGAAAGTCCGGCACGCTAGACATTACACTACCAAGGCTGATGACTTAGATGATCTTTCTGACGATTCAAGTAAAGCAGTTTCCGAGGCGAAACCAAGTCAGGAGGTTCGAGTTGTAGGGATAATTACCTACAATTGATCTACGCCCATGGTCAATAATTTTATTGATCTACACCTATGAAGAAAAAAGAGAATGAGAGTGGCAGTAAGACGTGAAGACGATACAATTTATTTTTTGCATTTCTTTTTTATATTGTTGCTTAAACTGTTGTGAATTGCTTTAAATAATAGTTACCTTAATTATTTAATAATAAATTAGTGTATTAATCGATTTCAATAGTATTCTGGATGAAGAAAGGTTGTTCAGTGTTCACGGAAGATAACCCATCAGGTAATCACAGTTTTTCTTAAACATTTGTACCATAAACCTACATACATTATGAAAATAATACATATATAGTTATAGTAATATAACTATTTCTATAGTCTCATAAGATATAAATTAAATATTATTTGTGTAGGTACACATGTGGAGGAGCTTATACTGTTATTAACTAAATAATTTCAATATTATGGTAAGTTATTTAATTTTCCTAAAAACAACAAATATGATTATTATGAAACAATTATTTTTTAATAAGTATTTGTATACAGATACGTACTAAGCATCTACATAACTATAATATTTATTATGTCTTTGTTTTCATGTTTAGTGATATCTTTCATTTTATTTATCTCATTACAAAAGTACGATATGTAAACTAACCTGTGCAGTGTAGGTGTACATCGATATTTAAAATTATTCATGGTTTTTCATCTAAAAGTCTAAAACTTAATTTAATATTTGGAGATCATTGTTTATATGACTTTTTTTTAACAAATAATCGTTAAATCTTGTTTTGTATGTTATTAGAAAAATAACTCAAAAATGTATAATTATTATATACAGGTAAATCATTATTGTAGGCCTTGAAAAGTGGGATTTTACTAAGAAATCATAACAAAATTAATATCAAAGGCATTAATTGACCATTTATAATTTTGTGATAATTTCGGTAAACAATTGTTAAACAAATGCATATTATTAATTTAAAGGGATTTTGATGCTTAATTATTGCTTATGCATTTTCTTATATTTTTTCAACTTTATAATATATTATGTAATTGAGACTTTTCTAAATTTTCTTTATGCTATTTGCTAGTTTAAACTTTATTTTCTGTGTTAGTTTTATAAATTTTTACTGTTTTTTCAATTCGAACTATCTTATATTATAATCATTTCTAACTATAATAATCAACTGTTACCATAGTTCTTTCAGTAAGCTTTTCTACATACAAAGTCAGGCTCGTATTTCTGGACGAAAGTAATATTCTTAATAAATCCTTTATATGAGGCTGTATTATTTAGGAAACCTACATTGTACTTTTAGTGTTTCGGAGGGCACGTTAAGCCGTCAGTACCAGTCACCAGTTATACTTCATGTCAGACACGCAAGCGCGACCTGAAAACTCTAACAATCAGGTTTTATTACGACTATAGGGTACTCCACTTTACGCTGTAGTTTCAAACAAAATATTTGAATAATTGCTATATTCCCTCTTTCAGTCTACAGAAGCTATTATCACATTATTACAAGGGCCACACTAAAAATTCTTAGAAAATCAAGCAAGGATTAGTTTTAAAATAATTTAAATGATTTTATTGTTTTTCAAAATATTCCTATTTAACATGAATACATTTTTGCATTCGATGAAGCCAGTCCTTAAAGCAATGATGCCACTCTTCCTGAGACAATTCTGAAACCAGGTTTTTGTAATGTTCCACTGCTTCATCTGATGACGAAAAATTGATTCCACGCATTTTATCTTTAATTTTAGGAAACAAAAAGAAATCGCAAGGTGCTAGGTCAGGGCTGTACGGTGGAGGGTCCATGGTGCTGACTTTTAGGGCAGCCAAATACTCAGTTGTTACCTTTGCTTTATGCGACGATGCGTTGTCATGATGTAAGATTATTTTTCCGTTGGAGGTTTTTCACGAACTTTTTCAAAGATTTGAGGTAAACAGACATTTCTGTACCAATTGGCAGTAACGGTACGTCAATCTCCTAATGCTAGAGTACCAATATGACCCGTTTTATAAAAAAAACTAGCAATCATCTTCTTACCAGCACTGCGAATTCTTCGAACTTTTGTAGGGTTAGGTTCGGTTCGAAAGACCCATTGAGCCGATTGACTTTTCTTTTGAGAATCATAATAATAAATCCAAGATTCGTCACCAGTGACGATATTCCAAACCAAATTTGAAGTGCCGCCTTGGAGTTTTTCCAGAGTTTTTCTGCACCATTTAATGCGTTGTTCTTTTTGATCGGGAGTCAGTTTAAGTGGAATTCATCGACAACAAAGTTTTCTCACTTCTAACTGTTAATGTAAAATGTTTTGTATTTGAGTCATACCAATGCCCAATGTCGGCCGAATAAATTCATAAGATGTCCGTCGATCTTCCCCAAGTATTGCTCAAACAGCGGCAATATTTTCATCAGTAACAGCAGATTTTGGGCGTTCTTCACGAAATTCATCACTAAGAAAAAACCGGTCTCTTTTGAATTCGCTGTACCAATTATAAATTGTAGCCTTAGACGGGGCTTCTTCGCCAAATGCACTTCTAACCCGATTTTCACATTGTTTAGGCGTTAATGACGATTTAAAATCGTAAAAAATCATAGCCCGGAAATGTTCTCTAGTCAAATTCATTTTTGGGTGAACACACAATTTTAAATTATGATAATTAAAAAACTATTAGAGCAAATCGAACAAATTAAACGGCAATCAACTCGCAAAACATTAAAAAGTAGCTGTCAACTAAAAACAAATTTCATTCGTTTTTAGAAACATGGCATTCTAGATATTATCAGTGTTCCCCTCGTATAAAGTTTCTCTTGGTAAAACTTAAAAATCTACCTACAACGCACCCGAGGTACTAGTACCAGGTTTCACTTCGTCATTTACCAATCAGATAGACTTTTGCCTTATGGCGTACTTCTTTTAGACGCTTCTCCAAAGAAACAACCACACCAAAAATTAAAGAATGCAACACAATCATCGATTTCATGAATTCTAAAATTGTTTTTGTGCGTTTCAATTATGTGTGACTGTTTAGTGGAAATTCACTCTATCGTGGTGAATATCGATTATCTTGAGTTTGTTTATCGGATTTTCTTAAACAATTTTTTAAATAAATGGCGTATTAACAAAAAAGACAAAAAACTTTGTATAACTTGTTGAAGGTAAGATATTTTTCTAGTATTGATCTCCTCTTCACTCCAATAATGTTGCTAGTTATTCTGTTTTTTAACAACGTAAATTATATCTTTTATTGAAGGTTTTTATTATACCATACTAAACAGGTTGTTTGCAAAACCAACCCTTGGGGGCGGGCAAACTATATTTGCATTTGTGTGAAAGTTGAATTGACCTGATTTTCAACAACTGAATGGAATACGAAACTGCATGACTTCAAAAGTGAATTAGAACATTAGAACCAAATTTGAAGTGGCTTGTGCAACGACTTTTTCAGTGATTCAGTGTTTCAGTGATCATCCAGGTGATTATAATTGTTATATTTGAGCAATAGAAAATGTAGGTGATAATATTTAAGTTCTTTGAACCTATTGTATAAAGAAAATTTTGCAATGATTCAGGAGTTAAAATTTATAAAAAAGTAAAATTAAACGAAACTCGTAAGAAGTCCAGATGTACGTGTAATTATACTTTAAGTAAATAATAATATTTGATACAATTCAGATTAACCACAGCGTTACCTAAAAGTAAATTGTATTCTTCATTTGAATTATGAAAATAAATATGTAAAAAAGGCAGTAAAAGTTAAATAATAAATAAATGAAAAACAGACAAATTCAAAAATTGTTGCTTGTTAGAATCAATATATAAATATTCTCTGTATATTATAATAAATTCTTCAAGGAATTGTTTAGAATAATTTCGCAAATCACTCATTTTCCAATCACTTTCAATAGCAGTAACGAAACTGAAGAGCCTTTTTATGCTACTTTTCGGTTTTAATGCGCTCGCGCAACATAAACAACGAATAAAAAAATCAAACTCGCCAGATTCCTCAAAAAATGATTGTGTGATTTGTTTGTACAAACATATCTACAGACTACACGCTATTTTTGGTATGCACAAACAAATTTATGCAGACATCTCCAGTCAGATGTTGTAACATGTAGGGCCATATTATGTTGGTCAGTATAATTATTAGGAAACATAACCCAAGCAGCATTTTTAGTCGTCGCTACGTACCAGCAACTACCGGTGGAACTATTAAGTTTTAGTCACTAGTCACAAGCACGTAATTGCTACGGTTTTGTTACGTGCCTGGAACCAAAATGGGGAACAATTTTTGGGTAGCAGGTACGGGGCGGCGTAGTAATTGCTACTTTCGTGGAACTTCTTTTCTCTTTGACACATCATGTCGCGTGGTTGCTCTCTCTTGCTCTTGCAACTTAACAAATATTCTATCATTTTCTATACTATATAATGCTGGATCGTGTCACAAAATGAATTACCAGTTTATTTGTAATACGTACTTAATACAAAGAGCGATGAAATGTTTGATTATTTTGTCATTCCAGTACACCAAAATTATAAACCATTGCAACTTTTCTGTTAAATATGATGATGATAGATCGAAAAATAACAACGCGCCTTCTTTAAATATATTTTTTAGTAAAAAAATGTCTTTAATAAAACATGATAAATATACACTAAATACTTATAAGTTGATACACATGATAGAAACCATTTTTATATTATTCCTGTTATGTTCTTTTATGTGTTTAAATAAAAGATACTCAATTATTGTCATTAATTAACTTTATTAATATTGAGTGAGCAGGGCGAATTACATACACAATGCATAGACTGTAGAAGACGTGTATCCTCCATGCCGGCTCGAGTGTTACTGACGCTCGCCCAGGAAACGGGCCAGGATGCCAGGATTGGTTAGTTACATCACTACAAATAAATGTTGCCAACTTCAAGCTATATACATAACAATCCCTAAGGCACAATTTGGCACCAATTTATTTTTATTGAAGGTTATATAGTAAAACATCTACTAACAATCATAACAAATTGATTAATGATTATTGATTAATCCAGCATTTTACAAGTAAATATGGAGATGGAGTAGTTTACGAAAAATTACTTTAATGTGATTCTCCTGGGTAGCAAAAACGTAAGTGTTACATTCAATACTACTGTAAGGTTTTAAAAACTTTAAAGTAGCTTCGGGCAAAGTTACTGCTACAATCATAATACCACTTTGAAGTTGCAACGACTTTAAAGTAAGTATACTAAGTGGCAATACCGTTCCACATACTTTAATAGTTACTCAGAAGTAATGAAACTACATAGTTCCAATAAATAGTAGAAACAACTACACAATAACTAAAATATTCCGAATTGAAGAAATTAAACCTATAAAGTCATAAATTTAGTTGCAGTTACGTAACAACTACTCAATCAAAGTTCCGGTCTCAGTTACTGCTACTTAAATGCTGCTTGGGAAATGTCAAACATTTAAGAGTTGCTCTAACTTGTTGCCAAACGCTGTCCGCTTAAACAATTACAAAAACATGATTACACGTGTGGTAGCGACTTATGAATGTTCATACAAATTACTTAAACATGTAAGTCATCTTTGCTGTAACGACTAATCTCTCAATAATTTTGTATGCACGAATTGTGTGTACATACAAATTCGTCAAAATTGAATGCACGTCTAGGGGGCCCTTTACCATGTGTACCATTATTCTCATTTATCATAAAATCATTTAACAGAATCTTCAGACATTTACGTTACATAAGGACAGTAAGGACAACAACATGAGTCTGTGTGGCGACTTTTAGGTCCTGCTGTTTTTTCTCTGGAGTTAGGTTTCACATTTTTATATTATAATAATCAGCTTTTAAAGCTCTGTAAGAAAAAGTGTATTCATTTGCTTTCCATGTATTGATCCATCCGGTGCATCTTCTGTAGAGGACCTAATAACAGAAACAAAATGTTTTCTAATTGTTGCAATTTAAAATGCAAACTAGGACAAAATCACGTATGTATTTATAAATATCAAATACAGAATTTTACAGTATTTAGCTGATATTTTGTTCATGTATCTAAATTGCAGTATAATTTTGCATATTATATTATAGTAGGAAAATAAGAAAAAACTTCGAAAAACTAAATTGAATTACTAGAGAAATTTGTATTTAATTAAATCATTCTAATTGAATAATTATTTGCACTAAAGTTATATTTACCTTATTATAATGTTAAAAAAGCATTTGAATCGATCGAAGTGACAACTATTAATAATAATACTGTTTCAGAAAATTAACTTATTACTAACCTTTATTTAACATTGCCCTACTATTATTATCAAGCACAACACTTGTTCTAATGCTTGTCCTTGGGAAGTTAATAGCAATCTAAATAATTATTATAAATTATTTCGAGTAATACTTGTTTGTTTATCAAGTGTATAACTAAAATGTCGTGTAAACCTGAAATAATTTCAACATTAAACGATTATATATAGAATGCTTATTACATTTATATGTTCGCATTGAATACTTATTTGTATTTTGTATCTATAGATAAAGAAACAAAAGGATGTTAATAGAAACATGCAGTTAATGCAGTACATGCATACGTACAGTGTAATATAAATATGTAGTGAAAATCGAGTTTTTTGAATAAATGTTTCGAAGAGTTTCTTTCTCGTGAGAGACCTATGAGTCAAGATCAGTCTATTCATAGTTGTTCACACAGCCAGATTTTAGTAGTCGCACAAAAAACAAAACTATATAGAAAACTGCAAATAGTAATCTAGTATTTTAAAACTGTACTTCACCCTCACCAGACACACTTTTAATCACTCTGGGCACGTGTTGCAACAGCTAGACTGTCATCCTCAGTAGGCACTGAAAAACTAAACTAAGATCTAAAATCTAACCTTATATACCTATAGAACACTACGTTCCGATGATAATCGGTCAAGCATGACGATACGGTCAAGCTTGACTGTCTACTGGAGCAATTCTTAAAGACTGGAATTAACAGGGCCTAAATCAGAGGTCATAAGCATTGTTCTATTCTTAATAATTTTTAATTTTACAAAGCAGCTAAGTTCTGTCGGGTTATTTACATTTATAATTAATTCTACATCTTTTACCTTATGATTTTGCTCAAACATATTGCTATGATATGGTTAATTTAATTTATGAAAAATAGAAACTGTCTTGTTTGGGCGCCATAAAAATTTTATTCGGATAAGCGCTGTACTAGAATACACTTTACAACACTTGATTACAGATTAATTTATTTCTAAAAGACCACTATCAAATTTGTTTAAAAAATTGAAGGCAAACTGAAAAGTTATATCAAAACAAACACCACTTACCTTTAGAATGAAAATAAAATTCTGCGCCGGCATTGATTTAACAAACCAAAGACAAACTCGGGAAAAATAGCATGAGAAAAATGTTCAGACGGGTCGCTCTTTGATAAAGTAATAAAATATTGTTCATATTATTTCTGTAAAACACTATTTAGGACATACAAAATAAAGAAAAACAAAACACAAATAAATTTATTTTGAAAACATTTAAATGGAGAATTTTATTTATTAACACACAAAAAAAATCAAATTAAATTTAAAATACCTGGAGAGAAACGAGAATAATTATAAACAACTAAGATTACATAAACATGAAACAAAATTGAATAAATATTGGTGTCAAATTGCTTTAATGAATTAAGAATTAAGAGACAATCTAATTCCTTTTGTCCTATTTAATTTTTAATTGATTAAACCAACAATCTTAAACTACTATTTAATAACTAAAGAATTAAACGAATGAAAAATTTAAAGTTGAAATTTGAAATAAAAATTTCTTTTAAATTCAAAGAATTTCGCGCTACACAAAATTTAAAAGACACACAAAGTCGAATAGCAGTTTCCTGTAATTATTCGTGAAGTTACCTGGTTATATGTTGACAAATTGACTTATCAAACCAATCTCCAAATTGAATTTTTACTTGTGCAGCTTGAATATAATTATTATTTTATAAAGATGATACATGAATGTTCCATAACGTGAGTACATTATATACATTTGGTTAATTCCACAACCTTTCCAATTTCCAACCTCATTCCCATTTAAAATAAGATTCCATAAATTTTCTCAATAATCCACTTTAATAGTTTATTCAAATGTTAGTTGTTATTCAAACTTAAAATTAACAATAAAAAATTTAAATTTCCGTGACATTTGACATAACCTCACTTTTTGACGTTTGGATTGAAGTAAGATTTAACACATAACCTCAAAATTTTATCAAATTATTGTGCCAACTGTGATGGCTTCTGCTTCGTATCAAAATCGAGCAGCAAGTGCCCAAAATTTAGTGCTCTTTTTATAGTATTTGAAAAACAATTGAACATCGTTATTGATTTATTTAGTTCGGAACTAGAAAATCAATATCTCACCAGAAAACAATCGAACATCGATTTGAAATAAAATTTCTTAACCACATTCGATAAAAAAAATTAACTTAAATGTTAAAATAAATGTTATAAACGGAAAAATGACAAACTTTCCTTTCTTTTGATATATAATATGCTTATGACAAAGTAATTAAAACTGCAGTATTTGAATGACAACCATCTTGGATTTCCTAACAATCATGGTTTGATAAAAATTGAAATAAAAGCATTTTCATACCTTTTTACATCCTTTTCCAAACATAAACTTAAAGCTAAGATCCTATTAACTGCTATTTACATTCACTTTGACACCAAAATCCTAAATATAAACAATATTTAACCATTATAGCAAAAAATTTTAAATCGTTTAAATTTTGAACTACAACGGCTGAGATCTTCTTTATAAAACTTGTTTCACTTGAAACTTCTATTGCTAAAGGTGCAGTAGAATCTAATTATCAAAATTACAGCAAAACATTTTGGCTGCAAGTTCAAAGATTAATGAAAATTATGCAATTATGCTGAAATTTGTTGCATCGTTAAACCAACATGGGGTTTACTTGAAATTTAAGAATAAAAACTGTAAGTATTGTGGTGATCACTTGCATACACCTTTCCAATTATGCCTTTTATAATTTCTAGGTGAAAATACACCTTACGATGGCTTCAAATATGAAAAACCAAGTCAACCGATCTATCTACATGTAAATCGTAGATTGTCTAAATAGATTTTCAATTTTAAGTAAAAAATCCAATTAAGATCCACTTTTTATTATCACCAAGTGATGTAGAGTGCATCCTTTACTTATTAAATAACAAAATTACTCAATTTTCTCAAATTTAAAAAAATTGTTTTATGAACGCCTGAAAGATAGGCAACCCAAATTACCTATTCAAAATTCTTGACTGCAGATAACACAGCAATATGTATGGTGACGCTAGATTTGTCATGTCTTTTAATTTTTTAGTATAGTAATTTGCTTAACTCTTTCTTATTTCTTTAACTTATTATTATGTTTTCTAATAGTATTATATACTATTCTACTCTTCTAAACTAAAATGAGTCAAACAAATAATAATTACAATACTAGAAACCAAAAACTGTTCCAAAACTTTTAATAATGAACTTGCAATATTACTCATCTATTTATGTGTGACGCAGAACGGCTAGTTTAAAGAAATAGTGTCCGTGATAGGGAATCCAAGATCCAAGAGTGTCCAACAATTTTTTTAAACGTTTGATTTGTTTCAAGGTAACCCACTTTATTATACCTTTTTGTTTTATCCTGTTAAAAGGAAGACATGGAACGGTAAACTGTTTAGAATTATTGAGTGTTTAAAGATTGTCACGCTATAGGGAATTTTATAAGGAGCTTAGAAAAAATCAATAAAATATGTCCCTTCAATGTTTTTTTAATAACCAATGCTTTTTACACATGGAAACAGATATTCTTCGCCAAGAATTAATCATTTAAGTAATCATTAAAGTTTATTAATTTTAATTATTATATTTGTTAATTATTAATAAACTAATTATTAGAGATAAAATTAAATTACATTTGAATGAAATTACGTAGAAATATCAATTGCCACATATTTTTATACATTAGTAAAAGGTTATAAAAGATTTAATAATTATTAAATAACAGTCGTAAAACTACAGTAAATCGATTTTTCCTAAGCTCTGACTATAATTGCTGCATACAAGGTGGCCAAACTTATATCAATAAAAATATCTTATTTCTTATATCGATTTTGATGAAATTTCATATGGACATATTCGAGTAAATTCCGATTTAACGACATAAATCTCCAAGATAGTTGATATCCAGTTTCGCCGGAAATGATACCAAATTACGATTTTCGAATAGAACACCCTGTATATTTTTGCATATTTTGATTTTACTGGTCAGAATTAGTATGACCAAGTTACCAAACTTAAATTTACAGATAAATCTTTAATAGTTTTTCCTCTTGATTTTTTAAAATTTAATTTATTGATAAGAGTTGAAGTAACGAACGCCTTAATGTATATCGTTGAATTCGTAATTTAATTTTTTAACTATTGGTACAGGTGTTCCGTATTGTCCCCTTTATTAATATTCCAACTTTAATAAATTAGACGTAGTTTACGGTACTGGTAAAATGACATCTTTTAGGTAAATGGAATTATTTCTTAACATTTCAGATCTTTCTCGGTCTGAGATAAAACAGTTCTTCTTGGAACATTTAAATTTGGCAATGGCAACGTGGTTGTACTAATCCTGACCTGTAAAATCCAAATCTGCAAGTATATACAAGGTGTTCTATTCAAAGATGGAAATTGGGGATCAATTCCGGTAAAACCGATAGTCGGCCATCACATAGAAGATAAGTGTTGCCCTGTCCCCTGTGCCACCAGGTATAGTTTGTGCTAGGAACTAGATGTCTAGACACCAATCTTGTTAATTTCCTAAAGATACCCATCATCTTGCGCGAATTATTGATAGAACATTAAACAGGACAAGGTCATTAGCCTTTTATTCAAAACCACAAATACTACTGGTTGGCATACTTAAATCATTTAAACAGAAAGTTTTATTAATAGTTCTAATGAGTGCTATTATACTGATACAACGCCGCTTTAAATGAGAGAGTGCAAAACGTGAAACTGGTATTGTAGATTGAAATATTGAGGTGCTCAAACTGATCCTGAGCCCTAGAAACTCTATTTTTATAAAGATAAGAAAGGAAGAACGATTTAGTGTTCGGCGGTGAAAAATTACTTACAGTTTTATTGCAATAGAGAAAACCTTCTACATATTGTTTTATTCAGGAACAGTAGCCGAATAAACGTAATTAGTATAGACCCAAGCAGCATTTTTAGTCATCGCTACGTACCAGCAACTACCAGTGGAACTATTAAGTTTTTGTCACTAGTCACAAACACGTAATTGCTACGGTTTCATTACGTGCCTGGGAACCAAAATAGGGAACAATATTCGGGTAACTAGCAGATACGTTGCAGTACCCTCTCTGGAACTTGTCCAGCGACGTTTCAGTTGCGTTTAGGCAACGTAGCGGAAATGTAGCGGCTTAGTAATTGCTACTTTCGTGGAACTTCTTTTCTCTTTGACACATCGTGTCGCGTGGTTGCTCTCTCTTACTCTTGCAACTTAACAAATATTCTATAATTTTCTATACTAATGCTGCAATCGTGTCACAAAATGGATTACTATTTTATTTGTAATACGTACTTAAAATACAAAGAGTAATGAAATGTTGCAACTTTTCTGTTAAATGTGATTATGATAGATCGAAAAATAACAAGTGCCTTCTTTAAATATAATTTTTAATAAAAAATGTCTTTTACAAAATATGACAAAAATACTTATAAGTTGATGCACATGACAGAAACCATTTTTATATCATTTCCAAGGCACAATTTGTTAATTTTATTGAAGGTTATATAGTAAAACATCGATTAACAATCATAACAAATTGCAAATTGACTAATGGCCTCCAGCATTTTATAAGTAAATATGAAGATGTAGTTGTCTACAAAATATCACTTTAAAGTGATTTTCTTGGGTAACAAAAACGTAAGTTTTACTTTCAATACTACTGTAAGGTTCCGTTACACTAAAGGGTTGAGCAATGGTTTCAGACAGGTGGCAGGAACTTTCAGTACTACTTGAAAGTTTTAAAAACTTACTGCTACAATCACAACACCACTTTGAATTTGCAACGACTTTAAAGTAATTATACTAAGTGGAAATATCGTTCCATATACTTTGAAAGTTACTCAGAAGTAATGTAACTATATAATTCTAATAAATAGTAGAAACGACTACATAACTATTAAAATATTCCGAACTGAAGTAATTAAACCTATACAGTCATAAATTTAGTTGTAGTTACTACGTAACAACTCCACAATCAAAATTCTGATCTCAGTTACTACTATTTATTATACGCTGCTTGGGAGGCGTCATTAAAGCACTCATAGGACAAAAATTCATAACCACATCAATTTATAACAAAATTACACTAAACAAGAAATTACATAAATTTTAAAACATAGATATACATTTATAAACTATTCGTTGGAATGCTTTTACGTGTAAAAATCTGCAAAGCTTAGGTGACCAACGAATAATGAACAAAATGTCAAGGAAATGCAGAAAAATAACCGAGATAAATGGGAGGAAACGTAAAGGAAAGAAATTAGTAAACCAGTTTGTATTATAGTTATAAGCTTCTTTACTTAAGTAGAATTAGCCCATTTGATCGTTTTTACATTATTAATGCATAATGTTTCTATCTTTGTGGACAAGTTCGCTGACTTGTCGAGCTTCTAGTTTTTATACCTATATTTTGATTACAAAATACTGAATTGTAGAGGATTGTATTTTGGATATTGATTAGATTTCGTTTGTCTGTTTAGGACAACGTTAGGTCTGCTTTACATGCTTACTTAATATTCTTTATTCTAGTTTAGACTTCGTTTTACTCTAACTGATAGGTAGGTAGTATACATTTTTTGAAACAACTGCTCGGTCAAATATGCGATACGTATATATGTATATTTGAAATCAGAAAAGAGTGAGGACTTCAATTATTGTAATATGTACAGGGTTTCACTTACAAATACACACTTTTTCTATTACCCTATATAATATATTGTAACGTTTTTTTAAATAATACTAAAAATGCTGTTTAATCGTCTATTAACAAAAGAAATATTATTACTAACACTAGTTACATACACAATTATAAACTAGCTATCAACAAACTTAAACTGGATTATTTACAGATTATTTATTTATAATACCACATTTATCTCGTACTAATTACACGACCCGCGTATTCAAATTCACCGGTTGACTAATGACTGACGCTAGAACGCTCTAGAACAAACGCGAACATTCGCCAGCCTCGAACATTGCAGATGTGCCGGGAACCTTTACGCAAATTCGCCGCCCGTGTATAGGGGTTTTGTTTAGCAGTCGATGCGTTAACGATGAGGGTTAATGCCATTCATTACAATATGAATTTTTAAAAGCGTTTAGTGTTTTTAAAAACTGCACAAAATATTGTTTACACATGTAACTGCATATTTAATTATTTTTTGGGCGTTCCCATTATCTTAAAAAGTAGCATTAGGGTTAATATAAACTTGAAACACCCTGTACATAGCACAGATTACAAGATAAAATCATCTATGGCACTGCATTGTCTGTATTTTAATAATATGACGCAATTATTACTAGATATATTTATGAACAATAAAATTATATAAATTTATACCATTTTAAATATAAAATTCTAATTCTCTTAAATATGCTTTCTCTTTCTAATATGTGCTTGAGGAATACCTGCTTTGCCTAATCTCACATCGGCACCGTCGCATCGCGTCGTACTAAAACAAGAATTTTTAATTTTTTGTAGAACCCATCTCCTGGATTGAAGATGTTTCTTAGAAACTTCTCTGAATGCCATTATTTGGTTGATAATTGAAACTTATCTGTTCCTCTAGCTAACTGTTTTTAATTTTAAATATCAGGGGGTACTTTTTGTTAATCTGCAGACGCTAAGAAGCGGTTAGGAAGTGCCCCAACAGAATTTAATGAAACTTGGCAAAGAGTAGATACAGGAGTAATACTTCACTCTAACAACAAGAAACACCCGTCTCGTAGACCAAAAGAAAAATCCGTACTAAATATTCTTCAATCTAAAATACCTCTAAAAAAATGAATAGTTACTCCATAAAATATTTAAAAATTCTATTTGTATACTAAAATGTGAAATTAAAAACTATCTTAACTATATTAAAAAATACATTTATTTTTTTATATGCAGTATTTATTTTTTATATTTTAAATAAAAGATGGTGCACCATTTCTGCCCTGAAATTTATCTTTTGGGTTACGAAGTAGGCAGTCTACTCCTGCATGAAGTAGAAGTCTCTCTCCTGCATCTACTCCATTGCTGAGCTTCATAAAATTCTATCGGGAGGTTCTTTCATACTGTCCCTTCGCGTCTACAGATTAACAAGAGCAACCAAAAACCTTGCGAGAAAGATTGCCAAGGTGAGGTTTGATGAATGGAACTTTACATGAGGTAGATGTTGTAACGGTATAATTTCTAACGGCTTCAAATACGTAGAATTTTACGTTTATATCCATTAAAAATCTTAAGTTCGGTCCTGTAAGATTGCGCTTTATTTAAACCAGAACCTCGTCAAGTAAATATTTCTTATGAAAACATTTTAAGAAAAAATTGTTTTACTTTAATATAATTAAAGAATGTGGAGTCATAAAAATGATGTCTTTTAGTATTTTGCTAAATTTGCATTACTTCGTGAGAGACCTTGATACAGAAAACTGTGGGAAGTACTTGGTCATCAATTTCACAAAAAGAAAAAGGAATATTTCTGTTAACATTCTGAGAATACAGGATTCAAATATAAAGTTTTCTTTGTCTGTTATTTGCGTTTTAAAATTTAAGTCCGGTTAAGGCGTAGCAATCTTCGTCTCGACGCCAGATGAGGTGCCACTTCGTATTAGTTTGGCGCGCAATTTCTGAGGTTCTACTTTCTACATTTAAGTCGAGAATCCTATAGAAGGTCAACCAAAAAGCATCCTTATTGTATAAAAACATATGTTTCTACGCGCGAGATTCGTGATCCGAGTTGATAAAAACCCTCGCTGGGGTTGACGCAAAAAGATTCGCCACGGCACCCTTACAGTAAGCGGTCGATTGCGGTCGATATTAGAGATTTTCCCACTTTAGTATGGGGTGTGCTGGTTCACCGTTTGAATTCCGATCAATAATGGTTGATCTTGAATCACTCTTATCAAATTACAGTTAGTTATAAACACTTTAGATTTGATATAAATCTAAATACAGTACAGTTTCAGTGCTATTTTGTGCAAAGTGCAAGTTTAAAAAGGAATTCCGTCTCGATAAATCGTGTTCGAAAAATTTATAATTTGGTAACGCGAGTAAACAAAGTTTTGTTTCACTCTATGGTGAAGAACTACTAAAAACAATTATTTCGTTTCGTTTGGTTTTAAGACCAGTGCAGTTTTCATAAAGAAAAATCATTTACTATTGATCCAGAATTTAAAGACAGATTCTCGTTCGTTTATAAATTAAAACTACGTGCGAAGAATTAAACGTATGAAGTGCCACTTGTGGTTAAAAATTAGTTAAAGTCTTTGAGAAACATTATCGCTTTAATTTTCAAATAAAAGTAAATCCATTACAACGTATGAACATTTTTAAATATTGGATTCTTTTTAATGGTGCTCGATCAAATTCGTTTATGAAATCATATGTGCAAATGACAGTAATTAAATCTCATTTCTGGTGTTCGTTACTGAAAATCAACACTTCAAGACAGCGTAGAGTTCAGCTACGATCTTTCGAAATAGAGGCCAGTTTCCAATTTCTACTAGACTGTTTTTGGTTGTATTCTACGAGTTTAGTCGGATAAACAATTCAAAGGTACCGTATTTTTTAAGTGATTGTTTAGTATTGCAGTTAGTTAAGAATGTTTTAGTCAAGGAATGTTGCAGTTCTTTATTAGGAAGAGAGCTCTCTACATTATCTAGAAACCTTCAATATTAATGAACTTCAAAATAATATTTGGATTATTCTAAACTGCATAATATCCTTTAGATATCTGTTTGTAGATTCTTTTAACGAAGTCGAGTCAACATAGATTTTAATACTTGAGTAAATTTTACTGAATAATTTTTTTGTCAATCTAATAAACTTTTTTTTGGTTATTTTCTGGTGATTAAAGAAAGATCTTATGTAAATCTTTCTTGATTTACTTTGGTATAATTAATTTAGAGAGGTTAGTTACTATTTAAAGAATATTGATTATGCTTGTAATAAATTTATGAGTGTGTGTTTTATTATTCATATGTATTGTTTTGTCTTATCCATTCTCTTCCTGTTAAATAAATGTTTTCAATTTATATTAAGGATCTAAAAACGGAACCATACAATTATGAACATCTCATTCCATTTTTATTCCAAAATTTCATATAAACAAAATCTTTTTGATTTAATTTAATATTGTATTTATTTTCTGGTTAATGAATTCAATAAATTTTAAAGCTTATTCAATTAACATCTTTGATTGGTTATTTATAATCAATACTTTAAGCTTCATAATCAGATGGCGCCCTTTTTGAGTTATTATTTGTGTTTTGAAACCTTAATCTACTCCTTTTCACAATTTATACGGCTGTGGAACCAATACCTACGACTTGAATAATGAATTTGTAAGAGAGAGTTTAAATCTCAAGCTGTGGCAAATATTTTGAGTTTCTTTGATAAAGTAAGTATGAATCATTTTATATAATTTTATTGCTATTTTACCGTGGCTAAAATGCTTTGTTTCAATGTAGAAGCAGTACCCCAGTTCTAGTAACAACAATAGTCATTTCGTAGGCCAAAGTAAAATCGGAGTAGAAATCGCGAGGTGATCTTTAACTAAATCAAAAGCAGACAAACTAATATGATTTTGGGCTCGTATCTGTTTAAATCGGTTAAATGCAACTGCCACAAGCAGATGGTTTTCATACCTTCTAATAAGAGGTTCTTCATCCTGAACGTAGGAGAGACAGATTTACATGTGACAGAAAACAAATGATTAGTTGTGTAACGACCTCCCTGAAAATACGCTCCAAGTTCAATCAGTGATCAAATTATTACTATTCAATTCGACTACAATGAGTTTTTGATTAAGCTGAACAATACATATTAATAAATTAATTATAAGGTTCATACAATTGTGTCTATACAATGTATTTATAAAAGTTAAAAACATAAATCTCTCATTGACATAAATCATTAAAAGTAAGTAATACTCGTCCCTCCCTCCCGCACGAGCTTCATAGCTTCTGTGGCCTGGTTCGCCAGGTAATGGGTAGTAGCAATTGTTATTATAAACTACACATATAAAATCATAAACTAAATAAACATCTATTTGGAGTACGTTAATCTTCAGGTCAGCTACAGGGGTACAAAAGAAGATGTATATACGGTACATACAAATGAATATACCACATATAAAAAGCAATGCTGAGGCGAACTTCTACTATGTCTATATATAGTTTATTATTATTATTATTTGCCAAGGATCACTCACTCAGATATAATAAAAAGGTGTACCTAGGGGAGCCTGCCCAGTAAGGTTCCTCCCTAAGGTTTTTGGGTCCCATTTATTTTCGGTAGGTTGTAAAATCAACCAAAAATCATTTTGTACTGATTGTGAAACGCATAAAAACATAGTTAACTTAGTTGCTTTTAAGGTACGTATAACACTAAAACTGTATATACGGTGATTTTTTAATCAAATGAACTTGAAGATTTCGAAAATCTTGCACGACGTTTTTAGAAAAGTACGTATGATAGCTGCAGGTCAGTGTTGCGTCTAATAGAACTAAATGCAAACTTTTTAAAAAATGGGAACACTAGGTCCAAAACGTGACATCTGTTGGGTGAGCTCACCATGGATTGTGACCTAGTTCACGTTCCATTTAGGATGTTGAAACAACTTAAAACCCATTATTTGGGGTTACCCTTGGTTTTAGTAGGGTACAAATGACATCATTCTGATACTGACCCATATAATTATCATTATAGTTTGATTTTATTTGTTAATTAATTAATAGTTATTAAGTAAAAACATATAATAAAAATAATTTAATCTATCCATTAACAGGTGGTATTGTTATTTTTTATTGGAATTCTAAATACAATAGTACAAAGTTCCTTTAATAAAACCTTTATTCCTTTTTACGTTTTAATAGAATGATAATTTATTAAATAACTACATAGTATAAAAACAATATAGAACGGTATGCGTAAAAAATAAGTACTGTTACTGTTTTACTAAAAACTGCAGTGTAAGGGGTTTGCAATTTGTTATTATTCTTATGGATACTTAATAGCAGTAGGTATGTTCTTTATGGAAATAAATATCTAATTATTAATTATTAATAATTCTAACTAACTACAAAAGTGCCAAGAAATTGTAACTAAAAGATTGAAACAATACCACAAAGAAGGTTAACAGCTGTGTTTGTGCTCATTAAAATAATAATATCAAAACGATACGAGTATTTATTGCTGATTTGTCTTGTATTACCTGCTATAAACATTTTAGAAACCAAACAGTATTGGTTATCTCCTTGAACTTCAAAATATTTCTTCATTTCTTCATCTTCACTGTCACACATAAAAATCTAAAAAAATGAAAATGCTGTTTTGCTGCCATATGTTTGCCAACATCCGTAACCTTAGGATTTGTAATGTCAAACACTAAAGGGTGTTTCAGGTAAAGTGTCGCTATTTGGAAACTAACTATAACAATAACAATGGGAAACAACAAACGAGATTGCTCTGAGAAGGTCTACAGGTGCAAGAGCCACAAACGTAAATTTTTAGCCGAATAGGTGTATCTAAATTTTCATCCATATCAGTTGTTGCTACGAATCACCTATCTATCGTATTTATGTTAAAAAGTTAAAATATGTATAGGTTAATTTAAAGTAAAACGCGTTTGTACCTATCCATATTTGAATTGCATGTGTATTTCATTTTGCGCATCTGATTTTTTTGCTATCATGTCATTATACGAAATGTCAAATTTTGCGAAAATGATAATGTCGAATTGTAAAAATCTAGAGCTTACAGAGCAAAACTACCTACAGATTTGAACTAAGCGCCTTCAAATTAAGTAAAAACAAGTTGTGAGCACCCGGCTGTCTCAAAACCAATTTATTTTTATTTGAGATCAGTACCGTGAAATCTCTAACAAATTCAATAAGAAAAGCGGACTGTATTTAATTTTAATAATTTTCGTTTAACTTACCACAAATCTTCGTTTTTCGTAACTGAAGGATAGGAGAGAAGGAAAAAGGGAAGTCGATGAACGAAGTTTTATATCACTTTCATACTTTTCACAAATTCAATTATTAATTTAACTATTTTATTTTATTCCTGCTGTCATTTATGACCGAACTTTTCCCACATTTAGTTTACAACTAACTACTAAATTTTGAACTAAAAATAAACTCCGCGTACGCGCAATCTGAATTTGCATGGCGGGAAATTTAAAATACCGAATCCCCAAATTAAATAACTAACGAAAACCCAACACAAGTGCTGTAATAAATGCAACAAAATGTGTGTTCCCCAGTGTAATGTAAAATTATAACTATATTTAGTGTACTTTGGATACACCGTCACGTGGCGTTTATGTCATTTGATACTTTGTTTAGTGTAGAAATAATACTGCTGCTTAGTGTTGAAAATAGCTATAAAAGGTCTAAACAAGAGTGAAGCCGAATTTCGCAACGCGCTCATCATAAGATATTTCCAATAACATAATTACCATCGACAGCTTACTCTTAATCATGTCCAGTTCTTCAGAGCTTAAAAACGATTTGGCAAAACTGGAACCAGCCAAGTGAAACCATTGCGTGGACGTCGACCAACAGTAAACATTCTCCGGTTACATAAAAAGTTATGCTGTTAATTTCAGAAAGATCCTTAGTCATCCATGCGCAAACTAGCAGAAATCACTGTGGTATCGGCGCAGTGTTGTGTTGGTGCAAGTTAAGTGTGTATCGTGTGTGGACAGTCCCTCGAACGGAGTTGATGGCTAGTAGAGGCGCTGTTCCCACAAGGGGCCACTGCTCGGCACCAACCGGGCTCGCCGCCCCCCCGGGTTATTTTAACCGGTAAGTCGGTAGATCCTGGATCCAGGAGGTAGTACTCTCTTTGCGAAAGGTTACCCTTCCTCCAGCGTTATGGCAGTTACCGGCTCTGGAGAAAAGGTAACATCTAGGCGCGCTCCTTCCTACTTCGCTCTATCCGGGTAACTTAATAGAATCTTAGAGAGTACTGCCTAATGGTTCCATGGTGAAGCCGCGTTGCTGCTTGATTCAACCTGGGGCTTCCCAAGACCTTACTTGGGTAGTGGGTCCGAAAAGAGCAGTTTTTTGTTTTGTTTTTTGCAAACTACCAACATTAACCAATTAACAATCAAACAAAACGTCGGTTACAAGTGCATCTATCAAATTCATCAATCTCATCTCCAACGTTCTCCACTTCTCAACTTTAAATCTTCTAATCACGCCAACTGCTTCACCTACACCAACTGTAATTACGGCAACATCTTCCAACGACAATTCAACCAACAACCACAATCATCTATCAGCTGCCGTAATTATACATTACAACTAATTTCGCCAAATTCTTCGATTTCATCCAACGTTATCGCCCATGCCAACATGTTCCACATATTGGTATTACGCATATACAGTTATGAAACTGAAATCTTAGATGAAAACATAGTAATCAAACGCAGAAATTATTGGATTCTTTGTACAAATTAACATTTTATCCCACTGTAAATCTTGCCTACCTTCTAAATTCTAATAATAAGCAGGTGTAATTTATTAATTGCATTTTTAAGGGAATCAAATATTCATATTTAAGCAAAATATGTTAAATGTATGATATTATATTATACCTTGCTGAACATTAAAAAAGTCTGTGGCTGAAGGACTCGATTCCATGCCATCTTCTTTACACACACGCGCGCGCAGCACGCACGCACAAGCTCGGTATAAAAACAAGTACCCATATAGAATTTTCCAAACGGACCCATATTGGCTCACCATTGGCACCGTTATTTCCAATATTGGGACAGTGTCGAAATGATAACACTAGCAAGTACTTGGGCCATTTGATGGGCCAAAATGAGCTTGCCATATGGAGGCAGTTTCTTCTTTGTAATTGATGATGAAACCTACGTGTTTGGTAGTACACCTCAGATATCGGATGTGAAATGACACAAGTATTTAGTCTGGTAGTCCATTGCAGAATATGCTTCAAAGCCATTCATTACCTCAGGCACTATTAATGGAGAAATCTACCTGGAAGAGTGCCTTAAAAAGCGGCTTTTGCCATTTTTAGAGACTCTATTTTATTTTAGTCTTATCTTACACCTATGCATTATTCGAAGAAAATGGTAGATTTTTTGAAAGATGAAAATTACAATTTGTAAGCAAGACTGATAATAATCTATCAAATTTGTCTTAGTATCGATGTGTTGAGCGTTATTAGGCTTGCTGTAAAGCAAAGTATAGGCGTCCTAAAAATCCAATTCAAGGTTTCCCAGGTTTCAAGGCGAAGGTGAATTGAACGGGCGGATTGAACTTGGCGAAGAATCTCTAACCAAGTGGTAACAGAATCGGGAAATAATCTGTTTCGATCGGGCAGTGGTCCCACTTTGCAAGAGCGCATAGCTGGGGAATAGTCCTATGCTGGACGAGGTACTCCGGTGCCGGCGGGTGAGCAGCGTGTTAAGTCAACTGCTCGGTCACTAGTGAACGCTTAGCTAGTAGAGGGTGGATAGGCAACCTCGCTCCTACCAGTGAGTTAATCTGGGAGCAATTGCACGATTGCCGGTTGTGCAACTTGCGCGCTGATTGGGCGTATCCCAATCACTTCCTCATGGAAGGAACGTGGGGGTATGTTAACACGGGTACCCCACGTAAAACAATCTTGGATCTATGTGTCGAAAAAAGGACCATTTTCAGTATAATTTAAATATGTATAAAAAATATATTTTTTTAATAAAGTGTTATTGGTCTAGTTTTAAAACTTGTTTAATTATTTGTGGCCGAAAATAGCGACACTTTGCCTGAAACAGCCTTTATACAGAGTGAAGCTAATATAGTAATAATATACAGCGGAAAGTTGCATTTCGAGTAACTTTTGAATAATACTGACGATCTGCAAAAAGTTAAATCATGAATTATTTTTTAGAATTCACCTACGATAACTAATGCATACTAATATAATCCATATATGCTGTTTAAAGGAACGAAAACTGTAAATCTAACGCTAAATATGAAGATTCTTATTATAAAAAAGGTTTTACCAAACAATCAGAGCAAGTAAGTATAATATAATAAAATTAAAGATCAATTATACATACGTTGCTATATACTTTGTATTATAACAGTTAATCTACTCATTGTTAGCGAATGCTTAATTTTAATGCTATAATTTCTTACAATTACATAAACAAAGTGGTATCCCACAATAATATAAGGCATTGTGTTCCTGTTTATTACTGTTATTACTTTTTTCATAAATAATAATGATAAAATAAATTTTGACTGTTTGATTGTGTGGTTTAAAAAGAATCGTTGCATTTCCCTTCACTTTTCTTTAATGTAATTTTTTATTAGATAATACAACCTTGCATAAAAATCTTGTGGTTAATGCATTTTGTATCTGTGCAATTTACTGTCATAAGCAAAATATTTTAGATCTAAATACTATAATTTTTAAAATAAAACAGTTTTTACTTTTACTTCTTATATAATCTTCACTTTTGTTTAGATATTCAAATTGATAAATTATAAGTTGCCTACGCCACTGTTTTCCGGGTCATCACAATCGACGATATACATATTTTATATTTCAGTAGTTTCTTGCCATTCCTGAATCGACCTTTTGTATACAAGTATAACCTTAGTTAAGATCTTTGACCTAACGAAGGAAGTGCAGTTACTTTTGTTATTTTCACTCATCTCTTCCGTTGCTTTATTTATGGAATATGTATGAACCGGACGTTGTTTATGTATTTTATATTTATATTTACTCTTTCTAAGAACATAACTATTGCTATATAGTATATATGCTAATCATACTTTTAAATATTTCCTATTAATAAATAATAATCAGAAAATCTGATTCACAATAAATGGTAAATTTCAATATCATCATTTTTATATTCATTTATTCATAAGAGTTGTCATAAATCATAAGAAGATGACACTAATCTCCTTACAAAAAACTAAGTAGTTCCATGTATGATAATGGATAAACCAAAATATCAAATCTATTATTAAATATCAATAACATATTATTATCGAAAATATAGCTAGAACCCGTCTTGTTGAAAATGATCAATGGGTGTAGTTCCATCTCAATATTGTGTAACAAAGACGGAAAGTCATTGCATCACTATCTATTATACAGTTTCAAATGCAACCTAAGGCCAACGTTCAAAACTGAAGAAGCAAGTGAATGATTACCAACATCGAATACGATTTTATCCCTTAATTTTACTACCCAGGAAAGGTTACAATGGACGACAACACATCCAAGATGGTAACTGAGATTACCCAGTGTCAGGGGTCCACTAACTTTATTTTTAGACTGGTCGCATTTATTAACAGTAATCACGTTGGATATTAATTTTTATTTCTAAAATTGACAATTTTAGGATTTTCTTCATAAATAGTATTAACAAATACTTACTGCTAATATGCAGTTTAAGGTACCATCATTAGAATCCTCAACCCAGCTCACACTCTGATCTCCAACTTCGGTACCAGTTTAACAAAAGGCTGATCCCACAACTGCACTGCTGATTATACGGAAATGCGGCTGCAATGTATTTTGAAATATGGAGTGCAGGGTTGCAGCCGCGTCTAGAATTTCCGTTTAATCAACAGTGCAGTTGCAAGGATCAGTCTTCTGTTTAGCTGGTACTTAACTGGAGCTGTGATATCAGTGGCTGGTGTGAGCTGGTCTGAAGGTTTTTGTTCCTCACTTGGCGAATTTCCTTGTGCTGCTGGTTCTTGATTCTGGCTTTGTGAATTTTCCTAGTCTTGTTCCTGAATTGGTGAATTTGCTTGGCCAAGGTTCGAAGAACCAGCCTTATTTAAAGCTAAAACCTTTAAAATAGAGTTGGTGATTTAGGGTCTCACCAGCTTATTTAATCGGTGCGGAAATTCGGTTTAAACAGATAGCCGTCGTAAACGGTTCTGCGTTTATCTTTTGCGAGAGCCTGCGCTGGCGTTCGGTGACCGCGAAATTAACGCCTTCAGGCGTTATAGTAACCATTAAAACTAATATGTTTAAATTTAAATTTAAAATTATGTTTAAAATGGGATTTCTCAACTACTTCTTCAAAACAACAATAAGTAAGGTGAAGGAAAATTAGAAACGACTAAAGGACGACGTGTGACGAGATCAGTGTTGCCAATCGTACGGTCATTAACGTACATCCGTATTTACATACCATATTTTGAACTGAAACACCGTATAGGATCCTGAGGCATTGTCGTACCTTTAGAAAAATAATTGTACTAAAACTTTTTATTTTAAAACACTTAAGGTACGACTTTCACGATTGCCTGTTATCAAAAGTAGTAATTTTTTGCCTAAAATACGATTTCACATCAAATTCGAGAACACTACCCAACCTTAAGAGATATTTTACATTATATGCCACGATCTTTTGATGCCACTACAGCTGAACTAATTGATGATCAGTGGAGACTCTTGCCCAATTATAAATTTACTTATCCTAAACAAATCAGTAAAAGTGATGAAATTTACATTTTTGGGGAACTATTGAAATTTAAAAATGAGTTTGATAATCTAGTGTTTCGTAATTCTTTCGTTTTGTTTTAAATTTGTTATTTGTACCTCCCTAAAGCTACATGTGAAAGGGTGTGTAGTAAAGTTAATGCAATTAAAACAAAAACACGAAACAAATGAATAACAAAAACTATCACTGGCTGCCCTTCGAAAGCCAATGCGTCAAAAAAGTGAAAATTGTACCATCACGTGACAATCCACTATATATTCGTAGAATTATCGTTGATAGCGACCAGTGGCTGTGCTGTAATTTATATTTGTCGTATTCGTATGGCTTCC
This sequence comes from Agrypnus murinus, assembly GCA_929113105.1. Lineage (NCBI taxonomy): Eukaryota > Metazoa > Arthropoda > Insecta > Coleoptera > Elateridae > Agrypnus > Agrypnus murinus. The sequence continues at coordinate 128,357,296 of OV816025.1, read as the reverse complement.
CCTTTCTAATTTTTAAGGTTCAAGACCAAGATCATAGATATATGTAGCAAGGGTGAAATCTGCACTTTTTAAACACTCTATAGCATACGACAAATATTGCTGGCAGCACAGTCACTTGTCGCTATTAAAGTTAATTCCACGAACGCATATATAGTGGATTGACACGAGATGCACGCATTCATGCATATGCACTAGGTAAAGATGATACATTATCGTCTAGGGGTAATGGTGTTTAAAATCCTGCGTCTCTAGTAGTTTATTTTTGGAACCTTATTGGGACTAGCCAATAAATATAGATGGCGTTGTACAACATCGAAATGTCTTCGATATGCGGTAGTTGATGACGTAGCTTTTATAATTTTGACAGATTAAATTTAATATTCGTGCTAGTATTTATAATAATTTCAAGTAGAATGTTTAGATTTTATAATTGTTAAAATATCAGTAAAATGGGATTGTAATTCATAGGTTCTTCTCAATAATATGTTTGTTGTACTGGTGATGATACATATTGAAATAGAGCTACCGCATAATTTCTTTTAACAACTTGCCAATCTTTGGCGCATCTCAATACTCAAGAATTTTACATCCTATGTATTTTTATTATACATTTAAAATGTTTAAGACCAAGATCATAGATAGTAAAATATATTAGCATCAGGCCGATTCTTCGAACCTTGACCACTTTATTCCCTTAACTAATATAATTATTTATAATGCGGGTACGAACATTGAAATTAAGTACGCTGTTTTTTGGTTATTCTGGACCGCTAGCTTTTCAACCCATACTCTTGTTTCAGTAGATTTGTAAATTGCATCGGTGTTCTATTGTTTGTACCTCTTTTTACATTAATTTTGCCAGAATGTCAGAGTGATTGGATTACCACAGCAGATTACTTTCTTCAAAAAACTTTTCGTACAAAAAGTTATTTTTAACAATACGTAAGAAATAGTACCTTGAAACAACGAAATTCCAGTAGCCCTATATACTTAAAATAAAGTGTAGAATGAAAATCGTAAAAATATATAGGGTGTTCCATTTAAAATAAAAAGTAGGTAGTAGCCGTAGCAAAACTCAGACTGACCCTGTATATACAAAAATATTATAAAATTTGTTTTATATCAGTGAGCCGCCTTGTACCAACGGGTTACAACTAAAAAGTTGCACTAAGTTTGTTTAAATTGTGATTAATCACAGATTATAGTTTTTAATTTTAAAATAACAATTTAAAAGAGTTTGCTTTGAATTTATTATAGGTAAGTAATACTGCCATTCGAATAAAGACGAGTATGAAAATGAGTTCTATTAAATAGAAATTTGATCTTTTATACTGTTTCATCATTATAGTTGCCTTGCGACTAGATCATCCACTTTTCTTAACTACACTACCTCTCCTAATAATATTTTGATTTTTTTTTGACAACCCTTCTGTCGTAAAATTTCTATCGACATAGTTTTTATCTTGATCCCTATATTTTTCATAAAACGTTAGAAGGGCCTTCCGTTCTCTTGGATGGCGTTAGTACTGTAACGGGTTAACACTTGGGCGGTGTTAATGTTACACTTATTATTAATTCTTTTAGACGGAATAAAACACAGGTTTATATCTAAGAATTATTTATTTTACTCTACTTGTTTATTGATACGCGTTGCCTAGTACCATTTCGTATCTATACAAAAATATATGAGTTGTGAGTCGTTCACAACATTACCCCGCCCGATCTGAAACGTGGGTATTACACACATGAAAAAGAAAAAATACGGAATGGTATTTTGGAGAAAAAATGGAGTATTTTAAGGGAACTTGAACAAAGTTGTAAAATTCTCCAGCTACAAAAACTCTACTAGGCAGTATAGGTAGGTACAATAAAAAACTTAAGCTACTTAATACTACGGACTTGCGATGGCAACTCTTGGAACCTGCAAACAGAAAGAAAAAAACAGAAAAGTGTTCAAATTTTCAAAGTCAACAGGTAAAAGGTTTTCAAAAGATGCCTTCGCGTAGCATTTGAAATCAGTTAATTGTTGGCTTAATCTTATAAAGTAACTAATCTAATAAATATGCAGGCTTTAGCCTATCTAAAGAGATAGGGCCAGTGTGATTTTCTAGAGTGGCGTATTTAACTGTCCGTTTTAACACTTTATAGGGGCCTAAATAACTGTCTTTCATGCCCAGGGTGTGCGTGTCATTACGAACGTATACGTGTGTGCAGTTGGCCAAGTCGCTGGGGACGAAGGACTGACTGGAATACGTTTTTGTAAAAAAATACTTCTGCTTCCTCATACGACGTTTGAGATTGGCTATGAAATTAGGGAGGTTCGTGTCGTTAGCCAGTTGTTCTTCTTCGAAGAAATCACCAGGTAGTCGTAAAGGGGTAGCATACAGGATTTCTGCAGGAGAAACATTAACTTGTGATTTCAGGGTTGCACGTAAGCTCAAGAGAATCCAAGGGAGATTTGTTAACCAGGAGGAAGTTCCTGTGGTTTGAATGGATTGCTTGAGTGTCCGATTAAAACGTTCGATAACGCCTTGACCAATCGGATGGAAGGCCGTGCATTTGACGTGTTTAATTCCTAACATGGCCATGAAGTTGATCCATGCATGCGAAAGGAATATTCTTGCATTGTCCGTGGTGAGGTACTTGGGAATTCCAAAGCGGGACACCCACGTGTCGACAAATGCAGTGATTACTGACTCCACGGAAGAATCCTTCAGAGGAATGGCTTCCGGCCACCGACTGTAGCGGTCAATAATGGTAAGGAAGAATTTATAACCTCCCGAAGAAGGAAGGTGTACTAGGTCGAGATGGACCTTAGTAAAACGTTCATCTGGTTCTACAATAGATTGTAATACTCCAGCTATAGTGGAAGACGAACTGTCTGCAGCTATACTGATAGGGTTATTAATTCGCGGATGTACCAATAAAGTAGCGGTAATGAAAGCATTCTTCGCGTGCCTAAAGGCTTCTATTTGTTCATGATTTAACTGGACTGGCTTTAGCGAAGCTTTACCAGGAATAACAATAGAGTTTAACGGTGCCAGAATTTTCGCACAGTTTGGTACAAATTTATGGTAATACGAAATTAATCCAATAAAATTGCGGAGTGCTTTCTGACTTGAAGGCAATGGGTAATCAATTATAGCTTGGACTTTGGAAGCCATTGGTTTGATACCGCGTGTATTAACGTGATGTCCTAAAAAATCGAGCTCATTGACTCCAAAGAGACACTTTGGTAGGTTTATAATTAGGCCATTGTCTTTTAATCGGGAAAACACTTGGTGTAAATGTTCAATATGTTGCTGCGAATCAGCACTAAAAACTAATATATCATCTAGATAAGAAAAACAAAATGGGAGCCCTGATAATACAGTGTCCATGAAACGACTCCAAGTGCTGGCTGCATTCCGTAGTCCGAAACACATCCGTTTGAACTCAAAGAGTCCCAGAGGTGTGATAATAGCAGTCTTGTGAATGTCCTCTGCCGCTATTGGTATTGCGAAGTAGGCCTTTTTGAGGTCTAGCTTCGAGAATATGGTTGCACCAGCAAGTTTTCTTGTAAAGTCCGTTAAAAAAGGAATTGGATAACAGTCTGGTACTGTCACTGCATTAGGTTTTCTATAATCGCCAACCAAGCGATAACTGTCTGTCGGGGCGATGCGGGCTGAGATGTTTTGGTCGTCACCAGGAGGTAGTGCCTCTGCTGCGCCTACTGCTCGCTTTCCGACGATGTGAATTGGCGTGGCGTAGCTAGATGATGACCGCTGTACTACGTCAGCGTCCAAGAGCTCATTAAGATGATCTTCTAGAAAAGAAAGATGATTAGGGTTCAGTTTGCGACAGCGTGCTTTAACTGGGGGTCCGGTCGTGTCAATGTGATGGACTACAGTATGTTTTACGGGTTGATGGTAGTCGAACTTACGTAAAAGTTTTGGGAAGTGTGTGTTTAGCATCTTGCTATAAACATCAAGATTGCTAGACATGTTGTTAACAGTACCTGAAGAGTGTACGTTAATGTTTGAAGGTAAGGGAAGAAGAGGGGAAGAAATCGCAGGAGTAACGATTGACTCGGAAGGAGGAGTCAAAACATTAGCCTGTGCGGAAAATATTTTGCGTTTAGTGCCAGTCTTAACTTGTTGGGTTGAGGAACCTTGACTGCGAGTTCGAGCGGGCTGGACATCTGCTGTGCAAATGACTCGCTGAGAAGAACAGTCAGTCTTAACTGGGGGGTTTGTGGAACCTCGACTGCGAGTTCGGGCGGGCTGGGCATCTGCTGTGCAAATGACCCGCTGAGCAGAGCAGTCAGTGAGAGGTTTCACTGTTGAAAATTGACAACCTTGGCTGCGGTTTCGGGCGAGCTTGACATCTGCCGTGCAAATGACTCGTCGAGAAAAACAGTCAATAGTTAGGTTGTGCTGCTGTAAAAAATCCAGGCCTAGAATGGCTGTAGATATGTCAGCAACATAAAATTTCCCGGAGCATGGCGGTAGGCCAGGAATTGGGAAATGTAATCTCAAAGTTACAATACCTGTCACAGAAATTGACGTATTGTTCACGGCCAAAAATGAAATGTTGGCAGGCGTGATTTTTTTGTTACAGGAAACTGCAATGTGGGTTGGTAAAATGGAAAAATCTGCACCCGTGTCAACCACGAAATTAATTTTGTAGGTGAGGTCCTGTAAAAATATTAAATTAGAAGTTGGAGGGATTGAATTAATCCTGTGTGGCCCTCCCTGGAGGCCAGGAGAGTGCGAAGTCAGTTTTTTTGTTTGGTATGAACAATTTCCCGTACAATTACGTGCATTATTTTGAAAGCGTTTGTGAAAATAACACGGTTGTAATTGGGAATTAGTATTGCCCGAAGGCATGGAACGGCGTTTATTGACATGCTGAAGATTTTGGGGGTTCGGAGAGATGCTGGAAGTCATAGTGGACTGCCGTTTGTGCATAGTAGAAAGCTCATTGGAAATGATTGTAAGATTGGTCGTCAAACTGTCTAGTTTCGCTTCTAATGCAGTAGTAGTTAAAGGTTGTGGTGCCTTTTGCATAGAATAAATTAAATCTAACTTTTCTACAAAGGATATCAACGGTAAGTCGTTGAAATTTAAAGATTGAATTTTGAGTTCTGATGGTAGTTTAGCTATTAAAAAGTCTTTGGTCAATTCTTCAGTTAGATCAAGGCTAACTTCTGAATGTTAAAAAGCAATTCTTTGACACTACCAGAGAATTGAAGAGTCTCCAAAAGATTATTAATGCGAGATTCTCTTGGGCCTATAATAGATTTTATTACTGCCCGTTTCAATGTAGTATATGGTTCTTGTCTAGGAGTTTTAATGGTCAAGTTGCGATGAGCGCCTAAAACGTCGAAAGGTAAGTTTAGTGTTAACAAGTTATATTTGTCGAGTTCATCATTGATCAGCATGCGAGTAAAGTATCGTTCTACCAAAATAAAATATAGGTCGATATCGTTACTCGTAAAAACTGGAAATGGAGTTTTGACAGTCGCCATTTGAAATATTAAATAAGTAAATAAATGATTTGAACTTATCGGATCAGAAAGATCACTAGTTCCGGTTCCAACGGTCACCCTCAGCCAGCCACGACAAGTCACACAAGGCAGGTAGCAGGATCTTACGATGACAGGAGTCGAGCAGCAGCTGATGACAGATAACGCAGGAGCAACTAGATGTGGTTCACCTGGAGAATTCAGTGCAGCAGGTAAAGACCAATACTACTAAATTCTTCTTCAGGAACGTGGGGTCACCATTTGTAACGGGTTAACACTTGGGTGGTGTTAATGTTACATTTATTATTAATTCTTTTAGACGGAATAAAACACAGGTTTATATCTAAGAATTATTTATTTTACTCTACTTGTTTATTGATACGCGTTGCCTAGTACGATTTCGTATCTATACAAAAATATATGAGTTGTGAGTCGTTCACAACAGTACTTAAAAATAAATTTGAGAAATCACATACATTTGTTTACAGTAATTAGACATAGCACACCATTTTAAAATATTATTTGAAAACTAAAAATTACGACCTGTAATTAATTACAATCCAACACAAAGTTTTAATGTAAGCCGTTATTAAATATAAATATAATTTATATAATCAACACTGTTTGCCTTCCCGCAAGCGTCAGAATTCATCCATGCTCTTTTTGTTGGCTTGTATTAGAAGGTTATGTAAACGTTCATACATCACTGTTATAGCACATTTTGTCAAAAACAATTTCATATTTCGTATTCAATATCAACAATATAATTCATAAAATATTAAATAAACTTTTTCCCAATTATCATTTGACCTTTATATCTATACATCTGTAAGCATTTTTTCCTAATGCGTGAGTACCGTTATTTAAAGTGGTTAACGTTACATTCATTTATAAATGGAATAAATAAATACGTAGTATTGATCTATATGCATCTACATTACTATTTAAATATTTTTTCGATGAAACCAATCAACTAGACTTCATTGTAGATATTAAAAGGCTATTGTTTAATTTGATTGATGTTTGTTATATTTTGTTGAATGCCAATTTTATTATGATCTTGTGTACTTGTTATCGCTATTTCAGTGGTTACTGAAATGGTGTTTGGAAAATATAGATGACCAGTTCTTATAAATATGTGTCTAACTAGTAAGAACAAAGTTGTTAAAAGCTTGAAGCTGCAGCTTCATAAGAAGAAATAACGGTAGAAACTAAGAAATGTTAATAAAAACTTTCTAGCAGAATAGAAAATCTCGTCTAAGAAGAAATAGATTGAAAAAAGTTCGATATGATGAAAGTTGATTCTTCTCTGCCAGTTTCGGACTAGAAAATATGTCTTTCCTAGGCTAAGTTTGAGCCTTTCCCAACTTTTTAACGTATGGCATACAACCACGCGCAGTCCGAAAGCTGTTGATCACAAAAAACTACCTCGCCCACTAACCTCATGTAGATGCAGCCCAAAAGTGTATAAAAGGCGTTCAAAGCAATTAAAGCAAAAAAGAAGAGTAGAAATTAGAAAACAGTATAGTGAAAATGTCAACAGGCAAAGAAAGGACATTCACACACACTGAAACAAACAATGTACAAGAGTACGATCACAGATACGAAGAGTATAGAACAGAGAAGGAACACAACAGCTAGACGTAAAGGAAGGACAGTATGTATGAAAAAGAAAGAACTGGACATACTCCAAAGTGCCAACTAATCACCATTACATACTTACATACCATCTTAGCAACTATGTCATGAAAAAGGTATTTAAAAAATAGTACTAAACCCTTGTAACGTTGTTATAAAAACGTTACACTCTCTTTTATTTTATTCAAGCCTTTTCTATGCAAATACCGTATCTGAATCCCGTAGTACGTACTACATATTACGGCCGAAGCTAATGAAGTAACTCACCGAAATGCCAAGCCGACTGGGAGCGTATTAAAGAAATCGCTAGTTGTACGTACGTACTAAACGCTTATAGATCTGTATACATCTATACATATTCCGCATTCGAGACTTTTCCTTTACAAATTCGTCTTGAACGGGTATTTTAGGTTCCAGAGTTTAATCTAAGTATTTCCATCTGCTCCATCACCGAGGGAGCAGCGATTTCTAAAAATTCCATGATATATTGGTCGGGGTTCGAATTCAGATCCCTTGGTCGATAGTCCCGTATGCAACTAACCGAACCTATCGCTCTAAATAAATCTACCGCTGATGGTTTTTCGCATACGTACCCGACAAGCACACTTTATCCGGTAAAGTATTAATTCGAAGTGAGACTTCTATTGAGTACTTTAATAAGAAGATTAATTGCTAAACCAATTAATCGGCTCAACCATTTAGATATTGTTTAATTTTGTTTTTATTATAAATTTCTTTCAATTAGAATGTATTGAATTGCATTGCATTGTTAACACCTCAAGTTATTGCAAATGATGAAAACGTTTAGAGCAACAATTTTTAATCTTCTTCAGTATAGTATTTATAGTATAGTATTGTATTGAAAGCATTTTTACAATTTATCAATTTGTTCTATATTCAATTAAGTAATTTGAAATATCGATTTGTTATTTGGTTCGAAATAAAACAATTGGTTAAAAATCAATTTCTTAGGGTTGTTTTATCTTTAATTTGTTAAGGAGTCTCTACCCAAGCACAATTTTTAGTCATCGCTACGTACCAGCAACTACTAGTAGAACTATTAAGTTTTTGCCAACAGTCACAAGCACGTAATTGCTACGGTTTCATTACTTGCCTGGAACCAAAATGGGGAACAATTTCTGGGTAGCAGCTACATGGCGGTGTAGTAATCATGTCGCGTGGTTGCTCTTTCTTACTCTTGCAACTTAACAAATATTCTATCATTTTCTATACTAATGCTGCGATCGTGTCACAAAATGAATTACTATTTTATTTGTAATACGTACTTAATAATATAAAGAGCGATGAAATGTTTGATTATTTTGTCGTTCTAAATAGTATACCAAAATTATAAACCATTGCAACTTTTCTGTTAAATGTAATGATGAAAGGTCGAAAAGTAACAACGCGCCTTCTTTAAATATATTTCTTAATAAAAAATGTTTTTAATAAAATATGACAAAAATACTTATAAGTTGATACACATGATAGACACCATTTTTCTATTATTCCTGCTATGTTTTTTATATGTTTACATAAAAGATACTCAATTATTGTCATTAATTAACTGTATTAATATTGAGTGATCAGGGAGGGGTCTAGGCCACAACGGCCAATGACCACAACGGCCAATCGCTATTTTGGCTGTTGTGGTCATAACCACAACGGTCTCCGTGACCATAACGGCCAACAGCCACAACGGCCAATTTGACCATATCGCCCAACTCGACACTTGACCATAACGGCCACCATGACCACAACGGCCAACTAGAAACTCCACCCCATCCGCCATTTTGACCACAACGGCCACCGACGCTTATGTATTGGCGTCGCTGGTGACGATGACCACAACGACCACTACGGCCAACTAGGGTGAGTGACCACAACGGCTAAAATGACCACAACAGCCAACTATGGAGCGTGACCACAACAGCCAAAATGACCATAACGGCCAACTGTGGCGAGTGACCACAACGGCCAAAATGACCACAACGACCAAATGTGGCGCGTGACCACAACCGCCAAAATGACCACAACGGCCAACTTTTTTCATACTGTTATTTTGGTTTTGTTAAAGCTCATTTCTCTCTTCTAACTTAGCCTGTATTTGTATAAAGTACGTCCAGAATTTAACAGCGAGGTCTGATGTCAAAGTAGCGCCGATTTAACGTGACTTACCTATATTGAAAAATACACCTCAATATACAATGCAGCCCCATGCAGTTGACGAAATTTTTCTTTCTTAGTTTCTCGGTAAGTATCCCAGGCAGATTAAATGCTGAAAATTTGATACAGGTACACTATACTATTTACACAATCATGATACTTTAGTTCACAGGGTAGTTTACCTTTAACATCAAAAGAAGTTTTTTTCTATTACTTGTTTACCTACAGCAATGTTTCCATTTTGGGGACGTTTAAAAAAGTACGAAATAGAACTATAAAACAACACGTTTAACGTTTTATTTGTAGATTTTCATTGCATTGAATTTGAAGTACGTAATTAGCTGTTTTTATCAGTTTTAAAATTTAGACTAAATGTAAATCTTCCCCTAAAAAGTAAACACGATATCTACGAATCTGCCCAGTACTTAATAAAATTAATCTAGGGAGTAGTATGGGACGTAACTCCATAAACAAACCGCAGTAATCCAAAACAATATTGCTCCATACGTATCCGAGAGAAAATACAAGAGAAACGAGCTCTTAGAAAGAAATGACAGATTACTTACTCGCGCACCGGGTGATAAAACGTAGTTTAATAGGGCCGTCAAAGCGTTTAAGAAATTATTAGATGGGCAGAAAAATCAAGATTTCCAGAACTATTTCCACTGCCTAACAGCAACTGGCTGCATTATGCAACGTCATAAAAATCGTGTTACGCCTCTTACCATTGAAGAAGAAAAATTCATACGGGACTTCCTTCAAGCGCGAAGTGAGGTCATCGAAACTGAAGTAAATTCGAAGAAGTCCCCAGGTTTCGACGTAATAACTGGAAAACTCCTAAAGGAACTTTCATATGAGGGATTTCACATGATAACTGTAATCTATAAAGGGATATTAATGACGGGATACTTCTCTGGCCAATGGAACGTGGCCCAAATAGCAATGGTCCGAAAACCGGAGAAACCGCCATCAGATGTGGCCTCATACAGACCCATTAGTCTGTTACCCGTCAATGGTTTGTAAAAAATTGTTCGCCAAGCGAATGTCGCCGTTAATTGACGAAAATCTGCGAATTCCCAACTAACAGTTTGAATTTCGTCGACAATACGCTACAATCGAACAAGTACACATAGTTGCATCAAAAATCAGGTTTGACCTGGAGACCAAAACATTTTGTTCAGCGGCTTTCATAGAGCCAAGCCTTTGACAGGGTGTGATATCTATGTAGATCTACTCTACAACCTCAAGCGACATTTACCGTATACCTTCTTTCAAATTCTCACGTTATACCTCACTGAAAGATACTTTGATGGGGCATGTAAATAGCCTCACCAAAAAAAAATTAAAAAAATTAGATAATTATAAAGTAACAAAAATGTGGGAGTAAGATTGGTCTACAACTTTATGCTATTGAGAGCCAAAGTACAAGGGACTCACCAGTAATTACTCCTACTTTCTGCTGACTTCTGGTTCATCCACACCAAATAATCAAAATGGTGGTGAAATTGAAGGGACGGGCGGTTTTATAGGATTCACAAAAAAGGACAAATACAAATTATGTCAACGTCTTTTTCTTTTCGTATTTGTTCTCCTTGCTAAGGTTCTTCAAAACAAATAGTTGGCAGCCATCATATCCTGAAAACGCCAAAGATGCTATCCAAAATACCGATAAGTTGCGAAATTACAAGAAAGCGTCCTGTGCTATATGGAGTCACCACAAACATGCGGTGAGCGCAGCGCAACCATACTTTTTCGTGAAATATTCATATTCCACTTCTGCTCTTCTACCCATAACATCTGGTGTCGCGCGACTGGTCCGATTTTATACCTAATTTTCAACTAGAAACACGACGGTAGCAACTTTCGCGGACTACATGGCAATACTGGCTTCCCATACTAATGCAGATATAATTTTCAGAAACTTACAAACCACCTACGCCTTTTTGAAAGATGATGGAACATGACGCATTAAAGCAAATATACAGAATCAACACAGGCCACTTATACTACTAAAAAAACTACTTGCCCTCTAGTTCGCCTTAACGGAAACTCACTACTCAAGAAGATTAGATCAAATATCTAAGAATCCATCTAGACAGACGTCTTACATTGTCAAAACATATTTGATATAAAAGCCTACAACTAGGTTTAACCCTCAGGAAATACTGGCTAATTTGACAAAATTCGGAATTATCTCTTGAAAATAAATTAGTGGTGTACAAGTAGCAATCAAGCCCAGGTGGTGCTATGGCATTCAATTATGGAGAGCAACATCTCTTGAAAATAAATTAGTAATGTACAAGTAGCAATCAAGCCCATGTGGTGCTATGGCATTCAATTATGGAGAGCAACAAACGAGTCAAGCATTCCAGCGCTTTCAGTCCAAGACTAAAACGCTTTTAGCATTAGTATAAATTCCCAATAAGTCTAAATAATGTATTGTATATAATTAAAAATATATTAGTATATTAATTGCAAAGGAGCGCGGTAATGGACACACCCCTACTGTGTCATACTTATCTTGTAAAACATTTTACCAACTGTCTAATTGGACAGCATGTCAAACAACTTGGAGTTAATAAAAAAAAGGCTAATCAAATCAGGGTGTTGTAAAAGCAAAGCAAAAACTTAATAATAATCCACAACAAATACATACATAAAATTGGGAATTTATACTAATGCTAAAAGCGTTCTAGCGGATCGAAAGGATTGAAACATTTAAGCCTGAGCGAGGCTATATCTGCATTAGTATGGGAAGCCAGTATTGCGATGTAGTCCGCGAAGGTTGCTAATGTCGTGTTTCTAGTTGAAAATTAGGTATAAAATCGGACCAAAGGCGCGACACCAGATGTTATGGGTAGAAGAGCTGAAGTGGAATCTGGATATTTCACGAAAAAGTATCTTTCAGTGAGGTATAACGTGAGAATTTGAAAGAAGGTATACGGTAAATGTCGCTTAAGGTTGTAGAGTAGATCTACATACATACCACACCCTGTCAAAGGCTTGGCTCTATGAATGCCGCTGAACAAAATGTTTTGGTCTCCAGGTCAAACCTGATTTTTGATGCAACTATGTGTATTTGTTCGATTGTAGCGTATTGTCGACGAAATTCAAACTGTTAGTTGGGCATTCGCAGATTTTCGTCAATTAGCGGCGACATTCGCTTGGCGAACAATTTTTTACAAACCATTGACGGGTAACAGACTAATGGGTCTGTATGAGGCCACATCTGATGGCGGTTTCTCCGGTTTTGGGACCATTGCTATTTGGGCCACCTTCCATTGGCCAGAGAAGTATCCCGTCCTTAATATCCCTTTATAGATTACAGTTATCATGCGAAATCCTTCATATGAAAGTTCCTTTAGGAGTTTTCCAGTTATTACGTCGAAACCTGGGGACTTCTTCTAATTTACTTCAGTTTCGATGACCTCACTTCGCGCTTGTAGGAAGTTCCGTATGAATTTTTCTTCTTCAATGGTAAGAGGCGTAAACACGATTTTTATGACGTTGCATAATGCAGCCAGTTGCTGTTAGGCAGTGGAAATAGTTCTGGAAATCTTGATTTTTCTGCCCATCTAATAATTTCTTAAACGCTTTGACGGCCCTATTAAACTACGTTTTATCACCCGGTGCGCGAGTAAGTAATCTGTCATTTCTTTCTAAGAGCTCGTTTCTCTTGTATTTTCTCTCGGATACGTATGGAGCAATATTGTTTTGGATTACTGCGGTTTGTTTATGGAGTTACGTCCCATACTACTCCCTAGATTAATTTTATTAAGTACTGGGCAGATTCGTAGATATCGTGTTTACTTTTTAGGGGAAGGTTTACATTTAGTCTAAATTTTAAAACTGATAAAAACAGCTAATTACGTACTTCAAATTCAATGCAATGAAAATCTATAAATAAATCGTCAAACGTGTTGTTTTATAGTTCTATTTCGTACTTTTTTAAACGTCCCCAAAATGGAAACATTGCTGTAGGTAAACAAGTAATAGAAAAAAACTTCTTTTGATGTTAAAGGTAAACTACCCTGTGAACTAAAGTATCATGATTGAGTAAATAGTATAGTGTACCTGTATCAAATTTTCAGCATTTAATCTGCCTGGGATACTTACCGAGAAACTAAGAAAGAAAAATCTCGTCAACTGCATGGACTGCATTGTATATTGAGGTGTATTTTTCAATTTGATAAATCACGTTAAATCGGCGCTACTTTGACATCAGACCTCGCTGTTAAATTATGGACGTACCTTATACAAATACAGGCTAAGTTAGAAGAGAGAAATGAGCTTTAACAAAACCAAAATAACAGTATGAAAAAAGTTGGCCGTTGTGGTCATTTTGGCGGTTGTGGTCACGCGCCACATTTGGTCGTTGTGGTCATTTTGGCCGTTGTGGTCACTCGCCACAGTTGGCCGTTATGGTCATTTTGGCTGTTGTGGTCACGCTCCATAGTTGGCTGTTGTGGTCATTTTAGCCGTTGTGGTCACTCACCCTAGTTGGCCGTAGTGGTCGTTGTGGTCATCGTCACCAGCGACGCCAATACATAAGCGTCGGTGGCCGTTGTGGTCAAAATGGCGGATGGGGTGGAGTTTCTAGTTGGCCGTTGTGGTCATGGTGGCCGTTATGGTCAAGTGTCGAGTTGGGCGATATGGTCAAATTGGCCGTTGTGGCTGTTGGCCGTTATGGTCACGGAGACCGTTGTGGTTATGACCACAACAGCCAAAATAGCGATTGGCCGTTGTGGTCATTGGCCGTTGTGGCCTAGACCCCTCCCTGATCACTCAATATTAATACAGTTAATTAATGACAATAATTGAGTATCTTTTATGTAAACATATAAAAAACATAGCAGGAATAATAGAAAAATGGTGTCTATCATGTGTATCAACTTATAAGTATTTTTGTCATATTTTATTAAAAACATTTTTTATTAAGAAATATATTTAAAGAAGGCGCGTTGTTACTTTTCGACCTTTCATCATTACATTTAACAGAAAAGTTGCAATGGTTTATAATTTTGGTATACTATTTAGAACGACAAAATAATCAAACATTTCATCGCTCTTTATATTATTAAGTACGTATTACAAATAAAATAGTAATTCATTTTGTGACACGATCGCAGCATTAGTATAGAAAATGATAGAATATTTGTTAAGTTGCAAGAGTAAGAAAGAGCAACCACGCGACATGATTACTACACCGCCATGTAGCTGCTACCCAGAAATTGTTCCCCATTTTGGTTCCAGGCAAGTAATGAAACCGTAGCAATTACGTGCTTGTGACTGTTGGCAAAAACTTAATAGTTCTACTAGTAGTTGCTGGTACGTAGCGATGACTAAAAATGGTGCTTGGGTAGAGACTCCTTAACAAATTAAAGATAAAACAACCCTAAGAAATTGATTTTTAACCAATTGTTTTATTTCGAACCAAATAACAAATCGATATTTCAAATTACTTAATTGAATATAGAACAAATTGATAAATTGTAAAAATGCTTTCAATACAATACTATACTATAAATACTATACTGAAGAAGATTAAAAATTGTTGCTCTAAACGTTTTCATCATTTGCAATAACTTGAGGTGTTAACAATGCAATGCAATTCAATACATTCTAATTGAAAGAAATTTATAATAAAAACAAAATTAAACAATATCTAAATGGTTGAGCCGATTAATTGGTTTAGCAATTAATCTTCTTATTAAAGTACTCAATAGAAGTCTCACTTCGAATTAATACTTTACCGGATAAAGTGTGCTTGTCGGGTACGTATGCGAAAAACCATCAGCGGTAGATTTATTTAGAGCGATAGGTTCGGTTAGTTGCATACGGGACTATCGACCAAGGGATCTGAATTCGAACCCCGACCAATATATCATGGAATTTTTAGAAATCGCTGCTCCCTCGGTGATGGAGCAGATGGAAATTCTTAGATTAAACTCTGGAACCTAAAATACCCGTTCAAGACGAATTTGTAAAGGAAAAGTCTCGAATGCGGAATATGTATAGATGTATACAGATCTATAAGCGTTTAGTACGTACGTACAACTAGCGATTTCTTTAATACGCTCCCAGTCGGCTTGGCATTTCGGTGAGTTACTTCATTAGCTTCGGCCGTAATATGTAGTACGTACTACGGGATTCAGATACGGTATTTGCATAGAAAAGGCTTGAATAAAATAAAAGAGAGTGTAACGTTTTTATAACAACGTTACAAGGGTTTAGTACTATTTTTTAAATACCTTTTTCATGACATAGTTGCTAAGATGGTATGTAAGTATGTAATGGTGATTAGTTGGCACTTTACATGGTGGAAGGTTTACATTTAGTCTAAATTTTAAAACTGATAAAAACAGCTAATTACGTACTTCAAATTCAATGCAATGAAAATCTATAAATAAATCGTCAAACGTGTTGTTTTATAGTTCTATTTCGTACTTTTTTAAACGTCCCCAAAATGGAAACATTGCTGTAGGTAAACAAGTAATAGAAAAAAACTTCTTTTGATGTTAAAGGTAAACTACCCTGTGAACTAAAGTATCATGATTGAGTAAATAGTATAGTGTACCTGTATCAAATTTTCAGCATTTAATCTGCCTGGGATACTTACCGAGAAACTAAGAAAGAAAAATCTCGTCAACTGCATGGACTGCATTGTATATTGAGGTGTATTTTTCAATTTGATAAATCACGTTAAATCGGCGCTACTTTGACATCAGACCTCGCTGTTAAATTATGGACGTACCTTATACAAATACAGGCTAAGTTAGAAGAGAGAAATGAGCTTTAACAAAACCAAAATAACAGCATGAAAAAAGTTGGCCGTTGTGGTCATTTTGGCTGTTGTGGTCACGCGCCACATTTGGTCGTTGTGGTCATTTTGGCCGTTCTGGTCACTCGCCACAGTTGGCCGTTATGGTCATTTTGGCTGTTGTCACACTCCATAGTTGGCCGTTGTGGTCATTTTGGCCGTAGTGGTCATTTTGGCCGTTGTGATCATCGTCACCAGCGACGCCAATACATAAGCGTCGGTGGCCGTTGTGGTTAAAATGGCGGATGGGGTGGAGTTTCTAGTTGGCCGTTGTGGTCATGGTGGCCGTTATGGTCAAGTGTCGAGTTGGGCGATATGGTCAAATTGGCCGTTGTGTCTGTTGGCCGTTTTGGTCACGGAGACCGTTGTGCTTATGACCACAACAGCCAAAATAGCGATTGGCCGTTGTGGTCATTGGCCGTTGTGGCCAGGCCCCTCAGGGAGCATTACATACACAATGCACACACTGTACGAGATGTGTGTCCTCCGAGCCAACTCAAGTCTGACGGACGGGCCAGGATTGGCTAGTTACATCACTACAAATAAATATTGCCAATTCAAGCTACATTCGTAACAATTCCCAAGGCACAGTTCAGCGTCAATTTGTTATTTTTATTGAAGGTTATGTAGTAAAACATTTATTAACAATCATAACAAATTGCAAATTGATTAATGGCCTCCAACATTTTACAAGTAAATATGGAGATGGAGTAGTTTACGAAAAATTACTTTAAAGTGATTCTCCTGGGTAGCAAAAACGTAAGTTTTAGTTTCAATACTACTGTCAGGTTCCGTTACTTTAAAGGGTTAAGCAATGGTTTCAGGCAGGTGACAGGAACTTTCAGTACTACTTTAAAGTTTTGAAAACTTTAAAGTAGCTTCGGGGAAGCTACTGCTACAATCATAACACCACTTTGAAGTTGCAACGACTTTAAAGTAATTGTACTAAGTGGTAATACCGTTCCACTTACTTTAAAAGTTACTCAGAAGTAATGGAACTACATAGTTTCAATAAACAGTATAAACAACTACACAATTACTAAAATATTCCGAATTGAAGTAATTAAACCTAAAAAGTCATAAATTTAGTTGTAGTTACCTAACAACTACCCAATCAAAGTTCCGATCTCAGTTACTGCTACTTAGATGCTGCTTGGGAAATGGCGTCTGATCTTTTACCAAAGGATTTCTGTAGAATGACGAGCTGCATTGTGTATTATGCAATATAATGTGTATGCAATTTACAATGTATATTTAATAAAACTTTGTCCAACTTAATTTACTTCTACAGGAAAAACTAGTTTTTATTTTTAGATTAGGGTTTACGTTGAGCATAATAATGGAAGTAGCGGTTTTGATCTATTGTCAGAATCTAATTATAAGCTTTTTTTATTAATTAGATAAGTTGATTTAATGGCTTATAAAAACAAAACAACCTATTTAACAATAGAGCCTAGATATTAACATTAGACCCTAGAAGCGTTCCTAACGAACTTACAGGTCGAGCTGAAAAAGATGTGGCATATTGTAAAGCTTGCTGCATGCATAGTGAGTATGTGTGCGAATATGCGGGTGTACAATGTATGGACGTGCATGTCCGTATTTTCGTGTGTGCGTGAGTGTAAACTCTCAAGTATCTTGATGGGAAAAGTAATAAAACTTTATCAAGTGCTGTAATTATATTATCAAAATCAAAACAGAATTAAACCTAACAATGGTGCATGCCAGAAGTTGGTTATTTTCAACAATAAGGGTAAACAAATACAAGGACTGAAATGAAGTTTTCTCATCAATAAAATCGTTTAATTACTTTTTTATTTTTAAATTTATTAGAATTATTGTGTGTTATGATTTAAACAATACATTTGTTTATCCAAGGATATAATGTATTTTTAGTTTATATCCTTTGTAAATTGTAAATGTAGTGTGCGATATTCAATATCTAGAAGATCAAAAATAGTTTCTAATTATCATGTTCTAATCGAAATTCTGATTCAGAAATATTTGTTGCTATGAATAATATGTTTGCATCAAATGTTTGACGTACCCTTCACTTTTATAAATGAAACCTAGTTTCATCTGGACGGTTACCTTCATAGCTAAAATATGTGTGCGTGAAGAAGACGAACTTTGTATAGGGTTTTTGAAGCAAATACCTGCGGACTATTATGTCGACAACATCTTACCAAAGGGCTTCACGATGATCAACTTAGAGAAGGTTACTTCCAGTAGGATAATTTCGGGATCCGTGGTGGTAGCTATATCCTACAATTTTTACAGGAACCTTATGGTAAGTGTTTAATTAGTATAAAGTTATGACCGTAACGACTTGATTGACCATACCTTATAGTATCAGTTTTTTCTATTCTCTTTCCTAAAAATATTATTGCAGAAATAGACAATTTATACAGTATTGGAAAGTCTTCGTCTAGGGATTGGATTTTCATGTGTGAATAGCAATAGATCTGAGAAAGAAAGATATTATGGTATACTTGCCAAATCTTAAAATATAGCAACTTTTTTGTAAGGTTGGTGCTATAGCTAAGAATTTTTAAATATAATTGACGTTTGTCATTTTGACACAATAACCTAAATTGTATGAATCTTCTTAAAGTCACAATACAGGGTGTCCCATTAAAACGTAATCTGACTTTGCCAGTGGTTAGACCATTAAAGAAAGAAAATTCCTATATACCGTAAAATGTATATAGACTTGAAAAAAATGGAACTTTTTGTTATTAAAAAAAATACTCTTTTTTTTTGAGTAACTAGAGTTGGTGGTAAAAGTGCGTAATGATCAGCTCTATCTATCGCATGAGCTGCAATGCCATAAGACCCAACCATTTTGGCAAAAAAAATTATTTTTTACTGTTTTTCAAGTCATTGGGGTGAAATGAAAAAGCGTTGTTTTGCTATCTGTTTTGCAAGTCTGACTACTAACGGGTGACATGAAAAAAAATATATAAAAAAATAAATTTTTTGGTATTTTTTCACCCCTGTATTTGCATCCCTCTTTGAGATAATGAGATTTAAAAAAATTAAAATTTATTTTCTCTCAAAAAATACATAAAACATAAAACAGTCATAATTCTCAAAAAAATAAACATGGCATTAATGCAACAAACAATATAGGTAATTTTCAAAACTGGTGGCCTGGGAATTGGAAACCTCCTCGTCGTAATCTCAAGATGGGAGCAAGTCTCTTTTTAATCTCCCCATGCTGCACCAACGATAAATCCTCTGCATCGGGGAAAACAAAGGCGTCTTTTATTTTTTGGCTTGGTCTTAAGAAAGAGCACCAATATTTTCTTCCGTCTTCTTCAACGGATACAATTCTCGCGACGAATTTCTTCTTCGTGCCTTTTGTTGTCCCCAATTCAGCGATAATAAAAACTTCAGCCTTAAGTTCGGGCAGTAATACTGCGGCATCACAGTCTGTTTCATTTTGGACTTCATGACCTTCTCCATCACAATTTTCGTTTTCCATTAATTCGTAATCGTCACTATCTGATAGATTGTCGGATGCTTCGAGATCTGTATCACCGCTATCCCAAGGGTGATGCTTCTTTGTCAGTCTTATTGGTTTTATTATGTTAACAGCAGTGTCAGAATGCTGGTCTGCAACTGCTGCATCTATGTCTGGAAAGTCAGAATCTGAACTTTCATCTGGCGCTGGTCGTTTTCGTTGTGGCTTTCTTCCGTTTTTTTTTGGCGGGCGTTTTGAGGGGTTAGGGGTGTCTATATTTTCTATATCTTCGGCTGATACACTTTTCCCTGGTGCGACGTTGATTTTCTTCTTTTTTCCTCTCACTGCTGCATCAGATTTTCCATATCTGGCCTCTTTAAACATTGCTGCCAAAGTTGTAACCATTGCTTGAGCTGCAGTGTCGCCACCGTCCGCATCACTGTCGGTAGGTAATCTCTTCAGGACCTGTTGTCGGTCAAGGGGAAAGATACCCGTACCTCGAAACCCAGCAATAATATTGTCAGACAATTTTTCTTGCAAGCTTTCGATACACCTTCGTAGCAGGCGTGGAAAAACGTCTTTCCGAACAGCGCCCTTATTGCGAGTTTTCCACTTCTTAACTTGTTCTCTCCACTTCTTCTTCATGGGGGCAAACACAGCCACATCAAGTGGCTGTGTTAGATGTGTGCTGTTGGGAGATAAAAAGATGAACCTTATGTCGTTTTCAAGGCACTTTTGTATCACAGGAATTGTGCGATGGGAGGCGAGATTGTCTCCCACTAAAACTTTTGGACCCCTTGGTAATTTCCGGAAATAGGGAAGTGCAATTTCCATAAACCACTCGGTAAATAAATTTGCATCGAACCATCCGGAGCAACTTCTGTTATACCTGGCATGCGGCGGACCACCCTCCGTCCAAGTTTGCCATATGTGTTCCGCTTTGTAGACAACGTAAACAGGCAATAAAACGCCAGAAGCTGTACCTGCAACCATCACCGAAGTCGCCGATTTGGAAGTGTCGATCACTTTCTCCGCTCTTTTAGAAGTGCGTCTAACTACAACTTTGTTCCTCCCTGGGTCGTCGGTGAAATTGTTTTCATCAAAATTCACTATGCATTCAGGGGGAACGTTTTGTAGACTAACTTCCAAGTTGTCAAAAAAGTTGTTAATATCTTCAGGTGACACTTTTGCTCTGCTCAATTTTATCGATTGAGATCTTCTTTGGGCGATAACTCGATGACGTTTTAAGAAACACTCATACCAATCTTTGCCTGGTCGATTGTTTTTAAATTTTTGATTTGTCAATCCAAGTTGTTGTATATAACCGGCTACCATTTCCTGTATTTCACTCATTTCCATAGCGTAACCCCAATCAGCAGCGGCCAAAATCGCATCAACAATTACTTTTTCGAGTTTTTTGGAGAGGACAGGTTGACCACCTGGTGTATTTTGGTGCAATCCTTTGGCCTTCCGGTATATGGTAACGTAGGGTATTTCGTACTCCTCAGCAACTTCTTTCAATGTCCTGCCCCCCCTTTTGTACGTTTGTACAGCGGCGTTTAATCTTTGTTCATCGTAATCGCGGTATTTGCGACTTCCTGGCTTCCGTTGGTAAATACAACCCATTTTTCAACTCACCCCCAAAATGTTGGTAAAAAATAAATGACCACGCCGCTGGCCTGTGAAAGACATAGAGACAGAAGTGAGGTTATTTTCCTAATGCTCACATATGAGGCGTTTAGAAAAAAATATTAAAAGTTACGCAAATGAGCTACAGTAGGCTACAGAGATGGAAGTGTACCGCGTTGAAAAATTGCATTTTTTCTTACCTGATTTTGAGCCGCAGCCATATGATTCTACGGAGCCGGTGTCATGAAATCGCACATGCAATAATACGAATGGAACCTGTTTTATTAATAATGTCGATTATAGTAGACTTTTCTCTCGACCACTAGATGTCGCAATTTTTTTTTTCGAAGCGCTGTAAAATTTTTCAAGTAACCCCGTCTTTTCAAGTCACCCCGTTTTACGATACCATTTTTCTCGTACTTCTATACTTTTGGAGAAAAAGACATCGAATTTCAGCCTAATGTTTTCAAATTTAATAGTATGAATGCACATGACACATATTTTAAAATTCAAGGTGATAAACAATACTACTTAATTGTTTTCGAGAATGTGCAAGCTATAACCCTATAGCTAACCCCCAAGCTATAATAAAAAAGTAATAACCCGTCTTTATTTTGGCGAAGTGTTTCGTGGAATAAGAACAGATAAATAAATAAGAAACGTAGGTACTCGTGTTTGATATTATGTTTCAAAAACGATATTTTTGTTTTGTGATTACTGCTTTATATAAGACAATTTCATATTCTTTTAGTACGTTAACCACTATTATGTGTAATACAAGCAGGTCTGTGAATAAAAAAATATCTTCGTATTAATTTTGTTTACAGTAAATGAAATAAGATATTTTCGAAAATTCGTTATAAGGTAGTTTAGTATTCTATTAGTAGTATTATGTGTTTTGATTATTAGATTTTTTTTTCTAATAACCGCGTGCCATTTGTGTTATTTTTTGGGCATGCTGTACTGTATTATTTCCTACTATTTTTTATTTAAAAAACATCCATGTAATCAATAAATGGTACCGATTTCTAGTGAAAAGCAATAAAATCATCACTGTAGATACCGTAAATATTCATAAGAATTGTGACTAATAATTGGACGCCGCTGCATTAGTACTAAAATAATCAAAACAACCCCGCCGACAACTGTTATTTTGAGCACATATTATTAAACACTTGGCCAAGGTAGGGGTACCAATTTGCAAATCTCTTACACTGCAGTTTTTAATAAAATAGTATAACAGTATTTACTTATTTTTTAGGCATTGTTTTTATACTATGTAAACAAATTACCATCCATCAAGGTCATTCTATCCAAACATAAAAAAAAAAGGTTTTACTAAAGGAACTGTGTACTAATGTATTTAGAGTTTAGACTTCCAATAAAATAAATAATAAATAAAAAATAACAATACCTATTGATGGATAGATTAAATTATCGTCTTTAATTATGCATTATTAACGAGTAACAAATCAAATTTAATGATATCATTAAATGGGGCAGTATTAAAATGATGTAATTTCTGTCTGCGTTTCCTATTAGAATACAGGGGAATCCCCCGTATTAATAGAACGTGTTAAGTTCTTTCAACACCATCCAAAACGAAATTTGAACCGTCTGCATCCTTGTGCTAATTCAACAGATGTCACATTTTTACTGATGGTGTCAATTTCTAAAGAGCTTGCATTTAATCCTATTCGACTTAATACCTGACCTACATCAACTATACGTACTTTTCTAAAAACGTCGGACAAAATTATTAAAGGTTTGAACTTTCTCTATTCATAAAACTTTATTAAGGTTTTTTGTTCCAAATGCCATCATAAATGCGCTGGTAAAGTCTGGTGCAGGGGCTATGAGACACCCTGTATTTGTACGTTTAGTAACTAAAGATAAACAATGGCTAATTCAGCTGGGGTATTAAAAATACTTTATTCTTTAAACAAAATGAACAATTATTAAAAAAAAAATAGAATGAACTTAACTATTTAATAAAATAAACAATTTAGATTATTGTGTCAAAATGACAAAGTCAATTATATTTAAAAACTCTTAGCTATAGCACGAACCTTACAAAAAACTTACTATATTTTAAAACCTGGCAAGTATGCCATAATATTCATCTTTCTCAGATGTATTGCTATTCGCTATTTTTTGCTCACATATGAAAATCCAATCCCTAGATGAAGTTTTCCCAATACTGTATAGATGATTTCAGAGATACCATTTCACAAAAACTAGCTCAACTTACCCTGAATATTCTTATGCATCTACGTTTAATGCACAGTTGTGAGCAATTTATTTTTATTTTTTGTTCTGTTTTGTTTTGTTTTGAGAGAGATATCAGAGGTACAGAAAACCCATTGCACCTCTTGTCATCGATTTCTATAAACTGGACCCTAGCTAAGAATTTTGCCAAGTCAGAGAAAAACTCCACCCTCATTTGGGAATTTTAATGTGCCAAGCATCATATTGACAGTAGGTCCAACAAGTTTACTGCCTGTCTAAGAAGAATTATTTTCCTCTAAAAAGTACTATTCTCAAGCAGCATTTAAGTAGCAGTAACTGAGATCGGAACTTTGATTGAGTAGTTGTTACGTAACTGCAACTAAATTTATGACTTTATAGGTTTAATTTCTTCTATTCGGAATATTTTAGTTATTGTGTAGTTGTTTCTACTATTTATTGGAACTATGTAGTTTCATTACTTCTGAGTAACTATTAAAGTATGTGGAACGGTATTGCCACTTAGTATACTTACTTTAAAGTCGTTGCAACTTCAAAGTGGTATTATGATTGTAGCAGTAACTTGCCCGAAGCTACTTTAAAGTTTTTAAAACCTTACAGTAGTATTGAATGTAACACTTACGTTTTTGCTACCCAGGAGAATCACATTAAAGTAATTTTTCGTAAACTAGTCTATCTCCATATTTACTTGTAAAATGCTGGATTAATCAATAATCATTAATCAATTTGCAATTTGTTATGATTGTTAATAGATGTTTTACTATATAACCTTCAATAAAAATAATAAATTTGTGCCAAATTGTGCCTTAGGGATTGTTATGTATGTAGCTTGAAGTTGGCAACATTTATTTGTAGTGACGTAACTAACCAATCCTGGCATCCTGGCCCGTTCCCTGGGCGAGCGTCAGTAACACTCGAGCCGGCATGGAGGATACACGTCTTCTACAGTCTATGCATTATGTATGTAATTCGCCCTGCTCACTCAATATTAATAAAGTTAATTAATGACAATAATTGAGTATCTTTTATTTAAACACATAAAAGAACATAACAGGAATAAAATAAAAATGGTTTCTATCATGTGTATCAACTTATAAGTGTTTCGTGTATATTTATCATGTTTTATTAGACATTTTTTTACTAAAAAATATATTTAAAGAAGGCGCGTTGTTATTTTTCGATCTATCATCATCATATTTAACAGAAAAGTTGCAATGGTTTATAATTTTGGTGTACTGGAATGACAAAATAATCAAACATTTCATCGCTCTTTGTATTAAGTACGTATTACAAATAAACTGGTAATTCATTTTGTGACACGATCCAGCATTATATAGTATAGAAAATAATAGAATATTTGTTAAGTTGCAAGAGCAAGAGAGAGCAACCACGCGACATGATGTGTCAAAGAGGAAAGAAGTTCCACGAAAGTAGCAATTACTACGCCGCCACGTACCTGCTACCCAAAAATTGTTCCCCATTTTGGTTCCAGGCACGTAACAAAACCGTAGCAATTACGTGCTTGTGACTAGTGGCTAAAACTTAATAGTTCCACCGGTAGTTGCTGGTACGTATCGACGACTAAAAATGCTGCTTGGGTTCTGAATCGGTCGATAATTGAGTCCACTACCTTCGAATTATGATATAAGCATGCGAAATGCTAGTCCGTCGAGATTGGCTGTAATTTATTAACGCGTTGTTAATTAATTTGATATCAATAATGATCCCTAGATTATAAATTACTCACTGAGTGATTTTAAACCAGTTTCTTCCTAAAACAACTTTTATTAGCTTAATTTATAATCTCGATAGCGATAATAAGTGCTTTTGTCTTACTAGTATTTGATTTTAAAAGTGATAGAAGTACAGTTGATACCTAATAATTTAGTAATTTAAAAAAAAGATCGTAAAAATCATAAAATAGGTTACTAAAAACAGGCTAATAAAAGTTTATTGACAACATAAGTTGTCGTTTTAGTCCTTATCAAATTTTTATAACTACCTATACGTATATTTTAAGCAATTAATTTTATATTGTTTATTTATAAATGCAATAATGATTATAATACGTCTAAATTCTTATTAATAATCGAATATAAATGTAATAATATATTCATACCTGATATCAATATGAGTTGTATTGTCGGGGATAATATAACTAGTGTTATGATTATCATCGGTGATAGCCCGAGTTAAAACCGACGAAAATTGACCGAGTGCGAAGCACGAGTTCAATTTTCTAAAGGTTTTAACGAGTGGTATCATCGTTGATTAATCATAACACGTGTTATATTTGGTGAGAGAATATAATGAACGTTGAAAGGAAATAAACACTGAAACTTTCTGTCACTTTGACAGTAAACAATTTTATTTATTAAAAACAGGTGACAGTCAACATGCGGTGATAGAATTATCATCGATTTGATAGCCTATTCTGCGAGTTTGTTTTTGTACTTTCACCAATGAAATTAATAAAAAATGTACCATGTGACACGTGAATTATATTCTCAAAATAATTAGTAATTAAACATGTATTCAGCCCACTTGTATTTGTAGAGATCGGATTCATAGGAAGTGAATTTATCTAAGCCAAGCAGAAAAAGAGATAACTCAGCTCTGTGATAACTCAATGCCTTTTAAAATCAAATTACTAATTTAAAGATTGATCTTTTTTCATTTCTAAAGATTTCTAAAAGGGGAACTTAAACAGACAAAATAATATTAAATTTTTGACTCGATTTTGCCATTACCATGTGACATCCTAGTAGCACGGATACACAAGATTAAGCCAACGGTGCTCAAAATCATAAAAAAGAGCTGGTAGGTAGGTTCGTTGGTGAAAACTACTAAAAACAAACACTTTGCTGCCTGGGCGTCATTCTAGAAACCTAGAAATATTGGGAATGACCATATACACACAATCACAACAAAATTCAACACGATTGTGTAAAAGCATATAATGGAAGTTTTGCCGGTTATGCAAAAACATGAAGTTACAAAGTATAAATAAGTGCAACTTGCAGTGAACAGGGGTGTAAGTAAATAATGATAAAAATTGATGGGAGCTGTAAGAGGTGTGTAGAAACAAAATATCAGGTAAGTATATTTAAACTCAAATCCTAACCTAATACGAGGGCGTATTTTAATGTTATCTACCTAGCCATGAAAAAAAGCACATAGGAGAACAAAAAAAAATTATTTTTCTACATAACTCCCTTTAACACTAATACACTTATTCCATCTTTTTTGCAATTGCCTTATACCCTCAGAAAAGAATTCCTTCGGTAACCCTGCAAAATATTCTTCAACAGCTTCTTTGAGTTCTTCATTACAAGCAAAACGCTCTCCCCTGAGATACTTTTTTAAATTTTTGAATAAAATGAAGTCTGACGGAGCTAGGTCAGGGCTATAAGGTGGATGCCTTAACTCTATAAACCCACAGTCATTGATTATCTGCTGAACTTGGTTTGCCTTATGAACCCGACAATTGTCGTGCAGCAACAAGTTTTTTTGTGGACAAGAATGCGGGCGTTTTTCCTCCAGAGCGGTTTTTAAATTTTTAATTGTGTTTCCGTAGGCCTCTCCATTTATGGTAGACCCCCTCGGCATATATTCAATTAGCAAGACTCCTTCAGCATCCCAGAAAACAATTGCCATCAGTTTTTTTTTCCAGAAAATTGTGTTTTGGCCTTTTTTGGTGGTGGAGAGCCCTTATGAACCCACTGCATGGATTCTTGTTTAGTAGGAGGGTCCTGTTTAGTAGTAATGTACCCAAGTCTCATCCCCGGTGATAATTCGAGAAAAAAAATGTTTGTCCCTCTCCAACTCGGCCAAGTTTTCTTGGGAAACTTCTTTTCTGTACAGTTTTTGTTTAGGTGTAAGCAATCTGGGAATCCACCGTGCAGACACCTTTTTCATACCCAAATCGTCATGCAAGATTTTGAGGACACTTGTTTCGGATATACCGACTTCATTGGCAATGACAGAGATCTTTACACGCCGATCTTGCAGTACCAAATTTTCGACTTTTCGCACAATGTCTTCAGTTCGAGCTTCAACGGGTCGTCCGGACTGGGTCATCATTGATTGATTCTCGACCCCATCGAAAGAGTTAAGACCAGAATTTTACTAGAAAATAAGATGGTGCATCTTCCCCATACACTGCAACCGTTCTTTCATGAATTGCTTTTGGACCATTGCTTTCTGTTGTCAGCAATGTTCAACCTTAATTTCACTCATTTTATCAACAAATAGACCGTCTCAAATCTCTATAAACGGCACAAACTAAACACAACTTAGCACGTGTACTTCTAACAGTGACAGCAATTTTTTAATAATTTGTTTGACATCGTCACTTTTTTGTTTCATGGCTACATAAAAATACGCCCTCGTATATTTACCATTAAACAAAGTATAATGAAAATAAAAGATCATAAAATAATAAACTCTAATAGTTTCAGGCAAAGCTTACTCAATAAGGCGCCGTACTAGCAATTTATTACCCTGAACAAAATTTTACAAATTAGGTAAATACCCAGTACAACTAATCAAAAGGTTTGATCACACAGAAGGTAGGAATTAAACTTACTAGGATAAGGTCTAATATAAGGTAAACCGGAACACTCAGGCACGTAGCCAGAATTTTTTTCGGAAGGGGCTAATTTTAAAATATTGTTCATCTAAGAAAAGGGGTAAAAGATTATAATGTGCATGGAGGGGGGTATTATATCAATATTTTGTAAAGAAAATATGAAGTGGGTCACTAAATATATAAAATAATTTATATATTTCGTATGATTTAAGTAAGCACAACTTCCATCTATATATTTTGAAAAAGCTACATTGTTTACTAAAAGCTGTTAATAGTGTCACGTGAAGGTTGTCGTGACTAGGGACGTAGTTCAAGGTAGAGACAGAAAGTAAACACAGATCAGAAAATATCTATATACTAAATAACAAGTTACAAGAATTACATTCGACTTAGAAACTACACAAAGTACGAGGACGGTTAAGTCCTCCTAAAAACTAACTTTAAATATCAGAGTGGTCGGAACCACCCTAGCAACTACATACTACAACTAAGCGTTAATAGGAAGACTAGGTAAGCGGTGCCCCTGGGCACTAGCTTCTAGGCTTCTTAATACAAAGAGGTAGGGAGGAATCAGATAAGCAGCGCCCCTGGACCCCAGCTTCTAGAAATTCCCTACAATTAATATAAAGATTCTTACTAGGTCTGCTTCAAGTTGGTTGTTGGAGTCGAAGGAACCACTGAATGTTAACTTGAAACAGTCGGGTTTATATACTGTATATTGCGAAAGACATTAGCATCTTAATGTGAACTCGTGGGTGCTGCGCAGTAGACGGTTCCAAGTATCCGTTGGTATTTCTTTGTTCGGCATGCATCTGTATATTGACGTAGGTCGATCGCATGTGTGCTGATTAGAGGTTCTGCGAATGAGAGCAGCTGGCTCGCGTGTGTGGTTAACATTAAACCAACGCTATATAATGTTACGAAGAAATGTATTAATCTCGGATGATAATTGCACCAGTTGGAATGCAACTTGCGGAATGAATTATTTAAATTCGAAATAATTCCGTTTGTGGCAATAGTAGGAGAGATTCGGAATAAATAATTCTTATAAGCGCATATGACAAAATCAAATTAATTCGTTTTGCATTTAAGTAGCATATATATTTCGGGGAGGCTTCAGCCCCACGAGCCCCCCCCCCTGGCTACGTGCCTGGGAACACTTCTGCAACACTTACAGGTTACAACACTTTCAAATTACCAAAACATTAAAGAACTAGATACCGAGGCTGACGTTGACAGCATCTTGATTTAAATAAGGTACATCAAAACTTCTAGCTGCGAAACAGTGTTATGGTGTCTTCAAAGGTAATCCACCTTCACCGAAGGATAAGGTAATCAGGATTGAAGTCCAAAATAGCAGGATAAAATATAATTGATTCTTGTAGATCTTGATTAAAGCAAGGCAACCATTTCCATGATTAGATGATTAAGTTATATCATACTATCCGTAACCGAAACCTAATCTTAATATCCGAATTTTACGATTTTCATCCGAAATTCGAAATTGATCCAACATTCAATTTATATACATGTAAAAAATTTCTTCGAAAAATCATCCGATATCCGAATTTTATGTGATAATTAAATTAATTACATCCCATACCCGAATTTTATGTATGGTTTGATTTTAACGGATATCTAAATTTATGTTAAATGTGTACATTTTTTATTTGAATTTCGTCCTGGTCACAGTTTTCCAAATATTATATATACAGAAGCTAGGAACAGAAAGCTCATTCGATAAATTAACATTAACAAATGATAAGGGTTCTTAGAAAGAATACTATTCATAGTGCAATATTATTTAGCAGAGTAATCAATTATTCATTGATTTTCTTCTAGGAATCTTTAAATAGTTAAATCGTTGCTATTGCAAAAATGTGTAAATGCAAATCGTTACTATCGTAAGTTGTAACCAAACAAAACATGACAGAAAGTCCGGCTTATCTTTTAAATTGAAAGCATGCACAAATCTTTATTTATACACATAAAAGCTTTGTAACATTAAAATAAAAAATACTTTAAAATTCCAAATATTCAAATTCAAATTATATTTTCGACTATTTTGCAGATAACTTTCGAATACTCGGATAGTTTTCGGATACATTTCGTAAAAAATGGACCCGACTCAGTTGGAATACAGTTTTAAGTCCAAGTCGCACCTCTATTGTTGTACAATACTGTTTTGATTATCCTACTTATACAGAATCATCAATATAAT
Source organism: Agrypnus murinus (assembly GCA_929113105.1). Lineage (NCBI taxonomy): Eukaryota > Metazoa > Arthropoda > Insecta > Coleoptera > Elateridae > Agrypnus > Agrypnus murinus. Next base: position 128,327,012 of record OV816025.1, on the reverse strand, counting down.
TCAAAATAGGCTTAAAACATTTAATAGTATATTAGTTAATGAGAATAGAATGATTTACGATATTCGCCTAAACGGCATCTTCGTGAATAATTTCCATTCTGTGCCAGTAGAATACTACACTTTGTCCACGACTATTACAATTTATGTTTTTTCTTGAATGAAAAACTTCAAAATACCTTTAGAAAATTGTAAAAGATGTTGACGGTTCAGTTTAATTAATTGTTTTATTCCATGAGCTATTGTTTTGACACATAGCGGCCTACTGAATAAAATTTAAAGAAATTTTATGATTAAACCTACTAATAGTAGTGAATAATGATTAATCACCGCTAGTAGTGAATAATGTACATAATTATAATTAAAGAAATACAACTAAATAGGAATATAATGCGTATATCATAATATAGTCATGGACAAATTTGTTTTTTCGTAAACAATTTCCAGAAATCTTTGACTGTAATTACCTGTAAAACTTGTAACTACTAACTAATGTACTTGTAACCTGTAATAATTGTATGTTATCTTTAAACTAATTTATTGAGATTTCTAACCTGTATTTAGATTTCACGATCAGACTTAATTCTGATCAACCTAAAGATCCGGTCTCTAATTATTGGAAACTAAAATTTACCTAAATGTTTATATACCTTAATTATTAACGAACACCGACTTTATAATAATTATGTCCTCAAGGATATTTGCTGTTTAATTAAATTTTGTAATTCCTTATTATTACGATATCTGATGCAGTTGAACGACAATCACTTGATGGTAATTCTCTCTAAGCAGTCTAAGCTACTACTGTATGTTCGAAAACCAAAAAGTGACCATTTTATATAACATATAAATAATTAGTTATTAGCAATTAGCTGTAAATTATTTAGATTTCTAACATACATAAACAGCACAATAGAAATGTATCCTGCATTTTAATTCTGGGCATAATTTCAATGCATCTATAATTTATTTATCTTATCTTGGAACATCTAAACCTGTAAAGTTTATTGATTCAACCATAAAACAAAAAATCAAGTACATTTTTAAATAATTGCCTAAGTATACAATCTGCTTTTTAGATTTACGCGACACATATTGTTACCTAAATGCCACAGACTTTTACTGGTGTCAGTGATACCCGTTCTTACTTGGTGGAAACAAGTTTGCTATCCAACCTCTACTAGCTCTCCAGGCTAGTGACGTGATTTACCAGCTCACCAGTCCGGATCTTATTCCCCAGGGGTTGAATATGTGGACTTTCCACTTCTACATCAAGACTAATCCAAGTGTGAGCTGGGCTCGATTGCGCCTACTTAGCCTCCACCGACTCGTAGTAAAAAAAACGACAAGGATTACAAAAGATCGCTTGAAACCATACATTTTTGTTTTGACAGGGAAAGTTTTTTCCAGTTGAACAGTAAACTTACTTATTCTGAAATAATCCGTAAAGTAAACACTTTACGGACCCATTTGAGTCTGTAAAGTAGCACTTTTACGGACTCATCTGTCACTTTTATTTGCATTGTTTTACATGTATTTGGCATATGTCGCACATAGCCACGTTGACTTAGTTGCCTACTCCACTATTATTAAAAACACATTTTATATTTTATATTATCGATTTCAGAAAAAACGTTATGCAAACCTAAGCACTAAATAATCACTCATTATGGTTGTTATCGTCGGCTAACACCTCGGAGAATAATCTCCATATTCGTAATAAAAAATACAACGTTAGTGCCTTGGTATACAAATACTTATTATATACCCCTATACCACTCCTAAAATTAAGCCTTAAATATATCACTACCTCACTTATAGTACATCACTTCAAGCTCATTTATACACTGGAGTACCGTCCATGTGGGTGACTTGAGTACGATTTTTGAATAAAACCGATTGTATTTTTTTTAATTGCAATCAATTGACTCGAAAATTTGCACATTTATGCCAAATTGACTCCTCTAACGACTCCAGATGGTAGTTATGTTTTAACCCAAATAATTTTTGAAAAAAAAAATAAAAAGTGTGTGTCTCAAGTCACCCTACGTTTGGGAGGCTTGAAACGTACTACTAAATTTCATGTTTATAGCAATTCTGGGTGCAATAAAGGTTACTTGAGACAGAAATATTATTTTTTTAAAAAATATATTGAAAAATAAACTATATTTTAACAAACAAAAACATAGAAAAGTAAAAAAAACATTCTAAAATAAATAAATCACAATTCTTTGGCACATTCTAAATAAGCTGAGCAAGAACATATTGTGGAAAAACCATTCCTCCCCTACGAGTAATTGTAGGAGGGGGAAGTTTTCTTACAAAGTCTTCTTCTTCCAGAATACTCTCGTCTGGAATGTCTGGATATATAAAAGTATCTTTAAGTTTACTGCTTTTTTTTTAAAAGGAGCATTTCAATTCTGGTTCAGAAGAAACAATTTTTCCAATAAATCGTTTTTTGTTCGTTTAATCGTTTAATAGGCTTCAGCTCTGCTATTATAAAATCGTCAGTCTTCAGGTTTTCAAATTCAGTCTCGTTATTCGTATTAATTATCACATTATTTTCGTTTTGTTCCTCATGTCTGATTATTTCAGCATCCTCTATAAGGCTTGTTTCAGACAGTTGGTCGTCGATATTTTATTCCTCGCTTGAGCTAATCACTCTAGTTCGCTTTTTAGTGTTTTGTTTCTTTGCCATTCCCGATGTAGATGCAGCTGGTACTACATCAGCTGCATCATTGTCGAAAAGTGCATCGTTGGTGACGCTTTGTCCCGCAGGCACATTCAATTTCTTCCTTCTGGTTTTCTTTGGTTCTCCGTCCTTGCTAAATCGTGCTTCCTCAAACATGGACTTTATAGAGTCATTTAAAGCAGTCTCGTCAACCTGTCTATCTTGTTTTGGAAGTCGTTCAAAGACAGCTCTTCTGTCTAAAGGTATCAGACCAGCAGAACGAAACCCTGATTTTATATTTTCTTCAAGCCTAGCTCCAACCTTATTGAGTGTTGATTTCAGCAATGACGGAAACAGATCTTTTCTTATCGGACCTCGTTGTTTTGTTTTCCATTCTTCTCCATGCCTCTTTAATTGGTCGAAAACAACAGACATCAAGCGGTTGCGTTAGGTGGGTACTATTTGGGGGCAATAACACAAATCGAATATTATTATTGGTGCAGGCATTTATAACATTGATGCAGATATGACTGGCCAAATTGTCCCCTATTAAAACTTTAGAACCGTCCAGCTTTTTAAAATATGGCAAGGCTATTTTGAAAAACCAATCTTCAAATAAATGCTGATCGAACCAACCTGATTTGCTGCGGTTGTAGAAGGCTCCTTCTGGACCACCCTCTCGCCACGTCTGCCACAGATGTTCGGATTTGTAGACTATATATGGTGGAAGGAGGACTCCTGATCCGCTACAAGTGAACATTACGGAAGTTGCACTTTTTGAATTGTCCATAATTCTTTCTGCATGCTTAACACCTCTACGCACTATTACTTTGCTCTTCCCGGGGTCATCAACAAAGTTTGTTTCATCGTAGTTCAGCAGATTCTCTGGGGGCACATTTGCCAAAGTGACTTCCAAATTGTCAAAATATTCATTAAGTACTGCAGGAGATACTTCTGCTCTGGATCGTTTTACGTTTTCTGATAGCCTTGTCGTCAGCTGATCACCATGTCGGTCTATAAATCGATAATACCAACTGTCGCCTGGCATATTCTGCTTAAAACATACCACTTGTTTTCCACTACGATCCAAGTAATTCTTCACCAATAACTTTATGTCGCCCTTTCGAAAGGAAAACCCCAGTCAGCAGCATATAAAATTGCTTCAACAATAGAGTTTTCGTCATTATTTGACAGCACTTGTTGTCCTCCAGGGGCTGCCATGTGTTTATTTTTGACCTTCCGATGAAGGGTGGCAGGACTAATACCAAAACGAGCAGCAGCCTCCCTGATGGAGTTCTGTCTCGTCACCACTGCCCTTATGGCGTTTTCTAGGTCTTCTAATGAGAAATCGCGATATTTACGTTTCCCCAGTGTCCTCTTATATTTATTGGGCATGGTCTCAAGTCACCCTAAAAATAACAATTTTGCATTAAAAAAATTATTTCAACCCCTAAATGTAAGTGTAGGTGTTTTAGGTTATGTCACATTGGAGCTTAAAGTATGTCAAAAGAGAAAAAAAAATAACCACCCTTCAAATCCGAATCAGTTTTCAAGGCCAACAGAAAGTAGCAAGCAAATAAAAAAACTCAATTTTTACTTACTTTTCTTGAATTTTTTTGCACACCTGAAGCAGCCATTTATTTTGTGGCAAAAGTGACTAGAGGCAATACAGAAACCTGTAGAAAACGTTGACCATTTTTTCGTAGTTCCATTTTTGGTCAACAGATCACTGGATAATTATTATTACAGGAATGATTTTGTGATTCAAGTCGCCCGCATTGATGGTATTAGTATCTAAAATAAGGGGCAATTGAGAAAGCTGTAAGCCAAACACTATTTAATCAGCCAGTCTCGGTGGATTAGTGGTTTGCATGTTTGCTTCATAATCCAAAGATCGCAGGTTCGATCCCCGGCCGAGCTGGTAATTTTTCATAGCGGAGAAAAATTTAAAACATGCCTTCTTTTCGGATAGGAAGTAAAACTGTAGGTCCCGTGTCAATGCGATGTTTGGCACGATAAAGATCCCTACTGGGGGTGGAATTCCCCCAGATTCGGCTAAATTCTAGTAGGGTCGGCCAAATGATCATAGCAATCGGTGCCATGAGGTACGACGGATGCTCCGCCATCCTGATTCCTCGCCCAAACACAAACAAACAAACTATTTAATCACGTGTGCACTGCATCCACGTAAATAATGATAGAAACGTCGTAAAAGTGTCAAAATCAGAATCTTCCGTTTGTGTATTTTTAAATTTTTTTTGACACATTAACACTGCCGTTCACACTGCGCAAATTGTGTATCAACAGTATTATTGATGTTCTCAAAGTGGTCTATACTTTGCCTATACTCAACGGTTCAATGAAAGGCATCGAGTTAAATATGTTTTGGAATTTCCGGATGCACCAAAGACTAGTTGTTCTACTCGCCGAGCCCGTTAAAATGAGCATCGAATATGAGTAGGCGATGGTTCCACGCAGTGGCGTAACTACCATGTGTCAGTTCGGGGCAAAGCCCGGGGCCCGACGACTTTGGGGGGCCCATTGTGATACCTGAAAAGGCTAGAAAAATAGACTTTTAAAATAAAAATGAGTATTTGTTGTACCTAAGTATTTGTTGATAAGTTGATATATTTATTATTTATCATTTCTGTATACCTAAGAGTAGTTGTTTTAATGATTTATTTTTAATCTTGTTTTTACTTTTATTTTTGTGTTACTGGATTAGTGACTGAGTTATGTTTCTTATTCTTAGGATGAATACAAAATGTAGCGAATAGAAAGTCATACTATATGATTTTATTTGTAAGATCGTACGCTAGCTTTTGGTTACCAGACACCGTGAAACTGATTCTCATTAATTAAGCTAGTTAGTTAAACAATTAAAGACAGTTAAACAAATATCTATTCGTTCGCTCTGTCAGAATAACAACGTAATATTTTTCTTTTCCCCCTTACGTAAGTCGTTTACTATTTTGACGAGACAACTGCAACCGAAAATAAAATATGCAAGGTACTGGTTGCTAGGTACGAAAGTTTCACTTACCTGGCCAGAACAAAAAAGTGAATTATATCTTTATATTTTTATGCGGAGAAATCAGTTATTTGCCAGTCACGGTCGATTAGTGGTTTGCGTGGTTGCTTCATAATCCAAGGGTCGCAGGTTCACTCCCCGGCAGAGCTGATAATTTTTTCATAGCGGAGGAAAATTAAAAACATGCCTTCTCAGATAGGAAGTCAAACTCTAGGTCCCGTGTCAATGGAATGTTTGGCACGATAAAAATCTCTACTGGAGGTGGAATTCCCCAGATTCGGCTAAATTTTAGTATGGTCGGCTAAATGATCATAGCAATGGGTGCCATGCGGTACGAATGATGCTCCGCCATCCTGATTCCTCGCCCAGAAATAAATTAAAATAAGATCCGTTATTTGAAAATATTGACGGGTCTCTAGATGGTTTCTATAATAATAATAATAATAATAATAATAATAATAATAACTACTACAACCCATAACCTAAACCAATGCCCCAGAAGCTTTAAGCTTGTGCGGGAGGGAGGGGGCGATTATTATTATTATGTGGGCCCAATGTGCGGCTGCAGCCGACTTACAGATGGAACAGCGCAAATCCCACATTTGTGGCACACCTAAGGAAAACTGCAGAAAACCTTAACCAGATCTGCCGGTGCCGGGAGTCGATCGCGGACCGCTTGGGTGAAAGTCCGGCACGCCAGAAATTACACTACCAAGGCTGTTAGGCTGGCTATGGTTCTCACAACCAGCCACCTCATCGCTTTCAGCCTTGATTTGCGTTTCAAATAATTTTTTTCATTATTATTAATTAAATATTAGGGGAGAAGGAAAAGATTAATACATTACACGATGCGTACGTCTTTTATTCGCCTGGGAAACCTTTACGGACCTCAGCTATCCGCTTCGGTCCTTAAAGTTTCTCCTTAGTAGAAGAGTTTACTTATGCATTTCGCAATGTAAATAACTTTTGGTAGTTTTAACTAATGCTTAGCTGCACATTAATTTAATAATATTAATAATTTGGTTCTGAAAGTTATATTAGAAGCCTAAAAGTTAATACAGCGGTTCTCAACCTTTTTAATAAATAGGGACCCAACTTTTCATAACAGTTTTTGAAGACCTAATATTTTTTTTGTATCTATTTTCCTTTTACTGCTAATACGCGGCTACAAGGCTAAAATTTGGCATTTGGCAACAAGACACTGAAAAACTAAACTAAAATCTAACAAATCTAACCTGATATATCTACAGAACTTCACGGTTCGTCGGTAATCAATCAACTTTGACTAACCAAGCTAGACTGATTAGTTGAACAATTCTAAAAGACTGGAATTAACAGGACCTAAATCAGAGTTCTTTAGCGCTTTTCTATTCTTCGTAATTTCTAAGCTGTCAAAACAGTTAAGTTCTGTCGGGTTGTTTATATTTCTAATTAATTCTACGGCTTTAACCTTATGATTTTGTTCAAGCATATGTAGGACGACGCTAGATTTATCATGTTTTTTAAATTTTAAGTGAGCTAAATGCTCTTTGTACCTAATCTTCAAACATCTCTTAGTTTGCCCTATATATTTGATTACAGTTATTACATGATAATATTCTATATAATATATAATGATAACGTGATAATATATAATAGATTTTATATATTCTCGATTTATCCATGTAATCTACTTGATCTATTGGGTTTCCTAAGACATTCTTAAGGCTGTTATTCGAAATCGCAACTGTTTTTAAACCAACTTTTGAAAAGATAGTCTTAAGACATGGATAAAACGGCAATTTTGTAATGTTTTTTTACTTATCCTTATTGTTATTACCTAGTGTAGTAAATACCTAACTCTTAACTTATTTCTATGTTTTCTAATAGTACTATACACAACATCCTCAGAGTAACCGTCAGAAACAGCAATGTCAATAATTTTCTTGAGTTTTATTTTATATCTTAATTTTGACCTTAGTTACCTTAATTTCGCTTAGAAATTATTAGGAATACAGAAGCGTTAATGAACTCTGATTTAGGTCCTATTAATTCTAGTCTTTTAAAATTGCTCCAGTAGTCGGTCAAGCTTGACAGTTAGTCAAACTTGACCGATTACGTCAAACCGTGAATTTCTGTAGGTATGTAAGATTAGATTTTTTAGGTTTTAGTTTAGTTTTTCAGTGTCTGGTGAAGATGACAGTTTTGCTGTTGAAATAAGTGCCCAGAGCGATTAGAAGTGTGTGCGGTGAGGGTGAAGTACAGTTTTATTACTAAATTTGTTTTTTTAGATTTTTCCTTTTTTTGCGACCGTGTGGGGGCCTAATTATTATGTTGCCCCGGGGACCAATGCCGTCTTGTTACGCTACTGGTTCCACGCAGTTAGCATTCTGACCCTTACCACCCTGGTACACCAAAGTGGTCAATACAAGGGAAATATGGGTTAAAGAATCGTCCCTGAAAATTTGACGCAAACTGGAACGTTTTCGAACGAAAGTTTTCAACTTTCCTGTGACAGCCTTTAAGCATTTCTACCAGTCTTGAGGCGTTTTCTAGCGATGAACCGTATTTATAAATGTATTTAAACCTGGTTGAACGAGTACGTCATCGTTTGAGAAAGTCGCTAGAATGAAGCATTTTAAACCACTACTTTGGAAACGTGGTTTATTCAAAGAATCGTAAACCTAAACCATAACCTATAACCTACAGATCAGCAAAAGTTTTGTGCAAGTGTGTAATACTGTAATATGTAATAAATAATTTTAGGTCCGATTGCATTATAAAGTATTATTTATTGTATTGTTTTGCAGCAGTAAACTGGCTTATTGTTGTACTCGTAAAATAAAGTGGTAGTAGTAAAATAAAGTATATAGTAGTAAAATAAAGTATGGCAACTGTATATTACATGTCAAATTTTCTTCTGTCAAAAATAGATGTCAAATTTATAAACTGATTTTTTTTGATAATTAGCCAATTTTAGGAATCGAACATAAAGCTTTGTATGCAACGCTTACATAATCGGACTTTATAGACTCGCCCTTTTTTAGGCCTTGCTCACTTCGCTCGCTCGGCCATAAACTGAGCTTGTCTATAAAGTCCTACATTATGTACTTGTTACATAAATAGCTATTATTTTGCTGCAAACGAATGGATGTTAGAAGTATAATTTTGCCCTGTGTAATTATAAATATTGGAAGAGGTAGCTAAGTTTGAGAAATTAGTAACAAGCTGTATTCTTCTCAAACCACATTACCTCAGGATCTTACATGAACTTCTTGGTATGAAGAATGTTAAAGAAGATTAATACCTAATTTATCTTAGATAGTTCTGAAAGAACATTGGGTGAGATAATGCAGTCGGACTTTTTTTTCTTTGCGGGGGTCGAGATAAAAAAATTCAGGGGATCAATTATTTCATGGAATGATAATACGGTACTCCATCATGATACTTTCAAAGAGTCATGATAAGAGGGCAGTTCAATAATGATTGTTCCTTTCTTAGGCAATGATGAACAATTAATATTTACTCTTCTCAATTTCAGTCTTTGACAGTAATGAGTTTGAACTACAAGGTTTCTTTTATTGGAAAATTCAGTATATCATTATAGGTCATTATAGGTATCAAAAATAGGTTTAAAGTAGAAGTTCCTGATGTAAGAAAACTACGTAAAAATGGCTGGTGGTAAAAACACAAGTCGTAGATTTCAGGTTAGTCTGTTCTTTTGATCTTTCTCACCACGTTATCAAGAACAGCCAAAAGCAACTTAAACGAACTAGTAGTTATAAACTTATTGACATTTTAGAAAACATTTATTTGATCCACGATTTGGTAATGGCTCCCTGGCGTACAATGTGGTCAAATGTAGAATTAGTATGCATAATATATTATAGCTTCTAGATTTAATTCCAGAATTTAACTTAAAATTCCAGAATCTACTTAATGATGAAACGTGTAAAAGAAATTTCAAACGATACACTAAGGCAGTACTGTTTGGACTTTTTTAGAGTCTAATAAGTTAGGGCGAACCGTTTGTAAATCTCCCACGCATCCTCAAAAGCGTATATACTTGCCTGAAAGCAGGCGCGTGCTGGGTCAATTTTAGGATTCCCGGGAAAATATTCCCTTAGAGGGCCCACCACCCCACATCGGTTAATTTTTTATGGATTACACAGCCCAACACACATTTTGGTGCCAGGGTTTTGTAACGGTTTCTATGTAAGTTTCGGGTCCAGAATCCAAAACTGTCCTCAAATTTGGTCTATCAGATCTAGTTTTTCAGATACTGTATATTGGCCTTTTTTAGAAAGAAATAGTCTAATTTTTAACTTTTATACTTTTACGTTATTACTATTACTATATGCTCCAATTGCCAGTAAAAAACACAAAAAATCCAAAGTAAGGTATTTATTTCACAAAATAAACAAATAAGTATATATTTACATATCATTTAAAAATGTTCTTTTATATGACTTTCTAGCATGGTAGTTACTAGGACAGTCTCGCTGAAGGCTCCAGCAGTACTCGGCCGTCATATTGCTACCCCATCTTCCTTAATATCGATCTTCCATAGTTTTAATGTCCTGATGGAATCTTTCCCCCTGTTCTTCACTCAAATCGCATAGGTTTTCTGGAAACCGATCTAAGTGACTGTAGAGGTAGTGAACTATTATGCTCATGTTACAACCGAGAATATTAAAGTTTGAAAGTATATTTTCCACTAATTCTATATAATTTTTTGCCTTATGATTTCCAAGAAAATTTTATACTACTTGAACAAATGAACACCAAGCGTTAGATCCAATCTCATTCATTGATGCAGTAAATTGTGGATCTTTAATAAGCTGCCTTATCTGAGGGCCATCGAATATTCCGGCTTTCAGTCTTTCCGTGCTAGTCCCAGGAAATTTACAAATCAAGTTGCCAAAACAAAGTCCATCTCGATTTAAAGCCTTCACAAATTGCCTGATAAGTCCCAACTTGATATGCAAGGGTGGAAATACGATTTTCTCTCTCGCAACCAAAGGTTCGTTGATTACGTTTTGCTTTCCTTGAATCATAACATTTCTTAAAAGCCAATTTCTGTTAACCCAGTGCTGATCCTTAGCTCTACTGTCCCAAAGACATAAAATACAAGGATATTTTGTATATCCACTTTGCTGCCCAAGCAGGAAGTTCACAATTTTTAGGTCGGCACAAATCACCCACTGATGTTCTTCATACTTAACTAGTTGCCAGCTGCTTACCCTAATGGGTAAGCTTTACTAACTAACGCACTCTTAAAACACTGCTGTTTTTACTGATTGTTGCTTTTGTTGAAATACGAAAAAAGAATTCAAGCTCGGATCCTCACCTCTCTTTTGGTCATCCAGCGCTAGGTAGCGCTGGCTGTAAAAAATATACCGAGACACATGAATGAATGAAAACACAATGCTTGTACTTAAATATTTTTAGATTTTTTTCAGGACTAGTGATATTGCCTCATATTCCTCCTTCATGCTGGTAGAATGACCAATGGGTATTGAGCCATATTTATTACCATTGTGTAAAAGCACACATTTCAAACTACGTCTTGAACTGTCTATAAAAAGGCGCCATTCGTATACGTCGTACGAGATAATACGACGTATTATTAGTTTTTTATTGGTGTATAGGAATGTCGGGTTTTACAGTAATAATAATAATACAAAGTAACTCAAACTAGCTCATTAGATTTTAATTATTTAGGTATGAAATTTCACTTTTGGCCTCTAAAGATATCACTATTTCAATATTTTTGCGTTTTATCAGAACCAATATCAATTAGCCCGTATCTCAAAAACCGGAGCTGCTACGACAAAAAGCCAGGTTTTTTGGAATCAGCACATCAGAAATATTCAAAATCAGTTATTACTTATCCGCCACCAAGACAAAATTTTATTTTGTTGGGTTGTGTTATTTATTTAGATTAATTATTAGATCGTCTATTATATGGAATGCATTAGTAACTGTCAGTACAATTCAACGTTCCTTTTGCGGATGAAACTTTCAGAAAATGAAGGTTGCTGTGGCCACGAGTCCATCCACCACAAACCATGATTCAGCAATTGCGAGGGCAAAAGTCTGCGTGAGGCACTATCAGCCAGATTCTCAGCTGACGAAATGTAATGCCATAACGAATGAAAGCTACTCGGTAAGCCACAAATTCCTGGGAGACAAGCGATCGTATCGTCAAACGTGATCTGCTTGTTCAAAGCATCAATAAGACCTTTCACCCATTCTGCTGCCAATACAGAACTGCAAAATTCCAAACGTGGGATGGAGATAGTCTTGAGAGGTACAACTATAATTTTCCCGGACAAGAAAACTCTGTTAGAGCCGTCAGAATATTGAACCCCTAAATAAGCTACAGCACTGTAATCAATCTCAGACGCATCCGAGAATGCATAAAGTTCTTTCTTCTGGCTTGATAGGCCAGACAAATTAGTGCTGTTACTGAATCAAAGCTGAATTTCATGCTTAGTTTCAGAGGAATTCGAGAAAGACCGGAAAAAATCCAAAAATTTCCAGGTTTTTTGTAACATCACAGTTGAAGCTCCACTCAGAAATCAGGGCAAATTCAGATTGATTCATATTCATATTCATATCAGAGACCTGCCTGAGTGATTAAAACAGTTTCTAGAACTCCACCCGTTTTTGAAAGGCAGTCCTTGTTGTGATCCTAATTTTACTGGTCTATAATATAAATCTAGACAATTTTAAATTTGAAAGTTAAAGAAGTTCCAGTTATTGATCACTGCCTCAGCAACAGGGTAATCCTAATCTATTTTCGCCATCCATAATTGCTGCATCAACCTTTTTGTAAAGAGAACCATTGGGTTTAAAAATCTAAAAGGATCCTAAATTCTCGCTACTTCCGATAAGATATCCAATGGATCAGCCAATGGTACAGCCGCAAGAAGTTCTGGACAGTTACTTGCCCACTTGGGCAACTCGAATCCATAATATCGCAGAACCTGTATTAACATCAATTGAAGCTTCTGGGCAGAACCTACAAAATCATATCCCCAAATTACGTTATCAATATAAGTATGATTACGCAACGTATCCCCAACATTAGGATACTTCGATTCTGCTAAATTAGCAAGTTCTTGAATGACTCGCAAGGCTAAAAACGGGGAAGAAGATTAGATTAAATCGCAGCTGTGTGCCAGGTGTGGTCGCGTTGAACAGCGGCGAGGTATATTGTTTCTACTTAATGTAACAAATGGGAAAACCCCTATACGCCGCCGTCGAACATTCGAGAGCTCGCGTAAGTGGTGTGGACGGCCGGCCGTCGATGTGCTGGCAACTTCTAGAGATTTCTACACACTTCCGTATAGATATATAAGGGTCGCCGCAAAAAAAGAAGAATCAGGTATTGTTCAACCGGTGAATTGAATATGTGCTTTGTAGGGAAACTCCCGGTATCCCGGTGGGCCAGCACGCGCCTGCCTGAAAGTAATACCAATCTCGAGATAAGTTTCATGTGTCATTTACTGAGTCCCATCAACGATCTTTAAACCTTTACCAGGAGTTGCGTGGTTATCTCCATTCAGGAACAATGGAACTTTTACTCCATCTAGTTATTATCTACATTTATTATGAAGCTCATTTTTTTAATAATTTTTGAGCTACCATCTCATTCAATCCTTCAGGTGAGCCCCACGGAAAGAGGCAAATACCAAATTGTTTTATATTTTAGTAACAAATTGCAAAATGGCGAACTATACTTTAAATACGTTCCTTTTCAATGAAGGGTTGATGTGATTTGGGTTAAGAAAGATCACGTGTTATGATATGATTAACATAACGTGATACTTGTGCAAAGCGCTAGTTAAAGTCGACTATGATGAGAATATTTTGAATAATGAACATATAATGAGATGAACATATGAAAAGCTATAAATATATGAAAAGATGTATGAAGTAATAAATCCATAATTTAAAAAATCACATTGTAATTAACACACATAAATGCATTAAGTTTCAAAAAAGTGTGTCAAATAAAATTAATAACAAGAAAGTAATTTAAAATATTAATCGTTTGACTCATTTAAGAGTACTTATAATACAATAATTAGACCATTGTATAATTAATCAAATATTTCATTAATTAAAGACTTCGGCAATTTTAATTTCCAATAAATCTTTGTGTACATGTGAAAAGAGTTCACCTATTAGTAGTATAGCTATGCGGGTTCTGCAGCAAAATCCCATGTTATTTCTTATGGAGGTATCAAAACTCCGAAAACGTGACATCCAAGATGGCGGCGACTACGCATGCGCGTGTATGGATCAGTATGCCGGGTAAAATAGGTTGCAGCATGTGTCGCTAGATGTCGCAGTGGGCGTGGTTTTGGCGGGAAAATTCAAAATCTCATGCCTGTCCGTGATTGGTCCGAAGTTTGGCGGTAAAGGGGGTTGCAGGTCGTGTCGCTTTGGAGCTGAATGTAAACAAACGGGGTTGCCAAATCTCATATTTGGTAAAAATGAAAAGTCCCTAGATAATTTCCCCAGGATTAGCAGGGTTGCCAAATGTTATATTTTGATAAAAACAGAGAGAGCGAGAAAGTCACTAGATAATTCCCCAGGACTTGAAAGTGTGTTTAGATCGCGCGCAAAGGGGGCCTTCGCCCTGGGTCCCCATTCTGGGGCATCCTAGGGAGATCGTTAGGGTGCTTCGCTCTGGGCCCCCACTCTGGCGTTCCCGGGGAGATCGTTAGGGGTGCTTCGCCCTCCTCGGGGCCCCACTCTGGAGGGCCCCCCTGGGATCGACAGCGGTGCAGGGCCCCCTTGTGTGAAAGATGTCGGCGTGCGCGTGAACGCGGCCGGGCGGGGCGGGTTAAATAGAAAATTTTGTCGCGGCGTTGCGTGGGCGAGTCGTGCGGTGGTGCGACGGGCCGGTGCCCCAGTGGGCCGTTGAAAGGAGTTAATTTGAAAAATTTGGCGGTTGTCTCGTTGCTGCTGATTAATAATAAGGTGGTGGGGTAAACATTTTATTAAAGGGGGCTGAAAAAAATAATATACAATCATCGTTTAACTAGATGTAAATACAATATTAACAACATAAGCGTACTGTAGATTTTTCTTTAATACAAATAATGAATAGTGACCTATACAATAATAATAATAATTAAAGAGGAATGCATCGTTTTCTTCTCTCTCATGAATAGTACTGCTGGATGATGTCAACAGTTAATTGTTGCATAGTTTGATGTTAGGTTAAAAATAAAAACATTACATTCGGTATAAAATAACAATATCAACTTACCTGCATTTGTTTTTTCCTTTAATAGAATAAAAATATTAAAAGAAGAATGCATCTGTTTCTTTCCTTCTAACAAAATATTATATATTCCGCCGGATGATGTCATCAGTGAATTATTGCACTAGCATGAAAAAAAAAACATTCCTTTTAATGAATGATGACATCACTTAATAATTATTGTATAGTTTTATTGTTCGAGCTAGAAAAATAAAAACAATACATTTTATACATTAAATTAAAAATAACTTCCCTCAAATTACCTGCATTCTGTTTTTCGTATTTTACACGTTACAACGAAATTTTTAGGAACGCAAACAAGATATCAACATTCCTTCACACTTGTATATTTTTATGTAAAAGCCTTTTTCATTTTACACTATTAAGCGGTTGTGTTGTTTTTAATGCTATTTTTATTGATTAAAAGACGCGAGTTCAAGCCGCATTACATATGTGCAGAGTTTCCGACACACGAATTAAAACTGAAACCTGAAACGCTGTTAACATGTATTGCGTTCCCCTCTTTAAAATGTGTACTGAAAATATTTTTCTTAATGTCAAAGCATTAATTTATTATGACATGTCATAATAAATTAAAGCTTTTTAAGTGCAAACATTACATATGCCGTTAATAGAAGCATTCGTTCTGATAAACATAATCTTTATACATATTTTATTAGGAAAAAAGCTCTAGATTCATGTGATGATAAACGTTTTATACTAGAAAATAAAATTGATACCCTTCCATGGGGTCATTTTAAAATAAATGAAGAAGAGGAGGGAGATATTTTATAATTTTTTATTGCAAATAAAATCTTAGTTTATACATTTAGATAAGTAGACTATTATTTGTACATATATTTTCTAATTATTATTATTATATTGTAAGTATTTATTATAAATAAAATCTTAGTATATAGATAAGTAGACTATTATTTATGCACATATTTTCTAATTATTATTATTATATTGTAAATAAAGTATATACATAAACAGACTATTTTTTATAATAAATCACTTTTCTTGATCCAGCTGTTGTGTGTGTTATCAAAACCCAACCATTTCACATATAATTGATCATTTTTTGTTCGTAATACACGTTCAATTAAAAAGCTTTTTGGGTGTTTAGTTTTCATCAATTCCGGTTCATAGAAGCAACCTTTGATTGGGGCACCTCTCACATATTCTAACAGATAGGTTGTCGGTCTAGTTGATTGCACCCTGCTTATGCGAAATAATTCAGTGCTGAACTGGGGGTGATAACCTTTCGAAAAAACCCCTCTGTACTTAGAAATACGAACCATATCGTTTACTTTAAATTTAGGTTTTGGGGGGGCCCCGTCATCATCATTCGAACGATTTAAAGGCGTGCGAAATGTCACATTGATGGGGGCTAGACCAATTGACCTATGCACGGTGCTGTTGTACTTATCGACAACATCTTGCAGTATATCCAACCATTTATAATTCCCGTTGAAACTGAACTTCTTGTAGAGATTAGATTTAAGTGTCCTAATCACCCTTTCCGCAAAAAATGCTTTCTTAGTGGAAAACGTTGAATAGTGGTTGATGGAATGTTCCGACATTAATTTCTTGAAATGAGTGTTAAAATATTCACCTCCGCGGTCAGTGACCAAGTTATTAGGTTTTCGCAAGTTTTCATCCAATATGCTCCGCATAGCACCGGCAACTTCATTCCCGCTTTTAGATTTTAGAGGCCTTACCCACACATATTTAGAAAAAGCGTCTATTACCACCAGAACGTATTTATATCCCTTGTTGTAATGGGCATAAGAGTTAAAGACTGCTATATCGCTTTCCCAGAGGTCATCGAACCCTAGAACGATTGCTGAACGTCTGGGGAAATTTATTCTAGCCTGCCTGTGGATCTCGTTAACGATTGCTCTCTTTACATCGCTCATATTAGTACTAGTATTTTAAATATTTTACGTTTTTTGTTTTTTATGGTAACTTTCTAACGCATCCACACGTTCAGTCAATTTCGCAATGGTTTTGTTGAAATTTTCGGCAAGGGGGTTCACAAGTGAAACATAAAACGTCTCGAAACGCTGCCTTTCTGTTTTCATTAAATCGATCGATTCCTGCTGAGTGAGTAATTGCCCCTGTTTTTTAGCTTCGATAATTGGCTGTAATTGATTTATCCCGTTATTGATTTGCACTAACAACGGGTCTATTTTGTCGGTGTAGAATTTTTCTTTACGCTCCCAGGTTTTTACTTCTTCAGTTAATCGTTTTAACGGCACTGCATCGTTTTCTTCCAAAGGATGGCCTATATTCGAAAGTCGTCGTTGTTCGATGTCAAACCCGCCGGTGCTTGTTAATGGAAACAAAGGACGTTGTTGTTGTTTACCTCCCGAAGAAGAAGAACTTCGATGAACCATCCGTCCAAATTTATCCACGGGCATCATGAAAATGAATTAATTTTTACTCATCTTCAAGCTATATAACCATCTTCTCGCAATTCCTCAACAATACTAGCAATTTCATTTTGAACATTGGAATTTCCGGCATTCTGAGAAGCAATGAGCAATCTTAAACGTTGAACGAGCTCTGAGGGCGTATCCCAATACACATATTCGATGGGATTATCATTGACACGCTTCATACTGGAAAGTACACCTTTGCCCGTTGTTTCTCTCATTTCTTTTTCTTCTAATGATTCAATGATCGGTTTAATGATCTCCGTATATTTATAGCCAACATAACGTTTCGATAGCGGTATTTTATCGACATTGGTGGCGCGAAGTATACTTATGTAATTTCTAACGTCTTGCCTTGTATAGTTAGCGGGTCGTTTTAGAACTAAAAGTTCATACAACCCATGCGTTCCATCATACCTAACTCCTTTGACTTTAAAATATTTCTCTCTATTTCCAACGTCGAGGAAGGAATCTCCAAAATTACATTTATCCAAATTAACGTCATACTTAACACCGTACGGGGAGTTATCTATACTTCGATCGTTTCGCAGCATAAGAGAAAGATATTTCCTAGGTAGCGGGTGATATGGTTCTAAAAAGTCTCGCGTTGACACATTTTCCCATGCCGGATATATATCCTCGTTACCAGACTCCACCCTTTTGTCCACCCCTCCTGCTTCGTCGCCTTCTTCTTCCACTTTTTCTACTTCTTCGTCTTCACCCTTCATCTTGAACGATGTGTGTATTTTTTTAAGCAATTTTGATCTAGGGGAAACCGATGTGTGCATTTCTGTAAGCAATTTTGATGTAGGAGAGGAAGTACTTGGAGTAGCCGCTACTGTGCTAAAAACGGGTGTGGACCAGGCCAACGGCATTTTCATCGGAGCGCTTATTTTTCCTTTTTCGTTAATGGTTTTCAGGGAGCGAGCGATGTCTTCTATAGGATCCAGAAGGGGTTTGTGCGTTTTCGCAAAAGCGATTTCTTTAAGTTGCGCGCCCGATTGTAAGGCTTTAAATTTCCTTCGTATATCATTAGCAACTCGAATTAATGCTCTTTTACGAAGTTTATCGGCTGCGATGTTGTCCCCCATAATAATAATAAGGTTACAATATCGATCGCTACTTTAGTTCGACTAGATGAGTTAGCTAAATTACTTCGAATTTATAGCGGTTAGGGTCTAATAAAACCGTCAAAATTTATTCTGTAACGTCCGTTGTTGACGTCACAATCCTTGTTGATCATTAGAAATCCGTAGCGACTGTCTTTCCAGCACCGAGTGCACATGTCCCGAAATTTATTAAAAGACATATCGATGCTCACATGATCTTCGTAAACGTGACGCATGTTTAAGTCGTCCTGTTTAAAAATCAATAACATGTTCGCGTTATCGCGCAGCAGATGTTTAGGAATTTTCGTGTAAGACTGACAGAGATAGAAACTGTCTATACCGTGATGTCGCCCCATGCTGAAGAAATGACGCATCGGATTCTGATTGTCCATGCTGACATCGTCAAACACGAAAATCGAGTTAGGGCGCGCTTCATCGGGCATCATGACGGACTCGTTTTCGCTAAAAGTAAAATACCCCATGCCTTTTACACGCTTCAGCGCTTCTTTCAAAAACGTATACTTCGGTTGATGAAGAGACCGGGAATAAATATAAATATTGGCGAACTTCAACCCTTTGGGCTCCACCAACATGGAGAGCATCGCATTTGATTTGCCGGAACCGGAGGGTCCCACTATCAAGCACCTGATGGAGGATGGGAACAAACTGCTATGCTTAGCACCATCAACTTTTGCCCCAGAGTCCATGAGCAGCTCCTTTTCCAAATCGCGTACGGTTAACCTTTCACGTTGTTGCACGATTTTCATTCTTTTTTCCGCTATATCCGGCAAGTAATAAAAAATGAAGATTATGCTATAAATAAGCTTGTACGCATGATACGAAGTTATTCGTTCAAATGATCGTGCACGAAGGCGGAGGTGTCTTAAACAAGCTTATAGATAAACTACCCGTCGAACTACACCTTCCGGGGTATCGATTCTGCGGTCCCGGTACACGATTGGGGCAAAGGTTAGCACGCGGAGATCCCGGCGTAAATCCCTTGGACGCCGCTTGTAAGGAGCACGATATCGCTTATTCGAGTCATCAGGACGTGAAATCGAGACATCTTGCGGACGCAGTTCTCGAACAAGAAGCCTGGAAGCGGGTTAAAGCAAAGGATTCCAGTGTTTCGGAGAAAGCAAACGCTTGGCTCGTGACCAACGTTATGAAAGCTAAAAGAAAACTTGGAATGGGGTTTGGAAGAGGAGGTGGTGGCGGCGGTAATAAACAATCTAAAGTCGCTTTCGGTAGGATCGTGAAAACCGGACTTAACGCCGTAAAAGGTGCTCAAGCGGAAACTATCGCGAAAGCTGCGAAAATAGCTGTGGGTGCGGCGAGAAGAGCCGTTAAAGAAGCAGGAGGTAGAAGATGTGTGAGACAACCTCGAGTAATTCCTATTCCAGGTGGGTCGGTAAAACAAGGTGGTCTACTTCCCTTATTGCCAGCCATTTTTGGTGGACTCGCTGCGCTTGGCTCGCTGGCCGGGGGCGTATCTCAGGTGGTTAAAGCCGTGAAAGACGTAAAATCCGCTAAAGATCAATTGGCGGAAATGAAGGACCATAATAGGAGGATGGAGGGTATAGCGATCGGAAAAGGCGGAAGTATGATTATAAAACACCGGTCGTCGAGTAAATCGGGCCTCGGTTTGTACTTGAGCAAGAAACCTAAAAGCGGCGGCAGAGGGCTCTATTTACGAAAAAAGCCGACAAAAAACTAATAAATTTGCCTCGACGTCCTCTCACCAACATTGACATCTACAAATATGCCGCAGGTATACCCCATTTTCGAGGCGTATTTATGCGCGATGGATTACCTTCGCGACCTTGGAAGAACGAAAGTGGAATAGTCAATTTGGATTCGACAATGGGGAAAGGAACGCATTGGGTGGCATACAGGAAACGCAACAACTTGATTGAATATTTCGACGGATTTGGAAATTTAAAGCCGCCGCGAGAACTTGTGAACTATTTCGGCAAAAATGCCGGAAACATGACCTATAACACGGAACGA
Source organism: Agrypnus murinus (assembly GCA_929113105.1). Classification (NCBI taxonomy): domain Eukaryota; kingdom Metazoa; phylum Arthropoda; class Insecta; order Coleoptera; family Elateridae; genus Agrypnus; species Agrypnus murinus. The sequence goes on along the minus strand of OV816025.1, from coordinate 128,306,491 downwards.
TATCAAAATTACAATTCCTACAACTGCGGACATCTGTGTTTGCAATTTCTGAGGAGATAAAAAGAGGGTATGTGACGCGTCCTCGTTTAATCATGTCCGAGACGTTCACTTTAACGGGTACAGGCAGTTACCTGAGTACTAACTATTATCCGCCGGTTGCCTTAAATGCCGACTACGAGTACACGTTAGGACTAATAGGTTACTGGACCTACAACGCTCTCCGAAACATCTATCCAGGCAATAATAAGATCTATTGGCGCAAACCGGGCGATAAAAAAAACAGACAGCTACTCATAGCGGAGGGGGCATATGAAATAAATTCGTTGAATGAGTACATATCGAAAAAATTGTCGCTAACCAATAATGAAACTCTCAAGCAGGAAGAAATATTTTCTCTGCAACCGAATACGAACACTTTAAAGTGTGAAATCAAAAGTAAATATGCCATTGATTTTCGCCCCGACGACTCTATCGGACGCATGCTCGGCTTCTCCCCCAAAGTTTTAGAAGCGGACGTATTACACGAATCGGATTTACCCGTTAAAATATCACCGGCCAGTAGTATACGAATAAATTGTAATATAACTGGAGGCGCACATTATAACGACACCCCGGTACATACAATATACGAATTCGCGCTGGACGTGGAGCCGGGGGAACAAGTGAACGAAAAACCTACAAACGTAATATATCTTCCAGTAGTAGTTGCGGATCAAATATATAATATCACGTTATCACTCACGAATCAAAACGGAGAACGATTAAATTTCGGACACGAAGACGCTACTATACGATTGGAGCTTAAAAAGAAAGAACGAGAGAAAAAATGGGGTTAGACTTCACTACTAGTACTACTGGTAATAATAATAATATGATAATGAGAAAAACGGAGACGAATGAAGACATAATATCCCATTATAAAAGAGCGGCTCGCGCTTTACACGTCACTAATCGTTCGAACGTTAAACGATTAAAACCTCAAGACGTTCACTTTTTGAAATCTCTCGGATTTACAGTTCTGAAAGAAAGTGATGAGCAGTGAAAAATTAAACATATTCGACGACATCCGACTCGATGAGGATATTATCGAACAGAAATGGATCGCCCATACGCCCCCGACTCGAGCGGAAAACTTCAAATCTAGCGATGAAGTCACCATAACGGTGGAACAACGAGATTCGCTCGTCAGCATTTATGAGAGTTTCCTGTATGTGGAAGGACAACTTGAAGTTGCGGACCCCACAAAACAATGTAATCTAGTCAACAACGCTATTTCCCATCTGTTCGAAGAGGTCAAATTAAGCCTGAACGATACCATGATCGAGTCTATACGAAGACCGGGGATTACCTCCACCATGAGGGGTCTTGCAGCTTACAACAAGGACACCATTAAATCGCTCGAGATCGCCGGATGGGGTGCCGATCCCTTTACTCTTCCCATTTCCATCGAGAGTACGGATAAGAAGTTCTCATGCCTTATACCCTTATCATTGTGGTTTGGAATAGCCGAGGACTACAATAAGTTAATCGTATGGTCCAAAATGCAGTTAAGTTTGGTTCGTGCTCGTACAGACTCAAATTGTATTCAAAGCGCAGAAAGCGATGGAAACATTAGCCTTAGCAAAATAGAATGGCGAGTGCCACACTTCAGGTTGAGCGACGCCGCCAAGTTACGGCTCCTAAACAAAATCGACAAGGGCAAATTCATCACGATCCCTTTCCGAAAAAGAACCCTTAACATCATACCCGGGTTACGCAGCGGACGCGAGGATGTTATAGAATTGGGATCCGTGAAAGCCTTCGAGAGACCTCATCATGTAATCGTGGGATTTCAAGTGAACAAGGAAAATATTGCTAAAGAAAACGCGAGCACCTTCAATCACGCCAACATAAAAAATATCACGGTCTATATTGATTCGGTGGCTCACCCCAATAGACGCATGAACTTGGACTTTAATAAAAACTTATTTACGGAGGCGTACAGAAATTACTGCGACTTTCAGTCATCCTACTACGGAAACAACCCCCATTTTCCCCACCCTCTCATGAGATACAGTGAATTTCTTAAATCCCCGCTCTACGTCATCGATCTATCGAAACAGGACGAGAGTGTAAAGGCGGGGACGGTTAGTATTAAAATTGAGATCGAAGCGAGCACAGCGTTCGCTAACAACACGTACGCGTACGTTCTATTACTTCACGACACCATAGTATCGTACGAACCAGTTACGAGCACCGTTACCACCCTGTAAACGATGATAATAATAGATTTGCAGGGCTTCGAAGCACCCCATTTTGTTCCGAAAGAAATGGCCATTACTGACGGAGAACGAACAGCTCATTATGTCTTTAAACCGCCGTGTCCATTTCATGAATTGACACTTTCGCAACAGACCACCGTCAACTGGCTCACCAGGTATCATCAAGGATTGCGATGGTCCTTCGGTAATACGGATTTGCGAGAAATCGAAAAAATCTTAAGTGTCGTCACGTCGCGAGACAGCACCATATATTGCAAGGGTAAAATTAAATCCGATTACCTGCGAAATCACACGACGTTGCCGGTGATAGACTTGGATGATCGAATGTCCGAAGAAGAGTTCCTTGAAAAGATGGCTCCTCTACGTCACTGGAAACCACCATGTTTTTCACATATTCTCAATTATTGTCGGTGTGCTATTAATAATGTAAATCAAATATATTACGCACTGTCTCAAAATGACAAATTAATCAAACAAACAGAATAATTTCTTTTTATTATTATTATTAGCTATAATTATTGTATTATTTATGTGTACTTAACTAAGAATGAAATAAAAGATGATGATGTAATAAAATAATGTTTTATTTTTACATACAATTATCTACAAGGTAAAGTAAGTAAACAATCTAAAAATTATTAATACAACCATCAGTAGTATGACAAGGGCAAATACATTATTTGAAATTAACAAAACTTTAATAGTTCCATCCACCACACCTCCTCCTCCTCCTCCTACCGGTGACGAGGAATTTGTTCTATTCCACAACAGGGGTGTCCATTCTGATTCTTGCCAGCTTTCATTTTGATACAGATAACGTAATTTGATCCAAATAAAACGTTCTCGATGACGCTGATGAAAGGCCCCCAGTGCATAGGAAAATGCGAAGGTACTATTTACATATTCTGTTTGCATTCTATTCCACGCCTCCGGTATTGGAGATGATGATGATGATGGTGATGAGGTGTCGTCATTTTCGCTAAAATAGAACCCAACGTAGGCCTCTTTTGCTCCGACCGGATGAGCTACGTAAAGCACTTTACGGTCGGCAACAATCGACGACAACACCAAGGCCACCGTCGACAATAACATGATGCACGTGTTTTTCACTTGAGACGTACTCGATTACTACTGCTTTGATGTCTCGAAAAACATCGGTATAAATTCCACTAGAGCGAACGAATTAGGAGCGAATTTTTGCTTCTTTATCCCCTCACCGGCCTCTTCCCCATCACCGCCATCGGTGACGTCATCTTGTGCAAGTTTCTGTCCTCGATAAGCCAAATAACACGTGCACATGTTTAACATTGCTATTTTTTCATTAGTTAAATAATCACTTATTCTTTTCGGCAAAAATAACACAAAATCTTCCAGTTCTACCAGCAACGAGCGACTATGCGTTTTCGTGTTAATGGCTCGGACGTCTAACATCAGATATTCCCGATCTACAGGTAGATCTTTCAATTTCTTTACCGGTTTCTGAACTGCCGATCCAATATTATTCAGACAGGAAAAAAATCTTGCTACGCCATCCATCACTGCCGATGCCGCCTCCACTGATGATGATGCAATCTCTGTCAAACTCGGTTCACTCATCGTCATTATCTTTGCCCTACTACAAAAACGTCTTCACTCAACGAATTCACTAAGGCTAATAATATATAATTGAAAAGAAAACTTCACTTCACACGCCCCCCTCCGCATCGTCGGCGTCAACATCCCCCGCATCCCCCTTCTCATCATCATCGATGGACGGTATTTTAAAAAACTTTCTCATCTCATCGGACAGATGATGCGCCAAATCTAATTTTTTTAATTCCTCATATAAAACTTCCAACGAGATTTCCGTTCGCAAACACGCTTCACACAACTCCATCCCCTTCAAATACGTTCCGTGAAGCTTCATACAATATTCGTAACCGCCGTACATCTGTTGCCAGTCGTAAACCGCTTCGTGCATAGCGTCTTTAGCACCATCCTCGAACTGCCTCAATAAACATTCCACCCCGCTAACGGCGTCTCGCACCACGGGATAATCCTGAGCACTATACATCATCCACATGTCGATCTCACAAGCAATACTGCACTAGTTTCCCTTAGGAGGCTAGAGCACTAGTCCACCCCCCCCTTCCCCTCGATCGAGGTCGCGCGCAAACCCTCTTCAAATTAACTCCTTTCAACGGCCCACTGGGGCACCGGCCCGTCGCACCACCGCACGACTCGCCCACGCAACGCCGCGACAAAATTTTCTATTTAACCCGCCCCGCCCGGCCGCGTTCACGCGCACGCCGACATCTTTCACACAAGGGGGCCCTGCACCGCTGTCCATCCCAGGGGGGCCCTCCAGAGTGGGGCCCCGAGGAGGGCGAAGCACCCCTAACGATCTCCCCGGGAACGCCAGAGTGGGGGCCCAGAGCGAAGCACCCTAACGATCTCCCTAGGATGCCCCAGAATGGGGACCCAGGGCGAAGGCCCCCTTTGCGCGCGATCTAAACACACTTTCAAGTCCTGGGGAATTATCTAGTGACTTTCTCGCTCTCTCTGTTTTTATCAAAATATAACATTTGGCAACCCTGCTAATCCTGGGGAAATTATCTAGGGACTTTTCATTTTTACCAAATATGAGATTTGGCAACCCCGTTTGTTTACATTCAGCTCCAAAGCGACACGACCTGCAACCCCCTTTACCGCCAAACTTCGGACCAATCACGGACAGGCATGAGATTTTGAATTTTCCCGCCAAAACCACGCCCACTGCGACATCTAGCGACACATGCTGCAACCTATTTTACCCGGCATACTGATCCATACACGCGCATGCGTAGTCGCCGCCATCTTGGATGTCACGTTTTCGGAGTTTTGATACCTCCATAAGAAATAACATGGGATTTTGCTGCAGAACCCGCATAGCTATACTACTCCTATTATATTGGTCTAATAATATACTAGCAAAATACAGCTTAACAAAGTAATTTTTTCTTTCTATATAAATAATTAGTAATTACCTAACACGTCAATACATTTGGTGTAGTGATGATAAAGCCTTTAAATGCCATTGAAAACAAATTCTTTTGGTTGAGTTTACAATCATCCGTTCAAGGTGTCTGACACTTCTTCTGCCTGGTTGTAATGATTCCATCGAAGGTATGTTGTTTTTGGAAATAGACGGTAATTACTAGAGACGAAATCCTTCTCTATGGTAGACATCAAAACAGTACTGTTGTGTAGTGGGGTGTCGCCTAGATGGAGCAATGCTTTACTTCTATTCAATTTGCTCTTCTCCTATTTTCTTAATGCCATCGACCTGCAAGAGCTCTCTGTATTGAAGAGAACTATCCCTTCCGCATTCCAGTTGCTATTATCTTCCCTGCTGACGGCAGCATCAGAAATCTTTCATGTGGTTTGATGCCTTTATTCCATGCTTTGCCGCTGAGTCTGAGATCAAAGTGGTGTACCCGGATTTCATCGACTGCTACCTAAAGCTAAAAGACCTCTGGATTCGCTTTAAAGAAATGCAAATGTTTTCGAGAAGTCAGTATACTTAGAATACATTTCTGATTTTGAGTCAGCATTTTTGGATCTATCGAGAGAAAAAAAAACTCTAAACAGCCTAAGGCATAATGTAGATTTTCTTTATACTGTTATGGCCATTATTGTGTCGTCTGATCTAAAAGAGCAGACTCGCTGAATACTTCTGACATATCATCAAAGATTTCTTTCGATGCCAAACCGCCAAACCCTTTTGCAAAAATATTTTATCACGCCCCGAGCTCAGTTTTATTCATTTCCTCAAAGCTTACGACGTCTAATGCGAATGAAATGAGAATTGGAAAATAAGAGCCACAAAAAGTAATAAATCTTTAGCGGGAACACCCCTCTATACAATTAATATGTGGTTAATTTAATCTAAAAAGCAATAACCAAGCCAAATAAACCTAATACATTATTAGTGGTATATAAGGCAGGGTCCTTATTTAATACAGGGTGTTTGACCTAAACTTCGTATCGTCTGAACAGGTAAACAAAACCGCTTAATATCAGTAGCGTCTATCTTCCATAATAACCCAGAAAAAAAGTTTTTTAAAAATGGGTTTGGTGGTCACTGGTTTAAGAATCACTCAACTTATTTAGTTTGTTTATCTTCATTTTGTCTTATTTAGTTTATGAAAACCTAAACTAAACGTCAGCTAATGTTTATGCACTTTCAACGTATTCACCATTTCGATCTTCCAGAAAATAGATTTTACAGTATTTTTTGAATTTTTGGTTTTTCGATGCAAACAATATTACGGACTTAATTAAATCTACGAATAATTAATTATTCTGCATGTTTAGAGTAACTAAGTAAAGTAACACTTTTTCTATCACCCTGTATAATAGATAAATTTTCAAAAACGTTTAGTATTTAATAAGATGCACAAATTATTTTTTGAGCGAACCCATTAACTTAAAAATATAAAACAAATAAGAGTTTAACATATACGTATATCATCCTATACCTATAACACAAGGGATAATTAACAGTTATTCAGGGCTGTTCCGTTTATGTTAGAACAAAAGGGAACGTAGATTGACCTAATGATATATTGAGTTGTTGTTGAAATAAAGATTACAGTCCAAACTATCGAGGATGATATTCGACACCCCTTGGTACTAGTCCAATAAAATTCTCTACGAGGACGTCATCAACAACTAGTTGATAACGAACTACTCAAGTTTACCAGAAGGTATTTAATTAATCGTTCTGGACACCGTAACAAAGCGGACGTTGCTTTGACCGTTCCCCCAGCAGTACGTAGAAGATTAGATAGACATTGGTCTACCGATTTTCTTCTTCTGCGTGCCGTGCTCTATTGCAATGCGTTGGCATTTCTCTCCTATACTTGTGCTGTGCGTGTTCAGTGGCCTACCGATGTGGAACCGTAATATATGAAGTTATTAATATCTTTTGTTCTTCCGTGTTTCAAATAGTTGTAATTATTTTGGAGTGTAGTCATTGGATTACTTTTACACTCATTGTTCCACTTTCATCATATTTTCTTATTGCTCTCTGGAGCAGATTGTATATCTCTCAGATAAGTAACAAAGAAATTTGTGTTGTTTGTTGTTAGTATTTCGTTTTCAAGGAGAATGCCATAGTTACGTTGTAGCTAAACAAAACTTTCCCTAATACAATAATAAAGTATTGCGTGAATGTAAACATTTCATTTCTTTCATTTATCACTCATTCGCTATTCACAAAATAAAATCACAAACTGTCAATGCGTGTAATTGCCCAACTATACTATTTAGTTTGTTAAACAAGAATTTGATCTTATATTTTTGTGGTAGGTCGTAATACGTTCCAGCGGTATCCCAAAGTTTATCTTTTTAGCAATTTTTTCGATGGGCGTAAAATCAAAAATGGCATAAGAATCCTTTGTTCCTATTGACGAGTACTATCGCACATTCAATTTATACGAAAGTTATCTCAGACACCATTTATATGTTTATTTATTTTTCAGCGAGAAATCGGGGTGGTGGAACATCTCTTGGACCCAATGGTATCGATTGCTATGATAATATGGCCGACTCCTAGAATTTAAGCGAATCTGGGAGAAATCCATCTCCAGTAGAGATTTCTATTGTGCCAATCATCGCTTTGAGCATAGAGTTTCACTTCTACATCGGGGAAGGCATTAATTTCTCTCTGCTATGAAAAAGTGACTCTTTTCGAAGCATTGCTTAAAGTGCAGTGCAGAAGTATGCTTCCTATCAGTTAATATACAGAATTGTAACAAGAGAGAAAAAGAAAGAACCTCTTCTCGAACAACAAATGGAATATTCTACAACAATCTAGAGGATTACTGATCGCACGAAGCCTGTGAAACAGACGCGGTTATTCTAGAAATATATAGTAGTTTCTAGCGGCTTCTAGTACGATTATAGGAGGGTATAAAATCGACTTCGCCGATAAAAAGAGGAGTCAACAGCGAGTAGTTAAATGGGTATCACGAAATAAATAGTAAATGTAAAGATAAATGTTGTATTAGAAATTCATAATAGTTTTAGTGGTTTATAATCATAGCGTTAATTTATAGTGTATTCATTAGTGTTTGTAAATAAATATTAATTATTAATAGACGATTTAAACAGCACTTTTGTTATTATTTTAAAAAGAACGTTACAGAATGTTTCACTTAAGATTCGTCTCTATGTTAGTTACCTCACTTTTCCGACCGCTCTCGTATTACGAAATAATGAGAATAATATCTAGAAACTAATAATATTTCAATTTCTATATTTCAATATTTCTATTAATATTTCAAAAACATGGCATAAAAAATATTTTTTACTATCGGCAATCAAATAATCAATTATTGTACGTTTTTATGCAACTTGAACATATTATTTCAAACCAAAATTGTTTAATTTAATAATTTTAATAAATAGTATGTTTAATAATATAAAATTAATGAATTTTGTTGCAAATAACTTTTTGCAGATACGTTTATTGTAGTTTTATAGTTGTTTACGTTTTAAATTCTCTATAACAATAACTTCATAATTTCAGAAAAAAATTAATCGTTTCTTAAGATTCATGTAGTAATCTTATTAAAATGTTAAATTATATCCACATTCGCGATAAAAAGTCGAACCTTAGTGGCATATATTTTGAATTAATCTTTGTCTACTGTTTTAAATTTTTTTTATTTTTGTCTTTATTACATTAATTATAACCACTGAAATATAAAATTACAACTGCTAGATATAGCACAAAACATATCGACGAACAAAAATAAACCTTGTGTTTTAAATATACAGGGTGTCTCATACCCCTGTACCAGACTTTACCAGCGCATTTCTGATGGCATTTGGAACAAAAAATCTTAATAAAGTGTTTTTTGATTAGAGAAAGTTCAAATTTTTAATAATTTTGACCGACGTCTATACAAAAGTACGTATAAGATTATAACGCGCTCATGGTGATATTGATATCATTAATAAAAAATAAAGTTAACTGTATATGTAAGTGCAAGGTTTGAAATTTTAAAACCAGACAAACATGACGAGATCACATACTGCTGTGTATTTTTCTAGTCCAAACCTACCATTTTCAAGCACCCTATTGTGTTACATTGTACAATTGCAAATTAAATCGCTCTGCTTAGTTAACATTAGTTTGCTTTACTAAAATGCACGTCTCAAATGATGACTAATTGTAATACAAAACGTAAATCAAAATTGTGCATTAAGCTTTTAATTTTTACAAGACGTTTGTCTACAACGGGATTTTAATAATATTTAAATCGTGACCTCGCATATCTTTTTACTGTAAATTTGGTTAAATCTATCAACTTTTAATATTAAGAAATTGGGTAAGAGTTTTCTACATCGAATTCCAATTGCCTATGGAATTTAGTAATTAGTGTTAATTACATAATGATGCTCACCTAAGCAAGAAAATGAAGAATTCGGGTCACAAAAATTACCAGGGTAAGAGGACAACATTTAAAAATGTAATTTAATTACAGTAACATTAATTGAGTTAATTGTAAGAAGAGAATTGAATGATTAATTGAATGAAACCGAACATCAATTGCCCCTATCCATACTTAGTCATATCGTACGTCGCTGACATTTTTAACAGCTTTGATAATATCAGTGTTGCTTGAAATCTGATCTCATTTTATCTGTTTACACAAGTGTTGATCACCCGTTGACCCAGATTCTCCATTTACTTGTTTATTAGGTTATAATATTCGTGATTCAATGGGGGGGGATTCCCCGATTTTGCGAATCATTATCGTTTACAATCACTTGACCTACACCAATATCCTTTTCTTAATTGAATCGGTCAAAGCAGAAACTGAATATGTCCACTTTTTGTGTAAATTGAGTTATACATGAATTCACCATAATTCAAGGGTGCCCGATCGAATGGTGCAAAAATATAACATGTCCTGATTTTCTATAATGTAGAAAAGCGATGGTATAGTACAGAAACTGAAGAAACATAGGACGTGTTCAATCTCTGTAGCGGTATGTCTCATATATCTAGGATGCGCTGAAGTAAAAACAGCTTAGCTAATAACAAATGAAGCCATCGTCGCGTCGTTTTGACATATGTAAGTGATATTTTGTTGAGGGAAGTTCTCTATGCAAAAATGTCTAAATCAACTAGTAACAGTGTTTACGAAGAAGAAAGCAAAACTGAACAACCTAGAAAACAGTTGAAGGTATTTCCCACGGACTCCACAACTTCTCCAAAACTGAAAGATTTATGTAGTACATTGAGAAAGAACGAATTTTACCAGCAATTTTATCCTAAAATGGCGTATGAAAGAGAAAGAGGAAGACAGCGCAGTGAAAGCAGAGAATGTTTAAAAATATTTTTATTTGTATTTAGGATTTTCAGATTCCTTTTGTTAATATTAAGTTCAGTTGTTCTTTTGTCACAAACAATGCCCGTCTTAGGCCTCTCGGCACCCTCTGGCAGAGTCCTTCAGAGCGCCCTTATTAACTTTAAAAAGTAACTGTTATTGAATGATTTTAATGATTTTACCAACTTCGGCGTCTCAAACAGCCTAGCGCCCTCGTGCGGCGCCCGACCTCGCACCCCCTCAAAGGTCGAGCACTGATCACAAAATAGTTTCTTGCGTATTCTTTGCATTTTATTTGCAATCAATGCAGAAACTGAACATGTCCACGTCTTATATGCATTTTTTTCTCTTAGAATACAAAACTTTAAGCAAATTGAACCATGTGATCTTACCTAACAGATACCCTTCTTTCATATCCCAAAAAGTCACGAAAGTCCATAAAAGCAACATTGAGTAATCCAGTTTTTCTTGTTTTTCTCAAAACAAAGTGGTTGGGACATATTCAGTTTCTGCTTTGACCGATTCAATTATCTGCGTTCGCGGAATTATCATTTAAGTGACTGACCTCATAAAATTGTATTATAAAAACGATCATGTTGCAGAATCAGCAATGTAAACATAACAAACCACAAAACATCTTGTTTGAAGAAAATAACAAACACTATTACATGTGCTAAAAACTTTATACCCGAAAAAATGTTATAGGGATTTTTTGTTTGTCTTATCGATATATACCTGCCGCGTTTGATGTCCTTGTTATAAGCCACCCTGTGTAGATTATCTTTTTCTCTCGTAATGTAGCTGTGAACTCGATTAAATTTATTTAGACAATTATTATAATATGGTGCTGAAATATTTAAATTTTTTATGTAGAAATACCAAAACGCGAAACAAAAAAAAATTTCAATATTCATCCGGTTCAAACGATGTACACCCTGGAAGGGGAGCAGCTGTCCCCTGGTTACGCCCTTGACGTGAAGACCCTATACGGCTATACGTTTAACTAATAGGAACCAAAATAAACAAAAGAATTGAAAATTCTATTGGGTTATTAAAATACAAAGGACTATGTATGCGCATTTTAAATGAGTGTCCCCAAGGGCGTATTTAGGGGGGTGCTTTTGGGACAAAAGCACCCCCCAAGACTTCATATTAGTATTTTTAAGTTTTATTGAGATAACGAACAGAATAATTATTAAGAAAAACCATATTCTATTATTCACAATTCTTCTAACTTCTTTTTACAGTTTTACCTATAAAAATGGTGAGAAACTCCAGATGTCAGTAATCCCTTTTTGAATATAATTGAATAGTACTTTACTTAAGAAATAGCAGGTAGGTATCTCCTTATACAATCCCCTTATACAATGCCTTATGTGCTCAGTTAACCTAAACTTCTTATAATATTTATAGACAAGCTGTAAATTATCTCTTTGCCAGTTTTCCAGTTATTTCTAATGTTGCCCTGGGAATCTTCCAAGAATCTTTAATTTGCAAATTTCAAGTTTGACAGAGTAAAGTTGAGTTCCACTTTACTTCATTGATAAAATGTGGTAGTGATAATAGTGGTAAGTACTATAAAAAGTAGCAGGTCATAAAACAGTAGACATAGTGAAAAGTTTTCTTGTTATCTAATGTTATTGTGTTGTCAGTGGTGTCTATTTTAAAGCGGATTTCTGTGAAAGACAAAACGCTAAGCGCATGCTGAAGATTATTCTCGAATATCTTGCTACATACCATTTCTTAATCAGGTCATTGCTCAAATGAATGATCGTTTTATAAAACATAAAGACATTTTAAAATCACGCTCATGCCTTATTCCCTCCAATATAGAGCACAGTAATTATAATTCTCAACTTTAGAAATTTCTGCACCTATCAGATTTTTATAGAACAGATATTGATTTTAATGAGAAAATTCTTAAATCAGAATATAAGATATGGGTAAAAAGGTATCAAGACTTAGAAACGAAACCTATAACAGTCATTGATACTTTATCAATATGTGATCCTATCCTCTACAAAAACATCAACACTCTTCTTTGGATTGTAGCAACATTGCCTGAAACATCTTGCTCTCCAGAAAGATCATTTTCATTTCGTAAATATATCAAATTATATTTAAGGGACTCTATGAAGGAAGAAAGATTAAATGGGTTAGCTTTATTGTATATCCATTAGGGCGTTCCTGATAATGGTAAAGAAATTATTATTATATAACTTTATAAATAAATTCGCCAGTACCACATGAAGGTCATACTGAAAAAATGATGGAAAATGATTAGTAAAGTTTGTAACGTTAATCTTACACAAAATTTTATTTGGAGAATATCTGTTTGGCTTCAAATGAAATCAATTTGTCGTGAAAATTTATAACTGTATTCTATGTACGTCCCATGTACGAATTAACAAAGAGCCCACGGTTGGCTTAAGCTTGGGACGATGCTTATCAACTCTGGTACAAGCCTAAAATCCAAAACTGGCCTATTGCTGGGCTAGAATCGGGATGATAACTTCGTGCCAAGCTTGTGAATCAGTCCTGGCCCGATTAGTGATATATCTTGGTTCAATAGTGCAGACTAATACAGTGCCGACTTTAATACTGAGTCTTGGTGCAAAGTAAATAACCAATATTGGACCACTCTTAATATTAATATGGTATCTAGCCTGACAATCCGTGATAGTGTAGGATCGGAACCCAACGGTAGCCCCGAGTTATTACTGACCATTGACTATGAGACCAACTTAATATTTAATTAGAGTACTATAGCTCATTAAGACTTGTCTGAAATAACTTTGATGTAGAAAACAAATTAATGTAACGAGTGCAACGCATTGTCTGGTCCGGCCGTCAATGGGTCGTGGAACATTCCGGAGCGGCAGCGCAATGCACTCGACCTTCTAGTGTATTCTAGAAATACATGGTATGTTCGGGCGATTTCTGGTGCGTTTATATGAGGATATAAAAGCGGATTGCGGATAAAAGAGAGGCAGTCAACAGCAAGTCATTAACTGTGTATTACAAAATAAATAGTGAATATAAATGTTGTATTAGAAATTCGTAGTCTGTAAATAATAGTTTTTAATGTTTTATAATCGTAGCGTTAATTTATAGTGTATTCATTAGTGTATAGAAATAAATATTTGTTTGTGAATAGACGATTTAAACAGCACTTGTATTATTATTTGAAAAAGAACGTTACAGTGGTGTTACAGGTGTGAGGTTTTTTTTAAAATAAATAAAATCGCGTAATAATTAAATAAAGTGCTGTGAGATTAAATTTTTAGTGTTAAAATTAATTTCAACAAACGATTAAAATGGGGATGAAACTATTGAAAGATCTCTTAGTAATAGATTTAAAACGGGAATTGGACGAGAGGGACTTGGATAGTAATGGAAAGAAAGAAGTTTTGATAAATCGGCTAAGAGAATGGCTTTTAGAACAGAAGGAAGATCCTGAAAATTACCGCTTCGAAATACCTGGACCCGCAATTGATACTAGTTTGTTGTTAAGTAAAATGAAAGAAGAGTTACTGGAAAGTTCTAGAAAGTCCGAAGATAATGTTAGAATGTTAAAAGAGGAACTACTGGAAAAGTCCGAAGAAAATGCTAGAAAGATGGAACAAAAAGTTTTTGAAAATTCTAGAAGGCTTAAAGAAGATTTACTAGAAAACACAAGATTGCTTAAGGAAGAATTACTAGAAAAGTCCGAAGAAAGTTCTAGAAGGCTTAAAGAAGAATTGCTGGACAATGTCAAGGTGTTAGAAGAAAAAGTTTTCGAAGAATTTTTGGAGAATACCAGCGCGCTAGGGCTATTGGAAGGCAGATTGGCGGAACAAGATAGGGTAATAAAAATGGTAGAAGAGAAAATAGCCCAAATGCAATTACCATCAACAGCTAAGAAAGACGACATAACCGATATGTTGGAAGATAGAATGAGGCAACTACGGTTTCCCTCAACTTCTGAGTTTAATGAAGTAAAGAAGCAAATTAAAGAAGAAAGGGGTCCTGCCGTAGGGATAAAAGTAAAACCACCCACGTTCGATGGAAAGATACCTTGGTCCACCTACTACAAACAATTTGAGGCGGCCGCGGGGGCCAACGGATGGACAGGCAAGGAAAAGGCCGTTTCTTTAACTGTGGCTTTGCGTGGAGACGCGTTGAACGTCCTGCAAACAATCCCAGCAGGACAGGAAAATGATTATCAATTGTTAGTGTCTAGATTGGAGATGAGATATGGAGACGCGCATCTTCAACAAGTGTATCACGCGCAAGTGAAGAATCGTATCCAGAAGAATGGAGAAAGCCTGCAGGAGTTTGAAGCCGATGTTGCGCGGCTTGTCCGATTGGCGTACCCTACGGCACCCGATTCATTTCTGGGACAGCTCGCTGTGCAGACCTTCATTGATGGGTTAAGAGACGGGGAAACACAACAATCATTGAGGCTAGCACGACCAAGAACAACTGATGATGCGCTTGCTCACGCCTTAGAATTTGAAGCTGCAAAACAAGCGTCACGAGGTCACGGGCGTGTTCGGGCCGTTGTGGAGGAAGAAGGTTCTAAAGATCACCTAGAGGAGTTAGTACTGAGAGTTCTTCGGAAGGAAGAAAGCCGTAAGAAGAATCCTCAAGAAGTTCGAGGGCCTCGTTGTTGGAACTGCGGCGAACAAGGACATGTAGAACGCCGTTGTCCCAAAATAAGAAAAGTACAACCGTCGGAAAAGTCAAAGGTGGTTGGCAAGAGGGGGCGAACGTTAACGGCGAGTGAAGATGCCCCGGAGATCACGATCCATGCCGTAACATCGAAGAATAGTAACGGCAGTTTGTTTGTAGATGGAAAGATTGCTAATCGAACTGTTCCACTACTTATTGATACGGGTGCGACAAAATCCATCGTACGCCCTGATGTTCTACAATCAAGTATTAAATTGTTACCGACAACTACTCAACTCCGTACAGCAACAGGTGAAGTGATACCAACACGCGGAGTGGTGAAGATGAAGATTGGCATTGGAAGTGAAGAACGTGATCATGAGGTGCTGGTAGCCGATATCACTGATGACTTCATCTTGGGAATGGACCTCCTGAGAAAATTTGGTTTTACGTTGGATTTGAAAGAGGGTGTTTTGAAGGTCGGTAACGAAGAACTTCCGTTGCACCCACGAGAAGATCCGGTTGTAAGGGTTTTGCTGACTGAAGATGTGATATTGCCGGGTCAAAGCGAGATGGTTGTCGAGGCGGGTTTGGATGGAGATCTTCGGGTAGGATGTGTGCGAATGATGGAGCCTGTTTGTGATAAGAAGATCCATAGTGGCATACTGGTGGGAAAAGCGCTGATCAAGGTTGGAAAGAGAGTACCGGTGAGAATTATGAACGTTAATGTGGATCCGGTGACATTGAAGAAGAGTACCCTTGTGGGACAGTGTGTGCCAGTATTTCGAGTAGCCAGGTGTATGGCTGATGATCCAAAATCAGTGCCCAAAGACCATGGTGGAAAATTAGTGGGTATGGTTACTAGTTCGTGCGAAGACCTTAACAGAACGGAAGTAAAAGAGGTACAGGGTTTGATTCACCGATACCAAGATATCTTCGCTCTTGACGATAGCCAGAAGGGACGAACAAATATAGTAAAACATAAAATCAATACAGGCAACTCTATGCCTGTCCGTCAGCAGCCGAGGCGTCTACCTCTAGCAAGGCGAGCAGAAGCCGAAAAGATTATTACTGATATGGAAGAACAAGGGGTTATCGAGCCATCCAGCAGTCCATGGGCATCACCGGTGGTCCTGGTCAGTAAGAAGGACGGGTCAACGAGATTTTGTGTGGACTATCGGCAGCTTAATGACGTGACCAAGAAAGACAGCTATCCCTTACCACGCATCGACGACACGTTAGGTACCCTGTCTGGTTCACGATGGTTTTCGACTTTGGACTTGAAGAGCGGTTATTGGCAAGTTGAAATGGAACCTGAAGACCGGGAGAAGACCGCGTTCACTATTGGTTCCGGACTATGGCAGTTTACAGTTATGCCTTTCGGTCTATGTAACGCTCCGGCCACCTTTGAGCGTCTAATGGAGACCATCCTGAGAGGGTTGTCGTGGAAGACCTGCCTGGTATACCTAGATGATGTGATTGTAGTCGGAAAATCATTCAACGAACATTTGAAAAATCTAGAGGAAGTGTTCCGAAGACTACGTGGAGCCAATCTGAAACTGAGTCCGAAAAAGTGCCACATATTCAGAAAGGAAGTGAAATATCTCGGGCACGTCGTATCACAAAATGGGGTGGCAGCCGACCCCGATAAGATTCGTGCAGTTCAAGAGTGGCCAACACCGAAAGATAAACACCAAGTTCGTAGTTTTCTTGGGTTATGTACCTACTACAGGCGTTTCGTTCCTGGGTTTGCCAATATAGCGAAACCTCTGACAAGGTTAACTGAAGATGGGCGCCAGTATGTTTGGAGCGGAGAGTGTGAAACAGCTTTCCAACAGCTGAAGCGTGCCCTGACAACAGCACCAATATTGAGCTATCCACGGACAGAAGGGAAATTCATACTTGACACAGATGCAAGTAATCTGGCCATTGGGGGGGTACTTTCTCAGATACAGGATGGACAAGAAAAGGTCATCGGCTATTTTAGTAAGGTTTTGTCGAAAGCCGAAAGGAATTATTGTGTGACCAGAAAAGAACTATTGGCCGTCGTGAAGTCCGTTGAGCACTTCTACAAATACTTGTACGGACGGAAGTTTTTATTGAGGACGGACCATGCAGCGTTGAAATGGCTTCTACAATTCCGTAATCCTGAAGGCCAGGTCGCAAGGTGGATCGAACGATTACAAGGATACGACTTTGACACCGAACATCGAGCGGGCACTAGTCATCGAAATGCCGATGCTCTTTCAAGAAGACCCTGTCCAACGGATTGCCGTCATTGCTCTCGTTTGGAGGAGAGGGTTTGCCAAGTATTAAGGACTACCATCGTCAACGACAATTGGTTGCCGGAAGAATTGCAACTGTGTGAAAAAGACTTTGGAGAAAGTTAGGGAGCGTTTTTATTGGGTCAACTGTAAAGAAGACGTGAAGGAGTGGTGCCGGAAATGTGAACTATGTGCCACTGGTAATGGACCCTTGGGGAAACGAAGAGCACCTATGAGGCAGTACAATGTGGGTAGTCGTCTGGAAAGAATAGCCATAGATATTGCCGGACCATTTCCCGAAACCGACGATGGGAATAAATACATATTAGTGGCAATGGACTATTTTACCAAATGGCCAGAAGCATATGCCCTACCAAACCAGGAAGCTGCGACTGTTGCTGACGTATTAGTCAAAGAGTTTTTCAGTCGCTTCGGAGTGCCCATGGAGCTGCATTCGGATCAAGGCCGCAATTTCGAGTCTGTACTCTTTGGAGAAGTCTGGCGATTGTTGGGCATTCGCAAGACTCGGACCACACCGTTACATCCGCAGTCCGATGGAATGGTAGAACGCATGAATCGGACAATGGGCAAATATTTGGCCAAGGTCGTCTCCGATCATCAACGAGACTGGGACCAATACCTGCATCTGTTCCTGATGGCTTATCGTGCATCGGTCCACGAAACAACCGGTCAGTCACCAGCGTCTGTAATGTTTGGACGCGAGTTACGGTTACCGTGTGATCTGGAATTTGGGTCTCCACCTATAGAGAAGGAGGTAGCTGGGAATGATTATGTCATCAACTTAAAGAAGAAGTTGGAGAATATTCACGACCGAACCCGAAATAATAGTCGAATCGCGAGTGACCGGATGAAGGCTACGTACGATGTGAGAGCCCAAGAAGGAGGGTTTCAACCTGGAGAGCTTGTCTGGTTATACAACCCGCAAAGGCGTCGTGGCTATTCTCCAAAGTTACAGCGAAATTGGGAGGGTCCATACCAGGTGAAGAAACGAATAAATGACTTGATTTATCGCATCCAGAAATTGCCAAGGGAGAAACCAAAGGTGGTACACTCCAATCGTCTGGCGCACTATGAGGGAAATAATGACGCAGTCCCGGATCGGAAAGATGAGGCCGAGGTGGCTATCAATATCGTAAGGCCTGAAGATGATCAGCCAACCTTTAGAGAATTTATGGCTGCGTTCTCTGGAACTAGAAAAGCGCGATTCGGAGTCACGACTGAGATGCAACAAGATCTCTTCCGGGTCCCTGGTGATTATTCCATTGCCCACTGTGTCTCCGCGGATCTCCGTATGTCCAGGGGGATCGCAGTAGTGTTTAGAAATAAATTTGGACGGCTGAATGAACTTCGAGAACAAAATCCCTCTGTTGGTAAATCCTTACGCTTGCCTGATCATGACCGATCCATTTACTACTTGGTAACCAAGCAGTTTTACTACCAGAAACCGAGTTACGCCGACTTGTGGAGGGCACTATGGAATTTGAGAATCGAGTTGCTTACCAGGGGAATTAACAAATTGGCAGTTCCTAAACTCGGCTGTGGGCGGGACCAGCTGGATTGGAGAATCGTTAGAAACATGCTGGAAGTTGTCTTTAGAGGTACTGACGTCAAGATCTTCGTCTGCAGTTTTGACCCACAGCCCGCATTAAGGCCAACGAAGAGTGTAGACTGTTATTTCTACCGTAATGGAACGTGTAGTCGAGGTGAAGACTGTCGATATCGTCATGACCCATTTTACAGGAACCAGAGCATAAAACCTGTTCTGGGACAGAACAGACTTGAAGAGGGGGGCAGTGTAACGAGTGCAACGCATTGTCTGGTCCGGCCGTCAATGGGTCGTGGAACATTCCGGAGCGGCAGCGCAATGCACTCGACCTTCTAGTGTATTCTAGAAATACATGGTATGTTCGGGCGATTTCTGGTGCGTTTATATGAGGATATAAAAGCGGATTGCGGATAAAAGAGAGGCAGTCAACAGCAAGTCATTAACTGTCTATTACAAAATAAATAGTGAATATAAATGTTGTATTAGAAATTCGTAGTCTGTAAATAATAGTTTTTAATGTTTTATAATCGTAGCGTTAATTTATAGTGTATTCATTAGTGTATAGAAATAAATATTTGTTTGTGAATAGACGATTTAAACAGCACTTGTATTATTATTTGAAAAAGAACGTTACATTAATATGAAAATTCTAAATTATTACCAATTATTTTAATTCTGACTTTAACGAGACTGATTTTATATGAAATTAATAATATTTTAAGTGTTAAACAAATAAACTTAAAAAAAGTGGTTTAAAAAATCTACTTATTACTATTGGTAGTGTAATGTCTGGCGTGCCGGACTTTCACCCAAGCGGCCCTCGATCGACTCCCGGCGCCGGCAGATCTGGTTAAGGTTTTCTGCAGTTTTCCTTAGCTGTGACACAAATGTGGGATTTGCGCTGTTCCATCTGTAAGTCGGCTGCAGCCGCACATTTGGGCCTACATAATAATAATAATCGCCCCCTCCCTCCCGCACAAGCTTATAGCTTCTGGGGCCTTGGATTAGGTTATGGGTTGTAGTAGTTATTATTATTATTATTATTATTATTAAAAATTCTATTTATTCTTATTAAGGTAGCTTTTTTTAAACAAACACTTTTTATTTTCTAGACATGATTTTATTAATAATATTACGAAACGGTTAGACACACATATCTTAGAAACATAACCTTAAACGAAACATCACTAATGGTAGGCGGATGAACACTGACTAAGCAGTTAAAGGCTGCCACGTTACTTTTCTTTTCTGTTCTTGTTTCGAAGAAACGAAGAGCGCAAAAAAAATTGAAAGCTGAATTTAGATTTAGTAATAATAATTATAATCTATGTAGGTATTTTAGTTTAACTTTTCTCACATTTATCTCTGAATTAATTACTAGCTGATATAATAAAGACAGAAAACTTCAAAACTTTGATTTGGTAGAATAGGTGAAGATTGGCTCAAACTTGTTTCTAGGGTAAGAAACCAAGTCTAGAAACACTAAAATTGGTTGAAGCTTGGGTAAACAGTAAGAAACCGAGACTAGGACGCTGGAGGGTGGCTCTGACTTGGGCATAGGCTAGAGAGCTCAGAATTAGTACCGAGGCGTTGGTTGACCCTTGGGCGACGACAAAACAGCCGAAGCGTGGGATCCTAGGCTTGGACCAATGTTAAAATAACGACATTTGGTTATCCAATTATATTTAGCCAAGCTGGGGCCTATGGTCAAGACTGGCAGTTCCTACATGGGGTACGATCAGTTATATTTGGTACTTATAATTTATTTTATAAAAAAATCCTCAGCAATTTGTAGTATGGTTTTTGAATGTTGTATATCCATTCATTGCAGTAAATTAAAAAACAATAAATATTAAATCGTTACAAGAAAGTCAGTGAGAATAATTTAAGTTAAAAGTATTCTTCATCAAAGACAAAAAACAATAAGCACCCCCCAAAGTAAATTTCTGGATACGCCACTGAGTGTCCCTAATTATTACAATGAAGTTATCGGCTTATCGCTTCATTGCAGTCGGAATGATTTACTTATGAACAACACACAAAAAATACCTAATTTTATTTAAATTAAAACATCTGTCATAAGAGCTAGCAGTGGCGTGCCGTGAGAATTTAGGCTAGGGAAGCAACCACGATTTTAATTTTAGTATTCCTAGGTACAGGCACGAATCCACGGGGGGGGGATGTGGGAATTCCCCCCCCCCAATTTAGAAATAAGTATACATAGAATAGAAACAAATTATGTTTGTTTGATTATTATTTATTAAAACATTATTTTTTCAAACATTCCCACCTCAAAATAATTCTCTGGATCCGCCCCTGCTAGGTACAATAAAAAAACAATGTTATAATTATTAAGCTTAAAAGTTTTTCAAAAAAGAACTTTTACACTTTACACTTATGGAATTTGTGGACTATTATTCTTTATTTAAAAAAAAACTATTACTATTACTCGGTTTTCCGGCCTTTTTTAGCAAAATACCGGTGCAGGTTTTAATCTTTGTTTGTTAAATTTGAAAGTTCTGGTTTTGATTTGCCTTTCTTAATAATTTGTAATTTCTTTCCAAAACTGTGTGCAGAAATTTCTTTATTAATAACTTAATAACTGAACAAAAAAATCGTCCCGATTCGGATGTATCGAAAGTACTCGAACCTTCCACCGAAGCAGCTGAATTTGCAGTCATGACGATAATGCAATTTTAAAGTTGCATACAGACCAAACTAAATATAATTATTTGTCTTTAAAATAAATCCAACTTATAGAAATTGAAATAATAAAATGTGACAAAATACAGTCTCATTCGCAGATTTACATTACTTAAGTAACATTAACTTTAATAAGCACTAAATCGAACAAATAACCAAATTATAATAAATAGGCATTTGGGCACGAAGCACACTAATAATAACGACCAAACAATATAAACCGCATCGTCTGTTATCACCACGCCCGCTAATCAAAGATCAAGGATAGGAGAAGAGCAGTTATAAGCACCGAAATCAGTGCTTATCTGCAGTGTATGTAACACATTTGAATCGGTATTACCTTTCCGTGCAAGTTTAGGGAGCCTAATTTAAAATAGTACTCTAAATAATTATACTTTTTGCTGTACGGAATTGATATTAATATTAATTGATATTAAATATTACAAATTTAAATAAACGATAACCATAATTTTATAAAAATATTTTTGTTAGCATTGGTTTTTATTTTTAATAAATTCTCAAGGGAAGCGTTGCTTCCATTGCTTCCATGGACCGCACGCCACTGAGAGCTAGATAATAAATGCTGGTTTCCTGATAAAAGATAACACGTTTAAATGAACCGCATCTGCATAAAAAAAAGGAAACCAAAACCAATGAACTTATTTATAAACTATATTTTACTCAATGAATGGATTATTTAATATCATTTATAAAAAATTAAAACCAGAGTAATAAGAAATTGAGAAGCGATAAAAAAAGAGAAAAATGTGTTAAATGGTTATTTCCCTTGTTGGATGTTTATTATTCTTTTCTGCCACAAGTTCATCGAAATTAAAAAACTCAAAGCACGTGTTTTTTTTATGTGAAACACACAATAAACCGGTTCATGTATGTGTATACATGCGACTGCGCAAATCGGATTCAACAAACCGGCTTAGCAAATCCTACCTCCAACTCTGGCCGATTTCGACTCATGTTCAATAGATACAAAATAGCCCTCTGCAACGGATTCGTTAGTGAATGCTGTCAGTTTGAGCAGGCCGCGTGTTTGTGTGTTGTTTCTATATTTTGTGTGTACACGATAAAAACAGTTGAATAAATACTGAAAAAGGGGAAAGATGCGAAAACAAAACTTTTGCGATAATCGTACTCGATTGGTGATTGGTTCGTTCTGTGATGATTTGTTTTTGGAATTTTAATAACACGTTTGGGTAAGTGGTAAATTGTTACCTTTTACTAAAGCGAGTTTGTTTGGTTTTAGTTGAACCGAAAAAAGCGGCTTTTTATTCTTGTTTATAATTTTAGCTATTTTAGTATTAATTGAATTTTTGATTAACACGCGCGCTATGTGTTGCACCGGGATGTAATAATTTGGTAGAAAATTGTGTTGATTCTTTGAGCAAGCTCTGCAATCAGGAAATTTCACATTTCATTTCCATATTCGTGATAGATAAACTTTTTAAGTAATTCCGGATTCTCGAAAAACAAACTTTCAAAAGGTAGGTACAGTGGCGGATTTAGGCACAAGCGCTTGAAGCGGCCGCTTCAGGCCCCGCAAGTCAGGGGGCCCCGCCGGGACACCGCACTGGACACGCGATAAATAACAATTATTGGCGTGGAATTCACTTTCTCGCGAAAAGTGAAACAAAAACGGATTTCATTCATATCGTTTGACACATTATAGTTTTCTACGAAAAGGCAAGCATAAGTAAAATATTGTAACGAAGTATACTGTTTCACAACAGACTTGCGAGGAATGTATTATCTCTGTCGCTCCGAACACTTGCTTTCTCGCACAATCAGCATCAGCGCGGTCATCAGACTACTATGATGACTATAATTTCTTGAATTAATGGTTTCTGATAAGACGTTCGATGAAGGGGAATTTTACAACGCTTTTCAACGGGTAAAATTCCTGAATGACTTTTGTCAATTGTTTTTGGTATAGTAAAAGTAGAAAAGTTCCATTGTAAAATAACTGATTGTAAAATAAATGTATTTATGTCCGATTGCATTATAAAGTACTGTTTATTGTATTGTATTGCGCCAGTAAACTGGCTTATTATTGTACTCGTAAAATAAAGTGGTAGTAGTAAAATAAAGTGGTAGTAGTAAAATAAAGTATGACAACTGTATATTACATGTCAAATTTTCTTCTGTCAAGAATAGATGTCAAATTTATAAACTGATTTTTTTTTTGATAATTAGCCAATTTTAGGAATCGAACATAAAGCTTTGTATGCAACTCTTACATAATCGGACCTTATAGACGCGCCCTTTTTATAGGCCTTGCTCGCTTCGCTCGCTCGGCCATAAACGAGGCTTGTCTATAAAGTCCTACATTATGTACTTGTTACATAAATAGCTATTATGTCCTATTGCATTATAAAGTACTGTTTATTGTATTGTTTTGCGGCAGTAAACTGGCTTATTATTGTACTCGTAAAATAAAGTGGTAGTTGTAAAATAAAGTGTAGTATATTCAGTTTTCCAATGGCAACTGTATATTACATGTCAAATTTTCTTCTGTCAAGAATAGATGTCAAATGTATAAACTGATTTTTTTTAATAATAAGCCAATTTTAGGAGTCGGACATAAGGCTTTGTATGCAACTCTTACATAATCGAACTTTATAGACTCGCCCTTTTTATAGGCCTCGCTCGCTTCGCTCGCTCGTCCATAAACTGAACTCATCTATGAAGTTCTACATTATGTACTTGTTACATAAATAGCTATTATTTAATATTTATTAGTGCGTATAATGTTAATTAACGAATAATAAATCAGTTATACCAAAAACCTAAAATTATACGATTAAGTACTATGCCGGCAGAAAAATTTCACTCGATTTTCTTCATTTTGTAAACGGTCTTACATCCAGTGGCAAGTTTTACTTATGTCAAATTGTTATTTTTCTTTTAATGACATATGTCATAAAGTACAATTTAATAAAATACGTAGTTTCTAAATCAAAATGATGTGTCTTGATATAAATTCTTTTTTATATTAATAATAAAATCAGCCAATATTATTTTATTTCTATTGAAATAGTTATTTTTGACGCGCCTATGATATTGTGTCATGCCATGAAAAGTCTTTGTTACTCCTCTAAAATTTAAGAAAAATCAGCCTACTTGATAAAAATCGTGCGAGATTTTCCTGCCAGAACAGTACATATGTCGCAGGAAGATAGTCAAATTCGGAAAACTAACTATCTACCTAGTCATTTACTAAGTGACGGGGCAGATAGTAAACCGAACATAAATCTATACGATTTTGTTATATGCCTAGGTATTTACTAAATTAAACTAAATTTACTAAATTAGAACAGGCAGTTAGTAAATGGCTTAATGTGCTGTCGGCAAATTAGGTAATAACATGCACATTTCTTCGTAGAACATTTTTTTAGATGAACACTTGGAAAATCTTTACCCTTGCCTAACGAATGTTCTGCAAAAAAATGTGGATGTTATTACCTCATTTGCCCACAGCACATGAAGTCATTTACTAACTGCCTGTTCTAAACAACGACATTTAGTAACCTTCATTCAATGAACCCTCTTCATGCCTAGGCATGAAGCAAAATCGTATAGATTTATTCTCGTTTTACTGTCTGTCCCGTCACTTAGTAAATGACTAGGCAGATAATTATTTGCCGGATTTGACCACAGATTAAACTTTACAGATGCGAAGCTCGCCTGGTCCCGCCAATCCAAATTTATATAAGCATGCGTGAATCCACCATTGTTTTAGTAGTATTTTAATCAACCTAACTTCTCTGCTTGTTTATATTTTGCGCGTGTGTTTTTGTTGCGTTCAGATATTTTGAATTATTTTGTTAGTACTTTATATATTTTTGCATTAATATTTGATTTGACATTGATATTATGGACATAATGTTACCTTTCTGCACTTACCGATTGATTTGTACAATACAGTATCCATATAAGTATAATTTATTATAATGTTAATAAAAAGTTTTCGATTTTGGTAAATTGTTTATTTTTTTATAGTTTATTATTTTTTGTTTTATAGACCTTAATTTATGTTGATCCTTGGGGGCCCCAAAAATTTGTAGCGCTTCAGGCCCCTCAAGTGTTAAATCCGCCACTGGGTAGGTATGTAATATTCGGAAAGTTTTCGATAGTTACATAGTTACTACCAACTATTATAGTTTCATGCAATTATTTAGTGTTTCCGTGTGATATTTCGTATACGGATAATAAGGGAGAATTTCAAATTATTAAAACGGTATCGCATGGCAACCACCAAGCCACAGGTTGTGGTAGAAATAAATGGATGTTAGTTATTGATTTAATAAAATCAAAAGTTCCCGTGCGTGTAACTGCAGTAGGTATCACCATCACCCACAATAGGATATTGTTTGAAAATTTATAGGCTGAAATTTTCGCATGATTAATCGTCTTTTCGATAGAACATATTATTTGTATAGAATCAACACGAAAAAAAACTATTTCGATCGATTTCAATTAATTAGAAACTTTTTGAAACTTTTTCGGAACTCAATATTTACTTCAATTAAAATAGGAATTTATAAATTGGTAAGCATACATTTTCAAAATCAAAATATAATTAAGTAGCCTATAAACAAGGCCAATAGTTGGTAAACAATGCATTCAATCGGTATGGGAAAACAGTTATGTTTAGCTTTTCATCAAAGCATTCAAGCATTTACAAAATCATCGATTACTATTTTTGGTTCAAATAAGTGGGACATTGAAGACTTCACGATTAATCTTATGTTACACCTGTTAAAAGAATTGTACAAACTCGATTTATAAAGAATTTATACATTTGCTTAAAGTAAAAGTTAAAAGTCTACTTCTTGTGGTTTACTTTTCTTATTAAATAGCTAATGCTGTATGTAGAGAAAGCAAGTAAGCTTTTGATTTATTTTTATGCACCCTAGTAGCTGTAACAGATATTCCATAAGACGAACACACGAGACAAGGCCGTATTCAAGGGGCGAGTTTAGAGGGTCTTAACTCCCCCCCCCGAAACTAAACTTAATACTAATAAAATGACAACTAAATAAAATTATTTTTCTATTTTGCTTCCCCCCGAAAATAAATTCCCCCAGAACCCCCCGGAAATAAATTTTTGGCTACGGTCCTGACACTAGGGATCGTCATCACCCACCACCATTTATACCAATTTATGGGTATTGGCTACTCTCTGGATGGATACTCTCCAGCTTTAGAGCTGTTATCCCCGATATTTGCTAACAGAATATTTCATCTGATGTCTTCGTCTTGACCTTTTATGCATCTATGTATGCTACTGCTGGATTACACTATTCCATCTCATATCAGTAAGACCTGCAAAGACACACTTCTTATAAATTTTAGGGAGCAATTGATTTCACTGAGATTTTTTTACGGTTTGGCTAACAAAAGTATGCATTCCATTATTCCATACCATGCGCAAAATCTGTCAGAATGTCACAATACACTTTAAAAGTATACAGATTTATGGATACTGGCCGCCCTCTGGATGGATACTCTCCAGGTTTGAAGGTGTTATCCCCAATATTTGCTAACAGAATATTTCATCTAATGTCTTCGTCTTGATCTTTTATCCATCTATGGACGCTACTGCTGTATGACACTATTCCATCTCATATCAGTAAGATCTGCAAAGACACACTTCTTATAGATTTTAGGAAGCAATGGATTTCACTAAGATTTTTTGGTAGGTTTTTGCCTTACAAAAGTATGCATTCCATACCATGCGCCAAATCTGTCAGAATGCAGGGATAGTTACAATACACTTTAAAAGTATGCAGATTTATGTATACTGGTCACTCTCTGGATCGATACACTCTAGCTTTGGAGGTGTTTGCTAACAGAATATTTCATCTAATGTCTTCGTCTTGATGTTTTATCCATCTATGTACGCTACTGCTGGATGACACTATTCCATCTCATACCAGTAAGACCTGCAAAGACACACTTCCTATAGATTTTAGGCAGCAATGGATTTCACTGAAATTTTTGTACGTTTTTGGCTAACAAAAGTATGCATTCCATTATTCCATACCATGCGCAAAATCTGTCAGAATGTCACAATACACTTTAAAAGTATACAGATTTATGGATACTGGCCGCTCTCTGGATGGATACTCTCCAGCTTTGAAGGTGTTATCCCCAATATTTGCTAACAGAATATTTCATTTAATGTCTTCGTCTTGATCTTTTATTCATCTATGGACGCTACTGCTGTATGACACTATTCCATCTCATATCAGTAAGATCTGCAAAGACACGCTTCTGAATGACATGCGACCATACCTCATTTTTATTTGAAAAATTTTAAATCTTTTTTACAGAATCAACTATATCATACCTAGTACTGTAATTTGTTTCAGAATTGTGGCTCATTTAGAAATTGTCTCTGTTTTTCTATTTTTTGATCCTGAAGATGGCTTTTATTGGAGAAGATGGCTAGAAACTTCATTCATAACATTTGATAGGCGAAAGTGCAATAGGTTTATAAATAAACATCACTTAAGCTTAATGTAAACTATTAGTATAGTAAACGCAGCTAATGTAAACAAGAGTAAAAAATATCCTTAAACCAAAGAGAAAGCATGCATTCTCTCACCATTAAAAGTACAAGAATAAATATTATTAACCAACCGCAAACTGTCTTTTACTCCACCCCAAACACACAAGATAAATATTACATGGTCTAATAATATGTAATGCTATCACAATCTTATTTCACATCGCTTGATGTTCTATACAGTTTTCGAACATCCAGAACCTATAAATTGTCCTGACCATGGGTATCGCCAAAAAAATAGGGAGGGCAGATAGACAAAAAAGAGTATATATTAATAAACATACACCATATAGGTTTTCTTATAATCAAGTATTGACTGCATATAAAAATTTTATTTTCTGTTAATGAACCAGGGGGCATGCTCATAGTCGGGAACTATGTCTTTTGTTTTTTGCGAAATGCGATTCCCGCAATGTACTGTTACCAGAGACTCTTATCACTATATATAGATGTTGTAGTTTCTGAGCTAAAAAATAGTTACGGTTCAAATTAGCCCCCTCTTTACCTACGGCATTATAAACAGTAGAAAAGCTTTTCAATATATCTATAGGCATTCTGTCGTCTCTAACCATGTTTATATCTTATAAACAAAATTTCGTTCCGATAATATTCTCTTAAATCTTTTTTTTTAAATGAATTATTTTAAGTCACTGTGTACAATATTTTAATTCTTTTTAAATGACAACAATGAGATATAGTGCAACAAGAAGTCATCCAGCCTGCGTGTTTTGCGACTCACTCTGCCTTATTCCCCAAAATTTCAAATAAATATGACATGTACGTACTTCCCATTTGAGTAATGACACTTTTTCTCTAATGCTCGTGACCTCATCTGCCTTTGCAATTCTTAATCCATATTATTCTTTGTAAGGGTCTATGTCTTAGCTTTGTATGTCAACAGCGAAAGTATACTTCCAGAATACCCTTGATTTCAAATGTTCTGGAATGTTCGGGTTATTTAGTATAAATCTTAGTTTTCGAAACGTTATTCATCCAGTTCTGATCTGCGTATTATCTGGCTCAATTGGTTTTCTTTTCCGAGTTTTAGAAATAGTGGAATTGATTGCTCAAAGTTTCTATTTCTGATCTGTATGTTTAGATGCTTCTCTGTGTTTGTCATAATTTTTCTTTGTTTACTTTGATAATGCCCACTTTACCTATTTGTACTTTGTTGTCAGCATTAGATTGATTGTTCATTCTTTTTTCATTAATATCAATACCTACTCTTTTCTTTCCAGAACAACTTTCCTTACATTTAAAAAACCATTAGAATGCTCGGTTGGTCAGCAACCGTACTTTATAACGGTATGTATCTTCTCAGTAAGTTGAAAAGACCTACCTGAAAAGAGAATTTTTTTGGAGATTTGGATATGTTTCAGGAAACCAAACAATTGGAATTTTTCAATCTACTGAATCTACGCGACGAGATTTTCTATTCCAATCGGACATAAGACCTATCCTAGCAGATTATAACCGAAAACCTTGTGCTGTAAAAATCTTCGGTGATCGGTTTTCGTAACTATTGGTGGTATTTCGATTAGCACCTTTGCAATATTATTGTTGATAAGTGTTGAAAGACATTTTCTAGAGAGAGAGAGTAAAAAGTTTTGGAGAGACCGTATCCCTTTGCCAGACTCCTCTATAAATACGTGCAGGCTTACCTTTGAAATGTAGCTGTAAGCAATTCTACAGTCTTGGAAAGCTTCTTTTACTGCCCACCGTTCGAAATAGGCGTTGGTCCAAAATTATTCCAAAGTTATGGTCAGATTTAGTTTCGATATGTATTTTCTCTAATTTCGTGACATAAATTCATTGTGTTATTTACCAATTTAGGGAATGATTCCAAAAATGGATTAGGTGTCAATGAATGATCTCTAATTAGTCCAAAATTATGACATGAGTTTCTTTTCTGGATTTTATCGTATAGTTAATGTTTTGTCATTATTCAAGTGAGGGTATGTATGGGTTGATTTGGATAATATATTGTATGTGAGCGAATGGTCTTTAAATAGGCCAAAATTATAAAATGGGTATTTCCTCAATTTTATTTTCTTTAATTTTTTTGTTATTTATGCGAGGTAGTATTCTATTTAGAAGCTAATTTTGATAATTAAATTATAATCCATTTTCGAAATCAATTATTTAATTAGTTCCAAATTATGACATGGTTTTTTCCAGAATTATCATTTTTAATTTTGTGACATTATTTATATGGGGTAGTTTTCTATTTAGGGGTTGATTTTGAAAATGGATTATATGCTAATGAATAGTCTTTAATTAGTCTAAAATTGCGGCACGGTTTTTTTTTGTTCTTTATGATCTTTAATTTCATGACATCATTTCATGGGGATGATTTACTAATTTAGGGAATTATTTACAAAATGGGTTATTTACTAGTGTATATATAGTCTTTAATTAACCCATAGTTATGACTTGGTTTCTCAGGTTTTTACTTATTTAATCTGGTGACGTTATTTATGGCGAGAAATTTACAGCTTAGAGGATGATTTAAAAAATAGGTTTTGAGCCAACAAATAGTCTATAGTTAAGTAATTCAAGATTACAGCATAGTTTCTTCAGATTTCTACGTATTCAATTTTGTTGTATTATTCTGAAGGGCTTTAAGGGTGATTTACCAGGTTATGGGATGATTTTTTTCAAACATAAGTTATACAGGGTGAGCTAATATAACTAGAAACCTCGTAATGGTGGTAGCTATAATGATTTAGAACATATTTTTCTTATCAACATGTGGTCTTCCTGCTAGTTTTCGGGAAAATCATATTTTAAATTTTAAGAACGCCCATTGTACCCACATTACATTACAAAAATCAAACAAGCCAAATAATTTTTTTTTAATTTTTCCAGAATTATGGCGCGGTTTTTTTCTGATTTTTGACATCTTTAATTCGCAACATTATTGCTTTGGGGTGATTTACCAATTTAGGGGGATAATTCCCAAAGTGGGTAATGCGCAATAGTAGGTGAATTTCAAAAAGAAATTATATGCTAATGAATAGTCTTTAATTAGTTCCAAATTATGGCCTAGGTTAAATTGACTTATTGTTTATATTTATATAGTGGAGTGCTATAGCTTGAGTTCAAGTCAGTGCCCTCGCTGTAGAATTTTCTTTTCTGATGATTTGGAGTTGGTTCAATTTTCTTTAAATTAGATTAAAATTATGGCTCTAAAATTTTTGAAATTCGACGAAGTAGGGGTGCTATATTGAAAACCTTTAACCAGTTTCCTTTGACTATTTTTCGAATAAGCTTTTGGTAAGATTTCGAAATTTATATTGATATGCAGAATAAAACCTTTTTTTCTTATAAAATGACCATTGAATATGAACATGATCAAATAAAATTTTTGCAGTAATTACTCGAACAGAAACCAGTTTGCTCAAGGTGTTAGAACAATCAACTAATTTATATACTGTAAATTATGCAAATTTTCGTATTTTGATAAATTATCCAAGTTATGGTAATGTATTTATAGATTCGTGTTAAATTCTGCCAACAAAATGGAAAAATTCAACAGACCTAAATCAAAGCTAAAAATAGATACTTAATTCTGAACATGTTCACAATATTTCATTTTCATAGACATGATGGCCCTAAAGCGCTAAGTTAGCAATTCTGTTCTAAAAATAATATTTTTAACTGTGTGACAATATTACCTTATAATATATAGATACAGTTAATTTCGTTGTATAAAAACCAATACAGATAAATAATAGATAAAAGCCTCATTCAAGAAAACAGGCAATATATTACAGTTGTATAGTATTTCTTTCTAGATGCCAAAGAATGTGAACCAGGAAAATACAAATTTCAACTTACTACATAGAACTACTACGGTTAGATAAAATAATGGAAATCTTCAAATTAATTAATATCCATAAACAAATAACTGACTAATAGCTAAAATTAAAATATTAAATAATACTTCTGGCTTTAACACTTCAAGGTTGCTTTTATATTCTGATGTTATAAAGCTTTTTTTTGTTGTATCCGATCTAATACATAATTTATCAACCTAAGAGTTGAAAACCCCAAAATTCTATCTTCCGGTTTTCGTAATACGTAATTTATCAACTTAAGAGTTGAAAAACCCAAAATTTTATCTTCCGTTTTCATAAAATTGCCAGTTTTGACAAACATTTAAATGTTACAAATCCTTTTGACACTTTTGTTGTGCCAAATTCTGGTATGGAACATTTCTAGATATTGCAAATGAGTTCTATTGACCAATCAGTTTAGGATAAAACTTGATAAAGCGTTATCCAGATTTATATAACTTTACACAATAGTATAATTGCGTTTTGACATAATGGAACATTGATTTCCATAGTGCAGACACTAAAAGCCTAAATACCGTTAAGAATTTGGTTATGATAAGGTAGAACATAAAAGGAAAGTTAATGCTCTATCAAAATTAATAGTCTTTGTACTGTTTCGTATTGTCTTATAGCAGTAACTATATAACCGTAACTGTGTCTGATTATCAGTACATAAATCTAAAATTAATTAAAAATAGAGTATAGTACCTACTACACTAATAGTACTATATCATCATAATATCTTTGTACTTGTTAACTAGCATTACTAGTGTAGTGCGTTGGTTAATTTACTGGAAAAGAAGGTTTCCGATAGAGGCTACGTTTGGCCGAAGTTGCTGTGCACGTATAAGATACGTACATCATATGATAGAGCTCATCCAGTAGATGCCAGAAAATATAGAACGTGTCACAGGTTCATAAAGACAAAAAAAACTCAAGCTACCTCTGCTCAATTTAACGGCCATAACACCTTTAACGTCTTGTAACTTGTTCCCGATATGAATATAAATTACAATAGTATGTCATCTACTCGTCGGGATCTATCCAATGATATACATCTTCAATATGCACGTTAACCTCGGTCAAAAATACTCTCAACCGATAACTCCTTTGTTATTAAAACTGCAATGATAAATCAAGGTGATAACAGTATACCAGCCAAAAATTGTTCAT
This sequence comes from Agrypnus murinus, assembly GCA_929113105.1. Taxonomy (NCBI): domain Eukaryota; kingdom Metazoa; phylum Arthropoda; class Insecta; order Coleoptera; family Elateridae; genus Agrypnus; species Agrypnus murinus. The sequence goes on along the minus strand of OV816025.1, from coordinate 128,273,082 downwards.
AATTTCTTATATTCCGGACTTAATTTTTAAGAGTTCGAGGATGTTAAAATTATTTTGCGAGTATTTACTAAAAAGTCTCTTTTGAATACCTACATTTTGGGCAGAAGCTTTTGGTTTCTCCTAGCTTACTTTTGGGCCTTTAAATATCGTTTTTATTAAACTACCATAACTAAGTAAATTTGAGCAGTCGAGGAAGTAATTTAGTTAGATTAAAAGGTTTCGCCAAACTAAATGAAGAAATTTTCCAGAGACGTCAAAATAACTTCTTGGGAAGAAAGGGCGGGGATCAGCTATGATTAGAAAACAATTTCTTAATATTCTAAACTCAATGTCACTTTTTCCCATTTGTTTATAGTTATGCCAGTTATGTGGTATAATCTAAGAATACTAAATGGTATTTCTTCATAAACGGCTTTGTTTTGAAGCTTCCAAAAGTTTTGTTAGATTTTGAACATCACTGTGTTGTTACGTGTCTTTCAAAAACTCGACAATATCCCCAAACCCTGTTCTTCCAGTGTTTATCTATTTTAACAGCAATATCTTTGCAGAAAACCGCTGAATATTTGATATATTATATTTCAATTATTAAATCACAGAAGTACAAAAACATTAATATCTAGCCACAATTCCCAGCCTATCTAACCAAACTGTCTACCGATTCTAACGATACAGATAGGAAAACTTTATAAAATCAATTCCAAATCAAGTTTTTTGTTGATGGAAATTGAAATTCCCGAAAATATTCATCGACAATACAATACAATATACATAGCACCCTCAGTTTCTGTATAGTATAGTACACTTGTTTTTTTTTAATTGGAATGTACAAATTCTTCCCAGGGAAGCGTTTAAACGTGTAAACGTTTGATTTTTGATCATTTAAACGTTTATTTTATTAAACGTTTGTTTCATCCCTATAAATTACCCAACTTTTTGAAATTAGACCATTTTTCATCGTTTTCCACGTGTACAGAAATCCCTTAGATGCATCCCAATTTAAATCAGTCTCAATTTCTCGGGTTGTATTTTGAAGCATTCCTCACTTACTGCACTACAGTAGCAGAATTCAAAAGTCGCATCCAACCCCTTCCCCCCGTTCCTGGGTTTCTATGTCGTTGAACGTTTTCTTCTTCCTTTTTTTTCGGCTTCTAAATTTCTGTGTCCAGTCTGTTACCATACATTTGTTGACGTTAAATTCATTCTTGCGCTACCAACCTGTTTTTATGTGGTCCCCGATTTGTTATTTGCCACAGTAAGTTGACCGGTTGCTATGACAACAAGAAAATAACAGAACTGTTATAATTCATAACGTGCCTGCGTGCTGTTATGAAAATAAATGAGTATAAAATAATTAAAATAGTTTTCATTGTGAACATACCGCAAGGTATATCTCATTTTACTTTTGTAATTTGGTGATAGCTAACGCTTACAATTTGACATTACAAAATTACAAACCTAAGGTTAGTATATTTTGCGGTATGTCCACAATGAACGTTTCGCAGTCAACATCGACGTCAAAGTAAAAAAAGAATTTATTATAAATACATTTGTATTTATTCTAAACTAGGGAAACCTCGTCAAGACATGACGGTCAAAAGCATTGAAAGATTTCCCTATATACAACATTCGTTGTGTGATTACAATCCTTTGTATTTTCGTAAGTGATTATTTAAACAAACGCAACCAAACATAATCAGTTGAAAGTTCTAAGCCTACCACTCCTCTCTTCCTACCTGACTTACCCCTCCACTCCGGTATATTCTAGAAATTTAGTTTTTGGTAACTCTTCATGGAAATATTTCATGAAACTTATTCAAATGGCAAATGTAAAAAAAAAGTTGATTCCCGTAGTGTTCCGTGGAACCTTGGGGTTTCGTGGAAATATTTTGGAGTTCCGCGGGACCAGTTGTAAGTCCTCTTGCAAAGCTTTAAACTTTCCTACAATAACGACCTAATTACTATTTATTTGTTGGTGCCTTTTGCTGACACAAATTGATGTGAAATACAAAAACAAATATCCAACAATAAACTGGATGCTACACAGTGAGAGCTATAATATAAAAAAAATCACGTAAATCGGTCCAGTGGAACTCTCAAACGAACTAGAACAAAAATAAGTTTTTAATACGCATATAGATAAAAAGTAGAAGTAGTGTTGACTAATCTACGGAGTTAAAATTTTAATATAAAAAATAATAAAGCAAAGCGGTCTTGTAGAACTTGTAAACAAAGTGGAACAAAAATATATAGATTAGTAAATAATAGTTGACCTATAATAATTAAAAATTATTATAGGTCAACTATAATAATTTGCAAAAGTATCTCGCGATGATTTGTTTTGTCCAAACAATATAGCTATATAAATAAGCAATTTTCATCATCTAGCATTTGAAAAATCTTTTTGCTTTCCATGGTTTTCAACTAATGTGGGTTCGTCTACGCAACTTGATAACAAATTAACCGTTAACCGCACGTGGTGATTGCAGCAAACTTTTATAATCGTGAATAGTTCTAAAACCTACCACCGTGCAAAGTGAGATGGCGCCCCAAAGTGAATGTACAATCCGTGCGTCTCAAGTTAAACATTTTATATTTATTTAAATTAAAAATAAAAACAAAAATTAAATAGTGTTGACTGATCTACACAGCGAAAGCTTGAATATAAAAAAATAATCACGCAAATCGGCCCAGTAGAACTCTCAAACGAACTGGAACAAGAATAAGCCTTGTGTTTTAAATATATAGATAGTGTCGTTAGTGCAAAAATATCATACGGTACTCATCGTTAAGTGCTTACCACAGATATCGAAAATTAAATAAAAAATAAAAAAAAAGAAACAACTTTTTCTCTATCTGTTATAAAACACTTACCGACTATTGCAGTTCTGGCGATAGAAACTTGATTGTCAAAATGCCATTTTGCTAACCTTGGCCTAAAACTGTAAAAATCATGAAATGATGATATCTATTCTGCCACACATATGTCTGAATTCCTTTACACTTCAATTTTATCAAGCGGAAAATTTGAAGAGCATTTTTTAACGCAAAATTTAGCATCTCCATACGTGTTAAAATGTTCAAACGGGATCTTCTTTAGAATGGGAGAACGTACTAAATATTTTGATTAATAGAATCTAATTTGGATATGTAAACAAATACAAAATTTTGCAATAACTCTAAATATATCCCAATACATAATTCATTAAGTAATCAGTTAATTGCACCTGCAGTTGATGTTTAAAATAAATATATGCAAATGTGTACAGTGATCTTGTTCCTAGTTCGTTGCAATAATTACTCAACAGTACTGCAAAATTAACCCTTTAACCATTCAGCAAATCATTTCTAATTATATAAATCAGCGTTAGAAATGAACAAAAGCGCGAATTACTAGAATCTCGGTCAGATAATGTAATAACTATTTACAGTTTAGGAATTCCGTAAGATTACCAATACCGTTGGTTTTATACACTTCCCATCTGTTTAATAATCAACAAAATGCAGAAAACGAAGAAAATAAGTCAGTGTTATATGAATAATAAATTGATGACCATAACTGACTACTGCAAGAAGCATTAAGGCCACAACTACTGGTGCAATTCAATCAGGAAACTGTTTCGTATATTAATTTATAAGTGTACAGTAAGGTAAATCTAATTTGCTACCCAATTTGTTGCAGTTTATCATGAAAAGAAGGATAATTGTTCTTTTTATCATTTACGTCCAATTAAATTCCATTTTTTTTAATCACAATTCCATTTTTATGGTTGGTCTCTTATCAAGAATGATTATTCCTAACCTAATTTTTTGAACTGTTTTTAAATTAAAGAATTTTTAATTATTATTAATTATCTTGTTTATTGTTTCCAGCCTTATTTTGTGGAACTCCATAATCATGAAATAAATAAAGATTATTAAAAGTTTCACAGTTTTATTAAAATATACCTGACAATATTGTTTCGACAGCTATGCTGTCATTATCAAAGGTAATATAATTATAAACAAACACGTCGCTAAGGTAGATACAAAATAGGTAACTAGATAAAATAATAATAATAATAAAAATTAATAATAAAAATCATAATTAAACATCTAATACTTCCAGTAACGGAGAATTACTGAGCTCAAGTTGTTCATTCATTAAAGGTACCCTGAGTTTGTGTTTGTATATCTCAAAGGCTTCTAAAATGTCTAATTTGCGTTTGTTATTACAAAAATGTAGGAATTTAATATTATTTTGAGGAGTCATTGTGTGATTTTGTTCTAAAAGGTGTTTGGCGTAATTCGATTTTTCAGGATGTTTATTTTTGTAATGACGTACGTGTTCTTTATATCTTATGTCAAAATTTCGAAGTGTTTGTCCAATATATACCGAACTACAAAAAGAACAATTTAAACGGTAAATGCCCGATTTCATGATATCATGTGTTCTGTCTTTAGCATTAAATAAGAATGAAAAAGTGTTAGTGTTGGTTTTAAATGTTATTTTATAATTGTTGGTTTTTCTTAGTATATGTGCAATTTTTTCTGATATTTTGCCAAAATATGGTATAGATATGTAATTTGTGTCTTCTGTTTGATTGTCAATGGGATATATTCTTTTGATAGCTAACCTATAATCTTTTTGTTTAATTAAAGTGTCAATCATGTTCGGATTATAATGATTTGCATGTGCTAGTTGTTTAATGGTTGATATCTCTTTGCTAAAATCTGATTTTGTTAGTGGAATAGTTAAAGCTCTGTGTACTAATGATCTGTATGCTGCTATTTTATGTGTATTGTGGTGACAAGATTCATTTGGTATTGTTATGTCTGTTTGTGTTGGTTTTCTGTATATGGAAAATTCAAAAAGATTGTCTGCGTTGATCTTGATATTTAAGTCTAAAAAGTTTATAGCCCTGTTTTGTTCTGTTTCTAGTGTAAATTTTATATTAGGATGGATATTGTTTATAAGAATTAAAAATTCATTGATAACCTCAAAAGAACTGTCAAAACAAGCTAAAATGTCATCAACATAACGAAACCAGAAGATAATGTGTTTAGAGAGGTTTAATTCAAATATTCGATCTTCAAACTTGTCCATAAATATGTTAGCTAATAGAGGACTTAGAGAATTACCCATAGGTAAACCATCTTTTTGTAAATAAATTATGTTATTAAAAGTGAAATAATTTTGACTTATACAAAGGTCAAATAATTGAATTAACTCTAACCTTTTAACTAATTCTATATTACTATTGATCAAGAAACTATCTAATAAAGGAATGCATTCTTGTGGTGGTATTCTGGAGAACATGTTGCAAATATCAAAACTAACAAGTTTTGAATGTGGTGGAAGATGTATGTTTTGCAGCTTATCTACTAATTCTAATGAATTTCTAACAGAGTATTTCGATTTGTAACCTATCGTGTTAATAATCTGGTTCAGTTTTTTGGATAAAATGTGATTAGGTGCATTTATGTATGATACAACTGGTCTTATTGGCATATTCTGTTTGTGCGTCTTGACTAATCCATACATTTTAGGTATTTGTGGGTTTTTATTAATGATTTGTTGCTTTTCTAATTCTGAAAAGCAGATATTGCAGTTTTCTAAACCTTGTTTTATTTCTTTTTGGAATTTTGTGGTTGGGTTTTTGTTTAACGTTTCAAAATTTTCTTTATTAATAAATTCATTAACTTTTTGTATGTAAATATCTTTAGAAAGAATTACCAAAGTGCTACCCTTATCTGCTTTAACAGAAATTAGATTGTTCTCTGTGATTTTCTGTTTTATAGATTGAAGAAGTGATATGTTAGATGTGTTGTACATTTTGTCCTGTTTCAAAGACATCTCTTTTAACAAATTCGAAATTTGGAATTTTGCATAGTTATTATGATCTTTCTTAAGTATAGTTTCGCATTCAACGGCCAATTTTTATTATTAATTTTTATTATTATTATTATTTTATCTAGTTACCTATTTTGTATCTACCTTAGCGACGTGTTTGTTTATAATTATATTACCTTTGATAATGACAGCATAGCTGTCGAAACAATATTGTCAGGTATATTTTAATAAAACTGTGAAACTTTTAATAATCTTTATTTATTTCATTATTAATTATGTTTTTATAATTGCAAATTATAGATGTTGATGAGCTAGTTGCGTAAAGTTTCCTATTTTTTCACCCCACACAAGTAGTATCGATCCATACCTGTAATTAATTATAATAATATTGTATATTTTAAGTATTTATTTGCCTAACCTTTTGGCGCACCCTATGTGATACAAGTAAAAAAAAAAATATGTGCAACCATCAAACGTTCACCTACCTAATTTCAATACCAAATGGGCATGGAAAAGATAAATTGCTTGGGATTTAGAAATTTCTAACGTTATCCAAAATACGTGTAATAGTTGCTGATGATGAGTCTAGAAATTTGTATAAAAAGCTATTTTTGTAGGTATACTTAAGTCGGTTTTGAAATGTCTTTTTCTCTTCACTTATAAAGTGTCAAGGTTTAAAATAATTAACTCTTCTCCCATGTTATGTTACACCATAACCTTTAAGTACATTAGTTCTCTCTCATATTGAATAATGTTATCGTCTGACATTTGATAGCGTTAGGTGATAGCGTAGTTAATACTTGTCTCTTTGGGGATTCATGTAGTTATGTGAGTCTAGTCGACTATGGCCTTTCAATGCTTTCTTTTACCCAATTCTTTTGAACAAACTTGTGGCAGTGGTTCTCAAACTACACTTTTGTGCATACAAGACACACTAAGTTGAGGAATTTACATTTACACTTTTAACGAAATCATATAAAAATAAGCGTAAATCGATATCTTTTATGAGTCGCAGTCTGGTTTATAAATGAATAAAAATATAAATAATTCGTCTATAGGTACTTAACGGAATGTCCATATGGAATATTACAAAATTGTATCTTTATTAGTTAACTAGAATACTGCCACTTATATAACTGTACTTTCTTATAAAATTTATAACATTTGTATACCTGCACAATTTATTAAAGTTTATAAGCAATATTCACTTTGTTAAAGGCTTATTTTCACATTTCATGATATTTTCTCTTGATAATTGTCAGAGTGTTGCTTATAAGTTTGATGAGCTGCGCGGTTCAGACCTGGTAGCTCTGCTGCCCAATTGTATATTGCTATGTGAGCAGAAGCGATTTCAAAGCGGGGATACTACGACAATAGCATACAGTCAAGACTCTTCTTATTTGGTTTTCTCTTTTTTTTCTTCACATACCTACATATTTGGCTTTTCAAATTTTTCCGGTATTCCTTATCATTTATTTGTTCCTGTGAGTTTACTCGAGGGGAAAATCGGGCGTCCTTTAGCCGAAGTGCTAACAGGACCAGGTACACACGGAAAGTACCGTCAATGTATTCACCTCCCCCGAGTCCCCCCCTCGTCAGGATTGACATACAAGAACCTGTACGGGAATAAGCACCCCAAGACTGTCCAGTGTAATCAGCTGGGGACACTGTGTAACTATAACTGTGTAACTATAACTCGTTACCCAGGTCGAGGCCGACTTTGAAATGCGCCCATTTCTCCGTCTCCAAGCAAACAGTATACTGTGCGGTTAATTCTACAGAGCTCAATTCGCATATCATCAACAACAAGAGCAATTCTACAAATTGTTAACAAAAAATCAACACAACAACAAAACAACAACAGGCAATTCCTCACATCAATATAATACAGCAATTCCACCAATTGCTAACATCATTATAAAGTCAATATCACGCATTCGCCAACAATCACAATTCAAGCAACAACTCACGTTTCCAAATGATAAAGACAAAACAGGTTCCAGTACTTCTAAGTGCCGTATAACAAACAGTAAATATTAGCATTACGCATCTGCAGTTTTGGTCCCAATACAGAATACACGCACTACACTCGAAACCGCCGACCATTCGCCCAACACTATCAGAAGGCAACTGTCCCTTCTGACATCATTTAACCGATCCCTACCCTAATTTTGTATACTTTTAAATATATGTTTCTACAGCCTCAGACGGTGTTACAAAAACTATTAAGACGTAGGGTCAGAGGGGTGACTAATTTATGGCTACATGTTATTTTGTATTCCGTAAATACATTTTAGGTTCCTACAAAGAATTCAAAACGGAACTTATTTAAGACATTACCTATTATCATTTACTATAAATTAATCACTAATGAAGCTAAATTCTCATACAGAAAATAAATCTCCCACATATGCAATATGGAGTTGAAAATTCCAACATTTAATTTCAATTTCAAAATAAGCAATTTGAAAAAAATAATAATTATGAGCAACCTAAAAATATAAATCCGAATTTCTAACTTCGTTCTCCCTAAAAAAAATTTTATATAGTAGTTAATAATAACCACAACCTTACGATCGCTGAGTTTATATAACTCCAATTTATATAATTTAGTACGTAACATTTCTGTTTCCTTTATAAATCTCTTAAAGAGCTTTAAACGCAACAGGGTTTCAGAGTTTATAAACAATAGTAACATAAATATTTTCTATATACCCACACTATATAACCACACTTTTAGTGATAAAATGTAGTTTTTTTAATCTGTTGCAGTGTTGGTATTCAATCTCGCAATCATATATTTTTTCTCTTGAAAACGTGTTTGTAATAATATTATATGGTTCTACTTTCTGACCTCTAAAATTCTTAGTTGACATTTCATTTTGCTCGTTTAATAAAGTAATAATAATGGACGTGCAATTATGAAATTTATTGTGGGGAATTATCTACTCCAAACATGAACTGAACAATTTACCTTCAAAAACTAAAACATTTTATTAAACACTCATTAAAAAAAGTTCCATAAAAGTGTTAATGCCCTATATATAACACTACGTTAATAGAATGCTAATTTTCAGTCCAACTAGGTTATAACAAGTTAAATATTCAACTTTAAATAAATGTCCCTTAAAGTATCTCATTTCATTTTTGTATAATATACTGTCGTGGCGGAAAGCAACAAATACTCTTATAAACACTGGAAACTGTATTATCACTCATAACTAAATTTAAGTAACTCTATATATCTTTAAGTCATATAACATTACTGAAAGTGTTGTTATTGGAGTATTTTGATTTTAATGTTTAAATTTTCCGTTGTGTTCCAGTTGTAAACTAGATCATATGTGCAAAAGATAAAGAGAAAGAAATATTGTGTTTTTTCTACAATGGATTTTGTAAACAGTAAAATGATAAGTAAAAGTCTACCGCATTATAAACTTGTGTTGTATATAAAGATGACAACCTCAATGAATTCTAGTCTTTCATCTTTTGTGTGATATTTTGATAATGTCTTTAAAATTCCACAAACGAAAAACCGGAGCGTATGCTATCTTCCTTGCAATTGGTCCTTCGGCATGGGAAAATGAGAGGAAGAGGAAAAGAGATTAAAGGAAAAGCTTTCGAAACTTCTTGTTGAAATGTACTGTGCTGTGTTTAACTTCTCTCCAAATTATGAAAAATAAAGCATATAACATATTGCAATCATATTTTGGTATAGTATCAAGCATTTATAATAGCTATTTACAATCGAATGCGGTAAGTCGAATTTTAAAGCGCGTCAAAGGGCGAGTGCCTTATTAGTTGGAGCGCATCTGATTTGCATAAAGTTGTTTGGTCGACAAGCTTCAAATAATAACTAGGGAAACCTCGTCAAGACATGACGGTCCAAAAGCTAATTTATTGAAGGATTTCCATAATATCGTTCGTTGTGTGATTACAATCCTTCGGGTTTCCAAGAGTGATTATTTAATAATAACATTTATTAAATAAACGCCATCGAACAAAAACAAACTAAGCTTACCATTCTCAGACGAACTTTTGAACGCGTTATTTAACGATCACCCCCTTACCCTCCACTATCAATCACGACTTATCTTTTCTTCCTCCTTTAGTTACCCCCGTCTTACTGCTTTTTCCGTCTTGCCCCTCCGACTTAGCTCTTCCTCAACTTACCTCCCGGTTTACCTCCGCCCGACTTATCTCCCACTCGGACTCATCCCCCCGACTTATTCTTATAAAATTCTGCATTGAATTCATATATCATATATATGTAATTATGTATACTTAATATACCAGCTTTCAAAACTTTGTCGGTTATTTTGCCCATGCTCCTTAAGAAATAAAACATTAGTTCTTAGACATTCCTATTCTACTTTTTTATCAAATATCCCAATCTGCAAAATTTAAAAATTTCGAAAGAACGAACGCACAGAGACAGACAAAAATATCAACTTTTGTGAAATGTGAAAATGCTCCACAGCAAATACTGTGAAACTCGACTGAGAACTGCTGGCGGCATAGTAAGCAGGTATAGGTATAGGGAGGATGTTTAGTGCCCAAACGTGAGGAAGCAATCGGCCTTGGGAATATTGAAATGCATCGATTACAAATATTGCTTAAAAATTGAAATAATTAAAAAAATCACAAAACTGAAACTTTACCGACTAAAAAAAGGACGGTTTTCAAAATATAAAAGTTAAATAAAGATAAAAAGTAAGTTGTGTTGACTAATACCTAGATTAGTAATCGTCAATAGTTCTAAAACTTACCACCGTAGAAAGTGAGAGGGTGCCCCAAGTGAATGTCCGATTCACTCGACTCAAGTTAAACATTTTATATTTATTTAAATTAAAAATATAAACGTTAAAAAATATAAAAATTAAATAGTGTCGACTAATCTACACAGCGAAAGCTTCAATATAAAAAAAGAATGACGTAATTCGGCCTGGTGGAACTCTCAAATGAACTGGAACAAAAATAAGCCTTGTGTTTTAAATATATAGATTTTTTAGTCAGAATTGAGGTTAGGTTTTAGATACTTACATAAGTATTAAATTCCATAAAACTTACTAGTAAATAGAGCCTAAATATTTTATCAGGGCTTAGATGCCATTTTATTTGAATATTTTAACGATTCTCTTCGTATTGTCGACATTTGGCATTTGAACGAATGACATTTGCAGTTTTCTAACGTAATGACGGTGTAGCGATTTCAATTTTAAATTTTTTCGTTAAATCGAGAACTATTTTTGAAAATATGAATATGAAAACATTTTAGGTAACAAGTATTTTGTTACATGAACTTAATTATGGCAAGGATAACTATTTTCTTAAATATCTCTAACCGCCCAGTGTTTTTGTGATTTTACCGCATTTTCTACCGCATGGTGTATAAAGATCAAGCTACCTTTAAAGTATGGACAACTGTCATATACGTTTTTGCACTCCGTAGACTAAAAGTGCCATTTTAATCTTCCGTTTGAAAGACTAAAGTGTCACTTTTAGTCCCGGAGGGATTAGAATTACTTTTTGCACTCCGTAGACTAAAAGTGCCATTTTAATCTTCCGTTTGAAAGACTAAAGTGTCACTTTTAGTCCCGGAGGGATTAGAATTACTTTTAATCCCGGAGGGATTAAAAGTAAAACAAATGTTAATTTAACGTCGAAGTTGGCCGCGAAACAGTCATTGTGAACATACCACAAAACGTGCTAACCTTACTTTTGTAATGTCAAAGCGTTATCATATGTCACACATTTACACAAAATTACAATAGTAAGGTTAGGTGTGTTTGCGGCATGTTCACAATTAACGTTTCTGGAGGGATTAAAAGTAAACAAACAAATTAATGTTACTATGCCAACTAGTTTATTCAAAATACTAGTTTAACCAAATTCAAAATACAATATGAGTTAATTATTGTGATTTATATGTACAATGACATAGACATAAGCACAATTAACAAAACTAAATAGTCAATCTTCAGGTTTATGAAATAATGTGGAAGCTGTTAGATTATCCCACAACCTTCACTTCTTCAAGTACAATCGGGATGTCAGGTTGTTCGTAGATGTACGGATAGAGGAATTTGTACCAGATCAAATTTTATTTTAATATTGAATCGTATGGCAATACTATACTTAGCATTTCCAAAAGGTTTTGTAATTGTAATTGCATTTATTTAACATCTATACAATTAGATTGTACATTTTTAACTATTTTTTTATATAATATAACTTTAACTCAATGTATTAGGCAAAACGGAGTGCAAAAAATAGCGTATATACCACAGAACTAAAGTGCCTTTTAATCCCTCAGGTGATTGTTGCCCTCGACTACGTCTCGGGCAACAAACTGCACCTTCGGGATTAAAAGAGGCACCTTAGTCCCTTGGTATATAATATACTATTTACAGTTCAGAAGGGCCAAAATAGTATATTATATACCCAGGGACTAAACTGCATTTTTTAATCCCAAATGTGAGTTTATTTTTCGAGCGTTAGCGAGGAAAATAAACACATGAGGGATAAAAGGCACTTTAGTCCAGTGGTATATACGCTATTTATTGCGCTTTCTAAAGGACTTAATCGCAAAAATTCATGGAATTTTCGAAAATCTTGTTCCATGTCATTCGAACAATTGAACTCTGCAAACGCCAAAATCACATAGTTTCGGGATACTAAATCCTGAATGCATAAAAACGTGTACCGCGATTACTTCTATTTGTGGTTTACTTGTGGTTGTTGTCTTGGAAACACTTTACTCCCTCTTTTGGGGGACTAAAGTAGAGCCTTATATATAGGACGTGCAAAAATAGATATTTATGCATTAAGGGAGATATGAATGTTTTTTCCCCCGAGGTTGACGTGTTACAGACCAAGGGCCGAAGGCCCGCGGTTTGTAAGTCTACCGAGGTCAAAAAACAGAATATCTCCCATAGTGCGTTAAATATTTTATTTTTTAGTAACATCATATTCTTTATTTTCAACTTAAAACGTAAAAAAACATTCAAAATTAAAATAAATTGTGAATATCAAAGGTGGTTTGACTGTGCCGTTGTTACGATGGTTGCTACAGTTGCATGAATTTGTTTTTCAATCAACAAAAAAAAATGTCTGAAAGCAGCAGCGTTATTCCTCACAGTGTGATTATAAAAGCGGAAAAAGCCAGTGAGTTATTGGTTCCGAAGAAGTCTGAACATTTGTACATCAAAGAATATGACCGATTTCATGTATGGATGGTGTTAAAACTCCCTTGGGAGATATGAGTTGCTTTTCATAGTTGGTATCTAGGACGAAAATAATCCATATCATGTTACTAAAAAATAAAGTAATTAACAACACCGCTATATAACTTCATAAATATTAATTTTATAATGGGGTATTGGAATTGGTGGCAACAGTATTACCATAAGTTTTATAAAATGATGATGGGATTTATGATTTATATCACTTCATTATATGCATATATCTTACAGTAATATTATAAAACTCTAATAAATCTTGTAGTCTTTTTTTATACTTTCATATACCCTTTATACTATAGCCAGTTGTTACCATAAGTAATGAACAATGTTTATTGGGGCTATACATATAGAAGCAAATATGGTTAGTTACACAAACTTCAATTTCGGCAAATTTGAATAAAAGAATTATGAGTATAAAAAGAGCTCAAAATATTTTCAAAAACTCAAAATTAACTCATAATTAGCGATAATTTTTTATAATTACTTGCGTTAGCTTTATTTTTATTTATAAGGTGATAAACGAAATGTTGGATTGTAGTTGAGTGAACGAATCAAATTTTACACAATCAAGATTGAGAACTGCTGGTCCATAATATTCTTCTTCTCGTACGGTTGGTCGAACAATTATTTAGGTTTCACTTTGCCTGCAGCTGTCTCAACATCTGCTTTTTTAAGTAGGGACTGATACCCTTGGATACCCTTCTTACTACTAATCAACTTTTCTGTCATTCACTCAATTATGCCAGTAGTGAGCGAGCACAGTACATCTATACTTTAAATGCCCCCCATTTGTAAAGACCCAAATTTAGAACCAACAACTAGACCTTTCTTAAAGTTTATAAATAGTACAGCATTCACACAATTTGAGGTACCTGTACTATAATATATTCATTAAAGTTCAAACAACTCCTTTCCCTTTATTAGTTTTAAAATATATTGCATAAATTTCCTACCATACAACTGGCTTTATAAAATAAAATTACAGCAAATTTGAATGTTTGTATAAGTAATTGACATTATTTATACTCCCTAATGACTCTCTAAACTATGCTAATCCATTTTGTATCTTGTATCCTTTGAAATTATGTGCGTGTTTGTATATTATTCAAATAACTTGACACAAAAGTAGGTTTTTTGTCAATGCGTTTCATCCACGTTTTCTACTATTGAAGCTTCCTTTCATAAAACGTTAATAACGCCTAAACGCAGTATTGTTAATTTTTTAGTATTTATAGCCCGATGGAGCTATTATGACTGTTTCTGACATTTTGTAGATTAAATATTGGATTAGATGTCACGTTTATTTGCTGCTTCGAATAAAGGCATTATATAAAGTACTACAAAATGTGATTCATTATTATGGAAATGGAGAACTGTTAATTTTAACAATTCCAGAATATAAAATGTAGGCGTGTTTTAATCTCGAGCTGTATGCTGCATTAAATAAAGCACAGGAAACCAGTTAATTGAAAATTTGATTTATATATTGTATTATCAATGCAATAAGTATTATTTATTGTAAAGAAAAGCCTTGACAAAAGAACGGTTTAATTGAAATTGTGACTACTGCATTAAAACTGGCTGTGTATAGTATAGACACTGCTTCACAAATTAAAATGTCACAGGAGGAAATGTATCAATTCTATACTATAATCTGACTCTGAGGTGATCAATATGACATTAACTTGCCCATACCTATTTTAAGGTTTTAATCAGTTGACGTACTTCATAACTGGAGTAATAAACAATTTATCGCCGAAATTTGCTTTCTGACACAATCAACAATTTGTTGATAGAACAGCTTCAAAGTTTTACATATTTGCTAAATTATGCAAATTGTTGGTAGTAATGTAAAATTCAGTCAATACTTTTAGCTCGTATTAGAGTTTCAGATCCGAGAACACAATTTAAAAATTAAATTTTGTTAAAAATAATTTTTACACTTGTGGATTGCAACTGACTCAGCTGGTTTAATAAAAAGTCTACATTTAGCATTTTTAATTGCCGCTAATTAATTAATCTTCGGGCTGGCACGGGACTAGGGGCAGGCTTACATCTTCTCTGTTTATAAATGGATGTTGATAAGTTGACTTATCAAACGACAGCAATACCCTGTACATTTTTGCATATTTGGATTTTACGAGTCAAACTTAGTATAACCACATTTCCAAATTTAAATTATTTTCGAAAAATAATTTTGGAAGGCCGAGAAAGGTCTGAAATCTTAAGGAATAATTCCAAAGTTAACTAAAAAATGTTATTTCTCCAGTATCCGTAACTATGGCTAATTTATTATAGCTGAAATATTTTTAATACAGTTTTTCAACCATAACTTGATTTTCTTAAATGAGAACAATACGTACCACCTACACCATTAAATAGGAAATTAAATTACGAATTGAACGATATACATGCTTCGACCTTTATCAATAAATTAAAAGAAAAGGTAATCAAGAGATGAGCTTCTCATCAAGTTGTATATTTTTTAAGTTTAAATTTGACAAAGTGATTAAACTAATGGCGTTTTCAATTGGAGCCCGGATTACTCAATTGCAGATTGCTCTGCGGTTGCTCGTAAAACTGGTATGTCGTCATTGCTCTTATGTAGATTGTTCTTAGATTCATCGAACAGTGATTTACGATGCACAACCGAATAAAACCATTTCGAGTGACGTATGTTTGTGCGACCATTATTATATTAAATTATGATACCTAATAATAATAAAGCACTTGGGCAATACTAATTGTTTTGAAACATGATCATGAATTTATTTATTATGATTCGCAAAAATGGACAAAAACGAATAATAATAGCTATTTATATAAGAAGTACATAATGTACTATAATGAGTCTATGAAGTCCGATTATGTACAAGTTGCATACAAAGCTTTATGTTCGACTACTAAACTTGACTCATTACCGAAGAAAAGATTTTCTTTATAAATTTGACATTTATTCTTGACAGAAGAAGATTAGACATGTAATATATAGTTGCCATTGGAAAACTGAATATGTTGTAGTGTGCTCTTACTATTGCTATACTTTATTTTACTACTTCTAGTTTATTTTACTAATACTATAAAGAGCTACTTTGTAGCCGCAAAACTATGTTATAAACGGTACTTTATAACGTAGTCGTACATAATAGTATATTATATACCCAGGGACTAAAGTGCATATTTTAAACCCGAATGTGAGTTTATCTTCCGAGCGTTAGCGAGGAAAATAAACACATGAAGGATTAAAAGGCAGTTTAGTCCAGTGGTATTTTTTGCACGTCCTAAAGGACTTAATCTTTTTAGGACTTTTTTTATTGTTTACTTGTTGTCATGGAAACACTTTACTCCCTCAGGGAGTAAAAGTACTACTTTACTCCCTCTTTTGGGGGACTAAAGTAGAGCCTTATATATAGAACATGCAAAAAATATTTTATTGTACATTATTATAGCAAACCTACCGATTCATCAGAGAATGAATTTATCCTCACCAGGAAATTATGAACTTTGCATAATGGTTGTTTCTCATTTAGATACATAATTAATAATAGTTTCAATTTCTTTATGATTAGACGAATCTGACGATAAAATTTCTAATAAAGCCGAACAACACTTTTTATTATCCGTAATAATACTTGGAATGTATGTTTTCGGTTGAAGTAACGCAGATACGAATGAATTAGAGGTTAGGTTTTTGTTTTGATCTGAATTGATCTGTCTCACAAGACAGATCAACGAAGAGCACTCTCGGTGTGGTTTACACGGAGCGCTTGACGCAATCGACCACGCAAATCTCGATGACCGGAATGTTAGGTGCAACAATTAAATACGAAATTTGCCCTCAGAGCAATCTAAGAGCACTCCAGGACAGTCAATTGAAAACGCTATAATTTTGATTCGTAAAATCGGAATCTGCAAAAATATACGGGGCGTTCCGTTTAAAAATCGAAATGTGGGGTCATTTCCGGCTAAAATCAAAGTCAGTCATCTTGGATCTGTGTGTCGAAAAATCGGAATTTACGTCTTAATATATCCGTACCAAATTTCATAAAAATCCGTTTGTAAACAAGAATATCTAAAATTGGCCCTACCGCTTGTATCACCTGGTATACTTGCCTACAAAAACTCCATATTTAGAAGAATTTCCTCTAGAATTTTTATAACTATAATTAATCCAAAAGTTAACTAGACAACAGTTTTGCTCATATTTTCATTTTATTTCAATGCACAAAGCCATCTTATACTTTTTATGCGCTGCCATCTTATACCAGGATGGCATACACGGCAAGTTAGTTGGTTGGAAGTTCTTCTGGAATAGTACTCTATGTAATCTTATAATAGACTTACTTTAAATGAATCGTTGCAATTTTCTGACTTTGCTTTCCGTAGTTAAATGATGAAGATAACGAGTTATATTCGTAATAAAAAGAAGTATGCTCCACTTTTTCTCTGAAGTTAGCAAGTATAATGTCCACACATTACCATGGCTAGGTCGAACATACATATGAGTAATAGGTACCCAAAACCACCTTGTAACTCGAATTGCTACAGCTTGACCATTAACATCTACTCCCATCTGCTACTCCATATCGATCGTCTCTTTATTTACCTGACTTCATCTTTGTACTTTTTTTATCGACTTATTGATACCATAATTGGTTGCTAGAGTTCAAACACTGTTATCTTATTTGTTGTCAAACATGCTGTGATTAGTCACTCTCTCTTTTCCCTTCCATTCCCTTTTCAGACTTTAACGGGAACTTCTCAGTTCTGCTTTGTCACAAAGATCCTATTGCTCCGAAGCTCAGTGATGTCAAGTTACTTTTTAAAGGTAATATGATAAAATAATTGTCAAAAAAGACATGATCATGAAGTTCAAGTACCCTTTTCAGTATAGACTTTACTACTGTTGCTCTAGGAGGCAGTTTATCTTTGTTTCAGTACATACAACTATCGTTTAAAAAGCATAGCTGTGTGTGTATCCAAATTACATAATGACCAGTTCTTATATCCAAATCCAACATGCTTACCACGTATTAATTGTTTTGCTGGACGGTGTACAAAATATGTTACCGTCCCTTCGTTGGTAAATGAATTTTGGTAACAATTCAACGCATTATTTATCAACCAATTAAATGGCATAATTTTAGTCAAACGAACCAATAACCTGCTGATTACAACGATAATCACTACCATCTTGAATGTCATTATATTTTAACGTTTTAGAATTCAAACGGCTAGATGCATGATAATTGAATGTTCAAAGAACTGATAAAACTGTCACACGAAGACCACTCTTGATCCTAATTAACAAGGGTAAATATCGCTGCCACGAAAAACCTCGTACTTATTATAACTATGGCATCTATTGTATTGTTCCAAATATCACTGCAGATATCCGACCAAGTCCAAATTTTATAACCTAGTAGGTTTAAACCCGTTCTTTAGGCGGAAATAGAACCTTACTTAAACAATTTATTTAACATAAGGAAAAGATAAAGCTTGTTCCAGAAAAAATTGTTGCCAAAATTTACTCCCATTATATGTGCCACTGCAGTTAAAGCGAATTCATTGCTTATCTATTTTTTGTAGTTGGATGTGAAGTAAATAGAAATAATTAGTTGATAACTGTGATAATAACTTAGATAATAACTGATAACTCTTAGTTGATATTCTAGCCTTCTGTTTCACGATCCAACAATGTAGCTGGTTTAGCAGTGGACTTACAGAGGCCGAGTCCAGAAAGGAACAAGAAACTGTCAAAATATTTCATCCCGCCCAACATGAAGCCCCGCCCACCTCACTTGCCGATTGCATCCCTCTGGTTTATAGTCCACGTCGTTGATCATCCATATAGTTACTTTGAGTATGGGACGTATAGGAACCAACCCTATACGTGGTTTGTGGGAGGGATTTACAGGGTTCGAATCTATAAAGGAACACACATACTAACAAAAAATAGATTTTAATATAAAGAAATTATAGAATACAATCTTAATTATCTCAAATCTGATAAGTATGTTTTATATATGAATAAATTGCAAAAATCTGGAATGGTTGATGTTCACTGGGGATCTTCTCATGTCGAATATACTGCGACCTCACATTTTTGCTTTGTAAATTTAATTGTATAACACTCAAAGATTGTTTCAAGAATTGTTAGATTTTAATGAAATTCGGCTTTTAACTGTCACATTATACAACTGAATTTACTGAAAAAATATGAGGTCTTGTTATATTATACATGATGTAAGTAGTTACTATGCGTTAATTTTAAGGAATGATAGAAAACGTCCAACGGAACAAGAAAACCTGATACAATTTTGTTCTACGACGTACCAATTTTTTAGAAAAAAAAAATAATAAAGTTGGAAACTCATTTTGACGCGTTAATAATAGTAATTTAATTATGGGGTCAGAAAATGCATCTCATTTAGCACAACAAAAAACCTTAATAACATTTGTTCGTATGATCAATCGTTTTCGAGTAAAATTGGATTTTTTTACATTGGCTCATTACTCAATTCATCAATTCATTGTACTCAATAATGAAATATGTTAACTCTGCAACGTCTATAATACAACGCGTAAGCAACTTTTAAAGGACGCTCGCAAACACTTTTTGTATTACTTCTTATCTGTACTTCGGTCAATAAGGTCTTTTAGTGTCGCGTATATTGTTATTGTTTTTGTTATTCTCATTATTGTTGATTGGTTGATGTTAAGTGTTGAGGATGGCAGCACATGTGAATATTACACATGCATGTGATTTATGGGAAAAATCTAATATGCGACAGTAGCTCGTTTGTATGTTCCTATTATACTTTGCATGCACTTAGAAACGGATTATGTATTCAACCTTTCAGATAAGAAGACAAATCATAGAAGGGTAGAATTTCATAAGAAAAATAATATTAAATTTTTAAAAGGAATAGACTTCAGGGGCGTTAACTTATGCAGTTTCTTATATTCTTTTCTAATTCTTTTATATTATAAAATTATTAGAAGTACAATTGATTTAATTGGAGCAACACACCCTAAATTGCGTACCGTACGGTCTCGGGATGTAGCTATCCATATTGCCGATGTGGAATGATAAATGAATACTGATGATAATGGAATCGATAATGCGGTTTTGCTAAGCAAAGCTGTTTTCCTTTCTTGTCAATAAATAATAAATTCTCCTGTTATAGCATTGCGATGAAAGCGTGGGAGAAAGATCACTGATATATCACTAAATCTTTAAGAGAGATTGATCATATGTATGTCTTATATATGGAGATATTATTTCAGGAGTGTTACTGAATTCAGAAATGTACTACTAACATTCTAAAAACTGAGAAACTCTGGTCTGAAACATATTGATAAATTATTTTGGCCTATTTCTGCTGAATTGTCTAGGATAGCTAATTCGATTTATCATAAGGTCTATAATCAAAGTCTATAATCTCAGCGTAGCCCGCTGAGATTATAAACTTTGTTCGGAGAAAAATCCATTAAAAAGTTGAAATAAACTTTTTATCAAATAAATTTTTCTGAAGCTACAGCTACATGGTAAGAATTTGCAAAAATATCTGATATACCAGCGACAAAGCGAAACTAAGCTTTACCACCGAACTTCTAATTTAATCTATTTAGAACATTGCGACATTCACACCTTCGGTTTTGCACATTTATACATGTATTAGTAGCACAGTTTATCTTGTTGAAACATTTCTGTTGGAGAAAAATCTTCACTGTCGAATTTGTGCCCACCAAGAAAATTTCTCCATGAATTTATGCAACCAGATAAAATGTTGTATGCAATTCGGCTTGTAACCAATCATTGTGGTATAGGTCGTGTTATCAGACTTTGCTTTCGCCTCGCCTGATAATTTTCAAGACTAATATAATAATATAGTGTTACGATCCTTATAACTATTTATAATTACTCTTTTTGTGGTTGCAAAGTCTGCAATACAATATTGTTCAAAATGCATTTTCTATGTATTTCTCTCACTAACATCGGTTTCACCTCTACTACTTATCTATTACCTTATTTTTCACTGTAATAAGACGATAATGAAATCACGTATACGTGCGTAATAACCTTCCTTGGAAATGATTATTTAATTTTATTTAATCCTTACTTAATTGTTATTTAAATTTAAAAAGATGACGTTTCACAAATTTTATAGAAAATAACAACCACTTCCATAACATCCCAATCGATCTTTCAACAAAGATTATTTTACTGAGCCTAGGAACAAAAATACGACAAATTATTGGAATCTTACGTACAAAATATTCATTCAATCTATTAACCGAATACAATCTCATTACAGAGAATTAACGACAGGATTATTCTGAAACATATCCCTGGATATAACCTTTCCAAAGACATAAACGTTGAAACCTCTGAAGATTGTATGTGTTGCTCTTAAGTTGTAAGTGCTATGCTTTACTCTCTGTGAAACCTTCTAGTGTATGTAGCAGTGGCGTATTTAGGAATTTTTTTCGAGGGTAGGCTACTACTAAATTTTCCGGTTTTTACTGGAAACACCGGTTAGGTTTAGCTTAAAACTACTATAACCATACATAAATGACATAGACTATTAGAAAAATCTCGGCTGGGCGGGGAGCTCCAGCCCGTTAGTCCCCCAAAACACGCCACTGGTATGTAGTATCCAATACAATATGCGATTGAGACGCACTCTCATTGCCAAGTGCAAGTGAAACTTAAATGAGACCTAAAAGCAACGTAATACAATTTCAGATTGTTTGGCACTTGAAACGTTTTGGAAAGGCCAGCCTGATTCTCCTAATTTGAATCCCTGATAGCCATTTTACGAGCACTGTCTTTGATATAAGCTACCACAGAGCCAAGCTTCTCTTGTTGTTATTATACGAACATTTATTTAAAAATTTATTTCTTGCTCTGCTTATCATTCCTTGTACTTACGACATTGTTTATTCTAATTCTTGCAATTTAAATAAAACTGTGATAAGTACCTCATGATGTTATTTTACACAATATAAAAAATATGAGAGCTCATTGTTTAATTTATAATAACAGGACAAAGAATGGAATTGAAGCTTTATTATGACCTGTTTGTTCCCATACTAAAAATCTACAACTATAAAACTTTATAAATAAAACTGCCAACAATATCGGTATACATAAAGTTATTAGTTTCGTGTAATCATATACCATTAAATAATTTTTATTGCTATAATTAACGATAAAAACATATTGAGTACCATATATAATTATTGTTTACTTGTTATTCCTAATTGTTGATAATATTTGGTTATTTATAAGAATGTTTGAAATACATACATACATACATACATTTCCAGCCTTATTTTGTGGAACTCCATAATCATGAAATAAATAAAGATTATTAAAAGTTTCACAGTTTTATTAAAATACAACCTGACAATATTGTTTCGACAGCTATGCTGTCATTATCAAAGGTAATATAATTATAAACAAACACGTCGCTAAGGTAGATACAGAATAGGTAACTAGATAAAATAATAATAATAATCATAATTAAATATCTAATACTTCCAGTAACGGAGAATTACTGAGCTCAAGTTGTTCATTCATTAAAGGTACCCTGAGTTTGTGTTTGTATATCTCAAAAGCTTCTAAAATGTCTAATTTGCGTTTGTTATTACAAATATGTAGGAATTTAATATTATTTTGAGGAGTCATTGTGTGATTTTGTTCTAAAAGGTGTTTGGCGTAATTCGATTTTTCAGGATGTTTATTTTTGTAATGACGTACGTGTTCTTTATATCTTATGTCAAAATTTCAAAGTGTTTGTCCAATATATACCGAACTACAAAAAGAACAATTTAAACGGTAAATGCCCGATTTCATGATATCATGTGTTCTGTCTTTAGCATTAAATAAAAATGAAAAAGTGTTAGTGTTGGTTTTAAATGTTATTTTATAATTGTTGGTTTTTCTTAGTATATGTGCAATTTTTTCTGATATTTTGCCAAAATATGGTATAGATATGTAATTTGTGTCTTCTGTTTGATTGTCAATGGGATATATTCTTTTGATAGCTAACCTATAATCTTCTTGTTTAATTAAAGTGTCAATCATGTTCGGATTATAATGATTTGCATGTGCTAGTTGTTTAATGGTTGATATCTCTTTGCTAAAATTTGATTTTGTTAGTGGAATAGTTAAAGCTCTGTGTACTAATGATCTGTAGGCTGCTATTTTATGTGTATTATGGTGACAAGATTCATTTGGTATTGTTATGTCTGTTTGTGTTGGTTTTCTGTATATGGAAAATTCAAATAGATTGTCTGCGTTAATCTTGATATTTAAGCCTAGAAAGTTGTAAATATAAAATATTGTAAATATCAATATTGTCAGGTTGTATTTTAATAAAACTGTGAAACTTTTAATAATCTTTATTTATTACATATTTACATTGTTCTAGATTAGGCCACTATTAAATATTTAGATTTATATAGTACTCGATTTATTTAAGTTTAGATTTGATTAATCAGGGAAAAACATTTATAATAATTTATAATTAACATTAATATAATTTATAATCACATTGTGAACAATAGGCAGGTTTAAAGAGTAACTCGATCAGAGCAATGAGCAATCGGTAAGGACCATTATTCATAGCATTTTAATGGATTGAGCCAGAGCTAGATCTACCTCATTGTAGTCCACGCACTATGAATATCTTATCCCGAATATCACTTTTTCCTAAACACAGTCGTCATTGTTTTGGTGAGTGCCAATTATGAGCCTGAAATCATTTTAGTTTGCCTATCCTTGTTTTTGCTCGACATCCCTTTCTTCTTGATCTGTTTGTTATAGTGAAGTACTGCCTCTGTTCCGAGGGGTCAACCACTCTCCCAAAAAATGTACATGTATTGCCGAAATCCAAGATTTCCTCGCAATCTCTACGACTTCCAAGGATTGCTTTTGCAATGCCTATGATTTCCGAGGATTGCGGCATGATTTCTAGAATGCGATCGCTTCTTCATTGACGTGCTAATGTTTGAAAAGTGATTTTCAATGTGATTGCTAAAGATTAGAACAAAATCGATAGTATTTGTACTTGTTGGTTTTTACAAGAACAGTACTATTAATCAAAATGTGTTTGTTAGGTAAATTCATTTATAAAGATATGAAGGACATTACTTCACACTTCCCAAATAAAATGCTTCATTTAGGAACTATATACGATTATTAATTTTAACGTTACATGAGTTAAAAAGATTTTTAGAGTTTTAACTAGTTTTGACTTCTTCTAAGATTTTTATACTCTTTTTCAATACTCCATGCTTCAATAATTTCTCCAAAAATAAAACGGTTTTGAGAAAAAAAACATTTTTTTTATTAAAAGATTCCCTATTGTTCTGTTAACCGTCTTTTCGATTATTCTTCAATACTTTAAGACGGATAATCGAGTCCTACTGTAATTCGATAGGCCCATAAAAGAAAAATGTATTTTTACAATCTGCACATCCTCTTCTTTTGGCCAAATATTAATACTCGGCTAGTTTAGATTTTAAAAATTTTATATTAAATGTTTGATCATCTAAAATTTGTACTATGCGCCCGATGTACCATGTGTCACATACACTGTCTGCCATAAAGTTGGATCCATATGGGAAAGTTTTTAATATTCTGATTGGAAAAAGACATTGTGAGGCAATCACCGCTGCTTCCAAAAATACTTTCAATAAGCCATATCAATTTCTAATAATTTCGAAACAGATGGCACACTTTTTAAACGATCGTTTATTTAAACATTTTAATCATGGTACAATAGTATATTATTATACGAGTTGTATAAGACGGTCTATTGTAGCACGAGTTGTTTGGGACACGATGAGAGAAGCGAGGAGTGTTCCAAAGAAATGAGTGCTACAATATGTCTATAAAACAAGTATAATATACTATTTTTATACTTTGCGTCATTAGTTTGATAGAGATTTAAATAAGGATGTAAATTCAAACTATTAAAAACATTGCATTACAATCTAGTGATTTTTGCGTTTAACATGTGGTAAATCGATAACATGACTTTTCACGTTTTGTGAGGTTAGAATGTGTCAAAATTAAATGTGTTTATATAATGGTTTATATATAATATAAAACAAATGTTACCAATCTTACAAAACAAATAGACCCCAGAAACGATGTTATAATAGCCTCTATTATGAAATCGCTTTCGGTGTCACAATGAGCCCATTGTGAACGCAAAGTACAAAAATAAAGATTTTGGGGTTACAAATTAGTCTTTAATAATTAATACTAAACGAGAGCTTAGGAAATTTTCACTTATATGAAAGTTGATTGCCAGTTTGCGCTGCCAGTCTTGATATGTGAATAGCGACTGTAGAGTTCTAGAAAAAAAATTTTGCGGTACAAATTTGTCCTTAATTAGTAGTTAATTATGGCTTTATTATTTTTTTTTGTTCGATTTTGAAATGCGAATTATGTCTAAATGGTCTTAGCCACAAAAAATTAGTTTTTCTTTTGGTACTTTGTCTTTAATATTAGCACTAAATTATAGGCGGGTTTTTCGTTTTGCTTGAAGTGGGAGTGTTACACTCTAAAAAATTCCCCTTGAAGTTGCCTCCATTTCTTGGGGTAAATTTACTTCAAAGTGTAATTTTCATAGGAAGTGGGAAATTTCAATATTATATATGCATGGCATATAATAGCGAATTTGTTGAACATATGCATTCTATACGCAATTAAACAATGATTCAATAATAATTACATAGAATGTACCCTATTTTTAAATATTTATATTTATTGGACTTGACCTTATAGTGAAATTGTGCTCTAGAACAAGCACAAGCTTTTATAAAGTATACTTTGTTACCTCCATTTTTTGGGGTAAATTTACTTCCAATGTAATTTTCATAGGAAGTGGAAATTTCAATATTAGGTCAATATTAGGTAAAGTTATAACTTTACGCAGGTGTTTTAATGTTAAAATGAAATGTAAGATTGCATTGAGATCGTAATTTTAATCTGTAAATTTATTTAAAAAGGAAACATGACAATGCAAATTTAACCTAATATTGAAATTTCCCACTTCCTATGAAAATTACACTTTGAAGTAAATTTACCCCAAGAAATGGAGGCAACTTCAAGGGGAATTTTTTAGAGTGTAGCTTTATTGACGTATTCCCTTACCGATTCTCAAAATGCCGCTTTTGGCAAAGGTACTGATAATAAGTATGAATAACTATCGAATTTCCCGCCAATTAATAATGGCACCACTTCTACTATATTCGATTTCGACGACTGCGATGATGATTGCGGGATTGCGAAAGATTTCGCTGATTGCCAATAAAGACTGCGAGATTTCTGATGATTTCCTTGTGATTGCTAAGGATTGCGTGCGATTGCCGCTAAAATGTACATATATTGCGGCGAGTGGTTGACCCCTCGCTCTGTTCCTACTGATGCGAAGTTTCATTATATTCTATTTGGGGG
Source organism: Agrypnus murinus (assembly GCA_929113105.1). Classification (NCBI taxonomy): domain Eukaryota; kingdom Metazoa; phylum Arthropoda; class Insecta; order Coleoptera; family Elateridae; genus Agrypnus; species Agrypnus murinus. The sequence continues at coordinate 128,246,528 of OV816025.1, read as the reverse complement.
GTTACCTCACACCGCTCTTTCAAACTGCTTGGGCACATTGTTAATGTAAGAGTGCCCCCAATAAAGCTTCATAATTCTTGGCATTGGGTAGGTTTAGGAGCAATATTTAACTCTAGCAACAAGAAATAGCCACCTCGTAGACCAAAAAAAATCCTGGATAATAATTATTGCTGAACATGGGTTAAAATGTAATAAAAAGTGAATATACCCAATTTGTCACCACCAGTAGGTATTTTTATCGTGTCAAATATTATATTGACACGAGGTCTGCAATTTTATTTCCTTGTCCGAGAACAAGGCATATTTTAATTCTGCTATGAAAAATTACCAACTCAGGTGTAGGGAACTGAACTTGCGATCCTTGGATTATGAAGCAAACATGCTAACCACTAATCCATCGAAGCTGGCATTTATTTATATATTTTGCAGTGTATTCATTTTTTATATTTTAATTAAAGAATGCCACGCAATTCTTACCGCGAAATTTTTCTTTGGTCTATGAGGTGGCTGTTTATTGTTGTAAGAGCGTATTTGTGTCCCTTCAGTCATTCCATTCCAAGTAACCATGCCAAAACTAAACTGTGTAAGTGCTCGATAACTTTTAGAATATGTGATGACCGAAAAGTTTAATTATTAATTTAGTTATTTATGGACCCATATTCTACCACGTATTACTAACGATTTACCACCTATATGAAAATTTGAAAGTTCATTAGCGAGGTTCGCTATTTTATAATCTCCTCTTAAACTTGTATACGATGGCTGTTATTAAAGTTTCCTGTTTGGCATGTTAAGTACTCTGTATTTTTTACAGTTACTGAGCTTTCTGTTTTTCAGTTGCCCTTACAGGTTGTAAGATTAAATTAAGATTAAGATTTTCTTGGAAGCAGGTTGAAGCTTCATGATAATAGGTTTCAAGGTGCCATTACAGGTACTCCAATTTGATGTCCATTTTTCCAAAATGATGTCGGACTTGGTGCAAGGTTAATCTTAGGAAGGGACTTTTGATGTGTTCATTCGAATTCTTATTAGTGCTACCATTATACGAAGTTCCTTGCTTTCTTTTATCTGATTTTCTAGCATTTTGTATATAGTAGCATTAAGCGGGCAAGTCTTACATGAAAGAAAAAGATTAAGAAAAGTCCACTTTCAGAATCGTGATAAAAATACCAAACGTGAATAATTGTTAAGCCGGTTTTGCCGCTGCAAGCTAGAGATGAAGGCTTGAAAAACGATATAAAAATCAAAATAATAAGTACAGTATCAATAAAAGACCAACAGCTTGTCTATAAGACTCAAAGCGGAGGCGTTGAAAAAATCTCCATACGACGTTGAAGGGAACGTACATCTGATCTTTATTCACGATGCTAGTATACGAATTTTCGCTCACCATACTATTTATTATCTACTGTTGAAGATGACAGCCTAGCTGTTGAAACACATATCCAGTGATTAAAAGTGTGTGTGGTGAAGGCGAAGTACCGTTTTAATAAGTTTTCGCCACAGTTTGATTTTTCTTCTTCAATAAATATCTCATCCACACACGCTCGTGCACAGACACCTATCACGATTGAATAAAGAAGAACAAACAATTATAAATAAGTAAAACAAAAACGTTTAATAAAGACTCCCAAATTTTTATTATTGACATGCAACATACTGTGACTTCCATAAAGTTGGATCCATATGGGATTATTTTTAATATTTTGCTTGGAAAAAAAGTTTGTGGGGCAATCACTTCTGCTTCTATAAATACTTGAAATACGCCATGTCAAAGTTGACAGGTGACATTAGGTATCCGACAAATTCGCCATTGTTTTTAAAATCCGCGAAAAATAACCTTACTTGTTAAAATATAGAAAAGTTTTATAAAGAGAAAATGTTTCTAATAAAATTTTACGTCCACATACCGAGTTTGAACGAGATATTCCGACATAAGGAATTTTTTTTACCTTTTTTTTGATACACCCCAGCATCTACAAAAGGTAAAGGCCAATCGGAAGGAGGAAAAAAGACAAAAAAATCCGGAAAAACAGCTCTGAAAAGATTATTAAGCTTAAATTACAAAAAATCGTTGAAAATATGAACATAAGACGAGTCGCTTACTTAGAATCTTGAACGGCTTTCGATATTATAGAGGTGAAGTGGAATCGTTCGACCTAAAAATACTGTTTGCGAGATTCGACCATCCAAGATACTGCGAACCAAAATGTTCACAAAGGCCGTAAACGGGAAAACTATATAAAACCCATTAAATCCACCAACAAATCAATTAAGTCTTTTATACTTAACATACAGATAAAGATTCTTGATATAAGTAGTATGTAAGATATAAGTAGCTGCTCTGAGAAGGCAGTTTATTTCCGGTTACAGGGTTAATGGTAAGTAAGTCATCATGCACTGCACTGTTGTAAAAGTGTGTGATAGAAACTAATATTAAAATTATGCCATTCTAGAAATTTCATGCAACTTAATCACAATTTCTTTTATATACAATTATTATATTACTAAATATCTCGCGGAACACCGGTTTAGTTTCTCAGCAACACCACGGTTCCGTGGAGCAACGATTGTAAGGCACTGCTTTAATCTTTTCAGCCTAACGACATACCCTATCTTCGGTATTATTATTAAATTCATCGGTCCATTGATAAATCCTTACAGAAACCTTCAAGGAGTAGTAGGTAGATCGGTGTACAATTCGAGAATTGTAGATTGCGAATCAAAAATTTGCTGCAGAAAAGAATTTGCGCATGGTTGTTTGCATGCAAGATGGGGGCATTATGATCTACGGAATTATAGGTTTAAATTAGAAAATAACAAGCTTGCTTTGATATAACAACAAAAATTACAAGAATAATCATTAATACAAAAAAGATAAATTAAGAAAAGAAAAACTAGACATCCTTTGAAGTGTCTGCGTTTTATAATGTATAAAGCTCTCATCACAGGAAACATTCTACTTAAAACGAGTCTTGATACTTCATAAATTTTTTCTAACAATAAATGCTAAGTTTTTCCATCTGGAATCCATTGACATTTTGTTTTGTTTTTTGTTTTAGTAATTAAAAGCATAAGTTCATGTCTTTTAAAAGCTTTTTTTAATTTTAATTGACATTTAAATTTTTAATATACCTAAAAAGCTATTACGTTACTTAAAAGAAAAATAATACTTAAAAATAGTGCCTATGTAATATAAATATGTATGTGTGTTATGTACAATACTATGTGGAAATAATAACCTTTCCATTGAGTACTTACTACATTAAAAACAATATTTGATCAATGATCTTTTATGTCCTTGCTTTTAAGTGTGTACAATTGTACAATTATTGCATTTTTACGACCGTTATTGTATTTACACAGAATTTAGTTTAAAGAAAACTTCTAAACCAATAGAATGATATAAAATTAGAAAATGAAAATCAAGTGTATAATAAAATAGCAATCTTTATTTATGTTCTAATTTCGTTTTTCAGAAAAAAAAACATTAGTTCTTTGAACTTTCTTATTGATCCAAACTACTCTGAAATAAATTTGAATTTAAAAATATCTCCCAAACTACAAATTTTTGCACGCGCTTGAATAATTATTGCTTAAAAACTTTATTACTGCTAATAAATTTTCATAAATGTAAATAAATCTTTCGTCAGTGAAGTTGTCATAAAAGCAACTATATTTCAAAGTTATTTATTTCAAATGGTTAATTAATAAGAATCATATCCTCTTTAACTAACATTAAAAAATGAATATTTTAGAGATGTTTTTGGCATACGAAACAACATAAAAGCAACACCTAAATTACAACTTGATAATTACCCTAAGTCATGTAATTTAATAAAAAAAGTAGTCTAAAAAACAAGTATGAAAGTGGAATAAATATGCAATAAAAATTAATATTTTATAAAGCTCACGAATTATACATACCTGTACCGAAAAAACTTGGTCATCATCATCATCATCATCAATTTCATATGTGTGAATAAAAAACGGGTCAAATTTTCTATGTAAAATGTTTTGGAAAGTGTTTCTTTAAACAGGTTTTACTATTAAAATGTAAACTACACTATTTGTTATTAGCTGCTGTTCAGTTAATGAATTAATTATAATGTCTAAACAGTAAAATTTAGGAATTTTAACATTTTATTGTTCTATAGAAATCATCAGTTAAAAGTTCGTTGCTTAAATGATTTATTGTGGTAGTATAGCTTTTAAAAAGATAATAAGCTTTCAACTGTAAAGTTATAAAGTCTGCACGAATATAAAGAAGAGTTTTTACTAGAAATACTGGGAAAGGATATTTTTTGTGAAGTCGTTGGCCTGACTTAACTATCGATGTGTTTCCTTGAATAATTAATCCTTCCTTTTGTAATTTTTTAAAACGTCTTGTCTACTGCACACGAGAAGGCCACTATTCTAAACTACTAAGCAAGATATGAATGACAAATTTATGAAGACTGCATGCAATACCGTTTTTCCATATATGTATATATTTGGAGGAGATAGCGTGTCATCTTTATAGTACCGCTATCTCTCAAACTACTAAAGTAAAATTTTAATTTAAACACCTCAAAACACAGAAAGTGACGCTAAACAAACAGTAAAACTCATAAAAATAAAGTCTATCAATAAAGTGAAGTATAGCATAAATATGGTTTAATTTATTCAGTAGGTCAAAGGAAAAAATGTTTAAAGATTGTTACTCTGATGAGAATAATATATTTACTTCTCTATAGAAGATAGTCCATACTAGGAGACATTTTTAGAATTTTCTTGTACCGCTTCTAGTTTTTTCTACACGCTGTGTATCATCTTATAATAGTTAAATGATTTATAATGGTGTATGTAAGCCACCAAGAGTAATGTTAAGTTATTTGAAATGTTATTGGAATATAGAGAAATTATCATCTCGAGCCAGGAATCGAACCTGGGCTCGAGATGATAATTTTTCTATATTCCAATAACATTTCAAATAACTTAATATTACTCTTGGTGGCTTCCATACACCATTATAAATCATTTAACTATTATTACTCAACTCCTTATCGGAGAAAATTCAAAAATAAAATCTAATTCGTTGTGATTGTTGGTTAAAAAGTCGCAAATGCGTCAGCCTACTTTAACACAACAAATTATAATTAGTTCTCTCTCTGTGTTTACACATTATACAACTTATATTAAAGAATTGTCGTCTCACCAGCAATCAGTCTCGGGTAGCTCAGCGGTAGAGCATCTGCCTAGATAGCAGGGAGCCCAGGTTCGATTCCTGGCTCGAGAGGATAATTTTTCTATATTCCAGTAACATTTCAAATAACTTAGTATCATCTTATATATAGCTGTGAGATCTCAATGTCTCGTATTATCAGGTTTACATCACATTTTTAAAATTTACATCACTAGATTTCAAAAATGTATCAGTCTGATATGTATAAGACAGGTATTGTTAGAATTTCTTGCTGAAGAAAAGTTGAACGACAAGATTCTCTAGGTTATAGGTTAAAGATGTGGTTTTTCCACTTAAAAACTGTATGAAAACTAGGTGGCACTACCCCAACAATGCAAACAGTGGAGTTGTACATGCAAACACAAACAAGAGTAATTGAAATTAACGATTTCTTATTTAAACGTACTACAGCTCTTTGATCACGTTTATTATTTGTAGTCGAAAACATCCTAAAACTGTTTTAGAACTGTGTAGAGTAATTTCATTAATTTCACATCATAATAGCAATTGCTTGGCATAATTTGAAGATTAATAGTAAGTTGATAGATTTGAAGAAGATGAAACTACCGAAGTGTCACTTGCAAAGAGTATTGGAAGACCATTTATTTCACATTTTTTATAGAGATAAGGAACAAAGTAGGGCCAAGAACCCCAGATGGCAAAATGTTTACAGTTAATCAAGTAACATCATATACAACCTCTTATTCCACTATTATATAACATACATATATCAAGAAGAAGTGGCAAGTAAAATATCAAAAACTGTGCTAAAATTGAATAACAATCCTGCTGCGTTTCCCATCCTAAAATTTAAGAACAAATTCATAAAGATGTGGTACGACTTCCTGGATAGATTTACACTGTAATCATTTTTAAAAACAGGTGAGACTGAATCTATTTTAATGTTTAGAAAAAAAATAACTCTGTTCAAAACTTAGAATTTATAAGGGTAGTGGTTTTACCAGCGCTAGGACATTATTTTTAATTAGCCAGCAGGAAATTTCAGCAGGTCCTGATGATTTATTTTAAGGCAATTTATTAATTCTTTTCTATTATTCAAATAAAAAAAAAAGTGAAAGAGTTATCACCTTTTTGTGTCAAATTTTTGTAAAATCTGACATGAACTAACATAACATCCAGTTTAGTTAATTGCCTCAAATTTTAAATCATAGGAAACTTTGGCAAATCCATACCTCCAAAATCAATGATGTAAATTTGGCCAAATATCTTTTTCATTTTACGCTTTGATCCTAACCTAAGACACGTTTTTAATATGATGCCTATAACTGCTTAAGAACATTATGGAATTGTTACAATGGTCGCATTTCCGCGATTTCTCAACTTCTAAGTCAGAACAGGGCGGAATACAGAAGCATCTATTACCTCACCTCAACAATCTATTGACCTGAGTTTAATTCATTAAAATGCCATGGGCGACTATATATATGCCTTATAAGACGCACATCAAACGCCTGTATAAAAAATCCCCAATCCCAAGTGTAGTTTTCTAAAAAAAAGGAAATAAAAGAGGTATAATGTTTTTGGCACATACAGTAGGGTTTGCTATGTTCTTCAAAACAAAGTTTTTTGTGTGTTTTTTTTGTTATGTTTACGTTGCTAATCCTGCAACCTGATTCTTTTACAATAAAATTTTATGAGGTCAGTCAAAACAAGGCGTCATAGTCAGGGGGATCTCCGCATCGCATAACAGATACTACAATTCGTAATGTAATTTTCTTATAAAGCCGAACGGTTTTTATGATTTTTAAATTAAATTGAATGTCGCCCACACTAAGAAAATTATTTTGTCTGGCTCTCAGATCTCAAAGCGGGCAGTCACAATTATTAATGATATCACCATAGACGTGTTTATAATTGTATATGTACTTTTTTAAAAACGTCGGTCAAAATTACTAAAAACTTTATTAAGATTTTTTGCTCTAAATGCCATCAGATATATGCTGGTCAAGTTGGTGCAGGCGCTATAAATCGCCCTGTATAATTAGTTATGAAGTAATTGACTAATTCTTTCCACTTCATGAATTCAGTACGTAGATTGACAAAATGGCATCTGTTGGAATCTCACCTTACTTTGTTGGATCATCCCACGAACATCACCTAAACGTTTTATTTAGCAAATGTACGCTTTAAGGTTGTTTCCATCCTTTTGTATCCATTTATATATTGTACAAATAGAACTATGTTTCATCACCAGCCACAAAATCAATTTCCTTGTCCTTAGGTCAGGGGCGTAGCCAGGGAAAATATAGAAATATATCCCATCCTTCTAAATCTTTCCTCTCCTAAAATCTCAAAATATTTTTTAAGTTTATGAATGTATACCGCTTTAATCACAATCTTTCTCTCTTATTCGTATGACTATGATTTCGTGCCTCCCTTCTTTTCCTCGCTACGCCTCAGCCTCATGTAGTTAAAAGAATGCAAGGAAAATCCTTTAATTCAATTTTTGCAGAGCATAATTATCTATTCGTACTAGATAATAATCGATTTAACAATAACTGATGTTGAAATTCCAATATAATTTTGTAAATTGTTGTCATTACAGGATTTCTAATCCTTATATCTTTCTTGACGAGTATATTTGTTTAGATCTTGTAATCATAAGCAATTGTGTTATTAGAGAAGTTAAAATATATGTAAAGTTTGTGTAAAATATATATATAAGTTTAACTTTGCATGTGCGTCATAAATGATATGAATTCATATGCAATATGCAGATAACATACGTTTATGCACAGATGCATTATAATTAGACTATTATTGCTAGATTCATCTAAACATAACCGTCTCTTTATGGCCCAAGGGCCTCTTTATGGTCCGAAGGACAATAAAGAAACGTCAATTAAATGTAAGAGTGTTTTTTTTGTAGAACTTTATTGGTTCTTAATATAGTTTGTAAACTTATCACCAATGAAAATAAGCTGAAATTAAATATTTTGGAATAGTAACTAAATATAATATAAATTTAAATATGAGATTAAAACTTAATCTGTGCATAAAATAGTGTATGTATAGCGGGCATAACTCGCTTTTATGGCCCTACAGCCTTTTCCTAGACCTCGGCTGAAGCCTCGGGCTAGAAATAACGCTTCTGGCCATAAAAGCTTCTTTATGCCCTTAATACATAAATAACTATTACAATTGTTTTCGTTAACGTATATTGCTCGAGAGTGAAAAACACTTCTCTGTTTGATATTGATATGTTTAAGTACTTACAAATTTATTATTACAAATTATTACAAAGTTAAATTTTATAAACTTATAAAGCAAGTAATTTATTTTTATTGTATTTGATTTCTGTCAAGAAAATTAAAAATGCTTTTTGTTTCAGGTGAGTTTCTACAAGAAAATTGATGATAATAACCAACTTAACCTCTTGGTAAGACAAGTAAACCTTAAACTTATCACATAAGTATTATCTTACAAATAATGGATGCATATGTTTGTATTTTTATAATATTCTTGATCATTTTATAACTAACTAGCTGTGCCCGCGGCTTCGCCCACGTGGAAGTTATTGCTTAAAATTACAGCCCTAACAGCTAATCGTAGATAGCCTTTAAACTATTAATTTTGGACTGACATCATTTTTGTAGACTATAAAATGTGCTTTCTAATGAAACAAAAATAAACGTTGACTTTTTTGTAGGAAACGCTGTATACTACATTACATTAACTCACAAAAATATCTCTGACAGTTACACCAGGATTTTCGAAAAATCGCGCTCCCGTATCAATTTTTCTTACACCTTGCTCAACTTTTTTATTTATTGCTCAACTCTCAGAGTTGTAGCGTAATGATTCATACTGGTGAATGTCCATCAGAATCAGTTGTATAGCTTTTACGTTAAAGTATAATATACAGGAAGTTTCACTTAATTCGCGTGTCCACTGGAGAGGTGATACTACACATAAAATGCAACAAAAACGCTTGATAGCAGTAGTGTCTATCTTTCATAATAACCGAGAAAAAAAATTGTTTTTGAAAAGTGGGTTGGTGGTCACTGGTTTAAGAGTAGCTGTTGGATCTGGATGTACCTAACTGCATTTTCAACGTGATATCTGATACATGCTGCATCAAAGCTGATGCTTGGTAATGTCACAGTTTGTTTTGACTATTATTTTCAGCAGTTCCCAAAAGTTGACAAATATTTTTAACAAATATTTTTCGATGTGCGTAAAATCAAAAATGGCATAAGGATTTTTTTTTTATTGACGTGTACGTACTATGACCTGTCCAGAGGATACCTTTAGATCATGAACGACGTATTTTCACCTCAGACACGTTCTTGTTTACTGCTCATCTCTTAGACGCTTTAGCTCGATGATATTTTAGCCTCCAGTCACTAGGAAGATCTAAGTTATCCGTCTACCAGTAATTTTTTTCAAATCGGTTGATTACTTTTTGAGATTATCCAGAATAATGGAACAAACTTTACCTCCTTATAATATTAGTGTAGAAGTGTAGATAATGATTACAGAAGCCTCAACATTTAGATATACTTTTAATTTTTTTTACAAAACTGTTACCAACCCTATAAAGCAATTATATTCTGATTATGGTGTTCCGTTCTGTTTTTCTTTGGTGGCGACACTGTATGTGTTGTGAGCACTTCTGATTAAAAAATTGCAAATAGTGTTCGGTGTTAATTATCCACACGGAAAAGGATTGTATGGGTAGAAATAGAAGAAAGATGTATGGTAAGTGGTTTCACACTTGTCAGTCGAATTGCGGATTCTATTACAAAGGACAATCTTGTTGTCAAATATTTATGGTAGTTTCTGTACTTCTCATGGCCGAATGAATATGATATCATGAATAATGTTAGTCTAATATCTGATCAGTTTCTATGGTTTTCTACTCTTCAACAACAACATATCAACTAAGAGTGATTAGTCTGCTCATATTGCGTGGTTGTCTGCATGACAAAAACTACATTACTCACCAAATTAACAACCAATTTTAGACTTGGATAGACATAGTATCTTTGGGTTGATTTAACAAGGGTGTTTCGATAATTTCCTTTGGACTGTTCCTTAAGACTTTTTGAGACTAGGAGTGTAATGCTTTTCTCTATTAATTTATTGGCATTTTTTCGCGCGGAAGCGCAAGACACGAATAACTCCAAGCTAATAGCGCCAATAAAGAAAAATAAAGGTATGTTGGTCGGTTGACTCTTGAGTGACAGATTGAAACGTTTCTCAAATTATATCTCGATGAGCGATAAGTACATCACTTGTATGTACACCGTTACTTTCTTTTTCGTGCATATGCAATAAATATGAGAGCGTGTATTGCCCCGGATTTCATCACAATAAATTATTACCTTGAGAGGATATGAGAATTTTATTTTTTTTAAATTTAGCATATTTGTTTTTCGTCAGATTCTTATTACTATTTCGCCTATCAACAAGTGTGGAAGTTTCTAATATTTTAAAATGCGTCACATTTTTATAGATAAGCTTTTGGGGAAATAAAACAACGTCGTTATAATCACTTTACTCAAATATTTATCATCTGCAGTATTTTAGACAGAGAGATAGCAAAAGGATCATAACCACAGTTAACAAGAAAAACACTCTTAACTTGTGCACTCAGACATTTTATCTAACAAAACTAACGAGCTTCCGTTATACAAAAAAAGATAATTACTGTTTAGGAAGTGCATGGATATGAGAAATCTGCAACTAGTTATTATTAGCTAAAATATTAAAAACCCAAATTGTAATGTTCTCATTTAGCTTTATTGTTCTTTTTTAATTCAGCTCTGATGAAGAAGCGTAATCACGTAACCCTGTATTACTGTATGTTTTATTATTACATAATAGGTTTTGATGTAGATCTTTATGATCGTGACTGTTTTATGCACGATTAGATAATTTTTTTATTGTCAGAAAAGATTGGGTTGAAGAATAAGGAAATTATAAATGAAGAATAAAGAAAACATTCTGTTGTAAAAATTTCTTCATTTTCTATTATACATACATTATGCTTTTCACGAACACTATGTAGAAATATTTGTTACTTGTTTTGTAAATAATGGTTCTACAAAGAAACAAAATAATTCTCGATGGTGTAGCTTTTCGTTGAAACACACGTTTAAAAACGTGCATGCGCACATTTTACAATACACAAAACTAAAGTGAAAGATAGTGTCGGATTCGAAATTCTACTCTAGAAAGATCATAGCGTATTATACATCTGGAAATATACCCTCACTTCGTGCTGGTTTACAATTATTGCATAAACCAAAAGGAGTGAGAAGATTTTTAGTGGCTTTCACAAGCATTTATTAAACCACGCTAAACTTAAACTAATCGTTTTTCAATTGAAAGTTATACAGAATTGTCAATTGTATTGGGTTTTATAGTATAAATCACTCATAATAATAAGTAGGTATAGGATTTGTATGCACTTAAAAATGCTGAAATATGCATGCACTTATGCACTATAAAAACGTGAAATATGCACTTAAATATGCACTTAAAAATCATGAAATATGCGTTTATTAGAAATTTTTAATAAATATATGCACTTTCATTATTAAAAAACACCAGCGTTATTTACATTTTACAGAAATTATTTTAATTAGACATCTTATGCAATAATTTAATTAATTGTATTTTCTAAACATAGAGCGTTACAGTGCACAATGACGTACATTTTTAAATTTTCAAAAGTAAACATATGCCTATTATCCCTAAATATTGTTTTATATTTTGAGAAACTCCGTTCCACATCGCAAGACGCAATTGGGGCATACTTAAAATTGTTTAATTCTACAAGCGAATAATGTTTTAGCTCGTCTAAAATGTCTTGGCCAGATAATGCATTGTTTATGCTTTTAATTAAGTGAAAACCAGGATTTTTGTCTATAACGGATTTAAATTTTTGTTTTATAGTCAAACCCTTTGGCCCTTTTACTTTATTCAAAGAAACACCTAACCATTTTACATGCTCAAGAGATTCATCTAATGAATTTCCCTGACTTTCTAATTTCTGAATTACTTTAGCTAAATGCACAAAATTTGTCAAAATAAACAATAATTCTGCCCTCATCTCCTTAGTATTAAAAGCATCCTGTGCGCTTTGTATGCATAGTGCATCGTGTTTATTAAGTTTATATACAAATGCTTTAATAATATCAAAACAAGTTCCATAATATTCTGCTGCAGAAAGCCAAGTACCCCACCTTGTTATTACAGGCTCAGGTGGGAGAGGCATTTCTTGAGCAGTTTCCCTAAATATTTGTATGCGATATGGAGCTTTACAAACAATTTTTTTACATCTGAAATTATAGAGTTTACGTTAGGATATATTTCCCGCACTTTATCCGCAACTTTATGCATTGCATGGGCAAGACAACTTAAGTGGATCATCTTTTCGTACAGAACTTGTAAGCCTGCTCCAGCCTTGATCATGTACGGTGCCGCGTCGGTGACGAACAGGAGTACTTTGTTGTACTGTATGCCGTCCGGCCACAAAATAGCCATCGAATCATTAAACAATTTTGCCACAGAACAATGATTGGTGCTCTTGAAAACGTCCATTGCTAATAGATAGGAATTGGGATTGTCGTCCGAATTTAAAACGCCAATTATAACGTTAGCCACGTATCTGAAAACAAAAATTTGATTTTTATTTTATCGAACTACATAATTAGTCGTTTACAAACAATTAGCGCAAAACAGTTATTTAAAAAAAATTATATTTTAATCAAGCAAGAATATTATTGTGATTATTTCATTCTACTTCGTTTTTGACCAATCGCAAGGCTTTATTTTTTGGATTACAGCGATAATTCGATAATTTTTTATTGTCCTTTTCGACTGTTTTTATCTTCGTGACAACGCTGAAAACTAGTGTCACATGTGTCCCATTTTTTACTTTCATGTCAAATACTAATCTTTATGTTAATAAGTAGATGCTTAAATAAACAACTGTATCATGAAATAATCTTACCGAATTACATGCTCGTGCTTCTGAAATTATCTGTTGTAATACTCAAGTTGATTAAAACGCAACACTCGTGTCATTTTTTGACAAATTTCCCTCCGTTGCACGTCGGGAAATTAAAACGTCAAAAAATGACAGTCGTGGTTGCTAATCAACGTTCGTATTACAAATCGATAATTTCGAAGCACTCGTGTTATTACAAGTGATTAAATATGTAACTAACAAAATAGAAAATAAAACATCCGTAAATTGCTCAGCTGTCTTTAATTAGTTAAATTTTACTAACAAAACGAAGGAAATGAAGTTTCTACGCACCTTCCAGTAGTGTCAGTAGATACGTCAATGGAAACCCATATGTAGTTATTCGCTACATGTTTTCTAATTGATTTTATGGTCTCTTCGTATAAACGAGGTAAATAATTTTTCCTGAGTGTAGACTCGTCGGGTATTGGCATTTTTGATATTTCTTCCAGAAAATTACGAAATGCTGAGTGATTAATTTTACTTAACGGGATATCTGCAGCCACTAATGCACTACATAGTTTTTTATTAAATTCGATCGATTTGCTGGACTCACCGCGCGAATTATTAAGGTACCCCGGTAACAATGTTTGACTTTTTGATTTCAGGGCAACACACTTTTGATGTCGAACCGTGTTCAGATAATAATAATAATAATAATTGCTACAACCCATAGCCTGGAAACCAGGCCCCAGAAGCTATAAGCTTGTGCGGGTGGAAGGGGGCGATTATAATTATTAAGTAGGCCCTAAGTGCGGCTGCAGCCGACTTACAGATGTGTAACTTGAAAGCGTTTCGTTGCAATCACTTTATCGTCGCACACTGTACAATACAACACCTTATCGTCAGTTGTAAGAACACTAAATTCCTTAACATAACTTCGAAGTGTAACAGACACAGACCGTTTTTCTTTACCTATATTTACACTCTCAAATTTCAAACTGAAATGCAGTTTGAAATTTCTGAACTGTCTTAATTGAAAGATTACAAGATTAGTAAACAAAAGTACAGGCAAATTTTTCTATGGACAGGAAGTTGTCAAAGGGTCTTTGGAATTTCCTAATACCTATTTATCACAATACCGCAGGATGTAAGTATTTAAATTTTAGTTGAAACTTTTTCTTGGAAAATATTAACAAGTACACAGATGGTTAAGGCAGTAAAATATTTTAAAGCCTAGTATTTAACAATAAGCTTAAATTATGGGTTTCCCCTAGACTCAACTAAGCCGCCCTTGGTTGGTTGTCTAAAATGCTAAAATTATTTAAAAAATATTAGAAATTTCATAATTAAAGCATGTAAAACGCTCAAAAAGTGGTAAAATATGCACACTCGTTCAAAAATGCTAAAATATGCATGCATTTATAAAAAACACCTAAATATGCATTTATATGCACTTTCAAATTGACATATGCGATTCATATGTGGCTTAAACATGTAGAAATATAACTCTGCATATGTTTGCTATAAGCAGAAAAAACATGCAAATGCATAGAAATCCTATACCTAATAATAAGAACAAGTAGAACAATTTCATGCAATTATCGACTTTATTTGAAAATGCAATCCACTTTTCTATTGTTTTATCGATTTTTTAGTTTCCTGCAATTGTAATAAAAAACCTGTACATATTATGAACCATTAATGATGCCCCAGTATATCGTGATATCTCATACTTTAATACATTGATTATGTATAATACAAACACAATGGCCTCTTATTATAATTTCTCTACATAGAGTACATAATTTAAGCATTTCATTGCGTTTCGTTTATATGTAAAAATGAGGGTATAAAAAGTAGTTCCTTCTTCATACTACCTGTTTCCACTAATTGAATTAACTACAGAAATGTAACGATCTGTTTTATTCAACTATAAATGTCAAGTTTGTTGTGTGGTTAGGTTTTATAGTTATATACCTAAATATAGCAACACCGTATACGCTCTGTGTATAATCGTAAAATAGAGAATTTTGCTCTAGATGTATGTGGGAAGATCTATTGCATAAATTATTTTTTACTGCTGAAGCCAATTATCATTCGTTCTAATTTGTTCAATAATGAAATTATAATAGCAGAATGCCATGGATGATTTAGTATATCTAGCAGCATTTCACTTTTTTGCAAAACGCTTACGTTTACGACGGAATTGTGAAAATGGAAGACTTCAAGCGTGTAATTATCAGCGTACATAAGGATAAAAAACCGTAAAATATGTTGCATATGCTTGATATATGCATCGATTAATAATTGAAAATTTGGATTACAACAATAATATGGATTTGATTTGGTTTCACAATTTGCTACGATAAGAAGTAATCTATTGGTTAGTAGTATAACGTATATCATTTATTTATCGTAGGCAGTTCCATTCTGATATGTGTGTATATCTTGTTTAATTAAAAAAATATCATAAACTTTGGAGGAAAGGACTGAGTAATGAAGCGATCGATCGACCTAAATGTTCGACTAAGGTGTAACTAAACGACAATACCCTTATACAACTATAAGCAAGAATTAAACCGTATCCGGTCATCACCAAGAAATATAACACCGAGAAAGACAACTACCGATAAACCAAGACCGAAAAACCACAACCGAAAAACCACAACCGAGAAAACAGTAACCGAGAGACCATAACCAAGAATGGAAACTACCGAGAATAACAAATACCGAGAATGCATTCACCGAGAAACCATCGGTCGTGGTTTCTTGGTTGTGGTTTCTCGGTTTTGGTTTCTCAGTATTTGTCTTTCTCGGTGTTTGCTTTCTCGGTGATGACCTGGATCCGAATTAAACTACCTTTTTCCTCACCATGCCCAGAAACTTCGATTTTCTTCTGCAATTGGGAGGAAAATTCATTTTCCTTTCTAGGAAAAATAGTGAGAGAGATTAATTTTCCCTATCTGGATAGGGAAAAATTGAAGTTGCAAGTTCTCGGCAGTAAATCTATCGAGAACCAAATTTTCGTAATTCAATTCGTAATGCAATTCATTGAATATGCTTAGAATAAAACTTGTTTTTAAAGTTGAAGATTAGAAAATTTTATAGTTTAAAGACAATCTTTTTGGGACATATCGTGGAAAAAATGTTGTGTCAAACATGAGAAGAAAGTTCTTTTCACTCTCGCACAAATGCCTCAGTGGCTGACACTCGATAGGCATACCTAGAGTTCGAATAAAAAGAACTCCTTTCCTCTCTAGTTGGACAAATAACTATTACATCAGAGGTTGTTAAAAACTGCAGGGTTCCCTAGCGTTGTTGCTAAGGTAGCGATAAGTGTGATAGGAATAGTGATAGGAAGTGATAAACTGGTCAATACTATACCAAGTGAATACGTATAACGGCCAAAAACTTAACTAAAATTAAACCATAATGACCCGATGTTGCTTTAGGCAACCATGACTTTCATAAGCCCTTAAAATATGGAATTATATAGGTACAAATTTTTAGTTTAAGGTGCTGTAAAGAAGGACTACGCCATAAAGTCAATAATAAGAAAGTCAAGGGTGACTCGTTTTTACAGTTAAGGTCGTTAAAAAGAGCTAGCTAGCTCTTCCAGTGTCGACCTCTTTCCAATGTATACCTCATTATACACCTGAAAGAAACGAATTCTCTTTTGCTATAATACTATACTAAATTCTAACAAGTAAGTACGTGTAAAGACAGGACTTGTGGGAATAAAACGATGGATCACACTAGGAAGTCCATAACAATCAAAACCTAGAATTTTACAGAATTTTTAGGTTTGGATGCGGCAATTTGCAGAACTGTTACATAGAATCTTATTTGTATTGTCCAAGTCTAATCATTTGACTTACTAAGCTGAATCGCTTGTACGAAGACAATATACCATTTCATGGCACCAACGGGTCAAAGCAGGACACGAACAATCATAACAATTAAACTGGGTGATTCCGGTAGGCCTTTCAATGATTAATACGAACCCAAAATACTTCAATGCGCAAGGTTTTGTGTAATTCGACTTCAAAAATCCGAAACAGTGCGTTTTTACCTAGACTAGACTCACATATTTCGGAAAACATAATTAAAAAAAGTTATAGTGTATTGTACTTAGAAAAAATAAAATCTATATAAAGTGTGTTTCGGGCACTTTGACCTTTGACACTGGACTTTGCACCCCAGATAAGATCAGCTGTCACCAAGGAATGCGGGGATGCTTTAGCAGAGTTGCCAAGGACGAAAGATGTGGAACTAGTTTGGATTCCAGGACATACTGGAGTCCGAGGCA
The DNA here is from genome assembly GCA_929113105.1 of Agrypnus murinus. NCBI lineage: Eukaryota > Metazoa > Arthropoda > Insecta > Coleoptera > Elateridae > Agrypnus > Agrypnus murinus. The sequence continues at coordinate 128,229,053 of OV816025.1, read as the reverse complement.
AAGCAAAGGCCGATAAACTGGCCAAACTTGGAGTCGAGGCCATCTTTCTAGGACCGGAACCCTTCCTGGGTATCACAGGGCAGCATATATCGAAAGCCCTAATGAAGTGGGCCTATGAGAGAAGTAGAAAAGGTGTAGAGATTGTCGACAGGCGAAGAACCATACAGAGGGATTCAACTCAAAAAAGTCTGCCCGGCTAATGGGAAGGACCTGAAGAACCGCAAATCTTCTGATAGGGACCTTGACAGGCCACTGTAAACTAAGAAGACACTGATTTTTGATAGGGGTAGAGAAAAGCCTCATTTGCTTAGGATGTGGTAGAGATGAAGAAACGTCCCACCACTCCCTGTGGGACTGCGTAACTTACCAGGGCCTTAGGTTTACCAGTCTTAGGTTTAAAACCTTTGCTGTAGCTACTCTTCGAAGGCAAGAGTTGCACGCCCTACCGATATCCTAACCTTTATTGGGAAATCGGACATGTTCACAGAGCCAGAAGAGGTTTTAAAAGTATGTGATAATGGAGGTGGTTAAGGAGATGTCAAGGCGTTGGCAAAAAAGGGCCTATGAAGGCCTAATTGCTAGACTTCGGTCTCCCCTTCACTACTATTACCCCTAATGTTCCAGATCTAGGCCTGGTGTGCGAGTATATTGGATTCAATAACTATGATGTTAGTTGTTCTCAAATAATGTAAATGCGCTTTAGTAATTAGTCAGTAAGCCTTTAATTCTCAAGTCTTGGAGTAAATTAGACAGGCAATCTCATGTGTACCAGAATGCCTGACAGTATTTTAACTGTACATCAATGCCGCATGCCATTGCCGAATGTAGCTGTTTTACTTCGGATTATTGCTGCATAACCAATATGGCACTGACTTATAAAAAAGTTAAACTGTGTGGAATATAGTAAGTTAGTTATTAGTTTTGTCTGAATATTTAATAGAGATTTTGATTTAATTGAAATTGAAACGATATTTAGTGAGCAAAATGAAAACTGGATCTCCAATCAGTGGTCTTTCTCAGCTTGCTATGCTTGGTCCGAACCTACGAGCATCTTATCATGAATCGCACCTGTAAACTATCACATACTATCAGCGTTGGAAATAATTTGGACTTTCGTATGACCAAAATCTCCCCATTCATGGAACCTCTCGATAAGTTTTTCCAACCAGTAGGAAATGTGGTGGGCGTGTGTTTGTGTTAAAGCTGCATTAGGGTAGGTGGATTCTGGTTTATAGATTTGCGCCTTCGTATGTTAGGGGATTATCTTCGAAAGTTTCCCCCACTTCAGAAGAAAGTTGTGGGGTATCTTGTAGAAGCACCAAGGGGGTGTTTTAGTTTGAGTTGATTTGCGGATTGTGCCAGGAGCATCGGGTCTGTTGGTTGTGGTATGTTATGGCAGTAGAATATGTATAGCATCGGCGATAGAATGGTCGCTTGAGGATCCCTAGCTTGAGGAGTGCACATTAAGGAATATTCCTGGTGTGGTGTGTCAATTTCCGTGATTAATTGCTTGGGTGGCATCAGTGTGAAGTATGGAAGATAAGGTCCGAAGTGAATCTGCCGGTACATAAGCCGGATAGGGTTTCCAGTAACGAATTGGACTGTTTTAATTGGGAACGAACCCGCCTTGTTAAAATCTCGTCGAGCAGTCTTTCTATGACGTTTGGTGAGGCGATAGGTTGGTAGGATTTAGCAACTGCTACACGAGATTGCTGCTCTCGTATTTACAGTATATAGAATTTCAACGCAGGCGTATTAAATAATTTTCAAAGTAAGCAGGTTTTGTGTATCTCCGGTACCTTTTAAACTCCTGAAGTAGTTTTAATATTACGTAAGAAGACAAGATTTCCAGATTCTAATTGATAGTAAAAGAGTTTGTGCAGAACATATGTAGATTAAATTCATCTTATTGTACAAAAATGCATTTCATTCGTACTTGCTTCAAACCAAAAGGGATTAGTTCATTTCAATAGGGCTAATAGAAGGTTAAGCTTAAAATTTGTATACTGGTGAATGATTTTAAACTCAATCACCTTTTACGAAGTGAAAATCTGGGGAAATCTTTCGCGTAAAAGATGATTTATATACCTTTTGATAATGGATCTGTATGATTCACATCCGTTGCTTCTTGACACAGAGCGACGCAAACCGGTCATCCAAAAGAATGTTTTATACAAAATTATAAAATAACCAACAAAAATAATTACGGCAGTTTGGAACCATTCCACATTCTCAAGTGCAAACACAAATTACTTTTTTTGTGGCTGGGCCTTTTTAAAAGCAGTTTTTGATGCTGTTCCTGGTAAATAGTTTCACTATCAAACGCTCTACATTCCCAATAGGGCTAATTCCGAAAGTAAAAGAGGTGCGTAAATTAGGTAAAATATAGGTGCGTAAGTTGACATAGTCTAAAGTTCAATGCTCTTGTTTTTCAGGCGAATCTGTTTATTTCATAATAATTCGCCATTTGTTCTGTAATTCTTTGTAATATCTCAGGAATTGCTGTAATGCCTTAAATATCTAGTAATTTCTTCTAAAGTTTGATAATTGAATTAAATAAGTACAGTATAGCTTCTCTAATCCGGACATAATGCATTAACTCGGACACTCCAGTAATTCGGACACTGCTACAATTCGGACAGTTTTGTGGCATTTGCCTCTATAATCCGGACACATTTGAAATCATGTAAATCACGTACTCCAACCATCAACACACTTAAGGATCCCCTAATTTTTTATGGGAATCCCTTAATTGTTTACCAAAACATCAAATGCCTTACGTTTACGCTTTCTTCATGCCCCCTTTCAGTTTGTTGACGCTGGTGAAACTACATACTTGTGAAATTTTTGGTTAAAATGAATCAAAGCCACAAAACTCTTACTTTTAAAGAGAAGTGCAATGTTTTAGATTTTCTTGACAATGGAAAAAGTATTCGCTTTGTATCCGATAGATTCCATGTGCCGAAATCAACGATATATGACATTAAACAAAAGAAAAATAAAATTAGACAGTTTGTTTCAACTACATTTCGAGGATGCATGGTTTTACGAGTTATAAATAAAAAAAAATAAAAACTTGCATGTATACAAAGTGCGGCATTTTGGAAAAATTTACCAACTACCACTTGGGTTATGATGTGAAGTCGGCTCCCGGCAAAAAAAATTTCAAAGATAGGATCACATTCATGCTTTGTTCCAATGCGGCAGTCACCCACAAGCTATCACTACTTGTTCTTGGGAAATCCTTCAACCCCAGATGTTTTAACAACACCGATCTTCCCGTCGCGTATAGAGCCAGCAAGAAAGGGTGGATGACCCAATTTGATTTGATTTGATGACAATTTTCATGAACTGGTTCAAAAAATGTTTTATTAAACATGTAAAAAAATTTTGGGCGAAAAAAATTTACCACGAAAAGCTCGTCTTCTAATAGATACCGCACCCTCACATCCACCAGAAGATGCATTAAATTTTGATCCAAACTTCAGAGTTATGTTTTTACCCCCCAACTGCACAGCGATAATACAGCCAATGAATCAAAATTTGATTCAAAATATTAAAGTGGCTTATAGAAAAAAAATATTGACTCACTTAATATCTCAAGACAATGATTTAACAAACACTTTGAAAAGCTACAATTTGGAGGAGGCTGTCATGAACTTGCATCAATCATGGACAACTATAACTGAAAAAATATCAGCAAAGGTTGGACGCTGCTCTGGCCGAAAGAACAATAGGATGAAGACGAGAAATTCCTTTGAGTCAGTTGAAACAACAGTGAGAATCTGAATCGGTAAATACAAATTTAAAAGCCATTACGCAAATGGTGAATTCTATTGATCCACAAGTTAGTTCTGAGGAAGTCTTTAATTGGTCAATTGGACAAAATGAGGGCATGGCAAATTTTACCATTCAAGATTTAATTGCATAGGCTTTAAAGGCTGACGATACTGAGTTGACTATTACCGATTCCGAATGTGAGTTTGTAGAAGAATCAAATAATAAAATCATGCACAACAATGCCGTTCGGTCATTTTCTCAATGCATTCAATGGGCAGAAGAAAATAACATTCCAATGCAAGATGTTCTGTTATTAAGAAGATTGAAAGAAAAGGCCAATACGCATTATTTCGAAAATGCAAAGCAGCAAAAAATTAGTTTTTATTTTAATAAAAATGATTCTGTATGAATATAGTTTTGTTATTTGTTTATAAAAATAGTTAGAATATTCATTAAAACAATGTTTCTTGCTGTATTTGTGTATTTTTTAAATATTTCCATAATCCGTAAAATTCGCAAATCCGGACAGGGGAAAAATTCTATCTGTCCGGATTAGTGAAGTTGCACTGTATCTGAAATAATAAATAATAAAGGCCCCCGGCAGCACCTTGAGAAATCTCAGTTATATTAAATTATTTCAGTGAAGATGAAACGATTTAGTTTTTTGTTGCTATTGTTCTAAAATCGCAGACAATGAGAAATTGATGCAAAAATCTGAAGAATTAAAAAATACAAAACTTTTTTATATTTTTAGTACAATAATTATTTTCTCTTTATTAAAACATCGGTGTTCGAACATGGCATTTTTAGCTTGTACGGGGGAACAATTAACAAGGAAAATTAATTGAAAATATACTTAGGCACAAAAACCACCACAACCACCAAGCACGCTTTTAAAATATCCTGATAATTAAAGAGAAACCTGTTGTCTGACTCATCCAAACAAATCTAGTTAACCCAAAAAAAACTCTTTATTGGTTGCACTACCATGGTATGAATTGTAGACATCCCAAAGTTCCCATTATACACGTTAAATAACGAAATGAATATTAAAATGTGGAGGCCGCAAAATTGCTACAATTAACCCGGCAGCATTTCTCACGATTTCGTATCGTATTATTAGTAAATAAATTTAAAATCTCTATTGAGTCTCTCGCCTTGGATCTTTTGCAGAATGAACTGACTCTTTGGCATTATTATGCATCGACCCATTATTCTCATTACTCTAATGGGTCCTAGATTATAGAGCGAAAAGATGAACTATTTAATAAAATGACCTAGGAATTGAAATAATCTTCGTTAGAACATCGCGATAGAATTTCAATTTTAAACTTAACCGCAATTATCTTCCACCAGGCTATTATCAATGCGGTTTCCGGAGTTTCCTGTAAATATGTTTTCATTGCAAATGTATACGTGCCTGTGTGAGAAATATTACGTAAACGTCCGTATATGCGGATGGTATGGATGGTAAACCTCGACTATATACGATCGAGCATTCAACAATAAAAGGAATTTCGTGCAGACATGATTTTTGTAAGCGTTGGCTGCTGCAGCCAACCCATCTTAGAAAGTAAAAGTTGACATTTCATATACCTCGCTGCAATGCAATATACATAAAGGTCGTCAACAACGGGGAGGCGGTTCTCTAAATAACATTGGATTTATGTTATCTCTTTTTATCTTATCATTGTTCATACCAGACAAAACGAGAAGTAAAATGTTGGTGTGCAATTTTTTCAAAGGTCACTAGCGCGCTCTTAAAATAATTACTCACAACAATATATATGAGGGGAAAATATCGACTATAATAGCTCGAGATGCTATTGTTATGTGGTACTACCCAATTATATACTTTCAAATCTGTGTTTAGGCCAGTACCCCATATAATTCATCTTACATCATCAGAAGAATAGGAATAAAATCGACTGCACATGGATTGGACGTCACTTGTGTTATTGTATGTAAAATATATTATGCATGCAAACTAGGGTACAACAAGTCAAGGCACTAATGCAAGATATTAAATAATTAAAATGCCGACCTATACCTTTACTTATTATTCTTTTGAAAGTGAGGCTTGTGCTCATGTATGTATGAAAAGGTGTAAAAATTAACAAATTAAAAAGCCTTGACTACATGAAGAATTAGTTTTATTTTAATATCCAAGCAAATATAAATTTTATTACCAATGCTGGTTAGTTGGTTGGTTGGTTGGTTTGTTGGAGCTTTCTAATAGGAAACCTAAAATTTTAATTTTGATTTAAACACATTCTTTGAATAGATTATTCAATAAAAGAATTGATTGTCTTGGTGACTATAAAGTTTTATTGAAGGGCCGTAAAAACTAACGGTTGTTAACAAGCAAAAGATGTCAAGGAAATACCGTGAAAAGTACTTAATGAAGTACCCTCGTAGATATTCTGTATCTGATGCTTTCAGGTGTGCTTAAAAATGCCCTAAAAGGTCAAGCTAGGTCATCTGAAGGAACTATTCTATCAGTAGCCCAAAGTACCAGATATGTTCCTTTTGTTTTTCTATGGTACCCACTGACACTAATGTTCGCATTTTATTGCAAGCAGTTCTCATACAGTGGTAAATAACTTCTCAAATGTACGCTTGTAAAGCAAAAACCAAGCAATATTTCAAAGGCTCCATGTCCACACATTTTATCCAGCTCTAATCCAGCACTTCTTAACCACTGTTCCGCGAACTCGTCACATATGTTCCAAGAAATTTGCGAAAGTTGCAAGAAAAACAAATTTGTGTGATACTTAAGTATATAAAGGTTGAGTACGAGCTTTACTATTTCTACAATCAAGTACCGCACGAACATTTATTTTTTTTACCTAGTAGTAAAAAATAATCTTAATTGCATATATTTTCATATTTTGTCGAATTTAATTAGTAATGTAATGAATCCTCCCATCATTCTTCTCTCCACTACCGGAAACGATTTAGAAGAGTTCTTATTACGTTCTGGATCATTTTATTATAAGTCGATAAAAGTTGTTTTACGTCAATCTGTTACAAGTAGGGCCCTGATATTACTCGTACCCGTAGAAACTAAATCATAAATATGCAATCTTCAGAACATGTTATAGCCTTGGTAGTGTAATGTCTAGAGTGCTGGACTTTCACCCAAGCGGCCCGCGGTCGATTCCCGGTGCCGGCAGATCTGGTTAAGGTTTTCTGCAGTTTTCCTTAGTTGTGACACAAATGTGGGATTTGCGCTGTTCCATCTTTAAGTCGGCTGCAGCCGCACTTACGGCCTACTTAATAATAATAATCGCCCCCTCCCTCCCGCACAAGCTTATAGCTTCTGGGGCCTGGTTTCCAGGCTATGGGTTGTAGCAATTATTATTATTATTATTATTATTATCGTCACTTATATAGTAATGACGATTTTGAATAACCATCACCTTGTATAAACTACCGGATGGCAATTGATTAGCCAATTAGTTTATATGGTTGACTCAGTAATAATATTTCAGGCTGAAGCACCTACATAAATGCTAGAAACGAGAGTGGCTACATAGCCAAATGATATCTTTATTGTTATTTAAATGCACTGATTGTTGACACAATTTTACAATTATACACTTTTCAAATAGTTTTTTGAAACTATCACTAATACATTTTCATATCGAAAAACTTTTCACAAGTATATCTTCAATTTCTTCTTTTAGCCGTATACCATAAATAGCCGTATTCTTTCCCAGTATGCACTGTACAATCATTTTCCATTAAAATTCTAGAAATTCTCCAAAAATATAACTACTTAAAACACAAAATTAAATTTCGACATTCCCAGTGAGTTGGCAGTCTACTTTCACATGAGAGTTTCACAAATAATGTGGAAATAGAATCGAAAATTCTTCGAGACTATAAATGGGTTAAGAAACTACTATAATCGCTTGTCTATAAAATTCTTCTGTTTTACAGTCATCGTGGTCATAGTATGATCATTAGAAATAGTTTATTAAAACTTGGTAAATTAAAAGTAGCTGTTCTTGATTTCTTCTTATTTCCTAAGGTCAGTATTAGGGTGGAGTGAAAATGAGGGTCCAAAAGGTACATAAAAAGATCAAACGCTGAACATTGAACTGTCACAAACACTCGGAGCAGGCATCAGTCACAAATACGGAAACAGTTCAAGTAAAAACATTCAGTTATTAGGTTGGATTCGTTGGATTGTATTCCTTCTTGCTGTTAAAAGAAGGCATGAGAGCCCGGGCACTTATTCTGGCCCGAATGAAGACATCTCTCCCTTCATGGCCAACGACAGTTGCTGCTTTAACACATCTCTCAACTGCTTGTGTGTGAGAAGGAAATCGAGGAAAATCAACAGCAGCTGTTTCTTCACTGCACACTAGCATTTCCAGGTCCTCATCGGAGACTGATCTTGTACTGGTGGTTCAGTCAATACAATCTGATGCCAGTCAATCAGATCTATATAATAATCTTCAGCATCAAAGTTCAGTGGTGTACTTGAAAACTGATATTACTTAAGTCAGTCTTTGATTCTCGAGCTTGCATACTTCGGCGCAGTCCAAGTTACCTAATGTGCAACCTCTCATCAGTCAACATTGTAAGAAGAATATTCTCAGGATGGCCATAATAACCGTTGCGCTGTATGACAGGATCAACTACAGCTTTCAAATCTGACGTTAAATAACGAGACTTTTTTATCAGCATCCACAGGTGACAAGAACCGTCTTTGCAAGATGGTTTTGATTTAATTAAAAACCACATTTGACCATAGACTTTGACTACAAATTGTGCTAAAATTTTTAGATTTTCACTCGGATATTCTGTTGCAACATATAAGCGCAAGACTCTGCCAGCCATTGTAACCCAGCGTGACATAACAAGTGGCCCTGTTTTACGATTAGACAGTGAAACTGAACAGTTGCCAGTGATAACAGCATGACAAATATCAAGTAAGTATTGCTGATCAGTAATTAGATCATTGACATTTATAGTTGGGAATTCACAATGAATAGGCTGATAATAAACAGTCGGCATTGTTTCAACGTTGTGTAGTAGTGATCCAATAGGCCCAGTAAAACTTCTAGCTCGAGATGTTTTACCATCTAGGTGTTCAAACAAATGTCGAAGAGGCAATTCGTTTGCATGCAGAAGACACACAAACCACTGCAATGGTTGTTTTACATATTGTTCAAGAAGTCTTATAACATCGCCTCTTATACCAGTGTTGACTACAGTTCCATCAAAACGCACTGCCAATAGATGCTGGACATCGATGTTGTTTTCCTGTAGACATGATAACGTGTGATCCAAAACAACTTTCATCAAAGATAGCCAAGGAAGAGAGAGATAGACACTAAGTTATGTGCAAAATTGATTCGGTTCATTTAAAATTATTAACGTCATTTTGATGTCAAACAAATCTGGCAAAACTTTCAAGTTGTGTATTTATAAGCCATGGTATTCACTGACTATCAAAAACGATGCATGTTAGAGATGTACTTCCGAAACGGTAACAAAATCAATGGTGAATGGGTTTACTCCATTAGAAATGCTTTTGAAGATTTTGTGGAAACTTTTCCAAATGTGGCCGTTCACTATGACACGTTCAGTCGAGCTCTTCGTCATATTGCGAATTTATATCGCGAAACAGGAAGCGTAGGCCGTAAGTCATGTACAGGAAGACCAAGAGTACGGAATGCAGACAACATTGAAGCTGTGAGAGGACTGATGGAGGAGCAGCCCCACTTGTCAATTCGACATTTGCACCAGCAGATGAATCTCTCATATGGTACGTGTCAACGCATCCTGAAACAAGACTTACATCTACACCCCTACCGAATACAAGCTTGCCATGAACTTCTCCCGAACGACTTGCCCCAAAGACAGGAGTTTTGTCAATGGTTCCTGAACAACCTCGGCGATAACAATGAAGCACTGGAAAAAACATTTTTCACTGACGAGTGTTGGTTCTATCTATCTGGGTATACCAACTCCCAGAATATGCGAATGTGGAGTTCGGAAAATCCGCATTATTTTATCGAAGCACCCTTACATCCGCAGAAAATAGGAGTGTGGGCAGCCATCAGCAAAACGCGCATAATAGGTCCCATATTTTTTGCAGGTTCATGCTAACTTAATTTTGATTTCTTATCCACTGAAAGTTGTTTTTTGGGTTATTTTAGGAACATTGAATGCAGAAAGATATAGATTAGAAATTCTGACACCATTTATAAACCAATTAACGGATGAGGAACTATTAGAAGGGTATTTTCAGCAAGATGGGGCCCGAATCCACACCACGCAAGCAAATTTGAATTTTGTTGCGGAGTTTTTCGAAGACCGCATTATAAGTTTAAGAACACCAATTATATGGCCTCCAAGATCATGCGATTTGGCCCCTTGCGACTACTTCTTGTGGCCACACATTAAAAATTCAATTTTTACCACACCCGTTGGTGACATGAATGACCTTCGGCAAAGAATTCTCAACAAAATTGAAGAAGTGAATGATGATCCGTGGATGTTGAGCAATATTTCGGAGGGTCTTAAGAGAAGAATTAGACTTTGTAGAGACGTCGGCGGTGGTCACATTACACATCTTGTTTAATAAAGTTGCAGTTTTTTAAAGAAAAGAATGGACTATGAATTATTTCTAAATTATTTAGTTTAAAAGATTTTTTTTTCATGTTGAATATGGCACTCCAGCGAAATGTCACTTAAAGGACAACATGCTCCACAGCTGTTGAGTTTAGAGCCTTTTATGACGTATTTTAGCAATTTTTGTAACAAGTACTTTTGAAAATGCTTGCTTTTTGTTGTGTTGTAGGATGTGGAAACCGTGGGGAGAAGAAGACAACGTGATTTTTTTTGAATACCCTCGGTTACACACTCTGCCGGCTCTTGTTTTATTAATTACACATCATTGTCGTCATTGTTTTAGAATTGCAAAATCACTTTAAAAACGCTAAAATCCTCCGATGACACTAATGGCAATTAACGCTTTGTACCTATGCCCCACAGGCCCCAGGCCCCACAGATATCATTTTGACTTTTAGGTGACAGGTTTGAGGTTAGGTACAAAATTCGACAACGACGTACGTGAATTTTTTCTAGGCTAACTTTGATGAAAGTTGTTTTGAATCACACGTTATAATTGCCGCTTGTACGCTTGCAGAATTACCACTGCCCGGTGAAGTGTAACCAATATATATTAAACGAGGCTCCTGCAACAAGGAGACATGCTCCTCAGAAATAACCCTGCGGTGACTCTTGCCCTCTATTACTTCAATAGCCAGAGTTTTGTCCTTCCTGCTGTCAAACTACATTCCTTGTACCGCTGTACTGCAACATGCTGCTTCTGCACAAGACGTATTCCGATATTTTTTCCGTTCTCTTCGAATTTTACTTCTATCGACAACTTTACTGTAGTCTCGTGCATTCAAGGTGCCATAGTCCTCTAAAACTGCACATGCAATTTCTGCAACTGCTCTGTCAGAAACTGCGTGTCTATCAGAACCCCTTGCAGTATTCTGTAAAGGACGCCTTTGCTGCTTAGTTGTGTTGCTGGCAGTTCCTTTTTCATCAACATCTGGATATAGAATTTCAGCGTCATTATCATCTTCTGAAACACAGCTTTGGTTGCCTTCTGTGTTGGAATCAGAGTGATGACAGGCCTCGGGCTCTGTTGACTGTGTAGATGCAGAAGCCGCTTGAGCTGAGCTACATTCAGATTCACACCGCTGATACTTGGCAAGTCTCTGTTTTTCCACCAGTTTCTTTTCTCTCGCTTTTCTAATTTTGAAGTTGTTGCTCGATCAACTACACCAATCATCATCCTTCTTACACTTCTTTGATCACGAAGAAACATCTGCTCTACAACTGGAACTTTCTTTGACTTCTCACATTTGCAGGACGAAAAATTTGATTTGTTATTTGGTTGTGTAGACAAACCCTCATTAGTTAAAAACCGCATTTTTTTCTTATAAATCGCATATATGTATTAATAACAAAATGCAATAATAATAACAGCCCATATTAGTATAATATTTTTATAATTAATGAAAATTCTACTACTTAAATGTTTCTTTCAATTAGCGTTTGTTAGTTACATATATACTGCGTGTTCATAAATAAGTATTTGTTCTTGGGATTTATTCCTGTAAATACTTTATATTAAATAAATAAATAAAACCATGGAAAGAAAAGAAATTGTACAAATATTAGGTGATGGCGATTGCCTATTTATAGCTGTTTCATATTGTTTGGACAAAGCAAATCATGCTGAGATACAATTGCAAAAAGTTGTAAATGACTGGAACGATTATTATGATGGCGATCATACTTCTCGTGTCTCCATTAACACTACTTTAGATTACGAAAACCTTATGTCCTTTGATAGTAATACACCAGTCATATTGAGCGTTATTGTATAGGTCAATTATTATTTACTATTCTATGTATTTAAAACACGACTCATTTTTGCCCCACTTTGTCTACGAGTTCTACAAGACCGATTTTATTCTTTTTTATATCAATAACGTTTGACTGTGTCGATTAGTCAGCACTACTTACTTTTTATTTTTATTTAATTTTTATACCTTTAAAACGTTTTTTAGTCTGTGAAGTTTTAGTTTTGTGATTTCTTAATTATTTATATTTTTAATTTATAATCGATGTATTTTAATATGCCCAAGGCCGACTGTGTACTTAACAGCGCTTGCTTCGTCTCGTTTTGGAACTAAACATCCTCCATATACTTGGTTACTATGCCACCAACAGTTTGCAGTCGAATTTCATAGTATTTGCTGTAGAGCATTTTCACTAAATTCGATATCTGTCTGACTCTGTTAGAGTGCATTTTTGTAGATTGGGATATTTGATGAAAAAGCAGAAAAGGAATGTCTACGAACTAATGTTTTATCTCTCAACGAACATAGACAAAATGATCGACTAAGTTTAGAAAGCTGGTATATTAAGCATATGATACATGGATTCAATGTAGAATCTTATGGTAAGAATGGGTTGGTAAGTCGAGGGGGAGTTATCCGGAGGGGGTAAGTCATAGAGGGTGGTAAGTCTGAGGAAAGGGTATACCTGGAGAGGGGAGGTAAATCTGAGAAAGAGATAAGTTGGAGGAGTAAGTCGGAAAAAGAGTAAGACGCGATAACGAAGGGAGGAAAGTGGGATAAGTCGGGGGTGGGATAAGTATTTGTTAAATAACGCGTTCAAAGATTCGTCTGAGAATGGTAATCTTAGGATTTGTAGTATAATAAATAGTAATATTAAATAATCACTGATTGAATCCCGTTGACTGAACACGCCCATGGATCTTTCTTAAAATGACAATCCAGTCACTGTTTAATAAGTTTAACATGCTTAAAATAACTGTGTTTTCAACATATGAAACTTCAAGGGGATTGACGAATTAGAAATTGAAATATAAGATTTTATAATGAAGCGTACATTCATATTCTGTCATATATTTCGATTGTCCATATTTACCCAGATGTTTTAACCTGAAAGTTATTAAATATAGGAGTTCTGCGACATCTAAATTTGCCGAAATTGTAATGTTGATTTAGGCATTAACGCTAACAGGGCAAATTATGGACAAATATTGGCATTACTTTAATTTGAGAATTTGTATTTATTTTTTGCTAACTACTAACTACACCGACTGTAATTCTATACAACGTTTATTTGTTATTATAGGAATATTAAGGTTCAGTTGTAGTCACAAACTTCTTTTTCTTTTGTTTTTACAATAAAAAAATCATGACATTTCTTTGTCATCATGACATTAAAATTGTATTAAATGCTTAAAGCTTTTCTTTTTGTACGACAAAATATAATTTGTAAAATGCATTTAGTTGTATGCAAACGTAACTGGGATTTAAAATTTAGGTTAGTTTTGCAGTGTGTGGTTCACAGCGCTAACTTCTTGGTGATGCACTACCTTAAATTTTTGTTTATAGTATATGGTTATTTAGTTTATTAATACCAAATATTTCCGATTTCTTTATTTAACATACGTTTATCAACATAAAATGGGTTTATTAATAATTTACTTTATTTTGTCAACAAAAACCTGATGACTAGATAGTAATACATAAAATGACGCTATAAAAACCCCCAATAATAATGAGGTGTGTGTAATTCAGAAGCAGCACCCTAGGACATGTTTCCAACTGTTTGGTTCTCTTCAGCTAGGGGTAGCTGCTTGTGAATTGGTATTAATGTTATTTGCGGCAATATATAAAAGCCGAGGATGAGTGTGTGTGTTGTTCACAAGCAGCTACCCCTAGCTGAAGAAAACCAAACAGTTCGAAACATGTCCTAGGGTGTGCTTGTGAATTACACACATCTCATTATTATTGTGGGTTTTTATAGCGTCATTTTATGTATTGTAATATTTATCCCACTTAATTTTATTTTTATAATGCAAAATTATTTTGTATTATAGTATTGTATGACTAGATAGATTTGCAAAATCTTAGATTGGTGTTAATTTTTAAAAGCATTACTAAAATATGTAATAAATAGCAACCTCAAACACTATAGCAAAGAAAAAAAATAATTGTATGAATTGGATTTACATTCTGAATAATAAATAATAAAAGTGCGTAATTTTTTTTAAAGAGTTTATTCTTTCCGTTTTTCAATCATTCAATCAATATTCGCTTTCTATTTTCCTTTATAAGATAACCTTCAACCTCCCCATTGATTAAATATTTTCTCTTCACCGCTTATTATAAAATAATTTTTTTATTTATTAGTTTATTGTGGAAATTACCACATTTGGTCAATTATAATTAAGAGTTTATTCATTCGCAACTAAAAAATATCAATACAGTACAACATAAGTAGCTCAAAAGTTTTGCTTTATTATTATTATTATTACAGTTCGCAACTTTTCTTTATGATAAATATTTAATCAACATTTATAATAGGATTAACCTAATTTTAGTTGTTTATATTTATTTATATTTACGCACAATTTAATTGTTATTGTGCTATCAAACCTAAATTTCATTGTCTGTTTTATTGAATGTATACTATATTCTTTATAATAATATTTTTTATACCAATTAACTTATATAATTATTAAATTCGTAAAAGTATGTCATTCAACAGTATTACATTTCTACATTTTCTCCTCATGATTTTATAAATAAATACGTTTGTAAGGGAAAGTAAACTTTGAAGTTGTTACAATGTGAAAATCAAACACCTTATTAAAGAAACTCTTATTTTCCTCCTCCTTTTGAACTGGGGCTTGACATTTTCAGTATAAAAATACACACATACCATCACCATGGTATTTCTAAACGCCAGTAGTCAAGAAAACGAAGAGGAAGAAAAATCGTGAATACCAGTCGAGCCCGTGGAAGTTCTGTTGCTAATTTCGCTCCGCGCCTTGTTCATGACCTTGAACTAGCACTTCTCTGAATAGAATAGCGGTGTGCAGTTCAGCAACATGGAAGGAAACCAAAAATTATGTATCCACATTTTTTTTCTTGTTGTAGTATATTTATATTTTCCGGCGAATTTGTAAATTATTATCATTATTAAAATAAAAAATAAAAAATTTTGCAGAATCTTGATGAAGTTGTCGAGTTCTTCTTTATAAAAGTCTTGTTCGTATTTTATGACTTTTTAATTATCGTAAATTAATTTAACGATCTTTGTTGGAGATATCAAGAGACCTGACAGTTTTGATGTCTAAAAATGGCAAAAACTTCTTAATTTGTTTTTAATGAACTACTGTAAAGTATAACACACCGTTTCATGGCACTTTGCAAAAATAATCTTACCAAATCCTTATTTTCGTATGCAATACATGTTACCTTTCACCATATATCATTCCACATTGTAGGACACGACAGACAAGGACTAATTGAGACTACCCTGTATCAAACAATTTTTATCACATTTTATTGAATGTCCGAAATTCTTATCAAAATATCCACAATGTTTCAGAAATTTCTATAATTACCAAAGAAAAGTCCTTCCAAATAAATAATACAGATTATTGTTCAAAAGATAAAGGCCCTACCTATTTTTAATATTAATCATCAAAGAACCAACGAAAAGGAAAACTGATTTAATTAATAAAAAAATTCTTATCTCTTGGGATCAGATCTAGTGAAAACGAAATTATATGATACAAACAAAAGATTGTATATAGGTACATTCCTAATTGTGATCTAAAAGTTACAAAAGGAGAAACAGTAATATTTAAATTTAATTGACCATGAGATGCAAACTGGCCTTTGATTTCATTTCAAGAAAGTGGCGAAAATCCACCTACTACTCAAACCAGACCATGAAATGACAATTAACTGCTCAAATAAGCGAACTATGTTTCTATAGCAGCAAAGAAATGAGTAAAAAATAACAAACACCACTATTACGCCTCACTATATAGGCCAGAACTGGAGGACAGTTGTATCACCTTTTCAAAAACTAAATACAAATTCTTTATTTTGACGCACCATGCATCCATTGCCCCTCTTTGCTCGTGCTTAGCTCACCATATATGTGGATATTATAAACATACAAACTGATCCATGCGGAGTCCAACTATATAGGTGGTTTGGGGTGGGACTTACAGAAACCGAGTTTATAAAGGTGATTTTAGTATACAGATGAACAAAAAAATAACAAGAACGTAATGGAGCACGTGCTCTATAATCTAATAGTAATATTTGGAACGTACCATTATATGGTAGCACACAAGAACAAAAACAGATGGTGTTGTAATGGTCTCAACTATGACTAGGGTCATGATTAATAGCAGAGGCGCTTACCAATACAGGGTGGCCAGCGAACCTGGAAACGTTGAAAACCGGGAAATAACCGGGAATTTGTACAATCGGAAAAACCGGGAAAGAACCTTGGATTAGTGATCAAAGTAGGGATTTTTCTTCATGGAAAGATTAAAAAATAAAATAATTTTAATAGTATGTACTTTCAAAAATAATTAATATTTTACGTTATCTTTTTTTCTATTTGCGTGTCCAAAAGAGATTTAGTTGAATACTGGAAACAGTAACATTTTATTTTTTAAAGTTGATGTCATTGTTGAACAGCTGTTCTGAAAATGACAAACTTATTGACGCAAATTTATAGGGTTTTCGATTTATACTTTTCGGTTCACACTAACTCGATGCCGCGTGTTTGATTTAGTTACAGCTGACGCAAGTTTTTTTAGCAAGAGCTCGTTAGAATTGGAGATAAGAATTTTCAGTGTCGCCGATTATCAAACTAGTTAATGAAGTACCATAACAAATTTTGTTTCCAATTAACGTAAGTTATTTTTTGAACGATGACAAATTAACTTTAATAGAAAAAATGGTATAAAGTATTCGTTTCATAAGACACGTTTTTAGCGCACGCGTCAAAGAAAACGACTCGCGTATGGAGAGTATTCTAAAGGACAATGACACTAATACTAATAAAGGACAAATAAAAAAAATAATATAAAGTATTCGTTTTATAAGACGTTTTAGCGTCTCTTCTAAACTTGAACGCGTGCGCTAAAAACGTGTCTTATGAAACTATTACTTTAATATACTATTTTCTATTTGCGTGTCCAAAAGAAGCCATTTGAACACGCGTTTGCGTGTCTAAAAGAGATTTATTTTAATACTGGAAACGGTAACATTTTATATTTTAAAGTTGATGTCACTATTTAACAGCTGTTTAAATGTCAAACATAGTTACGCTGTAAATTTAAAAACAAATGCAGAATATGAATTTTTCAAAGTAACAAATAACTTAACAAGTGTTTTTTTAACAAATTTTATTTAAAACTAAAAGTAAGTTAATTTTTTTTAAATAATTAAAGCGTAACGCAAATAGAAAATAGTATATTGAAGTATTAGTTTCATAAGACACGTTTTTAGTGCACGCGTCTATGAAAAAGATCAGCGTAGCTGGAGTTTTCTAAAGGATGTCGCAAGTGCGGGAGAATGTCGGATGAGGGAAGATGAAGGAAGTGCGCTAAAACGTCTTATAAAACGAATACGTTATCCTCTTTTTTTTATTTGCGTTATTTTGTAACCATTTAAAAAATAATAACTTAGTTAATTAGTTTTTAAATAAAATTTGTTAGGGAAGCTTTGTTAAGTTTTGTGAGAGTTGGCAATACTGAAAATTCTAATTCTGCATTTGTTTTACATATTTACAGCGTAAATAGGTTTGACGTTTTAAGTACAGCTATTCAAAAGTGATATCAAATTTAAAAAATAAAATGTCCCTGTTTCCAATATTCATTTGGACACGCAAACTGCGTGTCCAAATGGCTTCATTTGAACACGCAAATACTTTATACTTTTTTTTTATTTGCATTATTTTAAACCATTTAAAAAAATAACTTAGTTAATTAGGAATTAGGAATGGCTTCAGTTTGACACGCAAATATAAAAAAATAGTATAAAGTATTCGTTTCATAAGACGTTTTAGCGCATTTGTCATTGGGCGCGTTCGTTAAAACTGGTTTTATGAAACTAATACTTTAATATACTATTTTACAGTTTAATTAATCTCATTCATTTTTGATCGTTATTTGGTTAATTAGGCTACTCCGGCAATAAAAATCGGTTTCAAGTGAAGTTTTATGTCCCGTTAATATCAATTCTAAACTAATAATTTGATCATCAATTATGCGTAAATTATTGAAGGAAAAACCGGGAAAAATGATATTTTACGACCGGGAAAAAACCTTGAATTTAAAAGTACCGCTCTTGCTGGTCACCCAGCAAAAGGTTGCCACGATTCCTTCGTGGTTGTGGTTCGAAGATAACTTCGTATCCCATACACTCGTCGTGCAGCAACCTTTGCAACCAAAACACATCTAATCCAATAATTTTCCTTTTTCGCTTTTCGAACTCTTCGCCATATCCAGAAAACACTGAAAAACTCTTCAAAATTATCTAGAAATACTTCTTCGAATCCCGACGAAGAGGAGGTATTTTTTTACTTTTTCTACACTGCTGTGTCGTTTTCTTATCACTCGGTTTCTTTGTTTTTTTTACTTGGTGATGGTGGATATTTATCTGAAGATAGAACACCAACTGATCGGCGAGCTTTTTTCATTGCGGCTGTAATAACAAGCATGGGAGAAACCTAATGTAGCGGTTTTCCTGGCGTAACGTCAGGCTGCGAAGTAGATTTTTCTGATGTCCCGTGTATAATTTGTCCTCCAGAAAAGCTTGGTTCCGTGGTGGTTAAGGACGCATGGTCAGCACCGTCACTGTGTTATAAACCCAACAAAATACAACTAACTCAACTTCTAATTTGTTTATCTCTTTATGAAGTGCCTACATGCATCATACTAGTACTCCCTGATCTAAAGAATGCACAGAATGGGTCGTATGTGAAGGCAAACGGAAAGTCTAGTAGTCTGTACAATGTGAGTGGAAATGATGCCCTCGAACGATTGAGGCACTCCGCCTTCGTTGTCGTACCTCAAACTTTGTCCTCGTGCGATATGAGCATTCCCTTGAAGTTGTGCTTATAACAAAATATGGTTTGTAAAATCTTCCTGTAATTGTATAATATTTAAGAGAATTATTAAAACTTCGCAGAAATTGAACATTTTCGAAAATAAAAGAAATTATTTTGAATTTTGCTTTATATAAAAAATATTAAAGAGTCTCCCAGCTGGAATGAAACCTGCGGCGACTGCTCCAGTTTACTAATACCTCGCTTCTACCCACTGAGCTACCAAAGCACATCACAAACCGTGAATACTATACTTAGTATAGAAGTAGGTTGTATACTTATTTAAATGATTTAATATTTATGTATTTTTAATTCAAGTACAATTGTTGAAGCTACAATGTATTATTAAAAGAAGTAAACATTGATTTTACTTAATTTTACTTCCATATTTCTGACAGAAGTTGTCAGTAAATGGATTAGATACAAATGAAGAATGGTCAAATTGAACTGCTTTGATTTTTTTGAACTCAAATTGAGCTGTTTTTTCTGAGAATTGAAAGATTATTTGTAGGATTCGATTAATGTCGATCTGATATATTCAACTAGTCAAAAAATATCTCCGCATTGGCGTAGGCCTATTTTTCAAATATTCTTAGATCCTGGAGACATTTAATTGTACCGTTCGGCTTTTCTGTCTTTGAAAATAAAAGATGGGGACAAATTTCGCAGCATGACAAAACTGATAGTTTCTCCTTTTTTTGCCACACACTTGTTTCCTTTTGGGCAAGACCTTAACCAGCTCTCATATGTTGATTGAAGACCTGTTGCATCACTAATATATTGTGCCAGGTTTGTCAAATAAATAATGTTTGATTAGAGTTTTATCAAATTCTTTAAAATACATTTGCACAGCCTTTCTGAATATCCCTACAGCACTATTGAATCTTGGACCAATCTTATTATATTTTTTTTGCTGCTTTTTATTCTACGTGTCAGTGTAGTTTTGGACATATTGAAATATGTTGTCTGAAAAACTGCTTTTTTCGTTCAACTTAAATCACTTAACAACTAGACCGATTTGGTCTGGTGAATGTAACAGCGGCATTTTCGGAAATGTAAGAAATAAGTATCTCTTCTACGTACCATTGCCTCTTCTGGTCTTTCATGGGAGATAGACGGATCACTATGTTGCGTAAACGTTCGTATCACCATGTTGAATAAAAATGAGAGCTTGAAAGAAAACCTTTTTGGGAATTTCAGTCGAAAATAGCAAGCCTCTACAATGATTGGTTCATTTTAGGCTCTAATTATCTGTTTGGACTTCGAAATTCGACCCTACATATTTATGTTTGAAGCTTTGTTTTCATTTTAGAACATCCAGCAACTACCAAGAATGTTAAAAATCGATTTATAAAGCCAAGTAAACTGAAAAATTAGAAAATTATCTGGTGGAGATAATGAAGTGCTTCTATCTTATAGTTATGTTCCTTCGTAACGTACAGTTGTTTCTACTCGACTTGACTCATCAAAAATCTTTTTGAAATGCAAACTACAATCCTATAGTCTCGCAAAGCTCTAGCATTTTCATCCATCGCCTAATCTAATCTCTTGCGTTTAGCTGTGTATTGTTTTCCTTTTTATATTCTTTCCTGTATCATCCTTTCCGCAGGTCCGACCGACTGTAGCCTTTGTATTTTAACGAATTCAAACAAAGAATGGTATATTTTTCTCGAACATATCTATTTTATTTTCATTTCTTTATGTTAGAACTACCATAAGTTATATTCAGCCTGATAATGGTTTGATACACGTATTTTCGTGATGTAGTGTACATTTCTTGACTTAAATACCTGTGACAAGGCGAAGAAGGTTTTGTTTGCAAGAATGTTTTTACTATGTATTCCGATTTTCTATGTATTTTCTGATCTGTTCCTGGCCAGATTGACCCCCTGATATATAAAGTTGTTGTCTCTTTTTGAGCCATTTTGGTTTTCTTCACATTAATGAGCGACTGTTTTAGTGTTATCATTAAGGGGTGTGTAGTTTCTTCTGTTCTGTCAATGTTCGATTCATCATGTTATTTATAGCGCCTGCGTCGACTGCTAGTTTTATCGTTTTATATGTTAGTTTATTCAACCTACCCACTAAGATTTCCTTTATTACATATACCAGTGCTAGATTAAATAGGGTTGGAGCCAGTCCGTTTCATTGTTTCACTTTAACACATTGCGTGATTACTGTTGTCC
Organism: Agrypnus murinus; assembly: GCA_929113105.1. Taxonomy (NCBI): domain Eukaryota; kingdom Metazoa; phylum Arthropoda; class Insecta; order Coleoptera; family Elateridae; genus Agrypnus; species Agrypnus murinus. The sequence goes on along the minus strand of OV816025.1, from coordinate 128,207,586 downwards.
TTGTATACCTACAAAAACTTGGGTTTCAGAACCCGTCATGGTTACTTTAGTAAACCTGACTAACTTTACAGGTATTCTCATTTCGTGCGTGATATGCACCCTCGCCCTTCGTCAACTACAAATTTAACGTAAGAAGCAGATCGATATCGTTCCACAATTAAGTGTGTAAAATTCTAATATTTCGGTAGGTGCAATAAACCCCGTGAACTTGTCATGATTTTGTTTTCTCTTATATTAGTTCCAGCAAGATGTAGGCAATATTGTAAGCTGCTTCGAAGATGATTCGATTTCCGTTTCTTCTGATTTCTCTGTCAGTAGATGTAGGTCTGATACTCTTTTTGGTAATTGATTTTTCTTTATTAGCTTCATTCTCTATCTAACGCTTATAATTTTGTATATGCTTTCTTCTATGAAACGAATCCAAAAGGACCATAAATGAACAGTTGAAAATGTTAGTAGCCTATATATTGTGTATAAGTATTTTTTTCCATTTATTTATTTTCCACATTTGTAGACCAACATCGAAGTAGCATTTAAACAAATCACAGATAACACAGCCACACACAAAAGTTTTTTTTTTCTGGTCGTGTATCACGTCAGGATTTTGCCATAACCTCAAAAAACCCTAAGAAATGAGCGTTTGGAAGGTAAATAAATATATAAATAAATTAAATTAAATTAATAAACAAATAAACAACGAATAACAAGTACATAAAATTTCAGTCTTTCTCTTTTTAGAACTATATCGGGTCCTCTTTTCATCAAAAGATCGATTCAAAGATTTTCGCTTTCTATTTTCTATTGGTATATAATAATAATTACTACAACCCATAACCTTAACCAAGGCCCCAGAAGCTATAAGCTTGTGCGGGAGGGAGGGGGCGATTATTATTATTATGTAGGCCCAATGTGCGGCTGCAGCCGACTTATAGATGGAACAGCGCAAATCCCACATTTGTGTTACAGCTAAGGGAAACTGCAGAAAACCTTAACCAGATCTGCCAGCGCCGGGAGTCGAACCCGGGCCGCTTGGGTGAAAGTCCGGCACGCCAGGCATTACACTACCAAGGCTGTATTCTCTCTTAAGATTCCAACAGAAGTGTGCCATCATATTTACATCCCACCTTCCTTAGTAGCGAGTTTCCATCACTTCTTGGTGAAAGCGTTCACCCTGTTCTTCGCTGAAATCTCCAATATTATCAGGAAAGTTATCGAGATGAGAGTGCAAAAAAGTGTAATTCTAAATTCTACTTTTCAAAGTCCTTTACCATCTTGGTGACGATTTTTTGGACTTTTCGTATTTCCTAAAAAGTTTTTTGCGACATCTTTAAAACTGAGCCAGGCTGCTTTCTCAAGTCGATTCATATTACTAGTGAAATCAGTATCTTTGAACATTGTGCAAATCTGTGGCCCGTCGAAAACTCCTTTTATTTTCGTCTCAGAAAGTTTCGGGAATTTCGATTGGGGATATTGAAAACATTGACCTGTCTTATCCAAAGCTTTAACAAATTGTTTCATGAGGTCAAGCTTTATGTGGAGAGGCGGAATAAGAATTTTTGATGGATCTCCTAAAGACTTATGAATGATGTTACATGAACGAGGGGCTAACGATGATCTTACTGGCCATTTTCTTTGTTTGTATGCTGCGCTCTATCTCTACTATCCCACAAGCACAAATAGCAAGGATGTTTGACGATCCTGATTGTTGTCCGAGTAACATTGTTATGATTTTTAAATCTCCACAAATCTGCCATAAATGCTTTTCGTAGTCAATTTTTTTAGAAGAACTTGCATGTTATCATATTATTTCTCTTGCATGATTGTTGAGTGAGCTATCGGAACTGGAGCATAAACATTGGTGTTGCGGAGTAATACTGCCTTGATACTTCTTTTAGAGGAATCTTTAAAAAGTCACCAATCAGTAGCCTTGTAGGAATTTGGTTTTAATTCATTAATAAGACCCTCAACATCAGTGCAGAATACGAGTGATAAATCTTGATCTTTCAAGAATAATTTACGGAAATTTCTTTCTCGGTTTCGATAAACAGAAACTTTAGTTTTTGGTTCTAAAAGATTTTTCGCCTTAAGGAATGAAGCTAAAAACTCAGAACCATCTTTTGCTAAACCCAAGTTTCAAACAAGATCATTAACTCCGACTGGTTTTCGGTTTTCGCAAAGAAGTTACCTCGAATTTAGAGCATATGTAGCAAAAAATGTCATGATTTACATGACAATCATGGGTTTGTGGAACCATTTCAAATTGTTTTCTTGTAGTATTAAACCCTACATTAGCCAAGTCACCAACTAATGTAGAGCTGCGGTCGCATGATAACGAAGCCTGCGGGCCCCATTTCTCACACTGACCAGCCGCCGATACTGGGGTTCCGAATCCCTGCATCTTACTAGGTGCTTTACCTGTGTCTGCCATGACGGCATGAAAGCTATCATCCAGGGACTCAGCCGGATAGCGGAACAACGTCGTTGCCCGCTGTCACCGCGAGGAGTGCCCTGGATGCAGACACAGATAGGACAACCATCCACGAGATAAAGTTTGTTGATAATTTGAGTCTCAATGTAATATGCGTTCAATAGGGCTGTAAAGCTTTAATTATGGCGTTTTTTAAGGTTATGGGGTTATTGCATTACGGGGTTATGAGTTTATGGGGTTATAGGGTTATGGGTTTGTTAAAAAGTGCTGAAAAGCCTCAATTATTGGGTTTTTTGAGGTTATGGTAAAACACAGATGTGATAGGGTTAAACGGATGTGAATTCAGCGACCTCAAAAACATGGTCTGATCCCCAGACCCGAAAAATATTTTTTTTGTGTGGTTGTATAATTATTCATGTGTAGATATCGACTGTTTATTTGGACACTTGTTAGTTCAATTTCATGGATTTTTTCTCTAATCTTAGCTGATTATTACGTTTGGTTTCGTGGGGAAAAATGGATGTATCAGAACGAAAAATAGAATTTTAAACAAGATTGTTTTAAAACTGTGTTGTAAAGTGGGAACAACTGGGAACCGAACAAAGATAGTTTTATACTTTTTCTTATTTATAAGCCCGTTTCTTGTGGTGTTTTGTATCGTAGTAAATATTTCGACAGATGATATATTGCAGACCTATTGAGAATATGGCCGTACAGAACTATAGTACAGAAAAATGTTTTGGGCTATGTCAAAAATGTTTAGAGATATTGATACATACACCGTTGATGATTCTGTGCCTCCTGTGATTAGAAAGCATTGCTTTTGACTCGGGAAAATTCGTGACTATCCGGCTTAAATTGATATCAAGTCACCTAGTTCAGCCTGCAATTTTGAATCTGCTACTGGATCCTGGATTGCATAGGCTGGATTCAAAGACTTATGATGGAGCGAAGTTTAGATGTATAGTCGCACAAATCCAATCCATGAACGCGATTAGTTAGAAAATTAATATCTTGAGAAACAACGAATATCAGTCTTCTACCCTCACCTTACTGTGATCTTGATTAATTAGATATAAATAAATTAGAATTGTTTCATTTTATTAAGACGTGGATATTGTAGAGAAATGGCACTGGAATATGTAACAAAACGTTTCTTGAGTTTCTACAAATTTCAAATTGGCGGCGTCCATAGATGTCACTTTTTTAAAACGGCTTAAACCTATGTAAAAACTAAAAACTATGTAATTTTATAGATATTAAACTCCGTTTCCTTAGAGAATGGTACAGCTCGTCATAGCGCTCTCATAAGAGTAACATAGGAATTAATGACGTAACTGTCACCTTCTCTAAGGAAACGGGCTTTACCTACTAACAACCTTGTTTACATAGATTAATAAATAACTTAATTTTTCTAATATTTTGTTTCAGAAGGATTACACTGAATCGTTTAGAAGACTCCCATCAACACTTCGGCACATAAACAGAACAATTTATTCACCCTCTCCTCCTAATTGGAACCACTGGATGCCATCTCAATCATTTCAATAAGTAAGTAGGATTTGTTTAAATTGAAATGATAAAAGTTTATGGTAAAGCATTACGCGAAACGTGTTTTTACAAATTAGGCAGGCGTTCTAATTACGTACAATTTAAATGTTTACTCACATAAGATAATGATCGTAATAAACATTGTTAAATAGAGCTAAAATTGTATGTTTAAAATTAACACATGCCTTTTTATTAACGGTATGTAACCTGAAATTAGTTGCGATTATTTTATTTATTCTTTTTTACTACGAGATCTCAGATAATTAGGTAAATAATAGTGTCTGAGAGGTTTAAATATACTTCTTTGAACAACTTGAAATGAGTTTCTAAGGAAAAATAAAATTTGAAAAAAAAAACCTTCAGCTTGAACTTTTAGAAAAGTTAATACTCCAATTAGGAACTCAATTTAGCTTGAGAATAAGACGGATGAGATAAAAAAGAATATTAAGCAATTTAAGAAACTCGTGTAAATTGTTTCTTTTCTTCTCTCTTTTAAGGATTTTTGAGACTAATTGTACAAATAAGTTAGAGCAGTGTTCCTCAACAGCTGCTGACATCCTTGACCTCATATGCTATTGAAAAGTCACAAAATGCTCAGTATATGGATGCTGAATTTTGGTTATTATAGTCATTTACACTTGCCAGCTTACTAAACAAGTCTTGGTAATAGTCAAACGTAATTTATTTTGGTGTGGATATTTCTTAAAAATACCCACCGTTGAAGCTTCAATTTGTACATTTGGGCGTTTTTACGAATAAAGATAGGGACACATACAATGAATCATATGTGTATACCAAGCAAGAAGACCAGTTACCTGTAAAAATCCTCCATGTATACTTATATTTTTTAAATTCCACCCGATTAATTTTCAAGAACAAAGTACCTCCAAATTAAAGAACCTTCCTGCCTCAAAATAAAAATGTATTAACATTTATTTCAATGTGATTTCTCCAAGCCTCCAATTTACGATTTCTTTATGGATTTCCCTGTTTCAATATTAACTATTCTACATCTGTGAGCTCTATGAAACATACGATCTGTACTTTCTAGGTTTGAAAAACACTCAATCACTGGGCAAATGTGGATCTACAAGAGACCATTTTCACCACAATTTTCAAGATACATTTGATTGGAGATTGAAAAACATTCATGTTTACATAAGAAAAGTGTTCACATTACGACCTATTTTAAGGCATATCTATGTCGTATAGAAGCATATACATACAAAAGCTGAGTTACATTGTTACATAATGTACGTTGGCTATCTATTTTTCTACAAAACCCGATCTAAAAATACGAAAAACCCATTTGAGCTATATAAAAGGAAAACGGGAACAATTTCTAGATTTGGAAAGTTCATTGAAAGATGCTTGCAATAAAGCTCCTATTTTATACATTCTTCTACAAATCATTGTGATATCAGTTTAAAATACGTAAATAAAATTTCTAATAGAAATTTCCGTCATATAAAATAACAAGAATTGTTAAGATTCTAAGCATCAAACCGTTCATTTTATTGCAACTTGTTGCATAGGAAAATGTTGGAAAATGTTGGAAAATAGAAAATGTTGCATAGAAAATCCGACACTTTCTGCAATTTTGGATGGTAACGTTTATGCGAATATGTCGTGAATTAATTATTATGATTATGAGGCACCACTAAGTTTCTTCGTAGATTACGTCACCTCCATGCCTATACACACCTGCTTCCTGTTCCAGGACCTGTTTCTTTGAGCATTATAATCACCAGTTAAACACGACTTTACTTCACATATTGAAGAGAATACTGGCAGTCACACCTTTGCACGAATTATAAACTCAATAATGCTGCAGTTAGCGACCATGTGATCAACATTTTGTGCACTGAAGATTACCAGCATGTGCTACTGTCTAAGTACTACATTGTTGAGGAATACGCGTCAGTTACTTATGTAAGTGCTGTCAGTTCTTATTGGCGGGAGCGAGGTTGCTATCCACCCTCTATTATGTGCCTCTACTATTTTCCAAGCTAGTAGCTAGCAGTAATTATCGCCCGTCGCGGTGCAGCTCCTCTAGACCGTCTAAGGCAGCTGGATTAGCTCCCTTGGGAGCAGGGCACAGCTCCATGTTCATTCCTAGACATAGTCTAACATCTGAACTTACCAACATCCCCGTTGAGTTCATCCCAAGTACGGACTGGATTTAGACCAAATGTAACGTATAGCGGGATACGTATAGGCTGTACGTCGCGGCGTAGCAATTAAAGGCCTGATCAACAAAGCTTTGTCGGACTACTTAAAGTAGAGACTCGGCAGGTATTGCGTGGAGGTGGAGTTGTTTTAGTGTGAGAAACTATTATGCTAGCATCAACATCTCTAAAGGTGATTCCCTAGGAAGCATAGCCTTACTTGGCTCAACCGTAACGGTATTGGCGATTGGGCAGCTCAACCTACCGAATTCCTGGTTTAACGATACACAACCTTAAACCACAACCATGGAAACCTCAGCAAGTAGACAGAAATTGGTGGAATGTGAATGTCAATCGAAAAAAATAACTTGCTTCCCAGATCTTCCGTCATGGGTGAGGGTTTTCTTACGGGATTAGCGACTAGACTAACTGCCAGGCCTTCTCCATTTCCGCAGCTCTGCCTTAGGCTACTTTGCATATTATATACCGGGCGACACAGGGGGTAGGGCCAAGCCTATATTTTTTTGTTTATAATTGGATTGTGGTTAAATTTGATATGGATATATTAGATGTAAATTAAGATTTGTTGACGTATAGATTCAAGATGACCAACTTCCAGTTTCGACGGAAATGATCTGAAATCTGGGTTTTTGAATGGAATATCCTATAATTTTTGCATATTTGGATTTTACGGAGTGCAGTTGGTATAACCACGTTGCCAAATTTAATTTCTTTTTTCGAAAGAACGTCAATGTCAATTTAGACATCTCTAGTTAATCAATGGTTTACAAGATTCATTATTTTTACATCTCTAATAAACATTTCTACTGCGAATTCTATGCGTTTTCCCCTATACTTGTGTTGTGCGTGCCTAGCTGCCCAGTGATCACAAGTATAGGGAATCTACAGCTTAGAGTAGACTCCGAACCACAATATAAATTTGATGAATAGCTCTTGTCTTGTTTTTTCTTACATTAATTTATTGATAAGGGTTGAAGTGCGTTTTAGTGGTTACAGTTGAATTTCTAATTTAATTTCCTATTTAATGGTCTAGGGCGTATGGTGGCCTGTATTGTTCCCATTTAAGAAAATCAATTTATGCCAAGAAAGTCAAAAAACTGCCCTAAAAATATTTCAGCTTTAATAAATAAATTAACCATATTTTATGGTACTGGCGAAATTACATATTTTAAATAACTTTGGAATTATTTCTTAACAATTCAGACCCTTATCGGCGTTTTGACATAAAAATTTTTGGAAAAGCTTAATTGGCAATGTCTTTATAGTAACTTTGACCCGTAAAATACAAATCTGCAAAAGTATACAAAGTATTCCATTAAATAAATCGACATTTAGGGTCATTTCCTGCAAAACCGGAAGTCGGCCATCTTGGATCTGTATGCCAAAAAATGTATATTTTTATCTAATATATCCGTACCAAAGTTCGTTTAAATGTTTTCTTTAAAAATGCGCTTGCAGCAGGAAATCAAAATGCCACAAAGATGCCTCAAATATCGTAGTCTAGAACGAAACGCAGCGGAGCTAATTTTCGTAGTATCACACTTACAGTAAAATTTCGGGTATATTTAATAAGGGGTGAGCTTTCTGCACATTCTGGAAGATGGGGAGTGTTCTTTCTTTAAAAATGCACTTGCAGCAGGAAATCAAAATGCCACAAAGATGCCTCAAATATCGTAGTCTAGAACGAAACGCAGCGGAGCTAATTTTGGTAGTATCATACTTACAGTAGAATTTCTGGTATATTTAAGAAGGGGTGAGCTTTCTGCACATTCTGGAAGATGGGGAGGAGTGTTCTTTCTTTAAAAATGCACTTGCAGCAGGAAATCAAAATGCCACAAAGATGCCCCAAATATCGTAGTCTAGAACGAAACGCAGCGGAGCTAATTTTCGTAGTATCATACTTACAGTAAAATTTCGGGTATATTTAAGAAGGGGTGAGCTTTCTGCACATTCTGGAAGATGGGGAGTGTTCTTTCTTTAAAAATGCACTTGCAGCAGGAAATCAAAATGCCACAAAGATGCCTCAAATATCGTAGTCTAGAACGAAACGCAGCGGAGCTAATTTTGGTAGTATCATATTTACAGTAGAATTTCGGGTATATTTAAGAAGGGGTGAGCTTTCTGCACATTCTGGAAGATGGGGGGAGTGTTCTTTCTTTAAAAATGCACTTGCAGCAGGAAATCAAAATGCCACAAAAATGCCTCAAATATCGTAGTCTAGAACGAAACGCAGCGGAGCTAATTTTGGTAGTATCATACTTACAGTAGAATTTCGGGTATATTTAAGAAGGGGTGAGCTTTCTGCACATTCTGGAAGATGGAGGGGAGTATCTTTCTTTAAAAATGCACTTGCAGCAGGAAATTAAAATGCCACAAAAATGCCCCAAATATCGAAGATAGAAGATATAAGCTTGACCCTTCTCCCTGTGACACCGGGTATATTAAAAAAAAAAACACAATTCTAACCGCAAATCAGTGTTGGCGACGTATGGTCTTATCTGCAGTCGCGGTAGGCCATAGTGAGTTGAGAGAATAATGTTTTAATCTCTGATACTTTAAAGTTTCAGAACTCAACAGTTACAAATATTTAATTCCTAAATCTCTCTAAAGCTTTCGATATTTGAAATCCTAAAGGACAGAAAATTAAATCTGAAGCTGAAACCTTAAAGCTTTATATACATGTGTATGTGTATATTTTCTCAAACTCTTAGGTCTCTTAAAACTTTCGAAAATCAAAACGGTTACTCCGGAAATTTATAGACTTTGTTCGAATATTACAACCTCAAAAAAAAAAGTTTCAAAATCGCACATCTGTTATGCTGTATTGTTGTTTGAAAATATAGGTCTTCAAATTCAAATTTTCAAAAAATAGTCCCGATCTTCATAATTAGTAGACTGACACTAAAGTTTTTCAAGAGGCTATTTCAATATGTCTTATTTAGAGAAAAATGCATGTTGGTGATTGGGACTAACTGCTAATTGACAGTTGTCAGAAGAAAAAGGCAAAAGTATGACTGGAGGTTAGAAAAAGAAAATTGAATCCTTGACAGTGAAAAGAAAATGATAAAATCGAACCACAAAAACGCTAACCATAAAAAGGTTATTGTCTACTTCAATAAATGAATCTGTCAAGTAAAGTAGTCTCTTTAACAGCTTCAAGTTATAGATAATGATTGCTGCTTATAAAGAAAATTTAAGATTATGTTATCCATTACGTGCACGTGGCGTGGTGTTAAATTGTGCCAAAACCACAAATTGTTCATATTTCACTTTAATATCACCACATATAGTATGTAGTATATGTAGATCTCAAAGGTATAGCTCCAGTGATTAAAATTTTATGAATCTATTGAAAACCATAGTTATAGTCAGTTTTCTTATTTCATAATAGCAAATACATCATAGTTGCTACTAAATGGAATTTATTATAATTGCAATTTATTGTTATTTTTTTCAAATGAAGGTACTATTTTTGTTAATGAACAGAAAATATTGTATACTACCATAGCAACATGAATTGCCTTTGTGAAATAAATGCGTAGCACCACATTTATAAAATGGATCTAGTTTATAGGGAAAGAAATGTTGTCAAGTAGGACTAGTTCAACATTAAATAAAACCTACATTGTTATTAACTTGAATGTCTCTGGTGGTATGTGGTATGATTATGGGTGGAGTAATTGATCAACTGACTAAATAAATGGCAATTACAGTAATTTAAGGTTTCTGCAATACGTAATCTACTTAACTGCATAGAGTACTATTAAAGCTAACTATTTTTCACTGTCTTATCTAGTATCTAGAAAAATAGTTAACTGTTTTTTTAATTGATGTAAAAGAACTTGTATCTACTCACAGATACCATTAATTAATTTTCTATGCGCATGATATCTCTTATAAGGATGTCTCTAATGAGTGACGTGGGTGAAATACATTTTATCGGATGAGCTTTCACTTTTGGTTGTGTGAAAATTGTTTATACCTTTCTCAGGATTCTTTAATAAAAGCCTTATACGAATAATTTGGTAAGTTTTGTAAATGGTTGTAGCAGTTGGAATTAATTAAGATTTAATATGAAATATTTAGTAACTGATGGGTTTAGTAGGAGGTATCTATGTACATAAGTGTTATGTAACGCTTTTGATTTAAGCAATAGAATTACTGACGTAGTAAATCTATCTAATTTAATAGTATTAAAAGTTGACAATGCAATATCATGCATAAGGCAAAATGCATGGTTTTAATTGTTTAGTTTGAACAATCCTATTGAAGGCCGCCGCAAGTGGTTGTACAATGTGTGCAATGGATACGGTCACATAGGCGAGAAAGGCCATTGGCAAAATTAGAAAAAGTAATATGAGAATCCAATATATTGAGGTGATATAAATATATGCCCCACGTTCAGGGCAAGCCATTAAATATATGAGGTGATATAATGATAATTAAAATAAATACACCTTAATATTTTTTCTTTTTCGCAATTGGCTAACTCAGGTTTAAATCGATAGAGCATGAAATAAATGAAATAAAATCTTATTGATTCTTATGCCTGGAAGAAAAGAACTTACTACCAAGACACTTGGACTTCCGCAACTGGACAACAGCAAGCTAAACTCTATATGTAAAAAGAAAAAGAAATGGATGCTTGTATACACAGAAAATAAACAACATAGATAAATTGAAAACAGAGTCTTTATTTTTATTAATGAGAATAAAAGAAAATCTAATTCAAAGAAAAATAAAAGAAAAATTATTTAGAACAGAACAGTAAAGCAAAATAGGAAATTCTTTCCTGAGCTTGCTCAAATGTGTTAATTAGTCGTTATTAACCTGGCATAGGGCTATAACAGTTCTCCATTTGAGAAAACTGATATCAATCAATGTAATCAAATAAAAATATTTACAAATGTTAAGATAAATTTAATTTATGATAATTAAATTTTAATAAAGAAACTTAAATTGTTTTATTCGTAAGAATTTTTATACATTAAAACTTTTAAAGTGAAGAAAAATGAATTCTCAAATTATTCAGATTGTCTTTATAATTTTGTTATTGAAAATTCAATCAAAACCTTTTATTTTGACCAACCTTGTATATAAAGTATGTCGAGATCTACTTCAGTCTTATTTAAAATTGGTAGTACTGCTTTGAATTCTGTCAGCCGACTTTTATAAACTGTAAATCTATCGATTATTCAAAACGATAATGAAAATAAATCTTCTTGAATTTATCCAATAAACAACTCGTTCACAATTCCATACAATTGTTGATTAATAAATAAATCTTCTTTAATTTAAATTTCCAGGTAAATTTTTGTTACACTTTGTTACAATTTTCCTTTGTTGACATATAACATATGATTGTTACATAACCCCACTTCTTTTACAGACTTTTAATCTCGAGTCGAGCGTGGATTCTCCAAGAGCGTTTTATCGACTGAATTTGTTAATGTTTGCTGGGCTTTATATATGGTTTGGCAAAACAAATGAAGATTATGCCCATTTTTCAAGACATCCACCTCTCAAATGTTTTTCATGACGTCACTTTACCAAAACAGCTGATACTAATTAACACTAATCTTAATTCTATAAAGATAGGATTGTAGCTGGCAAAATAACGAAGAAAACAATATAGACACTTATATTCTACAGTTTACCATAAATGAGAAAATTAACAAAAACGATTTACGATGAACAAATCTTATTAGGACTTAGTTATAAACAAAACTCGCTACATCCAGCTTAATCCTTTACAAAATGAATACATAATTACACTATGTAACTGATACATATAAAATTTACATAAGAACATCTTTACAATAGAAGAAAAACTCAAATTAAGATTACTCTCTACGGTTTGATAGAATCAATGATGCTTATACAGAATCCATCATCAAAATCAACTTAAATGAAGTCAAATTATAGTCAACTTGTCCAGCATACAGTCCTCCAAGTTTTTGAGTTAAAACAATGGTGAAAAATGTTGTATAAGAATCAATATTTGGAAAAATCGAAGCATATCAGCAAAGCCGAAACCTTCATTAAAATAAATTATATTATATTCTGTATTTCGCATCAACAGTTGCAGATAACAGATATAGATAAATTTTATATAATAAATTAATTAAACTATATATTAAACATAACATACAATATATAAATAAGTATAACAGTATTTAGTTACAATTGTCAAAAAGTTCACATGAACAGTTATAACAAAAATAACATTATTAGATATAATGCACATTTTTTCCCCCCAGATATGACTAATTTTGCTTTGATACATGATTAATAATTTGTACTAGAGATTGGTTTTGTCTTATTTCACAGTTTAAAAGATGGTATCTATCTGCAGTGTTGTTGCAGAAGCGGCATAAACAGTCATCTTCAAGGAAGTGGAAGTGTACGTTGTTGCATATAAGGTGGTGGTATCCATGAAGGCTGACACATGTAATAAGATGACGCTCTTTTTGATTAGCGCCTTTCCATACATGAGATGCGAACGCTGGCCCATCTGTATATCTTTCTACTACAAACCTCATGTTCTTTTCCTCTCTTACTTCTGTATATTCGTCTATTGTTCGATTTGTTACTCCTTCAAATTTTTCTATAATCTCCTCCATTAAAATAAATGCTCTTTATTATTATACAAGAAATTGAAAGTTTATTGTGCTAGAGTCGTCATTACAAAATTGACCTAATTTACATATTTTTAGTTAAATATTAGCCCGAAACTGAGTCAGTTTCATGGAACACAGAAAAAATCTTCCTACGTTATCGGTCGTTGACCTTAAATTTAATCAGGAAAATTAAATCTTCCAGACAAATGGAAAACCATCCTAATATGTGACTTGGGTTGCCTAAAACATGTATAATCATGAAACAATCTAAATGATTGATATCCTTTTTATAAATCAGACTTTTTATATATAAGAATTGAGGTTACGTCTTCATAACATTTATCCTTCTTGATTTCTATTTTAAAAATTGATAGATCTATCTATGACCTAACATGTAGCCTTTAGATTAAATATACCTAACATCCTAGCATGTCTATCCTTTATTTTATTTTATTGCATGAAATAATTATTTTTATGTTTACGATCGAATCGTCTAATAAATTTTGAATGAGATGAATTCAAGACATCTCAATATATTTGATTTTTCTGTTGCAACATGACCAGCAAAGAAGATCTAGAAAGTAGGTTTTTTCAATATACTTTTCTTCTACTGAACAATCTTATATCTAACGGTGTCTCGGTCTATTGAAAAGTACCAAGAGAACAAATGTAACTATTCTTATCGAAAGGCACTTTTCTTTAAATATCCTCTTGCGTTTTAGGCGTTGCTTTCTCTCACTAGGATATGTTTGCGAAGTTGAAGTCAGATTTGACTTGTGATCACTCGTCATCAGTCAAATGTAACACCGTTAAGCGTGTGCCACATATTCCTAGGTGTCTTTAAAAACGTCTGTGGATTCTGTGTAGCCAATGGTCTTTCTCCAGGCCGTTGACATGAGACGGGGGGACATTAGACGTCATTAGTACAGAACTCCTAGTCGGCCGCTCTCAGCAGTGTGACTGAAATTTCCACAGTTTTTACATTTAAGAATAATACTGAAGATATTCCTGTTATCATAATTTGTGCAACACTGTGAAGTTAGTATCAGTTGTAACACAGCTTTACCGACTCGAAATTTTGATACTTCACAAGTAGGCAAGAGTTTCAAAGGTGTCGCGCATTATGTTGGCTTGTAAACGTATAGTACATCCAATCTATTTCCCATATAACGGGTGATTTGAAACGAGAATTTAATCAAGCTGTCTGTGGTTGTAAATAGTACACGAACAATTGTATCGTGTTTGTAAACAAAAAGCTTTAAGTGTTATTACTGTTACTGTATTATTTGTTTATTTTCCTTATCTTATCAAAATGGGTCGTAACAAAGAACTTTTTAATTCAATTAAGTTAATTTTCGGACGTATGAATAAAAAAGAAATTGTGAATCACTTTCAGACTTAGATATTAAATGCGAGATACAGCATGAAGGATACCGAATCGCGATGCAATACAGGTAGCTACTGTATCGGATTCTTCAGTGAGGCCCACAGTTATTTCCAGGAACAGTCCAGTGCAGTGCAGTTTTATGATTTAAAATATTATTAGTTATTAAACTTATATAAGATCTTGCAGGAATTTTTTGTCAGGATTCCTGGTAAGTAGACATTTTCTAATTATGGACGTCTAATCATGCTGTCATTTCCTCAAATTTAGCACACATTTCCTTAGAAAGATCTACCTACCATCTGCTTTTTATTTCTGTCGAAATAGTCTGGATGTGATGTATCTCAAAGGATGCTTTGAGCTTCACTAAACTGATAAATTTTTCATTAACAAATATTGTGCGCTCTATGATCGCACTGTGGCTAAATTTAAAAAATTGCAGGAAATATCCTGCACCTCTGATGTATCGTGTTCTGACTTACAAAGGTATGCGTTTCTGAACGGCTTCATATGATCAGTCATAATGTCAAATCAGTATACGAGATACACATTTGTCGCCGGATGGCTGAAAGTGCTGTCGTAGATGCGATGCACCACCCTATGTAAGTATGAAGCCCATTTGAAAACATGTTTTTCCGTATCTGGGACACGTGGATCTCGCATACAGTATCCATGTCTGAAAGAGGCCTTAGAGTAAAGGGATTTTCAGTTTCATCAATATATCGGCACTTACAAGGTACAAGCTTGCGAAGGAGTGGGACTGTTTGAAGCTAAAAGAGGTCGTCGAAAGAAAATATAGTTGTACAGAGTTGCAAAAAATTGAAGAAATGCACGAAGAATCGTATCGGCGTGTCGGTAAGGTTTCTCGAGAAACTATACGTCACAAAAATTTTACAAAATTTAAATCTGAAATATCGCAAACGTCAATCAGCTTCAAAATATACCGATAAACAATTAGAAGAAATTTAACCGAGGTGTAGAAAATTACGACGTGTTCTCATTACTCCTACAATAGAGTCATAATGGGTGACGAAAAAGACTTCACCTTAACTAACTAATAATGACACACCTGGAAATAGTGATTATTTTACAGATAATAAAAGTACTTAAACACTTCCGAATAATGTTCGTTTTAAATCTAAAGAAGATTTTCACATAAAGTGTTAATTGGATTCTCATTTCATGTGAAGGTGTGTCCCAGCTGGTTATTCACGATTCTCGAGCAGAAGCGTTAAATGTCAAATCTTATGTAGAAAGAAAGCAAGAATTTGATAGTGACCACCACAGAGATGACAATTGTGTATTTTGGCCCGACCTTGCTCGGTGTTATTACGCAAAAGAAACCATTGAGTGGTTTACAGCAAATAATATCAAACATGCCCCTGAAGATGCGAACTTGCCAAATGTTTATAAAATTAAAAATTTTTGCTGTATATTTAACACGTTGTCCATGATAGAGGTTAGGAAGCCAAAAACTAAAAATCAGTTAAAACGACGAATCCAACAAAAAATTAAAGCCATAGACATTGATATCTTCCAAACTATGATGGCAAAGATTCGACACATGTTACGCTCTATTGAGGAAACTGGACCTTAGTCGATTTTTTTATAATAATTTGTTAAATAAATAAGTATTATACTCTCTTATAATGTTGAATGTTTGTTTTCATCGTAATTTCTTTGAATTCTCATTTCAATCGTGTCACCCGTTATAAAACGTTTCTTCAACGTTGTGAGATATACAATACTCGTAGTTATTGTCAGAAGATAAGCAACATATGATGTTTATAATAAATACATTGACACATTTGGCCACTATATTGCGCCAATTGGGTCATGTCGTCATCTTTAGACCAATATCACTTGTGTATGAGTGCCGTTGATTACATACGAGGATAGATTGAAAAGTTTCCGGGATGATAATGAGAACAAAATAAATGTGATTCAAGTTGTTTCTTCAACATCATCAACATAACCATTTACGGTCTCGATCACCTCTTCATTTGACCGAATTCTCTCTTTTCAGCCAAGAATATTTTGAGTTTTGGAAATAAGTGGAAGTTGGAAATAAGTGCATTGTCGCAGTGAAACGATGCTTTTTTTCTTGATATTCCGGGGCGTTTTCTCTAAATTACTGCTTTCAGTTTGTCCAGAACCGCCATGAAACATAGGACAGTAACCTTCTTTCTTTTTCTAAGATAATGAATCAGCAAAATTCCTTTGGCGCCCAAAATACTGAACCTTTCCAACTGATTGGTAGTGTAATGTCTAGAGTGCTGGACTTTCACCCAAGCGGCCCGCGGTCGATTCCCGGTGCCGGCAGATCTGGTTAAGGTTTTCTGCAGTTTTCCTTAGCTGTGACACAAATGTGGGATTTGCGCTGTTCCATCTGTAAGTCGGCTGCAGACGCACTTAGGGCCTACGTAATAATAATAATCGCCCCCTCCCGCACAAGCTTATAGCTTCTGGGGTCTGGTTTCCAGGCTATGGGTTGTAGCAATTATTATTATTATTATTATATTATTATTGAGTTTTCTTTGCTTTATTCGGAACCAATACCATAGTTTTTGGTGTGTAATGGTGAGTCCATACCTCCATCCATGGTCACAAATTGTCTCTTGGAATTCTTTGTATTTTTCTTAAACATTTCCAAATAATTGGCTGAAGTTTTTACTCATATGCGTTTCTGCTCCGGATTGAGTAAGTACGGTAGCCATCCTAGACGAGGTGCACTTGTTTAATCATACCATCACGATATTGTTATAAACTAAACAACGAAGCCACAGCGAGCTGTCAGAGCTGCAACATCTATGAGTGCTTGCAGAACATCGCAAGTAATTGTTCAAGCAGGTCCGAACTGCGTGGGAGTCCCGAATGGTCGCAATGTGTCTGGAACTGACTTAAGACTAAGTCAATAGCTCTAAGAATTATTTTTATACAAATCATACATTCATAACCTTATTTTGAATATTACTACACGTATTTACCAACACATCTCGCACCATAACTGTTATTTATAACATTTTGTTAAAATTGTAACCTTTGGTGATCACCACTGCTGCTGTATTCTTTAAGATATAACTAAGTTGAGTATCAAATGTTGATAAATTCATGAATGTGTTGATTACAACTGTTGCATCGTAGATATACTATGTTATACTTAAAAGAACCTTATAATAGGTAAATTAATAAGCCATCGTGTATCCTAATACGTTGGGTAGGGGTTTTCTACGCATTAAGAGAAGATGACGTAAGAAGTGTCATATAATATCCGTAATTCTAAGAATTTATGATTTTATTACGTTCCGATATCAAGTTTGTTCACCTTCTGTTTGGATCTTGAGAATTACATGGTATCTCTGTCATCATAAAATATAGTTTATAACAGCATCTGCATTCTATTAACTGAGAATTATGCAAAGATACTTTCTACCGAGCAAAGAATTGTGAACACGATGCACAGTTCTTCTCTTCTTGTTGTTAATATTTCCATCCATCAATTAAGAGGCGAGTAGTATACGTATTGCTTGTTGTGTGTTGCAGTTAAACTAAAAGATTTAGCTAGCAAAGCCATATACTACCCGTCTCTGAATTGAAGGATGGATATATTAATAAGGAGAGAAGAAATACTCGTCTGCGCTTTATCCCTGCTACTCTCGTGAGTATGGATTTAGGGTATTCTGTGACACACGTCATTTAAGCGTAATAATTTCTCAGTTCTTCAGCTATAGAAATGAGTTAATTGACATTGTAGTTGACAGTATTGGGGACACCGCACAGTGTCCCCATATATTCTATACTTTTGGTATTTTTCCTATGTTCTAGTTTTACAATTGAACAGCCATAATCTTTCTGAAGATAATTGTAACTATCATTGGGTTTGAATTATTTAGCTTATCCTATATTATATCAGATAAAATAAACTATTCTTCAAGATGCCACTTGTACTAAGCCACTTAGCTCATGAAAACAAATTTGTATGAAATTTATATTCCTGCAAGAATTCAACACATGGTAATAAAGCAGTCTTAAGAAGAATCGAAAGACATTACAGTGATTATGATTAATGAATCCAACCCAATTAATAAGCATTCGCTTTCTAGATTTAGATACCATATGGTTTTGATTTGTTTTAGTCTAATGAAACAAATCTCTAATTGACTATAATGCACTTAGAAAATGTAAACGAGATTTTCAGGATGAAACGCTTTTCCTGGAATGAAACCAGAAACCTAACAATCAGCTTATATTATATACGTCGATATTTGCAATGTAAATACATACATTTAATTGAATCATTAAAGCAAGACCTAGGAATTTTTCCTCACTAGAGCTACTTTCCTGGATAATCTTCCTTTCGACAAAAAAGCTGAATACTTTTATTTTTCTGGACATTATTTGTTTTGATGGTACTTAACTCATAAAACTAATCTGTGCTATGAACTCAATAGTAGTTCAAGCGCAGCGTTTCCTCTTTATTACTGAAAGAGAGATAGTACTAGTATGTAGTAATTGATGAAGACAAGGCAAAAAATAGAAAACATTCCAAGTGAGACGATTTACTATTTACTAGATCTATTTTTATGCTTGAGGTTATTATTTAAGATTAATTATTATCTGTCTGTCAAATAAATTTAAGCAGAAGTATTTAAAATGTTAAGAGTAGTTAAAATGCATCAGTAACCTTCTTCTTTTTGAACGAGTGATAATTGATAAAGGTGTGTATCCATGTTACCAAGCATAACATTTCGTGCTTTATGAGTCTTAAATTAACATAATGAGTATTTCGACTTGCTCCGTTGTGAATAAACATTAGCAACATTTATATTTTATTTAATAATAATTTCAACTTGAACTGGTTTATTACATTTATAAATAACTTAACACATATACTACAAGATTTTAGCCCGTTTTTACATCACTCTTGGTCTACTTACCAGTAATATTGTGTATTTCTCAAAACGCCAACTAGGTAAATCTTCAAGGTGATCTAGATAAAGTATTCATGTGGTAAACTCTTTGCTAACTTTTTTTTTCTTTATTTGATGATAATTACTTTTATGCTGCAGGAAATCAAAATTTCGTCACATTTATTATGGATACTATGAGATCTGTTGGCGTCAATACAGAAAAAAACCAGTTGCGATGTTTCATTCTGAATGTGTAAAATGCCCGAAGCAGGGCCAGACTTATGTGTATTATGCCCTCTAGGCTGAAGGACAAGAGGCCCCTTACATTCAATGTTATCAAATAGATTGTGCACTGTTACGATGGTTGAGTTGATTTACATATAATGATAAATTATAACACGTTTCGTAAGCTAGAGGACTTCCGTCCTTTGGAGTTTCAAAATTTTCAAAGCGTAATAGAACACATTACACTATTTCGATATTCTAAGAAGTCTAAGACTTACCAGGATTCCAAGTTTCATAACTCTAAAATTTCCAACTTTTACTATATAAAATTATCCAAATGTTTTACAGCTTATAGCATCATATAAATTTCGAATATTGAAAGCTTTCGGGATGCAGAGCTTTATTATTACTTAAACATTAGAAGATTTTTGGCTAACGTATTGCTGTTTCTGAGTTCTAAAAGAGTTTCAAATTTCCTAGCTTAAGATTCTAGAATTTCCATGCCTAGTGATGAAACTAAAGGTTCTTTCTAATCTGTAGCTATTGCAGCTTCAGCCATTCCATATTCCAAGTACTCAAAGTAAGGCTCTGAGAAGTTTGTAAGAATTATGAAAAATTAGTTTAACTTAGTAAGTGTAATTACATTTAAGGTAGTTACGTAATGTAAAATCTTCCTATTGTTATGCTTCTACCGCCAACAAGTTTATCACGAGCAGTAACTGACGTGGTAATTCTTGCCGTCCTTGGGATTCCTTGGGAGGTAGTAATTGTATGATTTTCACATATGGATTGGAAGAACAAGACTTTATATTTATTGTTACCTTCTAGATGGAGCAGCAGCTATTCATGGACCTAGTCCATTAACATCAGAGTAGAGAACGATAGTTCTCGGTTAAAAAGCATAACCGAAAAAGTTATCAACGGCAATGTTGAATTGGTACCTTCTTCGACTAAATTTATATACTGCATGATAGGTAGCAAATGCGAACTAATGGAAGAGCTGTAGTAGTAGTTGCAGTAGCAACAGCAATCGTAGAGTAGTAGGCACAAACTTGAAAATTCGTATGTATCGAATACTGTTTAAATACTGCTCTAGAATATTTATTTCCATATCTAATTCGCAAAAACAATACGGACCGAGAACAAGTTCAGTGTCATTCTAACGTGATTCTAATTGCCCGCGGAGTACGTAAAGATGTGTACTCACCTCAGGATATTAACTATTCATAAACCGGCGCAAAAGGGAATTAGGGCCGCAGCTGGCTGCTGCACTACCCATAGTGAACGGACAAGCAGTCGCTCCAGGTGTCGGACTCCACTAGTATCCGAGACTAGCTTGTGGGCAGACCACGTTCACCATTAGAACTGGTTGTTGTCTACCCAATTCCAGGCCTGTCTGGGTAACGGATGACGCAATCAGAAGAAAATGCGTGGTAGAATTACACGCAAGTGTTTCTCGACGATGACTCTGAAACGTTGCAGAGGAGCTCGTAGAGCTCCAAGCTAACAAGAGGGTCCGGTGTGGGTGGTTAGATTCTTACCAGACGTCAGGGTCTTTAATGGAGCTAAGTATCCCGCTGTCTCACCTAGACGAATGGAGGAGAATCTAGTGAAGCTTATCTCCGTCAGGGAGTGCGCTCGCTGACCTACGAGAAACTGAATGCCGCCAGGTATAGCATTTCGGAGATGACAGTACGGTCCGGCTTTGGCTGTGCAGTTCCAGTCGGCGGATTCCCAGAAATCGTCTAGAGGCCTACGCTTATATAAGTCCCGTAATATATATATATATATATATATATATATATATATATACGCGCACGCGCACACACACGCGCACACGCACGCACCCACGCACGCACGCACACACACACCTTATAAGTAATAAGTTCCGCCACATCTGAGGTTGGATTCGATCAGATACTGCTAAACTAATGGTTGGTGAAAGAACCCTCTGGAGGGATTCGATGTACCTAACCTAGGTTAGGGAATAGTCCTAATGCTGAACGAGGTACTTGACCACGTATGAAAGAGGACGGGAGGGTACCGGCAGGTGAACGCGTATAAAGTTAATCGCTCCGGCACTATCCTGGAGAGCTAGTAGAGGGTGGATAGACAACCTCGCTCCGACCAGTGAGTAACTTGGAGCATATGCTAAGCATATGCTCCAGACGTGCAGATTAAGTCTAACGACAGGTGCTCCACGTAAAACACTAATCTAAGCACTACCCATGAATGACCCACTCGCACTGATTGATAAGCACGTGGTTCCGGATACCTACGACCGTTACAAGCACGTGATTTGTGATGACTAATACAATCAAGTTTCATTTAGTTGTTTGCTGTTGTATAGTATTAATGTAGATTAATGTGAGGCGCGTTAAAACAATGCTAAAGAAAGACAACTTTGCATGCTAGAATAATTTGTTCATATGCGGTCTCACTCGAACAACTTTGCAACTTTTGGGTAGATCTGACCCTGAAAATGTCTGCATCCATTAAATTTCAATGATAAAAACTGTAATAACTAATAAGCTACATCGAGAATTCAAATATTTACATTTTGATTGTTTATGGAAGTTAATTTATGGTAATGTAAACATTTTGCTACAGATAAGATATGATCCTTGCAATTATATACTATTATCATCCTTTATTTGTCTTTTCATTTCTCTTGTACTCTTGCTCATACTTGTATTTGTATGTATTATCTTATTCTACCAGTTAACATTTTCCAAAGTAAATATTTTATTGGAAATTCCACTCGTGTAGGTGCACGTTTTATTTATTATTGTGTTATTACTGTAAATTTATAATTAGTAATCAGGAGCAAAACTATTTAACCTTGCTCCACATGAGAGAAAACATAAAGGTGCGTCAATTTACATGTCTAGATATGGTGAGCAATGTTTGAATATTAATTGTTTATCATTTTACGCAAAAAATTGCTTTTGTGTAACAAAACGACGTGTAGGTTTTGTTAATGACTATTGTCACAAACATAAAAATGTTTAACCCGAATAATTGAAAGATATTTTACGGTAATTTGTAAAAATATAGTGTGTAGTAATGTCCTTTTCCGCATCAGATAACCTTGAAATTAACGGTAATGTTCTTACAGTGATAGAATTAAGAGAATTGATAAATATCTTACTACCTCTTAGCAGATTTTTCATGTAAATATGTAAATATTGATATGGCATGTTTGTATGTAAAAATGTAAATACTGATAAAAAGAATGTAAAATGTAATTTTTTTTATTTATTTAAAGGTTGATATTGTCAACCCACATCATTAATTTTTATGTTTTATCTCATGATTAATATCTTAAAAATATTACTTCCTGTTGCAGTTTAAAGAAATTGTATTAGCCATAAAATGATTTATTTCAATTGAAATTGTTATGCTTCCTAAATCTTTGATCAGGTAGAAATATTTTTGTGTAAAAGGCTATCAATATTAAGTTTTATAAATTTAGTTATTACAAATTTTCTTGGTTTAGTTTTATAGCTATTAATCTGTAGAATAAAGTGACATTCAGACGTCTGAATTAGTTGTCTTTTTCCCGGTTCATGGAAACATGATCAACCTGGTAGCTAGGCCGTGCAACTAGTCGCTTGCACAGTGAATAATTTTTTGTTGTTTCAATGGGTCTTATCAACACCACCTATATAACTAAGGCCTCACAACATATTGTAAACGTCATAGTGACGTCACATATAAAAGGTAAACAAAATTAAACAAAATACAGTTTGTACTAATAAACTTTATAGTATTATGTCAATTGTGTAGGCTGGTGTATTGTAATTTTTATATATGTAGCATATTATTAGCTTGTATAGAAGAACAAACAATGAACGTGTTTTATAGCCCACAGAATCACAATTGCTACTTTTATATATATAAATACCTAACCTACCAAAATATAGCTGGGCTGGAAGTATCAGCTTGACCTAAATAACACTACTTTAGTTTTTGCCGGCTAACCCCAATAAGTCGGTGAGGGGCGGGGTAATACAAGATAAAAAAACAAGCGCCACTTCGTTTTAAAACAATTCTCAGCTTCAAACTTATTAGATGAACGGAGAAATAGATCTTTTATTAAGATATAGGCAACTTCCACAAGTTTGGTCGTACGGTGCATATACACTTACAGTTGACGAGCTGGAAAGCAATATTAAAACCACACAATAAATAAATAGAAATAAATAAAACTCAAACATGTAGTGAAATGTAAACTTTCGAAGTAGGGCTTTATTGTTTGATGCAAATTGTAAACTATTATTGTAAACGGTAATTATACTGATTAAGAACTTTAATGTTTAGCAAAATTAACAGAATGGTGATTTGTATCACAGCTGGTTGTAAATCTTAAAAACGGCCCTATTATAATTTCACTACTCGATATCTCGCTTTAACTACCACTTAAAACTAACATGCATGGATAAATAAATTGTATAAACGTTTTATAAATATATATAAACATAGATAAAATGACACAACATACATATACATACAGTTTCAAACAAACATCCCACCATTCGATGACCCTCGGATGATACAGTACGGTTTTAAAGCCTTGCTTAGGGTTTTTCGTTTCACCCACCGGTATATTCTTTTTACATACATCCTGCAACATGACAGCAAATCCTGGCATCCTGGCAACAAAACCCAAAAGAAAATAAAAGACCTAAAAATAAATCACCTTGTATACGGTATTAATTTTAAATATTTGAACCAAATTTTACCTTTCGATAAACTGAAAGGTGTTTTATTACACAATTCCTTCAAGGTAACTGATAGGAAAATGTTACCTAAAATAGAAAAAGATTTTGAGATTTCAGCACATGGGAGAAAAAAATAAAAAAGGTTTACCTTAAATGGTTGACACTAGAATCTAATCCGTCTAATTTGACGATTGATCACTTATAAACGATCAGATGATCATTTTGTTGAATGCGAGATTTTCTCCGCTAAAGCGAATTATATCAAAACCAATTTTCTAATTCATCTCCCATCTAACTTCTAATGCAAGCCAGCCATTTTATTCTATCAACTGCCCATTGAGAATGCGCTTGACCGCTCAGGTACGACTTTACGATAAACAGAGGGAAAGGGAAAACCCAGTGACAACCAAACTAACGGAGAAGCGTGGTTTTAAACAGTGACCGTCAAACAATCAATGAGTTGTGAATTTCAACGTTATAGTTTAAGTTTCCGAAAGACGACGAATCGCAAGGAAGTGGATTGATAAAATTCACCGAGAAGATTGTATGCCATAGAATTATTTTGTAGAGAGTTATTAGCTTTTATTTGGTTTCCTTTTTAACCTGTTTCATAAGACGCTAACGAGTTTTATTAAAGAGTATAATTGATGGTGTTATGGCGTCTTAACAGTAGAAATTTGTACTTACCACAGGAGGTTTAGTAAATTTAGAACACCCAAGATCCTCGCGACCAAGGGGTTTTCTTAAGAAAAGCTTTGCAAAAACACAAGAATTATAAAAACTTTTCTGTCAAGTATAACTGTAACCTAACAATCTAACCTCAAAATAGCAACTTTAGCGTTGATTTTCTGATTATTTACGCGATGTCTGCGCCATTTTATTTAAGATTCCTATTCTCTGAGTTATTTTGCACATCCTATTACCATCCACGTAGCCTAACTACTAAAAACATTTAATTTTTGAAGATATTTAATTGCAAATACATAATAAATACAAGTTGGTATTTTATATTTACGGTAGAATTTTCCTATGAAAATAGGTCCCTGCCAAATAAAAACGCATTCTTATTTAATATTCTAGGAAATCGTTTATTTTTGGTGGA
Organism: Agrypnus murinus; assembly: GCA_929113105.1. NCBI lineage: Eukaryota > Metazoa > Arthropoda > Insecta > Coleoptera > Elateridae > Agrypnus > Agrypnus murinus. Next base: position 128,182,453 of record OV816025.1, on the reverse strand, counting down.
ATAAGACAGCCTATTAGCTAAAATTCGAATGTAAAATTAGGAATAAAAGATTCGGGGATTGTCTCTTTGTCGTGACGTCACTATGTGGTTGGTAGGCCTTGTTATGTAGGTGGTGTTGATCTTATTCACATTTAGGCATTATTCACAGTAGGCTCTCGACAACCACTATTATGACTCGCAAGGTTGCAATGTTAACCCTACCCCCAATTATTTTGTTACGTAGAATTGTGTGGTTTAATTTCCACTAATTACGATTCAGAGGCTAAAATTGTTTAAGAATTTTACCACAAAAACGAGGATTGATATTCTTTTGAATGGTCACTCTGCAAGGAATCAAGTAGGACCTGTAGAGATAAACGTAATTCAAGTAATTAACCGTGGAAAATCATGCTCTAAAAGAATTCGAAAAGGAAAAAATAAGGCTGAAATAATATTTGAGACTGGGCGAAATTCTACTTACTAAATGTGACAGTAATTCCGTGCCATATGTTAGCAGTAAAGGTTTTCAAAAAGAGATTTGGGTCGCCTAATTTAAAGGAAAATTCCCATCCTAAAAAATGTATAAAATTACCTACTAGATATATAAAAACGATTTTAGACTGTAACATATAGGAAATATACTCCAAAATGATTTAAAAGTGTAGTGATTGCAACTCGTTTATGTTACAAAAAAATTTAAAAAGTATTAAAATTAATTAGATGAAACCTTGTAAATTGAATGTTACTTAGAAAGGAAGAAATGACATATAGAACTCTATAATCTACTCCGAAGTTAAGTTAATTTCCAAACAGTACAGAATATCATAGAATTAAGCAATAGCACAGGGCAGGAGTAGTGGCTCTTCTGTGGGAGATTAATATGATATGTAATATTTTCTCGATAAGAGCTTTCACGCAAAAAATTGTTGAATAAAAACTATACGAAAAATGAAATTAATAAGTGTTTGTCTATACAATATAACTATTTAATATAATTTATAAGATAATAAGCATGTTTTAACACCTCGGAATACTTTTAATTTTTGTAAACCTGAATATAATAAAAATGCCAAATAACCTTTTAACATTTGCATACGGACACAATTTATTATCTGCTATTTTATGTGTGCTAGAAATAATTTTCTTGGGAATTTTTGTGAGGTTATGAATCATATAATATGTCGTATGCAATTCTGATTATTATAAGCTTAAACCTTAAAAAGTCTTTTATTAAAATTCCTTGAGAATTAATTTTTTTATTTATTTTAATTTATTACCAATTATAATTTTTAATTAAAACATTGCATTGTTGCTAAACTTACATTAACCAAAGAAGTATCTGTTAAAACAGCGTCAAAAAAATAGTTTAACTTAAAGTTATTACTAATTTTAGTGGAATTATGGACTAAATTTGAGTTATAATAAGAAGGTGTGCATGGGAATTTACACATCATAAACATCCACCCTATGGGAGCAGTAAATGATGATAGAGAGCCAAATTACGTGCAGCACACACTACCTTGGCAATCAATGTTTTTTGTTGTGTATTATCTAATATAAAGGGGGCGGCTTTAGACATAGAACCGGGGGCACTTATTGCAATATACCAAATTGATCACTAATGAAGTGGTATTTTTAATTTTTTACAGAAGTACCTACTTATAAATCACCTTGAACTCATTTTCAATTATTTAGCTAATAATAATAATGATAATGAAGAAAACTGATATCTGAAGTGATATATAACACTTCTAAGAAGACTTATAAAAGGGAAAAATATTAAATAAGAGGCAAATTGTAATAGAAGTCAACCAAATAATTTACCTCCTGACATTTCCAAGGTTTCTCTAGCTTTTATACATTGTGTAATCAGTATATTTTTATAAATTAAGCAATTCCCAAATATAAATAAATAATTATTATCAATAAATAAAAATTTATAGGTGATTGTATGAAAGTTTCAATAAATCACGATGGAAAGGGAATCTTCTTCCTGCTCTCACGTAGCATCAAATCGGATTTACACAGAAAGCTTGACATTTGACTCCTACAAATCATTATGTAAAACACAGACAATTCGTAAAAGTGATAGTGAAAATAACATATTGTATTCGTTGGTGCACGATGATGTCTAGCATACAGGAAATGGTGTTAAACTTCGCCGGAAATACATACATATGTATTGTGGAGAAATGCGAATAATCATATTACATTACACATCCCGCCAAACAAAAAGTTTCTTCTTTTTGATGTATTGCAAATTTGGTAAATGCAATTTTTTTTATTTTCAAACGAAGAAAAAACGAGCGGAACAATTAAAAATAGATAAGATAATTAAGACAGTATTTTTTATTAAATTTTACTTTTATTATTACTAATATGAAATCTAGTTTTGTCCACCTATCTCTATTAGGATATTGTGAAATATTAAATATACTTTAAATAACGTTATGGTGAATAATCATTTTAACAATTAGTTTATTATAAAACCTCTTTTTTACTTTCTAAATCAGATTTAGAACGCTGTTATGATTATTACACATGCACATAAAAAAAAAATTAAATTTATTGTTCACAAGGAACCCTAACAGAGTAGAAGGGGGCGGGGGCGGTTATATTAACTAACTAGTTATTTCCCGCCAGGAATTTGACAGCGCGCCATATTCCAACAATATGTATTGCATGTCAATGCTTACCTATTCATTATACCAAAATATCATAGACTTGACGCTTATTAAAAAATTTTCAATCAAATCAAATTTAATCAATTTTTTCAATGTTCAAGTTCGTCAATCTTTTATTAGTTATCACGGTACAGCACAAAGAAAATTTCCAGGTTATCATATAGTTTTTGTAGAGCTTTTTAGTGTGAAGATCACCAATCTGCTATAGTTTTTTCGGGTCAGGTCAAATATTGTTGTTTCGATGTCATTCGCGCGTCATGCAGCCAACACATACTTGCCTCATGAGTCGTAACTCAAACTGGTTTGTTCACGAAGTGATTTCTACCTTACGAAAGCAAAACACCAATAAAAAAATAGCATGAACAGGGTTGATAGTTTTGGCGATTTAGCGCCATTTTGGCTTTGATGCTTGCTGTTTCTACAGTTTTTTGTTTTAGCGCTTGAAGAGCCTTGATTTAGTATCCAAGGCAACAGATGTAAACACAGTCAGATATGAATTCATATATAAACCAGTCAAGCATTAATTCTCTCCTCTCCAACATTATAAGAATAAAGCTTTTAATGAGCAATTAGTCTTTTAATCAATCCAAGCCTCAACGTAGTACAGCAAATACTACATGCGATGAAATAATGAACAAAAAAAAGTAGTATTTGTTGTACTTAGTTTTGTTTTTTCTTTGGCAGGAAGATCTGAGTTGTATTACGTCGGGGTTATCACATGTATTTGTTGTACTACGTTGAGGTTTGGCTTGATTAAAAGACTAATTGTTTATTAAAAGATCTATTCTTATAATGTTGGAGAGGAGAGAATTAATGTTTGACTGATTTGTTTATAAATCCATATCTGATTCTGTTTACATCTGTTGCTTTGGATACTAAATCAAGGTATGCTAAATCATTACAGTACCTTTTGGCTATTATTTGTATAGTGTTTAGCTACTATCGGCCAATTAAACTAACGTTAGATAAAAATTTCGGGATAACGCGATAACTGTAGGGTAATTCCCTATCAACTCAGGCAGGCAAATAGAAATCTGACAAACTCATCTCTCAGAATTTAATAAAATTTCAGTATGCTATAGACGGTAATAAACTAAAGACCCCATATTTTTTCTTTTTTTTTTTTGAAAAAATTTCATTTTTGACTTATGAGGGGCCCAAGTTTTTCTGGCACTGCCAATTTTTTCCGAAGTCGAACATTTTCTCACACTTAAATAGGAATATCTTGAGAACTACTACAGATATTTGAATACAGTTTTTTTTGTCTGAAAGAGTATACATTTTTTTCTTTCATATTGCAACGTTCTTTTTAAAATAATAATCAAAAATGCTGTTTAAAATCGTCTATTAATAAAGAAAAGCTTATTTATAATGCACTTAATTAAAAACACTATAACTATAAACTATTTAACAAACTATTAAAAATGCTAGGTATTTACAAATTTATTTGAGGACTATTTATATAAAAAAAACTATTTATGTATTAACTAATTATTCAGAGTAAATTTCAACACGACGCCGGTTAAACATTAACTAACTCCTTCTACCCTCAATACTCAATTTATATCTTTCATACTATGACTCATACATCTAGAATATTCGATGACGTGTTGATGAGTCATACACGCAGCTGCCGGTAAGTCACGTTGATGAGGTGTGTCGATGAGTCATACTTGCACGTGTTATTGATGAGTCATACAGTTGATGACTCATACATCTAGAATGTTTGATGACGTCATATGTGGGTTTACTATTCGTTACAATATGAATCGTATTAGATAATGATGTGTAAAAAACAACGTGTCAGCGAGGCAAAATATTTTATTACAATAAATATTTTTTTCTCAAAAACGCCATTAAACTATTTTCTAATTTTTGCACAGGAGGTGCAAAACATCATCTACTTTGAGTTTGTAAAAGAACAATTTCCAACTTTGCTTTTTTAATTTTTTATGATCATTGTTTTCATTAAAGTATGATCAAGCTTAAGTACCATCATTAGAAACATAAAACCTTTTTATGATATCATTTTTGATTAAATGCAACTGAAAATCCAAAATGTAGTAGAATTTAAATTTTAAAAGCTTTAAGGATTTAATTGATGTAGTGAATGTTTTTGTAGATCAAATACATATTTTTACAAGGAAGGAAATGAAAGGTCCTCGTTCATTGGGTAATAAACTAATTATAAACCATAAATACTAAAATAACTGACAAAACTGCATATAAGCTAATAAAATAATAAAAACAAAATGTGTTTTTTATGATAGCGTTCTGCTACAGCTGGCTAAAGACAATGAAGATTTTTTGCAGTTGTTACTTTTTTGATTGTATACTATTCTGGTTAATGTAATCAAAATCAATATGAAAAGATACAATTACAAATTAAAGTAAAACTTTAAAATGCACCATTTTAAAATACTAATAGATTACAGTTTTGTCTGGAATCTGCTGGTGACGTCTTATACACTGCTTTTGTTTAATCATGACTACCTACACACTACAAAATATTCTCTCATGATCGAGAATCAAATGTGTGGACTATTTTAAAATAAAATAAAACGCTCAGTATCAAACAGACAAATTAATTATGAAAAAAATATATGATGTTACTGACAAATTCAAATCTATTTTTTCATATACCTCTTCTGAAGAGTATCCATGTCGTAAATGCCAGAGAGTGAATAACATTCTGAAAACTTTAAAGATGCCAACTCCATGTGGATCTAGTGCAAGATTTTATTCAATTTTGAAAATAGAAACAGAACAAATTGAACAGTTGTTTCTAAATCATCAAGTTTAAGTATAATATGAGCAAAAAGTAACTCCATCAAAGGTACCTTTGGAATTTTGAACTCGTGTGTATTATAACACCAGAAAATGTACAGAATAATCAGAGTTCTTTGACAGTGACACTTGTTATTCATTTGATATAATTTTCTGGTGTTGCTCATACTTTATACTATGGTTTAAACATATGGATTTTTATTAATAGTTGAGTTTATTAGATTGTATTTGGTCGTATGTTAATATACATACATAAAATTAATAACTAGCAAAGTTAGAAATTGTGCTTTTACATACTAAAAGTAGATGATGTTTTGCACCTCCTGTGAAAAAATAGAAAAATCTTAATTGGCGTTTTTGAGAAAAAAATATTTATTGTAATAAAATATTTTGCCTCACTGACACGTTGTTTTTTTACACATCTTTGTCTAATATGATTCAAATGAAAGAGAAAAATGTGCACTTTCAGACAAAAAAAACTGCATTCAAATATCTGTAGTAGTTCTCAAGATATTCCTATTAACATGTTCGACCTTGAAAATAACTACAGTTTTTGGAAAAACTTTGGACACTCATTATAACCTACAGAAACACAAAGGCTATTTTTATATAACGAAACACTTAACCAACCAAAATGTAGCTGTGCTGGAAGTATCAGCTTGATCCAAATAACACTGCTTTAGTTTTTGCCAGCTAGCCCCCAATAAGTCGGAGAGGGGCGGGGTAATACAAGATATAAAAGATAAAAAAACAAGCGCCACTTCGTTTAAAAACAATGCTTATTACTAAAGCTTCAAGCTTATCAGGAAAACGAAGAAATAGATCTTCTACTAAAATATGAGCAACTTCCAATATTTTGGTCGTACCGTACATATATACTTACAAATGACGAACTGGAAAGCCAAATTAAAATCATACAAATAAATAATAAATAAATAAAACACACGTAGTGAAATGTAAACGTTCTAAGTAGGGCTTTATTTTACTTGCAACTATTTTCTATTGTGCAGATAAAAAAAATGTAATGTTTCAATGAAAAAAAAAAAGGTGAATGGTGATTTGTATCACAGTTGGTTGTACTTAAAACTACCCTACAACAATTCCACTATTCGAGATCTCGTTTTATCCTTAAAATTAACATGCATGCATAAATTGTAAACACATTGAATAAATATATACATATACATAAATAAAATGACACATAATACATACAAATTTAGACAAACATCCCACCATTCGCTGATCCACGGCTGTATGTTTAAAGCCTTGCTTAGGGGGTTTTCGTTTCACCCTTCGATATTTGGTTGTTTTGCTCCGACCCGGTATATGTATAGATGTAGGTACGGACACAAAGGGGAAGAACCTTCCAATTAAAATACACGGTCAGATGGGCAGGAACAAGAATACACCAACGAACAACAAAACCCGAAACAAAAAAAAAACCTACAAAGAAATCACCCTGTATATTGTATTATTTTTAAATATTTGAAGATTTTTACCTTTCTATAAACTGAAAGGTCTTTTACAAAACAATTCCCTCAAGGTGATTGCTAGGGAAATAATATTACCTAAAATAAAAAGACATTTGTGAGATTTAGCGCAACGAGGTTTTAACTAACAGAAGTTACCTAAATGGTTAGCACCAGAACGTAATCCGTCCAATTTGACGACCGATCGCACACAAATAACCAAGCGATCGTTCTGTTGAATGTGAGATTTATTCCGCTAAAGCGAATTAATATTTAAAACCAATTTCTAATTTATATCTCGCCCATTCAACTTCTCGTACCAAAAAGCCATTTTGTTACTTCACTCTACTCTTGAGCAGGGAGCTCAAACGCGCAGGAGCGACTTCACGATAAACCGAAAGAAAGGGAAAACCAGTGACAACCAAACAACGGAGAAGCTTGGTTTTAAACAGTGACCATCAAACAAATAATGGGTTGTGAATTTCAACGTTATATCATAACTCAGAAATGGATTTTTTCAGAAAAAAAGAAAAAATATGTGGTCTTTAATTTTTAATCCTGTATAACATACTCAAATTTAATCAAATTCTGAGAGATGAACTTTCCACTCCTACCTGTCTTGATATGGAATCCACCTATAACTTTCGTTCATCTGGACTGGTCTAGAATCCTCAGCTCTTTGTGTTGGGTGGTTGCGGATTAAGTTTGGATCCATTCGGAGCGATTATCCATGCCTATCTATCTATCTATCTATCTACCTGGTAAACGACAGAACTCGCATTTTGTTAACTACTGGATAATGATCTCTGTAACCAGATAATGAGCTGCGGCTTACCGTTCTTGTTAGCATAGAACAGAAATTGTTCCAAACGTATTTTATAATCACCAAGTAATAAATCTTGTTACCTGGCAATCCCTAAATCTCACCTATTCTTAACAGCTGGGTAACGAGTTAACTGTAACAGGTAATAAACTGCGGCAATGTTACCGAAGAACAATAATTTTTTGTTACCTGATGGTAAACACTAAAACTATCCTATTTTTAACAACTGGGTAACGCGTTCTGCAATCAGGTAATAAACTGTGACAAAGCCAGTACCGAAGAATAAAGATTGCACCAAAACGTGTTCAATTACTATCAAGTAACAAATCTTCTTATTACCTGGTAACGTAAAAAGCTTGCTTACCCTTCTCGTGTATTTAAAATCCAGTTTTATTTGAAAACAACTTCGAATATAACTGAAATTTGACCTGACCCGAAAAAACCCTTAGCAGATTCATGATCTGCATCTTAAAAACCTCAGAAAAAGTGTATTAAAACCTGGAGATTTTGTTGTACCGTGATTATTTTTGTAGCGTGAAATGTCTTTGCGTCTTGCGTCAAATTTTATAGTACTATTATTCAAAAATAAATTCAACATATGCAAGTACTGCGCCCCACGTGGCTTTATGTGAATAATGCATATTGACTAATTATGGAAACATATTCTTGTCAATCCTTTTAATTTGCTTTGTTAATTTAATTGGAAAACTTCAGTAATTTTAAATGATTTTTTTTCTAAAATCATACGAATATTACCTATCCAAATTGCACCTATCTAATAAATCTCATAGTTCTATCTATATTTATGTCACTTAATAGTATCTTGTAAATAATGAGGTTTTGTTTTTGATTTATTTTTTCCCCTAGAAATTCGTGTACCCCCATAGGAAGAGACATATTGGCTTAAATATGTCTATAAAATATAAAACTAATGGGTAAACCTGATACTTTAATACATCAGACATCGCGATTTCTGTCGATTTTACCTTTGCTCGAATCGATGTGGTATCTTGATAAAAAGTTAGCTAAATAATGCATCAATATGATATAGCAACTAATTTTATTGTATAAAAATATTTTTTAGTCAGTCAAAAAGTTAGTTAGTGTGCCTGATCTCCTCTACACCAAAATTTAAATAAATAATAACCTAAACAATTATTATTGACTTAAATAATAAATTCAGTTTACGAACTGCAATAAATTTAAAAAAATCATTTTATTGTTAATGACAGCTAATTATTGATAACCATTGTATTCTAAAAATACATTAAAATATGCATATTGTTAAACCCACAAAAACATTTATGTTTTGTTTTGATTGATTGTTCTCATTGAATCGTGATGAGCATAAGATGCATGAAATTAATTTTACTGAGTGACAATCTAAATAATAACAAATATTTAAAAAAAAATCAACCATTCTTAAAATTGTAAGTCGCTGAAAGAAGAATTTTTAAATAGTTGTACACCTGTAATTGAGTTACTCTATTTCTTAATAATTCAGTATTTTATTTGTACTGTAGTGATCGGATCCCAAGGGAGATACATAGGAGTAGTAATAAAGTAATAAAATGTCGACTCTTCCTAATTATTTATTGCTATTTAATCTAATAGATAATATTTATGGTTGGTGATCATCAAAGTTGGGTTATTATTATCTAAGATGAATAATTAGAGGAAACTTGCACTTACCTCTAACTTTGGCATCTAGTTAAGCTTATAATTGTTGATTAGCATTTGCTTACTTATTTTTTTTTATGACCTACGTTGTGTTCGTAAAAGAAATACCTACGTTGTGTTTAGGAAAAACAAGATATACCTACGTTGTGTCTAGTTCTTAAATGCACCAAAGAGTTATTTGTTTTGTTTCAAGTTTGCTTATGGTGGAGTTTGTCTTCAAACTCGTAAGTAATGGTTGAATTCAGGTAACTGAGATTCAGGTAACTCAAATTCGTATTCGAAGTGTACCACACACAGGTTTGGAGTTAATTGGAATGAAACACTGAATTTTCACAACAGAAATATACAAGATTTATTTAACAATCACCACGAGGACAGTGTTACAAAAATACTTACGGTTTATTTACAATGTCGCCCCTATTTTTAGGAGTCTTGAAAGCAAACAATTTCATTTTCTGACTTTACTTTGAGTTATTTAAAAGTTTGGCTGAAAGAAAAAAACTGAAAAGAAAACCTAATGAAACACTGAAGGGTTCTGGTCAAAATTATTGCGCCCTGATCAAGTTACTAAATAATGATCAATTTATTTCGGCTAAGTCCGATCTTTCGAATTAACACTTTCCTATCTTTATCTGTTCACCTTGTGATTATGGTTATCTCCTTTATGAGATTTACTTGATTTTATTCTTTATCTTATTTTTTTTTTCATTAATTTTTATAAGAGCTGGTCCGATACTGGTTAAATCTTAAGTGATAATTTCTTTAGAATTTTTCGTGAACTATGCACGTATTGGTTAAGCCATGATTGTATTTGGTACTTCAATAGGAAGATTAATAAACCAAGAACTGACGTCTAAAAAAAATGGTTATTGTTTAACTGTTGATGTTTTCTTTGCTTGGTGGTAAACTCGGACAAATCTGATATAAATTTCTGTTTTTGATTTAATACTTAATTGATTGAAACTTGTTGGAAATTTATCAGATATGTTGAGTTTGGTGGAAGGATAGGTAAATTAGGAAAAGTTCGTGTCGTGTTACAATTTTACTCTTAAGCCAGGATTGCTGAACCAAAAGCCGAAACAAGAGAATTTACATTCGAATCAAAATAAAATGTTAAGGTTAATAATGTTTACATGCCAGTTAAGTTAGTCTAACTCAAATGTAAATAAATTTTGAGGTTTCCTCTATATGGAAACTAGATTTGAATGGATGAGTGCCGGGCTCCAAGTAAAATCACAGCACTATCGTACTTTTGAGGAAATTTGGTAAAATATTTTATAAGCTAAATGATGCGCGATGTGACAATTCGCAAACCCGGATAGCTAAGGTGGGTTTTCACACACTTACACTATCTGTTTCTTCTGATCAATGTAATTTGTAATAATTGTACAAAATATAAATCCCCCGTTGGTTCCAAGTAGTAAATTTTTGTTTTGTTTTTTTTGTTTTGTTTGTTTTGGTTTTACTTAGTTGGAACTTACAGGTGTGCGTGTGTGTAAAGTGTATGATCAGAGAGGGTTGCTCAAAAATCACCTGAGAGCGACTTTCCCGCATTAGGAAAGTCGGTCTAGTTACGATCTAATCAAGAAAGGAATAACCCCAAAGGGTTAAAAGGCTAAACGGTGTAGTTGGAGATTGTAGGTAGCAGAATTTCAGAGATGCTTAGTTCTCAAAATTATTCTAGTCACTCTCGTTGAGATTTGGTACTAAGGGGTTGTACTGATGGTAAATCAAAACAATAAATTATAGAATTCCAATTACGTCTTTTTACAAAAATAATCTTTAATACTGAAGGACTTGACATTGACTAGCGAATCAAATTAAAAAAAAAACAGTAATTTGAAACAGGCATACTCTTTCGGACCAGTCTTAACCTTCAAGATCTTTGGTTATCACAAGGTAAATAGATTTATGACTTAGAATTGACTCACGTTTCGTTGGTAACCAGATTGGTCTCCGCGGTGATGGTTAATCCAAATTTTGGTTTACGCTGCTGGTGTAGCGTCGGCGTTCAAAATTAATCCTTTGGATTTTTCACTAATTCACTGTAATGGCCTAACTAATATTTAAGTTTGAAACTTAACGGAATTTCACTAATTTTAATTTTACACTAAACGATCACGTTACCAATAAACTACCCGATAAGCTTAAGTAATTTTATTACTTAAAGTTTTCCTAACTCGAAACTAAAACCCCTAAAACACGCGAAATTTAGCTCGCACAATTTACAACCTTTCGTTAAATAACTTTCCTAAAATAAAATCGACTGAAAATTTAATTAAATTAATTTGTAAAATTAATTAAGATTTGTGTAACGAATAGATGAAAAAAATCTCGAAAGATATTTGCACCGATTCAGTAGTCAAAAGCGACTCTCCTTCCTGCGGCGAGGGTGCCTTTTATAACCATCTTGTTTTGGGTGGTTGACACTTTAGTCTGCTGTTAACAAAACTGAACCTTTTTTGTATAGGCGTTAATGACCAAAGTCCCTTCTCCTATCATTACCCCAAATTTGCAATTGCTTCTGAAAGCATTGGCTTTAAAGAAATCTATTTGAATTTTTAAACAAATTTGGACTATGGATTGGTGTGTTTCATTAAAATATGATTAGTCAAAATTATATGATTGTTATTTAAGAAAACGGAATTTGTATCTAGATTGTCTTTTGTTTCAATAACAATTTGTTTTCGGTTTTAAGTATTTAAGTAAATTGTGTTTCGCGAAACTCTTGAGAGGTTGTTAAATTGAAATTTCCCCTTTTTTTCCGCAACTAGCTTAAGTTAAGTCAGTTTCTTTTTCGTTTCTCCCGGTCTTGTCTAGAGGGGGTTGACGGTCTGTTTAGTGGCTGAAACACGGCGTCTTTCTTTAATAACAATCGTAATCAATTATGTAAACAACTACAAACATGTACAAAATGGTAATTCAAATTTACGAAATGATATTTTACAACATTATCAATGTTCTTTGAAACGAAACATTTAACAATGACACTTCAAAATTAAATTATTGACTTCTGGTATTACAATCTCTAATTCCCTTTTGGAGATTCAACATAGAATGAACTCTATCTAAAATTTGTCTCTATTTCCGTTTTTCAATTATTTACTTATAGTCAAGTTTGGTTTGTTAACTGCGTAATGGATATGTATGTTCGGCCATTCCTTTGTTATTAGAAAGGCCCATATGTAAAACACACGTGTACCGTGTCGAATCAGGCATTTCCAAACTGCATGAGAACTCACGTCCCGACAAAGATTTTCGACGAGGCCTGCACCAAATTCTCGGACCCGCTGTCATCATAAGTCTTCGCGTTTAGCCCGACTTCTGGAAAACCTCCTCATAACACGTTGGTCCCCGGAAATCGGCTGTCGATGTAGGAAAGAAATAGTAATATTTAAGACTGCTTGCGCGTTTTTAGTTACGCCCCTCGATTTCTGAAAGATTATATAATTTTTAGAAAAAATGCAAATTTCCGACTTACTACAGTACAATTAAATAAATTTTTGTTTCAGTCAAAATTAACGACCCAATAATCCTGCACATCTGCAACATTAAAGAACCTAAATTATCAATTAATTTATAATTTATTAACATTTATTAATTAATTAATTTCTTAACACCTCAAGGTAGCCGCATTTGCACAGCTTCGACACAGGCTCCGTTCCTTAACGGTAATGGTCCATATCTTGAACCTTGGACTTTGGACAATCTGCATTGTTCGAATCGCTTACCACCCAAAATGGAAAATTTTGATTCATTACTCGACCTGATGTGACAATCCAGTCCACTAATAAATCGTATCTAAAGTCTTTGGTTTTTCCGAGTACAAATCAGTTTTTTCTAAAATTTCTACTGATTCTCCTGATATGGTAAAATAAAAGTATTAGTTTCTTACCAGAATTTTGGAAATAAGATTAGTGTAGGTATAGTAACGATAGAAAAGTGACACAAAATTTAAGTTTGTTGCAACAGCAGTTACTGGGATATCGAGCTTCGAATTTCGGCAAATATATTTTAAATGATAAAATTTCAGTTTATAGTGTCCGTATTATTGAAATGTTGATTTTCCGGGGAAACTGTTGACATCAGCGACCAAATAAAGTTGAAACCAGTAAAAGAGTGAATAGACTTTTACATCAATCATGAAAGTCAGGAACGAAGCATTTTATCTGCACCCAAAAATGTTTAGCTTATAATTAAATACTAATTAAAGACTAATTTGTACCAACAACAAACAATTGTACCTATCCCCGTTTAACCGTAATTTAAGCTTTAAAAGTGGTGGTGCTGGCAGTAGTTGAAGCTAGCATCCACACTTCAATTAAATTAAAAAATTTCTAGCCTATAATTAAGTACTAATTAAAGACTAATTTGTACCAACAACAAAAAATTGTACCTATCCCCGTTTAGCCGTAATTTAAGTTTTAAAGGGGGGAGGGGGTGCTGGCAGTAGTAGTAGTAGTAAAGAAACTAGCATCCCCACTTCAATTAAATTCAACCACTTCGATTAAATTCAAAAATTGCTAGTCTATACTTAAGTACTAATTAAGACTAATTTGATTTGACCAACAAAAAGATTTGTAGCTCTCCCCGTTTAGCCGTAATTTAAATTTTAAAAATAGGGCTGTTAGCAGAAGCTGAAGCTAGCATTCCCACTTTTACAAAATTCAAAAATTTCTAGCCCATAATTAAGTACTAATTAAAGACTAATTTGTACCAATAAGAAAAAATTGTAACTATCCCCGTTTAGCTGTAATTTATGCTTTAAAAGTGGGAGTACTGGCTGTAGTTGAAGCTAGCATCCTCACTTCAATTAAATTCAAAAATTTCTAGCCTATAATTAAGTACTAATTAAAGACTAACTTGTACCAACAGAAAAAATTGTACCTATCGCCGTTTAACCAGTAATTTAAGCTTTAAAAGTGAGAGTACTGGCTGTAGTTGAAGCTAGCATCCTCACTTCAATTAAATTCAAAAATTTCTAGCCTATAATTAAAGACAAATTTGTACCACCAGAAAGAATTGTACCTATCCCTGTTTAGCCGTAATTTAAGCTTTAAAGCTGGGGGTGCTGACAGTAGTTCAAACTAGCATCCCCACTTCAATTAAATTCAACCACTTCGATTAAATTCAAAAATTGCTAGCCTATAATTTAGTACTAATTAAAGACTAATTTGATTTGACCAACAAAAAGATTTGTACCTCTCCCCGTTTAGCTGTAATTTAAATTTAAAAAATGGGGGTGAAAATTAAATTCAAAAACCTCTAGCCTATAATTAAGTCTAATAGACTTTAAAGAAATTTTACTCAGTTGCTCCACAAATTAGTATAATTTTTATCCAAATTTCATGACCATGGGGAGCAAGACATGAAGCTTGTTACGGATATATAGTTAATATACAGAAAACATTTCTTATTACTACACCCATTTTGATCATAAAAAGCAAAGAAGATACGGATAGAAATTAACAAAAGGAACCAATTAATCCAAGAATGTCTTACAACACACAATTGAAACAATTTTATTTCCATTAGTTTTTTTAGCTTGCTGTAATTTGCCGTTTAGTAACTTCTTTTTAATAAGAGTACAAATTAAAGCTGAATATAAAAAAAGTTTTACAGTAATTTTTAAGTTCGCGAACCGAATCTAACTACGTGTCTAACTAACTGTCTATTGATGAATTGGCATTTTTTCGGTGTATTATTGAATCTTGGGGCAACGACTTTTAAATTTTATTTTTATGCAATTTTATTTTATTTTTTGCCGATTTTTGCAAACATTGAAATTGATTTTAGTAAAGATTGTTCTATTGGTGTCATCGTTGAAAAGTAATTTAATCATAATTAATAGTAAGTCAACGACAATTTGTAAATATCTAGATATACCAACTACTTTGCCATATTTATCCATTAGTCATTAGTACGTACGTTAGTAACAATAAAAGACCTTTTAAATTAATATTTCTAGTATAAAATCATTGTTAAGTCGAGAGACCAATCCCTAAAAAATGCTCTAAAAGAATGGCCTTGTATTTAATCAATCCTGCTTGTGACTTTTATAAACATAATAGACTTGCTCTTTATACTATTTTTTTTTCTTCTCTTGACATTAGAGGTTCCTGTTGCACCGATAATCGTGTGCTGTATGTCTGACAGTACCAGTTAGAAAACAGATCAAGTCTGTCGGTTGTTAAAAGAGACTTTCGTTATCAGTACTATATAGTCCGGAAGTTTTATAGACGAGCACCTACCTACATACACAAAAATTAATGTGATAAAAATTATTTTATTATTTTATTTTCAAACAATTATAAAATATTAATTATTATGTAAATGTCTACAGTATTGTTGATTAATAATACACCATGTTAAACGGTGTACTAATAGTCAATAGTAGTGGGTGAATGGGGGACAATTAGGTTAGGGTAAGTGTAACGCATATAATTTATCGTTTTAATACTTTAATACAAGCACCTCTCACTTTTAAAGTTACTATGTATACGAATCAAAAATTAATGTGGTAAGAAACTGTTATTTTTCTGTTTTATAGAAAATAATGTATGTATACCGAAGAGAACTTGTTAAATATAATAATCAATAAATATTAAGGGGAGATATTTGTTGGGGTTGTCGTAATTAGCAAGAACCCTAGTTTTCGGTTTTCCACTTAATCGCACATTATCGATTCTATTCTAAACACTATTGTTGGAAATATTAATGGTAATTGTAATTCATGAAGTACAATTCCTAATATGCCCAATAAATTCAACTGATACATTTAAATTCTAATTTTTAATAATTTTGATAAAACTTTCAATAAAGTTAGTCATTTAATATACATGTTAAATGTGAAAATTAATTTTAATTAATTAAAAAGTAAATGAATCAAATTCAGAAACTAATTTAATTACAGAAGTGACTTATCTTTACAATAAACCACTTTTATCTCTTTCAAAATGAAATATATGTTTCAGTCACTGAAATGCAAAACAGCTGCTTGGAATCAATTTATCAACTTGCTTGGCGTCATTTTCTTAAGAATCTATTGTTGTTAAATAAATAAGCTACAGGAGTTATATTATTTTTAGGTTTAGAAGGTTTTTGTATGATTACCTTTTACCGGTTTTGATTGGTTTATAAATTTAATAAACAAATTTAACTATTAATTAAAATTTATTTATTCGTTAAAATTTAGATTTAGGTAATTCAAACTTTTTTTACACAGGGAACCAACATGACCTCTTATGAGCCTCAAGTTCAAAAATATAATAATATAATTATAAAATATAATATTATAATTTCACAATAAACCGTTTATAATAGTTTCATAAAAGGTGTAAAAGGTTTTTTCACGCTTCAACACATGTTTTTACGTATTTTAATTGCAAAGTTAAACATTGATGAGCGATGTAGTATTTATATAATCTATAATATATAAATGAATTGGAAATATTTTATTGACAATGTACGTTAAATATTTATAGAATATGAAGATTTCAATACAAATTGTTTGCTCGAAACGAAACATTTAGTGAATATTTCTAATTTGCTAAATTTTAAGTTTTATTTGTATATAAAATATTTATCAAATATGTACATACTTTTAATTACTAATTTTCTAGTATCCTAGAAATATTTAATACATATCACGATGGGGGATTTATAAATAATAAATGAATGATAAATACAGACAAATTGATTGTAATTAAACGACTCTAAATGTATACAATGCTTTACCTTATATTGATTCTTGCTCCTGCTCAATTGTACTTTAATATTGCATAAAATTGAGACTCTTTCAGGTCTGGTTGCTTTGAAGATTTTTGAATTTCCTTTTATTGTCATTAACATGAACCTGTCTTTTTGATTCTTGTTTTAAATGTATCAATCCCAAGATTTCTTAATAATTTTCTATTTGGGAATTCATATGATAAATAATAACTATAATTTTCAACTATAAAAAAAATTATTATTAACTTTTGTTTATAATTCACTTTTTATTGGTATCTTGTAATCTTAAAATTAATTAAAGTTTAGTTTATTTAAACTCGCGGTTGAAAATAAATAAATTAAAATATATCAAAATAATTACTTAATAGAATACAGAAACAAGTCTCTGGCGGATTGGACACTACCCCAACACCTTCTTAATGTAGTTTTGACTATTTCTGTTTGATTTAATTTTCTAAAATTTTGTCTGGAAACCCAATCTCACAAAGAAACTTCTTAAGGTGGCTTTCTAGCCAGCAATTTGAAACTTTTTTAACTGCTTTATTGTTATTAGAGGTAGATCTATAATATTTTAGTTTCGCATTCCTTAATTATATATAAATATCTTTAACGCTACTTTGCGTTTTTTGTCATACGTTGTAAATTATTTTTTTAATTTATTCATTAACTGTCTTACAGTTATTTTCTCATCGTAGCGGCAGTGCTATAACGATAATTTACACGTTCGTTAAAAAAAATTTAAATCATAAAACATTTCGAATACAAATAGAGCCAATTCGCGTTAACCAATTAATTAATAAAAAAATTAATCAATCATGGCAGACTACATCACCATCCTACACAGTTCAGTTTCTTGTGGTAGGTGAATTCAAGCTACAGCTTTCTTGATTCTTCACAAGTTAAAAAATCATTCAAAAAATTATAGCTAGACAGCACCCTTAAATGAAATATTAGGCATTCCAATCTTAAGTATAAATCCAAATTCAAATATTACGATGATATCAATTTATGATTTTGGATTGTAATAAATATAATAATTAATAACTTTTATAAGTATACATGCAAATAAAAACAATTAGAGACATGCGAAGTAGTTAGTTTATCTTGTTTGAAGGATATACATGTAATATTGCTCTTAAATTTAATAGAATAGGACAGTATTACAGGGATTACGATCCTCACCTATACGTAACCTTACTTTTGTTAAAATTATTAAATTATAAGGATATCACTTCAGCTATTCATAGATGATTTGTCTTCATTTCATATAGGTGATGAG
The DNA here is from genome assembly GCA_929113105.1 of Agrypnus murinus. Lineage (NCBI taxonomy): Eukaryota > Metazoa > Arthropoda > Insecta > Coleoptera > Elateridae > Agrypnus > Agrypnus murinus. The sequence goes on along the minus strand of OV816025.1, from coordinate 128,164,021 downwards.
CCGTTATAAAGGGTTGTCGTTTATACATGAGTTAACTGAGTTTTAGGTTGTTGTACTGAAAATAAAGAAAAAAAAACATTATCTTAAACTCTATAATGCCATAATCAGCTAACCTGTTTTTGTATCTGGTTAATTTTGATTTACCTGTTTGGAGATGTAGATCCAAAGTCAATTTGGAAATTTGTGTAATACTTTATGATTTTGTCTATGTTTTAATTCAGTTACCTGGAGTAGTGTACATAGAACGAGATTAGTTTAAAATCTGCATAGATTAATGTTATAGAACTATTAGATGCTAAAGCAATTTTCTTCGCGAGGCCGCGACGGTAGATTTATCATTTGAGTTATCTTTTAGTATTCATTGTAAATTTATGTTAGGAAGTTGTTATGTATTGTGGAAGTTGTTGGAAGTTTTGTGCAACTATCCCATGTTGTAGCATAGTTAAGTTTTTATTCATCTGTTTGGCAGCTGGCATTTTTGTTGATTTCCAAAGTTAGAAAGCATTTTAGACCGTTTAGTGTATTATATTGATTTATCCGTCTTTTTACGAACTACATATCCATGTACAGTAAAACCTTGGATTGGGAGTAACTTGGTTTGCGAGTGTTTAGCAAGACGAGTAAAAATTTTAATACGTATATGCTTTGTCTGCCGAGCATCACGTCATCACAACTATTATCCTTAACAATAAATGAAGAATCTGGGTCAACGCCTCATCAGCATATGTGTAAACATATATGATAAGGTAAGAGTGTAAACAGCATCTAATGTTACCTCGACTGTTAAAAATGTCAGCAGATTTTAAATGTTAACATTTTGTCATCGATGAATACATACACCTTAACAGTGGGTTATAATTAAAACTTTGATTATGTTTAAAGTGTCATAGTGTAATGACGCTATTTAAAGAAAAGTAATTATGCAAATTTCTAGTTATAACCCGTTAGAAGTACAAAATAGGGAAAATGAAATCAATTTAATCGAATACAGGTTCTTAAATAAAATCAATTTGTGACTACTGAATCTTTCAAGCACATCTCCTTGATTCTCTGAAATGTTGTAACGTATACGTATGTATGTATTTGTGTATCATTTTTATATGAATAATAAATAGTTGTGGAACGAATCATCCTAGTTTCAATTATTTTTTATGGGGAAATTTACTTTGATATACGAGTACTTTGAATTACGAGCACATGTCCGGAAACGAATTATGCTCGTAAACCAACGTACCACTGTAATTAGATTTAGGTAATTTTCTCTAATTATTTATGATCACATGTTAAATTTATGTGACATGTATAAGTGCGGTGGTAAAAACTCGATATTTTTTTATTGTTTTAATTAAACGTATAAAGGACATACAAAAGAAAACAATTTCAGTCAGTAGAAATGTAAAGGTGGTAACTATGCCTCTCTGACTCCAAATTTATCAAATAAACATTGGGTCACAGTATATATAACAATCAGTAGATTCACTTGCATGCGACACCATTCATTTTATTAATTCACCTTCGAATATCACGCCCATAAACGAAGTAGTGGACCGACGTGTATCGGTCGGGATCTCCGGTAAATAAAACGTATAGCCGCATTCAATAAAATGTCTCGAACAAATATGTAAACAAAATCTCTTGTTATATAATAGTATAGTAAAATATGAAGTAGAATAATGTGTAGTGAACCATTTGATTGAAGTTGTTTTACTTATAGAATAATAAATAAAACGATAATCAATTTAGATATTTAAAACATTTATTAAACTAAGTTAGAAGAGTTGTTTCTTGTTACATCGTTAATTACCAACTAAAGTTACATTATTCTTTCAAGCCATTAACCATATTCTTGCGCTGCAATAGTCATTTCATTTTATTTAGAAATAATTACGAACTAATGCATAGCTGTATACAATTTGAATACCTGTTCAACAAACAAATGGAGAATCTAGGTCACCGAAATCACATACGTACAAAATAGGGGAGATGAAATCAATTTACACTATAATAATAATAATAATAATTAATAATAATAAAATTTATTTTCATTCATATTAAATTAAAGACACAATGACAAACGAAATGCTAAAAAGTATAATCCTAACGCACGCTTTGCCTTTTTTTAACAGTTGAGAGTAACAAAAGACGCTGTAGTTCACACCTGTTGATAAGGCGTTGACCTAGATTGTTGAACTCTTATTATGTAGTATTTCGTAATCGCTTATTTGTTCTAACGTGTTAGTAATTCAATTTTAAGCAATTGGTAAATATATACAAAAGTGAATTCTTAAATACGGCATTGTTTTTACGAGCGTATTTATTAAAAAATAATAGTATGTAGGAAAAAATAACCTGAAATCGGAAACCTGAAAAAACTAATTGTAGTTCTTTCCGAGGTATTTTTACAGCCTTTGGCGGCACAACGACTAACACTATGCATTATTTACTGGCACTAATACTTCACGATTGTGGGTTTATGCGGCTCTAGTAAGTTCGATACGTTCTGTTGCGTGTTTGAAACAGAACTGCTGTCTGCATACTGCCGACTCGCGCCAGCATGTAGTGTGGTAGATAGAAATTATTTGCGACAGTCACATTACTGTATGTTATATATACTGTGGTTGGGTTATGTACTCTCATGTTAATGTAAACAAAGAAACAAATATTACAAGATTTATATGTAGCGGTGTATACATTACGGAACTCAGAAGAACCAGTATCACTTTAGAATTTTAATGGAATTTGTTTTATTTAAATATAAGATTTTTTTATCAATAACTTCGAAGACTGACAATAACTGACGAAGTGTCAGCTGATTACATCAATGTTGTGTAGCCACTTTATTTACCAGTGGGGTATAAGGAAAGTGTTTCGTGTGGGATTTTATTCGAAAGTAAATGCGAATATTTATAAGTAGGTATAGGATTTGTATGCACTTAAAAATGCTGAAATATGCATGCACTTATGCACTATAAAAACGTGAAATATGCACTTAAAAATCATGAAATATGCGATTATTAGAAATTTTTAATAAATATATGCACTTTCATTATTAAAAAACACCAGCGTTATTTACATTTTATTTACAGAAATTATTTTAATTAGACATCCTATGCAATAATTTAATTAATTATATTTTCTAAACATAGAGCGTTACAGTTCACAATGACGTACATTTTTAAATTTTCAAAAGTAAACATATGCCTATTATCCCTAAATATTGTTTTATATTTTGAGAAACTCCGTTCCACATCGCAAGACGTAATTGGGGCATACTTAAAATTGTTTAATTCTACAAGTGAATAATGTTTTAGCTCGTCTAAAATGTCTTGGCCAGATAATGCATCGTTTATGCTTTTAATTAAGTGAAAACCAGGATTTTTGTCTATAACGGATTTAAATTTTTGTTTTATGTCAAACCCTTTGGCCCTTTTACTTTATTCAAAGAAACACCTAACAATTTTACATGCTCAAGAGATTCATCTAATGAATTTCCCTGACTTTCTAATTTCTGAATTACTTTAGCTAAACGCACAAAATTTGTCAAAACAAACAATAATTCTGCCCTCACCTCCTTAGTATTAAAAGCATCCTGTGCGCTTTGTATGCATAATGCATCGTGTTTATTAAGTTTATTTACAAATGCTTTAATAATATCAAAATAAGTTGCATAATATTCTGCTGCAGAAAGCCAAGTACCACACCTTGTTATTACAGGCTCAGGTGGGAGAGGCACTTCTTGAGCAGTTTCCCTAAATATTTGTATGCGATATGGAGCTTTACAAACAATTTTTTTACATCTGAAATTATAGAGTTTACGTTAGGATATATTTCCCGCACTTTTTCCGCAACTCTATGCATTGCATGGACAAGACAAGTTAAGTGGATCATTTTTTCGTACAGAACTTGTAAGCCTGCTCCAGCCTTGATCATGTACGGTGCCGCGTCGGTGACGAACAGGAGTACTTTGTTGTACTGTATGCCGTCCGGCCACAAAATAGCCATCAAATCATTAAACAATTTTGCCACAGAACAATGATTGGTGCTCTTGAAAACGTCCATTGCTAATAGATAGAATTTGGGATTGTTCTCCGAATTTAAAACGCCAATTATAACGTTAGCCACGTATCTGAAAACAAAAATTTGATTTTTATTTTATCGAACTGCATAATTAGTCGGTTACAAACAATTAGCGCAAAACAGTTATTTAAAAAAAATTATATTTTAATCAAGTAAAAATATTGTTGTGATTAAATATGTAACTAACAAAATAGAAAATAAAACATCCGTAAATTGCTCAGCTGTCTTTAATTAGTTAAATTTTACTAACAAAACGAACGGAATGAAGTTTCTACGCACCTTCCAGTAGTGTTAGTAGATTCGTCAATGGAAACCAATATGTAGTTATTCGCTACATGTTTTCTAATTGATTTTATGGTCTCTTCGTATAAACGAGGTAAATAATTTTTCCTGAGTGTAGACTCGTCGGGTATTGGCATTTTTGAAATTTCTTCCAGAAAATTACGAAATGCTGAGTGATTAATTTTACTTAACGGGATATCTGCAGCCACTAATGCACTACATAGTTTTTTATTAAATTCGATCGATTTGCTGGACTCACCGCGCGAATCATTAAGGTACCCCGGTAACAATGTTTGTTTTTTTATTTCAGGGCAACACACTTTTGATGTCGAACCGTGTTCAGATGTGTAACTTGAAAGCGTTTCGTTGCAATCACTTTATCGTCGCACACTGTACAATACAACACCTTATCGTCAGTTGTAAGAACACTGAATTCCTTAACATAACTTCGAAGTGTAACAGACACAGACCGTTTTTCTTTACCCATCTTTACACTCTAAAATTTCAAACTGAAATGCAGTTTGCAACTTCTGAACTGTCGTAATTGAAAGATTACAAGATTAGTAAACAAAAGTACAGGCAAATTTTTCTTTGAACAGGAAGTTGTCAAAGGGTCTTTGGAATTTCCTAATACCTATTTATCACAATACCGCAGGATGTAAGTATTTAAATTTTAGTTGAAACTTTTTCCTTCTTAGAAAATATTAAAATATTAAGTACACAGATGGTTAAGGCAGTAAAATATTTTAAAGTCTAGTATTTAACAATAAGCTTAAATTATGGGTTTCCTCTAGACTCAACTAAGCCGCCCTTGGTTGGTGGTCTAAAAAGCTAAAATTATTTAAAAAATATTAGAAATTTCATAATGAAAGCATGTAAAACGCTCAAAAAGTGGTAAAATATGCACACTCGTTCAAAAATGCTAAAATATGCATGCATTTATAAAAAACACCTAAATATGCATTTATATGCACTTTCAAATTGACATATGTGCTTCATATGTGGCTTAAACATGTAGAAACATGTAAAAAAAAGAAGTCTGCTGGAAAAGTTCTTGCCTCCATTTTCTGGGACAAAGATGGTATAATTTTCGTGGATACTTGGAACATGGAAAGTCAATCACGGGAGAATATTACACATCTCTATTAACGAAACTTCGAGCGAAAATTGTGGAATCAGGGCGAGGAAAACTTACCAAAGGCGTCTTGTTTTTGCAGGATAATGCGGCCGCCCACAAATCACTTATTGCCCTACAAAAAAATCAATGAAATCGGCTTTGAAATTGTCGACCATCCGCCATATTCTCCCGATTTGGCCCCATCGGATTATTATATCTTCCCGAAACTCAAAAAATGATTGAAAGGACGAAAATTTATATTAAACGAGATGGTAATTGATGCTGTGGAGTCGTGGTTTGCAGAACAGGATAAAACTTTTTTTTTCTAAAGGATTAGAATTACTCTTTGATCGATGCATTAAATGTATAGAGTTGAAAGGTGATTATGTTGAATAAAATACTATTACTTCGAAAACATGTAGTTTTTTTCTAGGCCAGGCCAACTATTTATCAATGCCTCCTCGTATTAGAAAAGTAAAGACATGATGTGCAATAAGTGTACTGTGAATTGATAAGGTAGAGCTATGCATTTGATTGCGTATAAAGTTTAACTATACAGAGGGTGTATTGTTACAAAAGCTCATTAATGATAACTCACGACTAATGTTTAAATAGTAATGATAAATCTAATTAATATAAAATGAAACGAGCGAAAACAATAATCCTTCTAAAGATACTGTAATTGTACATTGAAAACTTAGTAAAAAGCGCACATGAGAGTAATCAATCTAGAAGAATAGAATTTTCAAAAGTGAACAGAATGGAAAATCCAGATGAATCTTTCAAAGTTAAAATTACCCAGAAAAATAAAATTGAAAGATTGAGTTAAAAAACTTAGACTGAGCAAATTCTTAGTTCAAATTTTTAGTAAATTTCAAGCAAATACTAATTCATAATTACAAGATCTTAAGAATAATAGTAAATAATTAAGTCGAAATACGAAAGTGTAAACCAAGATAACTTGCCACCAAATCGCTTCCATGCTTATTAACACCCACTATTGGCAAAATATAAGTATATGGCAAAAACAAAATTGTGTTAAACAATCATATAAATTCATTTGGGCAGCAGTCTTTTAACTCAGAAACCTGATGTACCAATGTTAAATATAAATAAAATAAGTAATATACAAAGTAAAATAATTGGCTTAATTTTTAATAAAACCATTAATGATTTACAATTCACTAAGAAAATTTACACTTTAAAAAGTTTTGAACTAATACCATCAATATGTGAGTCCTTTAAGACAACTAGGAAAATGACCTGTAACAATCTCATAACTCATAAGAATATTAAAACCCTCTGTTCAAAAAGATTTATTGTCGGCAAAAGCCTTAAGAACGTTGCTAAAGATATGTTTAAATGTGAAGAATTTAACATCTAAACTCGTTTGGAAGCTGTTTTTGCACATATTACTTATAAACTCCTTGTAATAAATATCTTGATTGTTTTTTAATGGCTTTTTAATTATTTCGGTTGTAATAACTGCTGATGGTAGCTGTAGTTGTGAATGTAGTATACAAGTATGTAGGATGTATCGAAAAGGAGTCTTTTGTTTCAGATAAAAGGATTTATGGCTATTATTATTGATTTTTTTAATAATCTCAACCAAGTGAAGAAACGCATCTTCTTGTAGGAATACATATTATTGAAGATGTAGTTGCAACCATTCACAGACTAACTTTTTTCCAATAGAAAATGTAGCTTTGCCTAAATATTTCTTAAGATCAATTTGCCGTGCATAACCTTATATCACCATAACCTGTTCAACAACTTTAGGTTACAAAATTGAAGATCAATGGGAAAACCCTTTATTGTTATCTGTATCTTTATTTATTGTTATCTGTCTCTTCATTACCATAACAGCGAGTACCAACCTTATGGATTAAGGTGGTTTCTTCATTATTTGCTCTTTGTATAAGATTCTTCTTACACTGTAATTGCAGTTACCTCATAATGTGTCCACATATTCGTTCTTCTTTTCTTCTAAATGGTACTTCTTGATTTAGAATTGATTCATGTTTAAATATATTGGATCAAAATCACAGATAAATAATAACATAATAATTATGTTAAAAATGCAGACATTGACATCATAAAGCCATTCACAGTAATAAAAGAAGATTAAAAAGTTGCATAATAAATTAAAATACACACACATAAATACTCAGAAGAAAGTATTCTGTAATTACCCCCATTAAACTTAACTTAATGAACAAAATATTTCTTGCAAAAGAGAAACGTAATTAACAAATCATCAGCTGCCATCTTCAATGCAGTAGCTTCAATTGATATATATTTCACTTAGTTCATAATTGGTAACATCAATGTAAGATGGTAAATGTTTTTAAATTGCAACACAAAAAATCCTGTATAACAGGATTGTTTAAAAGTGCACTCACATCAACGAATATAACAACAATAACGTGTTTCTAATTTTAGGTACAAATGCTATGTTTAATAGTGACTAAAATCAATTTATATGATATGGCAACAATGAGTGAACGATAAATTATTGACTCGAGTGACTGGTTCACTGGTAGTTTGAAAGTGCAGCAGCCAACAGCAGTTGTTTAACTCACCAAAGTCTGGGTTAGAACTTGCGAGACCAGAAAAAATTATAACATATCCGTAAGAGAAAGAGATAAAAGAGAGTTAAACACCATTTTATCTTGTAGCGACCTTGACAAGGTATACGCGCGGTCGCTCACTCCTTTTTATACAGGCAAACAATTTTCTTCAAGAACGGATAGCGTGTTTGGCGTTTCCTGTCCGTTTCAGATTGTAAAGATTTAACTTAATATGACTAAACGTATGCAACGGCACCTACTACTACATTCTCTAAAATTATTTTTAAAATATCTACGAGTATGAATATAGTTGTTGAATTATCGTGTCGTAATGTCTCTTGCATTTTTGTGCTCATTTACATAAGGAGAAAGTCATAATGTGTTGATATCATACGCCTGCAATTTAATGGCAGATATATCACCTACAGCTCATATCTGAAGGATATCAAAATTACTGATTAAACATTATTTACAAACTGACAGATTTTCATTGCACAATTAATCCTAATAAGGTCAATTATTTGATGGTTTTGGCAATGATGGCCTTTTGGAAAAACTATATAAAATGTTATGTTACTATAAACTGTTAATTCAAGGTTTCACTTTATACGCTAAAAATCATAACAATAAACTTGTGGTTCTATTATTTACAAAAATCTATAACAATACTCCTACTAAATAGTCGTTTATACGTATGTCCGCAATGGAATTTCTGGCCAGCCCCTGCATGGTTGCCTTGTGGAACTCCTTAAAGTGTTGAAATATTAGATTTTACTTATTTTCATAATTGTATGAATTAGGCGAATCTAATTTATCTGATTTACAAGGAAATATATTGCAAAAAGTTTCTTCTGTAAATGATTGTTATTAGAAATTTTTATTTAGAACAGAGAAGCCATATATGGAGTGTGGAAATTAGACAAAGAGAATATTGAGCACCACTTCATTTTGATTGTCATTGCATAATTTAATACGGAACAATGCAACTTGCCTCATCAAATATAGGATTATCACTCAAGTCTAACAAGTCAAAATAAAGAAATACTTCAAACCTGTATATTATTATCTCTGTCATTCAAAACTCTATATACATGGTGTAATTTAATTGAAGGTTTTTGGGTGAATGATAGATAGGTGGAATAAAGTTGAGCAAATTTTCCTTATAAAGTTTGTTCTTCAAATGAATAGTTTTCGAGAATTAATTTTAAAGTTTCATTAATTTTCAAGTCCAACCCTGTAACACTAACCTACCTTAATGCGTATAAATTTAATTTAAAAATGTTATACCTTTTTTAGATCTACGTGCCTTTTAAAAATTGTTATTGTATGTCACATAAAATAGCTATTTATGTAACAAGTACATAATGTAGGACTTTATAGATGAGCTCAGTTTATGGCCGAGCGAGCGAAGCGATCAAGGCCTATCAAAAAGGGTGAGTCTATAAAGTTCGATTATGTAAGAGTTGCATACAAAGCTTTATGTTCGATTCCTAAAATTGTTTATAAATTTGACATCTATCTTGATAGAGGAAAATTTGACATGTAATATACAGTTGCCATACTTTAGTTTACTACTATGTACTTTATTTTAGTACTATCACTTTATTCTACAAGTACAATAATAAGCCAGTTAACTGCCGCAAAACAATACAATAAACAGTACTTTATAATGCAATCGGACATAAACGTAATTTATGGATATCTGAATGTCTTAACGTAATTAAAGTACTTTTTTAGAAATATGATCCGTTAGTATGAAAGGGATGCGTCATGCAAAAACTTTTACTAAATACATATGCATTTGTGTTGATATTAACTAACAGATGTTATAATAAAACATGGGGCACTTATACCTAACGGTAATTATTAGTTATAAAAGTTTTATTTTACACCGTATGGGTTATTTGTTTACCTACACAAAATATTTTATTTTGGTCAATCCGTCAACTTACAATAATCAGGTGTAATTAATCTTTGCACAAGTGTTGTCATATTTTCTTCAGCGATTTGAACGTAGATTAGAAATGCCTGCCTGAAGGAGCACATTTAAGGAACTTTATAAAAATGCAGATAACAATAGTGTTTAAAAACGCGCAATTCAATAAACAGATCACAAAACTTTTCAAAGGAATGCGGTACTATCCCTTCTGCGAATTCTTAATATTTTGTTAGATTTATTTACAATACTAGTAAAGTTCTTTTCAAAACGGTAGTTTTTACATCTAGCTAAGTATCTTTTGAATGAATTAATTATTATGTCACGTCATTAATTATTGCGCTGTCTTAGTCGATAGAAATGATCGTATACCATGCCGTTGTTATTTTTAAAATGAACGATCTTGTACGCTTTTAGTAGTTTAATTGCAGCTATGCAAATGATAATTTCGGGATAGGGACATGTCATGTTTTTAATATTTCGTTTTACAGCAATTTTAACTGTTAATTGATTTTATTAAGATACCGATTTACTTATTATTTCTAACGATGTCCGAGATTAAATACAATTCAAATTCATTATCATTTTAATAAACATTACGATTTGCAACCTAATACGGAATTGTACTAGTTGTAATAATAACAAAAAAAAACTTATTTATTTAGGTGCTGTCTGTCATTGCTTAGTGTACTTGACAAATTTATGTATTTATTACTACCTATAAACAGTTTAAATAGTAAACATCTTTTTGTTTGACATAAATTAAATGAATGATCAGCATAGAAATAATAGCTCCTCCAGACACACAGAGTGCCCAACAGTTTTTAATTTATTTTTGATAATTTATTTTTGAAATAGCGCGAAATTTTATGCATTTTTGCCTTCTTCCTTTAATCATATGTTACCCATTAAGCCAAAACCCTTTATATAAAAAACACCTGGTATATAGCAAAATGTATCATTTACATATTATAATACAGGGTGTTCCAGATAAATATGCAATGCTTTAAGGGGTGAAAGGTGACCATATAGAGACCCCAAAACTCATAAAATAAAAATAAAAAATAAAAAAAATTTCGAGTCACGAGTCGACTATGGATTGTTGTAAGATGTTGACCCTGAATTACTGATAAAGCAAACAATAGTAACTGACCACCGCTACGTACGTATCAATTTACAGAAACAACAGAATTGAATTTCAGCAGCAATTGCCTAGTGACTCACTAGCTTGATGACTTGATCATTTATTAAGGTCGGTAAATAAAATGTAACATACGTTCGTTGACCTAATTCTGATGGAAACATTGCCTGTTTTTCATTTTACGAATGTCATTTTAACAAAATCAGTAAAAACTCCCGTACCTGTCGAAAGTCAAAGTGTAGTGGTGCTCAATAGTGGGAGTCCGTCAAACACTTCATTGACCAGAAAATGTAGGCGTGTAAACATCCGCCCGAGTAAAATATTTGTGCAAACTAGGGATTTTCCTGTTTGCGTTCCAATAGCCATTGTCAAAATTGCACTCGCGGTATATGGAGTGTACTTTTTGAAAATGTTTGATTTGAAAAGTTCCGTACATTCAGCAGGCGTGTTTAGTTCTGCCATAATCTAAACAGTAACTAACTACGATTAATTAAACACGTAACACCACCTCACTCAAGTTATTAATTCTAAAGTGGGTATTCCACACGATGTTTTGCCACGTGGGAAGAGGTTCAGTTTCCCCAGCAGGGAAGCAGCCGGGGAAGATTTTTAATAAATTTGCTATTCCACATGTTGTTTTGTTTGTTGTTTTGTTGTATTGTTTTAGCCGCATCTTCTCTCCGAGTTTTCCTACAGCTCTTATTATTATACTTATAATACATATTTTGTTTAGTAGGAGTAGCCGCCTTAGTGAGTAGTAACAGCATAGACGATCATTTAATGTTTCTGTTTTTATAATCACTACTCTTGACTTTCCATAAGCACAGAAAATCTTTATACATTTCAATAACTTCAGTTATAAAATGTTTAGAATAATAACGTGAATCAGATATCTTGATTATTATTAGTTTATTTATCAACTCGATTAAAAAGATCTGTAAATGAATTTTAAAACCAATAACCTCTTTCTAAACTAATATAAACTGTAATGTAACCAACAATTCGTTAGGTAGCTTTTCTTGACAGTTTCCCCGCCGTTTTGTCCTAAATGGGGAAACTGCGCGACAAAACATCGTGTGGAATACCCACTTAAAACGTGTATTAATACGTAATCGAAACTCAAGTTCACGACCACCTTAACACAAAGAAAGTTGACAACAAACTGCATACTGCAAATTACAAGCTTCAAAGATCTGAGTCATCAACAGTTATTTACAGATGGTCAAATTGACTTGTTTATTATTTAGCTAAAACGTTTTAAAAGCACGTCCTAATCCTTTGTTTTGCTTGCAATTTCGAAGAATTCATTTATCCGGCTTGGGTTTATTATGATTATTTTTTTGATGACTTTTAAAAGTATGTACTATTTAATAGGCATAATTTTCATACAATTTTATCTACTATGTTGCAGTGGCGTGCCTATTATTTTTATAAGGGGGGTTGTCATTTCAAAGGGGCATTTCAGGAAATTGTTAGTAAGATGTTACTCTACACATGTTTCTCTATTGCCCTTTAACGGGAAAGGCATCTTTTCCAAAACACCCTGTATAACTTGAGAAAAAGGAACTCCCAAGGACATTCCAATGGCTCAACCAAAAAGATCGGAAGTATTCATACAGAATCCTCATAGAGTTTCGTACAAAATTCATAAACTTGTATTTAATTTTTTTTAAACCCTGAAACAGGTAAATTTTATTTTTTTAAAATTTCGTGACTTAAAAAGTTGTTTTCTATGGAGATTTGTTTTCGCACTATGGTGTCGACCATAATAGTAAAACATTGTTTCAATAAAGTAAAATTAACTTGTTTCATGGTTTTCAAAGAAAGAAAAATTAAATAACAAACTGATTAAATTATATGTGATCATCACATATGATTAATCCACAATTTGTGTTTACAATTTTGGACAAAAGCAAATTCCAGTGTGCATTTTACTCTTGCTTCATCAATTGATAAGCACTTTTACGATCAATAATAAACAAGTTTAAGTAAAATCCAGATGCTTATTTCAATTAAAAAATAATAATCACAAATAGTAATTATAAAAACTAATAACATTGAAACGTATGATTGTCGTCATTTTAGTAGTAGTAGTAGTAGTAAAAGATTGATTAAATAAAATGTGTGCAAATCCCTTATTGTAAACATTTCATGTTAAATCACTAGAACAATTAAAAACTGTTAGCATTGTAAGACAATACAACCTAAACAAAATCCAACCGAAATTAGTTCGCATTCGTAACAATAAATTTCCTGTTGATAATGTTCGATAAACATTACACCTAATAACGTATTTAAGAAATTAATCAAAAGTAACTGACTGCAAGCACTATAATTATAAATTTAATGTTGATTGCTTTTCTTGATATTTTATAGTTTTAAAAAATATTATATATGTATATTATATATTGACTAATCTCATGACGTCATAACCTTTCGTCCATATTTTGACAGGTTTATGTCGGAAGGACGCATAGGTTTGGATGCGCAACAAACAGTTTACAATCTACGCCTTTTGTTCAATGATAGTCAGGCAAAGCATATAGTGATATTTTATTTAGACAAAAATTTTGTGTGGAAGCTCTTAATGCCTGCATATTTCTTTATTTATTTGATATTTTATAATTCCAAGTTTATTGAACAATACACAAGACATCTGCATTTTTCATATTTTAGGAGATCTCTTTCAGTTTGTCGAAAAAATAATCACGATTTTCTTAAAATAATATAATAGAAAATAAATTAAAGGTCAATAAATGAGAAACTTTTCGTTTTTCAAGTTTATTTACTTATATTAATAAAACTTGTGAGATGAAAACTGATAGTATTTATTTTGATTAATTAAATGGCATTAATATTATAACTATGTGTGACCGCCTCTGTTCTCACTAACTGCCGATATTCTTGCAGGCATCCAACGAATTTTTTTTGTTAAGAAGAAATACGTTGCAAGAAAGCAATTCGTTCCACGCCTCCAAGAATATTGGTGGTTGGATAAAATAGAGGTCGTCACGCAAAATATTAATGTTACAGTTAATTATTCAGAATAAATAGTTTCAGCTTTGATTCGAAATTTTATTAATATGAGCAAATAAACTTAAAAAATAAAAAGTTTCTAATTTATTGGTTAATACTGTATTATCACAAATTGGTAGATAAAAGATTTACGTGATCCTTTCTTTATATTGAAGCTTTCGCTGAGTATATTAGTCAACTACTTAATTTTTATATTTTTTCAATGTTTATATTTTTAATTTAAATAAATCTAAAATGTTTAATTCGAGATGCACGAGATCGGACATGGACTTGGGGAGCCATCTTAGATTCCAGCGTGTTGGATTTTGAAACTACTACTCACGTTTATAGACAGACAACCACTTGCGTCAAGGATCAAAATCGTCGATATGTTTGGTGGCTATTTCTAGCAGTTGTAATTTTATATTTCAGTGGTTATAATTAATATAATATTATAAAAAATATAAAAATCTTAAAGCAGTAGACAAAAATTAATTCAAAATTTATGTAAGTATTTCTGTATTAGGGCACTAAAGTTCGACTTTTTATCACGAATGTGGATATAATTTAACACTTTAATAAGATTGCCACATGAATGATAGAGAAGGTCAGTTTTTTCTGAAATTGTGAAGTTATTGTTATAGAATATTTAAAACAATTTTAATGTAATTTTTCGGTTAGTGCGCTTCACGTAAATATTTAACTATAAAAACCACAATAAACGTATCTGCAAAATGTATTTGCAACAAAATTCAATAACACAAGGCTGCGAAATAGAATGTGTAAAAACTTTTCTAGTCCAATTATATATCTATCGACGTTTTTGTAAGTAGATGAAAATCTGAAAATCTGAAGAAATTCTGACGACGCGTTTCCGCTTAAATCCCGTTATATTAAATTTAAGTAGTATGTGTTTTTTTCAAAACAGATTAGTAAAATACCAAAAAATGAAACAAATAGGGAGAGCAGTTTTTGAGAAAAAAATTTATGAAAATTTCTATGTAGAAAAAAAATAGAAATTTTCAGATATAAAGTATAAATTTCATGTTTTTCTATGGAATTGTTTGTAGGACTTTGAATTTTCGAACGAAATTTATACAAAAGTATAAGATTTTTAAGCATTAAAAGGAAATTGTGATCTTCTATATGTTCTAGAATTAGTAGATGCTTCAGCTTTTAAAAATCAACAATAATCAGATAACATAAATTTATCGTATCTACCTTGATAGAGTTTTTTAGTCATCTTAATATATTGATTAAAACGTTCACCCATTTTATCTTAATAATTACTACAATTAGCCGGAAAATCATTGATATCCATAATGTGAAGCTTGTACGACATGTTGCAACCCATTGCTTCATAACTTTCAACTAATTCACGAGCAATGTCTGTATAATTGTATAAGAGAACTGGCCTGGTATCGTATCTAACGGTAGCTTCTTACTGAAACTAATCCATTTCTCTATGTATTTGAAATGTATGTGTACTGGCTTCTTTAAAAAAGAACTGGTTAAAAAACCAAGCGGCACTCGTGTTTGAGAACTTCCTTTTTTAATAATAATTTGCTCAAGAAATTGAAACAAATAAAACCTCAATGTTAAAGTAAGAATTTTAACTGAATATTTTGCATGTAAAAGTCCCGTGTCTTGAATTATTTTTTCCGGGACTAGAGACAATAAAAAGTTGCATAGGTAATTTGCTGTCACCGTTTAGTTCCAACATGTTTGAAAAAATTTTCTTTCGCCTACCATAGTGAATAACAACAGTATGGATTGAAATATTTGATACTAAACCATAGTACACCTACGCAGAAAAAAATTTGCTTTTAAATGAAAAAAAAATTGCAGATAACATCAAAGATTTTTACTTTCAAAAATGTGCTAATGAAGTATTTTTTAAATTTAAAAGTAGCTCTACTTTTGAGAGTGTTTAAAATCTTGAATTCAATGTAATGCGCATTTAAATCAAAAACTTATTTTGGGGGTTGATTTAAATAGTTTTACGTTATTTGAATGGTAGATTATAATTAATTAAAAAAAAATCTGCTGCTTTCAAACAGAAAGTACCAATATTTACTTTTAAATGCAGTGTTTTTTATATTAATGTCAGGTTGTTTTTAATTTAATAATATGCTGTTTTCCTTTTAAATACACTATTATTTTAAGTTAATGGCGTTAAATGCAGAACGTATGTTGAATTGAATGTATTATATTCTTTCAGTAAAAAAGTTACTGTTATTAATGCTTTATTGACAGCACATCACACCTAGTACAAAAATAAAAGGTAAAAATCTTTTATTATTTGAAATAAAACAGTAACTTATAAAAAATACAGAACATAAACAGTTTACTTATTTCTTAAAAAACATTTTCTGGTAACATTATGGATATGCATCGGAGGACTGGCTAAAGAAGTTAATGATTCTAATAATATATTGTTTGTTGGTGATCCTACTTCATAGAATAGGCAATGTTCATTAAAACATTTAATACTAATTTCAGTAGCTATTACAAAAATTATGTTACAGTTATTCAAGATAATATCCACTATTTTTTATATCACGCTTCCTCAACGTTCAGGTTTTTAAAAATACGTATAGTTCCTCTCTTGGTTGGGGGCTCCTTTCCGTTCCTCCATATGCAATAATTTCAATTATTGCATATTAAAACTAGCACTTGCACTAACATAAAACACTTGTTACGAATTGCCTTCCATTTTGTTCGGTACGTAAAATAACGACTAACTAATTAAACCGTGTGCACATTTAACGATATGAATGAAAATGCCGAATTAACTCAAATTAAAAGAATTGCTGTTAAAACAAAACCAAATATCCCATTTTAAAAACAGTCATTTGTGCATGTAAGAACTTATAGTATTATTTTAAAGACACACGCACTTTATTTAAAACCCCCTATTTACTTTAAAATTGGTTATCATTTCTATATATAACAAGAGCACATACACTTCAATTCAAAGATTTTAGAAGTAAATCAAAAGCAATTATAGTTTAGAAATATATCTAACAAGTGTTGATTTCAAAGCAGCATCTAATTGAAATTAAAATTTAATATACCTGCATTTAAAAAAGTCAGCATTTAAAAGAACACATTTGCAGTACAAACAAGGAATTTATAATTAACATAAAAGTAAAATCGATTTCCAATTTAAAAAATCAGTTCAAAGTAGTAAATAGATCAGTATCTAGCCATTTTTAAAATCTATCTTCATTTTTAAACTCTAAAGAAAGAAATTTCTCTTAGTGTAAACATGTACAACTTTTTTGAACTATTGATTAATTTAATTTAAAATTAATTTTAAATGTGTCTAATACTTAATGTGTATCCTGACAATTTTCTTTTATACATAATTTCTTATAAATAGTTATTAGTTCTCATCCTATATATCAAATATGCATTGTGGTTACGTATGTAGCACTCTGATTGATGTGTAAATGAATATTCTAAATCTAAACAAAAGAGAAAAACGAAAGCGAAGAAACAAGAAAAAAGAATTAGAATTGCTAATCATTGTAGGCGAAGTTTCTTAGACTTCACTTTAAACCAGTTACTAAGGTCTAATAAAAAATACAATCACATATAGACAGTCCATTTTAAATTATTTCCTAAATAGTTGTAGATATTCTCATCCTGTTCAATCTCTATTCAGGCTACATGGTTTTACAAATACCAGAACTGGAATTACATACTTGCTGTCACCCTAATTTAGCAGAAAGAGAAATTCGACATGTAATTATTCAAATTAAAAATTCTATTTTCTAGAATATCCTGATGGAAAAACAGAATAATTACTTTCTAGAAATCTATAGGAAAATAGTTGTTTAAAAATTAGAGAAGAAGCTTTTTATATGTACCTCTAAGATTAAACCCACATTTTAAAATTTTGTAAGAGGACTTTATCTAATAAATAATGTTAGGCTTGTACTATTATGAATTTCTAATATCGCCTACTTAACTATTTCATAATAATGTAATAAGTACATTAACATCAAAATGGAAAATAACAATATCTAAAACATTATTATTTGTTGTTGTTTCAGGTCAAAGGTAATTCTTCTCTATTCCATCCACCCATAGTGTTATTATGTAAACAGTTCTAAATATGAAACGATAAATGGTAAGGAAAATTATAATAATTTTTTTAAGGATTCTCCATTAAAGATGAATGAATCCTTTTTTTTTAACAAAAATGTTATTTAACAATTTTGTTATGTATAACGGATATTTCGGTTAAATTTCACATAACAATGATAAGTAGGAAATTATTTAACATTGATTGCCATATTAATTATTGGTGTCGGAAGAATTTTATAGAGCATAACAATCAACCTTTATATTATTAAATAAACAATATTATAAAAGAAATGTTAAAAATTACTGTTAGGTACTGGTCTTACAACCTCAACAGAGAACGCATCCTTTGAAAAACCATGTCAAAAACGTTTATTCAATGAAAAACTTAATTATGATTTGAATACAGATTTTACAACCGTTAAATTGTTGGTATTGTAAAGCAATATAATCATAACAATCCTCGATATTAGTATTTTTACGAGATATAATAGCAAATCATTATGTATACAAGCTGCTACTCCGGAAATTGTTGGATTTCATAATATTCGTATTAACATTTCCTTTTTTTTCCTGTACGCTCATCATCATTAAAACTATTATAACAAAAAGTCCAGAAAATAGCTTTGAAACTATAGATTTTATTCACATATTAATTCTAACCTCAATTTTTATTTAAAGTATAGATTTGTCTATAAATATTTTATTTTAATAATTAATTATTTATTCAAGTCATAATTACATATTGACACAACAATGCACGATGCTTGAATACAAAATTAATTAATGCCGTGGCTATTTTTAGTTGTTAACACTTTCGACTCCTTGCTCATACCTAATGACACTGACGGACATTTAGAGATGATTATTATCTTCGGATGTTATTCTTCCACGTCTTCTACATCCTCTATTTCCACTTGTTTTGATTTCGCTTCACCGAATGCAGGATTCTTGTGGATTGTTTCCGATGTGGTTGGTTGTTGTTCTGTTAAAACCTGGAAATTGTATTTTTCATTAAGTATTACGTGAGCCACTCATGAATTATTTCAGTAGATTTCCGTAAGATATGAAAAACTATTGAAAAGTTATTAACATTCTCAATTTCTCTGTTTTTTAATTACTAACAATTACTTCTGCTGAGTGAGACGTTTATGAATCGGGCCAAGTGGTTGTAATGCAAATTTGAAAAATACTGACTAAGAAAGCCGTATTGATTGTAAGTACCAAAGTGGTCAAGCTTTATTTTCAGAAACAGAAAAAACAATACATTTTTCATTGTGGAGTTGTTGCATTCAGGATATAATTGACCATCCCACAGGTTGGGAGCCAATTGTTTCAACAATAGTAAACAGGAGTGTTCTATTACCAGCAATTACTATTTAATCAAAGTATTTTTTAATCAACCAGAAAACTAACTAAAATATAAAAACTACTTAGCTTTCTTGTTAAAACAGCTTAATATAACCTAGTAATAATAATCAGGGCCGTTCCTGGGGTGCTTTCCGCCTAGGTGCAAAATTAAAGTGGCCGCCCCTACAATTTACGAATTTTGTGTTGTTTCCATCTCAAGGCCTATTAAGGTTATATAAGTTAAATATGAAACATATTTTTGAAAATTTTTAGCATTATTTTAAAATATTTTAAAATCGTTTTACACTAATCTAAAGTCTGGTCGCGTGTGCTATTAGGAAAGCGTAAACAAACCAAATGCAAAGATCTTGGTGGGGCGACTTAATCGCTAGTGATTTGCTAGTAGAAGGAATAATTGCCCAGGTTACTGTAGAAAACTGGCAAAGATGCGTCGAGCACACTCAACAAATACAACAAATGTGGGATCTGGATAACAAAGTCGATATTTTAGTAAAAAAAAATAACTGTTACCGTGAACAGTGGAGAGTCGGATTCAGACACGGATTATGTATCAGAAGGTTCTGAAAGTGATGGATAGTAAGTTGAATTACTTTAAAATTTGAATTAAAAATTGCGCATTATTCTTTCTAATCTGTTCACAGAATGAAACTATAATTATTCTATAGTGGGTGTCTACGTCGTAAAAAATGTCATGTTTAGGACAAGCGCCTTTTTTAATGTCGGTTTTGTTATTGGCAATAATACGTAACGAGTCTAATTTAATTGTGGTGTTAAACATTTTCATTGTTGTTTGGATTTCGCGCACTAGAACATATACCCTAAGTGGTAATGCATCATTATGTGAACGTAGCTTTGAGCGCTTGCTGTACGTAGCTGACTGCTTGTACAGAGATGTTCAAATTATTAGACTAAAGAACGATTTATTATAACGACAATTTTGTATGCGTACCTATATTTTTTTATTAACGTAGTAATTGGATTTTGGCATACTTTCAATTATTAGAGTTTTACAGCAATTTTTAACTTCTTCATCGCGACTCCTACATCAGTAGTTTTTCTATTAATGCATATTTGGTAGTTAGGCTGCATTGCTTTATTTTCTGCTTTCTTCTTCTTCTCTTTCTCCTTATGCCCCTAGGGCGTCGGAGTTGTGTTGTTCATTTTGCATCTATCCATTTTTTCCATCATTTCCGGTCTCTTGCTAGCTGTTTCATCTTTTCATTTCCCAGTTCTGCCACTTGTTCCAACCAACCTTTTCTAGGCCTACCTTTTCTTCTTCTTCGGTATCAATTTAGCCTCCATAACTCTCTTTTCTATTTTGTCTTCTCCCATACTTATTACATAGACGTACCAGCTTAGTTTTCTTCTATTTATTTTTGTTTCAATGTCTTCTTGGTTTAGCTCTTTCCTTATATTTTCCCTTCGACATCTATCCATTTTCGTTTTCCCCGCTATTTTCCTCAGCTGTTTCATTTCTGCCGCGTTAATTTTACTTCTCTGTTTTACGTTTATTACCCATGCCTCGCTCGCGTATGTTGGCACTGTTATTGCGTTATATATACAGGATGTTCCATAAATATACCGACAAACTTTTAGGGGTGGTAGGGGACATCAAAACAAACATTTATTGCTTTATAAACATATGTCCGAAAACGCTTTGTTTTCGAGATACAGGGTGTTAAGATTTGTACAAAAAAATCCATTTTAAATAAAACTTTTAATAAAACTTTTAAATTAACAATTGACACAAGTTTTATCACAATAAACTACTTGACAGGACTATTCACAATGACAAATTAATTTATCACAATGACATGTCCATCGATAATTGCTATTAATGGTAACTGGATTTTAAGCATAAACTTACCTACTACATAACTATTTATTCTATGGTTCAACGTTTATTTCTCGAAAACGAAGCGTTTTCGGACATATGCTTATAAAGCAAAAAATGTTTGTTTTAATGTCCTCTACCACCCCTAAAAGTTTGTCGGTATATTTATGGAACACCCTGTATATGTACTTTCGTTTTCTGTTCTATTTCTGCATTTTCCAGGACTGTTTTATTTAGGGCATAATATATTTTTGTTGCTTTCTTGGTCCTATTTGCAATTTCTGTATCAATTTTTCCATCACTCGTTATAACTGTCCCAAGGTATTCATGTGTAGTCACTTTTTCTATTTCTACCCCTTTAAATGTCAATTTGTTTCCATGCTTCTCTGCTTTAAGATCCATAAATTTTCTAGGCGGTTCATGTCTGAACTTTGCCTGGCCAGAGTGACATTTAGATTCCAGCTTCTTTCAAAAATTTGTTCACACTCTTATGTGACAGGAAAGTCACCATCTGGGAACCAATCATTAATGGCAACATCCGAGTTTACAAAACATTTTTGTATTGCTCTTGACCTACGGTACCTTCTACGATATAGAATGTACCTGGTCCTTGAACAAAGATGATGCTCCACATCATTAATATAAATATCTAAAATTAAAGATTGTAAATTTTTGGTCTTTAGTTTAATAATTTGAACACCTCTGTATACGCTTTCCGAACAGCTAACGCGACCATTACTTGTCTTGTCTAAGATTGCCCTGTAAGTGCTCCAGACATCTTTGGTCTATGAAAGTAATAAGTAGCATATTATTACTAGCATAGAGTATAATGTTCGTAACGTAAATAATGTTATTTGCGTTTACTAGCGGTATGTTCAGCTAATCATTAATTATTCGTCAAAGATATTCGCGTAGTTTGCACTTTTAAAACCAAAAATCGATAAGGATTTCGCAGAGTAGGCAACGTTCTACAACGTCCTCCTAATGCTGTGCCTCATGCTCTAACTTATAACCAGGGGTAATCATGACCTTGCTAAATGGGTAGTTAAGTGCGTAATTTCGTGAGTCGAATGTATACGTATAAAATTACAGCGATTCCAGGTTTTTAAACTGTAATAAAATATAAAAAGTAAACCAACTGTTCAACAATACTTTATCATAGAATAAATTACACAAAAAATTAACGCATAAGGTTTAATATTTTCCATATCTATAATTTAAATTATAATTGTTCCACTTTCTCAGCCCTTTACACGCACATAAGTGCAGAAATGCTTCACGATGTATGAATTTCAAAATTTAAATTAATTTTCGAGAATAAACATTTCTGTATACGGAATTTAAAAAATTAGTTACAAAAACAGGTCGCTGCATTGTGTTTTAACAAAGATGCAATAATTTAAAATGTGTAAATTGGCGTCGTCGTCTCGTCGACTAATGTAAAACAATGTAGAACAGAGAATAAGTTGCATTATCAGCCGGTCTGGGTCGTATCGTTTACACATGCGAAATGTATACCAGATAGTTCAGTATAAATTTTAAAAATTAATCCAATAAATAATTTGTATTTTTCTAAATATTGCTCTAGAATAATCATTCCGTAATTCAATTTACATAATCGTAAGTAGGCATAACAAAGTAACTGGTTTGAACAATTCTAATTGATATATTATGAAAAATATAAATTTTAACAAAATACATACATTTGAATCTCGCCAATTTTTTAATAGAGAATTGTTTTGTTTGCATAATTTATTCTATGATAAAGAATTGTTGAACAGTTGGTTTACTTTTTATATTTTATTACAGCTTAAAAACCTGGAATCGCCGTAATTTTATATGTATACATTCGACTTATACGTATTCGGACGCCCCTTATGTTTGGACGCCTTGTGCAAGTGCTCCACCAGCACCCTGTTCAGGAACGGCCCTGATAATCTAATAATCAAGTTTGTATTTTGGCAATCTATTAATAGACATTTATGCATTAATTAATTTTATGATGAATATGAGGGCCTTTGGCTCCGAGGTTTATAAGTCAACCGAAAGTAAAAAAACATGAATATATCGTGTGGTGCATATACTATTTTATTTTTTAGCAAATTTATAAAATTTTATTTCTTAAGAACATTTTACAAGGTGTTTCACTGAAGATTCGTATCCTCTGCTCAGGTGATAATACTCGTCATTAGGAACAAAAAAACTTTTATGGCCGTTTTTGATTTTACGCTTATCGAAAAAAAATTGCTAAAAAGGTCAACTTTTGGGAACTGCTGGAGAAAATAGTCAAATCAAACTGTGACATCACCTTCACCCTCACCCTTACAGAGATACACGTAAGTGTGCTCGACGACTACTCATAAACGTTGCGGAGGAAGCGCTGCTAACATAAGAACCCGCTATTTGGTAAAATTTTAAGGAGGAGAATCGAAGTGAGGTTTATCCCGGCTCTGGGGGGTACAACAGGGCCCGATGGGAAACCGCATGCCACCAGGAATTGAGAACCAGGAGCTATTCGGCTCACCCTATGACTCAACTCGAGTGAGTATTGTGAGCTGAAGCAGCACTAGAACCTCTACCTTAAAGGGAGCTGATGCGAAAAGGGGTATCATAGCCACTGGCTCTCAAGACAGCTTCACCTGTAACAAGTTACACACCGCGGGTCTATAACGTGTAGACGTATAAACGAAGTGCTGTCGAGGGCATACCAGGCCTATAAACTGGTAGACCAAGGTGGTAAACACAATGGTCGAACAAGGTTCCCCATCTAAAGTGGGGAACAAGTACTCACAGGGTGGGCGGAGCAGACCACTTGGCGCCTACCCATAGAACTGGTCCGACCCCTCCTATCCCAGGCCTGTCTGGGTAACGGTTATTCAGTACAATAAGCTTCTAGGTTCCACGCCTAGGCTTTCCAGGATCAGAATGTGTGGAAGAGATACTTGCAAGTGTTCTCGACGATTACTCACAAACGTTGCAGATGAAGCTCTGCTAACATGAGGACCTCGGACAACATGAGGAATCGGCACGTAACTCAATTAAGTTAGACAGATGTTTCAAAACAAGACCTGGTGGTATGATTGATTAGGAGTACAACATTAATTTGAAATTAAAATCATATTACTCAAGATTACAAATACGGACTCTACTCCAGATTAGGGTTGTGCGATTATCAAAATCGATTAGAAAAAAATCGATGAAATCGATTGATCGATGAAATCGATCAAATCGATTAATCAGTTGATCGATTAATCGATTGATCGATTAATCGAATAATCGATTTTTCCATTTATCGATTACTCGAATGATCGATTAATCGATTTATCGGATTAATCGGATGATAGATTAATCGTTTATTTAAAAATATAATCGAAGGCCCGATTAATCACTTGTGATAATTCGTGTCTTCTGTATTATATTATAAAGCTTTTTCTGAATTAACATAAATAGTAACGCCTACTGAAATTTTGTTAAAGTATATTTTAACAGCACCTTTAATATTTTTAAGAGCCGGAGCTATTCTGAATACCATTTTTAAATAAACTTGCTAAAAACAGTAACTTTAACAACAATGTGCTGTTTAGGTAATTTTGTAATGGTGATAACTGTGGTGAAGTCATATAGAGAGACAAATTCATCGATTGGCGTAAAGGTTCCTAAGTTGTGATCACTTGATTACTACTGAGCTTTCATAATAATATATTGCACAAAGCACTTGGCCATATTTCTATTAAGCTTTAAAGTATTTTTTCAATAAATAATTAACTAGTGAATATGGAGTGTAAAATTTATATATTTTTTTAAAACCTCTAAATGCACATTAGATAATTAAGTAAGGTTTTAACCGTATGCAGATTGAAGTGAAAAATAAATTTCCGCGAAAAAACAGTGGTTGCAGTTGCAGAAAAATTAATCAACGTGGCATGATCTTTTAAACGCTGCAACCAGCGTTTAAGGATGTTTTCTTCAGGTACATTTTGAGTCATTTACAATAATGTTTTGTTTATTTCTTTATCTTTTCAAATAAGGGAGATGTATCGTGTAACGAAATGTTTAAAGAGAATGTTGGGACACCTTGTATACTGCGGTGATCTTTGAATATAAAATAAAATACAATATATCCACCGTTCCAAATATAAACATAAATTATATACGGTGGATTGAAATGAGAATACACCACAGATATATTTCTTTATCCCTCTCAGCTAGCTCAGGTTTGCTCAGTAAAGCATAAATTATTTGAATACGAGACTCTTGTTTATTGTTTCCAGCCTTATTTTGTGGAACTCCATAATCATGAAATAAATAAAGATTATTAAAAGTTTCACAGTTTTATTAAAATACAACCTGACAATATTGTTTCGACAGCTATGCTGTCATTATCAAAGGTAATATAATTATAAACAAACACGTCGCTAAGGTAGATACAAAATAGGTAACTACACTCTAAAAAATTCCCCTTGAAGTTGCCTCCATTTCTTGGGGTAAATTTACTTCAAAGTGTAATTTTCATAGGAAGTGGGAAATTTCAATATTAGGTTAAATTTGCATTGTCATGTTTCCTTTTTAAATAAATTTACAGATTAAAATTACGATCTCAATGCAATCTTACATTTCATTTTAACATTAAAACACCTGCGTAAAGTTATAACTTTACCTAATATTGACCTAATATTGAAATTTCCACTTCCTATGAAAATTACATTGGAAGTAAATTTACCCCAAAAAATGGAGGTAATTCATTTTTATTTAATGCTAAAGACAGAACACATGATATCATGAAATCGGGCATTTACCGTTTAAATTGTTCTTTTTGTAGTTCGGTATATATTGGACAAACTCTTCGAAATTTTGACATAAGATATAAAGAACACGTACGTCATTACAAAAATAAACATCCTGAAAAATCGAATTACGCCAAAGACCTTTTAGAACAAAATCACATAATGACTCCTCAAAATAATATTAAATTCCTACATTTTTGTAATAACAACGCAAATTAGACATTTTAGAAGCCTTTGAGATATACAAACACAAACTCAGGGTACCTTTAATGAATGAACAACTTGAGCTCAGTAATTCTCCGTTACTGGAAGTATTAGATATTTAATTCTGATTATTATTATTATTTTATCTAGTTACCTATTTTGTATCTACCTTAGCAACGTGTTTGTTTATAATTATATTAGCTTTGATAATGACAGCATAGCTGTCGAAACAATATTGTCAGGTTGTAATTTAATAAAACTGTGAAACTTTTAATAATCTTTATTTATTTCATGATACGAGACTCTTATTTACTTTTATGCCTGGAAAGCAAGAAAAACTTATCTCGTAAGCACTAAAGCTCCTGCAAGCTGGATAGCTGCTACTAAACTCTGAATTTAAAAGAAAAGAACGCTGGATGCTTGTATTAACATCACTTAAACACATATGTAAAATTGAAAACACATAAACTTTATTTAACGAACAAAAATAAAAATCTAAACGGAACGTCAAAATAAAAAATGTTATTCAAGATAATACAATTAGTAATTGAGAAATAAATTCTCAGGTTTGCTCAAACGTTAGAAATAATTGTAGTGACCTGACATAGGATCAGTACGGTCATTCGTTTGAACAAACCAACACAAATGAAATTTGTTTATAAATAAAAATATTTGTCAAATGAAAATAAATTTTATATAAAAGAAATTTAGTTGTTTTGTTTACTTCAAATCAAATAAATTCTGAAAAGAACTTAATAAACTAAACCAAATAATTTTATATTTGAGGATGGACTTTACAAGTTAATTATTATTTATGAACTTAACAAGAATCATTTATTATAACCAACCTTGTATATTACGGTATAGTTTCCTTTTTAAAAATTAATCCTTATTATTGGTACCACTGTGACAGAACCTGTCAGCTGATTTCTTGTTTATAATATCGATACATAAATCGATGAAGAGAAATAAATTCACTTGAATTTATTTAAATAATCACTTTCACTTTCAATAATTTTTACACATTAATTAAATCTTCTTTTAATCCTTGAAGATTGTTCAGTTAACACTTTTAGTTTAATTTTAAACTTTATTACTAATCCGGCACAGCTGATATTTTTTATCACTAATCTTAATTCTATTATTATAGGATTGTAGCCCTTGAAACGAAGATCAATAAAGTATAATACATTCATTATCCCAAAATGTATCGTAACGAAGATATTCGAGAAAAACGTTTGACAATGTACAAATCTCGTTACGATCTAATTACATATAAAGTTCAACAAAAAAGGTTCATCCTTTACAAACTAGTTACATGAATACATGACACAGGTAATCCAATTGGTTTATCCATAGAAACATCTTTACAATTTAATATAAACATGATTTTTGCAGTACGCAATACAATGAATAAGCCAATTGATGCATATACAAATTCCAACTTAAATATAAAATCAACATTAATCAAATTATGTTCAAAATGTCCAACATACAGTACTCTAAACACTTACATCAAAACAATGGTGAGGAAAAACAGGATAAGAGTCTATAAGAGTCATATAAACACGAACGACAGGATTCAATACCTTCATTAATTGTAGTGACCAGAAATCTTATAAACAAATTCAAAAATTAATTGTATTGTATCAGTCATAATTAGATTGACCTAATTAATCTATTTTCAGCTAATTAACAACATGAAACTGAACTGGTCTCCTGGAATATAGAAAAATCTATCTAACGTTAAACATCGTAATATGTAAATTTTAATATGGAAATTACTTCTTCCTAACAAGTGGGAAACCGTCCCAAAGTAACATGGGTTGCATAAACGTACCTATGATCAAGCAATCTAACTAATTGATATCCTTTTTCTGAAAATGAAACCTATTATTATTATGCATGAGAAAGCTAGGTTATGTTTGCATGAAGTCTTTATTCTTAAGTTTTTAATTTAAACATTAATGAACCTAACTGTGGTCATATCTATAACCTTTATATTAATTATGCCCATGACATAGCATGCCCCTCTTTTAATTTAAACCCGATATAAAAATATTTGTGTTAACGTTTCAGTTCGGTCGTTAAAATTTTCAATACGATGATTTGATATCACCGCAATACATTCATCGAAAAGATCTGCATTTATGGACGAAAAACAATTCCTGGTTTGGAGCGCCTAACAGAATTATGCTTTAATTATTATCGTTATGAAGCTCCATATAATTGAGGGTGAAACGTGAGTTCTCTCGTCGCTGTCAATATATAACATCCGGTCCAAACTCGAAAGACATTTCTTGTCAATTGACTCAGACTGTGAAGGTCTTCATATTATTATTGTTATTATTTGTGTATTGGTACCATAATGCAACATCTTTTTCTTAAATAAAAAGGCGCTGCAAGATATGGTAGATATTCTTTCTACAGGAGGTGCAATGATGAAAATATTAGTACAATCAATTGCTCCCAGTACTTCAGGAAAACCGTATACATTCCAATTTTTGCAATAATTCATTGATTGGTAGGAAATTCAATCCATATTTTTAACAAAACCCTTACACCAATTCTGCAAACTGGCAATTACATCCGTGAACTGATGATGGGTTCATCAATTGGTTATTGACGTTCTTCTAATATAAGATATTAAACAAAAAGTTACTTCATCAACAACAGCTTCTTTGATTAAATGAAGTAGCTGAGAATCTTAGAAAGAAGGTTTCAGTTGGTCCTTTCTTCTATTTGCCATTAGTCATGCAGCCATTTCCAATTTTATACTTTTAACGTTTTCACTTCTTCTTTGTAAACTGTTATGATCTCCGTGTGTACACTCCCCCTTAACTCTTCCCCATAAAACGTACTTGTGCGAAATATTTCTAACTTTAACTTTGTTCTAAGATGCTAATAAATAGGTTTCTGATTTCTTTCGAACAACCAGACTGACTTACCTTCATCGATTGCTCAATCAGAATAAGCAATATGATGTTTACCTTGTCAGGTAGCACCACTTCTGCTGCAATTGACTCCTTTAGTCTGATAAGTATATTCTCTCAATTCTGATATGCATTCAAGACCTTCTGAATCAGAGAATAACTATCTGGGAACCAATTCTTCGAAATTGAATCATGACGTAAATTAAATAATTACATACAGTGCCTATACAGAAAGATTTATAGCTTTATATATATCAAAATATTGAGAATGTTGGCATATATAAGATAGATGTTTAGCATGACAAAAGAAAGGATAATAGGTAAACATAAATCAGTTCAATTTCCAAGTTAGGATCATTAAATTATGAGGGCTAATTATTAACTTGTTTGATCTTTTTTTCCTTAAATACATCTCTGAATTGGCTTCTAATGCTACTCCAGATGTTATTGGTCTGACTATAACATTTATTTTATTATAGGGGTTAATATATTAATTTTGTCTCATCTTTGCTTATATACAGAAACTCTTTTGGTAAGAGAAAAAGATTAATAACTCTCATTGATATTATGTTCTACAGTACTGAGAATGATAATACTATTTTAAACCTATTTCTCTTAGAAAATGATAAATGTTACTGAGTCATAAAATCACTTAACTAATAATCTATTTAATAGAAAAATGTGGAAATCTATTAGAATCAACTTACCTAACTAATATAATCTAGGTAGGTAGATTAACAATCAAAATCTAATTGCATCTTCTACAATTGCTCAATTCCATAGTTGTTTAAATCTAGTATTCGAATCAATGACATGCATTAATTAAATAATTTCCAGATTTAATTATAGAAATATAATGACATTGGATTGATATTATAATAAGAATTAAGCTAATTAAAGTCACTGTGCAAATCAAATCTCACATAAATTCTCACTGAAGAAAATTATATTATCATGCTATTGGTCAATCTTCTAACAATGGAATAGCTCTTTAAGCAACAACTTCGTTCTAACTATAAGTAAATTGAATGTTCTGATCAAGATTTTCTGTCTAGATAGATTTCATTTTATACCAACTAATAGTAATTGTATAAATAAATACTTACAACATCTACTACTGCACTGCTACTAGTCGAAGGCCTATGCGCTCCAAACATGGGATTATCAAAAGCTTTTTCTAGACTAACAAGTGAAGCAGCCATCGACATTTGCCCTTCTTCTTTATTTTCAAACTTGGCAAATAGAAATGGCCTTAGGTTTCCAAAAGAAATTTCCCTAAACGGTATTCTGAAATCAGAAACAATTATTATTTATACTTTGCAGGCAACAGAAAACAAATTTTACCTGGAACTTAAATTATAGTTTTCTAATGGACCTACATAAAGTATGTAAATGAAAACACAAATGAATAAGATTGTTACTAAAGTTCCAAAAACAATAGACATTGCTGTTCCCCATCGAGAACCTTTCGGAATGAACATTCCAGAGATTTGCAATGTTGCTGAATTGATTCCATACGATCTTAAATCTGGAAACCAACATCAAGAAAGAATTGAATACAATTTAATGAATGCAGCTCTATTACCATTAATAATTGATGAGTGGAAATCTTTAGCAATTTTTGTACTGACTTCCTTGTAATCATTTTTTTCCACAAATACAACCTGTATATAAGGTTTTTTACTTTTCAATACCTTACTTGCATACACATCCACTTCATCATGATTTGGTATCTTTGTTTTAAAGTCTTCGAAATTGAAGTTGTGACTAACATCTAACAACACTATTCCTCCTGAAATTGCAATCTTCATTTAACCTCCATTCACTTTTATGATTCTATACTTACCGCACATATCATTGCAATGTCCAACAGGTTGAACAGGATCTAAGCAAGGTGCTGATTCACTTCTCCCAACATATTCACAAACCCAATCGGTCACATCGTCACCAAAATGACAAAAACACCCATCGTTATTTTTACATTCCGTTGATCTAATCGAAATTTCTCCTTGGTATTCCAGCATGTAAAATTGTTCGCTGCCATAATCAGTTTGTACAAAATCCTGCCACTGTTCATTGGTAAGACTTATACCACCGATTTCAACAGATCTAACCGATATTGATACTTCTGGATAATAAACCGCAACAGTAGAATTTCTTGAGAAAATCACATCATCATGAATGCATGGAACTCTTTCAGTATCTGGTGTTGCTAAATTTTTCTCAGAAATCCAACTATCAGGGTCTAACCAGTGGTGATGTGTAAGTTCTTTTATTCGTATACCTATAATTATTAAATGTGCTAAAAACTTTTATGTTTAGTATGAAATGTATATACTGACAAGGGGAATCTTCTTTAATTTCAATGAAGCCGCCTTGACGTATTTCTATTTCTCCGTCGTGTGGTAGGATGATCTCTTCTGCATATAAATCATAAACTGATGCTATTGAACCGAGCTGGTTGGGAAAAATGACTCCTTTGCAATCTTTTTGAGGTCTGCCATCGACCCAGTTTATTGGGTTATGAATGTCGTTGGAGTATTTCCAGGAGTGCTTGATGCTTTCGGCAAATGCAACTGCAAGAAAGAATTACCGGTACCAGCAAATACTCTAGAATTCTAATACTAGGATTCTAATACTAATGCATTTTAGACCGATGGTACCTTAATACTTTTTTACTTAATGGTTCTATTAAAAAAGTTCCGATGATCTCATATCCGGTACCAGAAAATGTTCTCAAATGGGTTCTAAAACTGATTTCGTAAACTAGAGGTCGAAATATATAAAGTCCTTTTAATTTCATTGTTATAGCAGGAAGCTCGTTCGTATAATTGAGTGTAGATTGTTAAACATGATACCCTGTACATTAAAACCGTTAAATATAGGGAACTCACATAGCAGAGAGCTCTAGTGCAGCTCTATCATAGTAAATATTTGGGAAATATTGCATGGGATTATTTGAAATGGTATTAACCATGTTTTGATCAACATTAGCTAAGTTTTTTCGGTGATTAATCGTAGATATGTAGTATATGATCTAAGATATTCAGATATAGCTAGCAAATAATATCTGGTAGCTATTTTATTTTTCTTCATTCTGTCCGAAAGGTGAGCAATATAATGTGAGGTCACGAATTTTCTTAAGTACTTTCTTGCAACAATGAAAGAAACATCCAAAGTTTCCAAAGTATGGTAAGTGCTAAGTAGTATTTTTTTTTATTTGAGCACGTTTAATAAGAATCGAATTTTTCAAAACTACCGAATGATTGGGATCATCAGGATTAGAGGATCCTATGACTTAACTAATGATGTAAAAAAAACATTGAATACCGATAAATAGTCAAAGATGGCGCAGTGCGGATAAGTGGAAATAAGTTTTGAATTCTGAATTTTGGCAGGCAAAACCGTGCCAAATTCTGGCAAATGAAGGCAGTTTTAATCTACAGCTTATGATGAAATACATAAATATATACTAAATAAATAATTAAATAGATACATGAACTAATTTGAGAGAGAGATTGAGAGAACAATAGGCAAATTAAGAAAGGATAACAGAATAAAAAAAAAATTAAATAATTTTCTTTAGACACAATTTTCTCTATTCATTTAGATCCTTATTACATTATAATCAGCCCTGATATAAAAACAGAACAACTTTTCTTGATTGTAATAAGACCATTTATACTCATCAGGGTATTAGGGGTCCCTTTTTATGTCTGTGTAATGTATATTTCTTGTACTTCTGATACTTCAAGACATAACTAGACAGAATTAACGAACAACTCTATAAATATTTTCATCTCCTTTAGATTAAAATATTTTGTTTTCGAGGAACCTTATCGGTGTAAATCTTGTTTTTCAGTTTTATTTTGCTTAATAAACTGAAAAATATTTAAATTTTGATTAACTAAATAATCATATATACTACTTTTTCGTTGTTTCGATACATTTAAATTATGTGCAAATAACTGTTTTGTTATTCTTATTAATGGCATAGTAAACAGCGAGGTTGTTACTGGCTATTTACATTAATTAAAATCTCCATCAACCCAACACAACTTTTATTATTTCATGCATTAAAATATGCAATATTTGAAAAACTGAAAAATTACTTACAGCCATAAAACAGAAAAACTAATGCACACAAAAAGGATTTGGTTATTAACATTTTATAACTCGTCCGGAATATGTTTACTAACTGAATTTAGTAACGCTGTACGTACTGAATGGATTTCATGGCGGAAATTCGATCTTTCAGAAATGTGGGCGGGTAATTCATTTATCGTTTTGTTAAAAAAAATATTACTTTAATAAATGTAAATATCCTTATTTTAAAATGTCCGTGGTATTTCAAGTGTATCGCTGTAATGCCAGTAAAATAAAGGTGCATATCCATGGATTTTCTGATATCACAATTTTTTATAAAGAAGCATGATCGTGCATTTTATTCGATAAGAAATCTTTACTAGAAATCCATGCTTTTAATTAATCTTTAGTTTCTGATTTAGCTTCCGCGTTGATTGAACAATTATGATGATCTAAAAATCAGCTTTCATACTATTAAAAAAATCATTTTTATTATAAGATAGAATGCATTGAACTTGGAACATTTGAACTGATTTGCATTAAAGAACACCCAACCTAACCTAACCTAACTTAGCCTAACCTAAGCTATATTGCGGATATACAGGGTGTTTTAAAGGGCATGCACTAGGCTTGACCAGCGCATTTGTGATGGCATTTGGAATAAAAAAGCTTAATAAAGTTTTTTGATTAGAGAAAGTTTAAATTTTTAGTAATTTTGACCGACGTTTTTAGAAAAGTACGTATAAAATTATAACACGCTGATGGAGATATTGATATCATTAATAAAAAATAAAGTTAACTAGAAGTGCAAGCTTTGGAATTTTAAAGCCAGACAAACATGATGAGATCACATTTCCTGTTAGTTTTTCTAGTACAAACCCACCATTTTCAAGAGTTGTGCTTACGTTGTACTATTGCAGATTAAATTGCTTCGCTTTGTTGACATAGTGATTTTGCTTTAATAAAAGGCACGTCTCAAATGATGACAAATTGTAATACAAAACGTAAATATACAAAATTGTTTATAGCGTTTCATTTTTACAAGCCGATTGTCTATAACGGGATTTTAATTTTATTTAACCGTGACTGCATATCTATTTACTGTAAAATTGGTTAAATCTAGCCTCAACTTTCAATAGTAAAAAATTGGGAGTTTTCCACATCGAATTCCAATCGCCTTTGGAATTTACTAATTATTGTTAATTAATGATAATTAATGAACCAAGAAAATGAAAAATCTGGGTTACAAAAATCAAGAGGGCAAAATGCACCCAGTCACGCACATGTCAAGCGATAACCACGCTGTAACATTAGTAACATTAATTAATTTACAATTTACAAAAACATTAGTAAATCTGTTGCGTCGCTGACATTTTTAACAGCTTAGATAATATCGAAGTATTGATTGCAATCTGATCTCATTTTATTTGTTTACACAGGCGTTGAGCCATATTCTTCATTTATTACTTGTTTATTATTAGGTTATAAGATCCGTGATTCAATCCGGGGATTACCCGAACGGATGATGCTTTGTTTCGACTACATTCATTAAATTACTAAATATTTTAATAGTAAAGAGAACGTCAGATTTAATGTCTGGCGAATTTTACGTGATCGTTTACAATGACTTGACCTACACCAATATCCTTTTCTTAATAATCTGTGTTCGTGGAATTATCATTTAAGTGACTGGCCTCATAAAATTATACTGTAAAAAGTATCATGTTGCAGAATCAGCAATGTAAACGTAACAAAACAAAAAACAACTTGTCTTTATTTGCATTTTTTCCAAAACTACGCTTTTGAAAAAAAAATGTTATGGGTATTTTTGTTTGTCTTATCGATATCTAACTACCCGTCGCATTTGATGTCCTTATAATACACTCTGTATAAAGGAAATTGGAACATTAATATTTTCTGATTTATAAGGAGGATAGTTGTGAAGATTTAAGGTTTGGGGATAGAATTTATATTAAGCAGTCACAATTTAGGATCAATCAGCACGGTAGATGCAGAATTACAATTTCGAATTGAAGTTTCGTTTTCAATACATATACAGTGCACGATGTACTATTGATTTCATAATGATCTAGGACAGCAAGGCTATTATGATGCTATTTTATTCTTTTTTTTCGGTGTAAATGCATACGACAAAATAATAAAATATAGGCATCGAATTAGCATTTATCTTCAGAAGCGGACCAAAACGTCCATACCACCTACAAAATGTTGTGCATAACAACTTGATAATAAAAAAAAAGAAATTTTTGATGACATCTGAAGAAATCAGGATTGTTAGGGAATATTGCACTTGTGTTACATATCGGTTGGAAACGCATTTCTATCCAAGCCCATACCATACCAAGCAATAATATAATATAATATTACAATATTATATAATATAATATACCTCTTCTTTATCGCATCGTTTCACTATTTTTAAGCACGCTTTTATATCGCTGTACCAAGTTCATTCGTTTTCAACCGGTGTATATAGACAGTGAACCCCTATGAATGAATCATTGTATTCCGAAAAATTGAATGTATAATTCAAATTATAGAAGCCGCTACAAATTCTAGTCAGATTTCTCTCAAAATTTTGACAAGCCACCTGTTATGCGCTGATCGTCCTAAATCTCAATGCATATTTGCGGCCAGTAATAATTAGTTGAAATATCGCTATAGAATTCGTGGATTACAAATTAATAATTTTTTGTAGATCCTTCTAAAAATGGTGAAGTAGCATACGAGAAAACCGGTAAATTAATCGAATAGTGAAGCAAAAAAAGGTATACTTGACTAATAACACACCGGCCAAACACTGATATAGTCTAGTAAAATCTAAACTGGCTGCTTTCGGATTAAGATGGTGCTTTTGCATTGCTTGGCTACAACCATCAGTAAGGTAGGGATATTACTCAACGGTAAATTCCGTGCTTCCTTGTGTTATTTACACGGTAAAACTTCGTAAAGTTTAAACTTCGCGTGCAGTTTACTTAACGTAATCTTTCAAACTTTTACTAAACACTTTTCTAATCGTTTGATTAGACTACTGTACTGTACTGAATTAACGTTAACAGACCCTCTACTGTATTCAAATGCCTTCGGCTAACTTTAATTAACTTTCAAGACGCATCTAGCCCATTTAGCGATTTGGCTTTAAAACTGTAATAACGAAAATACAATTAACACCAAAAGGAGCTGAGGGCTACCGCCCAATACTCGGTTAAAAGCCGCAGCTCGGCTCGAGGCCGGTATCTGACTTGACTCTCTTTGTGAGACTCTGTGACTCCTGAGGGTCCGAAAATATTGTTCTTGCTATAAATTCTAAGAAAGGGAAATTTAAACCAGCCTATCCGAATGGAACTAACACTTCTTAAACCAATAGGAAATAACCACCTCGGATACTTCTGGAACATTCTATATCGTTGAGGAGAATTACAATGATCAAAATCTGTTTGTAAAGTGAAACCTGATGTTTTTTAAATGTGGCTTTAGACCACTTTTTATTTGTCTGTGTTCAGAAAAATATATTCACACAAATTACAGATAAGCATGTACAGGAACTATAAATTTGAGCTAAATGTCTTTTGACATTATATTCCTTTGTTAAAAAGACGATATTATTTCTGGATATTTTATAAACTCAATTTGATCTGTATTTTATCTACGAAAAAACAATTCGTAACCGTGAGAACACTTTGAAAATGAACTTTGATATAAAAGAAAACACCATTTGCTTTAATATGAGGTCTGCACTTTTAACTAACGAAAATGTATTGGAATATACAGAACCGTACTAAGGTTTGTTTTACCATTTATGCATTTGAAATTGCATTTATATTAAATCGAAAATTTAAACACGTTACAAAGAACGAGCTGACAAACTTGTAGGCAGAAGACATTCCTCTACTCTACTACTGCGACGACTTACTGCTTCTATCCAGCGCAATCTAAATGAACCTAAAAGAGCAATTGATTTAATTAAAATTCAAATTTATATCTTTCGATTTTTGTTATTTACATATTTTTGATATTAAATTTCTATTTCGTCAGATATCGTTTGTGGATAAATAGTAGCAATTGGAATTGTCTAGGCTAAAAACAGATCCATTTTACAAGGTTTTAAAGGTGTAGAGTTGTCTAAAAATGTACCATTTGAGAATTACCTATAGAATTGATCCGATTTTGTTTTAAAAATGGATATTTTTGAAGACCCAGGAACAGTGGCGGATGGCCCAAAAGCGCTGTGAACCTGCTAAATGAAACATTTATAAACGTACTACAAACACACTGTAGACAATGGTAAAAGTACAGTATCTTCTTAACGATAAGTTTGTAATACAGTGTAATAAAATCTAAATAAACCACCTCAACACTAGATAATTCGCAAAAACTATCAAAACTTTGTTGGGATCCTTTACCTCTTGAAAGTGGTTACCTCTTAACGTGCTCAAGACGATACTTGGAAGATCGATATCTGGATGTTAAGGTAAAAACATTAGGTCGTATTACAAGCCTCGATTAAAAGTGTCTTTAACTACGGTTCATTAAGTTTATGGTCACTATTTAAAAATATCAGTACCTGTATATAAATAAGATTGGAGATTCTGGAAGGAGACCCTTTTTGAATATAATTAAATAGAAGGTACAAGTTTACATAAAGAATAAAAGTGACGCATCTAACGGTAGTAACGAATCTCCGTTGCCTTTATTGTATATTTATAAACAAATTGTAAATAGTTTGTATAGCGGTTTACTAAGAAGCTATATATATACTCACATCGTCATCATTGCTTTGTCTATAATAACGCAGAGGAAGCTTTCCCATGTGATAACTCCCCCTTTTCAACAGTTATTAAGCTGGAAACTTTTATTT
Organism: Agrypnus murinus; assembly: GCA_929113105.1. NCBI lineage: Eukaryota > Metazoa > Arthropoda > Insecta > Coleoptera > Elateridae > Agrypnus > Agrypnus murinus. The sequence continues at coordinate 128,125,700 of OV816025.1, read as the reverse complement.
TTCAATTGTGGTTAAAGATCTTTTATAATTCTTATCTACAATTGTCACTTTTAAAACAGTTATATGGCCCGGACCGTTATTATTTCTAACTCCAATGAAAGCGTTGTTTTGCTTTGACCGGCGGTACTCAATCAGATTCTTAGGTATTTCGGTATTTTAACTAAATATATTTATTTGAAATTCATAATCCTGTAGAATTAATTTATTTATTTCAAATTCTTCAATTGTTTTGTATGCACTTATTTTGCTAATAATAAACTTTTATTTATCAAATTTTTAATAAACAGATCTTCAAATATATTTAGTTAAAATACGGAAACTAGTAGACGCACTAGACTTATGGCTGCCGTTGTCGTAGTTTGCTATCATTAATGACCGTTTCAATTTCTTTTTTTATTCATTCTGATCGAGATGCGTACTCATTTTTTACCACTTTCAAGACCATTTACTCTCCTTTACCGGGTCCATTTGTATCTACATGTACTTACCTACTGAGTTGGATATTTTAACACTTTCACAAGACACTTCATTTTTATACACACTACAATTGTCCAATTCTGTGTCGCCATTACCCACTTAAATGCCGCCATTAGTAGTGCATAATTATTTGTGTTATCATTGGCGGAGAGTTATACACCACTGCTGAGCATTTCTTTTAAGTTGTTAAATTGATAATAATAGATTTCTAACAATAATTTGTCCTGTTTGATTTGTTTTGTTTATGTGGGGGAACATTCGTCATATCTCTCGGTACCGCTTTCTATGATTACAAGGAGGATTCAACCGGATTTTATTCGATTCCTGTGTTTTTATGATGTTATTTGATATGTTAAATGAATTACAGTAGAAATCTTTAATCCGAACTTATAAATGCAAGGGTAATTCGTATTAACGAGGAATTCGGATTACTGGATGTACGAATATAAATATTGTTTTATGCCGTGGTACTTTATTATAAAGAACTTAAATTGTGTAATTTATTAATTTTGTTACAAAACTTTTATTTCTAATTAAGAAAATCAGTAATTTTTTGCTTTAAGTTTTCTCTTTCTCCTTTTATAGCGTTGTGCTCTCACTTTATGGTCTTCATTTCAGTATTTCTCTATTTTCTGTACCTTTGTCAGTAGATGAGACATATTCTAGGATTTTTGTTGTTTTTCTTTATATCACTGATTGTCTATTTACCAACACCATATTTTAAACCAATCGTTAAACACCAACCCAATATTTAATTGCTGAATTTCTCTGATAGTTTTAATAATATGTGTTTACGTTTTGACATTTTTTTTATTGAAATTCAAACGCCACGAATACAAATTGTCTATTAACAAAATTGTAAGAAAAAAGTTTTAAGTTAGATGATGTCATTATACAAACAATTGCGGCAAAACTGCAACGTCAAAACATTTAGAGCGCCTTTGTGATGCTATGATTACTATATTTATAGCTTATTTTTTACATCTGTAGCCTTCAGGGTTTTTATTACTCTTTATATTAATAACAAAAGCGTTTGCTGATCTTCGTAGAATTTGTTTACACCTGTCGGGTCGTAACAGTATCAGTCAAAAACTGCATCAGCAATCTGCTATAATCTCATTTATAATTAATATTCACCATCCAAGAACTCTACATATTCAATTTTCGTATGTACATAGAATTTTCTTGTTCGGATTAAAGAGATTTGTTCGAATTAAAGAGGATTTCGGATTAAAGAGGTTTGTTCGGATTATAGCTTGTAAATGTTGCTGTTCTTATTACTGGACTTTCGGAATACAGTGTGTTCGGATTATGGAGTTCCTACTGTACTTTAAGTGGAATAGTTAAGAAACGTGATGTCAGATCACGTTTTTCTTAAATTTAAATACGACGCCATATATGAATACAAGAAGACAAAAAGGAAATTTAAAGAAATTGATTCTAATTAAAAAATTGGGAAAATTGGGAGTTTTTAGAACCTACCCAAAAATGTTAGAATAACTTCCAGCGAATGATTTTTCATATAAATAAACATTGGAATTCGATTATAATTTATTAAATAAGCAAAATTACCTATACAAGTTAATTTAAACAATCATAATATAAAAATAACTTTGAAGTCATGGATGATAACAAGAACTTTTGATTACGTTTCAGTAATAATAAAACAAAAACACGAATTTAAATTAACATCCTATCAATAATTTAATTGAATGATTCATTACGATTATTGTTTTAAATTCATTTCAAGTGTTAACATCATTGATAGATACCATTTATTTGCAAGATGATTCCATCTTGTCCTTGGATCTAGCGCTCGGTGTTTTTTCTACTTAAACGGAAGAAAATAAAATAAATGATAATGAGTACTTACGTGTACTTATCTATTTTAATTAATTGCCATCTTTGAATCTCATCTCTTAATTTATTATTTAAATCCGCCATATATTGCGTTATTTTTATCTTCTTATTAAGGCCTATCAAGGACGTTGAGGTGTTGTTTGTTTTTAAATTGTTCTCCTTTTTGTATTTTAATTATTATTTACTTTGCTAAGGGGGGGAATTTACCTTGAATCAATGAATTCACAATAAAATTATTTATTAATAGTTTATTATCATTACTCCTGCGTATAGATAATCAAAAATCATTTTTGTACTAGTTCCTTTATTATAAGCTGCTACCTATATGTATATATAGTAAGGGTGAATCGATAGTTTAATTGGCAACATTTCTACCTTATTTGTTGATTAAGTCAATATAATTGTGTAATGTGTTTTATTAGCAGACATGTATGTGAGCTATTTAATGTTTCTGTATAAAACAGACAGCTTCCGTGCTAATTATTTATTGGATCTGTTTTGTTGAAATGTTGACATTCCACATTGTTATTTTATCTAAGTTTCCTTTTTTGTTGGAAGTGTTTTCCTCATAAAAAAGTAAGATCGGTAAGATTTAAAAGTTTAATTAAAAACCTAATTGATTTTGATTAATTAAATTTCAACGGACGTATAGTTTAATTTTTTCTTGCAATATTCCGCCCGTTTCCTCTGACAGGTGATTTTAATAACTACTAAAATTTAACCTTGCGGGGTTTTTAAGTTTTTCTTTTTTTATGATCATTAACAAGTATTTAACCTTGAGTTGATAGGAAATTAAGGATGGAACAAAAAAAAGGTAACAATGAGTTATTTTTCCTTTTTTCAATTGTTTAAACCTATGATCTAACTCTTGTTGTCTATTGACTGGTATCATCATCATTATCATCATCATGATGACTACCAGAAGAAAAAGGATAGTGTACATGAATCAGCAGGGACGATCTTCTTCAGTCTTCAAATTGGATTTTTTATTATCCATTTTAATTTGACTTATAATTATGTACTTCAGAAAGCTAGATGTCAGCTTTTAGCACACTCACTCAAGTGATAGTGCTTATGTTACGACATCCTGTCTGTCAGATATTGTAATATATTGCAGATTTATTAATGTGAACCACCCTTTAAATATAAGGCCTGACAATACCATTTTCAAAACTTGACATTACTTTCATCGCAGTATTTATTTGCACAAACAGCAGTTGAGTTTATCTTTACTGATTAATATAATCAGTAAATATAAAATATATTAAATATTTATATATTAACTTTAATGGAACTAAAATGGACAAAAGGGTGAATTCTTCCCGGATGAAAACATTCATTTAATAATGGCGATGTTTTGAATTATGTATTACAAAAGAAAGTCAACACGTATCAATTAAAAACCTCTTGCTTAACATCTACCATTAATATTTATATCAGGTAATTCACAAAAATGATATCTTCAATCTGACTACGTTACGTGCAGGGCCGGATTTACCAACAGGCCCGATAAGACCGGGCCTAGAAAGACAATATTTCGAATGCAGCCTATAAACAGCTATTTTTTAATATGTAATAATACGCCACCATTTCTTAAATACGTAATGGGAATAAATCTTTTAGAGGCATTATAATGATAGCAGATTGATAAAGTTTTTTCGTTTTGCAGTTGCAAGCAGTTGTGGTGACGAGCCGAAACCGGTTCTCACATACGTAGTATCTGATAGGTATGATAGAAAACATACTCAAGTAGGTTTTGGGAGCGGTGGTCGGAAACGGATGGGTGATGAGGTCGATACTGGATGACTTGGGCACTGACAAATACGGTGGTGGTGGTGATCTTGCACAATTTTCTAGTCAGAAAAGGCGAAAATCATCAGTTTGTTGGCAGTACCTTTTTTGCTATGGATATGCGAGACTCGTCGTCGTGAAAGCTTTTAAAACTTTGAGATTCCACAATTTTGGGTGCCCGGTCTGTCGTTTTGGGTCGGACGGTTTTCGAGATCCCCCTCCCTAAAGAGGGTTCAAAGCTTTGACACTTGCCTACCTCAGTGACTTTTTATACGTTTCTGAAGAACTGACGATGGATCCGATTCTAGGGTCTTCGCGAGACATCGCACGCCGGAATAAACTGTTGATTCTTCCGTAAAACGCAACTCTCTTTCCACCAGAAGAGGGTGGACAAATCAGATTTTTAAGTAAGAATGATCGACGGTTTCTTTCGCTCCCTGCTAATCTGTTCACCGGAGTATCTCGAGACTCTGAATGTAAAACGGGGACGTTTTCTGACATCGATCTGCCGCATATGGTCTGAAACGAGGTACCAGTTTGCAGACCAGCGATACTGCGAAGCGAACTCGCGACTTTGATTACTTGCGACCGCGTTATGATGTATTCGGCGACTCAAAGCGAAAACTTCCCGGATCGGGTATATGGTTAGGCGTTCGGATAGGAGCATCACTCCTAAATGGTAAAAAGCATCAAAGTATTATAATAGGCGGTTTTCGATGGTTACATGTTTGTTGTACTGTGCGTGTAAAAAATTATTGTTTTTTATTCGCATCTTTTTATTGTCTAACCTTAGGTTTGACAAGGGGCGGCATTCGTGAGAGTTTGTAGACGGAAAACTATTAAATTTCGATCCTGGTGACGTGTATAACATGGAGCATGTTAGGAGGTCGGCTTGGTCGCGCTTATTTGACTGAGTTATCACTTTAATAAATGAAGTTATATTATAGGTGCTCATTTTTCATCGGAAATGCATGATATAACTTACCGATTTTAAGACAAACGTAATTTAGATAATTAAATTCTAAAAACTGCATTTCAAATTCCCGTTACATTTTTGTGGGTGTTAAAAGGAGCATTTTTGTATTATTAATGATTCATCTTTAGGAGGTAAAACGGTTCATTTTATTAACAAATGCCAATTTATAGCTTATTTTTTATTACAGCAGATATAGTCGAAATTCATCCACTAATGCATGAATAGTTTTGAAGAAAATACTTTTATTCACAATCGATACATAATGTGTTCATTACTGACGTTTAAAAAGTTAGAAAGTAGTTTATTATACATCAGAGTCAATAATAAGTTCTCTTGGTTAGTAATGAGTTCTCTTGGTTAGTAATATCCATTACTTACCTTTTGCTCGTTCTAAGTATTCTCAACAGATGGCAGAAGTTTTCGTATCTATCTTTACTTTTAGCAGGTAACAAACAGTCAGTCACTGTTTTAGCAACTTCTCGCTATTCCGGTGGTGTGCAACTTACATCAGTTTCACTATCAGGCATTTTAAATCGTGTAAATTGCAATTAGGAGCAATGTAATTAAATTTGGTTTAGTAGTGGACACGAATTTACTTTGACAATTGTTGCAGCAATTGTCATTTTATCGCCACCCGAATAAAAACGCTGGTGTTGTGTCCTACATATATCAAGTATAAGGTATCAATGTAAGAACATAATTATGTACGATTGTGAATAAAATAGTATACATACCTCGGCGGGAAGCCATTACGCGTCGAGCAATTGCTGCCCTTGGCGCTTCACGCCTCTGGCAGCAACATTGCTCTCCGCGTAATGTTCTACTTCCGGCCTCGGTAAGTAATCTACTATTCTTGGACAGATGTTTAAAAAAGAAAACAGTGTCTCAAAAGTAAGATAACCATGAAAAACAGATACAAAATTTAGGTTTCCTATTGTTGATTTAGACCACAACAAACATCAACATTAAACAAAACATAATTAACAAACATCTTTAATACTGTTTCGAATTCAAAGTAAACATAAAACCAAGTAGGCAATTACTGTGTAATGTAGCATTCTCTTGTTGCCAATAGATGGCGCTCGCAAATTTGTTAGAGTATAGCCCCTCTATTTCAAATAGTAGAGACATCGTGGAGCAAACCTGACACCAACTTTAATAAAGAAAAAATTACTATATTCACAGTATTGAGGAAATTTAATAAAAAGTTGTTAAAAAATACAATTACGGAGGTGTATATCACATTAATATGGTCGTTTTTACAGAACGTGAATGTTCATTATCAAATTAATATTAAATTGTGAATATTTTTGTACATGATTATTATTAAACCTAAGATTTATTGTAAGACGGAATGTCAAATCTGGTAACATTCAATGTCGCCAACATCGTTCTGGTACTTTTGGTACTCCAGCGGCCAGATCAATCATTGTCGCTACTATTTGAAAATAAAGGGGCTATATGTTAGAGTAGTCAGTACATCTAGTCACCTAGGCCGCGCTGGTCGATCACAGTACCGCAAAACGCAGCCATATTGGGGCAGATAAGGGTAATCTTTAATAAAGGACAGATTAAAACCACATTTTACGTATTTGCTGATGACATATTTGCAGAATAAGAAAAACTTTTTAAACTAAACGTGGATTTGATTAAATTCAATGCAGATAAAAATAATGAACAATTTCGTGCCTCTTTTGCCCCAATATGACGGCGTTTTGCGGTACTCTGATCGACCAACTAGATCAACTAGCTGACCAGACCCGGCTAGGTGACTAGATGTAGTGACGCTATGTCAGAGGAATTATTAGCGGTTACTAATTTATCTTTTGTGATTTGAAATACCCAAATTGGAAAAATGGCATTTTTTAAACTAAATTTTATAATTAACTTATTTTTAGAGAGCCTACAACGGCCAGTGCTTTTTGCATCATTTTGAAGCAGAGCGTGCGAACACTACGTCTACGTTTAACTATTGCATTCGCAAAATGTCATTTTAAAAGCAGTGGTGAGTTCAAAAAAAAATTTAAACCAACCAAAAAAAAAATTATAATCAACAACCTGTTAGCTCGCCACGCGATGTAGTTGGCTCGCCGTCTCACGTCGCGGGGAATACCTTTACATTATTTTAAATGGATCGTATTCACATTTGATAGAAGCAGCTTTTGAGAGCTGAAAAACCAAAACATGAAAAACTTGATAGCTCGCCACGCCACATATAGTTGACTCGGCGTCTTGCGTAGCGGGTTAGATCTCTACATTATCTTAAATGGGGCATATTCAGACTTGGCTCGCAGGAATAGCTTTTCAGAACCGTAGAAGAGTCGCTGGGAATAATTTATCATGGATGACCTTGATAGCTCGCCGCGCGACATAGTCGGCTCGCCGTCTCACGTTGCGGATAAGAACTTGCATTCTTTTAAATGGTCTTATTGACACTTGACTCACAGGAATAACTCTTCAGAGCCAGAGAGTTGCAGGGAATAAATTACATGAACGACCTGATAGGTCGCTACGCGACGTAGTCGGCTTCACGGGAAGAACTACATTGTTTTAAATGGGTCTTATTCACAGTTGGCTCACAGGAACAGCTCTAGAGGACCAGGCAGAGTCGTAAGGAATACATTAACTAATATTTTTGACCAATATGGCGCAGGCCGGCTGGATCGTACTACCGACCGTTGTTGCGTTTGTTGCTTCTGGGTTAGAATTAACTACTACTGTGAGATTACGTTTAATTGATTTTGTTACATGAAGAGTAAAAGAGCTAACAAACTATTCTTTTCTCGAAGATAAAATCTCATTCTCATCATTCATTATATGAACTGTTCTTTGTTTTTCGTTATATATTGATTAAATAATTGTGTTATTGTTAATGTTGATCAAGACATAATGATAGCAGGTTTTAGATATCTTACAGAACGTTACTTTATTAAAGTGAAAACGTTTCTCGCATTATTTCTCATTGATTTGTAGAAAATGATCCATTCGACTGGAAGTGTATGGAAACCTTAGATAATGTCATTTATTATTATCAATATTGAAATCAACTTCTTTAAATTGGATATATTATTTTTATCTAGAAAGACCTTTGGCTTTAATAAGAAGTATGCCACTTTCTCATCTTTGAACAGAAGACTTTCTAAATATCCCACTTATTGATTACATAAAAATTGTTTTGATTTCAGTATTGTTTTGCAGAAGAATTTTTATTGTTATTTTATGTTAGCTATACTGATGAATCATTTCGCGGTCCGTTTATTTCGACATTAATTACACCCAAACAAACTAAAAAAATTTTTATAATTTACATTGATTACCCTTCGTTCTTGATTCGTTTTCCATAACCAGCGTAAATTATTATAATTTTGCAATAGAAATTCTCATCTTGGAGAGTTTAACGACTCGGTGGAGAATTATTTATTTCCTTTTGAGATGTCGATCTAAATTTCATTTTAAATTAATTTGCAAGGCCGATTGTTTCATTAATGGTTAACTTTATGCCACTGAAGAAGAACAACAACGAGTAAAATTCTTTGTTTTATACGCCCTAGATTAAACGCATCCCATTAAAAGATAATACTAATATTATGAGTTTTTAAACAACAAAACGTAAAATGTAAATTTTTTACGTCCTTAATTACAATGCAGATGCGGCTACGTCCTTTAACCATATAAATTTTGTTAATGGTGGTTTTGCTCAATAAGTCCGCGTACTTGACTTGTAAAGCACACCGCATACCAAATCAAGATAACCCAATAATTATATGCGTGGATTGAGTACTCTTTTCTCTCAGTTGTTAGCTTGAATGCGCGCTGTTCGTCACTTGTATCGTTGTTTGTTAGATTTTGCGGTGAGTTGTTTATTAAATAATAATAGTTTTTATTTTTTAGGTTATTGTAGGATTATTTTAGGTTTATATTTGGGTTATTTGGATATTTTTGCCGAATTTATCTTCTTAGGTGTTTACTGATTGTTTATTTATGAATAATAAGTTCATCTCACTACTACCACTTCAATGTAGCTGACGAGGTCTTACTTACCTTAGTTAACTTACACCCCACTGGTGAGTAACAAATATTTATTACATTTTTGTGTTTAAAAATATACTCGTTTAATTATTTTATTTTAAATTTAATAGATCTTTATTCTAATATTATAAAAATTAACATGCATCTTAACATTACATTTCCAAAATGTTAATATAGTATAGTGGAACGATGTTCTTACAAGGATGTGCAACATGCATACTTCGGCGATTTACCAATAGCAAATTTGTATGCGTACATAAGTACATACATAATATTGTTGCATAGAAAAACAATAATTAGTTTGCGTTATGTATTCAAATGAACGTTTATAAATTAAAATTTCGTTTAAACTCGTAATCGGTATTTATATAGAATCAAATTATAGAACGTAAATAACATAATAATTTAGAAAATACATTTTTAAGAATGTAAAAATATAAAAAAAGAATAATAGAAAGGAAGTATGTAGAACAATAATTACATATATGCAGGGTGTAACTAATATAACTAGCAACCTCGTAATTGGAGGTAGCTGTATAATGATTTAGATCGTACGAGGTGTGATCAAAATAAAACGAGAATTTGTAATTTGCTCATAAAGTATTTATTTAATTTTCAATGTTTATGTCATCCCCTTCAAAGTACGGTCTAGGACATTTGGGCGCTGCCGTTTAGTCGCGGCCATCTCGGCGCGAGGACAGTTTGGCGCAAAGACATTTCGGCGCGGAGATATTTTGGGGCATGTATATTTTGCGCAAAATAGGGTAAAGCTTTGGAAGATATTTAAAAAAACGTTTTTTTTTTACCATTAGTTTATTTTTTAATTTTATGTGCGTACACAGAGATACGCATTTTTATATTATTCCAGTTGTTTTTGTCTTTAAGCACTGAAGTATAAGCATTAAGCAGTATCCAATTGTAAGTGTTACCGTAAAAATATATTGGACGAGGCATTTTTGATATAATCACATCGGCTCATAACTCTTCTTTGCATAGTACATAATTACATTTAGAAAAGCGCATAACAAAGTAATTTTTTCATAGCGCGTATACGGTTACTGTCGTCAGAGAGGATTCCTCTTCCACTTTCGTTGAAATCATCTCTACGCGTCTTATAATAAATCGGAAAAAGTCGTTAAAGGTAAGCTAAAGTAAAAAAATAATTAACTCTTTAAATTAACAAGGAGTCTCTAATGAGACATAAGAATGAACTTACCTATCTTTTATCTATAGAGAAAAAAAAAGTTTAATTTTATATTAAATAAAAAGTGGGTGTTTAATTTTAAAATTTATTTTAATATAATATTATAATTTATAATATAATTTATTTTCATATACAATAGTACTAGGGGTTCCAATTTTGCCGGTTTTGGGTACCAATCAACTAAAGTAGGAGTGTAATATGATAGCAAAAATTACCAAAAATTAGTACCAAGAGTGGTTGGTATTCGTGTGAAGATTTTACAAAGAAGTTTTTATTGCTGTAACCACTACTAGTGGTAATTATTGTTATAAAATCTTTTTCTTACATTTCTCGTAGTTCACAAATTTAGAATTCTTAGAAAATCTGCCAAACAAGATTTAAAAATTACTGAAAAACGACAAAGAGAACTGTAGGAGGTAAAATAATATACCACATACAAAGTATTATATACAGCCCTCAATATTCCACTAGATGCCTGACCATTCATTAAGTAAATTATTGAATTACATTCAAAACGCGATTTCCTTTTCATAAACAGGTAAAAATATGTTTGCACCTTTTAAGTCTTACAGGGTTAGCACTGGTGTTAATAGATACGGAACCAGTAGACACTGATAAAATTGTAGAAAATTTTATGTTACAACCTTAAAAATAAAACTGTAAATTGTGTATATTTTAATATATTTTTAAATGTATGTATTTAATGTAAATGTATTTAAAATATTATTGAACAATTGGTATAAACATTTCATTTTAAACAAAATGTTATGTTTTTGTCAAAAGATTCTGCCCCCTCCAAATCCTTTTCTGGCTATGTGTCTGGCTTATTAGTTAAAGTTGGAATAATAAATATCATCAAAATATTAAAAATAATAAAATAGTAAATAATCTTTTTGCAACAGTTTTTACAATTGTATACTATGGTGTGGGTACCGTAATAAAATATACGAAAGAAACGAAAGCTTATCTTAGCTGGCCTTTAATATAAATAAGATTTTATGTGCAATAATCAGTAAATTACTAACCGAGGTTTAGACATACACTATTATAGCCCTAGCCCGATTTTAAATCACAAGGCGCGTAGCGCCAAGTGATTGTAGACGCGTGGGCTATAATAGCATGTGTAAACCATGGCTAATATAATAGTTTTTCCACTACTAACATGTTGCTTTGCTTTGAAATTTGCAAGACATTTTTTGTTTAAAAATATTATTAACCAAGTTTAATAATAGGGGCATCTGGCAAATATAAGGTATGTAATAGACGCTTCTGGAAGGGTATTAAGAAATCAATTTCTGCAGTCACATATAGGACAATAACAGTCTCTTCTAAGGTTAGTAGTAAAAAATAAATTATTTGTCTGCTCTCAGATCATCCAAAGCAGATACAGAAAATTTCACTACTTATATTTACCACTGTGCCGAAGTGTCCCTGCGCCGAATTGTTCTTGCGCTGAAGTGTCCCTGCGTCGAAGTGTCTCTGCCCCGAAGTGTCCCTGCGCCGAAGCGTCCCTGCGCCGAAGTGTATCTATAACGGAGTGTCTCTATAAGTAGTCTCCCTGTGATATTACACACTTATGCCAACGTAGTTTCCAGTTTGAGAAGTATTGGTGGAATGCCTCATTAGGTATCGATTTGAGTTCAATCTGTGAATTTGTTTATATCTCCAAATATCTCCCTTGTTAAAAATCCACGAATTGGTTCTCCAAGGTTTTCTCCGGATTGACTTACGCAAATTGCGCAAAACTTGTAAGTAATACTCTTTGTTTACTGCGCAGCCAGGCGGTACAAATTCATAATGAACTATTGCATTGTAATAATAATAATAATAATAATAATTGCTACAACCCATAGCCTGGAAACCAGGCCACAGAAGCTATAAGCTTGTGCGGGAGGGAGGGGGCGATTATTATTATTACGTAGGCCCTAAATGCGGCTGCAGCCGACTTACAGATGGAACAGCGCAAATCCCACATTTGTGTCACAGCTAAGGAAAACTGCAGAAAACCTTAACCAGATCTGCCGGCACCGGGAATCGACCGCGGGCCGCTTGGGTGAAGTCCAGTACTCTAGACATTACACTACCAAGACTGTATGTTGTAATCGAAGAAGACTGTTAAAAAGACTTTCACATTTGACCGAACTTGACGTGCTTTTTTAGGTCTTGCAAGGTTTAAGCAAGTCTGGGTTTTTAGAAATATCGTTAAGCAATTGATTAGCGACGGTTACACGATGCTGTTTTTATTGAAAATTTTCAGTTTTGGAATAAATTTTGCCACCACACGTTTCATGTTCAAAATACCAGTAAAATGGACACGGCCCATGTGAAATTCCTATTTCTTCAGCAACCTTTCTAATAGCAATTCTTCTATCATTAAGTACAATCGTTTTAACTTTTTCCACGTTTTCATTACTGGTGGACGTGCGAGGACCCGCAGACGTCTTGTCATCTTCGATATTTTCTCGGCCTTTTTTAAAGCGTTTGTACCATCCATAAACTCGTGCTTGTGACATAGCATTGTCGCCAAAGGCCTTTTGTAACATTTTGAACGCTTCGCTGCACTTAATTCCGTTTTAACACAAAATTCTTTGATCCGACATTTCGCGACAGAAAAAATTTGCCGAACACACTGAATTACGAGTTGTTTATTTGCTCACCAAACAAAATCTAAGCGTCACAACTGACTGAAAACTGACGCATGTATCACTAACAGTGCTGTCAACGCATAAGAAATTAATCAACTCGATATATAACATACAGCGCGCGAGATTTAAAAATTCTCGTTTCATGTTGGTCATACCTCGTATTTTCCTATCAACTTGTGGTCGCTTCTTGCTAGTTTTCGAGAATTTCGGATTATAAATAAAAAAAATTGTTTTTTTTTTCTTAGTATTTTAAGTATGTTTAGTATTTTAAAATGCAATTTTCTCGAAAACTATCAGAAAACGACCACTTGTTGATAAGAAAAATATGTTCTAAAATATTACCCCCATTACGAGGTTTTCAGTTGTATTTGTTACACCATGTATAGTTGTAAAAAATTATATAGAAAGATATACTATTGTTATTTATCATAATTAAAACAGCTACCTCGTTTTCCGAGTCTGTTACAATCCTTGACTCGTCTTGATCACAACATTGTCATCAATTTCAACGCTATCAACTTGCTGCTAGAAATAACCTAACATACAGCTGCGCTGTACACCTGCATCTTGTCTGCTAGCAACAGACCTACTTGTGCACTTGTGACCTTAAACACACGCACTGCAAAGTTGCCTTCATTGCAATCTCCCCCTCGCCGTTTTCTGCTGACCTTGCGTTTACGAATCCTATACAAATTGAAATTTTGGTCTAGTCTAAGAGAACCCAGTTTCTTCGGGAGCTCACCACCATCACCTTGGAACCTGGTCTTAGTAAATCTAGAAACTGCTGTGGTTGACAGAGAGTTTACTTGATTTCCCTACTGCTTACTTAAGTATGTCTAGAGACCTGCCAAAGTTGATTTGATAGTTATCTGATGGCTAATGCTCCTAATACTTTTATATTAATTTGTAGACTTAAGTTGAATTTTCTGTTTCATTATATCTCTATCCTTAACTATATTCCTAGTTACGACAACCCCCAATCGTGACAGTGTGATGATGACTGAGAATTTTATGGGTTTTGATGTTCAATATTCAGTTTACTTAGAGTGATAAATTGCTTTGGATGATGTTTCGTTTGATTGGTATGTACATTTGTACATGCAATAACAAACTGTACAGTTGTTTTGGTGTCTTATTTTTTAAGAAAGATATATCTCAAAAAAGAAGATATATCTTCTGGATTGATATTTTTTTTGATTCGCCGTTATTAACGCACTACACTGTAGTTGACTACAGTTTGTACTTGTTTACATATTACAGTCAGATATATGAAAGTTAGAAAAAAGATCAGAGTTGAACTTCAGGGTTTCTTGCCTAAAAAATAGTTTCCATTTTGAGTACGGATCGTCTTCATCTCTATTGCTCTCAAAAAATATACTTAGAAATTACTATGTATTACTGTCAGCTGTTCAAATTGAGATTCGATAGCATACCTTCCTTCTGCACGCAACGAAAAAGCTAAGTGATATCAAAAAATATTTGTTCGTTCGGGACAATAAATATTATAATTACAACTTGTTCAACTTACAGTTTTATGAAGCCAACGACTCAATATTCAGTAATCAATTATTTCCAACTATTGATCATATTGTTCATACACGATTGAGTTTATGAACCGACTTTTGTCAGAATTAGTACTTCAATGGTGAATTTAATGACAGTTTATTGAATTTAAGAACAATATCCATTGAAACTACAAACAGGCTTAGCGATTAATAAAGCTGGTTTATTGACCATATTATTCAAAGCTTCAACAACTGCCTTGTTTCTCACAATTTATGACGTTTATTGTAATAACTAACTCATCAATGATAATTAAAACCACATTTTGCTTCATTTTTCATTGTATTTTAAAATATCACAAAATCATCAAAAACTGTTCTTTAAACTTTCCAGCAGAAAAGTGCGTAGGTACCCTAAAGCTCAAGTAGAATAGGCCCTGTCCACCAGACGATAATTACTTTCTAATTGTTTTTCCTACCTGCTATTTCTGTACACGATCACCGCCCCAGGTTTTAAATAACTTTACTGGCGAATAAAAAATGCTTAGTTTGGAAGTTTTAGAAAAATTGCGGGAATTTGAATTTAGTCAATCATAACGTGTTTTAATTAGCCGTCCAATAGAAAAGTGGTCGATATGTTTGTAGCTTTATAAAAACCTTAGTGTTAATTTGGAGTTTTGTAGATGATATATTTTCACGTCATAATTGCTGCAATGTTTATATATAAGTATAGGGTAAAGAATGGTTTTTAGAATTTAAATTTATCCGGTATCAGAATAGTCATTATGTAACTTGTTTTAGGTTCTCACCATACGATAATTAGTAGAACCTTTTGTTATTAATAATTAAATTTTCCAACGGTTTTTGTATTACTGTAAATTATGCATTTCTAAAACAAATTTAACTTTTAATTTGAATATCATGTCGTTTATCGAAAGTAAGAGAGCGTGTTTCAAAATTTAAAGCAAAAACAAGACTTAAAACATTGTTATAGAAATTTTATAGCTAGGTATATTAAATAAGACGCAGCATAAGACTTAGCATCTACTAAATGCAGTGGAAAAATTTACTTTATGCAGCCATTCACCGATAAAAAAAAAGTATAACACTGAAATTGGATTGTTATTTTAAGTTATGCATTAAGTATTGAATTATCTAATAGTAAGTTGAATGACGACATAAATGAGACTTAAAGATATGATTTTAATTACTGCGAATTACATGTTTTTTATTTTTTTTTTATTTATCATACATATTTTTTTCAAAATAATGCCTATATAATAGGTTGTTGTTATCTTCTGCTGATTGTACCTTTGTACTCATTTAAATATATTTTTTAGACAATAATAGACTTTAGATAAAAACTTAATCTGTGCATAAAATAGAGATAGAGATAAATAAGTTAGAAATATAAAATTTTATGGCCTTACAGCCTTTTACTAGCCCGAGGTGTTATCCTTCCTAGAAATAACGCTTCCGACCATAAAAGCCTCTACAACCTTAATACATAAATAACTATAAAAATAGGTTGTTGTTATCTTCTGATGCTGATCTTGTTAACAGATGAAAATTGTGAAGTTTTGAAGAAAATCTCGGAATCTCAATTCTATAAACACTTTTTTATAAAATACAGCAGGACAGTAATGACAAGATTATCATGAAGAATCGAAAGCAAAAAATCCGAGACGACTTCAAGACTTATCTATAGGACTGCTAGTGGACGTTGTCAATAAATATATGTTTTAGTGAAGACTAGGTGTTATTTAATTCATCCTAAATATCGTAATTCAGTGACCCCAAAAATTTATTCATAAAATAATTTTTCTGTCGATTTTTGTTCAGGTCCTCCTTGTCATATTAAATTTTAATGCATTGTTATCATATTTGAATTCAGCGACCCAAAACACTTCTAAACAAATAGGAAAATAATATTTAAACCGAAGAAACGTATAAACACAGATTTTTTTGAGGTCCGCTATATTGCTTTTCAATTGTTATTATTGTATTCCAATTTAGCGACCTCAAAAACCTATCAACAAACGTCAAAATATTATTTAAAAAACAAATAATGTATAAAAATAATTAAGCCCGCCATATTAGATCCGCCATCTCGTATTCAGCGACCCTAAAAACCTATAAATACGCATAAATGTCTCGTTTTAATAACAATCTTCAAAAGTTATTGAGTTTTTTCCGCATTTTACGAATTATAAATCACAGTGCGTCGTGCTCTTAAATTACACCTTTCAAATTAAGTAGCTTGATACCATGGGGTGCTATGCTGAGTTATCTATGCTATACGAGCTCTGGCTATGAAAAAGAGTTTTATTTTAAAAATTATTCTTCAATCGAATGCTTCCCTTCGATGTTTTCCATCAATTCAGGCTCTTCATCTAACCTCTCAAGAAAATCTGAGCAGATCTGTTGACGGACGAGCTTTTGTTCAGGGGTCAAATTTTTTGGGATCAACTTCGCACAAACTTTCTTCATGTTCAACTCGTCATGTAAAATTTTCCTGACAAGTTTCTTTATCGGCGTTTACAGTCTCAGCAATCATCTGAATGCTCATACGACGATCTCCGCGCACAATTTCATTGATTTTGGTCACTGTTTGCGGAGTTGAAACAAAGACAGGTCGACCTGGACGTTTGTCATCTTCGGTTCTCTCTCGGCCTTCAGAAAACCGTTTATACCATTCGAAAACACGCGCACGAGAGAATTCTCACCATAGGCCTCTTTCAACAACTTATAGCACTCAGTCGGAGTTTTTTTTAATTTAACGAGAAATTTCACATTGATCCGTTGCTCGTGTTTTTCGTCACACATTTTTATCGACACGAGAAGAAAACACGTTCGTTTCTAACCTCTATAGAAAAAATACTACTACAGCGACAAAAACGTGTTTTCGTACTGGCATAGTAGACACTTCCAGCTATCCAATGCTGCATTCGTTTCCCCCCCTATACCTCTAGGACGTCTTCTGTGCGCGCACACAGAGAGAAATACTTCATAAGAGCTTTGCACAATATTGTTCAAAACGGTGTTGGAGAAATTTATATTATAATTGTAGAATCGTATTGTCCAGCGTTGTGTAGGTTTTCGTTACTGAATTGTCTAACAGGAACTTACGACAATTATTTAACACAGTGTTGTGTTGTCCTCTACAATGTTGTAGAGGATAAGCTAGCATATTATGTTGAAGTATAATTGTAAAAAATGTTTAGAAAAATACAATATTTTGCTTGAATGAAATCATAATCCAGTGTTCAAACTGCTTGCTACTAATTATTGTGTTTCGCAAAGTTTATGGATGACATCTTATAAATGTCACCACTTGTAATTGTCGCTATTAATGTAAATTCGAGATTTATATATAAACAGGCGACAGCAAAAGGGAATTTTAGTGCTATACCTGTATAACCTATATATTGTATAGTTATATACATATTAGTTACATATATTTTAATATATGTAAAAATATATATTTTATTTGTGATACCTAACCTTCTGTATAGAATATTTGTGCCAGAGTATTGTACAATTTGTATAAATGTGAACAAGTAATTGTGTTAAAACTATTAAGCAATTGTGGCACAACTAGCACAACAATTGTATAAAATTGTACACAGAGAGAAATACCTCATAAGAGCTTTGCACAATATTGTTCAAAACGGTGTTGGAGAAATTTATATTATAATTGTAGAATCGTATTGTCCAGCGTTGTGTAGGTTTTCGTTACTGAATTGTCTAACAGGAACGTACGACAATTATTTAACACAGTCAGATTTAGTTCTGCATTCTTTGGAACAATGTTGTAGAGGATAAGCTAGCATATTATGTTGAAGTATAATTGTAAAAAATGTTTCGAAAAATACAATATTTTGTTTGAATGAAATCATAATCCAGTGTTCAAACTGCTTGCTACTAATTATTGTGTTTCGCAAAGTTTATGGATGACATCCTATAGATGTCACCACTTGTAATTGTCGCTATTAATGTAAATTCGAGATTTATATACAAACAGGCGATGGCACAAGGAAATTTTAGTGTTATACGTGTATATACTAATACTACACGTTGTATAGTATGTAAATACTATACATTGTATAGCTATATACATATTAGTTACATATATTTTAATATATGTAAAAATATATATTTTATTTGTGATACCTAACCTTCTGTATAGAATATTTGTGCCAGAGTATTGCACCATTTGTATAAATGTGAACAAGTAATTGTGTTAAATACTATTAATCAATTGTGGCACAACTAGCGCAACAATTGTACAATTTTGTATAAAATTGTATGCAATAACATTACATATTCTGTTTTAATAAGTAAAACAATTTGTTATGGAAACTTATAGACAACTATTCATTTGATTCTACAAAATTACTATTGACTTCCACAAAATGTTATATTTGAGTTTATACACATCCTTACAAAAAAATTGAAAACATTATTTAAAAAATCTTGACAAACTAAATGACACAATATTGTTTTATAATTGTACACAAATTGTCCCTGTCACTTTTTTAAGACCAATTTGTTTTACAATACCACACAATTGTTGATGAAATTTAAATACATTTTTCTCTGTGCAGTCTCGTTATTTAATAGCCAGACCTCGTATAGGCCTAAATATGCGAAATATTCCGATTTTTATAGAATGTATCCACAATCAGATAAAGGGCAATCTATCCAGGTTGCTAGTTTTTGCTAAGTGAAATTAGGTGTTTTAGGACGTAAAGTCGGTCTTTATACAAAGCAGAGGAAACGCCTCTGCTGGACATTGTAAATACTATTAATAGCCAAATTGAAAAATTTGCTGTAAACTTTTTCGGACTGCGACTGAATCGGTCTGGAAAAACATCGTATACAGATTGAAATCAATTGAATATTAAATCATATTGTAAATCCGTGTAGAAAAATGTTCGCCATGACTGGGGATGAACCCAGGTCTCCGACTTTTCGAGTCGGCGCTCTCACCAAGTGAGCTACCAGAACAGCCTACAGCTATATGACAATTTTCTATACGAACTAAGATAATTGAAAATATACCAAGTGTATTTATTAGATGTAATTGCTTCATTAAGTTCAGTGGACTGGTTATTTGTAAGCAACACAACTTTCAAAGCTAATTTAGATTTTTAATAATTCTACAAGGAAATTAAATTCTAAATTGAAGATAAATATTAATTTTTAATTAATCATAATATTTACATTAAATCATATTGTAAATGCAAAAAAATGTTTTATAACCCCCGAAACTCCAGTTTCTAGATATTGGAAACGTCAACGAATACTTAATCTTTAAAACTTCCCAAGTTTTTGTAAAGAAAATTTATAATTCAATGCTTGTTGATTGCATTTTCGCTAGATCAACAACCTTTAGAACCTCATCAAAGATTCTTATATATTTAAAGAATTTAAAAAAAATTCAGGTTTATTATTATGATTAGATATTTTATTACTTCATTAGCTATAGGTATGCTTTGAAATTTCCAGCACTTCCGGCTTAATCCAATTACTAGGGGTAGTAGAATGGAAATGGAAAAAATGCCAATAAGTAATAAAATGAGATTAAAATAAAATGTGTTCTATAAAACGAGTTTAATGTGTTATTTTTATTATTAAGATTGCTTTTAATTTATAGAATGCAAAACATAATATGTTGCATAAAATGTACAAGAGTGTTGAATATTTCTAATCATGAAGGTTGTTTTTAAAAATTCTAGAATAAGAAACAGAAATTATGCAATTATCAGTTATTGAACATACGAAATGATTTGTGACATAGCTGGACATAATTAAGTATTTTAATTATGTATCTGAAATTTAATGAGCACACTTGGAGTATTTTAATAGAAAATATATTTTCTAAAATTTGAAAACTACTTAATAGGATGTTTTGATTACTTAATCACACAGCTTGATCGAGAATTCTCAATTTTCTTTCTTGCATGTAATAATTAGCCGCCCGTCAGGATCAATTACTTCCCCTTCTACTTAAACTGTAATTCAAATCTATTTTACCTAAACAAAATATTATTACTATGTTTGCCATTCAACTTTTCTAACGTTTGTAATTTCAAATTAAAATGCTGGTGCTTATTATTTCTCTGTTTTTACTACTGAATGGTTGTCCCCTCTATTTGCGCTACTTGAAGAGCGCATTAGCATTTGAAAACATGCGTTCGATGCGAATACACGTGCTCGTATAAGTCTCCTCTATTTAGTAAGGTGCCTTTCTTCTTAGTACTTTAATTTCGTGGTTGTTTGTGCGTGAAATAATGTAATAAATTGATAAATAAGTAGCTAATTTTACTGTAATTGGATTTTGAACGATGCAAGGTGAGTAATAAAACTAAAGCCTGGTATGTATTTACATAATTTTCATTTTCTAACACAGCTTATTAAAAGTATATGTATTTTTTGCTAATTTATGTAGCCTACATCCCTTAGTGTTTATTTTGAAAAGCTTAATAATCATTAACAAATATTATATTATAAAATGATCTCATGTATTTAAGGCTTCTTGTTGATATATTATTCCAGTTGTTATAGTTGATCTCTTATCAAACATCTTTTTTCTATAGAAGCTATTTTTGTGATATTTTCTGTAAAACAGCTTTTATCATTTTTTTGTATTAATGCCCTTGGCTTAAAGAAGAAGATTTGCGTTTTCTCAGTTTTTCTAACGCTATGATAAGTCAAAGTAATTCGAAATATCTTAAATTTGAACTATTGATTGTTCTGTGTATCAAGAAACTAATTTATTTATAGCATTAGAAATTATTATTTGCCTAGAAAATTATTTATGGAATACCCGTCAAGTGTGCAAGTTAGCATTAATTTTAATTAATCCTTTTGTTGTGCAGTAGATTTTACTAGTAGATGTCCAGTATTGATTCATTTCCCATTTTATGAAAAAGCAACTTTGTCTTTTTTTTAAACAATTCACATTTTTGGTCACTTGAAGATAAAGAGGTTTAAATGATAAATATTACTTGCTTTAGATTTTGTGTGGATGCTTGTGTGTTTCATTATGGCCATTTCTTGATTTGAAGATCAAAAAAGCAATGCTTGAAGAGGGTGTGTTTACAAAGTTTAATAATCATTTTGTGGGAAACATTGTAATAGGCAAGATATGATCAAATCGAAAGTCCAGGTTTTGAAGATTTACATTTTTAACGTTACCGGTTTTAAATTTATTCATATTTACCTTTAGCTTTTATTTAAGAATGCACTTTTGTGGGTAGGGCTTTTGCAGATAATATTTTTTTGTCAAGTTTAACAAACATACGGACACTATGCAGCCTCCAGATATACTGATTTTAAAAGTGCTTCTACGTACGTAGATACGATACAGGATACGATAGATACATACATACACGATTACGGTCGAAGCGAGCGATTTCTTATAAACCGCACAGTCCGGTCTGGCATCTGCGCTGCTCGCTTTGGTCGCAGTTCTGTATAGCTATGTATCTAAAAGCAATTTCACTCGAAATCTCTATAATAGAGAGTATGATAGTACACAAAACATATTTGAGTGTAGCGACAGTTAAAACAATAAAAATATTGTAATTATTTAATAAGTTATATGTTTATTTGTATTAACTGAAGACAAAACTATTTCCAAGATTTTTCTGCTTAAGGCGGAATGCCCGGTGCGGCCAACTTTGAGATTGAATTATGAGCTTAGTTCTTATCGGAGGGCGATGTACGTGGGCTCAAGATATTCATAAAAAAAATATCAAGCCGGGTACAGAAAGTTTTATAACTAAAAGTTAATACATGCTAAACGAGAAGTTAAATATTGAAGATTCTTTCAATTTGAGTCTGTACCGGGAATTTTATTGTCCTCTAGTTTTCATAACTGAAAGATTTATTCTAAAATGTTAAAAAACATATTTACAATCTTTTCCCAAAGTTGATTATTTTTCGTATCAGTGTGGTGTATGGCCCGAATTTTGCTAGTCTCCGCCTATTAGAGCGTTGGTGGGATGAAGTAATACGACCTGATCGTTTGTGTTACCGACTCATCAATAATAAATTAATTCTTATCGTACAGTTTGACGGGTAAAATTGTCTCTCCTAAAATAATAAAATAAAAGGGAATATGATATTATTATTATTATTATAATTATTTACCAAAAGTAAGATTAGGTCTTTTGTCAATTAGAACGTCTTGAGCTAGGGTCGTCTCATTGTCGCGATCCTTTTCCCTACTGTATAATGTTTCGACAGGATGTAAAACATTAGAGATTTTCTTCAAAAATTCAAATGTTTTGTTTACTTGTGTTTGCACTTACATTAAGAAAGAATAGATGCGGCTTTACCTCTAATAAAGTAATCTACTTACAAAGCGGTAAACATGAAAGAAGTTTTGCCGCGTACCCAATGGATTAGTGCCATAAAACGATTACAAAAGAAAACCGCTTTTCTTTTTCGCATTTCACTGCGTGTTTGTTTATAAATTAAATTGCTCCACGTTGCCCTGATATCTGCTTGTCAAAATAGTTCGCGAATCAGAAAGGAGCTAATAGATCATAAATCTCAAGTAGGAGAAATCTCGTATTTAGTCTTACCCATTCGGATTTGTGTTAGCTATATATTGAGCAACAAGCCTTAAGTACTTTTTTAAATTCTACTGCATACTATCCGAGATGATACAGCTACACCAACTCATAAATTCGCATTTACTGTTTGATGACTGCCTAAAGCAAGCGGAAGACTTGTACAGCGAATGCATACCTAGTCTAAAAGTAAAAATTTAGTTTACCATTTTTTATCCTAAACAGGATTTCTTAACTAGGGAAAATAAAACATTATTTGAAAAAGTAAACAGCAAGTTATCTAACTGAGAAAGAAGAATGAAGTCAACATCATGACTTTCGGCAAACCCCTGTGGTTAGCAGACCGAACTTCCATATTTGTTTCTTGGCAAAAGTTGTTTTCTTTGCACTACCACTGACTGTTTCATAGATATAAAAAAAATATATTGTTAATGTTTAGATAGTATTAATACTCAGTAAACATCAAGAGTAATCAGCATAACGAACATAAGTCCGGGATGTTTGAGTGATACTCGGGAGCTAGACGCTAGTCACGGAATTACTGATTGGACACATTATGATGACACTAGAGGACAGAGAGGGCAAAGAGGGGAATGGGTCAAAGCAGATCAAAGAATAAAATGGAAAAACCTCGGGGTCAGTTGCCGGTCCCGTTCTATTCTGGCTCCTTTG
The DNA here is from genome assembly GCA_929113105.1 of Agrypnus murinus. Taxonomy (NCBI): domain Eukaryota; kingdom Metazoa; phylum Arthropoda; class Insecta; order Coleoptera; family Elateridae; genus Agrypnus; species Agrypnus murinus. Next base: position 128,101,959 of record OV816025.1, on the reverse strand, counting down.
TCAGAATACAATAGCTTGTCAGGTACCCACCCTTCTTGACCTGACACGCATTCTGCAACGAAAAGAAACCGTTTATGCAGAATTCAAAAACAACTTTTGAACGGCTCATTTGGTCCTGAAAAGCACCTCAATTGGTTTGAAAATTTGATAAGACAGTATAGGTACCTCCTACTACCTAGGTTGATTAAGAGAATTACTGTGCAATATTGGCCATGAGCATTTGTATAGTGCGAGGCACGGTTTAGAACATATGAGCTCGGTTATACGGAAAAGGGAGATATAAGACTAAAACCGAAACCGAATTTTTTCATATGCAATTATCACGTGAACTATCACAGCTACAACAACTTAAATGGACCTTTTTTGTAGGAGATTTAATGTACTTTAATTTTGTACCAAGCCAAAAAGGCAGTTTTTGGCTCGAGCTCACTTCCAATTCATCTGGACTTTTAATAATACCTTCTCTAGACACTAGTAAACAAGTCTGCAAAACTGTCATATCTAATTCGAGTACGGGCCCTATTTGAGCGTGGTTTGACTGGACACTATTACATTTTTTGTACTTGGCCTGCAATTTTTCATTAAAAGGTTTTTCTCCACTGATCAATTATCTTCTGCGTAATCACTGTCTTCTGCAAAAATTGTGTTATCAGAAATTCTTTCTGTAAACTATTGCAGTTGGGGTGTTTCTTGAACTGGGATCTAGGTCTTCCATGCACTTGTTTGTTTATAAATTGTGTATAATTTTCTTTGAAGACTTTGAAGGGTATGGAAGCCATCTTCCAGTGTGTTTATTAATATTTATGGTTTCACGAAGGTGAAATTGCATTCCACTGGAAAATCACTTTATAAATTATTATTATTAGATTAATTTCTTTCCATTCCTTGCTTTTGTAGGAAACCCAGTGCTTAAATAAAAGACGCAAATTCGTACCATTTCTAGTAACCGAAGACCAACTATTCGCTTTACCTTCCTCTATTGTAAAAACTTTTTAATTAATTAATTGTAGAATTTCCTTTTAGGCTTTTCCTCTTTTGTTTTAACTGCCCCCCTCTAAATTTCTGAAACTTGACTTCCCCATTTGAGAAGAGCGAATGGAGCATCTAAATCATCAAATCCTTTCAACCAGTTCAAACTAACACCAGGAGATGAACAGACAATACCTCTAACTTCTCACTGTTCTTACCTTACCTTACTGTTCTTACCTTGGGTGTTCGGGAGACCACACGACGTTCACCCATAAAACTGGCTGTCTTCTACCCTATCCCTATAAAGGGCAATGGATGAAGCTGTCAGATTGTGTGGTAGAGAAATTCGTAAGAATTCTCGACGGTAACTCATACCGATGACCTGGTAGATGAGACCGGTGTGGGCGGATTCGAATCTCGCCTGGGATAAGGTCATTTATGGTCACCAAGGAACCCGCTGCTTGACCGAGGTCATTTATGGTCACTAATGGAACCCGCTACTTGACCGAGGTCATTTATGGTCACCAACGGAGCCCGCTGCTTGACCGAGGTCATTTATGGTCACCAAAGGAACCCGCTGTTTGACTGAATCTCAAGTGCGGAGAAGCGAAGTGAGGTTTACCCTGCTTTTGGGCTAATGGGAAACTGCAGGCCGCCAGGTAAATGTGCTTAGGAGCTATCCCGACCACCCTATGATCCGGACTGCAGCCGGGTACAGTGATTGGGAGAAGCTCTGAAAGCCATTACACTTAAGGAGAGTTGAAGCAAATACATAGCCTCTCACAATCAAGACAACTTCACCAAAAACGGGTACACACCGCGAGTCTATAACGTGTAGACTTAAACGAAGCTCTGTCGAGCGCCCACCAATCCTAAAATTGGTAGATCGGGGTGGCAAAACCATTAAAAAACCATGTCCCGCCACAATTGAGGTTGGATTCGATCGGGCAGTGGTCCCACTTTGCAAGAGCGCATAGCTGGGGAATAGTCCTATTGCTGGACGAGGTACTTCGGTACCGGCGGGTGAGCAACGTGTTAAGTCAATTGCTCCGGCACTAGTCCTGCGATAGCAAGGAAGAGGGTGGATAGGCAACCTCGCTCCGACCATTGAGCTGATCTGGTAGCAATAGCTGTACTGCCGGTTATGCAACTTGCGCGCTGATTGGGCGTATCCCAATCACTTCCTTCTGGAAGGGAATTGGGGGTAAGTTCACACAGGTACCCCACGTAAAACAATCATGACATTCAATGTTCTTACCTTAACCTATTGTTTCTGTTGGTTGGTAAATTTCTTCTATTAACTTTGTAGGTTATGTATTAAAATAAACAAATCTTTGGTTAGGTACTGCAAAATAGCCCGGTAATATTGGTGCACGATTTTATTTTAATGCTACCTTTTCTGTAGATATTTGATATTTTCTGTTTGTTTAAATATAAAATCAGGTTAATTTAGGAACTGATTAATTTATTATTGTTTATGATTGATTTATTGTTAAAAGTTGGCAATAGTATAACATTTAATTTCTGATTATGTACGAGCTATTATTGTTTTAACTTGATTTATTGATTATGATGCTTTAATTAATTTATATTTTGATTGATATATTTAACCTTTCTAACATTACTGGGATTATTACTTTTATTATTGCGTTATATAAATAAATCTTTCCGTTTTTTTGTGAACTGTCGCGTTTCTATCTCGCTTATGCTGAGTTTGAACGGCGGCTGTTTATTTTGTAACTAGTCATAGATCGATAATATTTACAGGTTTATTGTTTTGTTTTATAAATTTAAGTATTAATTCTTCCTAGTATTTCCTTACTATAGAAGAGCACTAGTAACCGAAACGCCAATCTGAATAAAACTTGATGTACACACCAACAGTGAATATCCCCGTTTGTAAAAAAACGTTATACAAGCTTGCTTAATTGTGTCATTCAGAGTTTTAAATTAGAGATTTTTAATTCAAAATTGATGAAGATTTAATTGAAGAGTTGCATATGTAACATAAATGTATTTTAATCAAGTGTTAATGTTTGTTATTTATTCAGTGCATAAAGAGGCCCCGCCAACGTCTTCATGGCGCGTTGAGTGTGTCCGTTGTGCATAAACAGTCGTCGTTTTGCTTTTACATCTTGTTGTGTTGTTCATGTAAACGTTACCTTAATTTACATTAAATATACGAAACTGAATGCATGTATGTAAAATGTATGTAACCTTCGATATTAAAAAACTCCTCCTTTATTAACAAATAGGTAAGCCTTTATTAATATTGAATATCCTTTTCGTCATAATTATAAGAATTAGAAATAGTATTCCGTAGTGATTTAACTTTTTTTAAAACCAATTTGAAAATTAATATCAATTACAAGAAAAATCATGGCCACCTGCCTATAAGCAATGGATAAACTCGGTAAGCCATGACGATTGCACATCCTCCTTATGCACCATATATTATTACAAGGTAGTACAAATTAGCGGATCTCCACACGTTTTGATGTCCAGTTTTACCAATCAGAGCATATTCAGGTGCACTATTGTAATGATATTATGATTACGGGATTCAATGTGCATAGCAGCCTTCGCACAGGTATTGTTCCTTTGTTAGTATTCTACATACAGTAGAATTTACTGCAATAAAAGTGTTTTCAAGTTTACTATAAAATTCAAAATGTTTTAAATAATAGTATTATACAGTTGACTAAAAAAGTAAAAGACCACAAATTATGTGCATACATTAGTTAAATAACTCGTTTAGGTAACCGTTACTTTAATCAAAATCCTACATAATTTGAATTTATTATTATATTCTAAGTTTGATTTAAATGTCATCGACTACTATATAATTATTATAAAATTTTAATACATTATAATAGTATTGAAATCTGCAAGAAGTGAAAGGGGTTGTGTAAAAGAGATGATTTAAATATAATGCCATCCTTTATTCCCATCACGTATTTAATTAAAGTATGTACTGAAAAGGTCATTTAATATGCATCTTTTTTCTCTGGTTTACGAATAAATTTAATTTTTTCTTCTCCTATCTGCTGCCTAACAGAAAAAAATGTTATACAAAACAATTTCCTCAATTAACCAAAAATAGCTTCTTTGTAAATAAATTACAAACTACAGGAAGTTTAATTTTCTGCATTAATATCATAAATTATTCTACATTTAAAGCCTTTATAATTTTCTTGAGTCTCATACTATGAGTTATTAACACAAAGCGGATTTATATGCCTGCTTTTATTTCTAATAAAACATTGTAAGGATGTGTTTAATATCTTAGCGTTCAGGACTCCAGTATGCAATATAGATATTTTTTAAATTCGTTTTAATAAGTACTCTTGATTTTTTATTACGCACATAATTGCATTTAATAATTTATATCCATGGGAAAGAAGCTAAGAACAATTAATAAAATATTGAGTTTAATAGACTAAAAGGATTATAAGTAATCGTCAGTAACGTGGAAGTCATTACGAGACATACCGAAGCAATAAACATCACTACTGTTTGTAAATAAGCAAATAAGCAATTACCGTTCTGTTGTATCGTTAAGGATGGAAGGTATAGACAAATTCAAAGATTAAATTCCGATTTATATGTTAACTTTGCACATAATTTATTGTTTGCAACGGTTGTTTAATACTCAAATATTCATTAACTCTTAGAAAACGCATTAAAACTAATTTTAATAACTTAATTTGGAATTTCAATAAGTGTCCAATAAGCGGAGAATTTATGAATTCAAGTTAATTAAAGAAGTAATACGCTCTTGATGAAATGTAAAGAAATAAATGCACTATTGGTTATTTAGCATTGAGAAAAGCTTTATAAACCTCCTTGTAAAGACTTGTATCAACACAATTAGGTATGCCACTTTGTATAATGGAGTGTTTTCCTATCAATAATAAAAAGAATTTCTTGTCGAGAAAAAGGACAAATCTATATATTTAAATCACAAGGCTTATTTTTGTTCCAGTTCGTTTGACAGTTGAGAGACCGATTTACGTTATTCTTTTTTTATATTGAAGCTTTCGTTGTGTAGACTAGTCAACACTATTTAATTTTTATATATTTTTAATGTTTATATTTTAAATTTAAATAAATATAAAATGTTTAATTTGAGACGCGTGAATCGTACATGCACTTGGGACGCCATCCCACTTTCTACAGTGGTAAGTTTTAGAACTATTCACGATTATAAATCTAGGTATTAGTCAACACTACTTACTTTTTATTTTTATTTAACTTTTATATTTTTTAAATCGTCCTTTTTTTAGACTGTGGAGTGTTCGTTTTGTGATTTTTTAATTGTTTAAATTTTTAAACATTTTCCAAGGCCGATTGCTTCGCTACGTTTTGGTTCTAAATAACCTCCCTATACCTGCTTGCTATGCCACCAGCAGTTCTCAGTCGAGTTTCACAGTATTTGGTGTGGAGCATTTTTACAAAATTTGATATTTCTGTCTGTATCTGTGCGTTGGTTCTTTCGAAATTTGTAAATTTTGCAGATTGGGATATTTGATAAAAAAGTAGAATAGGAATGTCTAAGAAGTAATGTTTTATCTCTTTAAGGAGCATGTACAAAATAACCGCCAAAGTTTCGAAAGCATACATATATAATATATTTTATGATAATAATAAGTCGGGGGATTAGTCCGAGTGGGAGATAAGTCATGGTGGGGGTAAGCCGTGAGAGAGGGGGGGGTAAGTTTAGGAAAAGATGAGTCGGAGGGGCAAGACGGAAAAAGCAGTAAGACGGAGGTAACTAAAGGAGGAAGATAGGATAGGTCGAGATTGATTGCGGAGGGGTAAGGGGGTGTTTGTTAAATAATGCGTTCAAAAGTTCGTCTGAGAATGGTAAACTTAGTATTTGCAACTGTTTTTGTTCGATTGCGTTTATTTAATAAATGTTACTATTAAATGATCACTCTTGGAAACCCGAAGGATTGTAATCACACAACTAACGTTGTTAAGGAAACCTTTCAATAAATTAGCCTTTTGACCGTCATGTCTTGGCGAGGTTTCCCTAGTAAGTAATAAAGTCTTAAATACGCTAACCGTAATGTACCTCGGTGTTCCCAATCTGAATCTTGCTATACTTTCAACACATCAGTTTTTTCGGAGGTAAATATATATGTATGTACAGAGTGATTTAGGCAAATATTAACCCCATATTATTTTTTTATTTTTAAGATAATGGATTATGTGAGTTTTTAAAATTACTACAATTTTTAGAAAATTCGTTTATTAAAAAACTGCTCTATCAAATATGCGATAAGTATGTATATATATATTTGAAATCAGAAAATAGTGAGGACTTCAATTACTGAAAAATATACAGGGCGTCCACTTTTAAAAAGACACTCTTTTACTATCACCCCGTATAATATAATTTAAAAAAACTTTTAGTATTTTTAAAAACTGCACATACTATTGTTTAAACTTACGTTTTGAGTGAACTCATTATTTGAAAAATAAGAAAAATAATATAGGGTTAACATAAACTTGAATCACCCTGTACAATAGGTTGATTTTTGTTTGGAATAATTTTATTTTAACATAAAAAGCAAGGCATGTCTAAATTGAAATAAAAGGCTGAAACCATTTTTGTCGAATGACTTTCGTTCATGAGCTATTTTTGGTTTGCAACAAAAGTTGAGTCAATCAAAAACAATTATCTTAATGTAAAAACAATCTGAAGGGTTTATTTTAGGTAGATTTATATACGGCATGATGGTGATTATTTACGTGTAGAGGCCAACGCGCAGTAGCGAGGATTTGCTCATTCTTTCAGCATGGGAAGTTGCATTTAACTGTTGGGTCACAGGGCTATGTCCGTTTGAGTCTTCGGAGCTCAGGTTGCTGGGTTAGCGGCCGTACCACGTCGTATAATATGTGGACTGGTAAGTTGTTGATTGCAACCTGTGCAATGGTAACATTTGAACGACTAGTGCAATCCCATAATTCGCGCCCATATGGGTGGCCTAGATGAATTGTATAATTGTCTTGTATAAGAGTATCTTCTATGGAAAGGCGTGATTTTCGTTTTAAGAGCAATACATGTTCTCGAATTTCCAATGCTGTGTTTTGAGTAAGTTTGTTTCCACATTAGTTTTTTGTCTATGTGTGGACTCAAGTATTTAACTAAATCCGTATGGAGCATATTGCTCCTATTAAGAATAACAGAAATACATTGCCGCCACCTTGTTGTAAATGTCATATGAGTTCAATTTGCTACATTTAGCAGCTCAGTATTTAGTCTTTAGTCTTTCAATAACTTTGTTATTGAAAGCACCCAATTAAGAAAATAAATACTGAATTTATTAAATAATTATCTTTATGATTTTGTGATTTCAAAAATTGAACCAAACCATTTAATTTTGACCAACCTTGTATATTATACGTCAATATCCACATTTGTACCATCGGTAATATAGGAATCATCCAAACAGCTGATTTTCATTCCATTCAAGGTCGAAAACCAAATTATTAAAATTAAAATCTTCTTTAATTTGTTTTAATAAAATCGTTCATAATTCCAAATAATAATAATAATAATAGTTTTATTAACCAAATTATAAACGGCTCTTAAAGCCTTTTACATATAAAATTGGTGTCCACAAGTACACAATATAATTATAACAAAAAAAAGGTGTATGTATATGTATATAAATATGTATGCACTTAAATATATATGTAGAAAAAATAACAAATACTAACAATTGTAACTACAATAATGGTTTTTTACACTGATAAATGATTAAAAATATTTTTGAAGAACGAAAATAAATCTTCTTTGATTTAAATATTCAGGTAACTATTCAATTCCATAAAACAATTTGTTAAAATTTTCGATTGTTTACAAACAAACAAACATGTGGTTATCACTTAACCTTACTTTATTTTATAGATTTTTGGCCTGGAGTCGAGCTTGGATACACCCAATGCGTTTTATCGACTGAATTTGTTATTTTCCTTGCCTTTTTATTGGTTTTTATTGGTATTGGTTTTACCAAACCAATCGAAAAACAGCACAAATTTCCATAACCATCGCACATCAAAATTTTATCATGACGTCACTAACGAAAAACATGTGTTCATAATTAGCACTAATCTTAAATCTAAAAAGACAGAAATGTATGGAAAATAACGATTAAAATAAGACACTTCTAGTCTACAATCAACATTAACTGAGAAAATTAACAAAAACGACCAACGGTCAAAAAATCTCATTAAAACTTACAAAGAAAACTCATTAACTCCCTGGAGTTGTACCAGAAATGATTACATGGCTATCCAAGGTAACTCATACATATGCAGTTTACATAGAAAAATATTTACAATAAAAGAAAAACAAAAATAAAAATCCGTTTCTACATTATTAAGATCAAACGATGGTTTGCAAGACTCCATACAGATAACAACATAAATGAAATCAAACTATACTCAAACTTGTCCAGAATACAGTCCTCCAAGTGCCTGCTTTTATACAACGGTGTAAAATATTATAATAAAATCAATATTTGAAAAAATTTAAGCATATCAGCAAAGTTATACCTTCACAAAGATTAACACACATTTTTAAAACACAGGAGATTGTAAGTTAAGTGTACTGTTATAAACATTACAGTAATGACTCATTTTACATATTTCCAGTAAAATATTTTCCCGAAACAGGTTCAGCTTAGAAGGATCAAGAAAGTTCTCTTTTACGTTAATTATCGACAATCACATTTACAGAATGAAAGATAAAATTCTCAAAAAAATTGTATAAACTATCCTGAACATGCAACATGGGTTGCATAAAACATGTATTACTACAAAAACAATCTAACTGATTAAAATGCCTTTTTATATTTATAAATTCAAACTTTTTATGTAAAAATTGAGGTTACGTTTGCATCAAACTCATCCTTCTATAATTTCTATTTAAATTGATAAATCTTTCTGTAACCCAACATGTAGCTTTTAGATTAAATAAACCTAATATCCTAGCATGTCTATCTATTTATTTTATTTAATGCATGAAATAATTATATTTGTGTTTACGATCAAATCGTAGTCTTTAAATACTTCATCATTTCAAATCGTCAAGTAACTTTTCAATTTAATATAGAACTATATGCGGTTTTACCCCCATTTTTATCACTTATAGAAAAGCTACCTTGCTTTTCATTACTGAAGATGTCAAGTAATTTCATTTATCCTGTTGCAATCTTTCGTCTAAATTATGTACAGTGAATTTAATTATGAATATAGGAACTATTAACAAAAATTAACGCTTTTGTAGGTAGATAATTTACGGGAAACTTAATATACGGGGAAGTACAACCAAATATACTTATTGACTAATTTTTATATTTATTACACTTCTTAGTATGATTTTTTTCTAAGGTTATTAGCTCTAGAATTTCTTCAAATTGAATTATCCCCTTTCCTATCTAGGATAGGTTTGGTAATTGGATTCGTCACTACAAGGATTATTATTGTGCTACTACAAATTTTATTAAATTATTAATTCTTAATTATGATTCATTAGTAAATCCTATATCCTATTAGGTAATTCCTTAGAATTGCATGGTTTTGATTATCTCATCTCTGTTAAATACAGTAAAATACAGATTCAGTCAATCCACTGATTGATGGGCTATTGTCCCTCACGATGAATCTTAAAGTATTAATCAGCCTTGAATTAGATACACGTATATAAGGAGCCACCTGTAGATAAACATTAATTTTACTCATAATGAATTAATTGCTACAACAATACCGTGCAAGTGTAATTTATTTGGGTCATCGATAACGAAACCACGTTTCCCTAAAGTTACCCATATTTAATTCTATTTAATCAGCGGATGTATTTAGATCTGATTTTAGACAGGTAAAGGTTACTACGATTCCACGCAAATGCATATAAATCCTTCCCTTAATTATCAGACTGTATAATACAGGTATAAAGCCTCCTCCAATTGGAACAATGCCAAAGATTTGTTAGTTATTCGCAAAAACAGATAAAACAAGGAAGCAAATTATGATCAACAAAAGAAGGCGACTTCCTATATGTGTGTGTTCTCTATTGTATTTTTACCTCAACTAGGACAGTTTCTGCTTGTTATTAGAAGTTGTTCGATCAGATTGTAAATATTGCAAGCTTGTTCGTAACTAGTTTCTGTATAAAAAATATCTAGACCAGGACGACCAAATATTTTAAATGAAACATTTCATCTACCGTTATATTTATTTATACCATTTACATAATCTGTTAAAATTATTTTTAAAAGAAATGCAAATTATAAAACTAGGAAAATATTGAAATTCCGACAATAACATAACTGGAAACTTAGATTCTTAACAGTTTTTAACCGTAGTATATATATAAAACCAGGTCTATGTGTCACGAAGTGCCATAGTTCTTGATCACATTTACATAAAAATAAATATTTTAACGTTAATTGATACCGTTTTTCGATTTAATACATTGCAATTATTTTAAAATAGCGAAAAGTTAAGTATACATTAATCAGAAGTGGTAATTAACTCGAGAAAAATAGAACTTAATAGATGTGTTAATGATTCTTACGTTCTACTCATTTCTCATCTGTTCTTTGCACATGACGCTTTTCCAATAATAGAACAGAGTTATTATATGCAGGAAACTCTCAACATCTGTTAAATCTGCAAGATATAATATGATTTCTTTAATAGAAGTTGTCAGTATAAAATTGATTACATATAATCAATATACACGGTGATTCGGTACTCAATGATCGGACTTTGAGGATAAGCTTCTCTGGTTATTAGAAACATAAAACCTTAGTAACTTTTTTTGATTAAATGAACTTGAAAATTTCGAAAATTTTGACCGACGTTTTCAGAAAAGTACGTATAATTGATGCAGGTCAGTGTTGTTAAGTCGAATAGAAATAAATGCAAGATCTTTAGATATTGACACCATCAGTAAAAACGTGACATCTGTTTAAACAAGCACAACAAGAATGCAAACGACGCACATTCCATTTTAGATGAGAAAACAAAACGATCTATTAATCCGGGGGATTCCCCTCTATTCTAAAAGTAAACGCAGGCAGAAATGACATCATTTTAATACAGACCCATTCAATGATATCATTAAATTCGATGTGTTATGCGTTAATAAACAGATATTAGTTTTAATTAAGTACAGACATGTTTAGCTAATTTGATCTATCCATCAATAGGTATTGTTTTAATTCAACGACCCTGAATGCTTGATGGATTTGTTTACATAGTCAAGTACAAGTACTGTTACGTTTTATTACTAAAAGCTGCAGTGTAAGGGGTTTGCAATTTGTTATCATTTGAGAAACCAAATATGTGTCACTATCACAGTACTATAATTTTGTATTCACAAACCTGCAGTATTGTATTACACATAGGGGTTAATGTGCCTATTAAAAGAATTTGAAGTTGTCTTAGTCATCAGAAACAACACAAAACAAAAATACCATTTTTGAAACAATATCCATGGAGAGGTCGTTATCAACATGCTTTGTTTATTTAATTCTGTTTATCTGTTGTTATTCTACGAAACACTTGGCCAAAATAAAGACGTTTTTATTACTTTACGCTATCCTTGCACATTCTAGTAGTATTGAATATCTGCTTGAACTTTTAAAATATGTGTCATGTGCATTCATACTATTAAATTTGAAACGTTAGGCTGAACTTCGATGCCGTTTTTCTCCAAAAGTATAGAAATACGAGAAAAATGGTATATAGGAATTTTCTTTCTTTAATGGTTATCTAACCACTGGCAAAGTCCGATTACTCTGTAATGACTCACCGTGTATAATTGGGGAAAAATGGACAACCAACTAAAAACTATTTAACAGTTTGACTGTTAAATAGTGTGACAACTCCAAATATTATATAACTTACATTAAATGATACCAAGGTAATAAAATTAACAAACTTAGTCTATTAAATAAATTAATGAATGCATTCCTGTAATTTCGAAATTTATTCCTATTAGTAGCATTTTCTTTCTTTTTAACTAAATACACAAACGTTTCCATGTTTAACAAAAAAAACTTAAATAAGAAATGAATGAACGAACGAATGAATGAATAGTAAAAAATAGTAAGCAATTATTTGAACCGTTATGATTACAGGTGACAAAATTCGTGTATATTTTTATTAGGTGCAAGGTACAATTTACGCATCCATTCTGTTTTCTTTCTCTATGATAAACACTAATATCTTATATATATTTAGTATGTAATTACTGTTTTGTTGTTTGTTTTTGTTATTTATCATTTTATTTAATTTTACTCGGAAAATTTAAAACATTACTAATCTTAAGTGATATAACTTAATTTATTCGTTTACTGACACCAATTTATTTTAACCTAATAACAATAATAACTTACAATCCAACACTGAGAGAAATTGATATGAAATTGAATAAGTATTTTTGTTACTTTCAATTTAAAATGTACACAACTGATGATATAGAATTGAATGTCATAATTTGTTCGATTGATAAAAATCTTCTATTGAATCAACAAACAGTTTTGTATTTTTGATTGAGAATCTTTTTGATCCAATATGAATTTTTTTTAATGAAAATATTCCATTTTCAAATGAAAGAAAATCATTTGATCATGAAATCAAAGAAAATGATTTTGCACAACATAAAAACTTTTTTATTTTATCACGACCCCGGTTTTATAATATTTTGGGCTATTTTAATTCTTTGAGTTTAAGAAGATATTTATTTGTCATAATTGATTTTTATACAAATTTACATTAAATTAATAGTTCTCTTATTTTTGTAAAGCAAATACAAGAAACATTTAAGCAGAAAATATAAACCGTTCTTCAAATTTACTATTAAATTTATTATTACAAAACCTGAAGGTATAATAATAATAATAATAGTTGTAAAAAAACCAAATCAGTTGTTCAATTAATTCTAAAAATGTTCAACACTGTTAATATTTAAAAAAAAGCTCAGTTACCTGCAATTTTTGCAAAATTCGAAGATGTTATCGAAAAAGAACCCCAAGTTTGATTTTTTTAAAGAAAATATCCAATTGACGAGGTGTAATAATTTTCAGATTTTCTGCGTTTATCTCGCACTCTAGAAATATGTTCACATGAATTATGTTTATTTTTATTTCTGAATTTTTTAAAAGAATTAGTACTTACTTTTTAAATAATTAAGAATTCCTTGTTTTCCCAATTGTTTTTGTCAATATTTAATACTTCAAAAAACTGCTTCCTTTCCACACATTTCGATACTTTCCACTCCGGAGCACCCAAGTCAAGTGATTTACAAGTTATAAAAGTATAAAGAATTTTCTTTACTAACTGATAAAAATAAACTGTTAAATTAAAGGATGAATTAATTTCGATTGAACAAACCTTTTTGAATTAAACAAAATCATTGTTTGAATACGCTTGAGCAGCAACTGTATCATTGACAAAAATTTAATTTAAATTTTCAAAAATATTTCTTATGTAGATTTTGTTAAATCAAATGAAAATTTGATCGAATTGAAAAAATAATTTGCTGATCTAACCGAAGAAACATTTTTTCGTTAAAATTGAAAAAAATTATATTCCATTCAACAATAATTATTTGTTTAATTAATACAAAATATGCATGATTTTGGGACGAATAAGAAAGTTGCCGGAAGACGCGTTAGTCTGCGGAATCTGACAATCTTATGAGTCCCACAACGCATTTTTTTGTATGAATTCAACATACTATTTTTTCTCCAACCGCTTTCAACTAACAAACTCATCGGGAGGACGATTTAGAACAAACTACATGATGCTAAACTATATTTTATTTACTGTAATTTTAATACGGGTAAAAAGAGTCAATTTTTATATTAATATGGCGACGAACCCCAACACAATAATGACAAATTAAAAATCACACAGTAAATTTCGTTTACCCTTTTAAGCTGACTCAGGTTTATATTAATAGAGCATGAGGTAAAAATATTTAATTCAACTTTAATAATTCCTGTACCTGTAACGAAACTTACTACCAAAACATTTGGACTTCTGCAGCTAAACAACAGAAACATAAACTCTGTATGAAGATAAGAACAATGGATACTTGTATGAACATTAAATAAAAACATGAATAAATACAAACACAGATTTTTATTTTTTTTATGGTTAAAACGAAAATCAAAATTCAAAATAAACACACAACACAAGTGCTGAACCAAAAGAAATTCAAAATTAGGAAAATCTTCCTAGAGTTTGCTTAAGTGTTTTAGGTCTTAGTTACAACCTGACTATGGGGATTGAAACTGGTATCCACTTCAACAAACTAACATAAAATAAATTTATCAGTCAATAAAATAATTATTTACAAATACTAAATGAAAAAACAAAATCTTTCACTTTCGAAATACCTTGTATATAATCGTCCGGGTCCTTTTAAAATCTTTTATTAGATTGCTCCAATTGCATTGTTGGTAATACAGACTGCTTCCAATAGTCAGCTGATTGATCTTCCAAATAAATCGATTTTTTTAAACCAATAAATAAATCTTCTTTGTATTGTTTAATATAATATTTACAAACCCAAATAATTGTTCTAAATATGGAAATATTTCTTCTTTATTTTATAAACAGGTAACTATTCCATAAATACTTTGTTTACATTCGACGTATGTTTATCAAAACATATGGTTCTAACTTAACCTTACTTTATTTTTTTTAGAAAATCTTAATGAATCAACGTGGACTTTTCAAATACGTTTTGTTGACTGAATTTGTTAATTTTTCCTGTCCTTTTTATATGTTTTCATAAAACAATTGACGACTATGACAAACTTCTACAAACAAAATCTACTCGCTACATTCGTGACGTCACAGGACGAAAACATATTTTTAAAATTAGCATTAATCTTAAATCTAGAAAACAGAAATATAGCTGGCACAAAGACGAACAAATTAATGTGATACACTTATAGTCTAAAATAAATCATAACTGAGAAAATTAACAAAAACGATTAACTGTGAAAACTTCATTAAAACTCAAATTATCATACACATGATCTCCAGTTATATCTTTAAAGAAATGAATACTACACTAGGTAACTCACACATATAAATTTTACATAGGAAAGTATTTACAATAAAAGAAAAACCCAAATAAAAATATGTTTATACGTTTTAGGAGTTCAACGATGCTATACAAGATCCTACACAAATATCAACATAAATGAAATCAAATTATACTCAAACTTGTCTAGCATACAGTCCTCCAAATGCTTGTATTCAAACAACGGGGTAAAATGTTCTATTAAAATCAAAATTTGAAAAACCCTCCAACATATCCAAAACAGCTGATTTTCCTTAATAATTAATACAAATCCTTTAGTTACAGGAATAGTCAGTTAAATGTACTATTATCGACATCATAATAATGACCTATTTTTTATATTTCCTACAAAATAGAATCCCGAAACTAGTTCAGCTTACTAGGATAATGAAAATGCTATCTGCGGTCCCATCATTGACACATCAAATTTAAGAAAAGATAAAAATCTTTTTTTAGCATGAATAAAACTACGATCCTAGCATGTGCATCCTTTTATTTGTTGCACGAATAATTATATAAATGCTATCTGGCTAAACCCGATATCTATCGTAGCCTATTGATTATTTTTAATATGTCGTAAACTACTGAAATTTTCAAATAGATGATCCATATCTTCGCAATATCATTAATAAATACTCACAAATGTGTAATTTTTACTACCGGTTGATTGAAAATTTGAAGGGAGTATGAAGAATAGTAAATGCTTATCACTGAGCGTTTACTGTTAAATAAAAAGAGGTTAGGATTGATTTTTGTTGGTGTGTCGTCGTTCCAAGCAGCAACTAAGTTTTTAATAGAAACGTCGAATTTGTTTCTATTGTTTGTGTCTTTTGAAATTAATTTAATATTATCTAAGAAAAGATAAATGATTATTATTTAATTAGAATTTTCTACTTATTTCGTATTATTGGTATAAAAGAAAATGTTTTAGAGCACCGCGGAAAATATATCATACATAACCCCAGACTACTTTTTGTTCATTAAAAAAAAAGATTACTTTTTCTACAGTTACTATGGTAATTTATATAAAATAATTTGATATTATAGTGTCATATTCATGTGGTTGGAGAGAAAAACATTTTATTTGAATTAAATAGCAAAACTTTTGTTAAAATAAAATATTGTTCAAATTGACGAAAATTTATTTGGCTGGATCAAAATTTTCTGTTGACGTTCAACAAAAAATTTTTATCAATTTTACTAAAAAAATTTCTCCTAATGAAGGCTTTTTAAAACTTATTCCAAATATTTTTAGACTCAATATATTAGTCTTAGATTTCTAGTTCCTCAATTCATAAAATTAAAAGTTCTAAAGAGCTTCTAGTTTGTCAACTTGAAATTTCAAGTTTCAAAGTTCTAATATCTCAAATCGTTGAACATTCTTAGTTTCAAAGTCTAACGCTTTAGACATTGATCACCAAAATCTCACCGAATAGAGATTTTTATTCTTCTTGTATTAATGTATTGGAGGCTCAGATATTGAGTGCGTACCATGAATAATATATTGGTGGAATTGGATATGATATGGCATGGCTATTCAACTCGTCAATCGTTGTAATTCGTAATTGTAACTAATAAATATAGAGATCTATTTAATTTACTAAAATTTGGATGTATTAAAAGTTATCGCCCCTAATGTGCATGGGAGATGATCACACCTTTTTAGTTTTTAGTTGTTTCAAGATGTTTCCCACTCAAGTATGAAATGATGAAAAGAAAATGGTCTACTTGAAGTATATTACCGCTATAAAACAAAAGACGAAATGACAATAAATAGATACGGTAACCTTGCATTGAAAAGGAAGTAAATTCAACCAAAGGATTCTGGTGCAAAGTTGCCATTAGTTCTCCATATATTGTTAGAATTAACCTTGTCGTTAATTAATCTTTTAATTGTTAAATCAAAATTCAGTTTCATAGGTTGGTAGTTTTGTTGAGATCGGCGGGTGGGGGGAGGGAGGGATAGTGGATCTGTACTTCGGTTATTGTTATGATTTTGCAGAACACCTCGAACTATAAAGTTTATAGATTATATGAAGACAAAAGGTAGAAGTAAGGAAAATTAAAAACATAGGTAAAATTAAAAACATAGGTAAAATATTTCTAGGGTGGGTGTTGTCGGACCACGCCCCTCGTCTCGGAGAACTTCCATGCGAAATTTCGTAAAATTCTATCAAACCTGAAAGGAGTTTTTGGTTTCCCACGCGGTTACACACACAGACTCATGAATGATAAATGAAAACTAATACATTTAAAAAAATGAGAAGTAGCAAACTTCTAGTATAACTAGAAGGAATCATTTTTGTTGCTTCATGTTTTTGTTATTATTCTTATTTTAACATTAATATTAGTATTCCCAATTCTAAATCAGCACTATAACCTCGCAAATAAATAAACAAGTTATATTAAATATAGAAAATATACAGCTATAAAAATGTGTGGACTGAATAGAAACAGTGCAACGTGGTCCACCATAATCCGGTAGGAACGGTGTGTGGGTATAAATATAATTAAAACTACAATTGTAATTAAGGTAAACACTAACTAGTTGTGGCCCTATTTAATTTTAAATTTACTTATAGTAATTAATGTGCAATGGTAAAATTCGTTATTAAAGCTGAAGCCAATTAAGGTTCTCTTATTTTATAATACTGTTTGTACTACTCTAGATATTACAATAAATATATGGTAATTAAGGAACTCATTTTAATGCCTTTGTGTCAATCACCGTCAATTACACTTGTCTTGTGCCAGTTAAATTTTCTATTTAGAGCTTCAGTAAAACTAGTTTATAAGTGAGATAAAACGTTCCTGCCTGAACTGCATTGTCTGCAACAAAAGAAATAAATGTTGAAAAATATTTTTGATAAATATTCTTGAAGCCTAATTGAGCACCGCAAAACACTAATATGACAGCTATATTTTTAATTTTTATGTAAAGTACTGAAATAATTGCTCTTGTGCACGCCGATATAAAAGGGTATTCTTTTTATTTGTGGGTTTAGTGCCCGAATAAAAATAAATATATCGAATTCTATAGGATTCTGCAGAAGGTCCCTGCTGAAAATTGGGCCAATTTTATGCGAAATAGAATAAACCGAATTATATTCAGGCCTGTAGTGTGAAGTAAGTATGTCAAATACAGGATGTATCTGATATAAGTACCAACCCTTCAATGGGTTGTAGCTGTAATTATTTAGAACATATTTTCCTTATCAACATACCGCCGCTTCCTCCTTCGCTTCCTAAATCATTACAGCTACCCTCCATTACGAGGTTTTTACTTATATTAGTTACACCCTGTATACAATGTATAAAATGTTCTGAATGAGCCAAAAAAGTACAGCAGATTCGACCAATTTTCTGCAAAAAATTTTATGCAGAGCCACAGTGAATATTTCTAACCGGGTATGTTAACTATGTTTGTTTACAAAAAAGTCTTACATCGCTACCTATAAAAGATTGTTTCTGATGGAAATATATGGGACTTGATTTGGAATTAAGGTTATCTTTATTTATCGACAAATCTTAATTGCCAAATGTAAGTGGCATCAAAGTCGATTTCCAGTTCCCTAATTTAAATTTGATAAGATCTTCGTTTTTTTTTTCAGAAACTAAATAAAAAATAAGGAGTTTTTGATAAAATTCTGGCACAATACAGTTTGATAGCTTGAAAACTCCAAACATGTCAAAGTTTTCTAGAAAGGTTTTTTTTTTCTTCCAAACCTGTCATCACTAATTTTAATAACATATTTTGGTGTTTAATCAGCAAGGCACTTTTATCAGTATAGTTAGCACAATTCGTACGTTCGAAAGCATTAGCAGGAATGCTGGTAACCGCCCGGTAGCACCTCTTTTGCTTTTTGTTGTAGTTACATATGAACTTTTTATTTAATTTTTTTATATTTTGTTTATACAAATAGTGTCGAATGTTAGGTTTTTAATAGTATATTACATGTTGAGTTGGTAAAGGACATCTTTACAAGCCAAGCCATATTGTTAGACCAAGACGGTACGTCAAGGTCAAACAATACCGCGAGGCTTGGAAACGTTACCAACGAAACATGTATACTATTTTATTCATAATCATTAGACTGAAATAATCAAAATAAAAAGTAATTATGAATTTTAAAATAGATTTTCTGTAAACTATCATAAATTCCAATCAACGCCTTCTATCGACCAAAATAAATTGGAAATGAATTAATTCCATCGTATTTATTAAATATAAAATAGAGAAAAATAAAACTAATATTAAATAAAAAAGATATTTCTAGCGTTTAATAGGTTTATAAAACCCAAATTTAAATCGGATAAAACATCTTGATTTAAGTAATTTAAAAAGAAAAGTTGGTCAAGACTTCACTGGTCAGTTTTATATACATGTAAAGGAGATTGTTAACCACTTAGCTTACTTTACTCATTACAGTATGATTGTGAATAAAATGTATTACTCGTGTATGCGGTGGCTGGACATTTCGCCGACCAGATACATGGACACTACGCCGACTGGCGGTTTTAGACACTTTTCCGACCGTGGACGTGGATTTTGAGACTATTTTCACAATATGATCTCCGTGATGTTTTATACAATATGAGTTTTAGTTAGGTTAGGTTAGTATCCACGGTCGTCAAAGTGTTCACCGGTTGCGGTCGGTGTCCACCGCTTCTTGTCGGCGTAGTTCCACGGTCGGCAAACTGTCAGTAGCAAAATTTATTTTAAGTTGTGTCCGGTTATCGTTGGCAATTTTCTATTATTACATTACTCTTCAACAGATTACCTTCCAACAGTCAAATTTACTGCAACTAACATTATAAAAGACAAGAGGAAAATTGGAGAATATTCGAGCATTTTCAGTATTTTCCGAATATTTCAAGAACTTTTGGAATTATCCCTATTTTGGATATATCTTTGCAAGTGAAAACTATTTTCTCCAGTCCTGCTTACTTTGAAGGGTTTATTTTCGTTTTTTTTCACTTTTGTGCTCCAGGAATATTCTCCAAAAATAAATGGTCGAGCATTTTATAACACTAGTTAGAACTCTTTTGTTTGTGTACTTTCACTACGTCTCACTAATTTGTGTACTTTTGGTTTTGCTCTATTCATATACTTATAACAAAAAAATCCTAATTGGCAATTGACACCAGACCTTATTATTTAATGACAATTTCAATGTAAAATCCAAAAGGTAAAGAGAAAATTCTTAACATCAAAAATTGCACTTGAATGGCAATATCTTAGTTTTTCGTGGCATAAGTTAGAGAGTTAGTCTGAGCTTAACTTGCTAAAAACTCTAGCTGAATTGATTTCTAGGATTTGTTGTATTCAATCAGTTTTGATTGGCTTATTTAAATTTTCAACACTGTTTTAAAAATTCAACATAATTTTGGTCGTTATGCCAAATGTCGTTCATGTTCATGGTCGTTCAGGTGGTCTAATTTTAATTTTGGGTGTGGCCATTTCATATGTTTCACTGTATAGTAAAATAAAAACAAATACACTAAATTAGTCTTCTTCAGTAGCATGTCAATTATTTTTAATTCCATAGTAATTTAATCATGATTATTTCTAATAATACCTTCTACTGATTGAAACTAATAACTATTACGTAAAATGAATGAAAAATAATTATTCCAATTTTTAAAATTAACTTAAAATTGACTACTTTTACACAATTATTCTTTATGCCAATTTAAATAACACCAAAACAAGTATTCAAGGCTAGACCCTTTCAGGATATCTTTCAACTGCATCCTGTAATTAATTTTTTTATATGTTATTAGTCCTGATTGATATATTAGTAGGGAATTTATCATTGCTGCCAATTTATAACCGAAAACCATTTCTAGTTTTGAAATTATTGATAATTACATAAATAATATAAGATTGATGTATAATCATAAAGAGGAATGTAAGTAATAATTTTATAGAGAAAAATATATAGGGATAACAAAGGCCGGCTTGTAATAATTTTGCGATTATAACCTCGAACAATGACGCTTTAAGCTTTAAGCAATAATAAGGCTTCTTATTATGACCTCCGCAGTGTATATTCATTAGAGATAAAATAATAATTATGATTAAATGTGGCTACAATAAATGTTAATTAAAGATCAAAATGACATAATATATTTTTTGATTTACTGAGCACGTTTATAGCAAAGTACCCTTTAATAATTAAAATTCCTTCCAAAAATTTTATACGAGTCTCGTTGAGGAAAATTGTTTAATTAAAAAGCTGCAATATTTTTATTGGAGAAAGTTTTATTAATGAAGTAAAAAGCTCTCATTGATTATACCAAGGCCTTTTTTAGATGAATCCCATTTTATATACTATTTTTAGTTGAAAGTGTTCAGAAATAGTCTCTATAAAAGTCAAAAGCTAAAATAGTGGACAACCTTCATTATTTTATAAAATTATAGAAAAATAGAAATTTTAATCATTTTAGTTAGTTTCGCAGACGGTTAGCTATTAGCTAATATAGTATTTAAAATGTTCCTAATTGAAAATTCTTGTTCAAGGTGTTCCATTGGCAATGAAAGGGGATTTTGACAACTTCTAAAACAGATCATCTGTAAAAGATCAAGGTAAGTTACAATTGTTCTATTTTCATCATATCTCTAAATAATGTTAATTTAATTAATTTTATCTTTAGTTATATAATTCAAGAGAACAATATGAGAAAGGTTTCGTTAGTGCAAAGCATTTCCTTTCATTTCATAATTACGTTATTACAAAGTATCTCTTAATACTTTACATGTTCTGTATATACATAAATTCAGTTTAAAGCTTGATTAAAAGCTGTTTGTTGAATATGTCAGCAAAATGTTGTTTCAGTGTTATTTCAGCATTATTAATTAACTACACTATGTAATACACTATTATTTCATTAGTAAGAGAATATTTAGACATTGTTTCTACTTGATATCGTTTGAATTGTTGGCTTGGGCTCAAATTATAAATTAATAAAACAATTACATGAAAAGCTCTTTACACCACTTATTTATAGATCTCTTTTTTATAGATCTCTAATAAGTAGTTTGATTAAATTATTTCTATTTTATTAAAAAATAGATGTTTAATGGCCCTTGAATTATTCTTAACTCCTATTTAAATACCTAAGTTTTGTTTTAAACAAAATTAAGGAAACCTCGTCAAGACATGACGGTCAAAAGCATTGACGGATTTCCCTATATACAACATTCGTTGTGTGATTATAATCCTTTGGATTTTCGTGAGTTATTATTTAAATAAACGCAACCAAACATAACCAGTTGATAATTCTAGGCCTAGCACTCCTCTCTCCCAGCTTGGGGTTCCACGGGACCAGTTGTAAGTCCTATAATATAACAAAAGGATACCACTTGCAAAGCTTTAAACTTTTCTACAATAACGACCTAATTACTATAAAGAAGGAAAGCTTTAATATAAAAAGAGAATCACGTAAATCGGCCCAATGAAACTCTCAAACGAACTGGAACAAAAATAAGCCTTGCGTTTTAAAATATAGATATAAAGTAAGTAGTGTTGATCAATCTACAGAGTTAAAACTTTAATATAAAAAAGAATAAGGCAAATCGGTCTTGTAAATCTCGTAGACAAAGTGGAACAAAAATGACCCGTGTTTTAAATATATAGATCAGTAAATAATAATTGTCCCATAATAATTAAAACTCGCACCAATTATTTATAACATGTTTAATAATTGGCAAACGCATGATCGCGATGATTTGTTTTGTCCAAACATTATAAAACAGCTATATAAATAACCAATTATCATTTGTCTACGCAACCTAATAACAAATCAACCGTTAACCGCAAGTGGTGGTTGCAGTAAACTTCTATAATCGTGAGTAGTTCTAAAACTTACCACCATAGAAAGTGAGATGGCGCAACAAGTGGACGTCTGATTTCGTGCATCTCGAATTAAACATTTTAGATTTATTTAAATTAAAAAATATGTAAACATTAAAAAATATAAAAATTAAGTAGTGTTGATCGATCTACACAGCGAAGCTTCATTATAAAAAAATAATCGCGTAAATCGGCCCAGCGGAACTCTCAAACAAATTGGAACAAAAGTAATCCTTGTGTTTTAAATATATAGATTTGCATTTGAAATATCAAACATCAGTCAATTTCTTAATTATAGTTTAAGTAGCATTACAAGTTTATTTTACACGAGGTGTAAAATAAATCGATAATAGATGAATTTTCTAACAGATGAGGACATTAGACTGTTTAAGAAAAAATGATATATCTGCGGAAATTAGCAGGTTGACTTAGTTCATTTATATCAGGAAAAACTATATAAATATCAAAAATTAATATTTTTCTACCAGTTATGAAAAAATAGAACTGTTAGCTTACATTTGAGAAGCTTTTAAAACATTTAAGCAATCTACTACCAGGAATCTGTATAAAAGAAAATAGTTATTTATGTACCAAGGGCGTTATGTAGATGATAATGCCAGGAGGGCGACGACGTTCCAACCAGAAGGCTTAAACGGCCTCAGGGAAGGCTCGTGGTGCATACAAGATTTTATTTTTCACGACAATATGTACAAGTAGAAAGTTTTTTTTAATTTGTAACTATTGACGTTGCCAAGGACTTATATTTATAAAACTAGAAATGTTTGTCGGATGGTAACTTTTACCAAATAACCAAAGGCTCCCACTTATCCTAAAATAATGGCTTATTAAAAAATCCTAAAATAAATCTGAAAATCTAAGAAATCTTCGAAAATACCTTAAAAATTGAAATTTTTATAGTGATCTTATTTAAATACTGAATGGGCTTTTACAGCCAAATGTTTTATCTTGTTATGCAATAATGTAAACCTGGAGATTTACGTTAGTAATAATATTTTGTGCCGCACAGCAGTCCTTACTAGAAAAAATATTATATTTTAAATTCATGCCATATGTTACGTATTAGAGCCCCAACCAAATAGAGATTGTTTATAAATGCTTCTTCCACAGCGAATGTTTTGGCAACCTTTACAACCTCAAAAGCGAAAAACTAGATATAATTAAAAATGTGTAAAAAAGGACAAATAACAACACTTATCACAGCTCTCGATGTAAACAATGGTTGCAGGTGAATTCTAACCTAAATAAAACCATGCCACTTGCGTTTACCGAAGCCGATACCAAAGACATAGAAGCGACACTAGAAATCAGTATTCAGTGCGCATGTATATTCAGAAAATAGGCGGGATGACGTCTGACGTGAAACGTGATTGGTGTGTTTACATCTGGTTTAATAAACTGTACAATTTCGTTGTAAGAGTGAGTGAGTAAGAATGAATTTTCGTTGTAAGAGTGAGTGAGTAAGAATGAATTTGTAGTCTCAAAATGGCCGAAGGTCATTGAAGCTGGGTATTGCAAAACCTATTTATAAAAAGTGCAGTGTCGCTTCTATATCTTTCATATTCTTTGCCGATACTACAGATCGTACCAAATACCGTTACCGCCTCTTTTCATATTGGTCAGAGCTCTATTACGGATTAACAGGCCTACAGGTCTATTTAAAAAAAAACTGAGATTTTAATGCCATTTTTGTCATATTTTTAAACGCAAAATATTTTTCTATTGTATGTAACCATTAACAAGTAGTAACCAAGTATATTGATGTTTTAATGAAATTTATGCTTATGCTGTAACGGCCTATTTTCATGTGTGAGCAAAGAAACGATGGTGCATCATGAAGCATCAGAGAAAGATGCATAATTTATAAATAAGAAAGATACATATTTATCGCCTACTTGAAAAAACATTACAATAAATAACTTTTTTGTAATGTTGGTGCTAGGTAATTTTTTTTTTAAATAATAAACTTTTCAAAAAAATTTTAGGCTAGAGGGAGGTATATAGTTTTAAATTTTCAGTTAATCAAACTGGCAAATTTGTTATTCATTTTTACTATTTTTCCTTTGCACACACATCAAAATTCAAACCCAAAACCACATTTTACTAACACTGTATAAACAATTATAAAAGAGTTGCAATTTTGTTTATTTATTCGTTATTTTTATATAAAACTGAATTTAATTTTGCTTTATGGTATGTACAATCGCAACCAAAAAAATGGAAACATTACCACCATCTGGTCGTTACTTTCCTAAAATTTTACCTATTGTAAGTGTTGGTTGCATCTCGCAAATTATTTAAAGGTTATTTAAATTTCACGGAAATTTCCACAATCCACTAAGCACTTCTAAATTGTCTTTTCAATTACTTAAAAAGATCATACTACTAGTCGTTCTACACACGGCTGTGTTGTTATGTATAGATGAATAGTTTTGTTTATCGCATGTAAAATACGAAGTAAATAAAACTTGTTTTTTTTCTACAGCGGTCAAAAATGATAGAATTTTTTCATTAATATCCGTATGCAAAATGTCACATTGGTTTTGTTTCCTTGACAACGTGCACGAAATATTTTGCGCACTAAAGCGAAAAATAAATATGAGATTTATGCATATTTAAGCAATTTCGTTTCCGTAGCAACAACGAAACTGCCTACTTTGTGCTAAAATAAAAACTTTCTTGTGTTATTTTTTTCTACTTTTTTGATTATTTCAATAACGCTGTAGAAAAAAACGCGTGTAGACTTGATCGAAAACTCGGATGAGTTACACCCCGTCAAAAGACTTCATTCTTGACCACCAAAGCAGCATTTCCCGCACTAGATACACAAATAACTAATAAATACCTTCATTGTACGATAGCTTATTAAAAAATTCTTAATTTTTTTACTTGAAAAAAGTCCTAAAAATCCACCCAGAAACTACGTTGTATATATGTTACAGACCCTATATAAAATCGGTCCGTTTATATACGACCTAGACCGTATGTATACAGTCTAAAATACGCAGACCGTATGTTAACAACTTGATATTTCATATACGGACTAGACCGTATACATACGGACTATCGCATTTCAGACCGTTTGTTTAAATCGGAACCACTGGTCGGAACGTTACATGTGATATTTTTAGTTTTTCAACAATTTACTAAGTATATTGTAGAGCCACGAAATGAAACCACGAAACCTCATCAGCATGTCACATTCTAGCAGATAAACAGTAATCCAAATGCAGTATTTGTTTAAATGAAACGAAAGTGATTTCATCAGACAACACTCATCCAAAACGTGATATTGGATCAACTGTGAGAATCCTCGTTCCAGATATCGATCATGGTAGAAGAGACTCTCGGTCATTTTTAGCGGTAGTTCTAGAAGCTATAGAAGATCATTTCATAATATTATAGACGCTCAGAATTTGGTACATGCCCTGCTAACATTGTAACAATTCATGATTCCCCAAAGAAAAGGAAATTTCTTTGAGATCTGTGGCTACAGCTACGTCTACTGGACATTCGCAAGGTTTTAAAAAGTGTTACTATAAAACTAAATTTCAATCAAACAAATGTGTTTGTCGAAAAAATAATGTTTTACGTAATTCCAAATATCATATAACATAACCTGTACAAATACATAAATAAAAAAAGTAGACATTCAATTAATTATTTAGAACTACTAATATTAAATTCATATACGGTCTAGATGCAGTTAGGCCGTATATAAATTGCCTAGACTTTTTGTAAACTAACTAGTCCGTTTATAAAAGAAAATGCTTTTTATACATACGGACTAATATCTTCAGTCCGTTTATATACGGACTAGTCCTTTTACATACAGTCTGATTTATACATACGGTCTGTAACATATACTCGTTATTTGTTGTGTTGTCTGCAACGGGTGCGCTGCCACTTACAGTTTCTGGTCTAATGATCCAAATTACTATAGTAGAATGTAACGCTGGCTCCAATTGCAAAGTAAACGCTGAGCGGGCATTATAAACGATAATGCCCGCTTATAATGCCCTAGTTGTTATAGACTTGTTTATATAGTTCGTATCACAGGTATAAACAACAACTAATATGCAAGTGAAACATAAAGGTTTTTTTTTATGTTAGTACTGCTGCAGCCCGCAACATATTGATATTGATAGGTCTGTAGCTTACTGTATGTGCTACATTGTGTACAACTAAAATTTAAATGTATTTAATTTTACTAAATTTTTAAAATGCAGTAACACTGTGTAGCTCATTGTAAAGATGAACTTTATAGTAACTAGTAAAAGTGAAAGTACATATTTTATCAACACTGGAAACTTGTGTATTGCCTCTTTTGGGTATTTAGGATTAAAAGGTATCTAAAAAAGTATTTAAATCATTTAGGAATTAAATCAGGTAAACACTCTTTGTGTTACGAGGGAAACTAGATAAATTATCTACCTAAGCATGAAACAAAAGACGCATGATTTTTTAAACAATTTTATTTTTCAATATAATTTCCCCCAACTTCAACGCACTTTCGCCATTTGTCTTGCAATGAATTCATACCATTAAAAAAATGATTCTTCCTGATTGCCAAAATAGTCATTGATGGTTCGTTTCAAATGGTCATCACTTTCAAAATGGCGGCCTCTCAAATGTTTTTTCAGATTTCGGAATAAGTAGAAGTCCGAGGGTGCCAGATCTGGGCTGTAAGGTGGGTGGTCTAACTCTACAAAGTTACATTCGTTCAGAATTGGACGAACTTTGGCGGCTTTATGAACCGTCGCATTGTCATGAAGAAGGAGCACATTTTTATGCCTCAAGTGGGGACGTTTTTTGGTAATTTCCGAATGTAGCTTTTTGAGCGTATTACCGTAAACCTCTGCATTTATTGTAGTGCCCTTAGGCATATATTCGATCAGAAGAACTCCATGCAAATCCCAGAAAATTGTTGCCATAAGTTTTCCGGCTGAGGGCTGTGTGCGAGCTTCTTTGGGGGTGGAGAACCCTTATGAATCCATTGCATAGATTCCAGCTTTGTCTCAGGGTCCCAGTGATGTACCCAGGTCTCGTCTCCAGTCCCTATCCTAGTTAGGAATTCAGCATCAGCTTCCAAAAGATCTAAATTGTTTTGACAAATTTGCTGTCTTCGCGTCTTTTGCTCTGGAGTCAACAACCTGGGAACCCACCTCGCTGAGACTTTATTCATGCCTAACTTTTCGTGCAATATGGTCAAAACGCTAGGTTCTGATATTCCCAGAGCAGTAGCAATGGTGGAGACCTTCATGCGGCGATCCTCAAGAACCATAGCTTCCACTTTGTCACACATTTCACTGTTGGTTGCCTCAAGTGGCCTTCCACTTCTAGGGTCATCCTCTATGGATTCACGTCCCCAACGAAACTGTTTTGACCAAAACTTAATCGTAAAATATGATGGGGCATCATCTCCATATACGGCAATCATACGTTCTCTTATAAATTTTAGACCATTGCCTTCTTTTGTGAGAAACTTAATCACACTCCTATGCTCCAATTTCAAAACACTCATTTTTTGTCAACTAATCGCGCACAAAACAAAAAGTAACAGGTCAATTTCACTGAAACTTCAGATACAATTATAAAAGACTTGCCACTATTTGACATTAAACGCTGAAGATTGTCAGTTGTTTCAGTCATGGCTAGGTAGATAATTATTCTAGTTCCCCTCGTACAAAAGTATTTTATATATTAATCTAAATCCTTTTGGCGTCGCGTCGTGTCCAAGTATTTAGTATTTATTATTAAATATTTTTTAAATTTTTTAAGATTTTCAAAGAAATTTTACTTTTAGTTTTTAAAACAATTACAAATAACTGCAGGTATAAAATTCATTGATTAAAATATTGAATAATTTTTTAAATAATTATCTTTTCAGTTTTTGATTGTATGTTAGACATAACTATACAAGCACTCCTTATCGCTGTTGTGCTTAATTATATTATTAATAAGATAAATAAGTTTGTGTCTAATAAAATCAGTTAGTTTAGGCTATCGTGAGAATTTAATTATCTCAAGTATGAATGAATGAATAAATTTTAATTTGAAAGCTTATTTAGGAAAGAAATCAACCACTGTATCATCGTTGTACTGATATTAACTGATAAATTGGTATTGATTAGTTTCAAATGATTATGGAATTAAAGGTGTAGGTAGCAATTGTTTTTATTTTGATGTAGACTAGTTATTAAATTGGAATCAATCTGCATGAATCTTATACTTTTGTATATTGTATTTGTTTGTAATTTCAATTCATTTTAATGAAAATTAAATAATCTAAAATATTTATAAAAAATCCAAAAATGTCACAATCCAAAGGTAGCAATCTAAATTAACGAATATTATCATGATATATTATTGCTGTTATTATTATTATATTGCAGAACCATTGATGAATTATCATATCTAGAAATAATTAAACATTATCTAATTTAATTTCTGAGTCTGCTTTTTCTCTTTATATTCCATCAAGCAATAATTAGCAATATTTATTACACTTAAAGGTAAGTCATAAAAAGACCAATAAATTTGGTAATAGAATATTTGACATTGTGCTAATCTTTTACGCGTACAATTTTATGTTTATGTTTCACTAATCTATTAATGGTCATGATCACATCGCATTCTATGGTTTATTAATCATTGTTGATCTGTTAATTAATCAATCATGCAAAACGTTAAATCTTTATAATGAAGAACGTGTTTGTTGATAGAACTAATAGTAAGTTCATAATTTGGTTATAACCAAGGGCAACCACATGGTTGCTGAATGGGTAGTTAAGCGCACAATTTCGTGTAGTCGCATGTATACATAACCGTACCGTAACCTACCGTAATTTTATACCTATACATTCGACTACACGAAATTGTGCAATTAACTACCCATTCAGCACCCAGTTGGTTGGGCTTGATTATAACCAAGGGCAACCACATGGTTGCTGAATGGGTAGTTAAGCGCACAATTTCGTGTAGTCGCGTGTATACCTAACCGTACCGTAACCTACCGTAATTTTATACCTATACATTCGACTACACGAAATTGTGCAATTAACTACCCATTCAGCACCCAGTTGGTTGGGCTTGGTTATAACAGATGCAGTCTGATACATGTATCTATAATTAGATACAACCAATTAATGGTCAGAAGCAACCTTTTGATAAATATAAAACATAATGCATCAATAGAATAATAGACAAATAAGTAGAAGAGTAAGCTCAGCATTAAAGACTTTAAATTAGATTATCACCTGGTTTGTTGGTATGATTTTAAGCAAAACTCATCACAAACATGGTTCTATAGAAAACGTAATGCTTGCGCATGTATGCAAATATCAGACGATGCAAGTTAGAGTGCCTATAACTACCTCTTAGGCCATAGTGTATGGAATAGTTTATACTATTGGCCAAAACAACTGAAATATGCTATACACAGAATAAATGATTTACATGTTATATTCACGGATGCTAGGTAACGTAAGTAGTAATTCCCAAATTATAACATGTACAAGTACATTGTACATATTGTTCTGTTTTATTTATTTTGGGTTTTATATATATATATATATATATATATATATATATATATATATATATATATATATATATATCCTATCAGAGAGTCTCAATTTGCGGAGAAATAGAATTTTCACAATATATCTAGTCGCAGCTTGTATTTTAATTAAAAGCAAGCATCTAGCATCTATGTCTGATAGGATATATATATATATATATATATATATATATATATATATATATATATATATATATATATATATATAATATATATATATATATATATATTAGGGTGTATCGAAAAATTTTTTTTTCGCCGGCTTAGCAAAAAAATAATAGTTTTTGATGAAAAACAAGCCTTCATGATAATAATTCGTAATTTAAATTATGTTTAGGGGTGCCACCAGTGGCTCAAAAACCCAATTTTTGACTGTTTTTGTGGTTAGCCTCTTCCAACTTCTACCAGTTCAATCAGATAAACACTGATTTTGGATATTTTGTGCCCAGACCACTACTCTATAATTCCACAATACAAACCACTTAATACTATTATTCCCTAGTATGAAAAAAATCCCCTAAAAGTTACTATTTTTGCGATTTTCCGATATTCTTTAGCTAACTTTTGTTAATTCCATGACATAACAATGCGCGTTGGGGGTTTTGTGCTAAAATGAATACCCTATAATCCCACAACACAAAAAGCTTAATACTGTTACTTTAAAAAAAAATCCCCTAAAAGTCACTATCTTAGCGATTTTCTGATATTCTTTAGCTAAACTTCTGTTAATTTCATCACATAACAATGCGCGTTAGGGGCTTTGTGCTAAGACGAATACCCTATAATCCCACAATACAAAAAACTTAATACTGTTACTCCCTAGTGAGAAAAAATCCCCTAAAAGTCACTATTTTAGCGATTTTCTGATATTCTTTAGCTAACTTCTGTTAATTCCATCACATAACAATGCGCGTGGAATATTTTGTGCTAAGACGAATACCCTATAATCCCACAATACAAAAAACTTAATAGTGTTACTCCCTAGTGAGAAAAAAATCCCCTAAAAGTCACTATTTTAGCGATTTTCTGAATCAACAAAATAATCAACAAAAATTTCTAAGTCAACTAGTAACAGTGTTTACGAAGAAGAAAGTAAAACTGAACAACCTAGGAAACAGTTGAAGGTATTTCCCACTGACTCCACAACCTCTCCAAAACTGAAAGATTTATGAAGTACATTCAGAAAGAATTTGACGAATTTTACCAGCAATTTTATCCTAAAATGGCCTATGAAAGAGAAAGAGGAAGACAGCGCAGTGAAAGCAGACAATGTTTAAAAATATTTTTATTTGTATTTAGGATTTTCAGATTTCTTTTGTTAATATTAAGTTCAGTTGTTGTTTTGTCACAAACAGTGGCGGTCTTAGGCCTCTCGGCACCCTCGGGAAGAGTCGTTCAGAGTGCCCTTATTAACTTTAAAAAGTAACTGTTATTGAATGATTTTAATGATTTTACCAACTTCGGCGCCTCAAACAGCCTAGCGCCCGACCTCGCACCCCCTCAAAGGTCGGCACTGGTCAAAAATACTTTCTTGCGTATTCTTTGCAATCAACGCAGAAACTGAACATGTCCACGTCTTATATGAATTTTTTTCTCTTAGAATACAAAACTTTAAGGGCCGGTATTATAAAACTTTTTACTTCCTAGATAAAATTTACTTTGAGAGTAAATTCATTTGTTCTGTCAGTTTCATATGCAAATTGACAGAATAAATTAATTTAATCTCAGATTAAATTTTATCTAGGAAGTAAAAAGTTTTATAATACCGGCCCTAAGTAAATTGAATCATGTGATCTTACCTAATAGATACCCTTCTTTCATATCCCAAAAAGTCACGAAAGTCCATAAAAGCAACATTGAGTAATTCAGTTTTTCTTGTTTTTCTCAAAACAAGGTGGTTGGGACATATTCAGTTTCTGCTTTGACCAATTCAATTGTCCTTTTAGTATATTTTTGATGCTTCCAGATTGGATCTTTATTACAAAGTGTTTTTTAACTAATAGAATTCCATACAACACTTGACCCCTTTAGTTGAATCTAAGTCCGCGCTCGGATTGTATTCCCAGATAATTAAGTTTATTGTAATTAAAATAACTGTATTACGTTAATTGTATTTTGGAAAGTAGAGTATTGATCTTTGTACTAAATCTCCAACGCACATGGTTATCTGTTGGAATTGGTAGAAGTTAGATAAAAAAGTATCAGAAAATCGCTAAAATAGTGGCTTTTAGGTGATTTCTTTCTCACTAGGGAGTAACAGTATAAAGTTTTTTGTATTGTGGGATTATAGGGTATTCGTCTTAGCACAAAATATCCAACGCGCATCGTTATGTGATGGAATTAACAGAAGTTAGCTAAAGAATATCAGAAAATCGCTAAAATAGTGACTTTTAGGGGATTTTTTTCTCACTAGGGAGTAACACTATTAAGTTTTTTGTATTGTGGGATTATAGGGTATTCGTCTTAGCACAAAATATTCAACGCGCATTGTTATGTGATGGAATTAACAGAAGTTAGCTAAAGAATATCAGAAAATCGCTAAAATAGTGACTTTTAGGGGATTTTTTTCTCACTAGGGAGTAACAGTATTAAGTTTTTTGTATTGTGGGATTATAGGGTATTCGTCTTAGCACAAAGCCCCCAACGCGCATTGTTATGTGATGAAATTAACAGAAGTTTAGCTAAAGAATATCAGAAAATCGCTAAGATAGTGACTTTTAGGGGATTTTTTTTTTTAGAAGTAACAGTATTAAGCTTTTTGTATTGTGGGATTATAGGGTATTCGTTTTAGCACAAAACCCCCAACGCGCATTGTTATGTGATGGAATTAACAAAAGTTAGCTAAAGAATATCAGAAAATCGCAAAAATAGTAACTTTTAGGGGATTTTTTTCATACTAGGGAATAATAGTATTAAGTGGTTTGTATTGTAGAATTATAGAGTAGTGGCCTGGGCACAAAATATCCAAAATCAGTGTTTATCTGATTGAACTGGTAGAAGTTGGAAGAGGCTAACCACAAAAACAGTCAAAAATTGGGTTTTTGAGCCACTGGTGGCACCCCTAAACATAATTTAAATTACGAATTATTATCATGAAGGCTTGTTTTTCATCAAAAACTATTATTTTTTTGCTAAGCCGGCGAAAAAAAAATTTTTCGATACACCCTAATATATATATATATATATCCTATCAGACATAGATGCTAGATGCTTGCTTTTAATTAAAATACAAGCTGCGGCTAGATATATTGTGAAAATTCTATTTCTCCGCAAATTGAGACTCTCTCAGGCAGTCGCTTCAATAGATAAATAAATTCTTCTAGGAACACAGTAATATAAAAACAGATACACAAAGTAATTTTCAAAATACTAGCAACGCAACTTTATATTTAATTTAACAAATACCAAAGAACAACAAAACAAAAAAAAAGAAAATTGACAATCTACATACCAAATAATAATAGATTGTTTTATGAAGTAAAACATAGAAACGCTTCTTAATTATGAATTTATCTCTTAATTTTTAAATGCAATTATAAAAGAATTCTGATTACTAAATTCTATCTTTTTAATCCTATTATTAATTTTTTATATTAATCCAAAAATAGTTCAGTATTCTTTATTCGGAGATTAATACTTTTGGTATAATCTTATTTCTTAATTACTAAAAGTAAAACTAACTACTTTTAAAAACTCACCTTAATATTTTAATTATAATTTTAAATATTTGCCGCCATCCGATTGCCAACTTTATTTTTTAAATCTCAGCTGTCTGCTTTCGTTAGTCTCGACAAATAAAAGGCCAATAAAATTAAAGGCCAAATCCGTTTATAATCTACTCAAATTTGTCAAAAGTTTTTCTTTATTAGCAGTTAATAAATCTCCATCGAAGAATAACTTAAACACTTGATTAACTTGAAGCACTTGTTAATTTAATCACTTAGATTTACCAACTTTCGTAAATTTTAAGCACTTTGACGTTTCACAATAATATCATTAACCTCAAAATATATGACATTGATTTGTTTACATTTTTTATAAACATTACCTTAAGTTTATTTATGTTCTATAACAGACGTGCACTTCTTAAAAGATGAAATAAGAATAGCCTTTGTTACAAAAATGGCCGTGCTTTTATATCTTCTTTTTGAAACAATTGAATGTGATACAATTTTTGCATGAAACGAAGGTTAGTTTAATATAACCGAACTATTGTTTATACATTTTAATTAACACAAAAACTGATTTGATTTAAAAATTAGGAAAAAAACTTAATCTAATGGTATATTGCACTTATGTCTTCATTACAAAATAAGGCCTCCATTGAATGTCGACGGAACCTAATTTTCAAACAACTATATATATTAATTTAATTACTTAAAAATATCTACTTACACCTTCCTTCTTTACAAATTTAAACACTAAATCCCAACAAATATTATTTGCATAATTTTAGGCATCAACAACATGAAAATTCAATCCAATTACAGTATTTCAATGTACGCTCACAAACCACAAGTCAACAAATCAAAACTATTTTTTGCATATTCATAATATTTTAAATTAAAAAAAAATACAGCTGATTTCAAATAAATCTAGGACAGTAAGTACTCCATAGTGTAAATGTTGCTTTTTATTTTCCTTTATATTTAATAAATTCTATGTAGTTAACTATGAAAATATAATTTAAAGCCTGGTTTATGGTCTATGGTTTAAAATCACTTTCAGGACTTGTCCTAGATTTATTTGAAATCAGCTGTACATGTATATAAGAATGAAGATTCTGTTGATACTGACAGTATACTGACAGACTCAAATGTGACAGTTTTAGAAGAGATTTCAAATAATTACAGTCCATAAAGTTGAAAACTTTAAATGTTCAGCATTTTTATAGATTAAAATGTTTACAAATGTTGCGATTTACGTATGAGAAAATTCAACAGATAAACAACATTCAATTCTCATGCTGATAGTATCTTAATCAATACCATTTGAGTTTAAACTCAGGATTCCTTGTGAAGTCTGTCAGCCAAACAACAGCAGATTTTTTTTAAATTTATATAGTATCTTAAATCTAGTACTTCTGGGTAATCCTTGGTTTTGACGATTACTTCTCCGAACCATCAGGTAGATTCAGATTTTTCTAATAGTGTAACGTGCTAAGATTTCAGATCTATTTTAATACATTTGAAAATGTATTTAATGTAAATAATCTTAGTACGGCCCTGTATATTTGAATATATTTTTGTCTGTTTAAAATTGCAGATTTTATTTCCATCATAATACTGTTTTTCGATAGTTTAGAAGCAGCTTAGTTTCTTTTGAAACTATATTTGTTTAAATCTTCATAAATAAAAGGATGCTGCCAATTTATGTATGACATAATTACTGCAAATTTTATTAAAGGTTATTACTTTATCATCGAAACTAGCGATCCAAAGTTCTACATTTTAATGTGTGATGTATTTTGTACCTAAAGTTAAGTGAACAAAAAGGCATTATTGTGTAGTGATATGTGTGGGTTTAAGGATTGTAAAAATCTATCGATTTATCAAGGATTAACGGAAAAACTGCATGTTTGAAGGCATATGGCTCCCATATTTCTTATTATTTCAACAAACCTTATTTTTTCTTTACAATCTATAAGCTTAAGAAGCCAGTATCTACCCTGAGAATGATAATTCGTCAACAAAAAGAGATCTTTCGCCGGTGCATAAGTACAGTAAATATCGTTCTTTGGTTTCGATAAGTTTTTAGTGATGTTACAGTTGACGTCCAAAAATTGTGGGACGTGTAGTATTTTGTTTTAGAGTGACTAAAAAGCTAATGTGACAATAATGGAAATTCTAAAGTAGGTAAGTTCTAAAAAATTATATGAATGAATACCAAAACTAAAAAGCTTTTTTGACGTGTATTTCCTTTGAAAATAATGAATAGATTTGGCAATTTCATCTGAATGTAATTAACTAAGGCCAACTTGTAGGTTTGATGAACAGGCATGTATGTAGGTAGACGTACTTAAAACTCACGAAATACGTATGAAAAACTGTAACGAATGGACAGGAAGGTCGAGACTGTAACTGTGGACTCTACTTTTTAATCAATTCAATTATTTAAAGAATCGTTTATTAGAGGCGATATCACTGTCTCAGTCATTTTGCATAACATGAAATTTATAGTTACTAAAACTTATCGAAGTTCTTCTTCCCTTCAGACACAAGTGCTTATTGTCGCGCCACTATTGTAAGGCAATGCTCACAGCACTTTAAAAGCAGACCACAAAGCGTTTATTCATAAGCAATAAATGACAATCACTTTAAGAATTTCCTTATTAACAATTATTTGTATACAATTATTGTGATCGAAGAACAAAAGTATGTTGTTGCATTCCCTTCGCATTTCTTGATAAGGTTAGACAGTTTATAAATGAGACCGCATTCAACTATCAGCAGTTAATGTAATAATTATTTAAGAATTAAAAGTTTATAAACATTCATACTGAATTTCTGTGCTTATTATTATTACTATTATTACGTTTTATCTTTAAAGTTCAACATTCGGTATATTTCTTTGCTATTTGGTCACAGATCATAGTCTTCCCATCATACCAAAGTACAGTTATACGTGAGAAACCCGATCTTATGTTAAAATATCTTAAACACAATTTTTTCGCCCACTTATTATTCCCCACGACTGCTATTATTGCTAGTATTATGTAAAAGCCTTATAAATCTCTTTAAGAAGAGAAGAAACGCGAACTTGAAGCAAGAAAGAGTGAGACTTCTTTACCTATTAGTTGGAATTATTTAGCATAATTTCGATAATAATTCTAACTGTAAACTCTAAATTTAAGAGTATTTGTCCGTAATAATAATTGCAGTTAATAAGTGTAATTCTCTTTTAGTTTTAACGTAAAGTAATGGGAACTTGAAAAACAGGAAATTGGAGAAAAAAACGTGGTAGACCTTGATTGATGACTATCTGGTACTAAAAATGGAGCGAAAAGTATTATTAGAGAAAAAAGTGG
Source organism: Agrypnus murinus (assembly GCA_929113105.1). NCBI lineage: Eukaryota > Metazoa > Arthropoda > Insecta > Coleoptera > Elateridae > Agrypnus > Agrypnus murinus. Next base: position 128,064,388 of record OV816025.1, on the reverse strand, counting down.
ACAATTATAATTTAAATTAGATGTTAGTAATAGTAACGGTTAAAAAATTAAAATAATTGTTGTAGTAGAGTAATTTTCTAGTTTGTAACACATGCAGAAGAAATTAGAAAAATTGAGTATTATTATGATGTAACCCAATATGTACTATGCTGTATATTTCAATACTTGTTACTCAATTTTTTGTTGTTAGTGTGTACGAACCATTAGATATGCAAATGTTCATTTAAATTTAAACACGTATTATTATGTGATATTTGAGCTACCTACAGTAATATCTATAATAATACATACGTAAATATTAACTTTCCAATATTATTTAAATATAAGAAATTGTGGTTGCGAAAATACTAATTTACTATTTACATCTTCTTCCTTAATGTTTAGTGTTTTATGAATTATGAATAATTAAATTATCGAATGAAAGTAGCTAATAATTATAAATGATTAGAAATTGGATTCGAAAGAAATGCTTTATAAGTATGTACTAAATAAATTGACAATAAAAACAAAAATTATGTTGATTAATTGAATGTGTAAATAGTTGGAATGTTGCAGCTGTAGTTATTTATAAATAATTATAACTTTCATCTTCGATGAACATTTTTATGAAATCTAGATATTGTATTAATGGAATGCAATCAATGGATAATTAGTCAGGACAATTAGCCTACTACATTGCAATTACCTTCTGACATGGATATTGATCAATTGTAGAAGTGACTGGTAACGCAATAAGAATAATATTTTTATATCTATTATGAAGGCTGATTTATTAAAAACTGTTAAGTATGAAGTTGTTATTCTACAATTTTTAATATTCGCAACCATCGTCTAGGAATTAAGTCGCAATGATTAATAATAGAATTAAAAAGTTTCATCGTACCCTCGGCCTCTACTACCACTTTGACATTTCTCACTTTGAAATTCTTAGATTACGTAATTTTCAATTCAGAATTCTTAATTAATTCATTAAATTGGTAATAAATTTAATTAGTATTTCATTTTTTAAATTAGTTCATCAATTAATCTAGGATTTGCGATTTGTCTGTTGTGTATCTTAGATTTTACATAAATATATACCATATTATTGTTAAATTATCTCCTCGGACATCGGAACTGGCTATTATTATAATAATAGCCAGTTCCGATGTCCACCGAAAAATATCTCGAAAACTAGAAGACTTAGGAAGCTGAAATTTTACAGGCAGGTGGACCTTACCCCAAAGGGGTGCATGAGTATATTTTTAATCCTAGGAAACCCGAGGGGGTCGCAGGGGGAGGCATTTCTCAAAAAATCGTTATGGGCTACAAACTTCAAATTTTCACAGATTATACTTGCAACAATTCTGAAGATACTAAAATACATAAATTACCGGTATTTCATCCAGGGCCGGAGTAAGGCAACATTCCAGGGGGAAAAGCGTTTTCCGCAAAAATAACTATTATAAAACTCTTTATTGTGAGTAATCTGTAAGAGCTACGTACATGCCATCTGGACTATTTTGTAGATCTTTTTAAGATCTACAATTCGTTCGCTTACAGTTTGCCTTTACCTCTTATCATTTTTGCAGCGTAATGCGTTTTGTCCCTGTTTGGGCCAATTTTCTTGCTTACTTATTTCACACCTTCCTTATTACACGACATTCGAAAGATTCTCTGAGCAATCTGTATATATAAAAACATTCTCTAAGAAATAAACTATCAAATGGTGAAAACGGCATCAAACTCTATTCAGTGGTTCTCGAAATTCAACAGTTTTTACAACAACCGAACTTACAAAAACTACAAAGTTAATGGGGGCACGCTAATGGCGTGTTTTAAGCGGTGGTTCCTACACACGCCGTTGATTTTCAAACGAATATTATGCTAATATATAAGGTAGATAAGATAATAAAAAACTAGATATATAATACACGCCTGCCATTTGTTTAAAGTTATTTTGAAAAATGGCAAACTTATGTGTTTTATAGCATTTATTTGAGCAAAAAAAGTTTGGGACTTATTAGTAATTACGAAGGCATTGCTAGTTATGAATCAAACGTAATTTTTTTAAATTATACTTACAATGTTACATGTTATGATCCTATTGACATTATTGTTAAGGAAAATATAAATTCCTTTGGAGTAGCACATCCTGAGCTACAGGCGACATATCTTTCGCTAGAAACGTTGTTCTGTTCATATATAAGGAGGGACGCAACATCGGGCGAGTTTATTTCGACTGTTTTAACTTGAACTTTTTTTACTTCGGATTTGCATTTAGTAAACTTTGTTACTTAGTTGTTAATATTTGATTTTTACAATGGAGAAACTGATAATGGAAGACGGTAAAGTCTCCCATCGCATTGTGTCAATGAGTGGCGATAAGAACTGTCTATTTAGATATCGCACACTGTGTATTTAACAGTTAGACAGTGCACGAGGTGGTAAGGGACCTCATTTTCGGCCACGTGTGCAACAACTGGGAAGAGTTTGAGGTCCTTAGTTCGACTCCCGGCGATGATAATTACCTAACTCCTACCGAATACTGGGCAGAGATGGGCCTCGGTAGGACTTATAGCTCGCTGTGTGAAGTTATTGCAGCTACCCAAATCTTCCCATTTGTATTTGAAGTGTGGAGGGACGGCGGCCTCTTCTATCTGACTACATTTCAGGTTCAAATTGACCTTCATACAAAAAGGCTACTTTTCTCAGGGAAACCCTCAGAGGGTCACTTTGATGTGTTGGAGAAAATTGAAACACCGCGTCAAGAAGGTTTAGAAGACGGAGGGTCTGTTCGAAAGAAGCACGAAAAAAGGAAATCAACAACAATCAGGGGCAAAAAAATTCAAGTCAGAAAGCGAGATGGAGAGACAATGAAGAGTCTGGCCCAAGAGTAGATTGATTTATTGCAATCGAAAGAAAGAGACAAGTCAGGGATAAAGAGAGCGAGGAATTAAAAAAGAAAAGGTTGGAGGATAACAGATAGACATACAAAGGTCGAACATAAACGAGAAATCGAAAAAGAAAGGTTGGAAGATCAGAGAAATAGACGTTGAGAGACTGGAGATAAAGCGGCTGATAGGAAGAGGAAGAAAAATGATAGAGAGAAAGAAGAAGAAGTTCAAAATGGAAAAGATTACGACAAACCTTGTGTACGACAAAATGTTCAATTAAGGAATCATGTCCGTTCGTTGGTTCATATGTTCGTTCGTCCGCCAAGATTACTCAACAATATGCTCAAGTATGCATGCATATAAACTGGTAATTGTTTACGGTAGGGGTTAAGGAGTACTAAAATAGGTAGAAGAGTGTTGGTGGTGGATCCCAAAAATTAACTTTTATAAGTAGAACTGTTTTCTTACTTCGTGGATAGACCAGACGAGTGACATGACCAGAAGGGGACCGTTGATTTTTCAACGGGTATTATGCTAGTTACTTTATAATCTACACATTTTTTCCAACTCGAAATCTACCATCTATGTATCGACTTCTTAATTAGAATCGTCTAATGTTGACTCTGAACTCTCAATGGGAACCATAGATTGTAAATTACAAATTGTAGGAATGCTTTTTAATATTCCACAATACTTTCTAAATTCGTCTTAAATAACGCTAATTAGAAAGTATTTTAGTGTCCCGTGTACTTTTGGAACTTGGACGGTTAATATCAATTATTATAGAAAATTTAATTTTTGAGTTGATATTTGAATAAACTACAGCTTTTGAACCAAATTTAGTGAAACTCGAAAGAATTCCGAATTCCGAATTTAGATTTTAGTTACTTTACTCTTATTTTCATTTACAAATCTTATTTAGCCGGCAGTTGCAAAAGAGACAGGAGTGTCATCAATACAGAACTTGACGAGGGGGAGTCGAATAGTGCCGGTACCAAAGTGCGAAAACGCTCCGTTAAAAGTTACTCCACTTTTTGTTCCCCATGTTTTTCAATGGCACATTAAATCTAACGATGCTCCAGCCTAACCTAACAATCCTTATTGGTGAGTATCACTAAACGGTACAGTGGGATTCAAAAACTCGTTTTCTACCTATATATAACTAACCTTATCTAACCTAACCAAACTTAAGCTAAGCTATTCTAACCTAACCTTACCTTACCCAACCATAACCTACCCTAACCTAATCTAACTTAAACTAACCTTATCTAATCTAACCTAACCTTGCTTTACCTTACCTAACCGTAACCTACCGTAACCTTATTTAACCTAAACTAACCTACTTACCTTACCTTACCTTACCTTACCTTACCTTACCTTACCTTACCTTACCTTACCTTACCTTACCTTACCTTGCCTTAGCTTACCTAACCTTACCTAACCTAATCTAATGTAAATCACTTCAGAATTAGCCAATCAGAATCGAGTAAAACTCACTGCACCGGACCATGAAGCTCGCCAAAATCGTCATTGATTTCAATGTACTCTTGATTTTCAATAAAGAAAAAGAAAAATGGCGTAACTTTTGAACGGGACATGCCCAATCCTCGGAACTAATGTCATTCGACTCAGCTCATCAAGCTGCATCGAAAAGATAGCTGATTTCTGCCCGATAAAGTAAATATTAGCCTAAATAGTAAGTAAATAAAAAAGAGGTTTAGCCTCTTTTTTAAATTCAAAATTATTTTTTACACTTTAAATTCCACTTGTAAAATAACACTTTTACTTGTAAGTTATAAGTATGTAGTATAACTTCTCGTCCTTATATCTCGATAACACTCATAAAAATATACAATATTCAGACACATTCCAGCTACTATGCTGTTATGATTATGTTATTTATATTCTTGAATGATAGTCTACTGTCGTGCGTGAGTGTGCGCGCCCGCGTGTATTCCACTGCCCCTTGTGAAGATAGTTATCCTAGCCCATTAAATTGCTTTAGATATTCACTAATATGGAGAGGTTTCCTTTGTAACAATAAGACGATTGTAACTTTAAGACGAGTGCGAACTCGTCACCATTCCGATTTTCTAGATGTCATTTACAATATAATTCAATACAATGTGCAATATAAATGCAATGTGTCTAGTGAAGTTCTGCATTATTTAAATAAATTATTTTAGTGAGATGCAACAAAAGAACTTAATATCATTAGTATTTAGTTATTAGTCATATCATCTCCGATGAAAAATATTTGTAAAACAGTTATACTGGAGTGACACTGTTTTAAAAATCAGAAATTTAGCTGTATGTACCTACATCGCACTTTTAAGATGGTATGGTGTTGATATAGCTTTTTGCGGTAATTGCCCTAAATGAATATTCAAAAGCTTTTAATTAAATACTACCCCTTCTGTGTTTATTGGAAATAGTTATCTATATAATAAATTTACTGAATTAGGTACGAATATTGTAATAAACGATGAAAACGGGAAAATTGCACGGGAGATAAAATATTTATGATTTATTATTGACAGGGAGCTAAATTTAATAATAAACGTTTGAATTACATTCCTAAAAGATGGACAAAGCAGGTTTCTTAAAATGAATACCTCCTTTTTTATTTGTATACAGTTAGTCCAGTCAATAGAGATGTGAAGAGTGTATTTTCGTGTTAACAGCTATTTCATTGCACAAACCTATTCAGAATATTGTGTAGAATAATATATGTAGTTGCGTACTAAATCGTAGTGACAGCGGAAAAGTTATTAACAACTTAAGACGCCATCAACCGTTTTTGAGGTATTTTTCTTCCGTAGATCATCAGGATGGCTTACTACGAAAAAAAGTTCAGTATATGATTTGTTTATAATAAAAATAGCTACAAAATGGCACCGGTTCGATTGTTATAACTGAAATAATTAAGTTGCAAAATCGAAGAAACTGTCAAAATCGCGTATGTTTTTTAAGTTGCCATGAAAATTTAAATAGTCAACCAATATTGATGAGACTTACGTTAAGTATAGTATATATTATGTACAATACATACAATACATGGTATGCAAAACATTTTGTTTAACGAGGTTTTATAAATCTACTGCGCCTAAAACTTTGGAAGTTTGCAAAAGCTGTTGGAAGCTTTGCATACTATTGCAAATGTGCATATATACATATAGCTTAAGTCATTAACAATTGAACGTAATTTGTAAAATTCGATTGCGTTTATTTTTGCAATTTTGGTGACATTTTACATCTCTTCATAGTTTTGCTACGTTTATAAATAATTAGTTTTTGGTTCGTATACGTGGTCATTTATGAAATATTCCATTGGGTTCGAATAGACGGCAAAAAAACGCAATTTAAAAAAGTTCAAGTTTTGATGCTTGGATCCTGCGATTTTTTGCGTAACTTAGCATTAGACTAAGTAGGCCATTGTTCGATTTTCGAGCGCGCGTCTCACTCTATTGCAATTTCTATTAGAAATATGCAACAAATAATTTTGGGCAATTGCATACTTATTCTACAAAGTTCACACTATACACACGATTTTGATTCATTTCAATATGGTAAATAATATACGAGTAGTGCATACTTACGCAAAAAGTTTAATATCTCAGGATCCAAGCATCGAAACTTGAATTTCTTTTTTTTTAATTGCGTGCCTTTTTGCCGTCCATTAGAAACCAATGGAATATTTCATAAATGACCACGTATACGAACCAAAAAACTAATTATTTATAAACGTAACAAAACTATGAAGAGATGTAAAACGTCACCAAAATTGCAAAAATAAACGCAATCAAATTTTACAAATTGCGTTCGATTGCTAATAACTTAAGCTATATCTATGCACATTTGCAATAGTATGCAAAGCTTCAAACAGCTTTTGCAAACTTCCAAAGTTTTAGGCGCAGTAGATTTATAAAACCTTGTTAAACAAAATGTTTTGCATACCTGACATACGGGTTTTGAGTGCTTATTGTACATAATTTAAACTATACTTAACGTAAGTTTCATCAATATTGGTTGACTATTTAAATTTTTATGGCAACTTAAACACATACGCGATTTTGGCAGTTTCTTCGATTTTGCAACTTAATTATTTCAGTTATAACAATCGAACCGGTGCCATTTTGTAGCTATTTTTATTATAAACCATCCTCTTTATAAATCATCCTGATGAGCTACGGAATAAAAACTCCTCGAAAACGGTTGATGGCATCTTAAATTGTTAATAACTTTTGTGCTGTCACTACGACTTAGTACGCAACTACATATATTGCTCTATCCACTATTCTAAATAGGTTTGTGCAATAAAATAGCTGTTAACACGAAAGAACCAAAAACAGACACAGGAAAGTTAAGGCTCTATGTATCAAATATCAAGATTAACGCAGACAATCTATTTGAATTTTCCATATACAGAAAACCAACACAAACAGACATAACAATACCAAATGAATCTTGTCACCATAATACACATAAAATAGCAGCCTACAGATCATTAGTACACAGAGCTTTAACTATTCCACTAACAAAATCAGATTTTAGCAAAGAGATATCAACCATCAAACAACTAGCACATGCAAATCATTATAATCCGAACATGATTGACACTTTAATTAAACAAAAAGATTATAGGTTAGCTATCAAAAGAATATATCCCATTGACAAACAAACAGAAGACACAAATTACATATCTATGCCATATTTTGGCAAAATATCAGAAAAAATTGCACATATACTGAGAAAAACCAACAATTATAAAATAACATTTAAAACCAACACTAACACTTTTTCATTTTTATTTAATGCTAAAGACAGAACACATGATATCATGAAATCGGGCATTTACCGTTTAAATTGTTCTTTTTGTAGTTCGGTATATATTGGGCAAACAATTCGAAATTTTGACATAAGATATAAAAAACACGTACGTCATTACAAAAATAAACATCCTTTTAGAACAAAATCACACAATGACTCCTCAAAATAATATTAAATTCCTACATTTTTGTAATAACAAACGCAAATTAGACATTTTAGAAGCCTTTGAGATATACAAACACAAACTCAGGGTACCTTTAATGAATGAACAACTTGAGCTCAGTAATTCTCCGTTACTGGAAGTATTAGATATTTAATTCTGATTATTATTATTATTTTATCTAGTTACCTATTTTGTATCTACCTTAGCGACGTGTTTGTTTATAATTATATTACCTTTGATAATGACAGCATAGCTGTCGAAACAATATTGTCAGGTTGTATTTTAATAAAACTGTGAAACTTTTAATAATCTTTATTTATTTCATAAAACAGATGAAATCAGTAGGTTTAAATATCAAACATAGCTTACCTTTAATTAAATACATAACGTGAATTATATGGCTCTAGCGGTTTATCAATAATCTTATCTTTTATCTTCTAAAACATTTCATAAAATCTCTGTGCTATATTAATTGAACGTAATATACCGATAATTAGCCAAGACAATTATTCAACAACATAGCATTTACCTTTTGACACGGATATTCGTCAGTCGTAAAACTGTTGAGTAATAACGTAATAAGAAGAATATTTTTATGAAGTTAAATTTAATCGTTGCAAAATTTAAATTATTACTTGAGAAGTACCCTTTTTTTATTGAACAAACATTTACTATTAATAAGTGTAAATATCAACCTACATTTTTTTAAACACGTCTTAATAAGTAAAAATATTAATTTAACCTTAAGATTTAAATTGAGAAGTAAAAGTAATTTGCTGCAATTTGTATAACATTTTAATTAATCTCGTGATGATGCTTAACTTATTACTATTTATGCGTTCTCATAATTTAATTTATTCACTGATCGATTCATTTAAACAAATTTCGATTATTTGTTTCAATTGTTAAAAGTTAAATAGCTTATAACAAATGATGTTTTAATAAAATTGAATCACTTTTATTAGCGTGACCCAATAAACTAATTTTGTTCCAAAAGCGTTCAGTGCAGACAGTCTATAATAAACAGTTGTATAGATACACAAACTATTATAATTCCTCGGTATATTTATTCACAAGGTTTTCTCTATTGCCAGGCGTTGGTACTAGTAAAATGAGCGTACTATGTGTGTGTTTTATTTATTTGGCTTCTAATTCAGGAAGTAGTGGTTTACCAATTGGATAGAATTTGACAGCCATATTAATACCTGCACTTGTAAGTAAAAGGTTACTTGCAGATTTTTTTATAAAGTAGGTTTTTAACGTAATTTATTGGAATTTTATTGGCACCAATATTTATGCAGCTTTTTCAACGTCTGTTGTCTTGTTTATGGATATTTGCCATTATCTTGTCTCGTCAGTATTTAGTTATCCTTTAATTAATTTCAACTCTGCTAATTTATTTAATTTTTTAGTAATATTTTATCTGAAAAATATCAAGTAGTATAACGGTCTGTAAAAAATGTAATTAGTGATTTAAATTACCTTAAATTATCTTTCTTTTTCGTTCACTGCAATTTTTCTTTTTGTTTCAACATGTGCTTGTGAATGGTGAATCGATTTGCTAAGCGATTAAGCTGCGATCATCGTGAATATTCCATTTGGAACTAATTCACATTTTACTACCCATTCACATATTGTTGGGGCTGGTTATATTCAATTTTATAAACTATAAATAGGACTGCTTATTAATCTAGATTAATGCTTCATAGGTCAATGTTTTATTATTCATTTCTATAGTAATTTCAAAAAATTAATAAACACTGCATAGTATCGAACTTTTCAGGTCGCGCTTCAAAAAGGTACATTATCTTCAAATAATTGAATTAATTAATTATTTTATTTAATTAATTAAAAAGTGTGTACTTGCATCTTGCTAACGTAACTTTCATTCCAGAAAATAAATTTTGGTGTAAGTTGAAATACTTCAGTTTTAATTCATTTTAAACATGATAAGCTTACATTTCTCACTAAGTAATTGCTTTTAATTGCAGCTAATAAGTTATTTTTCGAAATATAAAAACGGTCTCATTTTAACCTCTTTAACTGCTACTGCACCTTGGAGATTTTGGTTTTTGGGAATTGTAAGACATCATGAAGTAGCCATTTATGCTGTACAGAAACCAAGTGTATCCTGTATTTTTATTTCCATTATATCAATCAAATCTATATGTTCGTTAAAGATTATTTAGGCTATTCTGAAAACTGAAAAAGATCTGTAGACTAGAAACTAGCTTTCGAATAGCTTGGTGAAAAATAAATAAAGTTTGTATTTATTGAATACTTTCTTGTGATAAACAGGGTTTTTAAATTAAGTTCGGTTGATTGCAGTTTTGGAATTGTCACCTGACGAAGAGCCCACAACACTACCCATCATAGAAATGAAGGCGTTATTTTATAGATAAGATTGATAAACAAACACGCTGCTAAGGATAAATACAGAAAATAGGTAACTAGATACAATAGAACTAGAACTAAATATCTAACGCTTCGAATAAAGGAGAATTACGGAGCTCAGTTTAATGGTTTGTGTTTGTATATTTCAAAAGCTTCTAAAAGGTCTAAATTTGTGTTTATTGTTGCAAAAATGTAAGAATTTGATGTTATTTTGAGGCGTTATTAGGTGGTTTTGTTCCAATAGGTGTTTGGCATAATTCGATTTTTCTGGATGTTTAAGTCTATAAGAGCGTAAATGTCCTTTGTATCTTATGTCGAGATTCCTAAGTGCTTGTCCAATGTAAATCGAGTTACAAAAAGAACAATTCAAATAGTAAATGCCGGATTTCATAATATTTTGTGTTCTGTCTGTAGCATTGAATAAAAATGAAAAAGTATTGGTGTTAGTTTTATAGGTTATTTTGTAATTGGTGGTTTTTCGTAGTATATTTTGTAATTTGTTCTGATAAATATTTATGGTTAAATCTTGGTCTTAGAAATATGTGGTAGCATGTTATACAGACCTTTTAATGACATCCTGTATAGTATTGGATATTTGTTAAAACTATAAACTAAACACGACAGTAAAGTACATACATCTTCATAATGTGATGAAAGTTGAAGAAGAAAGATGAAAACAGAAAAGAAAGCCATAAGCTGCTTTATTCATCTATTTGGAATGATTCAGCGGTTTATAACCAAGTTTGGTCTTTTCTCTGGTTTTCCTTTGTTACAACTGGTGCCGAATACATCTTATTGAGAATTGTGCAGTGTGGGTGGTCAAATTGATCCCAGAAACCAAGTATCCAAATCCCGATTACCTGTAGAATACTTCCTAAGTATCGTTCGGTTTATTAAACTTGAAACCATGATACTTCCATCCTTTCTTGCCATTATCATTTATCTATTAGAACGCGAAATTCTATACTGTTAATCTGAACCACCACACCACAGAAAGTTCTATTCTACAACTTCCATCCTTAATAGCGGCATGGGCGATTGAAGTTCCTGTCTGGTGTCATTTGGTCCCAGTCATAAAGTTCTGGTAACCAAGAAAATCGACTACAAAATGGTGAAAATTAAAATTATATTTCTGTATCAAATTGAATAGAGGGAGGGAGGGTACATAACAAAATAATTTCTTAACTTACCAAACTAAATATACAATATGTTATAACCACAATCAATACAGTAAGTATATCCTACACAATGCCCCTTATGCATTATAGTAAACCAGATTTTTATAGTTACTTTTCTAGTTAATTCATTGAAGACGTGAATTTGCTGAATTTCGTTTGGAGATTCACAAGGATCTCGCCCTTCCTTCCTCTAACGCGTATATAACTTGGATTATATGTGTACATGTATACAGGGTGATTCAGAAATAAAGGTAATCCTTTAAATGGTTGGTAGAGGGGAGGCAGTAGAGTAATTTACCTTGAGAAGTATAGGTCAAAAACGAAGTTTTCTAGAAAATTAATTTTAAAGTTTTATTAAATTTTTGGATCCGGTCCTGACCAAGGTTCATTTTGGATCCAAAATTCATTAAACTTTATAATTCATTTTCTGGAAAACTATTCGTTTTTGACCTACACTTGTCAAGGTAAATCAAGGTAGCTCTACTGCCTCCCCTCTACTTACCATTTAAAGGATTATCTTTATTTCTGAATCACCCTGTATATAGTGTTGTTGAATATCCATAAAATAATTATAAAACTCTTGTTATCAAATAGGCATTTTCTGAGTCGACTGGAAATTCGGACTGATCTCTTCTAAATGCGTTTTTTATAGATATCTTTCGAGTGGACTACTGAAATGTGATGCTGAAGTTTTGTAACACGTGCGCTTTACCATGTTATTATTGCCATTTCTAATAACTACAACTTTGGTATTAAAGTGGACAAATTTAATTGGTAATTTATAATTTTTATCAACGAGATTTCTGTCTGACATTTTATTTTCAAAGTCTCATTAAAGCTATTAATTCTTTTGACTGATTTATATAAGTTAGATTCATGATGTATTCGAATAAAAAGATAATAAGGTTGATGGGGTGCAGACAAGGATGTTACAGACATAAAATAAATTGTTATTGATTTCAACAGTAAAACACAGTTGGTAATAGTAACCATCTGCCATTAAAATTGATTACACTAAATTAGTTTACAAAAGCATAACCACACTATAAGTTCAATCTATTTTATAGACTGGATTATTTTTCTGCACATTTGATTTAAAATACCTTTAATGCCCAACTTTACCTTTATCTTTTATTATCGCAAAAGAAAACAATAGTACAATTATCACCGCGTTGCTGTTCATCAAATTATGCAACGATTAGTATGCGCATTGTCTACAAACGCTAATTAATATGAAAATTTCCAGTTTTATGTTAAATGCTAATGCGTTGTTGATTTTATGCTGAGATGATGTTTAAATGTAAAAGTTGTGTTCCGTTCTCCAGAGTTTTAAAAAATCTATTTTCATAAGAAGTTTTTACGATGCAAACTTTTACATCAATTTTCAATAAAACAAACATTTTGCAAGCAGAAGAGCTCTGGAAAAGCTAATAATAGCGGTGATGGCCGGTTGACTTATTTTAGTAGTTGGTAAAAGTAGTAAAAGCAAAACAAATTGAAATTTATTTAATGTTGCTAAATTTGTCAGTTACAGCAACTGAACACATGTTGCAAGAAGCAGTTTTTACGATGCAATTATATTATTTACTCATCAATATACTACGGATTTATACGCATGAAGATGGAAAAATAGCATGCTTAATTTTATTCATTAATTGGTTTTTGACCAAATTACATTTAGTTGCAATGGAGAAACTAATTTCTATGAGGAAACTAATTGCCAAGTTCATGTCCATATATGCAATCATCCAAAAAATAGTAAACTACTCGTCCTACTAAAACAATATAGCCCATGTTCGCTAGTTCCTCAAAGCGGATACGTTTATTTTGTATGTGTTGCTGTAAGTAAGGGCAACCCATCTTACGTACCAACGGCCCGACTAAGTTAGTATCGTTAAGGTTAAATCGTTATCTGTCACCTCTATTAATCATTAATGAAGTAATCTTAAAAACCCCTTAAAATATGTTTTTATTTATAATTTATTACTAAGGATGAATCTTCCATTTAACTGTAATAATTAATAATGACCTAATTTTTACGAGTACCATACAGAACGGAGTGTTAATCGGCACAGAAATCATAAGTCGACTCAGACACCGGCTTTCTCACAAGAAATTGAATTTGTAGGATTACTCTCCGATTTCTCAAAGCTTGGAATGGGATGATGGGAGACTGGCAGGGGTACTCCGCAGAGATGTTGCTTACCAAAGAAAATTCCTCAAATATCCAAGATTTGAATGCAACTGAGTACTGCTCGGCTTTGCTAGTATTGCTAACTGTAAACTAGTAGGAGGAGTGGATCTCCTTTACCAATTAGTTTACCGATCCTACTCAGTCTACCATAAATGAGCAAATACACTATAGTGTTACTTGTTTGCAACACAAATTTTCTACATCTATGTCCACTTGCACTTCAGCCTTTGAATCTTTCGGTGAAATGTTTCGTCAAATAAGGACCTTATTTAGATGGAACTGTAGTCGATTTTTATGTTTGTCCGTGTATTGTGCAATTTTTTGTTTGATATCACTGCAGGATAGTTATCTATATTTAGATGAAATACGAGGGTCATTTTTTAAGTAAGAACCGATTGCGCATCGTGTCTGCGCATTCAGTCAGGTGACGCCAGTTCAAGGTCAGCAACTCTTGGCCGGTCTTCCACTACACCGCCATTAAGTTTCACGTCTCTGCCAGTGCTGGTTGTGTGGTTATACTGCGTAGTTTGTCGCCATGTCTATCAGTAATCCCGCCGATTGTGAAGTGCGTGCCGTTATTCGGTTTTTGAATGCAAAAAACGTTCGTCCTGCTGAAATTCACCGGCAGCTTGTTGAAGTTTATGGTGAAGGTGTAATGAATGATGGTAATGTACGTAAATGGTGTAGGCGTTTCAATGAAGGGAGGACAAATGTTCATGATGAAGAACGATCTGGAAGGCCAACTGTCATGATTGAAGAATTGACACAAAACGTTGATGAGGAAATCCGCCGAAACAGGCGCTTCACAATTGACGAGCTTCATCAGAAATTCCCTCAAGTTTCAAGGTGGGTAATTTATCACATTGTTAGTGACAAACTTCACTACAAAATAATGTGTGCGAGATGGGTGCCAAAAATGTTGACAGAAGAACACAAACAAAAGCGAATAGCACATTCTTTGTCCTTTTTGGAGCGCTACCACAAGGATGGTGACAATTTTTTGAGTCACATTGTGACTGGAGATGAAACGTGGATTGCGTACTACACTCCAGAGACAAAACGTCAATCCAGTGAATGGCATCATTCAAACTCCCCGTCACGCCCACGGAAGTTCAAACAAGAACCTTTAACACGAAAAGTCATGGCCACGGTGTTTTGGGACCGGAAAGGCATTCTTCTGCTAGACTTTTTGCCAAGAGGAATGACAATAAATGCCGAGAGGTATTGTGAAACACTGTTAAAGCTTAGGCGCGCTGTTCAAAATCGCCGGCGGGGACTACTGTCTGGCGGCGTCGTTCTGCTTCACGACAACGCTCGGCCTCACGTTGCAGCAAGAACAAAAACGCAACTGGACAATTTTCACTGGGAAGTACTGGATCATCCGCCTTACAGCCCAGACTTGGCACCATCAGACTTTCATCTCTTTCCAAAAGGAATTTCTCGGTGGGAAGCGTTTGGACAATGATGGTATGCTTAAAGAAACAGTTACAAACTGGTTTAATAGCCAGGCGGCAGAGTTCTTTGATGAAGTGATCCAAAAGCTGGTGCCACGGCTTGACAAATGCTTGAACGTTGATGGCGACTATGTTGAAAAGTGAAAAAAATGTTCATATTTTAGTTTTTGATATAATTTGTGTTATTAAATAAAGTTTCTTTTACTTCATTATAAAACGGTTCTTACTTAAAAAATGACCCTCGTAGATGAAAAACCCTTTCGGAATGTTTGTTAGGGGTAGGCATGAAACCGTCCCTACCAACCAGAACACTTTTTTTCTTAGATCTGCTCTCTTTTTCATGATTTACCTTCCTTTTAAGTTTTTGTCTAGATGCATGCCTAGTATCTAGTATCGGACTGTAATATCTGATTAGACCACTGAGCTATTATCCAGTATAACGTTTGGGGCTGTTGTTTTCTTAATGTAAATGTGACGCAGAGAGATTTTTTCATGTGACTGTAATTTGATGGTGGCTACTTTTGGAGAGCTATAACTTACAAGCACAGCTGTGAAGTCTGCAATGTACCTGCTACTGTGTGATTGGTTGCAGGCATATCTGCCGTGTAGAACAACGAATGTATAAAATAGGGCCTAACTCAATACTTTGTGGGACTCCAGTATGGCACATTTGATGGCAGCTTAATGTAAGTCCTAAATAACTCCTTTATGACAGGCCCTGTCAAAAGTTTGTTTAATATACAAAAACACAGCAGACCAATATTGTTTCTCTTCGAAAGTTTCATTTATAACGTCGGTAACACAATGACACTGCTGCATAGTGAAACTTGTATGCCGGACACCAAACTGGTGTTTTAAAATCTTATTTATTATCTTAACGAATCTTATTGAACTACTATTATTAATAATTTTTCTAGTTATTTGGAGATTATTGGAACGAGGCTAATTGGTCCATATGATGTAGTCTAATTAGGTGGTTTACGCGGTTTTAGAACGAGCAAATTTGAATTTGGACCAGTATTATAAGTAATAATAACCAGTATTATATTATAGTAAGGTAGAGTTGAACATAGCCGTGCTGTCAGATGGGCACGTTAAGCAGTCGGTCTCGACAAACATCTTTTCGTGGTTGTCGTTATACATAACGCCGCCCTATACCACGCACAAGTATGTATTTACTTCGGTGGTTTGACAATATTAATTACAATTAACATTTATACAAAAAATATGATTTGTTAATAGGTGTGAATAGGTGGGTGAATGGTGATAGTTGCTAGGGTGCTTGGAGATATTCACCAATTCTATCATTTATTTCTTTGCTGTGAGGTTTGTAGGTAGATATTAACAAGAAATTGTGCTAATGTTTCGACCTTTTATAACTGTGATCTAGCCTAGCCACCTACTTCGACTTCGCTTCATATGGTGGAATGGCTTATAATGACTGTTCAGATAGATCGGTCTTAGTGAGAAATTTATTAGATATTGTTTGAATTGTTTATTACATGAATTCTTTAATGTTTGCTTTCGTTTACTAGCTAAACAATTATATTTCCATTTATCGACCACATTAAATGTGTATGTTGAGAATGATCTGATGACAGATTATAATTATTAACAATTTAGGCTAAGTATGGGATATTCCAATTGCAATGAAGGAATCAAGTAGGTCTGGAACCTTATTTATGTCTGTTGGTCAGTAGGTGGGTTTCCCAGTGGTTATGAATGTATATTCTTTATTATGGAAAACTTCAAAAAGTTCCTCACCTCTGGTGGTAGTTAGCCTCGGTCCCCAGTGGTGTGATTTGAATTGAAGTCATCTCCAAGTATTCATCATGGACCTATGGTTTCAAAAAAACATCTTAACTTTTCTTGAGAAATTCTGTACCTTGGTGGACGGCTGGCAGCTCTAAGGGGCTAGATAGATTGTTCACCTGTCTAGCGGTAGCTTGTAGGTAGTCTTCTTCAATGGAGTTAGAGTAGTGATTAATTATAGTTTTTCGTAAAATGATTGCAGTTCCGGCATGCGCTGTTCCGTCTTGAGTATTTGGTGTGGTAAGTCTTCATATTTTGGGATTTGCTAGAATTTCATAAGTTGCTGAAACATGTTTTTAAACCCTTCTAGAAATTTAGTGGTTAGGTTTTGATAATATTAGTACAGTATTCTTCTTTTTTGTAGCTCCTGATAAACTCTACAGTCTTTATGGGTCTTAACTGCCAGGGTGGTTTCCTTCACACAGGATCTTTCGTTTTTGCACAAGATCTTGAACTGTTGTTCTTACGACATGGTCTAAAACAGTATGCTTTGGTGTTTCATTATTCCTACATAACATGTTTTACTACTTGGAAGGTCTGGTGGGTGGTGATGTGCATATATGGAATCTATTGGTATCTGAACATATTTAGTGAGCTTGCAAACTTCGATATGTTTTTTAATGGGAAAAAGTTTAATTGGGAGGAATGAACTTTGGAAATGATGGTAATTTAATTTGATGAAGCACTAATTATTGCATCTTGAACGCATTTAGTGTAGAGACTAATGCTGTGTTAGCTTTCTCTAGCTGACTTTTCAGGCAAGGGTTTGTTAATGCTCCCTTGCTGACGAACTCTAGTGGCCAATTCATCCAAAGATATTGTAAATTAATGTGCCATTTCTCAATTAATGTAATATTAACAGTAGTTTTTATCGTGCTCATTGATAGGTGGAATTACGGATTGCTCTTTGTTTAGACAACAGAAGTGAAACTTTATAGCCTTAGATAAATATTAGTTGAAAGCAAACAGAATACAACCCTACATATTTTAATTGTAGCGCACTTATTTATTATACTGTAAGTAGCTAATCTACCGCCAAAGGTAGTAAATTGTGCATTTAGCACTTATTGTTAATTTATTACTAATTATTTCATGAGACAAACGAGGAACAAAACTGCACGTAATCTCGCTGAAAATAGTTCTAGTTTAAATAAGAAAGAATTATCTAATTCAAGAATTGCCAAAGAAAAAGGAATCTATCGCTACATTAATTACATCATTGAGACATTTGAAACAGTATAACACAAGTAAACGAAAGATCAAAGGTGCTTCTATAGACGGAAATCCATCGGTTGAAACAATAAGCCCATAAAGAAAGTACAATCGGTCACATTCTCCTACACACCATCTATTATAAATCGTTCAAAAGTATCACTTTCTTCTTTTCATTATTTTAAAATCTCGATCCCAATCTTATTATTAACAACTTTACTCTGTTTCATCACTTTAAAGCATGTGCTTATTGTTTTTTATTTACGAAAATCTTCTTCATTTACAATTTGATACGCTTGAGGATTCTTGATTTCGTTTAGAAAGGTTTCACGTTTGTGTGTACTATTATATAGAAGCAATCAATCTATCATCTTTATTGCTTGCTGACCGATCGAAGAATAATATTTTAATAGGTAAATCACGTAGTTAAAAAATAATCATGGTATTGTAATGCCAGCTCTCACCCAGCAACTAATAACGAATGGTAACATCTGTTTTGCAATGAAAATTGCAATTTTAATACTACAACTAACATTGAAGAAGAATGTAGAACATCCCATCTACAACTAATAGAAAGGAAGATGCTTACTATGTATCGAGGAGTTGTTCTAAAAGATACCTTCACTTGGCATTTTGCTTGGCTTGTGATTAATAAATGTGAATCGACTGGAAACTAAATTTAAAAATTGAGAGCATCGTGTAAATCATCTGTTGGTGCTGGTCTCCTTTATAATAATATAATGGTACACGTCTGCGTTAAAATTATGCAATGATTTGGCTTCAGGCTCACTTCCTTATTATTCATCCTTTTTTTCTTGAATGCTTGAATTCGCCATAAAAACGTACAATTATATTATTATGTCACTTTTTCTCAAGACCTTGCCTGTAGGCGATGATGACTGAAACTGATAGTAGCTTTTAATTGTGTTCTAAATAGCATTATTATTATTATTATAGAAAATTTTTATTGGATTGCCGACTTATCTTTTCATCGCTTTCACATAGAGGAATTTCAAATAAGGAAGTACCTTACCGGTTTCTTTTTTATTTTTGAACAATATTGACATTTTAGTTTCAATAAAACAAGCAGCAAGCTTCTATATAGATTAAATTTAATAACCTGCATTCATTATCTTCACCATCATCTTCACAACAGTCAGCGCGAACATTTGAGATTAGTTTTTGTTTGTTTTTTTTCTGGCAAGAAGGGTTTGTAAATTGAAAGGTTTCAATGATCAGGTTTCTGAGACAACGGCGACAGGTATGTACCTATACTATTACTTATTGTATATCATAGATATTCCTTGTTTCTCCCACATTAAAAGGAGTTTCTTGTTTTATGTATTTGACATTTTATTGTGCTTGTGACGTTGACATTTTGCATTAAAGAAACATTTGATTTGAATTGCACGCTTCGTGATTTTATTATTATAACCTTAGTAACTATTTGAAAGTTTCTTTTTTTTACCAATAAAAGTGATGAATGTGTATGCAAAAATGAAATTGCATATTTATTTTATTGTTTATTGGATTTAATTTTATAGCAATCTTTCCATTTCTTAATATCCTGACATTACCTTATATATGGCGCTTGCAGGTTATTGTATCTGACAACTTGCAATAATCCTCAAGTATCTTCAATTAATTTCCACACATCTTCAAGAAATCATTAATTGAAAAATTCAATTACACTAACATGAAGAAAATACGACGACCTAGATTCTTCAGATCATTTAAAATAGCCTAACCAGAGACGTTAAATAGAAAATTTTCTCCATTTGCTTATCTTCATTAGATTTATTCAAATCCGATCCGGAACCTAACCTGAATTTTACTAACCTGGAACCTACCCGACTAAGTTGTAGTTTAGGTTGTAGGTTAGATTATACGTCAAGTTATAGGTTAGGTTATAGGTTAGGTTGTAGGTTAGGGTAGGTCGCATGCGCATCAAAAAATGCATTTTCAGATAGGGTTGGGGAATTAACATGTCTATGGCTTCCCCCTCCAAAAAAGTCTCCCCGCCAAAATTTCATTTCGGGCACTATTTTTCAGCTCGCTGAGACGCATTGAATAATATATAGCATGTGCGGCTGTAGGAGACGGACCTAGTCTAAAGTTTTACCCCTTTGGTTGCACATTTAGCCGTTTTCCGATTGATATCTGTGCACATATATTTTTGGCGTTTGTAATTTTGGCTTTGAGGAGGTCCCACGGCTTTATGGTATTTGACATACGTCGATTATAAAAAAAGATTTTGTTACTTTACTTTTTTAACTATCCTCTAAGAGGCCATCTGATAGAATGAAATCTCTAGCTTGGGGACCTAATATAATATATAGCCCCCTTAACCCACCCCTTAATTAAGTTCTAGTCTTTGATATAACTACATGGTACAACAATATAGATTTTTTTTGGGCCAGATCAGTTATAATTCGAATTTGTTTTCAAAGTAGTGGTTAAACACGTTTTGGCGCAATTTTCGTACTTCGGCAGCAAAAACTGGCATTACCACATCGTATTACCTGGTTACATAACTTGTTATCCAGTTATTAAGTATAGCCGAGTTTTATTGGTTACCAAATAACAAGATGTATTACCGGAGGTTTTCCAGAACCAGCAACACCGCAGCTTTTTTTTTAGTCATAGTTGCCCCATCAGTCATTTATATCTAGAAGTAACATATTGCACCCATTAAGGGTACGATATAGTTATATTAACGTGGCCCACGCACCTTTCGGCCTATGACCACGAAGTCACGAATTGAGATACGATCAATTAGCGTGCTATTTATAATGCAAACGGTGGGAGCAAGCACATTACTAGCTCTCCACGCTATAACCATGCCACTCGTCGGGTTCCTAATCCAGCCTTTTCCCACAACGTAGTGGGATTTTCTTATCTACCGTTGGGTCGAGTCGAGCCACACTACTTATACAATAGACAATAGTAGCAAAACCGTATACAAATAATAGTCAAATGTACGTACCAAGCGCCAAAACAAAATACTGTAGATCCAGGAAGCAGAAAAAGCTAAAATGGCACTATATCGCCAAAACTCTCAACCCTGTTCATGTGTTGTATGCATGCTATTATTCTATTGGTGTTTGACATTCGTTAAGTAGAAATTACTTTCCTAAAAACCCTGTTTGAGTTAGACTCATGAGGTAGATATGCGTTGGCTGCATGACACATGAATGACATTCGAAACAACAGTATTTGACTTGATTCAAGCAAACCAATAGTAGGTTCTTGATCTTCATACTCAAAAGCTCTAGAAAAACTGTATGAAAATCATTAGATTTTTGTTGTGTTGTGCCGTGTTATTATTGTTTCAGGATTCAAGTTTCAAACTTCCAATGGTTTTCTCTTTACATGCTGGTTTAGGAAATATCTTGAATTTACTGTCAGTGGAACTTACAAAAAGTTTATTTATAATTATAACAAACAACTCATCTATATATATATAAATGGGAAAGATTGTCTGTCTGTCTGTCTGTATATATGTATGTATGTATGCGATTTTCTCCGCAACCACTGGACCGATTTAGATGAAATTGGTATCATTGGAAAGGTCTTGGCCCAGAATAGAAAATAAATATTCGTGGTCCGAAATAACAGCGAAAAACCCATATATGGAAGTTAAAAATGGGTACTGAGATTGATGTGACAAGAAAATATATATAGATATGTTGTCAATTGTCAAATTTGGTAATTTTTGAAATTTTTGAAAAGCGCAGCAAAGCGCGCCGGGTATTTGCTAGTCAATTCATAATATATTGTACAAGATGTGTCCTACAGTTCACAAGTTGACGAGCTGGGTTCTTTGTTGACCCACAAGCTATATATGTGTCTGTGTTTATAATATTAAAATCTAGAATAGTATTTTAAATTTACAGATAACTTTCGGATCGCAGGCTAACTTTCGGATAATCGGATATTTTTAGACAGTCTGATATTCGCATGTATGCTAATATGCATAATCCGACCCAATCTGTATTCCATTACCCAATTTTTCTTTGAATTCTTTGAATAATTCTTGTTTTTTACAGTATCTGACGCTACAGTTCTACACTTTTTTAAAATCTTGTATATCTTTAACAGATTTTCTACTTTTTCGTAAAGTTCTTTGAATAACTGCCCAATATTACTCTACTGGTCGTTGCTCTGGGCAATTAGGAGGATTACATTCAAGTCTAACAATATTGGTGTTGTTCGTACAGTACAATTATTTCACCTGCGTATGTATATTTTGGTCTTATCTAGCCACGGCCTATTATGAACCCGTGGTTAAATAAGTCCAAAATATTGTATAAACTTCGTGTTTCGTAACATTACTGACAAGTGTACAGGTGACACAATCAATTGATAGACAACTCCGGTGTTACATATTATGACCTGATAACTCAAGTTCGAATTTGTTACAATTTTATCGTGAACACACTTTGTATAGGGTCAATAGAAATTTTGCTTCGTGCAAAATAAATTGTACTGTTTGCTACTAGGGTGCAAAGGCCGATTTCAACATTTCCTAGTCTAAAAATGCTTTACCAGTGCCTGCTTTTTTCGTCTGAATCAAATATGCCTTAATGGTATTCGTTTTTCTTGTTAAAGTCGAACATTTACCTCAGTTCTCTCCTCGCATGAAAAATTTAATTTAGTTAAGAAATATTCTACGTCGTGGATCTTAGAAACCTTAGTTCGTGAATGTATGATTTCTGTAAAACTTATACGTTGAAAAAGGAAAAAAGTTTATAGAACATTTTATTCAAAATATATTCGAGACGAAAATATATCGATGCACCATGCAGCATAGGGAAGAAGGTATTTCACATAACCGCAAGCCAGGATCTAGTTGAGAAGTAGTTAAGATGACCAAAACCAGCATTCGTCATTTGTTATAGAGAACAACAAACCCGGAATTTCAACCAGAATGTTAGCCACGAAACCTAATTGCAGACTTGCTGATTACATCGTTTCACAGAAGGAATATACTCGCGAAATAAGGTCTAAGCAAACCAACTCTTGAATATGAGGATATAATTGATACAACTGTTCACCTTAAAATACAAAGAAAATAATTCGGTTACTTACTCCATACTCCAATTAAATGAAAGAAAGTGAAATCTCAAATTTTAGGCATATTACCCACTTTTTTTCTTGGGCACATACAAAAGCTACCAAAAGTTCCAGCACTGATCTTGCATTTCTTCCAGCAGATCAGATAGTCAGAGAGTTTTTTGGAATCGAAATGTCTTCTTTTTTTCAAAGGTTATTTATTGAGTGTTGTGTGAGGATTTATATCAAGACACCATCAATCAACTTTTGAAAAGAGAATTTGAAAAGTGTAGGATGTTAAAATCGTGACTATTTGCAGTTGCACACTTTCTAATGTCAAAAACTTAAAAAAATCCAGAATTGTATAGAAAGTTGAGGTTCAAACAATTTGGGGAACCAAACCTTCGAAAATTACAGTTCTAATTATTATTAGAACTGTATTATCCTTCCAAAAATAAGTTTAAAAATTAAAATTTAAAATATCAAATATTTGTAGTTCCAAAGCAATATAATTCGAGAATTTCAGAGTTTTGGTGTTTAAATTCTGAAATTAAATTTTAATTTGAATTGGTGTTAAATTTAAGTTTTTAAAAGTACCACTCTCCAAGCTTTCATTGTTTAAGACGTCGAAGGTTCTCAATTTTAAATATTCAGAATATCTTGTATACTTTTTAGAATTTTCAGTGAGACAATACATTGAAGTTTCAAGGATACATTACAGTTTCGAAGCTGTTATTTGCTTATTAGTGTAACTTAGAATTTTCAGAATTTCACTTCGCGAATTCGCGACTACCCACTTCTTGATTCTGATGGTATTCACATCAGGCCTACGAGATTTGAGGGTTATTAATCGGGTTTTACCTTGAAGTTGTTTTAATAGGGTGTAATTTAAAACTTGTAATTTAAGGGAAACCCACACGGTGGTATTTATAAACATCACAGACTTGAGTTTCGGTTTACTTAAATATAAGTGTAACAGGATTTAATTGTAAAATAACTGCTACTAAAGCTTTTTAGATTCAAGCCGGTTAATAAAACTAGTTTTAAGTAAAACCTCTTTCAATTTGGACTATGATCACTATGCTATATTAGCGTTAGAAATAGATAATATGTGTGTGTGTGTGTGTGTTTTTTTTTCTAAGAAGTTCGAAATATTCAGATTTTGGGTACTAAAAGAGTTTCTTAGAGAAGTTTTAGGTTACAGCTTTATCTTTTTTAATTTAAAAAGACTATACTTTAAAAGTTTTAGAAAATTCAGAGCCAGAGTTAGAGTATTTGAAACCTTAAATTTGGAATACTCAAATTTCAAATCTCCAGTCTTATTCTTATGTCTAGTTGTTATTCTGAAGGTTGTGAACGTCTAGGTTTCAGAAATATTAAGTTTTAAAGATGAAAGAAATTCATGCTTTAAAAGGTGTACCTTTAAACATTTAGTATTGTGTATTTAAAATCCCTTAAATTCCAAATTTTGATGTCACTTTTAATGTTTGAATCCTTGACTTAATCTCGAGCAGATGACTGTTGTCATCTTGAAGATAGTCTTTTATTTCAAGAATTATGTTGACATAATGCACTGATGTTTCTTTCCAGTAAAGGTCATATTGGCACCTATCTCATTCTAAAACGATAAAGAGAATTGACCAAACTCGCTCAAAACTATTTTTTTCTATTTTGCGTCTATAATAAAGCTGTTAAAGCACCCAAAACAGTGCGTTAATAGCTCATTTGAGTGGTTTAATAGCCCAACGTTTTCAAAGTTGGTAGCATTGAAAAAATTGAAAATTGGCACATACTTCACTCAATTTTCTGTGTCAATCAATGTATTTTCAAATGTCATTTGCGATGCGATTTTTTTTTATTTAAAACGTGAATAAAAGACGAAAAATAGAAAAAATAGCATAAAAAACTCATTTCATAAGTCATTATTGCACTTGTCCTTTAGAAAACTCGCCGCAAGCGGCTCGTTTTCTGAATTTGGACTCGTGCAATAAATCTAACCTTATGAAACTCGTTCTTTAATATACTATTTACGTATTCGATCAGAATGTGGATGGTTTCTCGCAACTTCACTCATAACTCACGCTGTTGGTTATACTCTTGTCGTATCTTATTCTAAAACAAGTTAATATATCCTATTATCGCACGCATAGGATAACCCCAGGCTATGTCAGGTAAAAGGATGACATCATATGACATCTGATGTTTCCAGTGAAATAGTGATTCCTGTTGAATCTGAAACAGCAGGAATATAACGAGCTTTTAAGTGACAGTTATTGAATGGTAATGAAATCATTTGAAATAATAACCTGGAACCAATGAATTATTTGAAAACAATTAGTTACAAGCTTGCTGCGCAAATAAATGCTTCTATAGGGTGAGTTACATAAATGTGGTTTAACTTTAAACTTGGTTTAGCTGTTTCCTTAATGTTCATTTCTTCAATAGTCTCAGCTAGTACACCCTGTATATGTCATACATTCATCAGTAATCTGTCGACCCTTTCACATAGAAAAATAATAAAATTTAATCCTCATTAAATATGCTGCCGCAGGACTCGTTTAGCAAAAACGCAATTAATGCGGCCTGGCTAAAGAGATAAACTTTAAAAACCGAAATATAAAAAAGTAATTTTATTAGAAACGCGAATAAACTGTATGTACAATCTCCATGGACGTTTCGCAGTGCGACATGGTAATAATTATTATTTACCCTATATCGCGTATGTATATTCATTTCATGACAGCTGTAAAAAGAAGGATTATACATTTTTGTGATTATGATGGATGTTAATTATCATGAAGGGTGTAATGACACGTGGATGGTTTTTAGCTTTTATAAAAACATATACCTAACTAATATACTGTAATTGAATCTTCACACTTAAAAGTTGTTAGCTTCGATGATGATTTTTCTTTTATCGTGTTTCTGACGGAGAAAATTGGATCACTTAGATGAAAATATTTTGGTTCTTTTTTAATATATGTACTTAATAAATCTTAGTATTTTTTAACTACAGTCTAATATAAA
The DNA here is from genome assembly GCA_929113105.1 of Agrypnus murinus. Classification (NCBI taxonomy): domain Eukaryota; kingdom Metazoa; phylum Arthropoda; class Insecta; order Coleoptera; family Elateridae; genus Agrypnus; species Agrypnus murinus. The sequence goes on along the minus strand of OV816025.1, from coordinate 128,038,193 downwards.
AACTTCTCACTTCCGTAACTATCACCTCCGTGCGAATAAAAGTAACCAACCTTAAAAGAATTACTAGAATATAAGTACTGGAGTTTATTTACTTGATTGCTTATATCTGGTCTAGATCTAATATCTTGATATTTTTAGGGCTTTGAGATTTTACTTTGCATTAAAGTACTCGAATGCAGAAAATAATTTATATCTAAAGATTGTACAATAACTTAAAAATAGCAACAATTATTGTATTGTAAAATTTAATATAAAGAATTGATTTAAAGTTTAATCTAATAAACATGACATTAATCTCAACAATCTGAATCGGTTTTATTAAAGTAAATTGGCCCAGCGAAAGTTTAATTTATACAAATTAATAGAAGTATTTGGTTAACTAATAGCCTTACTGGATGATTATGACAGTTAACCTATAACTATAATAAATCAAAAGGTTAAAAACTCATCAGCTACAAAAGTCATCAAAAGGAGTTTCCAGTTAATTAACACAAATTTCTTCTGTACATCATTAAATAAAATAACCACTAAATGTGATTATTACCAACGTGAAACATCATTTTCCAAATTATAGTTTCAAAAATGTTCGATTGACGTTGTTGCTATTGTTACTCTACTAGGAAAATTCATTCATTCTTTTCAATATAATGAATTTCCCTGCAAACATTATTTGTGTTTAATTTTATCGGTTTTCCGTGTTGAACTAACATTAATTAACTAACATAACATACAATAATTACCATTTATTGTATTTTTCTTAATTACAATAGTCTACTTGCAACATGGGATACTCCTAACACTGCAAGAATTCTTTTTCTTTTTGTCGTATTTTTCTTCAGTCTATATTGCTATTTAGAGAAAATATTCACAAAACAGAATTTGTACAAAACAGTGAGCGAACATGCATTTTCGGCATCACCAAGCCCAATATATGAAATACAACTCCGGAAATAATAAACATTATGCATATACTGTCGATCAAAATATACACAGGCGACCGTAAAGACAATAAAATATATACAATCTATATAATAACAAAATATATTATATATAAAATTTAGTATTTTTTATCTAAGCAATTTTTAATTATAATATGATAACATTTATTTATTTTTCAAATTATCTTTATGAATTCTATTCCAATTCTAATCGTAGATGATCTGAAAACGCGGGCCGCACTTGGCCCGCGGACCGCACTTTGGGAACCCCTGCACTAGACGATCACGACCTCAGTTACTCTACCCGCGTAAATTTCAAATATTTAACAAAACCGAAGTTAGCACAGCACTACCAACATTGTGTTCTAATAATTAATACTCTCTCAAATAAATAAATCAGTTTATCCCCAGGGAAAAATAACCAACTGTTTCGAAGCAGAAGATTATCCAGACATTTTTAGTCACAAAGTAAAAAATTTAGTTAGGTTAGAATAATTAACCAACAAATCAATAAGTACTGACAGTAAAAACACATCATAAGATATATAAAACCAGTAGTCATATCTAAGCACGAACAACATGTCCAGTTAGAAATAATTAGCTGTAATGACTGCAAACGTTGATTAATCATTATTTTCTAGTTATATTTACACTTCAAAAGGACACATTTGCAAATTATTATGGATTATCAAATGAATCTTTTTAAATTGAGCTACCAGATATTTTAGCTTAACTATAGATTCAAACGAGAAATTTTAGTTTTAGATTAATTAAATAACATAAAATTCACAGCATAAACTAGAATTAATATAAATAAAACAAATAAAATGAACTTACATGAAGGAAATTATTGTACAAGCAAAAGTTAAAAATGGCTACCTACTTTTTATTTACATTTTTCCATTATCCCATTTACAACAAAATAGCAGCGTTCCCTAACTACAAAAAAATCAAACTATCAACCTTAACAAAACTGTAATAAACATCCCTAAACATTTTATGTTTAACCAAATAGTTCATAATTTTTGCCTGAATCTGTAGGTAATAACACAACTCTGATGACAATTGATTCTCCTTTTTTGATACCATTTAAACTTTAAAGTAAGAATTATTAGACAGACCAGAAATGGAGATCTTGTGGCCAAGACAGATCTTTCTTTTATTTTTTTTTGCTATAGTCACTCCTGTACTTTGGAATCGATGTACTATTTCATGTACTACCGTTTAATGTTTTCAGAATCTTCCTCACTTATTCTCATTTTTTCTTACTTTCTAGTAGTGACACCCTGGTTAATTTGCACATTCAATATTTGTCTCATCAATTTTTGCAAACCATGTTTGGTAACTGGTAAGGAATTCGTTTTTGCAAATTTTAACATCATTTCTCTAGAAATCTCTAAAATTGTGAAACAGAAAGCTGTCTAATTAAATCGGATTAAATAAATGCCTGGTTCATATTAATTATTTATACTCATTTTTGAATATTTTCTTATAGTGGGAATATGAGACATGTTTTGAGAGTAATTCTTGTGTTTTTAACAACGTGTGAACCAGGCTTTTAATTATATATTCATAGGTAACTACATCAAAAAATCTTAACATCAAGGATTAGAGACCCTTCAATTAGAGTCTGACCAATGCGTTGTCACAGTGTCCGCCATTTTATATCACAATATTTTTGATATAATATTTTGATTTTAACGTTCTAATTTTAATGCTAAATAATGTTTTATATACATAACCCACTATTTCATGTTTTTTAGTTGAGTCAAATACCGTTCACATGCGTGCAATATTTGACCGTGTAACCATTTCTGTATTTTTCAAATTTGGCGCCATGTGTTGTGATATAAAATGGCTGCCTTGGCCAGACTCTAATTGAAGGGTCTCTATCAAGGATAAAGAATAAGCTACATCTATACTAGAGAATACCAACTGTCCTAGATTTATTTGAGATCAGCTGTACAGCTGACAGATATTAGGTTAGGTCGGTTAGATTAAGTTACGTTAGGTTAGGTTGGTTAGACTAAGTTATTTTAGTTTTAAGATTATATTAAGGATCATTTTGAAATTGCACAATTGACCTATACTTTGTAGTAACCTCATAACAGGTCTACAGTTGTTTGCTCTATTACGAAAGCGTGTTGTATAGCAACCGAGAGTGCCAATTTGACAGTTAATAAACAAACAGGGTGTCGCCCGAGTCAAATTATTTTTGTCAAATTAACACGATATTGTTGTTATGCAGGTTGCATGAGTAAATATAACCTAAAAATTTCAGATCTCTTATGGGATTTATTAGGATTATTATATGCACACAGACACACAAAAATTATTTTAAATGTTTATTTGTTGGCTGAAGAATTGGCGAAATTATTTCATGTAGGGTAGGTCAATCTGGTTTCCCGATTGATCAATATATCTGTAGATAGAATAATCCTCTTTATCTTAGTCAGATTATTAATCAGTGGGGGAGTGAGATCAGTAGGCGTAGAACAGTATAATAGCAGTCACCTCTATAAAAAAATAAAACATAACACTGTTCATACCTTTGTCTAAACATGAGTATATTCAACACATATCAAAGAAATTGAATGAATGATTCCTTATCAGGTGTACCAAAGTAGAAAACAAAGGCAAGGAAAAAAACAGTGTCAGATATCTGAACCCATAAAGCGGTGCAATATTTATTTGTTATTTTTGTTGTTGTTTGATCATCTTTGAACAATACCCATTTCTCCAACCGGTATTCAATTGTACTTTATTTTTAACCATACTTTTACTGTAACTACAACATTGCTTTACAATAGCTGATTGAATTATCTCTTTCATTAGACCTCGTTCAAGGTATTGTATAGGTTTAGGAATAACCTACAAAACGAGTGTAAAATATTAATTCCTTATGTTGTGGCCTGATCTTTTTTAACCAATGACAACTTTTCTGAACTATACTCAACAGAACTGTATTTGTTTTGGTTTATGTAATATTAACTCCGTGTGTCTATCCTAGATTACCTACCAAAATCTGAAACTGTGAAATTCAAGATTTAACAGCGGAATCTATGACATCCTACATCTGTGAAAGTTTAAATATCTGAAATACCACATTCTGCAGTGTATAAAAACTTCAGAAATCTACTGTTATATATCTCTTATACTAGTAAACTACAGAATGCTCCAATACTTCCTAGTATAAAGCCTTTGTTATAATCTCAGGAATTTGAGATTTGAAATCTTTATGACATTGGAATCTTTAAAAGTCAAATTCTATAAACTGTAGAATGATAGATTAATTAGTGCTGCGATTTTCAACATCTAAAAGTCATCTGAAACTTGGACAGCCTGAACCTTAATATTTGAAACTCTAGATTTTTATCTTGTGACTGACGAAAATATCTAAATTTTAAGCTAAACTATGATCCTACCAAATTTTAAAGTATACGATAAGATTCTGAAACTTGGAAAATATGAACTTAATAGTTCTAGGACCGATGAGCTATTAGGAGGCCTCAACCACTAACTTCAAAATCTTTAATCTTTAGACTTTGAACCTTAGATTTTAGTATTATGTAGAAATTTCTACATGTTAATAGAAATTCTGAATCGTAGAATCACAACTTTGAAATGTTGAATTCCTGAAACTTCAACCGGAGTATTTAAAACTGAAAAAAAGATAGTCAAAATAGCGAAATTTCAGATTTGGTCCATACTTTACCAGTAAGTAGATCATAGGCACAATAGCTCACGTGTAAAAAGGCGTAGGGTTCTGGCCCATAGGACCCGAGTTAGGGGAATTTCTTATACCTGTATGTGAACTGAGAGTCTAAGATTTAATTTTTCTCATCTGCACTCTCATAGAATTTATTGATATTGTATATCTGAAGTTCGCTTGTCTTGATTCATCTGCTAAATCTGGGATACTTTAGTCACGGTGCCAAAATACAAAATTCCATTTTTTTTAACTGTATGTAGTTAGGGTAAATTCATTTATATTGAGTATGTAGAGGTTACTGGTTGGTACAAGTCCCACCATGCACAATCCTTTAATTTCTGACCTGAAACACAGAGTTTTTTTAGTCTCTATTGAAAGACGTTCACTGATATTGAATATCCGACATTTACTTATCAAGTCTGTGAGCCGAGTTTCTAAGTACCGCTCCAAGTTTGTAAGATTGTGCAATAACTACAATGTTTAGCTCTCTGAAATATTCTGATACTCATCTATTGCCAAATTCGCCCTCTAAAAAACGCAAAAAACAGGTACTGGTTAAATAAATATGAAAAACGTGATACTCAAGGTATATAAACTGGAATTGCAAGCATATCCAAATGGTATTTTTTTGAACGAGAAATCAGGCTGGTGGAACATCTTTCGTACATCATAGCACCGATTACTTTGATCATATGGCCAACCCGACCCTACTAAGATTTAGTCGAATCTGGGAGAATTCTAACTCCAGTAGCGATTTGATCATGCTAAAAATCGCATTGACATGGAACCTATGGTTATACTTCCCTATCCGAGAAACATTTTTTTCTGCTATGAAAACTTATCAACTCGGCTGGGAATCGAGCCCGCCACCCTTGAACTATGAAGCAAACATTAATCACTAATCTACCGACGATGGCTATATTATTAAAAAATAATGTGCTATCGTTACATAAAAAAGATAAGTCACGCAAAGAGCCAATTAACCACGTGGATGATTTTGACCGAAATGCTTTAAGAAGGAAGTACAGGAATTTTTCTTTTGTATCTAACTGCCAACCATTGACAAGAAGCTATATGTCGTTAATCTGATCTAGACCTGAGATATAGACTTGCCAAATTTCAAACTAACACTATCGTCGAGACAGTTCGGTATGCGGTAAATAAGAAAATATTACATGACGTAAAAATACTTAAGAAGTATAAAGCTGGCAGGAAGATCGCAACATTCGTTCTTGTGTTAAATATGGGCAATGCTGAAATAAACCTTTTGTCAGGATTGCAGGAATGTCAACTGGAGCAAAGACATTGTTTGGAAATGAACGTTAGAAGTTTTGAAAAATATTTGCTGGTATCTACCTATACTTCGAAGATAATTTCTTAATTGCCTTGGTATTCTCAGATGTAGGTCAAAACTCCAACAAAACATGGGCAAAACAAAAAATTAAGGTTTTGTTAGAATAAAAAGCATGAAGAGGTTGATAAAGACTGAGCTCTTAGAAATAGTAACCAGTCACAAATCACTGTGCAACATGCAATGTTGTTCATCAAATGGCAAAAAAGAAAGTCCTTACACATATGGTTTCCACCATATCAACGTAAGCTCAATCTCATTGAATTAATATGAGCCCAGATAAAGGAATAGAAGAATACCTTAGCTAGGATAGAATAGAAAAGGAACTGAATTGTGTACAACAGCTTAATTGTTAAATTATAATAGCCCAGTCGGAAGACTGAACTGCAACAACAATTATATTATTGGAATATGTTAATGGGACGATCCTGGGAATAAAATCAATATTGCGGGGCGGGGGCGGGTATGCTTCAGCCGCCTTCTTAATAAACGCGTTTTTGCAGATACCTGGAGAACGGCCGATGCTACGAAGAAAATACAACAGACCTTTTTTATAGAAAAATAAATCATTTATCTTTTTTATTGAAATAGTTTTTCCGTAAAATTAATATTTTAAGAGTTATTGCACTGCAAAGTGCAATAACTCTTTTAACTTTCACTTTTAATTGTAATGTCAGCCGTTTGCGACTTATTTAGCAAAAACTGAATAGTGAAAACTTTGCATTGTAATACATCTTATCAAATTGTTTAAATAAAAAAGATAGATAATTTTTTTCTACAAAAAAAGGTCCGTTATATTTTCTTCGTAACACCAGCCGTTCTCGATATATTTGCAAAAACGCGTTCATCAAGATGACGGCTGAAGCATACCCACCCCACGCTACGCCAACTTGGTTTTATACTCAGTACCGACCCACTAACAAATTCCAATCATCAGATTGCTGTTGAAATTTGATGTAAAAGAAAGCCTCTGTCGACTGGGCTAAAATGCAAGTTCTTTCTCAAGTCATATTAGTGATCTAGTTACTGATGATAGTTGTAATTTGATTTTACCTACTCTACTCGATGAATAAATATAATAGTTACTAATACTACAGTATTTATTTTACAAAGAGGTCAAACGAAGGTCAAAGCTTGGGGGCGACTTTGTAGGCGAATCCCAAAACCCCAAAAGACTGAACTTCAAATGAGTCAGATCAGCCCATACTGGCCGAACTGCACTCAAACCCATTTTGCACTTGGCCTATTCCAGCCAAGGATGTAAAATATGACTTAAGAGTTATTGAGTTATATGAGTTATTCACAACTACTCGGGCCGTCTATTTCTATTTAAGAACTTTTGATGCCTGGCATTTGGAATGTTTACTGTTAAAGTTTTTTCTAATACTGAAACCCAAAAAACACCAAAAGAATTTTTAAAATCTAAAAGATTAAATACTAATTAGTAAGAACTTTGGAGCTTTTGAACTTAATTATAAAATAAATAAAGATTATTAAAAGTTTCACAGATTTATTGAAATATACCTGACAATATTGTTTCGACAGCTATGCTGTCATTATCAAAGGTAATATAATTATAAACAAACACGTCGCTAAGGTAGATACAAAATAGGTAACTAGATAAAATAATAATAATAATAAAAATTAATAATAAAAATCATAATTAAACATCTAATACTTCCAGTAACGGAGAATTACTGAGCTCAAGTTGTTCATTCATTAAAGGTACCCTCAGTTTGTGTTTGTATATCTCAAAGGCTTCTAAAATGTCTAATTTGCGTTTGTTATTACAAAAATGTAGGAATTTAATATTATTTTGAGGAGTCATTGTGTGATTTTGTTCTTAAAGGTGTTTGGCGTAATTCGATTTTTCAGGATGTTTATTTTTGTAATGACGTACGTGTTCTTTATATCTTATGTCAAAATTTCGAAGTGTTTGTCCAATATATACCGAACTACAAAAAGAACAATTTAAACGGTAAATGCCCGATTTCATGATATCATGTGTTCTGTCTTTAGCATTAAATAAAAATGAAAAAGTGTTAGTGTTGGTTTTAAATGTTATTTTATAATTGTTGGTTTTTCTTAGTATATGTGCAATTTTTTCTGATATTTTGCCAAAATATGGTATAGATATGTAATTTGTGTTTTCTGTTTGATTGTCAATGGGATATATTCTTTTGATAGCTAACCTATAATCTTTTTGTTTAATTAAAGTGTCAATCATGTTCGGATTATAATGATTTGCATGTGCTAGTTGTTTAATGGTTGATATCTCTTTGCTAAAATCTGATTTTGTTAGTGGAATAGTTAAAGCTCTGTGTACTAATGATCTGTATGCTGCTATTTTATGTGTATTGTGGTGACAAGATTCATTTGGTATTGTTATGTCTGTTTGTGTTGGTTTTCTGTATATGGAAAATTCAAAAAGGTTGTCTGCGTTAATCTTGATATTTAAGTCTAGAAAGTTTATAGCCCTGTTTTGTTCTGTTTCTAGTGTAAATTTTATATTAGGATGGATATTGTTTATAAGAATTAAAAATTCATTGATAACCTCAAAAGAACTGTCAAAACAAGCTAAAATGTCATCAACATAACGAAACCAGAAGATAATGTGTTTAGAGAGGTTTAATTCAAATATTCAATCTTGTTAGTTTTGATATTTGCAACATATTCTCCAGAATACCACCACAAGAATGTATTCCTTTATTAGATAGTTTCTTGATCAATAGTAATATAGAATTAGTTAAAAGGTTAGAGTTAATTCAATTATTTGACCTTTGTATAAGTCAAAATTATTTCACTTTTAATCACATAATTTATTTACAAAAGGATGGTTTACCTATGGGTAATTCTCTAAGTCCTCTATTAGCTAACATATTTATGGACAAGTTTGAAGATCGAATATTTGAATTAAACCTCTCTAAACACATTATCTTCTGGTTTCGTTATGTTGATGACATTTTAGCTTGTTTTGACAGTTCTTTTGAGGTTATCAATGAATTTTTAATTCTTATAAACAATATCCATCCTAATATAAAATTTACCCTAGAAACAGAACAAAACAGGGCTATAAACTTTCTAGACTTAAATATCAAGATTAACGCAGACAATCTTTTTGAATTTTCCATATACAGAAAACCAACACAAACAGACATAACAATACCAAATGAATCTTGTCACCACAATACACATAAAATAGCAGCATACAGATCATTAGTACACAGAGCTTTAACTATTCCACTAACAAAATCAGATTTTAGCAAAGAGATATCAACCATTAAACAACTAGCACATGCAAATCATTATAATCCGAACATGATTGACACTTTAATTAAACAAAAAGATTATAGGTTAGCTATCAAAAGAATATATCCCATTGACAATCAAACAGAAAACACAAATTACATATCTATACCATATTTTGGCAAAATATCAGAAAAAATTGCACATATACTAAGAAAAACCAACAATTATAAAATAACATTTAAAACCAACACTAACACTTTTTCATTTTTATTTAATGCTAAAGACAGAACACATGATATCATGAAATCGGGCATTTACCGTTTAAATTGTTCTTTTTGTAGTTCGGTATATATTGGACAAACACTTCGAAATTTTGACATAAGATATAAAGAACACGTACGTCATTACAAAAATAAACATCCTGAAAAATCGAATTACGCCAAACACCTTTTAGAACAAAATCACACAATGACTCCTCAAAATAATATTAAATTCCTACATTTTTGTAATAACAAACGCAAATTAGACATTTTAGAAGCCTTTGAGATATACAAACACAAACTGAGGGTACCTTTAATGAATGAACAACTTGAGCTCAGTAATTCTCCGTTACTGGAAGTATTAGATGTTTAATTATGATTTTTATTATTAATTTTTATTATTATTATTATTTTATCTAGTTACCTATTTTGTATCTACCTTAGCGACGTGTTTGTTTATAATTATATTACCTTTGATAATGACAGCATAGCTGTCGAAACAATATTGTCAGGTATATTTTAATAAATCTGTGAAACTTTTAATAATCTTTATTTATTTCATGATTATGGAGTTCCACAAAATAAGGCTGGAAACAATAAACAAGATTAATTATAAAAGCTTAGAAATTTTTAATTTCTGAAAATCTGAAAATATAGAAGTGGCTACTTTTGGGGCCAATTTTTGCGTTTCTCCTCCAATTTTAAATTATTTTTACCTCTCCTCACTTTACCCCTACCACAGCATCTCTTTATTGACCTATTCTTTCATTCCTTGATGTGACAAATCCTATGATGGGACTATACTGTATAAACTGGATTATCACATGAAATCTTTATTCATTTGGTACATACGATGATGTTACATCTTAAAAAATTAAATTGCTTATACTTTGGTTACTAGACTAAACCTTGAAACTGAAACTGATCTCTGTCTTGATTCAGAAACCAAGTAACTTTAAATTTCAATGTATAGTATAGATAATATGACGTAAATACCTGAAATATTTTTGTTGACAAAAATGTAATAGGTATTGCTCCATTTACTTGAAAAGAAAGCAAATCAAAACAAAGCTATAAAAGTGAATTCCCTTGAGGTATTATTATTATTATTATTTATTTTACCCGTGACGTATTGCACTTTCTGTATTTTCTTCAACTGTTAAGAATTTCAAAATGCTTTTTTAATAATAACAGTAATATTTAAATTATATAGAAACCCATTAGAAAACCACTTGGGAAAATATTTCATTTTTCAGATTTCCATGCATGTATTCACCCTCAGTAATTGGTACATTTGTTTCTTCAAAACTATCAATCTTTGTTAATTGAAGCCATGAATCATTGCCTAAACAAAATATATCCTTATAAATATCTTTACATTCATGTGTTTACGTCCCCTCTCCAACTCATTACCACCACCAAGAGTATTTTTCTGGACATACTATATTGACCAATTATCATTATACAGTGGCAGCACGTGTTAATGCGAAAAATTATAGGCATTGTTTAAATTCAATCGAGTCATGTTGCTTCAGATAATTAAATGCTAGTGTTCGTCTTTTGAAGTTTACAAAAGTGTTAATTTTGATCGGTTTTTGAGCCTATTCAAATTAACAAGTGAAATAAATGGCTGGTAATTGTTCAAATAAGGTATGTTTTTATTGTCAAAATTTAACTACTATTAAGAAATATTTTTGATATAGATTGTATAAAATCATACCTTTCATGCTAATATTATGCAATTCTGGTTTTGAATATATGTAGATGTTTCTTCAGAGTCAACCTTTCAAGTACAGGTTTGCAACTAGTTTGCAATCAAGATGCAGTTTTTTAAAAATATTTACATAATAATTTTTAAAAATAATTATTTTACCCATATCATGCAGAATTATTAAATAAATGCTTATTTAAAATCATTTAGCTCAGAAAGCAAACTTATAGGAAACTTTTTCTGAAATCCCGGAAAAAGCAGTAGGCGATGCATTTAAAATCCCATTAAGATTTTTGTTAATGTCTCACCTAATGAATTTGCAATTTACACCTAAATGTTCGAAATTCTTATGATAATTCCTAAAAACTGTTTGCGACCTTTTCATATCATTAAGGAAGGTTAATTAGTGATTTCTTAAAATTATATTTCACTTTTAGTTTTAATAGCTTTGCGTATATCCTAGAAAGTCATGTAAACGGAAATTATTTTCTAACAAAAGCATTCTTTATGCTTATAAAAAGAAGACACAAAATAATATATAATTATATGTATTACATGAATGTAAGGTTATGTTTTTGGAGCTTTTCAACGTATCAGTGAACACAATAATTCCAGGTTACTAATGAACAAACCAGAATAATACTTCTATATTTCTTGCATACGTTAGTCACGTTCTGAAATAAACAACAAAGGAATTTTCATGAAAAATACAATTCTCTGTTGTGTATTTACTGCTATTTTCTATTTTTTTGACCTACATTTCCGTAAAAGTCATGGAAATTATTATTTTTTTGTCTGTGTACGCACATGCTACATATAGCGTTTAATAATATCATAAAACAATCCAGCTTTGTTTTATTATTGAACTCGGAATTCATTAAAGTAATAGAAATAAATATTCATTTTAAAAATTGTTACCTACTAGTATAATGCTCCCCATGGCAATGCCAATGGACCTATATTGTCTTAATTAATATGGAATTCTATTATCGTTTATTTGTGTGTTATAGTTAGCCGCACAAGAGGGTATGGTTAGTTAGTCGAAGTCACTAGCCCTACTACATTAACACCTTTTCTAGGGAGCTTTATGCGAGCTTGATGAAGGGTTATATAAATAAAATGTAGTAAATGCTTTTACTGTATATCTATCTTATTCTTACCAATTAAAAACCACATATTTCATCCTTTATTAATAGAAGTAAAAGCATTTGCTATTAAAGTGTTACAATGGTTTTTTCCAAATAGCCTTAGGATCTCCCGATTTTCCTTTTTTGGCATTGCATGTTACTTTCCCCGACCTGGCAACTCCGCTGTATGAAAAAAATCGGAAAACTTGAGTAAATAATGAGCTGCCACAGCTAAACTCAAGCAATACTGCACACTGTCGCTGCAGCAAGGTAACTGAGTAACGTATTAGAATAGACTAAGAAATTAGTAGGTACCTCAGATGTATACCAAACCGCGCTTCTAAGAAATCGATCACACTCTCTTGTGAAACCAAGGCCCGTCGTTAACTCGGAGATAACTGTATGTTACGTATGTAAATGTATGGTATCAGTATATAAAAATTTCAAAGTTAAAGGTTTTGAATGGGTACTCTTACTATTTATAATATTACCATTTAAAGTTTTTCCAGCAAAAGTAATCTTGGTTAAAACTAACAATATACTATACTCAAGTATAGGTACATTGTACGTATGTGTATACCAAGTAACAATGATCATATGTTACACCGAATAATTTTTTTTATTTTTCCACCAATTTGCAATTTGCAATATTGAATACTGACATAAATACGCATCTTTTTGTAGTACAACCTTTAGTTGTAGACTTCCGGTTTAATAGGAAGTGACATCAACCTTAGAATTTTAATTGGAACATTGAATAGATAAAGAAATTATTCGATGTAACATACGAAAATTGTCGCCCTGTATATTATAGCTATGGTAAAGCCTGAATGCCAGAGGTTCTAGGTCGCACTAGCGCTTCTCATATCCCTAGTTATTCCCTAGGGTTCATTGGCAAAGTTCCGGCAGAAAATAAATCATATCTTCCTAACCTTTGACCTAACCATAGCAGCAAAAGTTGATATAGGTATTGCAGGCTGCCTTGATCTTGATAAACAGATATGCCAAAAAATCGGTCTTCTTCAGTATTTGTGCTCAATTATTTACAGATCTTTTAAATAACCTGCCGTTTTTTTGGAAATCAGCTTTTGTAAAATACCTACAGAGGATTATAAGGTATTCTATAAATCCTAGTCTTAACCACTTTCTTCATCTGACAAAAGCAATGATGATTCTGACGCTATGTCTAAAATTTGGGAACAGATAGCATGATTTTACCGACGCGACGTTTCCAACACTCGAGCCTAATTGTATATAAGGACGTGGAGAATAAAAAAATCTGTACAAATTGAAAAATGAATCTTATTTACTGTTGAATTTACACAAATTTCGGCACATTAGAAACTTGCTTTGCCATATGTATTTTGTTTTTGCATGACGCACTAGATTTGCATTTGGCGATTTGGGAGTTTGTCCGGGGTTTTTTAAAAACCATGGGGGAAAAGTCCCCGTGACGATCTCATAGATTGTATGTGGAAAACTGTCTAACTAGCCAGAATGACATTTTCTATTCGCGTGCGCAATCCTACAATCAATCCCAAACAAGCTAGGAGGCGTAATTGCCCTGTTTATATCTATTGTCATTTTATTAATCATACCAACATTCAAGAAAAAAAAATACAAAATAATCTTTTAAATGAGTCCAGCTCCTGAAATACTCATCACATCTTAGTTACCTTGGTGGGGCCTACGGCTCTTAACATCTTCAAACTGGAGATCACCTAACAACCTTTATAGTAGATTTTTCATGATTTATATGCACACCACAGTCACGGCACATTCAGGTATGAATGGTATATTATAACGACATTTACGGTATTGGAACTGTCTAAGTCTAAGAAGTTGCATCAATTTATATCTTTGTTAGGTATCCATTTTGCATGTACCTTGGTGCATATTTTGGAATATAACTAAAGACAGTCTTTCTTGTTTAAAATGTTATTGCTATACTTTATTCTGATATTAAATCCTGTAGTCTATGATCAAAACCTTCTTGGAACTGCATTGCCTAAATAAGACACCCTTTTTGCAAATGTTGATTGTTATTAGTCTACCAAAACCTCATCTTCTTGTAGTATTTTATAATACATCTATTATGAATGTTATTTAAATTGAATATCCATTTCCTTAAAAGAGTTTTTCGTCCCCACACCTTAGCTACAAATAAAGATAGACAAAGATTATGATTAATAGAATTGTATTCAAATGGTTTGTTCATTAAAAGACGCCACCATTCAGCAGGTTTGTTGCTTTTTTCTGTTTGCTGAAGAAGAGTCCTCCAATTGGATTTGTTGATGCAACAAGGAAAATAAACCTATATTCCTTTTAATTTGGTTTTGTACATTCATCCTTTTAATTGATCAATTGTTCAATTGTCCTTCGTGTTATTCAATTATAATGAATCTCATTTAGCATTATGATTATTATTATTCCATTCGAATCATTCAATGTTTTATTATTATAATTTATAAATATGGCTCTTCTTTCTTTAAGTATTATTGAATCACTTCATTCGTAATTAGGTGGTTTGTAGTAATATACCGAACTCTATGTTTTAAGGCGAGTTCTTGGCGAATTTCTTTCTCATGCCTTCTCGACGTCTAAAAATATTAGCTCGCTACAGGTATTGTCTAGAGTGAAATTACTACAAATTATCGAACGTGAGATACTGACTAACCTTCAACGAGGTCGTAAAGTATTATGAAACATTTAAAAGGATGTAATACACTTGGCTCAAAGGCATCTCATTGAATTAGGATGCTGTTTCTTACCTATGAAAGAATAGAACTATGAAAAAATCATCTTCGCCGCATAATTAACATAAACACGTCGACGTGTTAAATAATGAAGTCATAGGATAAAAATTATATAATGTGATCATTATTGTCTGTGATTTTTTTACTTGCATTGGTACTATCTGAATTATTAGGAAAACTTTGTAGACAGAATGACAAAAGCTACAGTGGAACAGTTAAAGTAGTTAGTTTTAATCTAATTAAAGTATTAATAAGTAAGTAAGTTTTGTCATTTTGTCGATTTACCAGATTTACCAGGATGTTGTACCAAAGCATCCAATACATCAAATCAATCACAGATAATACAAATCATTTCCCGAAAACTTCATTTTGTGCATGCGTGCTCCAGAAGGAACAGACATCGTGTTCTTATAAAGTAGCTTTCGCTACTTGATAGGCAGCTTTTAAATATGCAGAAATAGAACCACTTGATCTAATCAGTCAATGCACGCTGGATCCGAGTACCGCAAATGATGCCATATTGGGACGAAGAAGCTCAAGATTTTCATTTTGCTATCTGTATTGAATCTAATTAAATCTACAAGGTTTTTCTACAGAATTATTATTCTGAAAAGTAATCTTGAAGATACATTATCTTCGTTACAGTATGATGTACAAGCTAATTCCCTTTTCTACAATCTTAATCATATATGAATATCAACAAAACTGTTCAAAGATTGAGAAATCCAGAGTTTAGGTGAAATCTTTGGAGTTTTGCAAGTTTTAAGATGTCAAAAATTTTAGTTTTTTACGAAACTCTTTATCTGTTAATAATGGCCAAGACATTACAACCTATTGCATTCAGAATCAGCATATCACACTGATTCAGAATATACAAAAAAATTACCCCATTTTGTTTTTTGAACTTCCAAGTCGAAGCCCGTGATTACTACATAGATCAGATATAAAAGGGCAAAATGGGGAAAAACTTTTTGCATATTCTGCAGAAGTGTGACACTAATTCAAAATACATATTGATATAGATTTGCCCCCTCCCCCTCCAGTCACTTGTTAGAGGTAGTTTTTATAACATGTAGAATTATAAGATAAAAAACGTTTGCTCTCTAGGTTAGATTCTTCTAATAGTTTGCTTTTTGTTCTAGGTGAGTTCCAAACCTTTCATACGTTTTATCTACAATTCTACATAGATGCAAGATGCATGCATATGTCGAAAACTGGGTAAGTTTTTATGACAACGAATTCGTGGAGTAACAGCCAAAGGGTTTATAAAAAAAATGTCACGGTCGAGATGGGTATATATATTTTTCTCCATCCGGATTTAAAAACGCCTGTTTTAATACTATTATTTTTCATAAATGTTGACGTTTTTGTTACTAATATAGAAATCTACGTGTTGCTCGGCTACACTTTTAATCTTAGGCTTAAAAGTACTTTTAATCCTAGGATAGAAAGGAATAGACGTTATTTGTATTTAAAAGTGACTTTGTTTGACTCGAAACATTTTAGCAGCAAACTAAATACTTAAATACAATTTTTTAAACGTGCAAGAGTTTTATTTACTAAGATGGAAGAACACCAACGGTTTTGTGAATAAGGGTATTATGGTATAACAAACACAAGTGAAGACAAGATTGATTAGGGTAATAGCCCCTTAACGCTTGACAAGATGACGTTTCCATTATTGACAAATAAGAATGTGTTTCTTGTCCAGGGCCTCTGTTTACGCATAAAGTTGTACGTTATACAGCATATAACTGTATCTTGTCGAGAAAAAAAACTTTTATACTTGTACTGTGCACGAGTAATTGCGCTTTCTAAGCAGTAGAAAATAGTTTCAGCTGTGGACATCTTGTAACATAAATGAGGTCAATCAGATAGGCTAAATATCAATATATAGTTATCAATTGATAACTAACTAAAAACTCGTCAACGCAACCTAGTCTTTGAAGAATAAGTTTTTAAAAATTACATCCGGTGGCTAGCCACTCTATCTTAGAGCAGGGGAGCATCGCCCCCTAGGAACAATGGTGAAAATATAAAATATGTTAATTAATTACGCCATTAATTGATTTTACCAATAAAATTATTATTAAATTACCTCATAATTGCCTCATTTGACTCATAAAAGAAGTGATTCCAACTCTCGGCGAAAATGTTTTCAACTTTTTTGTATAGAGGTCTCCGGTTAATACTCGTGGTTATAGCCCATTTATTTTGAAATAGTATCGACGATTGATCTCGCCGCTGGAGCAAAAGCACCAGAACGATGTTGGCGACACTGAAAGTTACCAGATTTGACATTCCGTTTTGCAATAAATCTTAGGTTTAATAATAGTCATGTACAAAGATATTCATAATTTAACATTAATTTGATAATGGACAATAATGTTCTGTAAAAACTATTATATTAATAGAATATACATCTATGAAATTGTAATCTTTAAACAGCGTTTTATTAAATTGAGGTAACAGTAATCATGTAGTAATTTTTTCTTTATTAAAGTTTGTGTCAGGTTTGCTTCACGATGTCGCTACTATTTGAGATAGAGGGACTATACTTGTGGTATTTGTTATCTTATTTATGAAATTGAAATTCGTCTGCCCCCGAAGTGAAAATACTTCCATAACCCCTATCAATACAAGTAATTAATCAATATCAACAATTTTTATACAGTTCTTAAAATACTACAATTATACATAATCAAAGATTGGCATTAATTACAGATCTTAACAGAAATGTATATTGCTTAAGATCTCTGCCGAAAAGGTAATTTAGATTACAACTGGCAACTGCGCGACGAATATGTTTGAAACAACAAAGCAAAAAATGCTCCTAACAAAGTTACTCTACTACATAACCTAAAAAAATGAAGAGAAAGAATGTTTCACAGTTAAAGATGGGTGGAGATTCGATGTATTGCAGGATGTTTTGTATTTTGTCTTCTTACTGTACGTAACTTAGATTTGATAATACACTTGACTTTTTAGTTACGGCTCCAAAGGTAGTGGATAACAATACCCAAAGTTTCGAAAGGTAATTTTCCAGTAAAGTAAGAAAAGTATCGTAAAACTAAAGTTAAAAAAGAAGACGGAATTACATGATTTCGTCGGCTTAAAAAATAGAGGTCCAGACGGATCACAATTGCCTCTTGTTTAATTGAATGATTTCATGGTTAAGTAGCGATTAGAGACCAACAAGTTGCGTTCCTGTGACTAAAACTATTACCTTTGTAAAATTAACGATATCAGCAGGAACTTATTTGAATTCACAAAACTTCTTACATGAATGAAATCATACTACTAACAAGATAACTTAGGTGTAACTGAACAACAAAACGGAAAATGAAATGTTTGTGGAAAAAAAGTGTGCCCACAAACACGACCATATTTGGACTGACAAAACTGATATTAGCACAATGGGGAAAAGCCTTTTAAGAAGAAAAATCTTAGGTTAAACACTGAAGTGAAATTGAACTGAGGAAATGCCAAAGAAAATTGTAACAGTAACAAAGCACCTTAACGATATTGCGGTGAGCAATAACAAGCACAAGATAAAATGCATCCTGCCCTGTATTATTTCCAAAATATACGCCGAGATTGCTTTATATCTTTATTTTTTGCAACATTTCGTGTTCACAATTTTGAAGATGTTATCTTCCTGTAGTAGTAATTTTCTGGAGGGTATCCTCGATTTACTTCTTCGCCGTTATTAGCTCTATAATCTATTCTTTTTGTACCTCATTCTTGCTTAACGAGATCTTTGATATGTTGCTTTGCTAATCATTTTGCATGAAAGCAAAAACCTTTTGGCAAATGGCGAAAGTTTTGAATACTATTCCTAATTTATTTCATTTGGTGATCAATGATCAACGTCAAAGAGTGCTTAAAATATCCATATATCTCTTGGCGAATACATTGTATTTTCAGTGGACTTGCTGACTTCATGTGGTCCCTTTAATCTCTGCACTGTTGGCTTGTAGGGGAATAAACGAGACCGTCGATTGTAATTAAATTGAAACCAGATGGCATGTGTACAAACTTCTCTACATATTGTATTTCGTTTTGCCAAGAAGATGTTTGCAATCCGCAAAAAAAACACAATCCGGTGGTACCAGATGATACAGATTTGTCGTTGTTTGCCATTCCACATTCGTCATTTCTTCAAACAAAAAATTGGTTTGTATTTTTTGCCTACCAAAACCTTTTGATGATATTCCTAGCTACGTTTGTCATTCCTTTTGTCTTTGTTCGTCTTTTCCGTTAGATGAATAATGGGATTTTCTTTACTAAATATTAACATTTTAACACTACTGTCATCATCGGCCTAGTTCTTTCTTTTTCGATTTTCTTGTTCCTAAACAGCTTGCCATCTTTTGCGTATTTAAAGATCTAAAGGAGTAAATTTAGACTTGCCCATTTTTCCCCTTCAGCATCTTAACCGTAATTAATTACAGTCAGTGATTTATGTTTGTATACATATCCTCTTTAATGTCTTGTTTTTCTTTCGAAAGCAAAAAAAAGCTCTCTGGAAGCATCTGTTAAAGAAAACCATGCGACCGTAAAGGCATTTAAATTTATCCCACACATAAATACGCTCAACTTGATGTGTCTAGAATATCATATTTTCTGTAGTAATGGAAAGAGATACCAATATAGTTAAGTTACCAATTAATGTATGTATATTAACCACACTTTTGAATGTTAAAAAAATTAAGTCATATAAATCTTTCGTCGTCTCGTCCTTTTTTAATGTTTTATTAACTGTAGAAATTTGAACTATTCTTGGCTATTACCATATTGATGAATTTGTAGCCTTTTTTGTAATAGTAATTATGACCAGCAGTGATGATATACTTATAGGTTGCACTTGTGCTTTCAATTTACTTATACATAGTTAGCATGCAACAAACTGACCTTTATTGAATAATTAATTTATGTAAGTACATATGAGCACATGATAATCTCGTTCAACTATAAAACATGAACATAATATCCTCGATTACCACAATCAAGAGGTAAATTTAACGATTATCTATCTGTTACCTTATTAATGATAGTATACATGGCCATTAAACTTCTGTAAATAATATTTTTTATAGTTTGCGTGTTCGCGTGAGAATCCACTTGGGAAATAAGGCAACATGGAAAAATCTGTTAAAGCATGTTAAAATAAAATATAGTTAATTTATTGGTTCGATTTTTTTGCGTGGAGTCTTTCTTTAATCTGCTTCAGAATTTTAGATGGTGAGCCCTTATTAGGTAAAACAATTGATTACGTATCAGTATTGTTAGAATAGTTTTGCGAACACTATTTTGTTATATAAATGCTGTATATATGCTTTCATTAAGAATCGCATATTTTTGCATATTTTGATCAGTAAGAGGCAAGCTCTTTTAAAACCCAAAAAGGGCCCTAGATGTGTTTGTAACATGTTTGTGGACTTCACTATAGATATCAATTCCTGCGCATTTGTCATAGATATGAAAACGTGAAAAACAATGACTTGTCATATATTTTAATCGTTTTTATTTCACTTTGAAAATATATGCAAAGATGTTGAACTGTTATTGCATATCTTGTTATATTCTATATGGTGCGTATTATTGTCAAATGTTCGAGCGAAGCTACCAGGACTTTGTAAGTAATTATTTAGAAGTACTATTAATTTCATAATGATCTAGGTCATCAAGGTTAATATGATGCTATTTTATTTTTTTTCGGTGTAAATGCATAGGATAAAATAATAAAAAATAGCATCATATTAGTCTTGCTGTACTAGATCATTCTGAAACCAATAGTACATTAGTTCAATTTTTTCATTATAGTTATTAGAATATTATCAGCTAATATATATCTTAGGGGATGCATTGGAACATTACTCTCAAGCCTAAGCAATTAATTTAAAAAAGCGTAACATGCACATTTGTACGTTGTATACTTTCCATATTGCAATTGAAACAACGTTAGTTTAGCACAAAGAAATGCCCCAAAATCAGGCTTCATTTATAACACTCTAAATTCCTCTAAACACAAAATATTTAATACTTACTGTACAACTCATAAGTGCACCGGCTGTTGAGATCTCTATTAAGCAAATTTAAATACAGGTGTAGGCGTTAACCCCAAAAGCTTCTAATTAATTAATGGAATCAGGGACAAAATAAAACAAAACATGTTGAGCGCCACCAAATTGATAATAAAAACTAGGAATCTTAATTTGGAAAGATTCCTCGTTTAAAATTGACGTTAGATTAATCAAACACGTATCAATCGATACTACCGAATTTTAATAAAAGACAAAAAAACAGCAGCAATTTGTTGGGCCATACCATATCATACGATAAATTTATTTGAAATCTGTATATTAAAACATAAAAACACAAAACGATCATAATTAAAAAGTTATCATACTAAAAGTTAATTAAATCTCGGTATCCCAAATAGACTTTTTACATGAAAACTTAATTAAAAAAATTAATACCTTACGTTTTCAATAATCCAACAAAGTTCAAGATTTCTTACACAAATAATTTCAACCACTAAAAACACAATATTGACATTAATTTAATTTTCACAACAAAACTGCTGACCTGGAGAGTTCTGAACTATTATTTTTCTCGTTTGACGACGAACTTCAACATACGATAATTTCCAATAACTAGTAATTCTTTATTAGCATTATTATAACTGGAACGGTAACTATTTTATTAGCACTAACTTCCGAACGGGACAAATTCTCAAGAATTATAACGGTAACTGTACTAGAAAAACTGTATACTTGAAAATTACTTAATAAATCCTTAATCGGTAATACGGAATTATACTTAATTTTTAAATACGACAAGACGGTATTATTTTCTTCGTTAAACTAACAAAGCTTTACGAAACATTTTTATTTTGGATCTATTTCCAAACAACGGAATCGGTACGATACAATACTAACTTAAATTGAAGCATTAACGATAGTACGGAATATTTTGTCAAATTCACTAATTCCGAACTAAATATTTATTAATAAGGGCGTACAACCATTGTAACGAGCCTCTTTGTATCACCGGAGCGCAGAGCGCTCGGAGATACCTTAAGGCACCAGCCTTCTCGATTGTAGTCTATTGCTAACTTTAACTAAAAACACTTTAACTGGAACTATTTTACTTGATAATAACACGGGAAACAAAATACTGGGACAAGCCCGCTAACTTGGGGTAGAACATCCACTGTCCGAACGAATGCTATATTAGGGTACAAGACCCGCTATCCGACTGACTTGAAAATTCAACTCAACAAAAAGATTCGAATTTTAAAGAAGTGACTACGTCATATTCTTCTAGAACAAATTATTTTAGTCTACCAAACCTTTCCCATGTTAAAATCTGCGTCGTCGGGATAACTCGATATCACTCACAGGTGTAACATAGACACCCTGTTTTGGAGAATATTATTTGTCGGTATTTAAACAAGTGTTCAACCACCATTTACTGCAGCTATAAATTAAAAGCCTTAATGGATTTTTGACGTGAAAACCTTTGATAAGGAGAATAATCTTGCTTTTTCAGCCTATACATATTTTCAGCATATTTCCTTCAAACAAGTGTGCATATTTTTCAAATCTAATATATGTATATTTATTTATATTCTACTACACATTTAGATATTTGTACTCTTTGCGTAGTATCAATTTTCTGTATGCTATATAAGTTTCTGTATATGAAGGTATTACATTTGCAGTACTTTCTAATTTACAAATTAAATATATTCAAATTATTTTCTTTAGAAACTAAGAATATATAATCTTTTGCTCCATCATTTGATCTTTTACCCATAAAACATGTTTTTAATTGTTTTTCCTTCTAATTAACTACGTAAGGAGTGTCAGATGTTTACTACATATTCTAGATGCTGCATATTTTTGCATATTATAGAACAAATATTAAATATGTAAACTAGCAACTGAAATCTAGAAATACTTATAAAAGACTCGTATTGTATGTGTTCTATTACGTACTTTCATGTTTGTCAGTTTCTGTTTTGAATTCTACATATGTTTTTGTGGTATTGTTCGAAATATATGTTAAATATTCGAAACTCTCAGAATTTCTTCTGATTTTTTTTGTATCTAAAAAATCTTCTGAATAAGTTTTTAAGCACATTTTATATGCACTTCCTTTCCTCCAATAGTATTTTCATAATAGTTACTATTAATTATACTGTAACGTTCTTTCTAAAAAAATAATAATACAAGTGCTGTTTAAATCGTCTATTCACAAACAAATATTTATTTATATACACTAATGAATACACTATAAATTAACGCTATGATTATAAACCATTAAAAACTATTATTTACAGACTATGAATTTCTAATACAACATTTATATTCACTATTTATTTTGTAATACACAGTTAATGACTTGCTGTTGACTGCCTCTCTTTTATCCGCCATCCGCTTTTATATCTTCATATAAACGCACCAGAAAACGCTGGAACCTTCTATGTATTCTTAGAAAATGCTAGAATAAACCACGTCTAATTTACATGCTTGTGCGATACGTCATTTTCTCGAAGGCGGCAGAACACACCACCTGTCGCTCGAAAAGAGGTTCGTTCCTTTTCTCTCCCGTTACACTGCCCCCCTCTTCAAGTCTGTTCTGTCCCAGAACAGGTTTTATGCTCTGATTCCTGTAGAACGGGTCATGACGATATCGACAGTCTTCACCTCGACTACACGTTCCATTACGGTAGAAATAACAGTCTACACTCTTCGTTGGCCTTAATGCGGGCTGTGGGTCAAAACTGCAGACGAAGATCTTGACGTCCGTACCTCTAAAGACAACTTCCAGCATGTTTCTAACGATTCTCCAATCCAGCTGGTCCCGCCCACAGCCGAGTTTGGGAACTGCCAATTTGTTAATTCCCCTGGTAAGCAACTCGATTCTCAAATTCCATAGTGCCCTCCACAAGTCGGCGTAACTCGGTTTCTGGTAGTAAAACTGCTTGGTTACCAAGTAGTAAATGGATCGGTCATGATCAGGCAAGCGTAAGGATTTACCAACAGAGGGATTTTGTTCTCGAAGTTCATTCAGCCGTCCAAATTTATTTCTAAACACTACTGCGATCCCCCTGGACATACGGAGATCCGCGGAGACACAGTGGGCAATGGAATAATCACCAGGGACCCGGAAGAGATCTTGTTGCATCTCAGTCGTGACTCCGAATCGCGCTTTTCTAGTTCCAGAGAACGCAGCCATAAATTCTCTAAAGGTTGGCTGATCATCTTCAGGCCTTACGATTTTGATAGCCACCTCGGCCTCATCTTTCCGATCCGGGACTGCGTCATTATTTCCCTCATAGTGCGCCAGACGATTGGAGTGTACCACCTTTGGTTTCCCCCTTGGCAATTTCTGGATGCGATAAATCAAGTCATTTATTCGTTTCTTCACCTGGTATGGACCCTCCCAATTTCGCTGTAATTTTGGAGAATAGCCACGACGCCTTTGCGGGTTGTATAACCAGACAAGCTCTCCAGGTTGAAACCCTCCTTCTTGGGCCCTCACATCGTACGTAGCCTTCATCCGGTCACTCGCGATTCGACTATTATTTCGGGTTCGGTCGTGAATATCCTCCAACTTCTTCTTTAAGTTGATGACATAATCATTCCCGGCTACCTCCTGCTCTATAGGTGGAGACCCAAATTCCAGATCACACGGTAACCGTAACTCGCGTCCAAACATCACAGACGCTGGTGACTGACCGGTTGTTTCGTGGACCGATGCACGATAAGCCATCAGGAACAGATGCAGGTATCGGTCCCAGTCTCGTTGATGATCGGAGACGACCTTGGCCAAATATTTGCCCATTGTTCGATTCATGCGTTCTACCATTCCATCGGACTGCGGATGTAACGGTGTGGTCCGAGTCTTGCGAATGCCCAACAATCGACAGACTTCTCCAAAGAGTACAGACTCGAAATTGCGGCCTTGATCCGAATGCAGCTCCATGGGCACTCCGAAACGACTGAAGAACTCTTTGACTAGTACGTCAGCAACAGTCGCAGCTTCCTGGTTTGGTAGGGCATATGCTTCTGGCCATTTGGTAAAATAGTCCATTGCCACTAAGATGTATTTATTCCCATCGTCGGTTTCGGGAAATGGTCCGGCAATGTCTATAGCTATTCTCTCCAGAGGACTACCCACATTGTACTGCCTCATAGGTGCTCTTCGCTTCCCCAAGGGTCCGTTGCCAGTGGCACATAATTCACATTTCCGGCACCACTCCTTCACGTCTTCTTTACAATTGACCCAATAAAAACGCTCCCTAACTTTCTCCAAAGTCTTTTTCACACCGAAGTGTCCTCCTGAGGCACCGTCATGGAGATGTCGCAATACTGTAGCCACTCGGCTTCTTGGAACCACGAACTGAGACCTAATGGTGGTGCCATCTTCACTCTCCAGTACTCGCTTCAGGAGATCGTCTTCCACCTTCAAGGACCCCCATTGGGCCCAATATGCTTTGAGCGTTCTGTTGAAAGGGCTGACGGCCTCCCAGGCAGGCCTTTCTCCCACGCGCTTCCATTCCAGTACCATTTTTAGTTCGGGATCAGCCTCCTGCTGTCGCTGCAATTCTTCCGGCAACCAATTGTCGTTGACGATGGTAGTCCTTAATACTTGGCAAACCCTCTCTTCCAAACGAGAGCAATGACGGCAATCCGTTGGACAGGGTCTTCTTGAAAGAGCATCGGCATTTCGATGACTAGTGCCCGCTCGATGTTCGGTGTCAAAGTCGTATCCTTGTAATCGTTCGATCCACCTTGCGACCTGGCCTTCAGGATTACGGAATTGTAACAGCCATTTCAACGCTGCATGGTCCGTCCTCAATAAAAACTTCCGTCCGTACAAGTATTTGTAGAAGTGCTCAACGGACTTCACGACGGCCAATAGTTCTTTTCTGGTCACACAATAATTCCTTTCGGCTTTCGACAAAACCTTACTAAAATAGCCGATGACCTTTTCTTGTCCATCCTGTATCTGAGAAAGTACCCCCCCAATGGCCAAATTACTTGCATCTGTGTCAAGTATGAATTTCCCTTCTGTCCGTGGATAGCTCAATATTGGTGCTGTTGTCAGGGCACGCTTCAGCTGTTGGAAAGCTGTTTCACACTCTCCGCTCCAAACATACTCGCGCCCATCTTCAGTTAACCTTGTCAGAGGTTTCGCTATATTGGCAAACCCAGGAACGAAACGCCGGTAGTAGGTACATAACCCAAGAAAACTACGAACTTGGTGTTTATCTTTCGGTGTTGGCCACTCTTGAACTGCACGAATCTTATCGGGGTCGGCTGCCACTCCATTTTGTGATACGACGTGCCCGAGATATTTCACTTCCTTTCTGAATATGTGGCACTTTTTCGGACTCAGTTTCAGATTGGCTCCACGTAGTCTTCGGAACACTTCCTCTAGATTTTTCAAATGTTCGTTGAATGATTTTCCGACTACAATCACATCATCTAGGTATACCAGGCAGGTCTTCCACGACAACCCTCTCAGGATGGTCTCCATTAGACGCTCAAAGGTGGCCGGAGCGTTACATAGACCGAAAGGCATAACTGTAAACTGCCATAGTCCGGAACCAATAGTGAACGCGGTCTTCTCCCGGTCTTCAGGTTCCATTTCAACTTGCCAGTAACCGCTCTTCAAGTCCAAAGTCGAAAACCATCGTGAACCAGACAGGGTATCTAACGTGTCGTCGATGCGTGGTAAGGGATAGCTGTCTTTCTTGGTCACGTCATTAAGCTGCCGATAGTCCACACAAAATCTCGTTGACCCGTCCTTCTTACTGACCAGGACCACCGGTGATGCCCATGGACTGCTGGATGGCTCGATGACCCCTTGTTCTTCCATATCAGTAATAATCTTTTCGGCTTCTGCTCGCCTTGCTAGAGGTAGACGCCTCGGCTGCTGACGGACAGGCATAGAGTTGCCTGTATTGATTTTATGTTTTACTATATTTGTTCGTCCCTTCTGGCTATCGTCAAGAGCGAAGATATCTTGGTATCGGTGAACCAAACCCTGTACCTCTTTCACTTCTGTTCTGTTAAGGTCTTCGCACGAACTAGTAACCATGCCCACTAATTTTCCACCATGGTCTTTGGGCGCTGGTTTTGGAACATCAGCCATACACCTGGCTACTCGGAATACTGGCACACACTGTCCCACAAGGGTACTCTTCTTCAATGTCACCGGATCCACATTAACGTTCATAATTCTCACCGGTACTCTCTTTCCAACCTTGATCAGCGCTTTTCCCACCAGTATGCCACTATGGATCTTCTTATCACAAACAGGCTCCATCATTCGCACACATCCTACCCGAAGATCTCCATCCAAACCTGCCTCGACAACCATCTCGCTTTGACCAGGCAATATCACATCTTCTGTCAGCAAAACCCTTACGACAGGATCTTCTCGTGGGTGCAACGGAAGTTCTTCGTTACCAACCTTCAAAACACCCTCCTTCAAGTCCAATGTAAAACCAAATTTTCTCAGGAGGTCCATTCCCAAGATGAAGTCATCAGTGATATCGGCTACCAGCACCTCATGATCACGTTCTTCACTTCCAATGCCAATCTTCATCTTCACCACTCCGCGTGTTGGTATCACTTCACCTGTTGCTGTACGGAGTTGAGTAGTTGTTGGTAACAGCTTCATACTTGTTCGTAGAACGTTAGGGCGTATGATGGACTTTGTCGCCCCCGTATCAATGAGTAGTGGAACAGTACGATTAGCAATCTTTCCATCTACAAACAAACTGCCATTACTATTCTTTGATGTTACGGCATGGATCGTGATCTCCGGGGCATCTTCACTCAAGGTCAACGTTCGCCCCCTCTCGTCGACCCCCTTTAGTTTTCCGACGGCTGAACTTGTTTGGGTTTAGGGCAGCGGCGTCGTATGTGCCCTTGTTCACCGCAGTTCCAGCAACGGGGTCCTCGAACTTCTTGAGGATTCTTTTTACGGTTCTCTTCCTTCTGAAGAACTCTCATTAATAATTCTTCTAGGCGATCTTTAGAACCTTCATCTTCTTCCAAAACGGTCCGAACACGTCCGTGACCTCGGGACGCTTGTTTTGCAGCTTCAAATTCTAAGGCGTGAGCAAGCGCATCATCAGTTGTTCTTGGTCGTGCCAGCCTCAATGATTGTTGTGTTTCTCCGTCTCTTAACCCATCAATGAAGGTCTGCACAGCCAGTTGTCCCAGAAATGAATCGGGTGCCGTAGGGTACGCCAATCGGACAAGCCGCGCAACATCGGCTTCAAACTCCTGCAGGCTTTCTCCATTCTTCTGGATACGATTCTTCACTTGCGCGTGATACACTTGTTGAAGATGCGCGTCTCCATATCTCATTTCCAACCTAGACACTAACAATTGGTAATCATTTTCCTGTCCTGCTGGGATTGTTTGCAGGACGTTCAACGCGTCTCCACGCAAAGCCACAGTTAGAGAAACGGCCTTTTCCTTGCGTGTCCATCCGTTGGCCCCAGCGGCCGCCTCAAATTGTTTGTAGTAGGTGGACCAAGGTATCTTTCCATCGAACGTGGGTGGTTTTACTTTTATCCCTACGGCAGGAACCTTTTCTTCTTTAAATTGTTTCTTTACTTCATTAAACGGCCACTCAGAAGTTGAGGGAAACCGTAGTTGCCTCATTCTATCTTCCAACATTTCGATCATATCGTCTTTCTTAGTTGTTGGTGGTAATTGCATTTGGGCTATTTTCTCTTCTACCATCTTTATTACCCTATCTTGTTCCGCCAATCTACCTTCCAATAGTCCTAACGCACTGGCATTCTCCAAAAATTCTTCGAAAACTTTATCCTCCAACGCTTTGACATTTTCCAACAATTCTCCTTTCAGCATTTTAACATTTTCTTCCAATGCTTTAGTATTTTCAAGTAATTCTTGTTTAAGCATTCTAACATTTTCTTCGGACTTTCTAGAATTCTCTTCGGACTTTTGCAGTAATTCTTCTTTTAAAATTCTAGAATTCTCTTCGGACTTTTCCAGTATTTCTTCTTTTAGCATTCTAACATTATCTTCGGACTTTCTAGAACTTTCCAGTAACTCTTCTTTTAATATTCTAGCATTTTCTTCAGACTTTCTAGAATTCTCTTCCATTTTACTTAACAACACGTTAGTATCAATTGCGGGTCCAGGTATTTCGAAGCGGTAATTTTCAGGATCTTCCTTCTGTTCTAAAAGCCATTCTCTTAGCCGATTTATCAAAACTTCTTTCTTTCCATTACTATCCAAGTCCCTCTCGTCCAACTCCCGCTTCAAATCTATTACTAAGAGATCCTTTAATAGTTTCATCACCATTTTGATTGTTTGTTGAAATTATGTTTTAACACCAAAAATTTTATTCTCACAGCACTTTAATTAATTATTACGCGATTTTATTTATTTTAAAACCTCACACCTGTAACACCACTGTAACGTTCTTTCTAAAAAAATAATAATACAAGTGCTGTTTAAATCGTCTATTCACAAACAAATATTTATTTATATACACTAATGAATACACTATAAATTAACGCTATGATTATAAACCATTAAAAACTATTATTTACAGACTATGAATTTCTAATACAACATTTATATTCACTATTTATTTTGTAATACACAGTTAATGACTTGCTGTTGACTGCCTCTCTTTTATCCGCCATCCGCTTTTATATCTTCATATAAACGCACCAGAAAACGCTGGAACCTTCTATGTATTCTTAGAAAATGCTAGAATAAACCACGTCTAATTTACATGCTTGTGCGATACGTCATTTTCTCGAAGGCGGCAGAACACACCACCTGTCGCTCGAAAAGAGGTTCGTTCCTTTTCTCTCCCGTTACAATACCGTGATATCAAAAATTATCTTGGTCAAGGGTGGTTATGGAATATAAAACGGTTGACTTAGTTTGACTTAATAATAATGATAATTGACTAATAAAGATGCAAAAACTCAAACTAAGACAACCGTTTTATATTCCATAACCACCCTTGACCAAGATAATTTTTGATATCACGGTTTTGATAATACACTATCATAATGCATCATATATGTCTATAGTGCGATAAACAATCGAGAGAATGAAATTTAAAGGTTCCTGTATGCAAACCATACAATCTCTTATGTTTTCTAAATAATACATATTGATATAACTGTAAAACTCGATATTTGCCATCAATGTGATATCACAATACCAGGCAGTACGATACAGTTGAATGGTTTTGCCAATTCAAACACAAATATCAATCAATGTTTGTGTGTTTGGAAAATTCTTCCTATTATTGACCTTGCACTATCTGTTTATGGTTTCATTAATTCATTATTTTGCCCAAATGCATTACTATGGGCATCATCAGTTCGTTGAACAAAATGAATTTGCTAGTCGCATTCAAAATGGGTATGGAAATATTTGAACAATTTAGAATTGTAATATAAAAAGCAAGTAATAATGGATTTTATTGCTAGAGCTTGTCCACATTATTAACGTAGTTAAAAATAAAGGTGGAGATTTGTCTTTTGTTCTTTTCTAGGGCATACCATGTGTAACTATCTAGCTTGAAGTCATATCTCAGGTTCCTTATTTTCTAACACAATTATGAATGTACATAGGTGTATAAAAACGTGGTTGTAGGAGAATTTAAGCTGATAAATCCTCAATAAGTCAGAAATAATAAAGGTTTTGATGCAATACGAGGTACTTTTGCTAGTATGTAGCAAAGTAGTTTACAGGGATGACTGTAATTAATACTTTGTTTATTTTGAAACTTCAAACATATTATTAAGGTTATACTTGCGCGGCTGAATCATTATATATTAAAAAAAAATAATTTTTTGTTTATAAAAGCTACGAATGACCTAAAACTAACTAACAAACTCAAAGAGAGAAAACAGAAAATAATCTTTGATATGAGAATATATTTATGTACCTGCTGTGATTTTCAATAATTACAGTAATTTTTCAAACGAAAATTTTAGGCAAAGTGATTAGATATTAAATTAAAAAATGAATTTCCTAAGGTAATCTTATATAATTTTACTACCCAGGACTTAAAAAAAGTCTCAAAATTGTCAAGATTTAGAAATCTTATTCACCAGAGTTTAAAGGATTTTTTAAATAAATTAATTTAAGAATTAAAGAATCATTTTAAAACACTTTTTTTTAAATAAAAAAGTATAGCTCTTCAATTCTGAGTTTACAGTTCTAGCTCTTGGATCATTCCAGGTCAAATCATCGCAGCTCACAACCCGACCATCTCAGATTTTCGTGAGATTTGGTAGGATGGTAAAGGACATAAAGTAACTTACGTAGGTAAAGTTATAGCTTCCAGTGGTACACGGTATTCATGCAGCAGGATTGCAAACATGTTAAAATATGTAAAATTTACGCTTACAAGATGACCTTGGAATGAAAAACTCGATAGTTTTTATAAAACTTTTTTTTAAATTATGCTCCTTTAGCTTTAAAACCAGCCCACGATGAAAGTTCTACAAAAATTAAAAGCGGAGTTGTTTTTGTTTACATTGTCAGCGTAAATTTTACATTTTTTTATCATGTTTGCAACCCTGCTGTATGAATACCGTATATCACTAAGGGCTATATCTTTTCATGCATAAGTTACTTTATGTCGTCTACCATCCTACCAATCTGAGATGGTCGAGTTGAAAAGTTAATTTTTTTGTGATGATTTGGCATGGAATGACCCTCTCCTATTTTATCATTTCTGTATACTTATAAATTCCAATTTTTAGTTCTTCCATTGTGAAGATATTTTACTAGTAAATTCTATTTTAAATTTTGAATTTTTTGTTCTCAATTTAAAGCACAAATACAAATTAAAAATAATAAATTTTAATTTGTAATTTTTGAAAATCCTAGTTTTTAAAACTTTAAAGTTGTAGTTCCTAAAAATAATAATATTCTACAACCTTTTGTATAGTAAATCCAATTTTTATACTTAT
The DNA here is from genome assembly GCA_929113105.1 of Agrypnus murinus. NCBI lineage: Eukaryota > Metazoa > Arthropoda > Insecta > Coleoptera > Elateridae > Agrypnus > Agrypnus murinus. Next base: position 128,006,075 of record OV816025.1, on the reverse strand, counting down.
TAGTCATAAATCCTGCTTCTAAAATTGTATTTTAAAATGTAAATATTAAAAGGTCATTCCATGCCAAATCATCACAGCTTACAACCCGACCATCTCAGATTTTAGTGAAATTTGGTAGGATGGACATAGACTAACTTACGTATGTAAAGTTATAGCCCTATAACTTATTGTATAGGAATACAATAAGTTATACAGCTAGATGTAGTCTCTCTTTTCATTTTGGGAAACCTTTGGGGACAGAAATAAAAAAAATTGTTAAATATGTTAGCTACACACTTCATACACAAAACATGTATCTGACAGTTCACACGTGTGCGTGTTGTATCAGTCATTTAGAATATATCTGTGCAGACACCTGCAAATCTTATCTACTAAATAAGACAAGTATATGTATGATGTTGTACTTGTACCTGCAGATACAGGAAGCTATACAGGGTGTCACAGCCAAAAATGACGCATTTTAACACCGAAAACTGACTTGACAAAATAAATTTATTAACTTGCTCTTTAGGATTAGAGAAGTTATTTAAATTTATAAGAAACGGTATATTAAGTTTTGTCAAACTAAATCTGTTAATATAAGTTACTTTTTTTAGGTTAGGTTAGGTAAGAAGTTAGGTTAGAAGTTATGTTGTATGTTAGATTTAAAAGGTAAGGTACGTCGTACATACATAAGTACGTATGCATACAAGCACATAAATACATAAGCACATAAATACATAAGCACACAAGTTCATAAACTGAGAAAAATTAGCGAAAAGTAGAACTTAATAGCTAAAATCACACAATTCCATCTTACTTTGTTTAGTCCAGTGATTCCAAAAGTGGCCTATATCGAGCCCCAGGAGTCGACGACGACCTGCAAGGAGTTCATGAAACGAAAATGGGGGTCAACGATAGTGGATCTCATATAAGCAGGTCGTGGCATTAATTTTGGCATTCCATGAATAGAATAATCCACATACACAGATAGTGCCTATTTACTTACATAATACTACCTTAATTTGACCCACTAGAGTCTAGTGGTTAGCCACGAAAACAATATATGTGGTTATGTGGGTTCGAGGCCTGAGGAGGACAGGAATTTTCATTTCTGTTAAAAACGGGTCAAAATCGGGTTGCGAGCCGTAAATTAAAGTGAGTAGCACTATACCAGCTGTCAAAAATACATTTGAAGTTGATGAATTTGCAAAAAATCTACCCAAAACCGAAAAATATGGCAAGTGGTCCACGAGACAAAAAGTTTGAGAACCTCTCGTTTAGTCAGTAGTTGGTGTTAAAATGTGTTACTTTTGGCTGTGACCCCTGTAGAGCAACCTGTATCTGCATATACAACATCATACCTATACTTGTCTGATTAGTGAATAAAATTCGCAGGTATCTGTACAGATATAAATATAATATCATAAATATCTGATACAATACTATGGTCTGAACTGCCAGATGCATGTTTTGTGTAAGAAGTGTGTAACTATCATATTTAACAATTTTTTACTCCTGTTCCCAAAGGCTTCCCAAAATGAAACACCAAAGAGAGACAGCATCTAACTATATAACATATTGTATTCCAAAAAAATTGAAGGTACACTTTCTTAGATAATAAGGGTCAAAGGTCACGTCATGTGACCTTGGAATGAAAAACTCAATATTTTATTATAAAACATTATTTTTATGTATGGTCTATTATTACCTTTAAAACAAGCCTAAGATGAGACTTCTAAGATAATTAGAAGCAGAGTTATGAATTGTTTTTGTTCACCTTGTAAGCCTAAATTTCACATTTTTTATCATGTTTGCGGCCCTGCTGTATGAATACTGTGTATCACTGAGGGCTATAACTTTACATACGTAATTTACGTTATGTTCTCTATCATCCTAAATTTCATGAAAATCTGAGATGAAAAGTTAATTTTCTTGTGATGATTTGGCATGGAATGACCCTATATCTGGTTGTTCGCATTCCTGTATTCTCAGCTTCAATATATTCATTTGCATCATAAATCGAAAATTCTAAAATTTTTAACATTTATTTTTAAGATAAATTTATTTTTAAATGCTGAACTGTCTTAGTTAAATATTTTGAACAGAAACAATGAAGCAAAGTAGTTACACATCAGTACAAAAAATACCTAGGGTATGACTACAATAAATTCCTAAGACAAGAAGGAATATAAATCAGAATCTCGATGTTGAGATGTTGTTTGTCTTGAGATGCAAAGGAAATGCGCCTTTTTCATTTTGCACTGTTCTTTATCGATTGTCTAATGTTATTAAGTTTATTGGTTGTAATGAAGGTCATTTGGATAGGCCATTATGCAGTTTGGACTGCCTCTTACCATTATCAACATCGGATGCGTAGGTCGACTTGTCAAAATGCTTACCAAAAATTTAAATGCTCAATTCTAAGTAAACTTTACATAGCGTAATTGTAAATAATAGTAAAATATTTCTAGACAAACTGTATCTTACTATTCTTCTTAAAAAAGAATTGTATAAGTAGCAGGATATAGGTAGGTTGATTGCAACTCTCAGCAAAACCTTGGGGAGGTTTTTTAAAGGTCTAAAGGTAAACACTATTTACATAAAAGTTTTGTTTGCTGATGGATCCAGTTTTTTCCACTGCACGTACTGCACCCAATCTATATAAAACCAGCGACATTTAAAAACATGTTTTAAAACAGGAACATTTTAAAAAATATTTTCTTGGTGAAAACTTGCTGCATTAGCCCTAATTAATTACTACCTGACAGTGGTTACAGAATTTAAATCATCAATAATAATTTATAATTTCCTTTTTTTTTGAAGAATGTACTGTTGTAATACAAATTCTCAGTAGAACAAGTCCTTAATTATCAATCAGGTTTAGCTATATTTCTATATTTTCAAATGTTCGATTGCATTGGCCAATCGCCCAAAAATTAATCAATATAATGTTGACCTTTTTGTTTTAAATATCACTATACAAACTCAGACATTAATAAATAATGAAATACAAATATTCGAAATGATTTAATAGCTAGTTATATATAGTTTCTAACGGTAAATAACAAATAATGCCGACTTCAAAAGAAAACGTAAAATGTAAATTTGACTTATTCATAAACGTAATCCTAATGACGGGGCTCGACTGCGTTCATGATTAATAAATACCTCTCGTGATACATATCAATTTAGCTGTTATTGCTTATTGATATATTTTTCTAATAAATGCATAATTTCCAATTTAAATTAAAGAAAACTTCTTTCATGCATACGTTAAAGGCTGTATCTGCTCTGCATGCTTTGGAAGAATTTGTAGGTTAACGGCATCGATCGACAAATTAGGAATTTATAAGAATTCTCGAGGCTTGTAAACAGAGATTAGTTGCATTTACATTGACCTTTGTATAAACAGGAGTCGTTATAAATGATACAATTGATAATGCTAAAGGCTAGTTTATGCACATGAAGAAAAGCCAAGAGCATTCGTTTCGTTTTGGTATTTTAATAACATCGTGCTATTTATGCGGCTCATTTTATGTGTGTTTACATTTTTGTTTAAATATTGAGCAATATGTGATAATGACAGTTTGATTAATTTGGAATTGAAATTCCTCATCAAAATGTTCAGGGGAGTAATTACTTATGCATATTAATTATGTATGCAATGGAATTTACTGAGAGGTTTATTAACTTTACTTTTTGGAGTACCCATTTAAAATGTCATTGTCATGTTATTCATTCTTTTTCCTGTTATCATTGTTCTACTGTTCAAATTTAGATTTTCTATGCAATGTCTTGAAATTAAAGTTCAGCAAATAAAAGATTAATCGATTTCGGAAATTCCGAAGATGTAAATGATTAATTGTGACTCATAGCTAGTCAGAAGAAGAAAATATCGAAGAAACCTGGCTTATCCAAAGTCGAGAATCGCATAAAACAAAAAATAATCCACGATCTAATGCCCTATACATAAATATCTCTATAACTGTTAACGATATTGGTTGTCGAAGATTCGCAGTTTCTTTTTCAACCTTTCTCCATCTTCTTCCACTACAAAACTGAGATCTATAAATCACATGTACCGGGAAAGAACTATCTTGTTTGTCGTTTTCTGTTCTGAATAAAGCAGCCCCAGAAAAAAAGATATTCTGACCTGGGAATGTGACTATGGTATTCCGATGTCTTTTTCCACGCTGAAAACCGAATTCGACCTCAGAAAAGCACGTGTAGCCCAAAAATTTTGCGCTAGAGCCAAAAACAACTCCCAAAATGGAGTAAAACCACTCCTTACATATGGTGACAATAAATACATGCAAAAAATGATTGAAAACCGCAACAATGATACAATGATACATGCAGCAATGATAGAAGCAATACCCATTCATCATGTCTGAAGACTAAATACCATCGACAGCTTTAACAGAAATAAAAATATCAAACAGCTATATTAAGTAACGTAACAAGTACATACAGCAATTATACAAGTAATGCCATCCATCATTTGTAAAGATCAAATATCACGGACACGTTTAACAACAATGAAAACAGCAAAAGACAACAAGAACAAACAAACTATGATGTACACATGTAAGAGTTGACTGACAAATTGAACTCCGTGTGGAATAAGAATTGGAAGAAAATGAAATTCAAAATGAGAGCCAATTATTGCTGATGTATCTTTTTTTATCACGAAAATTAGAATTTTAGAAAAAAATATAAAGTACAAAAGTTATTTAGTTTTCATTGGAAAACAGACCTGCATGTTCATCGAACATTTCTTGCATGAATTTATTTTTACCTGAAGTAAGAGGTGGTTTTACCGCATTTTAGAGTGGTTTAAAGCTCTGACTGGGGTGGGTTCTGGCCATATAGGGAGATCGATTTTCAAATACAATACATTTACGTTCTTCAACAAATTTTTGCATGTATTTATTGTGATCTAAGAGGTGGTTGAACCCCCTCAGGGGGAGGGTTCTTGGCCATATACCAGAGATCTATTTCAAAATACAAAACATTTGCGGTTTTCAACCATTTTTTTCATGTATTTATTGTCACCATATGTCAGTGGTAGTTCTACTCCATTTTGAGAGTTGTTTTTAAATAACAAGTCCGATTGTCTGTAAACACGGAGGTTAATGAATTTCAGGAGCACAGTAGTACATATCCCACACGCCAACAAGACTGACCCAATTATCTCTTCCACTGTATCACTAAATATCTCAACTTGTGACAACGCTTTTGAATGCATTTTTTTCGCGTTGGGGTGTAAAAGAGGATTGCAATAGACGACATGGGGCTTGACAAGTTGAACCGACCTAAAAAGACATTCTCATCGCTCTATAAATAATGTAGTGTGCAAAATGTTTACGTATTTCCATGTATATTTTTGCAAAGAATTTCGTGCACAAAGTAAAAAAATTATTCTCCATATCGAAAGGGACATTGAAGCATTGCCGCTGGAGGGCATTAAGCGAATAAGTGTTTTCATTGGAAACGGTAGGAGATTTGAATTAAGAGATTATTAAATTTTTGAGCAAAAATTGCAAACTCCCAATCTGATGGATGAAAGGAAAATTGCATGTTAGCAAAATTAACATAATGGAAAAATTCTAAACCCAATTCAAAGTAAAAATTTGATTTCTAATCATCAAAGCATTTTCTATTCCCACTCATAAAGCATATTGTGTTTTTCCACTCTGTTCCATCTAAGCGTCTGTTCCTGCAAGCCAAGTCTCTTAAATCTTAACCGTTTAGCTGTGATAGAGCTTTCTTCCCTATCCTACATTGGAGAACTTTTCGCATCAGGGGGTGCGGTTTTCCAATTCTCTTTCAAAAATAGGTTATAAATCACATAGCAAAAAAATATGGTTCTCATGATAGAGCTACATTTGCCACGGATGTTTTTAACCTATAGTACCATCCGCACAATTTGGTCTGTTAGGAACTTTGGGCCGCAGGTCGCAGTTGTTAGTACGAGAGTGGTCCCAGAAGTACCCGACCTAACAAAGAAAACACAAAAATTGTGGGAAAAGATTTATTTATTTTTCAACGTAATCTCCTTTCAGCTCTATACACTTTTCCCAGCGGTGTTCAAAAAGTTCGATACCCTTTTTATAATAAGAACTATCTTGCTCCTCAAAATAGCCATTAACTGCTGACATCACTTCTTCATCGTTGGAAAATCTTTGACCACTGAGCCATTTTTTCAAGTTTGGGAACAGAAAATAATCCGAGGGGGCTAAATCTGGCGAATATGGTGCATGAGGTAGCAACTCATACTTTAATTGGTTGCAATTAATTGCAATAACGGATTTGTGAGGTGGCGCGTTGTCGTGATGAAACAACACTTTCTTTTTAGCCAAAAGCGGCCGTTTTTGCTTGATTTCTTCGCTCAAACGTTGCAATAAGTTTGCATAATACTGGCCGTTGATAGTTTTTCCTTTTTCGAGATAGTCAATAAAAATTATTCCACGCGCATCCCAAAAAACCGACGTCATAACCTTGCCCGCAGATGAAACGGTCTTCGCCTTCTTTGGAGCCGGTTCTCCCTTTTGAGTCCATTGTTTCGATTGTTCTTTTGTCTCGGATGTGAAATGATGGACCCATGTTTCATCCATTGTTACGAAACGGCGCAAAAATTCTGCTTTGTTGCTGTGAAACTTCGCTAAACACTCAATTGAAACATTTTCACGACACTGTTTTTGCTCGAGTGTGAGCAAACGCGGCACCCATCTTGCACACAGCTTTCTCATGTCCAAATTTTCAGATAATATGCGATGTACCGCACTTTTTGGAATGCCCGCAATGTCTGCTAGCTCGCGCACTTTCAGTCGACGATCATCAAGTACCGCTTTGTGGATTTTCTTCACCATTTCTGGAGTCATCACCTCATTTGGTCGACCACTGCGATGCTCCTCTTGGCAGCTCGTACTGCCTCGTTTAAATTCCGCTACCCAAAATTTAACTGTTGTAAACGAAGGAGCAGACTCACCCAGAGTAGAATCCAGTTCAGCTTTTATATTAGTTGGGCTGAGGCCTTTCAAATAAAAGTATTGTATCACATTACGATGACCAATTTTCTCCATTTTCACAAACTCACTGACAACGTTCACTATTGATGGCTTCCAAACAAATACTGAACAACGTGGCGCTTTCAAACTTGAAACATATGCTTTATAGACTGCGTACTTTCCAATACAGTGATATTTTCAAACAACTACCGCCACCTCTTGGTCAGGTCGGGTACTTCTGGGACCACCTTCGTATAACAAAAGCATTAATTTTCGAAAGACGTTTGTATCAACCATTTTATTATCAATATCATTTCGAGAAATAATTATTAGAATAAGTAAATTGCAGAAGTTTTTAGATGTTGTTAATGCCTCAACAAAGATGGTGCCTTATTATTGTTTCAATTTCCAAGATTTAATGAACAGCGATATTAAAAAAATAAGATGAATGAAAATTGGAGAATTTAATAGCCATCATTTTTGCATATTATCACGACTGCATCTTCAAAACATTAAGCATGATGAGGCCTTTAAAAGAATATATCACTTGATACCTCTTCGCATTTAGAGAAAGTTCAAGATGGTGCCCAGCCGTTATTTTGAAAAACTGAGTTGGCTTTTTCCATTTAGAAAATGGTTCTTTATCTTTATAATATATACTTTATCTCTTATACAATCGCTACGCGGCAGTATCTAGAATGATTCGGAAGTTAGCAATAGGACATTTCTGACCTGCACTGTATATGTGTTTACATTTGTATTAGACATTCTTACCCTCTCTTTCAAGGATTACCACCCCCAAGGCATACATATGATGTACATGTTTACACATTTCTTAAACAGTTCAACTCATGGATATAAATAATAGGAAGGAGCTCGACAAGAAAGACCGAAAATGAAACAGCTAAATATCGACAGATTGGCGAATATTAAAGAGCCGAAAGCTACAATTCCAGTGCAATTACTTCTCGGTTCAAATTAAAATTAATGTGTAACATTTAATTTAACTTAAATTAACCTAATTTGATCTTATGACATCTAATTTCTAACATTAAAACCAACCTTAGCGTAACTTGATCTTTAATCTAATTCTAACCTAACCTAAAACCTAGCTTAACTTGTAATCTAACGATTTTCATTTTTTTTCTTTATACAGCTTCAACTAACCACTATAGTTCACAAATACAAGAAATCACAAATCAGATGATAAAATAAACAATAAGTGAGCTAAAAAGATTCAGTATCGGAACAAACTGATCTGAATTAAAAATAAAAGTAAAATCGGCAAATCTGTTAGCTTTAGGGTACGTCACTGAATTTCTAGCAACGTGAATTTGCACTCTCATCTTATCTCACCCCGGGTCGTATTTATTTATTCCGGTGTGATTATGAAGATCATTTCTTGTGTTCACGGTTGAAGTATAAATAAAACTAGTTTGCCAAGTTTTATGAGAATCGGAGCGTTTAAGGCTTTAGACTTTCCTGGTTATTGGAGAAAATCAGTGTTATAAGTGTTACATTATTGTTGAAATACATCTTGCAGTAGTAACTTTAGTACTTTATTAACTCCACGGCATAAGATAATGCAGGCAGATATAGAAGAATGACTTGGTCAGTGACATTTCGTCATTCTATTTTTTTTTTGTTCTTACTCTTGATTTGTTCATAAAACAAGACAACATACCTAAAAAAAAAATGTTTATTATCTAAAACATGTCTCTTCTATTCTCCTGTTTGGATTGTTGATTGTTGATGGATGAGGAAAAGAAATTTGATGGACTGCCAGAAGTATCCTTACAGTATAATTGAACTATTGTTTATTACGAGGTCTTTCACCCGAAATTTGCAGGATAAGCTCTATATCACGGGTAGTATTCTCAAATACACTTAGCGACTGTTTGAAAATGAAAATAATAAAATGTGATTGAGAAAATACTCGACAAGGATAAGCAAAAAATGTAATATTCGACGTCACGTTGTTTTTTCTAAGCTTACTCATGTCATTAAATGCCCATTCATTTCAGGTTCCGGCTATAGAAACCACATTATTCAATACGGTTTGCCAAGTATACATTTGGCGTTTCTCACATATACAAAAATATTTTTAAACTTCATCAATCTTTAGAATGGGACAGAGATTCAGGTCACAGGTACTCTCAGTCATTATTTTCTAAATACACAGTGTGGCAGTAAGATATCAACAAAAGTATAATTAATTCCATTAACAGTAAATTAAATAAGTATGTTTTCACGCATCAAATAGAAACGGAAGAACCAACTCCTTTGGAAAAGAAACATACTTGATTGAAGTATTTGAATTTCAAGTTTGTATCTATCGCTTCATGTCTTACTACAGTATATCAGGAAGTGACTACTTGGCTTTCTTTAAACCGTTTTCCTTGTTTTTCAAAACATAGGTCCAGAACAATGAATCTTATAGGATATAAACATAAACAGTGGACCTGAAAATTCATCATCATTAACATTCCCGAATAGCTAATCGAGAAAACAAAAACAAAAAATTGCTTTCATTTACAGTTAATCTTCTTTCGTAACAAAAAAATATAAGCGCCTTAATCCATGAGGTTACTTCTTCGAGGTACTGTTATTAGGATGTTGAGCAAGATGTTTGCATATTTGGTTTTATCTCCCTAATTAGTATCTGGATAATGAGGATGCAATAGAAGAAAAACGAACGGTGGATTCTATTTTTAGATGGAATTTTATTCTGTTTTGCTTTTAATTAATTCTAGTAGAACTAGTGGCCTAAGGTTGTTTATTGACCAAAACGTTTTTTGCAAGAAGTTCTTCAAACTCGAAGTACAAAAAAAGAGTAAAAGAATGTTCGATGATGGCGTCGGGTATGATGATTCTTCAGCCAACCATCCATCCTTGACAAGGTCATCAAGATTAACATTATTATTACTACATCGAGGTTTATTAAATTTAATAAACAGCCAGGTTAGTTGCTAGTGATGTCAGATAAATGACGCTTTTTCCCCCTTATAAGACATAAAGTAACATCGTTTAGGTTGTTTTTGATTAATAAAAGTAGTTTCCGTTGAAGAGTTCTCGCAGCAGCATCATTATTTTAAAACGTGAAGTGATTCAGTTCTAATAATAATCGAGATGGTGATGGTCGTAATAAATTTATCGCTTAAGTAGTTATTGGTATGGTATGGTATTGTCGTTAGTTACTGAAATCTTTCAGTACAGTGGTTATGGTGATGATATAGAAAAAAGGCAACTGTCAATGTGTATTTTATGTGCTTTTGTGGAATTTTATGTAATAATGTGGTGCTCAGGCATAAAAGTTATAAATTCTCTCAGGTATGTTTCTACTATTGTTTATTATCGTATCCGCAATCCTTGATAATGACAATTTAAGTCGCATTACTACATTTATTGCAAATGTCATTCAAGCATCAATTTTTACTTTTTGGAATCATTGGAGCGTAGTTTTGCATAGGTTTTGCGTGTCATTTCTGGTAAAACAGCAAGGACGGTTAAATGTATTCAAAAACACGAGAGAGGTGAAAAGTAACATTAGTTCCATGTTAACAGGATGCATTCTATTTAAGAAAAAAGTGTTAATGTGAATACATTGTTTGCAAAGAAATCACGATTTTTTGTTTGCTATCTATTTATTGGTAACGGTATATCTGAAGTGGAACAAAATCAAAAAAAGTTAACGCATCCAAACGGATTTCTGTAAGCTGCTTCAAATAAAATCTAACACAGAAAAGGTTCTATTTCGAAGGTACAATAACTCAAGTGACTTGGTAAGTTGCAATTAATTGTACCATTCAGAAGGCATGCCCGAAGATTTGTATAATTCCACTTAAATATGTTGTGCTTTTATATACATTAGGTTGCATAGACCTTCTCAAACAGCACGAAAATTGGACGTAGATCTGTCTATTTTTTATTAACACACTTATGGAAACTAATACCCTAATTATTTATTGGCTATAAAAAAAGTTAATGTCTTAGCTGTCTTAAACTTATAAACCTATGATTTTTGCCAATAATAATATTTTTCATAAAATTCTTAAAGCAAGTGTTGCGTTGCAAGTACGAAACGCTTTTCAATTTCGACGTTTTGACTGCACACACTCATTGTTTATTTATACATACATTCGAATGTAATCCCTAAGTATATTTGGACACAGGACTTAATCGAAAAGTAAAATGGGATGGCAAACGACAAGTTAATATTCATGAAAAACAAAGAGGTATTACTTTCCGAGACAATTCTGAAGTTAACATTGAACGAAAAAACTTTTTTCATCCAATTTAACTGCGATTTTGCATGCAGATAGAGTTCATCGTCCTAAATAAGGTTTTGAATGAGACACCGGCTTGTAACTAACTCTAATGGTTTTGGTTTTAGAAGCAAAAATGTTTAAAAATATGTATGTATAAGTCACTTCCGCCATAAACCTAACTTTAACTGTAAAAGTCAAAGCATCATAGCTAGAGGAAAGTGTCCTATTGAACTTTTGTTTTGGACGACAGGATCTAACGGCATGCAAAGTCTCAGCTCAAACGGATGAAAAAAACCCAGAACTCCAGACTCAATTTTCTCAGAAAGTACCTTAAGCCAATTATTTTTCTTTCATTATCATCTACCATATCATCAATAATACCTATTTCATTTTGCTACTATTGAACCGAGATTTGCTAGGTTTTCAATCAACTCCTTTTTAAGTTTCTAGTTTCTTTCTGGAAGCAATAGAGCCCAATCTAATGTTCCTCTTTCTTATAAAGCATATATCTCTATATAGTTCTCGATTTTGAATCCCGAATTTCTACTATTTTAAGATACTTTTCTTCTTTCTTTGTTCTGACCTTTCTGTCTTAACGAGCGCCGAATGCAGACTACTCATTTTAAAACATGAATGAACAATTTTTATTTCAATTATTATTAATTACCAACTCGGATGTTAATTAGAACTTCAATTTCGAAAGCATTAATTAAATTCAGGGTAATAGACATTTAACAGATGCCCTACCTCAAAATATTATAATCTAGCTCTAATAAGAACAAAGATTCCTATTTGTTGTCTTCTTTCTAACCTCTCTTTTGAATAATAGAGGTTATCTTTCATAATTTTTAATTACATTACGGTTAAAGTTTGTCAATTGCTTGGCGTCATTAGTGATCATCCGCGGACTACCGAAAGTCAAATTACAGGCGCATGACCTAGAAAATTAGTATTGAAAAGTTAATTATTGAAGATGAAAAGAGGTCGATTATGCGGTCTTGAGTTATTTAATAGGGTGCACCTACATTTCTTTTGTATTTTAATGCAATAAGCTTCATAATAATAAAATGCATAACGCAATCGTTTTTCCAAATTTGATTTAACCTACATGCTTGCAATCTGGTGGATAGTTGCATTTGATCAAGGTCTGGTCGATATGTTAAGGTCTGCAAAAATCAAATGTATTGCTTGACTGAAACTGAACAGGGCCAACAGTTCTGATTTTGGTTTTTCTGATGGGGTTACATGTGATGACAGAAAATATACGAGCATAGCATTATTATTTGCCGTCATCTCAAAATGATAAAATTATGGTATGGCGTCTTCCCAGGAAGAAATTATGTTGCACCCTTATTTGTAAACCTGTTCCAGTTTCTTTTTCAGTTAATTTTATTTATTTTTGTGTATGTTGATTTTACATGCAGAGGTCTAATTGCCAGTTTTGTAGTGTGCTCAGTAGCTCAGTGTTGTTAATTTTAGTCATTGCCAAAAGCTTTATCAGGATACTAAATGTTTCTGAAAATACATAACTTTTTTATAAACGTATCTTTAGTGCATTTATAAAGAGTTATCACACAACTTTCATCCCTTATCCTAATGAGCTCAAAGATGATTGTACTAAATTAAATTGAATCAGAACCGAGATTTGAACCCATGTTTCTCCTATACGAGGCAGAATATTTACCATTTGACCATGAATATCTTGCAAAACCCCAAGATCATACGTTTATTAAATGTTGATATTACGCGAAAATAATTCATTAAAAACATTACAATTCCAGTGTATTATTTTTCTAAAAAGTTTTTTAGGTACATCTTCTAGCCAGTTGGAAAGTGATTAATTTTCCCAACGACTCCAGAAAACTGACTTTATAATAATGTAAATTATGAAGTTTAAACTTATAATAAACTAGGTTTAACGGAAGACACTTTCTTTAAATTATTTAACATACATATCAAAGAAACAAGATTTCAAATTCTTGAATTTGATGTTCAATGATTGAGATGAAATTCTTGATTGAGAATTTGTGAAATAAATCAAGCTTATTTGTCTAACTTAACCTTATCTACCTTCCCAACACCTTGTAGTTCTGTACTGAGTAGTTAATTTACTTTATTTTAAAAAAATTACAATAATTACAAATTAATAATTACCGGATAATTTGTATCAAAAATAAAATGCAATAAAAAGTAAACTAGAATTAGACAACTTTAGTTCACTTATCAAATCCAACAGACTCATCGATTGCACCTGCCTGGTCTCCATTTATGTATAGTATGTAGTTGAATTGGGTGTATGATCTACAGGAACCAAGTCTATAAGAGGACAAACATTCAGTCGAAAAAAGTACTTGTTCAATAGCATACATTGCACCCCTTTGGTTCATACTGAGTCCAATTGTATGGTCGTTTTGGGAGTGGGACTTACACGATCCGAGTATATATAAAAAGGAACAAACATACTGACAAACGAATTTTGGATTTTAGTGTATGGATGAGAACTATTCAGCCAATAACATACCGAAACATAATAAAATTGTCCTAAAAAATAAAAAAGTGGATTATTCATAAAGATTTTTTTTATTGGCAATTTGCAATTACAATCTACTTCCAAATGAGTATTAAGGAAATGTGGTAAACGGTTAAGATACGTAAGGGTAGCGTTCACTGACGCTTCACCTTATTGAATATTATTATTATATTAGGTCTTGAGGATAGGTTCTGTGGAGTCTTCTTGTGTTGGGACCATTGTTATATATTGCTCAATCAGCTCATTATCGTGGTTTGTTATTTGATTATGATATTTTATAGCACTTCGCTGGATCTCCTCCGTGATAGTAGGAACTTTCAGGTCAGTGTAGAGCATCTGATTGCTAACGAACCATGGAACATTTACTAATGACTTGAGTAGTATTGACTCAAATATTTGTATGATCTTTAGGTTTTATGCTTTGGCACATCCCCATAATTGGAGCCCTTAAGCCCATAATTATAGTTTTATATAGTAGAAGTTTGTTGTTTAATGAGAGTCTGAATTTTTTTCCGCCAATACGTTTGGCGGAACTTGAGGTCCATCTGTTTGCGTTTGCGTTTGATTTGGCTTTTCCAGGTAAGCTTTTGATCTAGGATTAATCAAAGGTATTTGGTTTCTGATTTCGTAGATACGGGGACATTATTAATTGTTACCGGTGGATAGGTGGCGTGCTGATTGGTGAATGTAACCTGGATTGATTTTTCTTGATTTACCTTTGTTCTCCATCTATTGAGGATCTTCTTATATCCGGATCTTCTAAGCGACCTCTGGATCTTTTTACATTCAGTAAGAAGATCCAGGTGGGTTTGTAAGTGTTCAGTAGCTACTATTGGGTTTTCACTTATGGATAGCACAGCTACGTCATCAGCTAACGAGGCAATTGCAGTATTATTTGTTTCGGGAAGGTCGGTCGTGTATATTGAAAACAGGAGTGGTTCAAGGACACTACCTTGGGAACACCGGATTCGATAGGATAAAAGTTGGATCGACATCTGCTATGTCTTACTGATAAGTTTCTGTCAGTTAAATAGAACTTTAAAAGGAGATAGAAATTGCTGGATAGTCTGTTTTTTTAGCTTGAAGAGGAGGCTGAGATGCCACACTTTGTCAAAAGCCTGTGAGATGTCAAAGAACACTGCATTATAAAATTTCTTTTCTTCTAAACTTTTAGCAATCTCATTGACTATTCTATGGACTGGAAACTATTCTATTGACTATTCTGCTGGACTGTAGAATGTGATGATTGGGTGATGGTAAATCATGTTCTTCGTGAATCTTGTTTAGTAAGAGTCTTTCGGACACTTTGCTTGTTATGGGTAGAAGGCTGATGGGTCGATAAGTTATGTGTGGAGGTTTGCCTAGTTTATGGATCGTAATTATTTCAGCATATTTCCATATAATGGGATAGTAGGTTAAACTTAGCATACGATTATAGATAGCTGTTATAAAATCCCCCACGACCTAAACGAAGCATGCAGTACACTACTTCACCAAAATAGTGCAACAAGCAGCTTGGCATTCTACCCCCCAAAATGACCAAAAAACAACCAATTTCGTGTGTATACCGTTACGTATCCGACAACTAATAATTGAAAAAAGGCGAGTTAGAAGAGTCTGGCAAAGATTGATCAACATTACTATCATAGGCTGTCTAGAGAATTAATAACGACACTCAAAGAAGCCCAGAACGACACTTTTAAACAATATATTACCAACTTTTCCACAGACGAGTACACCTTGTGGGAGGCAGCAAAAAAGCTAAAGAAACCACAGTTAGCTATATACCACCAATCCTACTTCAAGTCGAGTGGGGCGCGTAGTGATCAGGAGAAGGCCGATACTTTTGCTATGCATCTAGATGAAGTGTTTCAACCCGAGCTAGGAAACGCAGACAACGAAGTGGTGAAGAACTTTATTCACGTACCATGTCAAATTCACAAAGATGTGGAAGCAAAAAGCATATTATTTGATTAAAGATTTTCATCTAGTACTGAAAAAAAAACTTACAACATACTTTTGTTTCAGGAAAAAAAGTATTTTAAGATCGGGCGGTGGTATTAATTATTGTTATTATTGTCATTGCAATCATTCTTTTTATTGCAGTTTAATAGCCTTAGATAAAATAATTTTGTTTTGAAAACCATAAACGGTATTATTTATTTAATACACCATAATAATATCCTTGCTCATTTCTCCGTTTTATTATGTATATGAAATGCATACCCGATTCTCTTCACTTTTCACAACAAACAATCAATGTTTGTATACTAATATTCTTTATTTGGAAATAAAAATAATTTTGAAACAATCGTTAACGTAGGTGTATATTTATATGTTCATTATTAATCTTCTATGCACCACCAATTGCGGACAAAGTTGCATTAGCGTATGTTCTAAATATTGAGTAATAACAATGCAGGGGAAAAATGATAAATCAATTTTTTGGGCGGCTTCGACATGCATATTCGTTTATCCATTAAGAATTATTAACTATGTATTGTTCTAACGTTTTAATTTGTTAATCAATTTAGTGGGTCATTAATAGAATGTGTGCTCTATATTTGGAGTTGCTAACCTACGTATAATTCTATGGTTGATGAAAAACAGTTCCTGGTGTACCACCTTTTCTTTTCATTTCAATTCCACTTTACATAAATACTTTTAATAGTACAACACGGGTGTTTATACATTGGATCTCTTTTGTTAAAAGGAATCAGTATCTGTGTTTGGCCTCTAAATGCCTATATGGGAATAAAACACAACAAATAGCAAGTTATCTGTGGCAAGTTTGTTTTTGCTTTTTGATTATTAAAAAGTACAATTCAGGTCTGAAGAAGACCCTGAAAAATGAAATGTCATGCTACAGCTTGTGTAGAGACTTAGACATTTTATTAGGTATACTGAAACGCAGTGTTGGTTGTCAAAGTGCCAGGCGCTTTCTGTGCTTGGATTAATTTGATCAAACGCCGTCACAGCCTGTTTTCTTCTTAATGATAAAGATGAAAACCAACTTAAAGATTACTAAAAGTTTACACAAGACACACTGTATGATTCTTAGACAGCGTTGTACATATCCTGGAATTGTTAAAATTCTTATACATTTTTTATATTTTTATGCATTAGATATACAGCTGTAAGAAAGCTACTCGTATATGACTTAGTTTCGCCCTAAAATGAATCCATGTAGTGATGAGCACAAGAACCAAGATCGACATTTTTGCACTGTTCTATGTAAGCCAAATATACTGTCTGAAAAGGGCTACTTAGCAGTACTTCACTAAACAAAAACTTTGCCATCACTTTCTAGGCTAAAACTAATTCAATGGAGCCAATCATTCATTCAGACCAAGGAAGGAGGCGGAATTCTGTTTCCGTTCTTTGGTACATACATGTGTGTGGCAATAATAGATCAACACTGAGCGAAATATGTTAAATAAATTGCTCATTGATTTGTTATTATCAATTTAAACACTAGTTTATGGTCAGTTTAAGTCTGCAATAGTTAGTTTTAGGTGTAGATAAGTTAAAATTATGAGGAACTCTGACTATAGCCAGCTGTTCAACTATCGCCTGGGGTTTGTTATTGTTACAACCTCACTAGTCCTGTGTTTGACTCGGGTATAGGACATTGCGTCGACAGAACACAACACCTATCACGGACACCGCACTGATTGGCCATTTTGGATACTCTGACGACTATGGACACTACACCGACCGCAAGCGGTGAACACTTGTTGACTTGGGACACTACGCCGACCGCAACCGGTGGGCACTTTGTTGATCGTGGACACTAACCTAACCTAACATTAAGTCATATTGTAAAGAACTCGGCGTAGTGTCTACGGTCCACAGTGTGTCCGGACGGCGAAGTATATAGCACACCTTTGATTCTTTGATTCTTGTGATCAGTCTTATACAACGTACGCAACTGAGCCGTTACTAAAACCTGGCTGCCTTTGTGCAACGCACACCTATCAGAGTACTACAGTTATTTTGCCTTATTTAGTAAACGATTAATACACTCCAACAGTATCAACCAATCAAAATTACTCTTTTTAAATTGTCATCAATGACAAGCAAAGTAGATTTTTAATGAGTGAATAAGTGAAAGAAATGAGAGTATCTGTGGAAAAACGGATATGCTTTGAAACTTTGTTTCATGCCAAACGTAAATTTAGTTATTTTTGTCTTTTCAAAATCATTTTCTTATTTATTACGAGGGTGGTTCAAATATAAACCGGAATTTTGCTGTAAAAATTTTTATTATTGAGTTACAGAGCTGAAATGTTTTACAGTTTTTCTAGATAGTCTCCGTCACACTCTACACACTTTTGCCATCTCTCCGGAAGCTTTAGGATGCCTTTTTCGTAAAAATCTTTCGGCTTGTCACGTAACCATTCGCGCACGAAAGATTTTACCTCCGCATTGCTTTTGAATCGCTGTCCGCCAAGTGCCTCTTTCAATGGACCGAATAAATAATAGTCGCATGGCGACAAATCGGGACTATAAGGAGGGTGTTCCAGTGTTTCCCAACCCAATTCGTGCAATGTTTCCATCGTAAGCCGAGCTGTATGCGGTCTGGCGTTGTCTTGCAGCAATATCGCAGTTCGGATTGGAATCTCGCGTCGTTTCGATCTGTAGGCAGGTTTCACCGTGTGTTTTAGAAGGTTACTATAATACTGCGCGTTCACAGTTCGTTGTTCAGTGAGAAAATCGACCGCAATTACTCCTCTCATGTCCCAAAACACGGTACACAACACCTTGTTTTGGGGCGCCGCGCATGTGGCAAGTTTGCCACCACTTCTCGGCCATTTCAAAAAGCGGAACACCAATCATACACTTGAGTCTTGGAGAGGCACTCATTCCCGAACTGCTCGAGCAATTTCCGATAAATTTCCGCGGTTTTTACATTATCTTTGACCAAAAAACGAATAATAATGCGTTGCGCAACAGACACTGGTACGTCCTTCTCACTCATGGCTACAACTACACTGACAAGCGAAATTACGCGGTCCCAGCTGTTCTCTACGCTTTGTAACAGACCAATCTAACATCCAGTACAGCCACTTTAACGACACTAACTTCTTCGCGCGTTTATTCAAAAATTCCGGTTTATATTTGAACCACCCTCGTATTTAAAAAGTGACTGAGAAATCATCTTGTGTATTGATCTCCTAAAGTACACTCTAGATTGTTTTTACATCAAGATAATTTTATTTTTATAATTCGCTCAAGTTTTGTTGCCAACTGAAAACAACTCTTAAACCACAGTAATTAGACGGAATCGCTCCACTTCGTTTTCGCCTTTTTAGTTTTTAAGTTATTTTCAAACAACGACAAAACTTTCTTGTAAAAATAAAATTCTTAAACCAAATTTCGTTGTGTTACGGTTTTCAGGTTTTGATGCATTCAGAATTAAATTTTAACAGTTTTTTGGTACTAAACATCGCTGATTAATTTTCAAAACCATGAAGTGTAATCAAAATCAAATAATTAGCAGGAGTTTCGCAATGTTTATTAAGTTTTACGTACCTGAAAATTGTTTCGATACCAAGTATCATTAAAAGTATATCAGAAAGATAGACAAATTCGTTGTTACTACAAATTAGGTTATACACAAAAAATAGATAACTAGATAGTAAGTTCAATCTGTTCATTCATTAGAGGTATCGTGTGTTGGTATAAACTCGAAAGCTATAAAATGTCTGATTTATGCTTGTGTTGCAAAAGTTGAAGAATTTGTTGTGGTTTTGGGTGTCATTGAGTGGTTCTGTTCAATAATACTTGGTATCGAAACAATAAAATTGTCAACTACATAAATCTTAATAAATGTTATGGAACTTTTAGTAATTATTTGATTTTTATTACGTTTGATTTCATGATTATGGCGTTTCACGCAGTCAGTCAATTGTCACAACGCTTAGTTTTGTTCTATTGTGCCAGCTTGTAGTGCAGTGCTCTACCTTCTTTTAAGTTTGCCACTAACTCATAAACCTAGAACACATTTTGCTATTTGAAATTGATAAAACTTTGCGATTTGGCAAGTTTAAAACCGCCCTCTTATAATTAAACGTATGTTTTGTGTATTGTGTAATGAATATTTTTAGTTGGAAATTAATCTAGTAGATGACTATTACTACCCAATGTATAAATGATTTTGAATGCATGCTCTTGGCTGGGATGTCTTGAACTTTTATAAACTGCTTTAGTTAGATATTAAAATAGACTGTTAATTTGTAATTGATAAGCCAATAATTATGACATGTTCATTTCTGAGAATTAAATTCCCGCTTTTTTAATCTACTGGATGTCTACCTTGAGAGTCAAGTAGGATTACCGCATCTTCTTTTTTTCTATTTACATCCTTATATCTCATTCTTAACAAAAGAAAAAACTGCATGCACATAAACAAATGAACAATTAGAGGTAAGTGGGAAATGGTAGGAATGCAAAAAAGTGTAGAATCTAACGTATTTTGTGTTGCATTCCGTATCAATTATAATTTTTTCTCGTATTTGAAGCTTTTAGATGTGGACACTTTATCTCCATATCTGAAAGGACCTGAAACATAAAAGAAAAGTTAAAACAATTTAAAGATGTTTTAAACTCAAAACAAATTTCCCCCCAAAAACCCTCAAATTTAACGTAGGTTTCTTGAAGACAAATATAAACTTTCGTATTTGATATTAGAAACTGCATTATAAATTATTTATTATATTTTGTAGGTTGGTAATTGAATTTAAAAAAATCCGATTTCGATAAAAAAAATAAAAGTTCGATTCGGCCCTTGGCCTGCAAAATAAAGAAGAATTTATCGAACTGCGGTGGCGGCATAGAAAGCGGCGTTTCTAAATGTTTAACACAAAAGATTGTTTTCTAAAAGGAAGACCCATGCACTTAAATAAAAAAGATATCTTTTGAGCAAACCTTGCCTACTCCTTGTAAGCACAGAAGTTAAACCATATAGCAAATAAATCACCAAAATAGTTATTTAAGTATTAAGGGCGGTAGGTCTCCATATTATCCGAGACTGGTAAAGCGTACCTAACGCCCGTAATGCTTACACTATTTTGTGCCCGATCGGATCTATGAGTGAATTTTAAATATATAGAGTAAACATTAACAAAATCACACTAAAAATGTGAATGTTATTAAGTCCTGCGCCTCGTTGTTATGGTGTTGAGTAAATAACAACAATTTGTGTTGAGCCTTGGGCGGTAAGTTGTTAACGAGCCTTGGGCGGTAAGTTGAACTTACCGCTCTGAAAGCAGAGCTTGTAAGTGAACGAAAACGCCCGATCGGGCAAAAAATGTATTAACACTAGAATACAGTACCTCTTTGTTTTCGTAAGAGATCTAGGGAAATATTGCAAAAACCTGTAGTAAAACCAGTAGCATACTAGAATAGCAGAGATGCGCGACGTTATTGCGAGATTAAAGAGAATAAAAGGCTACAGAAAATGATTGTTTTTTCTAACTCCAAAAACACATCAAAATATTTATTTAATCAATCGACTAATAAATCAACCACAACAAAAACAAGTAACTGTATCGAACAAAATTATTATTCGTTTAAAATAATTGCAGAATTTTACAGTTAATCTTGTTTATGTAATAATTTAAAGACATAATAACGATATGTAAAATAATGATTGTAATTTGTTAGGAGATTGTTATAGACATTTCTTTTGGACGGCAATTTTTATTCGTAACATTCATAAGCTTATTCTATGTTATCATCTCTACGATCTTTTGAGAGTTAAAATCGTTTATCTTTGGGAACTTTCGATTTAATCGTTCTTAAATTATTGCAAAAAATTAATTGCATACACTACAAATCTGTCCCACATGTTTATTCAATTATTATAACGTCTTTTATTGTATGCTGCTTTATAAGATTATTTATTTAACAAATTGTCTATAAGTAACAAATTTGAAGATAAACGTGTCCCATTATGAAATTATTAACTCGATTTTTCTAAGCGTTAACGTGAATCAAGCAAAATAAGGTTAATAGGATTTTCTAATGTCAAAGGTAATTCATCATGCTATTATGCACATATAGAGTTTGTTGTTACTCAGCATGAAGCAGACGAAGAAGTTGCAGGGAAAAGATTATCTTATGAAGGATCACTGACCAGGTCAGCGTTCTTCCATGCAAGAATGTTGTCGTTCGTTCTCTCACGATGGTTAGCTAGCTCTACTATTTTGTTAGCAGAACACGTCCTTTTCCGTAACATCCCGTCATTATACTAATTCTTGTCTTATTTTCAAAGTTATCTGGTTTAAAATCTGTAACAAGATCGTGCTAATTAATACAGTGATACCATTTTTCTGGTTCTTAAATTAAAAAGAAATACAAGAGAAACTGAAAAAAATATAATAATTTGTAATGATGGAATTGCATTTGTTTTATTGAAAATGAATTGATAGATGTCCTTGTTGCTAATTAGGTATTTAACTTGTCTTGTCTAAATCTCTTTGATTGCTTCAATTATTTGTTATTACAATTTATCCCTAGCAGACGTGATGTTTATATACGTTTTCCTAGTCCCTTAGAAGTAATATATAATTTGAAATAATATGGGTCCTATTGGAAGGCCTTGTGGCACCTAGGCATCAAACAATTCTAGTAAGATTCAAGATTTGTTTTTAAAGACATAGACGATGATTTTGTTTACCCATAGATATGTCGCAGGCAGATAGTCAAATCCGGCAAATAACTATCTGCCTAGTCATTTACTAAGTGACGAGGCAACTAGTAAAACGAAAATAAATCTATACGATTTTGCTATATGCCTAGGCGTTTATTAAATGCCGTTGTTTAGAACAAGCAGTTAGTAAATGGCTTAATGTGCTATCGGCCAATAAGGTAATAACATGCACATTACTTTGTAAAACATTTTTTTACATGAGCACTTGGAAAATATTAGCCCTTGCTTAAATGCCATTATTCAGTACAGGCAGTTAATAAATAAGTATTCAAGATGTTCCTACAAATAAGCAGTTTATATTTACGAGGAGCAACTTCGATGTACCCTCTTTACAATGGGCTAAGCTTATACAAGTGCTCATGTAAAAAAAGAATGTTCTGCAAAGAAATGTGGATGTTATTACTTTATTTGCCGACATCACATAAAGTCATTGACTAACTGCCTACTCTAAAAAACGGCGTTTAGTAAATGCGTAAGCATATAGCAGAATCGTATAGATTTATTTTCGTTTTACTATCTGCCCCCTCACTTAGTAAATGACTAGGCAAATAGTTATTTGCCGGATTTGACTATCTGCTTGCACACTGACAGATATATACTTAGCGCTTCTCAACCACTCTATATAACAACATCGCAAAATTTAAGTAAGCGATTTCGCTATTTTTTCTGCACAACTCAAGTTTAAATTAAGATCATAAATGAAATAAACTTATGTTGCAGTATGAAGTAACAATTTTTTTCTTGTTTCAGGTGTACACACGCATCAAAATGAACTGCTGTCCAGGAGGAAAGGGTCCCGGAGGAGGCCGCTTCATAACGCGAGTACTTGGTCTCTTCCTACTATGGGGTTTAGTAGTAATTGCAATCTTACAAATACGAAGTCTACCATTAGAAGTGCACGTTCCACACCTCAACGGCCGACTTTTATTGCAAAAACGTTTGGACCCATTAACAAGACACGCGGATTCCACAACGGAAGCTATAGATGAAGAACCATTCATCGATAAAAGTCCTAGTCTTTCCGAAGATAAATTAGTGGAAGATATACAGAAACGTATGCCGAGTTTGCCTATAGCTTATTGGAATAAAAATAAAAATAAACCAATGGGCTTCAATAGTACGTGTGCGCGTTTTCCGAGTATGTTCGATTTAGAATTTAATAATATTTATTGGCAAACACTTCGGACGAGTAATGGAACGTTCCAGTTGTTTGGCGCTTACCTCGATGCCAGGCAACATAATAGGCTTGGGCCTACTGTTAGAATTTTAGGTATGATTGATAGAATAGAACCGACAGTAGTTACATACTGTCAATTTTGGTTTGAAGGCAAGAAGGAGCCAATAATAGCAAAGAGCTTTGAATATAAATATATTTGGTATAAGAAGTGGGGTAATTATAAACAGGGAATTTATCAGCCATATCTGACTGCTTGTGTAATACCATTAGAATATAGAAATGTAGTTCCAGAATCTATTTCACTGGTTGAAAAGGCTTGTGATAATGCAACAAATAATTTACGGGTTATTTATAGTAGACCAAAAGAAAAGAAGGGTTTTGCTGTCTGTGTTAAGGGATTAGATTTTCTACATGAAGACTTATCTGTGAGATTAGTTGAATGGATAGAACTATTAAATTTATTAGGTGCAGATAAAATATTCTTCTACGAACTTCAAGTGCATCCGAATATAAGCAAAGTATTAAATTATTATGAGAATGAAGGGAAGGTACATGTCACACCTATAAATTTAGCTGGGGGACAACCAAATGGACCTTCATTTCAACATTTGTATTTAACAAAGAAAACTAATAATAAAAGGCAAAATGAAGTGATACCGTATAACGATTGTTTTTATAAACATATGTATGAATACAGATACATAGCTCTTTTAGATATTGATGAGGTTATTATGCCTGTGGATGGCACTACATGGAAGGAACTTATGGATAAGGTTTTGCCAAAAGCACTAAAGATAAATAAAGAAGAAAGAGCTTCATATAATGTTAGAAATGTTTATTTCCTTGATGATCTCTTACACAACCATGGATGGTTTAAAGAAATACCCAGATACATGCACATGCTACAACATGTATATCGTGCAAAGAATTTTACAAAGCCTGGTCAATATGTAAAATGCTTCCACAATACCGAAAAGGTATTAATATTACACAATCATTATCCATTAGCATGTTTAGCTAGTGGATGCACTTCTTATCCTATAGAAACATCAGATGCTCAATTACATCATTATAGAGCAGACTGTGTTAAAACATTGAAAAAGAGCTGTGATGATTTTAAGAAAAATAGTGTTATGGACACCACAATATGGAAATTTAAACAACCTCTAATATCACGAGTTTCTACAGCTTTGAAAACGTTAGGATACTTTTCGTCAAGCAACAAAAAATTTGAAGAAGGAAGATGATAGAACCAAGTTTGATGAATTAGGAAATAGGTTTTAGGTGCTTATATAAATTAAAGTGACTGATAATTAAATGATAATCATCGAGTGCTAAAACCTTTACTGTTTTTGGATGTTCCTTATTGATATTAAACATTATTTGATCTTCCTCTTTTGTAGTAAAAGTATCCGTTCCTGTATTATATATAACATTTAGTATCGTTATAAGGTATTTATTTAATTTTAAATTATCATTTCTTAGGCTATTAGTGGAAACAATTTTATTTGTTAAAAGAAGAACGGAGGAATGTCTGATTATTGTGATATTGATTATTAATAAATAATAATAATTAATACAAGGTGTAGATTAGAGGAAAATGAAGATAGAGATAAAATTTATACAACAAAAACTATATTAATTTTTTTAATTTTTGCTCAATAATCATTTTTTTGTTGTTATTGCTCAAAACATATTAGCCATTTTTATGTTCTAATTGTAAGTGCCTTGTGTAGTTAAAATATTAAATCATAAATCGACTGTGAATTTATTATTTATATGCCTGTAGTTTTTATTTTTAGATTTAGAATTTTTACTTTAATAAAAATATTATATTGTAATTATTTAAATCGGCACCATTTATTTAGGTGTAATTTGGTGTAAATATAGATTTTTTATAATAAATAGTTCAATATTTCCAAGAACTATTTAGCCCTTGCAGCAGGGTCCTATATTTCTTAAAATATTAGGTTACAGAATCCGGGGTCAAGGGCTTCATAGTTATCAATTAATAAAGACTCATTTCTTTCACTTGTAAATTATGGTATCATCAAGGCATTATTTTTTCTATAGCTTTTAAGTTAAGTTTTGCTTGAAGGTTTTCATAATTAATATTTCAGCAGTATTAAATAAACGAAACAAGAAAAAAATATATTAATTTTGAAATATTATTTTAAAAGCCTGTTACGTATGCATTGTACATTATTTAAATGGAAAATATTTCAATTCTTTTTTTATGTAAGTTGATATTGTGATAAGTAATAAGCTGTATCAATCGCTTTTTTCTTTTTATGTTTACATTAAAGCATTGTGAAACTTTGTATAAGCCATAAACTGCAGTAAAAATATTTAAAATGAGTTACGATTTTTAATATTCTATTTTTTTTAATATAATGTTTTACAAGACTTACTTGAGGTTCGCCTTTGCAAAATATTGTGTCATCTTAACAATTTTACAGGAGGCACCAAAAATTGAGTTTTTAATTCAAAGGCAACGACAAACTAATTTTTTAATTATTGATTAGGTGTTGCATACTTCTAAACAAAACTACCTATTTACACTAGGACCAGAAATTAAAATGATAAGCAGTAAAACAAGATAATGCTTAATTCATAAAGTGTGTCTTAGCACCCTTTCTGTTTTTTTTTTTATTAAATGTTGAAGCAGAACTTTAATATATTTGGCTTTAACAGTTGGCTATAGGTAGTCTATTTCTCATTTGCTTTACTTCTGCATTGATAACAGCAAGATCTTCCTATAGATTTACCGGCCTTGAGAATCTTATCTTTAAAGAGACTATAACGATCCATAGCATGTTCTTTCCAGAACAAACAAAAGTTGGTTCTCACATGATTTTCAGTTTGGATAATATTAATATTCTTTTGAGCATCAGATTTTAAGTCGTTGAAGAAAAAGATCTTTTTTATTTCACTCTAACAACAATTTTTTGGTTGGTTTCTATTTTATGCCCTGCAAATGTCAAAACAGACAATTTTGTTTGGTCTATATTAACTTGTGAAGTCAGATGTATAGACACAATGTGTAACAATTGCTCCACATCCCCAAAAAACTAGTTTGCAGTTGCAATGTCAGAATCATGAATTCTTAAGCTGCATCATGCTAGTTGTCTGGAATAGTATATTTTAGAATGTGTAAACTTGTTGTTGCATATCAGATTCGGACTGTTTGACATCATTTGTATGACCTTTCATTACTTTTATGGCACATTATTGCATTCTATGATCAAGCTCTAAAGCCATTTTTGCTTCTCATTTATTTGTGGTGGCAGTTCAATTTGTGACGTATAACAAGTGAAGCAGGTTTCGACTCAAGGCACATTGAAGCGTAAATGCAAGCTCATCAGGAATACTTGGTTGGTTCCAAAACAACCCTGTACTTTTTGCTATTATTAATCAGGATTTAGTCATTTACGAGGGTGCATTTTTATATTTGCGGAATGGGGGGGTAACGAAAGTAAATAAAAACAGAGAATTTTTTTCAATATATTCTCCCTTAACTCTAATACATTTCTCAGATCTAGTAATTAATTTATTTACACCAGTGAAAAAAATAATTCATTTTTGTCATCAAAATATGCTGAAACTGCAGCTTTTACTTCATCATCAGATGAAATTTTTTTTCCTCAAAGTTCTTTCTTCATATTCGGGAACAAATAGTAATCGCTTGGGGCCAAGTCTGGACTGTAGGGTGGATGATTTAATTCCTGGAATCCTGCCTTGTACAGGGCAGCTTGTGCAACCCAACTTCGATGAACGGGCTCGCTGTCGTGCAAAAGCAGCACACCTTTGGCAAGTTTTCCTCTTCTCTTTTCTTTGATGGAGTCCCTTAATCATTCTAAAAGGGTGGCATAATATTCTCCCGTTATAGAGACACCCTTTTCTTGTAGTCGATGAGCAGGATTCCTTCAGTGTCCCAAAATATGGTCGCCATGAGCTTTCCAGCTGACTGTTGCACTTCTTTGGCAGGGGTGTACCTTTTTTATGCCACTGCATTGAATCTTGTTTGGATTCAGGTTCATAGTGGTGAACCAACGTTTCATCTCCTATAACAATCCGACTTAATACTCTATCTGGTCTTCACTGCAGAGCTTCAAAAACGTTCATGCATGCCCTTCGTTCGTGTCTCAAAATCTCTTCACGTTCTGACTTGTGTAAATGACAATAACTCAAATACCACTAATTCAATAATAATCCAGTTCGGTATTTATAGTAATAAGACATCAATCTAGACGTTACGATTGGTTTACCAATCCCCGCCCCTCAGCAACCCCCCCATTCCGCGGATATAGAAATACCTCCTTGTATATACTGTAGTGTGTAACTTCTGAAGGGAAAGAACAAGTGTGTGTGACAGTTTTTGTTCTCCATTTTATTTATCTTTGTAGCACTTCTTGTGCCTCTGCTTTTTTCAGTGTGGGCCTTCTTCCCAATATTCAATGATTTTTGTAGAAGATTTTTAGATATATTCGAATTTCAGACCCTTCTAGTAACATCAGAAAATAATGAAAGGTATATGTTGTCTTTGACTTTCTCCAGGCTGATCTTAATCATCATGTATGCTATAAAATGTGGATGGACAAATCTCTGAAGATAGCCCTACTGTTTTTTTGTATACAACCATTTCATGAAGTTTTTCAAACATATCTACTTCGCTAGTATTCTAATGTTAAGGAAATGCAGTAAGTCAAAATGGATACATAAATAAAAATGATTATACAGTATAATCAGAAGGTGTTTTTGTCTCCACTAGTGATGGGTTCTCGACACTACCCGCGTGTCACGACACTTGAGAGTCGAAACCATTATGACGTCAGAAGTGTCGACTCTTCATGATACTTTAACGACACTTCGCCTTTACATCATGCACGCGCTAGTGTAAATGTAATACAATTGAAACGAGAAGCAGTCAAGATTCATAGCTACATAAATCATAAGCAAACTATGGATTAAAAAACAATTCTATGAGTAAATTCTGTTATGGTTATATATTTATGCATTAAGTACATTAATAGTATATTATATACCAAGGTTGTGAAGAGTTTTTTCTAGAGCCGAGCATTATTAGATCCCGAGATGCGCAGCATCGAGGGATATAAGATGAGAGGTAATGCAAAGCCTAAAGTCGCTAATGAGTTTTTAAAAGATTTTGTTGAAGAAGCTATTCAATTAACTGCGAATGGATTATTAATTAATAATCACTTATTCGAATTTTCTATCAAAGGATTTATTTGTGATGCACCTGCTAAATGTTTTATAACTTACGTTAAAGGACATACGGGTTATTCTTCCTGTACTAAGTGCCAAGAAGAAGGCGAATTCATTAACAATAGAGTGTGTTTTTTAAATACAGATAATTTAAAGTTGCGATCAGATTCAGATTTTGCGTTAAAACTTGATGAAGATTATCATAAATCAAACGAATTATCTATTATCGAATCAATTCCAAATTTTGGTATGGTGAGTGGATTTCCACTTGTTTATATGCACCTTATCTGTTTAGGTGTTGTTAAAAAATTAATCTATTTATGGTGTTTCGGCAAACCCAGCACAAAATTATCACACCAAGATATATCGGAAATATCTATATTACTTTTAGAACAAACATCACACATGCCATCAGAATTTGCTAGGAAGCCACGATCACGATCACGATCGATTTCTGTAGCCCTTTATTCTCTTTAATCTCGCAATAACGTCGCGCATCTCTGCTATTCTAGTATGCTACTGGTTTTACTACAGGTTTTTGCAATATTTCCCTAGATCTCTTACGAAAACAAAGAGGTACTGTATTCTAGTGTTAATACATTTTTTGCCCGATCGGGCGTTTTCGTTCACTTACAAGCTCTGCTTTCAGGGCGGTAAGTTCAACTTACCGCCCAAGGCTCGTTAACAACTTACCGCCCAAGGCTCGTTAACAACTTACCGCCCAAGGCTCAACACAAATTGTTGTTATTTACTCAACACCATAACAACGAGGCGCAGGACTTAATAACATTCACATTTTTAGTGTGATTTTGTTAATGTTTACTCTATATATTGAAAATTCACTCATAGATCCGATCGGGCACAAAATAGTGTAAGCATTACGGGCGTTAGGTACGCTTTACCAGTCTCGGATAATATGGAGACCTACCGCCCTTAATACTTAAATAACTATTTTGGTGATTTATTTGCTATATGGTTTAACTTCTGTGCTTACAAGGAGTAGGCAAGGTTTGCTCAAAAGATATCTTTTTTATTTAAGTGCATGGGTCTTCCTTTTAGAAAACAATCTTTTGTGTTAAACATTTAGAAACGCCGCTTTCTATGCCGCCACCGCAGTTCGATAAATTCTTCTTTATTTTGCAGGCCAAGGGCCGAATCGAACTTTTATTTTTTTTATCGAAATCGGATTTTTTTAAATTCAATTACCAACCTACAAAATATAATAAATAATTTATAATGCAGTTTCTAATATCAAATACGAAAGTTTATATTTGTCTTCAAGAAACCTACGTTAAATTTGAGGGTTTTTGGGGGGAAATTTGTTTTGAGTTTAAAACATCTTTAAATTGTTTTAACTTTTCTTTTATGTTTCAGGTCCTTTCAGATATGGAGATAAAGTGTCCACATCTAAAAGCTTCAAATACGAGAAAAAATTATAATTGATACGGAATGCAACACAAAATACGTTAGATTCTACACTTTTTTGCATTCCTACCATTTCCCACTTACCTCTAATTGTTCATTTGTTTATGTGCATGCAGTTTTTTCTTTTGTTAAGATGTTCATATTCAATTTCTAAGTTTATATTTTGTTCGTGTTCTTTCCTGCTGTATATCCATAGACTACGTAAAGAACAGGATAGATCTATTACACTTTTTATTGATGTCACTCTTTTGTCCGAGGCAGTCCGAGCATAGATTCCAACTAATAATTGAAACAGCTATAGAACAGTCTAATACAAGAACAAGTATTGTTATAGGTCAAGATGTCGATTTATTAGTAATATTGATTGCACCAACTTCTGCTGATAAAATTCATTTTTTAAAACCTGGAAAAGCCTAAATAGGAAAGCAAATGTAATCTTTACAAATTTTGGCCTCATATCCAAAATTTCTAGCTCACATTATATCCTTGCATACATTAACTGGTTGAGATACTACGTCAGCTCATTTTAAAAGAAGTAAAGTTTCTGTCTGTTTCTTGAGGCAGGAGAAGAAAAAATAAACTTAGAAATTGAATCTGAACGCTTGTTTCAATACCACACATTGTGGATTAGGTCTACTGGAAATACTACGTTATAAAAAACGCGCCGAGTACTCTACCTCGAAGGTGGTGAAAAGAAATGCATTTTTCAAAAAGATGAAAGTTCCTGCTATTTCTCGAAAACAGCCACACCTATGAAAAAAAGTCATTGGACCTTTTTTGTGGGAAACTACATGAGCTACAGATAAGTATTTTTACCGTAAAATTAACCGTTAACGAGATATTAGCAAAAACCAGTTTTTAACGGGCAGGTCGATCGATGAGGACTTTTGACATTTCCTTTAGAATGATAATATGAAGGTCCTTACAAAATCAGCTCCATCGGAATTACGGTTATGTGTGATATCTATTTTGACTGGACTATTTGATTATAGCAAAACATTTTGTCGTAGCTTCATATTCTTGCGACTTTGGTTGATAAGGAGAAGAATAAGAAAAAAATTAAGGTTTTTAAGAAAGAATAAACTAAGGGTGATCAAATATAAATAAGAGCATTAAGAACATTTTTATTAATTGAAAAAAAAAAGGAAAAATAAATTTAATTTGTGTAGAAATAAGAAAAAGGGTTGGCAAAGATATGTAAAACATGTAAATAGTTCCTATTGGAATTGATGGTCAATAAAAATTTATAGCAAAATTAAAGAAATTTACTTACTTGTGTTCTTCGTGTAAAACCCACTGCATATAAAATGCGTCGGTAAGGGCGGAAAGACAGGTCTGTAAGAAAAACACGGTAAAATAAAGGTAACAGATAGAGGTAGCTGGTTATCATCAGATAGGTAGTGCGTTGTTATAAGTGCATCAATAGTGAGTGAAGAAAAGAGATATTCACAAAATCTAAAAATGTTATAAAGACAAAGGGAACGAACATCCCTTATACCAGGATAAATACTGTGACAAAATAAAGAAAGGGTTATAAAGAATTAAATTAGTTACTTACTTGATTACAAGCTTGGGTGTATTTAAAGTGCTGGTAAGTATTTTCTCCTCGTAGCTAAAAAATAAAATTATCATTTTAAAACACTCTTTCACATTCATTAAGTAGAAGCTTGTCTGTCCATATAAGCAAGTGGTTTAACATCAATAAAGGTTGACATTTGGTATTAAAATATATTTTGACAGAACTTAAATAAAATTTCCCAATGAGTCAAACAATTATCTAAAAGAAAGAAACAGCAAGATATTTGATTCTTAAACGGGCAAACGACTTCACTCAAGGAACCCTACATTGAAATATCTCCAAAAATGAAACTACATTATAAAATAAAACAATAATAAAATTATACTGGCTAGTAGCATTTATACCTGAGTAGCAAAATCATATAAGTACATATAAAGAGGGGGTTTCAGTTCATAAATAAATGCCACCCAAGATGTATGGCTATAAATGCTTACACCATTGCAGTATGTAGTTTTATATTGTAACAACTTAAAATTACTGAACACAAACGTCCCACGCTTGGACGTCGATTGTAACATTCTCTAAATACTGAAAATACTTAAATATTTAAACATAATCTTGTTTATTGTTTCCAGCCTTATTTTGTGGAACTCCATAATCATGAAATAAATAAAGATTATTAAATTATTATTATTATTATTTTCCGTTACTGGAAGTATTAGATATTTAATTATGATTATTATTATTATTTTATTTAGTTACCTATTTTGTATCTACCTTAGCGACGTGTTTGTTTATAATTATATTACCTTTGCTAATGACAGCTTAGCTGTCGAAACAATATTGTCAGGTTGTATTTTAATAAAACTGTGAAACTTTTAATAATCTTTGTTTATTTCATTTAAACATAATTTACTGAAAACCAAAAAACGATACCTACTGTTCTTATGCACCGGCGAAGATCTCTTTTTGTTGCCAAATTATCATTCTCAGGATAGGTACTGGTTTCTTAAGCTCATAGATTCTAAAGAAAAAATAAGATTTTAGAAGTAATAAGGAATATGGGAGCCATTCTCTTGAAGTTATTACAGCAGAACCCACAAATGAAAAGAAATTCTGATTACATTGATCAAAATTGATTAAATTGTATAACTAATCTTAATTAGTCCGGTTGACGTTGAGCAGGTTTAAGTAAATGAATAACTTCAACAAATGATTGAGACAACATTATCACAACCAATTCTTGTTTAAATTTTCGTTTATTCGCTGATAAAAATATCTGTTGTCTAAAAAAACCATATTAAAAGCAATCTTAATAATGTTCTAATAATTGGTTTACTTACAAAAAGTTTTTGTAAAAATGGTACAAATAAATTTTTATTTCAAACTTACTATAAGATACAGTCTATCAGCTAATCTTGGTTAAAACGGTGGTTCTTGTAGTCCAATAAACCACAAATAACACTACACAATAATGCGTTTTATTCAGTTAAACTTTAGATACAATGTACCTCACACATTATAAATGTAGAACTTTGGATCACTGGTTTCGATGATAAAGTTATTATTAGAAATGTATATAAAATTTATAGATACCTATGTATAGTAAACAGTTGCTGTTGTTTTGATGTATATTATGCTAATAGATGTTAAGAACTTTGTTCAGGTATTTAATTGTGTTCAATACTAAAACCACATTAAATCTTTAGGTTACGGGCCCAGCAATACCAGCAATTAGAAGTTTTCATTAAAATATTATTTTGCAGTAGTATTTGCAGAAAATAAAATGTCTGCGAATTTTCTGACAAATGTGCCAAAATTGACAGGCAGAGAAAATTATAATGATTGGGCTTTTGCTATTGAGAATCTTCTTGTTTTGGATGATCTTAAAGGTTGTATTTATGGTAAGGAGAGTGACTCTGTTAAAAGTAGTAAAGCAAAGGCGAAATTAATCTTGTCTATGGACCCGTCATTGTATGTATATGTAAAAGAAGATAATACTGCAAAAGAAGTTTGGGACAACCTCAAAACATTATTTGGAGAAAAAGGGGTAACACGTCGTATTGGTTTGCTTCGTACCTTAATTTCTATTAGACTTTAAAACTGTGAGTCAATGGGAATGTACATAAGTAAAATTATCGATACAGCACAGAAGTTGAATGCGAGTGGTTTTAGAATTGATGATGTGTGGGTTGGTTCATTGCTATTAGCAGGCTTACCTGAAAGATATTCTCCAATGATCATGGCAATAGAACATTCAGGCGTTGATATCACAACAGATGCTATAAAAGCTAAGTTAGTAGACATCGATGTGGATCCTGATAATGTTGAAAGTGCCTTTTTTGGTAAACACTTTAAGTTATATAAAGGCAATAAAAATCAAAGAGACAAGAAAGAAATTACGTGCTATGGGTGTAAACAAAGGGGCCACATTAAAAGTAAATGCCCAAATAAAAGAAAATTTGAGAAGAAATTTGGAACAAAACATGAAAATTTAAATGCATTAAGTGCAGTGTTCCTGACTGGGAATTTCAGTAAAGAAGACTGGTATATAGATTCAGGTGCTTCTGTTCATTTGACAACTAAGTGTGAATGGTTAATAGATACTAAAGCAACATGTTTGCAAGAAATTATGATTGCAAATAATCAAACTTTACCAGTGGTTTGTAGTGGAAACGTCGAAATGGAAACAACTGTCAATGGTAAATGTCATAATGTGACAGTTTGTGATGTAATGTATGTTCCAGGTTTGACGACGAATTTATTATCAGTGAGCCAATTAGTTAAAAATGGTAATATATAATAATAATAATAATAATTACTACAACCCATAACCTTAACCAAGGCCCCAGAAGCTATAAGCTTGTGCGGGAGGGAGGGGGCGATTATTATTATTATGTAGGCCCAATGTGCGGCTGCAGCCGACTTATAGATGGAACAGCGCAAATCCCACATTTGTGTTACAGCTAAGGGAAACTGCAGAAAACCTTAACCAGATCTGCCAGCGCCGGGAGTCGAACCCGGGCCGCTTGGGTGAAAGTCCGGCACGCCAGACATTACACTACCAAGGCTATTAAATTTCACAAAAATGGTTGTAGTATTTATAATAAGAATGTTTTAATGGCTACAGCTGATTTAGTGGGCAATGTTTATAAACTTAATGTTAAACGTGTAAGTTGTTTATTGGTGTCAGCTCCAGTTTCAAGAAGTACATGGCATCGAAGGTTTGGTCACATAAACAACAAAGATTTGCTGAAAATGAAAGATGGTATTGTAGAAGGTATTGCATGTAAAGGCAATATTGATGTTGATAGTAGTTGTGTTGTTTGTTGCGAGGGCAAGCAAACAAGACTTCCATTTAAACATAAGGGCACAAGAGCCCAAAGTTTATTAGAATTAGTTCACACAGATTTATGTGGACCGATGAATAATTGGTCAATTGGTGGAGCGAAATATTTTTTATTGTTTGTAAATGATTACAGTCGTATGGTATTTGTTTATTTTTCGAAATCTAAATATGAAGTTTTCAATAAATTTAAAGCTATGGTAGAAAATCAGTTGGATAAGAAAATAAAGATTCTACGTTCAGAGAACGGTTTGGAATTTTGTCATAAAGAGTTTGAGAGTTACTTAAGTCGTTGTGGAATCATCCATCAAAGAACAAATCCTTATACTCCTGAACAAAATGGCTTAGTAGAACGGATGAATAGAACGGTGTTTGAAAAAGCAAGATGTATGATATTTGATGCAGGATTAAAATTAAGATTCTGGGGAGAAGCTGTTAATACAGCGGTTTATTTGATTAATCGTTCAGTTGCTGCTGGTTTAGTTAATAAAACTCCATTTGAAGTATGGATATTCATCAGATGAATTAGTTCGAAGATCTTGTAGGCAACCAAAGCCGAATAAAATGGACGACTATGTATATGGATGTATATGCAGAGACAAGTTTGGTAATAAAGAAGATCCGACAAATGTTAAAGAAGCTTTAGAAAGCTGTGAGGCTGAAAATTGGAAAACAGCCATGAAGAGTAAATTTGAATCACAAATAAAAAATAATACATGGTCTCTTACAGCATTACCCAAGGGTAAAACAGCAATAAATTGCAAATGGGTATTCAAATTGAAAACCGATGATAATGGTGACGTAACTCGCTACAAAGCACGTCTTGTAGCAAAAGGGTGTGGTCAAACAAAAGGTGTTAATTATCAGGAAACATATTCTCCTATAGTAAGATATTCATCTATTCGATATTTATTCTCACTTGCTGCAGAAAATGATTTGGAGATTACGCAGATGGATGCGATAACATCATTTTTGCAAGGAGATCTGGATGATGAAATCTATATGGTACAACCTGAAATGTTTAATAATGGAAGTGGTCGTGTATGTAAATGGAATAAACCAATCTATGGTTTAAAACAGGCCAGTCGTCAGTGGAATAAGAAACTGCACGATGTTTTGGTAAAAGCAGATTTTAAACAATCACGAGTTGATTCTTGTGTATATTTTCATATTACTGAAAGGTCAATGATCTTTGTTTCAGTATATGTAGATGATCTACTGATATTTTCAAATGATCAGAAAATAAACGAAAATTTAAAATCTACATTGTTGAGTCATTTCCAAATGAAATATTTGGGAATAGCTAAAAGCTGCCTTGGATTTCATATTACGTACGATAAAGAAAGAGGTGCGATCAGTTTAGATCAAGAAAAATATGTAAAAAATATTTTGACTAAGTTTAGTATGTCAGAATGCAAATCAGCTCCAACTCCCGCTCATCCAAGTGTAAAGTTGTCAAAAAGTATGCCTCCTAAAGATGACGCAGAAGAAGAAAGTATGGTGAACATTCCATACAAAGAAGCAGTTGGAAGTCTTTTATACTTGGCGCAAATAACAAGACCTGATATAGCTTACGCTGTAAATAATGTAAGTCGTTTTAATAATAATCCAGGTCGAATTCACTGCAAAGCAGTAAAACGTATTTTTCGTTATCTGAAGGGTACAATGGATGCTAGACTTGAATTTAAACGAGAGTGTTCAAGCAAATTGGCATGTTTTACAGATGCTGATTGGGCAAGTGAACCCGATAGAAGGCGTTCTTGTACAGGTTATGTATTTATACGTAATGGGGGAGCTATTTCTTGGAACAGTCACTATCAGCAAACAGTGGCACTTTCTTCATGTGAGGCTGAGTACATGAGTCTTTCCGCAGCCACTCAGGAAGCTATGTGGTTGAAACAATTTGAAACAGAGTTTTGGAAGAATGATGAAGATATAGCAATATACAGTGATAGTCAAAGTGCAATTTGTTTAGCAAAGGAAGAAGGCTTTAACCCAAGAAGTAAACACATTGATGTTAGACATCATTTTGTACGTGTTAACTGATTGATGGTGAAATTAGTGTACTGTATGCATCAACTCAAGAAATGGTTGCAGATAATCTCACAAAAGGTTTATTTGCCGAAAAGCATTTGTGGTGTTCAAAACAAATGGGTTTAAAAATAAACAATCATGTGCATACAATCTTATTGGACTCTATTTATATATGTTACAAATTTTATATAAGTGGGGGTATTAGAAATATATATAAAATTTGTAGATACCTATGTATAGTAAACAGTTGCTGTTGTTTTGATGTATATTATGCTAATAGATGTTAAGAACTTTGTTCTGGTATTTAATTGTGTTCAATACTAAGACCACATTAAATCTTTAGTTATAACGTTGATTCTTAATTAAAGTTTAAGGTAATTATATCATACATAAATTGGCAGTATTCTTTTATTAATAAAGATTTGAACCAATATAATTCCAAAAGAAACGTCCATCATCTAAGAGTTTTCCATGTTGACACAAATTGAATTATCAGAAGGTTGCATTATCCCAAAGCAGTAATATTTCGGTGCTGCACAACATTCTTCAATCCAAATAATATTATTGCAACAGAAAAACAACAGACTGAAGTTTATTTAACTTTAAAATTCAAATTAGTATTTAATACCCTTCATAAATTGGCAACTAACTGCACACTCGATTAGGTGTTGTTTTTATTAACACGAAAGACTAGACTGAAACTGACTTATTCGCACTTTGCAAAGTGTATCATAATCTACTTTTAATTTTGTAACTGTAATTTTGAAAACGCAAACAAACGTAGAACGCCATAAGAAGCTTTGGGGCAACCGCCCGCAGCTTGGGCTCGAAAGCCGCTATCTGACTGACTGTCTTGGGGATACAAAACTATCTTTTTGCTAGTATTTTTAAGAAAGGGAAAAATAACTACCCTATCAAAATCTAAAGTGATACGCATTGCGCCAATATGAAAAATCCTTATAGAATATTCTTAATTTTGTTTTATTGAGACGAAAGAATACTTTCTCACGAAAGGTGTGATAAAAAACAGACAAGACTTGCTTTTATCTGTAGTTTTTTTTTAGAATTTATTTAGCAAACATTAAATAAGCACGTAGCGGAAACATAAATTTGGTTTAAATGCACTTATACGTATCATTTTATCTATAAAATAATTTTTATCTTGATATTTTGTTACTAAACTACTAATGTACTAATAAGTACATTTTCAAACGTAGTAAAATGGATCTGAAATTTTAAGACGTTACAATGTAACTTCTGCTTAATAACTGCTTCTTTTTAGAGAAACATTTTACATAGAAATATTGATACTTTATACCTACATAGAAACAAATATACCTTTACTTGAAGCATGTAATATTTCAAGAAATTAGTCATATTGGCGTTTCTGCTTTTACGCGTCCATAGTTAGCCATTTTCTAATCTGCCCATTCCTTTACGTAGGTCCTGAATAAACCTGCATAAAATTTAAAACTAATAAAAAAGGAGATTAATGCTTAATTAAATTTGTGTAAGCAAGCTTGACATTAAAAAATTGTATTTACATAAATATTAGTATAAAAGTACTTTATTAAAAGATTAATCTACCCACTCCTTGCTGATATTTATTATTAATAATATGGAAAATGGCATCTTGTGCGAGTGTGATACAAATGGGCCTGTAGTTAATTAGCGTTCAAGGTCTAGAATTATTAATTATTAGGAGTATGTATTTAATGAATTCAGTTGTTATATTCATTATTTTATTTTAAAATAAATAATAATTCTAACAGTATTCAAGAATAAATAGACTAATAGAAAACAATTAACCATTATTTAAATATATATGGTTTTTAAGACAATTTATTAGTTCGTGTGGTGACTATCTATCAGGTAAGTAAAATTAACAGTATCAAATGCAGATAGCAATGAATAGTTACCTTATTTTTAGAAACGAAGATTGATTAGTTTTATTGGAGTGTAGAATGGATTTAAAGTAAACAATATGAAAATTCACTTCAGGTTTAGATACAAATTTTACTTTATGATCTTATTAACTACATTTTACTTTTATGTTTTTCTGTGCTTTGCTTTTATCATTCTTACTTATGTGGATGTTAAGCAAGTACCTCCAATGGAATATAACAATAAATACTGGCAGTCTCTTAATACCACTAATGGCACCTTTCGACTTCTTGCTGCTTATTTAGATGTTAGAAGAGACAACAAGGATAGACCTACAATTAGGATATTAGGAATGATAAATAGATTCGAACCCACAGTTAAAACACATTGTTATATAAGATTTGAAAACAAACCAGAACCAGAAATAATGCCCATATTTGAGTATTCATACATTTGGACTAAATTCAATGGAAGGCCAACAAGACAGAATCCATTTGTACCGTACTTAATGTCTTGCAATGTTTCTAACAGTCATAGTTCTGTTGCAACATCAGTTTCAGTTGTTGAAAAACCTCATGATAGCGCCAGTAATTTTCTAAAGGTATGGTATAATGTACCTAAGGGACCCAAGAAAGATTTTGCTGTGTGTGTGAAAGCCTTAAATTTTCCTGATAATGATTTGACGGTCAAGTTAGCGGAATGGATAGAAGTTTTAAATCTACTTGGCGCCGACAAGATATTTTTTTATGAATTGTTTGTGCATCCTAATGTAAGAAAATTATTAAAATATTATGAAAAAGAAGATAAAATACATGTTACGCCCTTAAAGTTTGCCAGAAGTCTGCCTAATCAATTTCTGTTTAAAGGTTTTTTTGAAACTATGGATATTACAGAAAGAAGACTTAACGAACTGGTTCATTATAATGATTGTTTTTACAAACATATGTATGAGTATAAATACATACTTCTCTTAGACATTGATGAGGTTATAATGCCGATTAAAACGGATTCTTGGAAAGAACTGATGGATGTTGTTAAGGAAAAATCGAAAGAGAAGGTAAGATCAAACTATAATCTACAACATGTGTATTTTCTCGATAGAACAACTTTACATAAATACGACTGGTTTATAGATATTCCGCGATTCATGCATATGTTACAACACGTTCACAGATCGAAAACATTTACAAAACCTGCACTTTGCATAAAAACTATTGTAAATACAGAAAAGGGTTTTACATTATTTCACCATAGTCCAATCTCGTGTTTGGGTGAATGCTCACCTTATTTCATTGAAAAAACAGATGCCCAATTGCAACATTATAGGAAAGATTGTAAATCTGAATTAGGAAAACTTTGTGATGATTTTAGAAACAACACTGTGATAGACACTACGATATGGAAATTCAAAAAACCTTTAATAGATCGAGTATCGAGGACTTTGAGAAATATAAATTACGTGAAGACTGAAGTGAATAGTACAAATGATTTAAAAGCTGTTTTAATTAGTTAGTTCAGTGCGATTAGTTAACGTTTATGGTTTCACGTGAATTTGTATTCCACTGGAAAACCATTTTAGTGGCATTTAACCATAACTTTATTTAAAGGTCTTCAATAAACTACAAATTATTACAATTACACTCATTTCTATCCATTTCTTGCTTTTGTAGGAAATCCATTGCCTAAATTCCAGACGTAAGATCGCATCGTATTTATACTAGCCGAAAACCAGTTATTCGGTATACCTTAGTTTCTTGTGAAAACCTTTTGATGGTAGAATAAAAATAATTGTAGAATCTTGTTTAGTTAGCCCTTTTACTTTTCCTCCTGAATTTTGCTATTTGACTTTTTCCTTTGAAAACAACGGAACGGAGCATCTAAATTGACAAATCTTTTAACTAGTTTAAGCTAATTCCACGAGAAGGACAGACAACACCTTTGTTTCATTGTTTGACATTACTAGTATGTTTTGTCTCATAATGCTGTAAAATTTGTAAAAACATTTTCTAGGCCGGCGGTGGACGAGTGGTGTCAGTGCATCACTCGTGTTCCAAGGGTCGTGGGTTCGAATGCCACTTGGGGCGACGTGATTTTTCTAATTGGAAAATCCCGCCACCTCAACTATGGATGTGTGTATTCGTCTTGCATGTTAGATGGGGGACAGATGACCTTAGCTGTTGGTTCCACCATAGTAAAATTTAAAAAAAACATTTTCTATTTTTATGTAAGTTATGCAAACTAATATATAAGATTTTGGTTGACCACTTGCTACATTTTTTACAGAAAAAATATTTGTATATACAGGGTGTCCCACAATGATGTTTACACGCAATATCTCCCTTATTTGAAAAGATAAAGAAATCAACCAAAAACTATTGTAAATGACTTAAAATGGATCTTCAGAAAACATCCTTAAACGCTGGTTACATAGCAACGTTTCAGAGATCATGCCAACTTGATTAATTTTTCAAATTGCACCCTCTGTTTTTTTTTCACGGAAATGTATTCTTCACTTCATTCTGCATACGATAGTATACCGTACTTAATTATCTTAATGTGCATTTAGGGGTTGAAAAAAATATTTTTTATAAATTGAATTTATTTTAAACTAAAAGCAAATGCTCAAAATGCCCTCCTGCGTACTCTACACGGACTTTAAAGTGCCTCAGTAGTTCCCTTGTAGACACTGCTCTAATAATATTTTTTGAATACATAATTTAGTAGTTTAGTGAATATGAAGTGTACAATTTATAAAAAATATTTTTTTCAACCCCTAAATGCACATTAGATAATTAAGTAAGGCATACTACCGTATGCAGAATGAAGTGAAAAAAAACAGAGGGTGCAATTTGAAAAATTAATCAAGTTGGCGTGATCTCTTAAACGTTGCTATGCAACCAACGGTTAAGGATGTTTTCTGAAGGTCCATTTTGAGTCATTTACAATAGTTTTTGATTGATTTCTTTATCTTTTCAAATAAGGGAGATATTGTGTGTAAACAGCATTGTGAGACACCCTGTATAATTAATTATAATTTTGTGTCTGCTTTACAAGTAGATACAGCTTCATTTTGGTAGTTTAAGAACTGGTTAATTAATTATTATTAATACTTGATTTATTATTAAAGGTTTGATAATAGTATAACATTTCATTTCTGGTGGTGTACGAACTGTTACAACTTGATTTATTGATTGTATATCGATCTTTTATTACTCGTTTATAGATTTAACTGTTATTACTGAATTTACATAAATAAAGAATTTTCCATTGTTCTTGTGAACTATTGTGTTTTATATTTCACTTATGTTGAGTTTGATCAGGGCTGTCCTAAATAATAACATTTTCAAGTTATTATTTCGTTCCATAAATCAGTCATGAAGAATGAATTGACTCGAGCAAAGCCCAGAGCAATTTCGTAGATGATACGTGTGTTCTACGAAATATCTTTCCGATGGTTACAATCTTCCTGATTAAACTCAATACAGCCGTCTATTGTAATAATCCTTACTTAAAATAAAGGCTAATACGTGTAACGATATATTTTTATCAGTCCTGAATAAATGTCGTTTTGTCTACATATTTACAAAAAAATCTTAAGTCCGGTTCTGCAAATTTGCGTTTTTTTTTAAATGTAAATTTGTGTCAGCATTTGGTACAAACATTCCCATAAAAATGATTTTAAAAAGGTCGTGTTTCAAATCTTGGTAGAATTATAAAAAACACTTGGACAATAAATTATTCTTTTCTGTATTTCATTTGCGCACGTGTACTTTGGTTGAAACAAAATAATAACATGGATCGTGCCAAATCTAATTTCTTTTAGTTCCCAGAGATATCATAGTTTGGATTCTGTGAAAGTATTATAAACCAAGTCACCTTTATCTAACAAATTTATGTCCGCTACGTGTTAAAAAATCTCTTTTGCTTATTCACATATGTGTTTAAAAAACAACTTGAAGTGTTTCCTAGATTTACTAAAACAACATCTGCGTGCACTATTCGTCCGCGAAAATATAAACTACGTAGTATCTAGTCTTTTAGAGTCGGATTCTAGTAGCGGAGTTAAGAAAATCTTCCCTATCGACTCCACGTGGACTACATAGCTCTGATTTGTTCAATTTGGGACAGGCGTCTTTTTGATTGGCGTATGCAGAACTGCACCCTCCAAATTACTTAGTATATAATAATATAACCTTCAGTTTTTAAGAAGACAGGACACTTGCCTTGAGTTGCTGGTCCGATACACTTCAGTTTCGATCTTTAGAGAGTATAGTTGCAGAGAGTCCAGCTAAAGTTTTTGCGCCGTGTACCTCGTGCCTCGGCGGGGTATTATTTTAATCCCGTCAAGTGAATTCAGTAATTTTCCGTTTGAGCATGTTGTGATTACCGTTCGATTTGTTTATTATAAAATAACAAATTAACTATTTAAAGTGCCGTTTAGTTCTTCGAGTTGCTTTAATTAAAATACAGTATTACAGTACCGCTTAAATAAAGTTATTTCGTGATTCTTCATTTGTAGAAGAATAGTTTAGTTGCCGGACATTTGTCATTAGAATTCCGTGTTAATTCCCATGTATAAGAAAAGGGGATTTTCATACCGATATACTGATCTTTTTGAATTAATGGAAACATAACAAATAAAGAATAAGTATTTGTTATATAATAATTTCCACAATTATTTTGAGCAACATTCAAGTGATTTCGAGTATCGTTCCAGTCAGAAGAACAATAAAGAATTTATTATCAAAGGCAGTTATTGCAAACAATTATGTTAAAGTTTGATGAATCTCGTTAATAACATTTAGTTCAAAATCCAGAAGACTTCTTCCCACATCGTTGCAGTTCAGCAGTTTGTTATTGTAGCTTTGTTTAGAGCTTTTATGGTGTTTTGAGTGTCAAGAGTTCGAATCCTTCAGCTTGTGAAAAAAATTGTACGAACACTACTTTGGATGATAAAAAATTGTTAAGGTATTTAATTTTATTAATATTGTATTGTTTAGGTAATATTTAGTCATTTGGCATCCCGAAATTTTATTCATTTTTTGGAATAATAATTATTTTAATTTGATGATCTTTGTATTTTGAATTTGCTAATTTTCATTAATGTGTAACTTCTTTGATGTGTATTGTATGTACCATTTTCTTTTGTTTTTAATATACAGATTTCAAATTTACTTGATTATTTGACATAGTTTGGCTAAACGGACTGCTGATGTTTTTTGTTTCTTTGGCTAATCAAGATCTTTTATAGTTTGATAAATGTTTTAATTAAATTAACGTTAAAATTAATAAGGAGGTTAGTTCCTTAGCTGATAACCTTCACTTTTTCCAATTCTTATTCATGTTTTTATGAAAAACATCCTCAGCTTTGGTGGCGCCCAACATATTATTATTTATTTCTGATTCCATTATTTAATTAGAAGCTTTTAGGGTTAACACCTGCAACCTGAAATTTAAATTTGTAAAGACAAGATCTCAAGCCGGCAATTTTGAGCATTTTTTATATACAGTAAGTATCGTATTTTGTGTCCTAAATTAGTTTATGTTATGTGAACTTTTCGTTTCAATGGATGCCAATCTCGGGGCATTATTATTAGT
Source organism: Agrypnus murinus (assembly GCA_929113105.1). NCBI lineage: Eukaryota > Metazoa > Arthropoda > Insecta > Coleoptera > Elateridae > Agrypnus > Agrypnus murinus. Next base: position 127,961,360 of record OV816025.1, on the reverse strand, counting down.
TAGTAGAGAAATTAAGCGTTTCAATGTCGCCTTTTTTATTATTGTTTATTTTATAGTGCAGAAAAACCTTTGTTTCATACGGTCCTGTAATTCCTCCACCGCCTTTAATTTATTTCTCATGCTTTGCAGTGAAATTAATACACTATTGTATGGGAATTTTTCCTGACTAATTATTTACTTGTTTTAACAAATGTAAAAGACTATCTTTAGACTTATTTATAATCCGTTTGAAAAAGAATTAATGCGTTTCGTCGTTATTTCTTCTTTGTGATAGAATTCTAATAGTCTATGAATAAGGACATTTTATGGTAGAGAGCAAACATGTTCTATTCCTAAGAATTCATTTTAGATAAATATATTGAATTCAAGAGGTAAGTCTCGCCTTTTGTCATTGGATAATCGTGACATAAATCAAATTTTTCAGAATCTTTGATAATCTCGTTCTTTGTTTGAAACGCAGATTATGGGGTATGTTTTCTACCTTCTGAAATTAAATGTGGCGGTTTCAATTTGACCGACATGGGAGCAAGACGTCAGTTCGCCACGGGATCTGACCCAAGTAACGCGACAAGCTCTTGGAGATTTCCGCAAAGGCAGATCTATGTTCTCCGAATAATTGCTAAGGCTATGCTGCAAGATTGACTTCTCTACAGGTTATGCAAGTCAGAGTTTAAGGTAATATTAATAAGGTAAAATATTTGAAATAATCGAGATCAAAATTATAAACATTTATAGGTTATTCATAATCTTCTGAAGTCTGTTTGCGTTATAAGTAGTACATGTTGGAGATTATCTTTTTCAGTGTCAATGTTAAATAAAACCAGAATATTTGATTACTGAAATGATTCATTTACATCTTGTAAAACCTGTAACACACAACATCAACAGTAACAGTTTAAAGATGATATTTACAATCATACGGTTTTTTATCCAAGAGAATTTTCGTGAAATTGAAATTTCCTTTTTTCGTACTTACTGGTGCTTTTCTGCTGTTCGTTCCTAAATCCATAGCAAGATAATGCTTGTGTATTGGAGAAAATTTTCCGGAAATTTTCTTATAACTTGTAGTATTATAACTAAAAACATGACCCATAAAACATAAGTGATGAGAGGCTGATTGTTTTCAGTTAGGTTCGCGTGGGCAAATAGCGGCCAGTGGGTAATAACGGTGGCCTGAATAACTTCAGATAAACACTAAAAATAAACACTAATTATATGCATCTTTTAAACGACTTAAGATTAGTGGAAGGAGCGCGGTGTTGATGCGCAATCAATAACGTGTCCAGCTTGCAGATAGTTCTTTGCCAAAACTGTTTCTTGGACAATTGTTCTTTGTTTCGTGTTTTATCGTTGGTGATAACGGGTAGTACTTATTTTTAATAAATTTTCTTTTAAATTCATTGCTAATTTCTTGTTTTACAACTAGAATATTTATGAGAAAATGACGATCAACATCACACTGTACTATTCAAGGACACCTGAGCATGAGGAAATTGTTTGAAATTTTTTTTCATGATTTCCTAAAGATATAAACTTTTAAGAATTCATTAAATATTATTGTTTGAATTGGAAAAATATTAGAGTGCCGGCATAAATAAATTGAAAATAGAGACATTTTATAATCTTTTAAATTGAAGAAAACTGACCCACCACGACGATATCGATACAGATGAAAGTAAACGTTTAGTATGTGAGGAATTTGGGAAAGTGTCGAGTTTCAAGTATTATGGTATCGACGCACGATATGTGGACTTTGGTCCCATGCTGCATGCTTGGCTGCAGAGAATTATGTTTGTGATATCCATGTCGTTTAAAAGGAAGCTTCAGTAATATGTAAGAATACGTGAAGTATAAGTTTGTTATTATTTTATGTGGCCGGAATTACCCACCAGTTCGAACGTTATTACCCACACCTATGTATATGACAAACACAGTTACTATATTTCAAAATTTATTTATATTTTAGTCTTTAAGAGAAAATCAACCACCTGATGGTTTTGTGTTAATTTAACCACTTGTAAATGTTTGAAAATAATAACAAAGATTATTAAAATTTCAATAGTCATTTCCATGGTAAGTTTTGTAAATTAATCTTTACGGGCGAGCTGGAAAGTCTGTGGGGCGAGCCCCGAAGGAACGAACCTTCATAATCCATTAAGCCTAGTAAAGATTAACTACAAAGCGCGCAGCGGACACAAGTTTTATTTCCATGTTTACACAGCATTCTTTTATTAATTTATTGTATATTTTTATAAAAAGAAATTTTGTAATCAAAGGTGATAGGATAATAATTTATAGGTAGACGTTGTCATGGTGTTCTGATTAAACAATAAATACTGTTTAACAACTTTTTTGTTTTGATGTACATTGTAAAATTTTACAGGGCTTTTTTATTAGCCTGTAAATTTTAACAGGGCTATGGCTAACTACTCATTTTCTTACTTGCCCTAAATGCTTATAAAATGTCATTTACATAAAAGGTGGAAATAAAAATTATTAAATGCAAGTTTTCCTTACATGATTCCATTTGTACATACTACCTTAATGTAATCATAGCTTAGGCTAGACTTAATCATTAATAATCCTTAATCCTGTTGTTTTGTAACGAAAGAATGTAAACGCTTTAATTTTTGTTAATTCCTGTTTATTGCTTTTATAAAGGAACAAAAATGACCTATTGCGAATTACAAAATTATTCTTTTTTGTGTCAAAAAATGTAACAATAGGTTGCTATGATAATGGAAGCAACATAACTGCCTCCATTGAAAGTCATAGGACTTAAATAACTTTAGGACTGGTTTACGGGAAGTATACATAATTTTGATGCTGGTCACTGGTAAGTTCCATTCACAGTTTTTACAGAGACTATACTTATTACATTATCACGATCGCAAAACATCCTTAAGGCCCTTAGGGCCTTCCACCCATTTTAGAGCAAGTAATTCATCTTCTTTGATTAAGACCATTGTTGAGGTGTCTTTTACTTGTAAGAGATATTTTAAATGTATCAAAGTTGGCGCATTTTAAAACGTCACGAGATGTTATGATTGAAAAACAAAATAAAACTAAGCTTGTTCAAATGTCAAGAAATTAACTTTAATAAAGAATTTACAAGAATAAAAATGTACAGTCCACTTATTTGAAGATTAATTAACATATGGTCCTAAGAAGCCCGATGAAAAAGCATTTTGGAAACTGTTAATTAAACTAAGAGAAGAGAACGGGAAGTTGGCGAACGTTGTTTGCAGTCCTTTGCAGTAAGAGAAGAATTTGCATCCGAGCGGCCATCGGTCCCACGTGGTTCCTTGTCTGATCTGAAACAAATAAGAAAAGTTTTATTTACCATTATAAAGGTATAATAAGGATTATCCTTTGAATAATAACTAAAATAGCTTCAATCATTATTGAAAATGACAGAATTAGTAGTAGTGTCATTGAAAAATCGCCGTAAGACGATTAAGGGTCAATTATCGTTTAAAAACTCATTTTAATGATTTAAAGGATGAAGAATGTGATAGTAAAATAATTAATCAGTTAAGATTAAGGTTAGAAAAGGTTGAGCCTTTATGGAATGAATTCAATGAAATTCGTCACAATTAGAAATTGCTGAATCTGCTGAGGTAGATGATGCTGAAAGGGAAAATTTTGAAACTACTTATTTTTCGTTAGTATCGGAAATTAAAGGTTTTATTAATGAATCGGATAATAATTCCGTAGGTGGATCTGTGATGGGTTCTGATATAAGTAATAGGTCAGATCATCAATATAGTAATTTGGTAAAACTACCGCCAATTAGACTTCCGACTTTTGATGGTACTTACAGTAATTGGTTGGAATTTAGGGATTCATTCACGGCGCTTGTAATACAAAATAAGCAATTAACGGATATACATAGATTTTTGTACTTGAAGTCAGCATTAAGCAAAGAGGCTTCACAAATTATTAACTCTATTGAAGTGTCCGCGAATAATTATAAGGTATTTTCCCGAATTAAGAAGACATTTCTTTGTTAAAATTTACAGTTGTGTAGAGTTTCAGCTTTGGTTGAAAGTTTTAGTAGATACCGATAATAATTAAAGGTTATTTAAATTACAGAAAGTTTGATAATATTTTAGGGAGTTTCTTTCTTTTTTGTGAATAAAATTTTGATGTTTAAATTTTTAGTAACACTATTGGATAGTATCGCTGGTTTGCGTTTTCAAAATTATACTTTGTTATTAGTAAATAATAATTATTGGAGAAAAATTATTTTAGAATTTGAATAAATATTACAGATTGAGTTTATTAGAAATTATTGAGCGTTTACTTCGTTTGAAAATTTATTGAGGTGTAAAGATTCTCCCTGTTTAAATTAGGTTACAGATATGTTAAACAAAATTTCTTTTGGTTTTGTGTTTTCGAATTTTAGTAATTTGATTACGATTATGGTTAGTAGTGATTTAAATTTTTTGGGTTTTAGTAATGTGTTTTACTTTTGGATGAGTAAACTTAAAAACTTCTTTAAATATTTTATGATGATGATATTTTTCAAAATATTTTTGCACGTACGTGAACCTTCGAGTCGATCGGTTGTGTTTTGTACAGTGCTTAGATAAATCAGGTTTATAGTATTAAATCAATTTATTTATTTAATTCAATATTTTATTTATTCATTACTGGTAAGTTTTTAACCACTTTATTAAGTTAATAATCATGGGGGATTCTTTTGGTGGAGATAAACAGCCGCCAGACAAAGCAGCAGAAAATAGGGAAACTGAAATAAATTGTGATTTAAATAACAAATATAGCAATTCAGATATTGGGCCATTTTACGTTTTGGTCGAACCGCTCGATAAAAATACTCGTCTTTCTGCAGTTAAGGTAGGTCACTATCTTTTTAACGATAGCACATTTAAAAATGATATTTACGATATTAAGCTTATAGGAAGAAATAAAGTAAAAATAATTTTTAAAAGTTATTTAATTACAAATTCCTTAATTAAACATGAATTAACAAAAAGGAATAATTTGGTAGCTTATATACCGAAATTTCTTAATCATAAAAAGGGTGTAATAAGGGAAGTTGATACTTTTTTAGAAGAAAAATATATATTGGAAAATATAGTTAGTGAAAAAGGGGTAACAGAGGTGAAAAGAATGAAAAGGAAAAAAATAAACGAAAATAATGAGGTTGAATTCGTACCAAGACAAATGTTAATAGTAACCTTTGCGGGAAATAATATTCCATCATTTGTTACACAGAGAGAAATACTTCATAAGAGCTTTGCACAATATTGTTCAAAACGGTGTTGGAGAAATTTATATTATAATTGTAGAATCGTATTGTCCAGCGTTGTGTAGGCTTTCGTTACTGAATTGTCTAACAGGAACGTACGACAATTATTTAACACAGTCAGATTTAGTTCTGCATTCTTTGGAACAATGTTGTAGAGGATAAGCTAGCATATTATGTTGAAGTATAATTGTAAAACATGTTTAGAAAAATACAATATTTTGTTTGAATGAAATCATAATCCAGTGTTCAAACTGCTTGCTACTAATTATTGTGTTTCGCAAAGTTTATGGATGACATCCTATAGATGTCACCACTTGTAATTATCGCTATTAATGTAAATTCGAGATTTATACATAAACAGGCGACGGCAAAAGGAAATTTTAGTGTTATACGTGTATATATTACACGTTGTATAGTATGTAAATACTATACATTGTATAGCTATATACATATTAGTTAGATATATTTTAATATATGTAAAAATATATATTTTATTTGTGATACCTAACCTTCTGTATACAATATTTGTGCCAGAGTATTGCACAATTTGTATAAATGTGAACAAGTAATTGTGTTAAATATTATTAAGTAAATGTGGCACAACTAGCGCATCAATTGTACAATTTTGTATAAAATTGTATGCAATAACATTACACATTCTGTTTTAATAAGTAACACAATTTGTTATGGAAACTTATAGACAACTATTCATTTGATTCTACAAAATTACTATTGACTTCCACAAAATCTTGACAAACTAAATGACACAATCTTGTTTTATAATTGTACACAAATTGTCCCTGTCACTTTTTTAAGACCAATTTGTTTTACAATACCACACAATTGTTGATGAAATTTAAATACATTTCTCTCTGTGTACTATTGATTTAGTTCGATTTGCGGTTGAACCATATATATACCCCGTCGTCCAATGCTTTAAATGCTTGCGATATGGGCACACTCAAAAATTTTGTAAAAGTATTAAGGTTATATGTCAAAAATGCGGTATGACACATGAGATACAGGAAAACGGCTGCGACAAATCTGAATTTTGTATACACTGTAATGTTGAAGGACATAAATCAATTTCAAAAGATTGTCCTAAGTATAAACAGCAATTAAACATTAAAAAAATAATGTCAACAAAAAACCTTTCTTTCAAAGAAGCTGAAATATACGAAAAAAGTCCTTCTTACGCTAACATAGTATGTAACAACCCTTTTAATGTTCTAAACAACATCGATAATTTTCCACCGCTTAATGATAGTAAAAATAGTGAAGTCAGTGTTAAGACGGATTGGGTACAGCGGCCTCGAACACTGCGTCAAGTAAAAAGACGTAAAATTCCAATAGACACATGCGATGCTAATAAAAAACCCACTATTAGCAACAAATCAGCTACCTCTACATCTACTAGGCCCGGTTGTATAAAGCCTTGTTAACTTTGACATAGAGTTAACACGATGTTAACTTCAAGTTAACTGTGGTTTGGGTTTTATAAAAAATATCCGCACCTGTTTGACATATTGTTAGCTAACTCTATGTCAAACTCGTGTTAACTGGATAATTGGGTTGTATAAAACCAATGTCAAAGTTAACAACGTGTTAAATCTGTGTTAACTCAATGTCAACTTAATCAAACGCCAAGCATCAATTACAGTGTTTTGTCAAATTTATTTTAAAGATTTTATTGAATAAATCGTTTGAAAAAAGAAGGTAGGTACAATTTATTATAAAAATATTAATAAAACAGTGAATATCACATATTACTTTTATAGGAAATGTCGATCTCTAGCTTGTCTTCTATAAGTAGTGATGGCAGCGATGTTGAAGCAGTACGAATTCGTCGTCCCAGACGTTTTTACATGAGACGAGACCCGTTTAACATATATAATGATGAAGATTTCAAATTACGGTACAGGGTTCAGAAAAACACTTTTACTGAATTACTGAATTTAATTGGACATCTCTTGGAGCCACTTACACAAAGGAATCAGTCCATTTCAGCAAAAACGCAGCTCCTCATTACACTGCGCTTTTACGCTACTGCATCTTTTCAGCAAGTGCTAGCTGATAATGTTGGCATACATAAATCTACAGTGAGTAGAATTATTGCTGAGTGACTTACCACATAGCATCACTGAAACATCGTTACGTATACATGCCAAGAAATGAACAGGAAGTTCATTTGAATATTTGAACACATCAAAATACGTTCCCCAGGTGGCCCAAACGCAGAGAGATTCAGGAACAGAAAGGGGTATTTTTCCATCAACGTTCAGATGGTGTGTGACGCTTATCTGAAAATTACAAATGTCATCGCTCGTTGGCCAGGTTCCGTCCATGACAGCACCATTTTCAATGACTCACCACTGTGTGCTGACCTAGCTGCTGGAAACTACGGAACTGACTATATCTTAGGCGATAACGGCTATCCTTGTAAAAGCTATTTATTAACACCTCTGCTCAATCCAGCAAATCGTAGGGAAAGGGCTTACAATGCAGCACATCGATCTACAAGAAACTGTATTGAGAGGTGCTACGGAGTGCTTAAACGACGCTTTCCTTGCTTATCCAGAGGCTTGGATATAAAACTTCAAACCTCGCTACATGTTATTGTTGCCTGTTCAGTGCTGCATAATATATGTATCCTGCAAAACGATGAGTTCATTAACAATGAGCATGAAGATGAAGAAGATATTTATGAAAGGGAACCCGAACTACAAATTGCAAACAATGAAAATACAGCAGTTCGTAGTGCATTAATTAATACAGTGTTTGCCGACTTATAAATTACAATAAAAATAAAAAAATCTCAAGTTAAAAATAATATTTAATTTAAATTTTCCAACTGTTTTTTTTTTAATTTTAACGTCTAAATAGTGCAGCTGCTTTTTTGATTTTAGCTCAAAGCAAGCTGCCTCATATTTTTTTTTGAAATACAAATTTTTATAATCCACTTTTTTTTTGTTTTTACAATTTGTCTACACTTTCGCGTGGTTTTTGGTTTATTAGGGTTGGGTTCAGGATTCAGATGTTCATGGTTCAGGTCGGGGCTGGGTACAGGTTGAACCTCAGGTGATACAAGTGGTTCAAATGATGTTCCGGGAATTTCAATAGGTACTAAAATAACGAACATTAATAGAGGAAGATTAGATTAAAATTGAGAGATGTTACTATCACAAAAGTAATCTGCGGCGTCGTCAAACTGATTACACAGGGGCTCTATCTGCTGGTCCATGATGGCCAACATCTGAGCCCCTGTGTCATCTAATTGCAGCTTGTAACTGCCCCCGCCCGTTTTTTCAACTCCCGTCCGTCTTCCTCGGCTGTCAGTTTCGCCCTTAAATACTGTTCTTTCTGTTGTTTACAAAAATTAAATATTAAATAGATGCACGACTGAATAAATGCTATTCATTTTACATGTTCTTCCGCGACATCTTTCCTGGTCTTCCGTTTTAAATTCGCGTAAAGCAGCCGCAGATGTTTGACGGTCCGGCAGGTTTCCGTTTCAGAATTGAATTCCGCGGCGATCTTGACCCAGGTACTGTTTTTCTGCTCATTTATTGAGCATGCCGTCCCCTTATTCTCAACAATGTCTTTATATCTAAGGAGGGTGAATAGGAAGAAATTAAGGATGGTAACGAGGAAAATGCTAAAAAAGTGCAGGAAAACTGAAACAAATATCACCTCCGTATACTTACTTTTCAACAATGCCAAGGAGAGACATTTTCTCCTTGACGGTGAAATTAGGCGTTCTCTTTTTATCTTCCATCGTCCACCCACGTCAACAGGAAAAGCCTAAAAATGTTAAATAATAGTCTTTGATATAGAAAGTAAGGTTATCTTACCTCAATGTTTACGTTTTGAATACGTTGAAAGACGGTTGAAAGGCGTGACCAATACCAACCGTAAATTGGTGAACGATTAAAACACTAAAATAGTACGCGATCCCATGTTAACCTGTTGTCAAGTTCATGTCAGTTAACAAGCGTTTGAAAATGCTTTATAAAACAGCTCCTAAGTTAATCCATTGTTAACATGATGTTAACTTTGACGCATTGTCAGCTGACATAGAACTTGACACGGCTTTATACAACCGGGCCCTAGTGTATTGCCAAATCCACACAGAGATGACTTCATGGCGTATAAAGAAAAATTAGAATGTTTAATTTTGGATAATGTCCCAACTATTATGGATAAATTATTTAAACAGTCTAACCTGAATGTACCCAGTCAGAAAGTTTTTGAGGTAACACAATTGCAACTTAAAACAATTTTGCAAAAGCTTCCATTAAATAATATATCAGAAGAATCAGATATTGAAATCGAAGATGAATACTATTAAACATTTAAACATTCTACAATGGAATTGTAATTCTATAATTAAAAATAGGCCTAACTTACTTAACTTTTTGGAATCGTCAGAAAATTTCGAAATCATTGTTTTATGCGAAATTTGGATGACACCAAATAAGTATCTCAAAATAAATGGATACAACTTTATTCGTTTAGATAGGCACGATGGTTACGGAGGTGTAGGTATACTTATAAAGGCAAATCTTAATTTTTCTGAAATTAAAATTCAAACAAACTTTAGTTGCAATATTGAAGTAATTGCTATATATTTAGAAGTATATAAACTGTCCATATTTAGTTTATATAAACCACCAAATGTTCAAGCCACAAAGAACGATTGGGATAAACTATTTATATAATGTTCTGGTAACACTATTATTTGTGGGGATTTTAATGCGCACCATAGTCGTTGGGGATCAGTACAGGATAATACACAAGGTAACAGATTAGTTGAAGCTTTAGATGATGTAAATCTAATTTTGCTGAATGATGGCAGACCTACTAGAATATCCAAACCGAACGAAAATCCATCACCAGTAGACCTTTCCCTAATTACACCAAATTTAATAGGGTATACAGAGTGGAACCCTTTACTAGATACACTTGGTTCTGATCATTTCCCAATACATATTAGTATTAAACATAATTACAATCCCGATCCTATACAACCCGCTAGAAAATGGGTTGAGTCTTCAGCAGACTGGTAACTTTTTGAGGAAACACTAATAAATAGTATTTCGCATATTCAAGTAAACACTACTAACTCGGTACATTTCGAGGCATTATTAACGAGTATTAATCATGCGGCTGCTACTGCAATGAAAACTAGAACAGTAATAACCTCTAAGTCTACCAAGCCAATATGGTGGGACAATCAATGCGATCAAATAGTATTTAAAAGAAAGCAGGCGTTGTACAATTACAAAAGTTTAGCAAATTTTGAAAATTATCTACATTTTAGAAAAAAACAAGCGCAAAGTAAACTAATCTTTAAACAGAAACAAAAAAAATGTTGGATAGAGTTTGTTAACAGACTAAATAAAAATACACCCATTTCTAAAATCTGGGAATTTATACGAAAAATTTCAAATAAAAGCATGCATTACAAAAAACCTACATTATCACAATCCCTTATAGAAGAACTGCTAAGTCAATTTGCGCCAAGTTATGTGCCGAACTCTCTGGAAAATACCGCAAACAGTACAACTGTACATGAATGTACAGGTTTGGAGAAACCATTTGATTTGGTAGAGTTAGAGGCAGCAATTAAAACAACTAAAAGTACAGCTCCCGGAGAAGATTTCATTACGTACGAAATAATTTATCAAATGCCATCGTTAGCCAAAGAACATTTGCTTAAAATCTTTAACAATTGGTGGGTGGACGGACAATACATAGAACATTTTAAAAAAATCACTATATGCCTACTATTAAAACCAAATAAAGATAAGACGTTAGCATCTTCTTATCGACCCATATCACTTATGTCCTGTATATCTAAAACTTTTGAGCGGTTGATAAAAACCAGATTAGAATGGTTCATAGAACAGAACCATATCATTCCTAAAACGCAATATGGTTTTCGACGGTGTGATGGTACATTGGATATTATAACTCAGTTGGTTACTGATATTCAAACAACCTTTTCAACAAATAAATATTTAGTTTGCCTATTTCTCGATCTTAAAGGGGCTTACGACTCTGTGGATCTAAATATTTTGAAACAAAAAATGAATCACCTAGGTCTAAATGAAAATATTTGTGATAATGTTATTAATTTTTATTATTCGCGAACAATATGGCTAAGGGATCATAAAAACGTTCTTCACGGACCTAGAACTGTTTGTTAGGGTTTACCTCAAGGTTCAGTTCTTAGTCCGTTACTTTTTAATATATATTCAGCAAGCATACATAATATGTTTAACAATAATATTCAATGCCTACAGTACGCAGATGATATCTGTATATACTCCACCCTAGATTCCTATTCTGACTGCCATATAGTCCTGGAAGAGATTGTGCAAATGGTCTTACAATGGACCAACGAAAGTGGCATGACACTATCCCCTGAAAAATCGGCGATAATGTTCTTTACCAGGCATAGGTTACGTACGCCAGGAATGTTAAACCTGAGCGGAAGTACTATACCAGTGGTGAATGAGTTCAAATATTTGGGGGTTGTATTAGATACAAAACTTTTGTGGACCAAGCACATTCAATATATTAAAGGTAAACGCGAAAAAGGTATTAATACACTTAAATGCGTTACCAACAGAAACTGGGGTGCTGATCCCAAAATATCTGTAATGTTCTACAGGTCGTATGTGCGGTCAATTCTAGATTACGGGTGTTGGCTATACGGATCCTCAAGCAATAGTAATCTTAAAATTATAGATCGTGTTCAGTACAAATGTCTAAGAATCTGCTTAGGAGCAATGCAATCTACTCCCACTAATGTTTTGCTTGCTGAATGTAATGAAATGCCGTTGGAGTTTCGCAGGCAGCTACTAGCACAAAAATATGTTGTCAAATTAAAGAGCCTTGAGTTAAACCTGACAAGCGTTTTAGCAACATTAAATACAGAGAACCTTACAAATAAATACTGGAGAATAAAAAACTCCCCACCGCTAACAGATGCTTTCATTGATACCATAAGGTATGATCATTTATATAAAACAGATCAGCTATTGCCTACATATACTGTATCTTACAGAGTATTAATATACAAACCTAGAGTCATAATCCCCGCATATACTGAATCGTCTCAAATAAATAACACTCTGTTTAAATCCATAATCAGTGACTATGTGGGACATACAGTGATATACACAGATGGATCCAAATCGGAAAGGGGTGTGGGATGTGCTATGTATGTCCAGAATCCCAATTTTTATCAAAAATATAAACTACCCAATATTTGTAGTATATTTACTGCAGAATTACTTGCAATAGAAAACGCTCTAAAATGGCTGCAGTCACAAAACACTAAAAAAGCCCTGATTATATCAGACTCAAGATCGGCATTGGAATCAATAAAAAGTACATGCCTTAGTGGCTCAAAATCTGCTGTACTCTGTAACGTTAAATATATACTAAGGGATTTGGATATTACTTGTATTTGGGTTAAAAGTCATGTAGGTATCACAGGTAATGAAAAAGTTGACTTGTTGGCTAAGGAAGCAATCACTGATGGCATGTTGCAAAATTATGTAATACCTGGAGATGTCTGTAGTGCTTTAAAACAGAATGTATATAAAAATTTGATAAAACGTTGGGAAATAATTGCCAATGAATCACAAAATTCATATTTCAAATTACATTCACAATTACCTACAACACCATTTATCTACGAACACAATACTTCCAAGTATTATGCATCTACAGTGATGAGACTGAAATCTAATCACGGAAGGTTCCCCTCCCGTTTGGCAAAGATTGGTTTAGTAGAATCCGGAGCTTGCGATTGTGATGGTACGTCAATTGGAGATCTTAATCACATTTTCTTTAGTTGTAGAAAACATAGCAATCAAACTCAGAAATTAATGGATTCGTTGTACAAATTAACATTTTATCCGCCTGTAAATCTGGTGCACCTACTAAATTCTAATAATAAACAGGTATTTGATTTATTACTTGCATTTTTAAGGGAATCAAACATTAAGATTTAAATAAGATATGTTAAATATATGATATTATATTATACCTAGTTGAATATTAAAAAAGTCTGTGGCTGAAGGACTCGATTCCATGCCAACTTCTTTACACACACACACACACAAAATATTTTTGGCTACTTGTGGTCTGGTTTTGGCGAAGCATGCTCATGTGCGATTGTTAGGTCGACCTTGAATGTTGTTGTATGCGTATACTTTGATGAGTGGACGATCCCGAAAGTTGGTAAATGAATTCTTTTGTGTGAGATGTTTGAGGAGCTGATTTGCCATGGCTAGCAGAAAAATTAAATATTTACAGTATAAAATCCTTTTTTGGAACATCTTCTATTTTTGCATTTAAATCCTTTTATGCTTACTGTTAAATAAGTTTTATCTTTAAATAATATTAATTAATCCCTTTTGTGGCGTTAATTCTTTCATGGTTCTGACAGGTACTGTTGAATTTCTTTCATTCTTTTAGTTGTGGGAGTTACATAAAACAATGATAGCGTGATTTGTTGCGTGCCCTCTTCTTTTTGAGTGACTGAATATCTTCGTGGAAATTTTGTGTGGGAGTGTGATTGAGTGAAGCGTGTACAGGGGATATTCTTTTATCCCTTGGGTGTTTCTTGGTAGGTTGGTCGGAACTCACGCAGGGTGTAAGACAATTTTCCCGATTGTGTCCAGTATATTTACCGATTTTGACAATTCTGTCTATTTAGAAATTTGTGCGAAGTTATTATTTCATATTGAATATTCAGAAAACATAATAATCTGTTGGGATTTTATGTCCTTGTGCATTCCAAGTTCATTGAACTTCCATGAGCAAATTATAAATCTGTTATCTATTAGGTCTTGTGGTATTGAACCATTTTGAAGCTAGATGTGTGTTAGGTTTTGGTGATGTTGTTCAGTTTTTATTTGTACCGTTGGCATCCACCATTTACCAATTTGTGTATTGTTAGTGATATAGTTTGCAGTATAGCTTTGTACCGTACTGCCCGATGGGAGACAGTTTCTGTCCCTTTACCGTACCGTTGGCAAGTGCCATATACTATTCCGTGCCGTTCAGGCAATATCGTATCGTATCGTTTTGCAGTGCCGTTTGTACTGCGTTTTTGGAGATAATTCGAGTCTCTTTACCGTATCGCTTTGCAGTATAGTTTCGTACTGCGCTTTTTGGAGGCATTATGGTCTCTGTTCCGTACCGCATGGTGATTTTGATCACCGCCATTATCGTTTTGCTTTTTGAAGTATAGGGTGCTTCGCATGTACCGTCCAGTATTGTTACAGTTTGTTGTGACAATTCAGTATGAATGTTCCTGTGTTGGAATTTGTTTGACACTTGAGAATTTAGAAAGGTCTTAGTGACCTTATGGTGTTCAGTTTTAGTGCGCATTAGAGAACTGTGCAGTGGTATAATTTGGCCATTCACAAAATCTTATTGAGATGTTAGCATCTGATTTTGGGTCTGCGAATTTTGAGATGTTTTGTGTTCAGATTTGGTTATCGTATCGAGTTTTGAGGTCGTGTTCTTTTCAGAACAAGCCTTCGGGTTATGACTTCTTCTGTTTTAGACTTTGTCTATTATAGCGCTGTGGGATGCGTTCTAGAAATTCCTTCACCGATGTCGGGTTCCGGTAAGAGTCCGGTAAAGCATTTGTGGTCCTTTTTCCTACCATCCTTTGACCACCTTTCCCTAAGGACTTCTGGTCCTTCAGGTCACTTTGTTGACCAATTAAAATTTGTATGTTTCTTTTATGAAATATTTTCTCCCCTCTTAGAAATTTATATTTCTTTAGACCTTCTGTTTTAGACTTTGTCTATTATAGCGCGGTGGGATGCGCTCTAGAAATTCCTTCACCGATGACGGGTTCCGCTAAGAGTCTGGTAAAGCTAAGGCAGTTCATTCCTTACCATCCTTCGACTACCTTCTCTGTGGACTTTTTGTCCTACCGGTCTATGTTGACCATTCAATCTGTTGGTTCCTTTGGGAATCGTGTCCCTTCTGAGATCCTTTGCTTTGTGCAGTTCTAGTATATCTTCGATCTATCAATCCTTATAGATCACCTTATTTAGTGTGTCCTTTTAAGGGCATATCACTCCTTTCGGAGTTACCGTTCTTTTTGTGGGATATTGACCCACTGCCGTACCCTTTCGTTGGGTTCTAGTCCTTACAGTTGCTTGTAACGTTTTGCGTGATCATTCCTTTCGGAATTACCGTTCTTTTTGTGGGATATTGACCCACTGCCGTAACCTTTTGTTGGGTTCCAGTGTTACAGTTGTTTGTAACGTCTTGCGTTGTGGTGCGTGTTGCGTACTATGTTACCGTCGTTCTTGTTAGCTAATTAGTAGTTTTGGAAAGTGTTCTTTTTAGAACAATGCATTATTGTGTTCCCTTCTAGTTGACATGGCTTTTAACACCTTGTCCAATTTGATAGCTCTTCGCTATTTTTGGTGTGAGTCTCTTTTGTCTATTGACATAATAATCTGGTGAGGTTCATACAACCTTAAGTTATTTAGTAAGGAAAAGGTTTGTTAACCTTGAATCATCTACTTTGTAGTTATGTTGGTGAGCTCTATAATAAGGTTTATTGACCTTAGGTTATATAGTCGATCGTTGCAGTTAACGAACTTCAGTTAATATGAATAGGTTTATTAACCTTAAGTCTTACAGTCGATAGTTGCAGTTAACGAATTTCATTTAATATGGAAGGGTCTTAATAACCCTTAGGTATTCAGCTGATAGTTACGACCCAATATATTTTGGAGATTATTTGAAAAGGTTCTAGTAACCTTAAGTCGTCCAATTGATAGTTAAAATTTAATACACTCTATTTTGTAAATCTAACGAGGGTTTATTAACCTTTACATAATAGATTCGACTAGGTTTAAACAACCTTGGAGATTTAACGAGGTCTTATCAACCTTATGCTATTTAGCCTACAGTTATAGTGTAATCTATCTCATGTTAGGATTTATTAAGTGTTTTAGTAACTCATTTTATCTTATAATTTATAAAGGGTTTTAGTAACCCTATATTGTTTGGTCTTCAGTTACAATTTAATGTACCTTATAGTTTTATTTATTTTTGGATAGGTATCAAGTATGAATGAGGGTGTGAATGAGCAGTGTTGACTACGTTTCAGTTTAGTGACGTTCTTCAGGTGGCGGTTAGTGCTTTGTTTTGGTAGGGGTTGGGTTTGAACCTTTCTTGATGGTTGAAGGTGTGTCCTAACGCTGGACGGTGGGTGTTTTTTGGGAGATTGGTTCTTGTCCTGGTTTTTGCTGAAGTGAAGTACTATCTGTGTAGGTTTCCTTTTTTCCAGTTTTGTTTACTATTCTTTTATTTCTTTTTCTTCTTTCCTTCTTCTTGATCAGTGAAGGCGCAGTAGTGCCATATCGGGCTGCTGTCGTTCGGAGATCTCGGGGTGTGGTCGTTTGGTACCCTAAGCTGCACCTTGCTATACACTCTCTTGTGTGAGTACGAGAATTTCAGTTTTGCTACAAATTTATGATGTTAGTGGGTGTTTCTGAGATTGATTTCGTCGTTTGATTTTCTTAGTACATGACTATTGGGGTCCCCGTTGGTGCGTATGGCTTTTCCAACACCTTCGGTTTTTGCTTGAATGTTCGGTGAGGACATTTGTTTTAGGGCGGCTTCCTTTCAGCTCTATTAGGCGTTCTTTACCTTGAGTCCTTTCTATTTTCCTAGCTGGGTAGTCCCTTTTCTTTCCTCTTTCCTTTTTTGAATGTTTAGACACTTATGGTCTGGTAGATTTGGGCGTTGGGCGCTTTTTGGTGTCCCTTGGTTTTGATATTGATATGGTATCTTCGTACGCTTTATGGCATTTTGTTAGTTTTAAGTATAAAACAAGATGGGCTTCTTAGCTTTTCTTTTTTTTATTGTTTTTTTCTTTTTCTTTCACGAGTAGGCGAGTGTAACGGTATATTTTCTATCGGTTTCAAATACGTAGAATTTTATATTTATATTTACAAAAATCTTAAGTTCGGTTCTGCAAATTTGCATTCTTTTTAAAATATAAGTGTTTAACAAAAATGATAACTCGAGGGGTTCCCAGTTTTAGAGGAAAAATCAATACTTGCTTTTTAGTTGCTGTGCCCTGATTCGTTAAGCCAAAACACGCGACTTGTTGTTGATTGGGTACTTAGAAAAAATCAATATTTGTTCGTGAGTGAGACCTCGCTATTGGCTGATATTCCTACGCGGAAATAAAAACGTGTTCCTACGCGTGAGATTGGGGTTGGAGCGTCGCGTCACTTACTTGCTTCCGGCCTGTGCCTCGAGTCAGACGACTCTCGGTCTGATCCTCCAGTAATGAAAGTCGATATTATTGAATTTTCGTTTTAGTTTGATTAATTAAAAATACAGTTCGGCTAAAGTTTTTGTGTGATTACGTGCCCTGACCTCGGCAGGGTGCAGTTTATATAAATTTCGTTATGTGGATCAATCAATTAGTGTTTAGAAACTTTCCAGTTAGAACTTTATGAAAAACCAGTCGCCTTGGGTCGATGTTATTGATTTTTCGTTTGTTAGTGTGTGTTTAGAATCAATTAAAATTCTATATACAGTTATGTACCGTCCAGTTCACCTTCGTAATGAGTGAAATTTTGGAAGCAATGTATGTTTGATAAATCTCGCGTGAAAGGTTTGTCGTTACCGTTTCGTTAATAAACAACTGTGGTTGTTTTATCGTGCCGAACTATTAAAGACAATTACCTCTTGCTGTTTGTGCTCAAAGTTAGTACAGTTTTGGTTAATGAGAATGTTATAGATTTATCTATAAATTATAATAAAATATCGTTTATTATTTGTAGTAGTTAAATTATTTATTGTTAATAGAATATTATTACATAAAATTGTTATATGTACATTGTTTTCTTAATAACTAAATTCAAAAATAAAATTCGGGCGCGGTATATTTATAAAGTTAAATCGAGGTCGCCACTTGCTGGGGTTTGATAAAGGCTAGAGGAATTTCGAATATCAGAAAGGCGACGAGATAAGATTTCTCAAAAATGGCCACAAGTTAAAATTACGTTTTACAGAAGTTTATACAAATTATTGTTTTAACCCAAATAACAACTAGGTAGGTTCAAAATATGCTAATTAAGAATATATAGATCAATAATTATATAAAAATTATATTAGGGTTGTAAGGGATAGCAAGAGATACGCAAACGAAATTTAACAGGCGTTGTTCTGGTTATCACTTGCTGGCTCGCTTCCGTACTGGGCTCCCGTTTTGATTTTGAGCAATGGGACTCAATTCTGCCTACCTTTGAGGCTCAGGGTGGTCCTCAATCGTCCACTCCAGTGGAGTTTATGTGGCAAGGGCAGCAGACGTCGCTGATACCTAGAATAGTAAGATTAATTAAAGATAAAGGTCAGTGTAGATTTTTATACTTACATCTTAAGAAATCCTCTTGCTGTAAAGGCAGATATGTATGGCAGACCATGGCCACTCAAGATTTAGAGCTGTGAATGTAATGCAGTTTATTTGTATTAGTTTAAGTGTTGGTTTATTGGTTATTTATATTACATAATTGTTGATTAATCAATATTACCGTTGTAAACGTTTTGGATCCAAACCGTGTTATTATTTATGGACAGTTGCCTCAAAAGTAACCTGAAAACCAAGCCTTTGATTTATATGTTTCTAATTGATATTATTAAAGTTACTTACCTACCTTCACATTTTTGAAAAGAAAAACTGGTAGTCGCGTTTAATAAGTTCAATGACGCCTGCCACCCTTTCGGGTACCTACTCAAAGTTTTTGAATTTAAAGGCTCAAATGTAGGCAACTTAACACACACGTCCATACTTACTGTTATTCGCATTCTTATGTTATAATTTGTTGTGTTACTAAAGATTTGTTTTTACCTTGTTGTTATTCCTAAATTTATTTATATTTAATTATATGCATGAATTATTTTTTCGACTTTCTTTGAAACCCACGACCCCCACTGTCTAATAAGCTAGCAGGCAAGTGAAACCTAAAAGGTAAGGTTACAAAATACAAAGGCAGTTTTCAGTTCTCCTGTATTTAAAGTTGATAATTAGTGCGTTACGGGAGGAATTTAATAATAGCAAGCGCTATTCGTGATTAAAATCATTTTATGTTTTTGAAAGACTTCATCTTTAAGCTGTGATTGTTTAATGTGCGCATTAATGAAAATGGTTTGTGGAATTATTTGGGCATCCAGCCGTATTTGAGACAAATTTTATCCTTGGGACCTGCTACCGTTATGTAATAATCTGAATGCAGTTAAAGTCAATTTTGGTTTTGAAGAACAAAGGCAACCTTCCAATTTCTAATGATTTAGATCCAGTATGTTTCATCAGGTTAATGCAGATAGAAAATTAAGGTACCGTACTTTATAGAAAACAGATTTTTATTGTAATTTAGCTTATGAACCCTTCATGCAAGGAACTTTGTGATTTTGTTCTTTAGGAAGAGAGCTCTCATTAGCATGTAAAATTCAATTTATTATTATTGCTAGTGAATTTCAGAATAATTAATTTCGATAATATTTACACTAATCGAATTTACGTAATATCCTTCAGATACTTGCTTAATGAATTTGTAATTTTAGTTAAGTTAATATAATTTCAACAATCAATTAAATTTTGATGAATAATTTTGGTTTATCAATATCATGTAAATTTGTTCTTTTTGGTTAATTAACGTTTTGTGTAAATCTTATTGAGTTGTTTAGAGTTAAATTTATTTCAGAGCAGTTAAATTATTATTTTTTGAATTTTGATCTTTATGTGTAATAAACCTATGGTGTGTTTTATTACTTATGTGTATTTTTATTCTTTTCTTAATTCTTTTATTGTTTAATAAATGTTTTCAGTTTATCTTGAGGATCTAAAAACGGAACCATATAATTATGAACATATCATTTCATTTTTATTCCAAAATTTTAAAACAAACAAAATTTTTTTGTTTTCAATTTAATATTTTATTCATTTTCTGGTTAGTGAATTTAATATCTTTTAAAGCTTATTCACTTATTAACATCTTTGATTGTTTATACTAATAAACACTTTTAAGCTTCATAATCAGATGGCGCCCTTTTTGAGTTTTTATTTGTGTTCTGAAACCCTTATCTACTCCTTTTCGCAATTTATACAACTGTGGAAGCAATACCTACGACCTGAATACTAAATTTGTAAGATAGAGCTAAATCTCAAGCTGTGGCGAATATTATGAGTATATTATGATAAAGTAAGTATGAATAATTTTTATAGTTATGTTCTCGTGTAGAAAAAGAGACTGTTTCATGGCGAGGCGGACTTTTAACAAATATATTACTATCGTGGAATCGGAAAAGTAATAAATATTCTAATTGCAGGGTTTAAAGAGCTTTTAAGTTCAGCTAAAAGAAGAGCGATGCAGAGCTCCAATTTAGGAATAGTAATAGTTTTAAGAAGAACTACTCTGTTTCTAGCACATAAAAGTTAAAAGGAAATCTCATACCATTATTATCTACTGATCTTATGTAGATCGAAGCACTATAGGTGGACTTAAACGGTCAGCAAATCCATGTAACTCTACGTATAGCAATGGAGGAAATACATATGACATGTTTTGGGCTGTGAGTGTTATAAAGCATATGAAATTGCGCTTCAAAGTGCATAACTTTAGGAGAGTTAGATAAACATTTTATTCTATGGAAATCCAGAATATAAAAAATAGATCTTATATTGACCATAACATAAGATCATTTACGGAATATTACGAAGAAGATTTTGCTGGTTCATTAAACACGACCTGCAACTTCGTTGTACGTAATACTATCTGACTTCACCACACAATGACGAGGCAAGAATAAGCCTGAGCTGATTTCGGGACAAGAAAGAAGATTCATGTGGCTCTAGGAAATATATTCGTGAATACAATCTGAATATTGCCTTTTCAATTTTAGATTTCTATATAATATTTTTCTCTAAAAAAACTAACGCTTTTCATCATTTTCACGAAATTTATCCAGTGTAGATATTAGTTCTTTTAGAACAATTTTAACCAGAAATCGATCTGAAGGTTCACAGCATAATTCCTCGTGAGAAAAAGGCTCTTCGTATCCTTACGTATTAATATATCAAAATTTCTCAAGTTGTTTGTTTAATAAAGTGTCAAAAGAATGATATTATGGTGCATTTATAGCGCAATTACAGATAGCATTCAGAAATTTATCTTCTGTAAGTTGAGTAGTGGGAACAGAAATGTAAAGTAAAATTTATCACAAGGTTTCAAGGGAAATTTCTTCGCAATGTTCTTAAAAGACTCTTGCATGTAGCAAATTGGAGTGCAAATTGGAGAAGATCAATTCGAGCAGCGATATTATCTGAGCTTGCGAGTAATAGATTAGCTGGTATTTGAATTAAGTTTGTATTAAAAAAGATACCACGAATATACGTCAATACATAGAAGTGGTTTTATCAATGACTAAGCAAGAAATTGTAGTATTTAAAATGAAGTTTAACTGAAGTGACAGTTTATTAGAATTGGCATAAGAAGAAATCTGATTTAAACCAGAATTTAATCCAGCAAAGACTATGGGCTCAAATATGCTCTAAATCCACTCTAACGGGAGTTCCAGGTCCAAGTCCACTCGAAAAGGGGATTTTCCTCTATAATGTGTTAATTATTTAAAATTATTACATCAACCAATGCTAACAAAAAGCTTATCAACAGGTGGGTAGTGGATACTGGAATAAGTAAACGAGTTTGCAGTATTTGGATAAGAGAGTGGCCACGATTCGTTCTCTTTTGTTATAATAACATTAAGATTTCTTGCTGTTTTAATCATTAAACCGAACCCAAAGAATTCAAGATAATATAATAAGATTTTTTTAATTTCATACATTTATTTTTTATTTGTTAGCAATGCATAAAATAAAAATAGTTATTGCTATAATCATTGCATGCGAAATATTGTTTTGTTTATTGTATTGTCTATAAATAAATATAAAAGCTTAAACTGTGCTATCTAAACACTTCATAAAACAATTATCATAAAATTTCTTTTATGCATATTGAGTCACAGAACTTCACTGATCTTAGAAGAAACAGATTCATATTTTCTGATTCAAAAAATCAACCTTAAACAACTATTTTGTATTTTTTGTATTCTTTTGATTTCGACATTATCTATGCAAGGTCCATCAAAAGAATTACAATAATTAAATTGAAATAGAATTAAAGATCCGCACAACAAGACTTTAATACTTTGAGTTAATAAATGTTCTCTGATTATAAATTATTTTGAGATTCATGAAAGCTTTCTTTGTGCCATTAAATATATGTTCTTTAAATCTTAGTTTTAAGTCAATTAATAGACTTGAGTTTTTGCCAGTATCAGTACACTCACTGAATATTTATATTTCTCACTTTAATATTAAAAGTATTCTTAATACTATTTCTGACTTTGTCCTTCCCAAACAACATTACAACAGTTTTACTTATACAACAGTTCTTCCCAAACAGTTTTGGAAGAATTAGTACGGATCTTAAATTAAACTTTAAATATGCCTTATTCTCTAGTGCTTGATCGATAAGGGATATCATAAGTTTTATATTGTCTATCAGCCACAGCTTATGTCGTTTAGAAATTTTCACTGTTTTTATAGTAGAATGTCTATTGAATAAGCTAATTAGATGTATCCCCTTTGTATCCCCTACAGGATAATCACAAAACACAAATTCTTTCGTTTTATTACATTTGTTTAAACAATTAGTTTAATTTATTATTAACAATGTGGTTATGAACATTTTAGTGTAAAAGACACTCTTTTGTTTCTAGCAACTTACTAAATTAATCTAGTTCCTAACTAGGAAAATTACCAGCGATTCGCAACTGTTTTCAAATTATTATAAAAACAGCACGAAAATTTGTTTACTCTCTCTTGAAATTCCATACAGAGCAGAAGTACATTATCAAGTTGTACGTTATTTTGATAAAATTTCGAGGTTATGTTGGTGAATTTTACGTCACTAAACTGTCAACAAAGTGAGGTTATGACAAATGTCATCCTGTTTTTAATTTTTTTGTAAGTTCTTGATAATTTAATTAATAATAATTATAATTAACAATCAAAGTGAACTAAAAGTGGAATAAAACAAAAGTGAAGTGTTAATTTGGTGTACAGACTGATCCATTAATCGAAGGAACCTTTTGGAATTTTATTTTAAATGGAACGAATTAAAAAAAGGTAATGGAATCTTGTTGCAAATAACCGAATTATTTTATGTACTCACGTCATGGAAGATACATGTTTTACCTTTAATAATTATAATTAGGTATAGGATTTGTATGCACTTAAAAATGCTAAAATATGCATGCACTTATGCACTATAAAAACGTGAAATATGCACTTAAAAATCATGAAATATGCGTTTATTAGAATTTTTAATAAATATATGCACTTTCATTATTTAAAAAACACCTGTTTAGCGTTATTTACATTTTATTTACAGAAATTATTTTAATTAGACATCCTATGCAATAATTTAATTAATTATATTTTCTAAACTTAGAGCGTTACAGTTCACAATGACGTACATTAGCTCGTCTAAAATGTCTTGGCCAGATAATGCATCGTTTATGCTTTTAATTAAGTGAAAACCAGGATTTTTGTCTATAACGGAATTAAATTTTTGTTTTATAGTCAAACCCTTTGGTCCTTTTACTTTATTCAAAGAAACACCTAACAATTTTACATGTTCAAGAGATTCATCTAATGAATTTCCCTGACTTTCTAATTTCTGAATTACGTTAGCTAAACGCACAAAATTTGTCAACACCAATAATTCTGCCCTCATCTCCTTAGTATTAAAAGCATCCTGTGCGCTTTGTATGCATAGTGCATCGTGTTTATTAAGTTTATTTACAAATGCTTTAATAATATCAAAATAAATTGCATAATATTCTGCTGCAGAAAGCCAAGTACCCCACCTTGTTATTACAGGCTCAGGTGGGAGAGGCACTTCTTGAGCAGTTTCCCTAAATATTTGTATTGGAGCTTTACAAACAATTTTTTTACATCTGAAATTATAGAGTTTACGTTAGGATATATTTCCCGCACTTTTTCCGCAACTCTATGCATTGCATGGGCAAGACAAGTTAAGTGGATCATTTTTTCGTACAGAACTTGTAAGCCTGCTCCAGCCTTGATCATATACGGTGCCGCGTCGGTGACGAACAGGAGTACTTTGTTGTACTGTATGCCGTCCGGCCACAAAATAGCCATCGAATCATTAAACAATTTTGCCACAGAACAATGATTGGTGCTCTTGAAACGTCCATTGCTAATAGATAGGATTTGGGATTGTTCTCCGAATTTAAAACGCCAATTATAACGTTAGCCACGTATCTGAAAACAAAAACTTGATTTTTATTTTATCGAACTACATAATTAGTCGGTTACAAACAATTAGCGCAAAACAGTTATTTAAAAAAATTATATTTTAATCAAGCAAAAATATTGTTGTGATTAAATATGTAACTAACAAAATAGAAAATAAAACATCCGTAAAATTGCTCTGCTGTCTTTAATTAGTTAAATTTTACTAATAAAACGAAGGAAATGAAGTTTCTACGCACCTTCCAGTAGTGTCAGTAGATACGTCAATGGAAACCCATATGTAGTTATTTGCTACATGTTTTCTAATTGATTTTATGGTCTCTTCATATAAACGAGGTAAATAATTTTTCCTGAGTGTAGACTCGTCGGGTATTGGCATTTTTGAAATTTCTTCCAGAAAATTACGAAATGCTGAGTGATTAATTTTACTTAACGGGATATCTGCAGCCACTAATGCACTACATAGTTTTTATTAAATTCGATCGATTTGCTGGACTCACCGCGCGAATTATTAAGGTACCCCCGGTAACAATGTTTGTTTTTTTGATTTCAGGGCAACACACTTTTGATGTCGAACCGTGTTCAGATGTTGTGTAACTTGAAAGCGTTTCGTTGCAGTCACTTTATCGTCGCACACTGTACAATACAACACCTTATCGTCAGTCGTAAGAACACTGAATTCCTTAACATAACTTCGAAGTGTAACAGACACAGACCGTTTTTCTTTACCCATCTTTACACTCTAAGATTTCAAACTGAAATGCAGTTTGCAATTTCTGAACTGTCTTAATTGAAATATACAAGATTAATAAACAAAAGTAGAGGCAAATCTTTCTATGAACAGGAAGTTGTCAAAGGGTCTTTGGAATTTCCTAATACCTATTTATCACAATACCGCATGATGTAAGTATTTAAATTTTAGTTGAAACTTTTTCTTTCTTGGAAAATATTAACCAGTACACAGATGGTTAAGGCAGTAAAATATTTTAAAGCCTAGTATTTAACAATAAGCTTAAATTATAGGTTTCCCCTAGACTCAACTAAGCCGCCCTTGGTTGGTTGTCTAAAATGCTAAAATTATTTAAAAAATATTAGAAATTTCATAATTAAAGCATGTAAAACGCTCAAAAAGTGGTAAAATATGCACAGTCGTTCAAAAATGCTAAAATATGCATGCATTTATAAAAAACACCTAAATATGCATTTATATGCACTTTCAAATTGACATATGTGATTCACATGTGGCTTAAACATGTAGAAATATAACTCTGCATATGTTTGCTATTAGCAGAAAAAACATGCAAATGCATAGAAATCCTTTACCTAAATTTATAATTATCTTCATAAATCACAAATAAAATCAATTTAAAGGATGATATGGAATCTTGTCAACAAATAAGCAGGTAATTTTACCAGTTTTAACAAGTTTTAAGGTGATTAATTTTTTTGTGTACCGCCAAATAATTTAAAAAATTTAAAATAATTTTCAATTTTTATTTTTTTTAATAGTAATTTAAGATATATTGTATGTTGGATTAATCAAATAAAAATTAAAAAAGACAAAGAGAATTAGAACGTCTCTTAATTCTTATTTTGTTAAATCCATTTGACACCAAGATTTAATTGATTTTGTTTCATGTTTGTTTAATTAATTTGAACTTAAGGTGTTAGTGATTGTTTCCGTTTCTCTCTAATGAATTTTAAATTTTTATTTCTTTTGTGTGTTTTTAAATAAAATTATACATTTAAATGTTTAAAAAGAAATTTATTTGTTTATTTATTTGTGTCTGGTCTATTAACAGTGTTTTACAGATTTAATTTAAATAGCTTCCTAATTAATTAACGACCCGCCTGATTTCGTTTCATGCATTTAAGGAACTTGTTTTCCAGCCATTTAGAAATTATAGCCGGAGAATTTTTGTTTTATGATAAAGGTAAGTGATATTTAGTTGTGTATATTTTCAGATTGTTTTACCATGATTTTGTGTTTGTGAATTTCAAGAATAATAAATTTATTTTGGAATTTATAACCTTTCATCTTTCATCAAGTGTTGGACGGTTTATTATCCCCAACAATAAATATGAATATAACCCCTTTAAAATATCGTATGATAATGTAAATTAATTTTAACCCAAATTTCTTCAATTGAGGCTGAGGTCACATCCTTCATAACACATTCTTAATAGAAGACGGAATATTATTTTTAATGTACATGCCTACACCTCCACCCCATGCATGTGTGATTCTATCTAATCTAATAACACACTAACATAGGCGCATAAACGAACCTATTCTTAGTAGAGTAGATTCCAACAATGCACTAATAGAGTCTACAAATCACATAGAGTAAAATATAGCGAAACTACTCCTATATTTCCACTCTATTCGTTTACTCTTGATTAGAGACAATTCTCTCGCATTTTTTTTACTGTATAGACATGTTTATTTATTAGGAAAGGAAAGGTTTAGTTCAGAATAAAGTTTGATGGTAATACAATTATTTTAATACCCGCGTCGATGAAAATTCGACCGTTGTACCTATTACCATGCTTGTCCACTACAATCGATAGAACTGTAAAAAGTTTGTAGAACACAGGTTTTTCTTTTCTGTTAAGTTTTTATTTCTGAAGAAGTAGAATTCATACCTTGTTTAGAAGTGCAAGCGTTTTTATCAGATGAATAAAACTCGTTAGAATTCAAGCCAGGAGATAGTAATTATTGCTTGTTAAAATGATTTAGTCATATTGATCATATGTCATCTTGATTTAAAAGACTTCGCCATGCAATACCATAGTTGTCTTGTTTTCAACGATTTAGCATGTTCTCCTTTTAAAGCAATTTCCGAAAGGCAATTAAAAAATTATTTAATTACTTATTAAAGTTATTAAATTACTTATGAAAGTATCACAGAAAGTAGCTAGTGTCCAAAGATTTTCCGTCAAAACTAGGTAAATTAATGTCAGATAACTTATGATCAGAGTCATAAGGTAGCTGCGAAGCTAGTCAATTAATTTTTGAAGATGCGTTATTAGGTAAAATATTATCGTATAGGTTTGAAGTTTAACAATGCATTAGACATATTTAGTTTAATTAATGGCTCATTACAGTACGGTCAACTATAGTGTAATTTTCTAATCTTCTTTTTTATTATAGGAACTAGGTAATTATAGCAAAAAGTTTGCTGTAAATTATGTATTGTTACTTTTAAAGAGAATATTAAATTTATGTAGGCTGTGTAATTAATTACAAAGGATGTATGACATACATCTTATTATATATTATACGCATACAGCGGGATTTTATACGTTTACTTCATTTGCTACTAATTAATTGGTGTATTATAGTGTGTCTAATTATAAAGCAAAATGTACAGATAAAGTCAATCAGTAAAATGAGACGGTGTATCTAACCTTTGGATTATAGATGATTGATTATTTTAATGCTAAAATTCCCACAATCCTATCTAGCGGTTAATTGTACATAATATATTTAAAAAAGTTATTTAAATATGAATTATAAAAGCCATTTTATTTGTTCGTTTAAATTAATCTAAAATTACTTAACTTTATATTTAAAATATTAAAAAAAAAATAACTTACATAAATCTTATATCTGCTACACCAGGGATTCTCAAAATGGGACACGCCAGTCGCGTCCAGATTTGCATAATAACAGAATTATTATTATTATCATTATGATTTATTTTATTTAGCAAGACTTACAATTTATTTACAAATCTTATATAACTATATAATAGTATATTACATTACTAGAGTGGAAAGTGAAACTTTTCGTACGCACGAGTGTGAATTGACGCACGAGGCGTAAGCCGAGTGCAGAAATCACACGAGTGCAGAAAAGTTACTTTCCAACGTGTAATGTACAATATTTTTCCTACGACCGCCCAAATCTGAAATGTTTAAAAATTTTGATTTTTTAAAATTTTCAAGAATATAATTTTTGAAGATTTTAAAGCAATATTTTTATGGTTATGTTTAACAGAGAAAATCACACTTAAAGCTAATTTTCTTAAGCCATTTATTTTTAGGATATAAAGTTTAATTTTTTAAACAATTTAGTTTCACAATATGAATAATTATAACGAAATTTCTATCAAAACATTTCCAGAAAAATAAAATTAAGTTATCTTGACAACTTAATTTTATTTTTCTGGAGCTGAATTATGACAATTGTTAAAGTGAATGGGTGTTTGTTAACATTTTATTTAATAGATTCTTTTGCTAAATATAAATTTCAATTTTAAAAACTCATATATTCATAACTTATTTAAACATAGTATAAAATTAAACCTTGGGTTTAGCAGCAAAATTAATTAAATGAATTACTATTACAATTTATAATATAATAATCTCATAGGCACATAATTTATTTTTTATTTATATTTAATAATATCTCCATAATTAACAAATATAACTTCAACTAATAACACAATGCCAGGTGTGAAAGAGGTTGCCTAACTAAATTATTTGACATTATTACTCTTATTTTTCTCCCATTTGGCATCGCTGATTTTAATCTTGGCAAACTTGCTTCAATAATTTTCATGTATTATAGTGAGGTTACGTTAGGTGTAATCTATTAGATATTTCTTTTTGATAGCTAAAATAACTAAACATTAATTAAAGTTATATTTATAAGAAAAGAATAGATACATAATGGTTAAAATGCTTCTCAAAATTGGATTAAACATTAATGTCATCATTTTAATGTAAACAAAATTCATGGATTTCTAGATATTGCTTAGCGTGACGTATTTTCATAACACACACGTGTGTTATGTTCCTAACATACGCGTGTTATATGACTCACTTTCTTAATGTCGGTAGCGTTTGCTATTGTTCACTTTCGTATGGGGTCGTAGGAAAACATTTTTATTTTTAATTTTTAACAGTTATAATTTAAAAAGGCCTTTAATAAAAATTTTCCGATTTCATTAATATTCTTGTTTTTAATTTTTTAATGAAAATGTTTAGATTGTTTTTTTAACTCACTATCTAACTTATTACTTTTAAATTTTATTACTCCTTAAAAAATGAATTTTGAGATGTTTTCAATTGTATTTAATCTATAATATAAAATTATCTTTTCCTGTCGTAATGTACCTGTGAACTTGATTAAATTTAATTAGACAATTTATTATTATAATATGGTGGTAAAATATTTAGAGTTATTTTATTTAGACATACCAAAACGCGAAACAAAATAAAATTTTCAAGATTCCTCCAGTTCAAACGATTTAACATACATCTAATTCTCGTGTATTTATCATGGCTCTGTTTTGTAATACTGCAATCTATCTTTGTTTATCTGTGATGATTTATACAAAATTAAGATACGTATAGGACGGTACGGAGTACGTATGCAGGTATGTACTTTTTATATAAATTTTATGCAATGGTAAATATTTTTTTAAGTTGGGTTTTTATAATAAACTGTTTTCGTTTTTTTTTATTATTATTATTTTACGCCTACACTATAGGAGAACTAACATCTAAAGGTGCGTACAGATATGCAACAAGTTATCGTAACGTAACAACGTTCTAAACTTCGACGCGTAACACTGTTCTGTAGTATGGACGGCACAACGCAATCAGCGGTGCACCGTAACACTGCAACATCACCAATAAATTTCTGGCTCGAATCCATTTTGTGGGGTCGGGGGGGCTTAGCCCCTCCGAAGTCCCCTTAATTACGTCTAAGACCTATTTACAGTCATCTGGACGTGTCACCGCTACTATTTATAATTTTGCAGCCTTCGATTTGTTGTAGTGCAGTTTAGTTGTATTTCAATTTAATAATAATTATAGACAATTATTATGCACTGTACAATTGTATTGTATTGAAAGAACAAATAAATAAATTTAGTTATTTATTTATTTATATGGGAGACGGCAGTCGGCAGGGTGGTTATAGTGGATTATATTGCTTAACAGAGTTAAGTCGAGTATACTCAGGAAAGTACTCGGATGGGTAAACTACGAGCGCAGTGTACTTGCCTACATGGCTCCGCTGCCTCGGCTCACACACACATATCCACTCTGCGGCTCGGTGAGTTCCGGCACCTCGACACCGAAAGGTATAAGGGGTTCAAGATAATGTAATTTAATTTATTTATAGGGAGAAAGAATTATTATGGATCCAAAACACCAAAGTTAATATTCTAAATTAAAGAAACATTCAGAAGAAGAAAATTTCAGGTTAGAAAGTAAATGATGGTCACTATAATTAATCCTATTTGAATATAATTGCCTTTGCATCACCTTCTTCCTTTATAACGTCTTTTTCTTCTTACTATACAGGGTGTTAGAAGTATAAGTATTATTATTAAAACAGGTGATAGAGGACATCAAAACAAACAAAAAAGTCTGATAAGGTGGTGATCTACCTTTGCAGGTTTATGTAAAAAAAATTAGCAAAGTTGCAAATTTCGACGTCACATTATCACGTTATTAAGCATACTGTGACTGTCAGATTTTGAGAGAAGGTGTATTTCATCAATCACAATAAAGAAAGTCTAAATAAAATTTTTCTGTAAACATGATCGTTTAAGCAAAATTACAAATTCTTTAAACCACATTCTGTTACAAGATCGATTTGACAACTCTGCAATTACGTGCAACTTTTAATCCACTTAGAAAGTCCGTTCAAGTTCAAGTTTACACATTTATTGTCATAATTACACTATTTATTTTCTTTAGGGTATCGACCTTTTCCTGTGATATTATTTGAACTGAAAAGCCAGATGGTTGTCTGCAGTTTACCTAATTTTTAAATGGTAGTACTACTATACTATGTACTATGTAATACTATGTACTAAATAATGAATGACAAAAGAATAAACGTGTGTATTATGTGTGCGTATTATTTTATTGGCTCGCTTTTTATTTCAGAATTATTAAAGAATTACTATTAATTAATAATTATTCTCACAACGAGTACACCATTACAATAATATGTGGATGAATTAAGTTATTAACTGTTAACTGAATTAATAAACTATTAAGAATGTACTTTTTAGTGTATGTGCAAAGTAGATACGAAAACTAATAAACAATGAAAACTTCTTTTTTCATTGTTCTACTTTAAAAATTATTAGGTGGACTGTAAACAACCATCTGGGATTTTTCGATACCCGAAAGTCGATACCCTAAAGATAATAAATTACTATCGCAATTGCAACTTGCAACATTAGATCATTTTAAGCTAGGGAAATCCAACAAGTTTAAAGTCTTTGATACTTTTATTTCTAATGTACAGTGAGATCAAGATTGATTGTCCTGATCCTACACTACTTTCCATCACCTTGATATCAATATTTACATCCAATTTATAAATTAAACTAGTGATATAAAGAATTCTGGGGAATTTATTAGATGTCCCTAGATGTCATTCTGTCAAAATTGTTTTTGTTGTTAATTCATTGTCGTGCGTTGATAATTCCCTTTATTTCTTTATTCTTTTCGTTGTTTAATTATTTCTATACATAAAAGTCTTTTTCAAGACTACCACTGAAGGATTACGTTGAGTGCAAGGTAAATAAAAAATATTTGTATTGTTGTTATAAAGTTATTATATGTAGAAATTGTAAATTACAGGTTACAGGTCAATAACCTCTATCAAAATGCCCTTTTCTCTTGAACAAGAGCAATTTATTATAGAAGCTTATTTTTGCAACGGTGAACGAGATGGTAATGCAGAATGGAAATATTCTCCAACGCTTTGTGCAGAAGAATGGATAAATCGCTTCCTTGATATGGAAATTGATGAAGAAACTTTAATTCGACATATACACCGGATTGTGCACCGTTTTCATGAAACAGGGAGTGTTAGTAAGGGGAAGTCAAGTGGTCGTGGTACTGTACTTACAGAAGAAGTTGTTGCAGATGTGCGTACTCGTGTAGAACGTAGTCCAAACAAACCATTACGCCAACTTGCTCAATAAACAGGTAATCGTAACAGTTATATGAAAATTACTTTGAAATATTAAATGAAAATTATTGTAGGTTTATCATATGGTACAGCTCACAAGGCAGTAAAGAAAATACTACACTTCCATCCATATAAAGTTACTGTCGTGCAAGAGTTACTTCCCCCTGATTATGAAAGACTAATTCAATATGTAACTGGTTTAATGCAAATCTTCGCAATGATGATTTATTGGATATCACATTCTTTTCCGATGAATCGTGGTTTCATTTGTCCGGATACATTAATTCACAAAATTATTCGAAAATATGAAAAAACGAGTAGATGCTTGTCTGGCTGTACATGTGTACATGTAGGTCATTTTGAACACATACTATAAATCTATTGTAATAATTTTAATTGTAAATTGTTTAATTGTGTTAATTTGTGTAATTTTAATTGTTTATTAAATGAAATCTTTTGTATTTACTTCTTATTTTTGATCGCAATTGATTTTAATGATAATAATTGATAATAATAGTATTGGTTACCAATACTGTGGCAAGAGAAATTGACACGTCTTGTTATTTCTGTTATCAATGGTAACACATAAAACAGTAAAATATTTCAATTAGCATTCAGTAATTCTTTTAAATTCCTGATGTTTATTTTGTATGAAAAGGATAAACTTTTGCATAGTTCAAATGAGAGAAAATAAACAATCCTTATAACCATTTCAATATATTTTTTAATTAAAAACGAACTTGTTTTTCATGTTTTTAATTTCATACAAACCAAAGTGTTTCTAAGTTTTTGTACATTACTTTGGAGGTTAGTTTTTTGAATGTTATCCGCACACCACTGCTTTTGTCCTGACTCTCAGGTGATGGATGTAAATATTGATATCAAGCTCGTGGAAAGTAGTGTAGGATCAGGACATTCAATCTTGATCTCCTTGTATTACAAGTTCTTTTATAGGAAACTCAAAACTGGTTTAGACGTTCTGGAATCTATTACCTTTTTTGTTGTTTTATTGTTTAGCGGTAATAAAATTATCTGAGAAACGATCTGTTAATACTCATATTTTAAGGCTCCCGTATTATTTTGGGTAATACCTACTATGACCACAATGAGTAACCAAACTTTTTCATTTATCAATGAACAACATAGTAAATATTTTCTTTCACAAAGGACTGTTTTCTTTGATTTGAAGTGTTTTTCAGGTTATGGGCAATCCAACACTTTTCAGCGAGTGCACTGTTGCCATTTAATTAACTAGTTTTATTCAAATAACGCTAAAAGTAATGTCGATAGCTAAAAATTTGTTTGTGGTTTTTTGTTGGTATCAATGTCACTTATCATCTGTTTTAATAATGGCACTAATGCTCAATACACCCTGTATTATCCATTAGTATGGACACTGCTGCAGCAACTTCCATAATAAAACACAAATAACTAAACTCCTTGGAACGACATTATGTTCGCGTCTGTGATATGTTATATTACGATAGTTTGTCGCATATCTGTACGCACCTTAAGGTCATAATTATGTCCTCCATCTAATATACAACACATTACATATACGCCTAAATTTAGAGAAATCAGTTTAAGTGCGGTTCAAATCCACGACTTTTATCATTCGCGTTTACTACTGAAAAAAGAGAAAGTAAAGTAAAAGAACAAATAATTTTGTCTATTTCGCGTATACAAAGGTTACTTTGTGACACTGTTTTTGCGAAAAACAGTTACACAAAGTGCTACTTTGTGCAACTGAAAGTAGTGATTTTTTTATTTGTAAGGCTGGCAGTAGTAAGTAAATTTTGCTGCCAGCCTACTCTGTCATGTCATTCTGTCAACGAAGTCCAGTGTCAGACGTAAATGCGTAATAAGCAATAACACAGCTATATTCTGATTTCAAGATCAAAATTAGATTAAAAAGCCAAAACGTATATCGCTTGTCGATATTGAGGTAAGTGTAATTGAGTTGAATGATGTACACCTCCATTTCATCAAATATTTTTTCAGTTTTTACCTACTAATGGGAACATAACCAAGGTGTTAGGAAGAATATAAAAAGGAAAGGAATAATGCTCGACAACCAACCCGCGGAAGTATTATGGCACATATAGGCACAAGTAGTATGGGGGCACATTATCCAAAAGAAAAGCACTTTCCCGTGATACGTACTAATAAGTATTCATTAACTGGCGCCGTTTTGAAAATTTGAATGTTATGATGCTCAGAAATAACAGCGAGAATAATGAAACATATTTCATTTTAAGAAGCTTTGAATTAAAACAAAGCGCGGTTAATAGCGGATTTCCTACGAAAATGCGCTGAAAAGCTTGTTGGTTTTCCGGATCAAGTTGATGGTCGTCCCTACTCAAATTTCATTTTCATTGTTTAGATTTAGAGGTTAGGTTAGTTATTTTCTATTGTTGTATGTTAAGCAGTTTTGATGTATTAAAATGTTTATTGTAATAGAAACAGTAAAACCTTGATTGAGTACATGATTGTCTTATCAAAATAATTATTTATAATAAAAATACATTTTTATCTTATATCAGAAGAAACAACTAAGCTGTCACCTTTTATTAAACTTGAATTTTTCCCTGCCTACGTGATTTTTTCAAAATGACAGTGGATGTCATTGTATGCGTTATCAGTTATTACCAACATTACCACATCAAAAATATCCGCGTGTACATTTTCCCATTTCTTTAAAGTAAATTGTAAATTAAGGCGAAATAGACAAAGTAGTATGTAAAACACGTGTTACAATTCCTTTTTGTAATACTCGTATATAGCTTAACTCGCCGCTTCGCGGCTCGTTAAGCAAACTTATACTCGTATTACGAACATCGTCATTGTATCACTAGTTGTACAATATACTATTGGAGATATTTCAAAAAGGGTGTACTGTTTTTTGAGTATAGTGTATAGAATAGTATAGTGATCTCGACCACTATATGGTATGTATGTATTAGTTTCTTTAATTTACTACTATCTATTATTACTATTACTACTATTTGTCAAAGTATTTAATATTTATACTAAATACCAAAGTTTTTAAAATTGGCAATTTGTTTTTTATATATTACACAAGAAATACAAGTTTGCATTAAAAGTCCCCAATGCTACCAATCTAACCTTGATATTTAAAGACTTATATTTTCAATTATAAAATCTCAAAACTAATTCAATTTATCAATTACTGAGATTATCTGGAGTACGTATAATCACATTAAAATGCATTATATTAAAAAGTGACCACAAAAAGAAAATTTTATATTACATTTATAAATTAAAATGTATTTTATCTGAATCCAATAAATATAATGAATAACCAGGATATATCATCTAATCAAAATTAAAAAGAGAGATAGGGAGTTGATTTTATGTAGGGATCACATCTACAATTATTTTATTTTATTCTATTAAATTCTAACCTACTTTAATGGTTAATTAAAAGGTACAAAATAGTTTTTTTTGTTATAAGTTGAGCGTAACTCTGACAAGACTGTTCTATTTGGGCTTCTCTATTTAATTGTAAGAAGCTTTAACTATTGGAATTAAATTATAGATTTCATTAAAGAGTAAAATTTAAAAAATTTAAACATGGAATGATATTTTATTTATTAGCATTGTTGAAATCGATTCTTCTGAATATATAAAAATCTAATTGGACGATGAGAATGTAGGAGAACAATCACAACAAACCAGATCAAATGTATGTTGCAGTGCGCATTTTATTCAGAACATGCGTCAGTTCCATCCATAATCACCTGGGTGATAGATTCCAAAGAAGCTTTTACATTCAAAATTCATAATTGATTTTTGGAATTTCAAAATATGAAGTAAGTAACGTTAAACTTAAAAGACATTTAGAATGGCATTTAAAAATATTATTTTGATGCGAATTTAGCAAACCAAATTTAATTAATTAGAAATTCAAATTTAATTTACTTAATTAATTAGAAACTAATTTTTAATTTTAATTTTAACTAAATTGAAACTGACTTCAAAGTAATAACCTGCCTTATGCTAAATGGCCTTTAGAATTAATTAATTATTCTATACCAAAAAGTAAATAAGTTTTAATTTTGAACTTAATAGCAATACAATTATACCTAAAGAAATATTTTACTCATTCAGGTACAGAATTATACAGCTGTTGATGGGTCGGGGAAAAATCTGCACAAATTTTCTTGCTCTAGAAAGTTATGATTTCTTTTTATTTTTACTTAAAATAGGGTGACCAGACGTTCCATTTTTAACGGAAGTGGCCTTTTTTCAGCTTCGTGTCCCGTTGTTCTCAAAACTTTAAAAGGGTATGCAAATTGCCTCATTTTTTTTTCATTTCACCAGTAAAACAGAAATACCTTGATTTTATGTTCACCGTATTTAAACATGTATTCAGATTTTTAGGCAAAATGGAATGTAATTTCGTAGTTTCTGGCGCTAACGACAAATACACAAAATCAGCAGTCCAAATACCTACACTATGCCATCTACATCAACAGTAATATAATAATTCTGCAAGTTTTACCTATGTTTATGTTTGTTTCGAAATGAAAGTTATACAGTGTGTGCCATAAAGTTGGATCCATATAGGAAAATTTAAATCTTTTGATTGAAAAAAACTTTGTGGGAGTTAACATTTATTGATTATCCAAGCGAAGTGTGACCTAATTATAAATTTATGCAAGATAAACGCCTCGAGCGGAGCCATGATTACAGGTGCATTATCAAACTCACGACCACGTGTGCGCATAGCAAGCAGCTGCAGTACTCAGAACTCTATAAGGAAATCACGTAGGCACACGGCCACGTGCGGTCAACTGAACGATTTCACACCCACAGGAGAAGTATATAAGACCAGAGCTTTGTGGGACAGACCAGTCTGAGTTACGACGGGCTTGAAGATAGAAACTGTTTACCAGGGTAAATGTTTACCTTCTTTCAAGCCATACTCACCCAGAAAGCAGTAGAAGCCATGGTTACTGTTTACCTCGGCCTTTCTGAACATCATTATTACCAGTTTCAAGTTAAAATTGTATAATAGTATTTAAGTGATTATGCAAGTACATATTGTGTAAATTCACGACGAATAAATATCTTATTGTACATAACAGTAAGCTGTGTTCATTTTGTAACTTGGGCTCCGTCTTTTGCGTTTTTAAAATAAAGTACCATATTATAAAGTACCAAGTAACGCCTTTCTTCGTCAAGAAAAGTTAATTTGGGGCAATCACTTCAACTTCTAAAAATACTAGAAGTACGCCATGTCAAACACGACAGGTGACATTAGGTATCTGTCAAATTCGCTATTTTTTAAATCTGTGAAAAATGACCTTATTTGTTAAATAAGATATTTAATTTTTATTTATTTTTAGCTTTTTATCTAGTTAGCTATTTTTTGTATTTACCTTAGCGACGAGTTTGTTTATATTTATACTACCTTTGATAATGACTTATAATAAATTTGTGAAACTTTTACTAATCTTTTATTTATTTCATTATTTGTTAAAATATAGAGAAATCTTATTATTACATTTCGCGTTCAAATACCGCGTTTGAACTATATAAGGAACATTTTCTTAACAATTTTTTCATCCACCTCGTAACTGATTATTTTAAAATTATTAATAACGCTTTAAACGAGTGAAAAGACAAACATTTTTCCATATTTTAAGAAATAAGGTCATTTTCCGTCGATTTAAAAAAATTGCGAATTTGACAGATACCACACCACACACAGATACAGCCACCTTTAACATGATATGTTTGAAGAATTTTCGAAAGCAGAAGTCTTTGCCTAACAAAGTTTTTTTTAATCAAAACATTTAAATTTTCCCATATGGACCCAACACACTGTGTAACTTTCATTTCGAAACAAACATAATAATATAATATAATAATAATAATTACTACAACCCATAATCTAAACCAAGGCCCCAGAAGCTATAAGCTTGTGCGGGAGGGAGTGGGCGATTATTATTATTATTATTATGTAGGCCCAATGTGCGGCTGCAGCCGACTTATAGATGGAACAGCGCAAATCCCACATTTGTGTTACAGCTAAGGAAAACTGCAGAAAACCTTAACCAGATCTGCCAGCGCCCGGAGTCAAACCCGGGCCGCTTGGGAGAAAGTCCGGCACGCCAGACATTACACTACCAAGGCTGTTTATAAACATAGGTAAAACTTGCAGAATTATTATATTACTGTTGATATAGATGAAAAACTTTAGAAAAACTGAAAACTAATTACCAAATACACCAAAAGAAAAACCGGTTGGTGGGCTTTTTGAATCGTTGAGAACGCGACGTGGTTGTTTCTCCATTGCACATAACGAGTCGTGGTCAATAAGAACGACCACAAATCGAAAAATGATCTGATTTCGGTGATTACTCTTTCAATTCCGTCCAAAAGCCATAGTGGCTGTTATTCGCTCACCGAGCGATTTAGATCTTTGAGCGTTACCCATACATAATTCAAAATACATAGTTATTTCCATAGGATGTAACAAAAATTATTTTATACAACTTATCTATTCCTCAGATTAATTTAAAGAACATAAAATGAGAACCCTCCTCCAGTTTCGTGATTAAGGCAGGTCATAGGTGGATTGAAGCATTGTCAAATTCATAGTGCTATGGATATAGGAGTGCCAGCATAATTGACTTAAATTCATAAAATAATACGTTAATGCTCCACCATACGAAGCTCTTGATCTTAAAATGAATCAGCCTCAATTATGCAAGGACCGAATCCCGACACTGTTGTTACACAAAAATAGCACATAGTAAATAGTAAACAAGAAATAACACAAATAATATCATTTGTCGCAAAATGTCAAAAATCATAGATAGTAAAAAAACTGGCCTTTAGTTGTTATTTAAATAATATTTTAACATGGATTATAATAATATTACAACTAAATTAAAAATTACTTTAAAAATTCGTACTATGATCGTTATTAGGTTTGAAGTTTATTAAAATTACTTGAAAAATTAAATTCAGAATCTCATAAAAATTTAATTATTATCATAACAAAAGTTTTCTTCAAATTGCAACTTTAAAAATTCTATCACATAATTATAACAATCCACGCTTAAATCTTGATAAATGAACTATGAATAAATGAAATGAATGCTTCTCCAAAAAAATTGGATGTAAGAAACCCACCTGCTTATCGCTATAAACTAAATTTGGTTTACAAATGTTACTTCAGGCGACTCGTTGCAGATGGTCACCAGGTTGTTTTGGAACCTTTTGGAAAAGGCTACCAGTTAATCACTTGCGGGGATTTAAAATACTAAGGACTGCAAAACCATGTTCGCCATTAACATCAAACAAAGGTGAATCTCGTAGTTTCCATCATGACGTGGAACTTAAACTTAACTGAGAATTAAAACGCAAAACATAGCTTAAAGTTTGGATCTATATTCTCGAATTAAAGCGTGCATTGATTTTCTTAAACTAAAGTTCGTATTGACTTTTCCTATAAATAATAATCGATATTGTAAAGAAAATTTATTGATTGCATCAGTAAAACAAGAAGAAACATTAATTAAATAAAAAGATGTTACCCTCCGAATTCCAAGGGATTTTCATGATGGATGCAAAGCGTGGCTTCACAGTAAAAAGAAATATTTAATTTCGTTATTTCACAAATTCCAAGCAATAGAGTTGATAGTTTCAAAATATCACAAAACCATTGTATGCACTAATCGAACTATAATTGGCCCATCAAAAGGGAATTTCACTATTAAAACCAATCGTTTAATCAACCACACATCTATGTGTTCACTTGGCCAACGTTTTTACAAGATAACGAAAGAAGCCAAAGCTTTTTTAACGAACAACAAGCGTGGGTCTCGTGATCCATAAGCTGCCTTTCAACACACTCAGATGCGAATCGGAACGTTTAGCTACAGCAAACAAGAAGACGGACTATCGTCGATTTTGAATAGCGTAAGACCTACAAACTATGCAGCTTCCTTACCCCAACATATTGCAATGTGGAGTTGCTGACGTCTAACAACACTGTGTTAAATTGGGTCCAAGGAATTTCTATTCCATTTGTTTCACACCCTACACAGTGCTGCCCCCTGCAGTTCATATTGGACACGAGAATTTTCTTAACCATGAAATTGCTATATTAAACATTTGTTAAAAATAGGTGCAATCACGTACCACCTATAAAAAGGGGGTATTTTTATCTAATCTTTTTCTGGTGCAAAACCCAATGGGGATTACAGATTTGTTCTAAAGGAATCTAAATCTAAAGCAATTAAATACGCAGATTTCAGCTCCTCATTTTAAAATGGAAAATCATAAAATTGCTCTCAAACTTCTTTCAAAAGAGTTTTAGTACAAGTGTAGATCTGAAAGATGCGTATTTTTGCTTTCAATTAGAAAAAAGTGTAGGTAGTTCCTTTATGCATTTAATTGCTGGCCTTTCGGGCTTAATATTGCCCCCTACATATTCACAAAAGTGTTGAAACCAGGCTTAACAGAATTACGAAAGAAAGGCGTAGTTTGCGTAGCTTACTTGGATGACATTTTAATAACAGGGAACTCGGCTGCAGAATGTCATATCTATATATTGCAGGTAGTTCAACAGTTAGCTATATTAGGATTATAAACAAAGAGAAAAGTGTCCTCTACCCTACACATACTATGAAATTCTTAGACTTCATGATTAACAGTCATGACATTACTCTCTCGAAACCTGATGACAAAAAGCACAGTATTTTAGAAACTATACAAGATTTTAAATGGAAACCTTGTTGTAAAATTAGGAAGTTGTCCAAATTTATAGGAACCCTTGTGGCGGCATGCCCAGCAGTACAATACGGTTGGAAATTTGTTCTACGTGTACTTTGTAAGGATTATTTGAATTTGTTGCAAATAAATATTTTTGTTTATTGTTTCCAGCCTTACTTTGTGGAACTCCATAATCATGAAATAAATAAAGATTATTAAAAGTTTCACAGTTTTATTAAAATACAACCTGACAATATTGTTTCGACAGCTATATATTATATTATATTACCTTTGATAATGACAGCATAGCTGTCGAAACAATATTGTCAGGTTGTATTTTAATAAAACTGTGAAACTTTTAATAATCTTTATTTATTTCATAAAAATAAATATTTGTTCAAAATTATTCTATTCCTTGTGTGTATCTGCTTTCCTTTGTGTATTGGATACTAAATTAATTAGATCGGAGGATATCTTTAAACATCTACATGTAATAATTATATACAGGGACAACAGCGAAGAATAATTAATGGATTGATCGACTTACCTAAAGGATGATCGATCCAAATTATTCGAGCTGTTGTCCGTATATGATTATGACCCTCCCTCCCCACAAAACTTTTGGTTTCCCAACGATCTAATTAATCTCTATAATGCAATGAAGGTGATTCATTTCTTCCTATTCTTTAAAATATAGTGCGTATCAGTGTTATCTAATGTCTACTACATGTAATAATCATATACGGACAACAGCTCGAATAATTTGGATCGATTATCCTTTAGGTAAGTCGATCAATCCATTAATTTTATGTTACAACTTTGAAGAATAAATCTGTAAATTGTGTATATTTAATATATTTTTAAATGTAGGTATTAAACGTATTTAGAATATTATTGATCAATTTTTAAACAAAATGTTGTTTTTGTCAAAAGATTCTGCCCCCTCCAAATCTTTTTCTGGCTATGTGATTGGCTTATTAGTTAAAGTCGAAATAATAAATATCATCAAGATATTAAAAATGATAAAGTAGTAAATAATGATCTTTTTGCAACAGTTTTTATAATTGTATAGTATACGTCATCGTATAGTATACGTCATAGAAGTCAGCAACTCCTCATTGCAATATGTTGGGGTAAGGAAGCTGCATAGTTTGTAGGTCTTACGCTATTCAAAATCGACGATAGTCCGTCTTCTTGTTTGCTGTAGCTAAACGTTCCGATTAGCCTTCTGAGTGTGTCGCTGAGTTCGATACTGCCCAAGTAACACATTTGGTACCTTTATCACGCTTGAAGCTTTATAACTAATATATTATGGCAACTTACATAGCTAATTGGTTATATTGGAGCTTTATTCAGCACTAAATTGCTTATAAAACCATTTGGAAGAATAAGATTACTGGTAAACCGTTTTCACAGCATAAACATAAGGTTGCTTTATTAAA
Organism: Agrypnus murinus; assembly: GCA_929113105.1. Classification (NCBI taxonomy): domain Eukaryota; kingdom Metazoa; phylum Arthropoda; class Insecta; order Coleoptera; family Elateridae; genus Agrypnus; species Agrypnus murinus. The sequence goes on along the minus strand of OV816025.1, from coordinate 127,918,533 downwards.
GCATTTTATACACCTTTTTTTTACTTTATATAAGACTTAGTAAGACCTTTTATACAGATACAAACCGCATAGATTTTGTAAGAAATCCATAAGTCTTTATATAGTATTTTTATACAACTCTTTTAAAGTTTAGTCATTTCTCTATAGTGGCTACATAACATTAAAATTTTACAGCAGTATAGTTATTTAAGTCAAATGCCATCAATGCGAGCCTTAGTACAGATAATTATTAAAGACTGCTTAAGGAAGTAGAATTCGTTTACAAATCGTGTATGCAGCTAAAATTTTCTTTTGAAGCTATGCAGCTGCAATATTCTACTTTTGCAGAATTCTTTTACAGTCAAATTTTAATAAACAAAGTACAAAAAAAAGAGGTTATTCTTTATATTATCACAAATAATTGATACATGTACTACATAAGAACATTCATCATACAAAGTATACTCGTGTCGTCTCCCTGAAACACTACATCAATTATTGTATAAACAAACAAATAACTTTTTCTCAACTGCTATCACTGCTCGACTGCTGCTAATACGATGTAGCTCATAAGTAGTTTTAAATTTTAAGATTAAAACAACAACCTAACGTTTTTGATCTTCTGTAACAAGTGTAGCAATCTCAACGCTGTAATACACTATTATATAGTATTAACACAGCAACGAAAGAGTCATTCGGTTCTATAGGTGCTATGTAAGGGTTGTATAAAAGATGGAAGAGATACAATATGTCAACAAAACAATCATGAATTGAATTATTACATAAAATGTGAATTTTTATCAAAAATCTTTATTTATTTATTAAGATTTTGCCTTGGTACGCCAATGTATGCAAAAGTGCTCGATAAATGTTTATTTGTTATAGTACTCTTTGTAAGTTTATAATTGCTTTATAAGTCAGCTTCTTTGAAAAATATCTCTTATAAAGTAAGTAGCACCCCTATACAGGCAAAGCGATCTTTTAAGATTTATTCCTGATTCTGTGGTGACCTTCTTCGGATTATTCCAAGGAACCACATTGTTATTTTTTATAAGTAAATGTGACTGCGCCGCCAATGTTATCAATTCGAGGTGTATTTAACGTTTTGCCACTTAAAAAGAAACGTTTGCTAAATATTTACAGCAATCACTTACGGATTATTTAGAATACATGACTGCATCATTTTAAGACTATTTTATTTAAAAAATTAGATTTTCTTTTAATAATTTTTAACAGAGTACCTATCAAATTCAACGAATTTTGGAGGCGTCTCTATTATTGCGAAGTAGAATAGCATGTTTCGACAGAAAAGCTTTCTTCGCATCACAAGTTAGGTATTGGCAACGGAAGTCAGCAAGTATTAATATGTAGGCAAAAGTCTTCGTTCGATTCCCTAATAATTCGCCATGACAATTTGCATGACTATCCCTGCAGAAGATGTAAAGTATACATATGTCAATTAAGAATATAACAGTACAAAGTTATTCCATTGATGCTGCTACAGACCGCTTTAAAGCAGTTTTATACTGCATAGAAAACTGAACGCAGCCCTTGTTCAGTAACTTCTTAGAAGCCGTATAGCATGGTTTATAACACTGGTAAAGAACAGGAACACAGAAAGGTGGCCATAAGTATTTGTATACCCTTTACAGAACTTAACGAGGCTATATAAATTGTGCCTATTTTGGGTATATAGACACTCCATTAATAAAGCAATTTGTGCTACTTGAGCGGGATTCTTTTATTTTTGTTCTGATTGGAGGACCCTGGTAGATTAAATGATACTCCGATAACTTGTTTTTAAAGGAGTTTTTAAACTTCCTCAATGCTGTGGGTTGAGGATAAGTTCTCTGTAAGCCAGATGTGCTGGCCTTCATCTCCTTGGAAGCTTTCCACATAGCCTCATTAGATTTGATGGAGTCTTGGAGCCCTTTTCCAAACAGAAGATCGTCTCTCTATAGGACAATCATCTGCGATTTTCCTGTAACTTACTTTCATATATGGCTTAACCAGATACCTTATATGGAAAGATAAATCGTGAAAGATGGTACAGAGAATCTGTGCACTATCTGCTAACTTGTGTAATAAGGCTTTAAAATCAGTTTGTCTGCGACCTACAATTATATCGGATAAGGAATTACCTAGTGGTGCTAATCCAGTCGCCATGTACTATTGAACTACGAGAAAAAAATTGTCTTGCTTTAGTCCTGCTCTAGACAGGCAGCGTTCGACTTCGGCGTTTAACTTTGGCGGTGAAAAGGGCTTGGCAGTTTCCTGGTGGTGGATATATATTTTTTTTAGTTCTTCCTGAACATGTTTAATGACTCCATTGGTTAAAAAGTTCGCCCATCGAATCGAAACCTCATTAAGGAGATCTTCACCCTTGTCTTTTTCTTTCGAGGGATCCTCCCCCAAGACAATAATAAACTCTTTATCGTTGGTTTCCGAATCGTCTTTTTTTTTGTTTTGTTCCTCTATCTCATCTTTAGACAACGATAAAGTATTTTAATATGTAAAAATAAAAAACATCTTGTAGTTTTTGTACTTTAAGTACGTAAAAATAGTACTTAAAAACATTTAATTCTACCAACAACTGTGTAAGCAAAAACAATCTATTTAAATTGTACCGTCTGTGTCCGGAAAACATTCCATAAGACACGAGTCATTATCGAAACATTTTACTTTGTCTTTTTGCAAGTAATAAGATATAATTTCAATTACTACTTATGTAAATCTCAAAATTACGTGGAAAAAAGCAGTAAGATAAAATCAATTACGACTTAAGGCATGCCTACTGAAAGATAAATATCGACTACAGCATCAAGGCAAGAAACTGCGAAATTTCGTCCGAAGGGATGCGCTACATTTAATAAAACATAATGAGAAGTCAGAATTCGATAAACCTTGTAGTTGTCTGTGTAACTGCTTAATTTTAGCTTCCAAATCGGAGAACTGATCCTTCTTACAACTGCGCTTTTGCTTCTTAGATTTCCTTCTTACATGATCAGAGGAAACGGAGGAATAAATTAAGGGGCGTTTAATAGAATACCCCTATTTCGGGATACACTATTGAAGATTTCACTGCTGCAAGAACCAGACATTTTAACAGGAATAAATGCACGTACGTAAATAACGCTGGTAATCGGCAAATACAACCGCACGTATCAGCACTAAATAATGCAATGGAGGTATGTGCTGCAACCAGGCTAAAGGTGATTCATTTCTTCCTATTCTTTAAAATATAGTGCGTATCAGTGTTATCTAATGTCTACTACATGTAATAATCATATACAGAACAGCGAAGAATAATTTTCTACAATTTTATCAGTGTCTACCGGTTCCGTATCTATTGACACCAGTGCTAACCCTGTCAGACTTAAAAGGTGCAAACATGTTTTTACTTGTTCATGAAAAGGAAATTAAACACCCACTTTTTATTTAATATAAAATTAAACATTTTTTTTCTATAGATAAAAGATAAGTAAGTTCATTGTTATGTATCATTTATAGACTCATTATACAGTTAATTTAAAGAGTTAATTGTTTTTTTACTTTAGCTTACCTTTAACGACTTTTTCCGATTTATTATACGACACGTAGAGATAATCTCGACGAAAGTGGAAGAGGAATCCTCTCTGACGACAGTACCCGTATATGCGCTATGAAAAAATTACTTTGTTATGCGCTTTTCTAAACGTAATTAAGTACTATGTCAAGAAGAGACAAAAACCACTGGAATAATATAAAAATGCACATCTCTGTAAGCGCGTAAAAACAAAAAAAATTAACTAATAGTTAAAAAAAACATTTTTTTAAATATCTTCCAAAGTTTTACACTAATTTGCGCAAAAATATACATGCCACGAAATATCTACGTGCCGATATGTCCATGTCTTTGCGAACTGTCTTTGCGTCGAAGTGTACCTGCGAAAAAGTGTCTCGGCGCCGAAGTGTTCCTGCGCCGAAGTGTCCCTGCGCCGAACTGTCCCGCGCCAAACTGTCTTAGCGCCGAAACGGCCGCGCCGAGATGGCCGCGCCCAAATGTCCTAGACCGCTTAAGTTAGTGTCTCCACTACAAAGAACATTTCTCATATTATTCAAGATACTTCTAGCTTTCTCTATTCTTACTTTTATTTCCTCAGCCTGGTTGTTGTCATCTTTAATTATTATTGTACCCAGGTAGTTGTATTTCTGGACTCTTTCAACTTCTTCAGTGTGAACATACAAATTTCCTATCCCATATTTTGATTTGAATATTAATAATGAAATTATAGATTTATTTTTTTACATTTCGTGTCAATCCATACTCTTCGATTACTTCTACCAATTTATTTACCAAACTTTGAAGGTTTTGATTTTATTAATACGGTATCGTCTGCGAACATTATATTATTTATAGGGCGCTATATACCATATACCTTTATGCCTGCTGTTTCGTTGGATAGACGGTCCTGCATAACTTTTTTTGAATAGAGGTTAAACGACAAGGGTGACAAGATACAACCTTGCTGTAAGGCATGAGAGTAATCTCATTTCGATTTCAATTTTTTCCGAACTTATAATGATATTATAATCTGTGTTTTTATTTTTAAGAGTTTTATGAGAAGGTCATTCTTTGCTTTATCGAACTTTTTGTTGTAATCTATGAAACATAGCAGTCATACAGGCACAGCTCCTCTCTGGTTCCTATCGCGTTTTGAATCAAAACGTGAACCGTGTTTTAATCTTAATCTTATAAAGACGACAGTGAAGTATCTTCAAAAATATCTTCAAGTGGAAAGTAGGGTCGGAGCAACGCGTGTGTGATTTGCTTCCGAAAGAAATCACTTCTCAGTTTTGAAGTATATGTTTTAGTATATGTTTGTACACCAAGGCTACAGCAACCGGTCGCTTAGCAACTAGTCTGTTTCTTGGCGATTATGGTGGCTTACGAACATTATTTGTTGTACTTTTCTGTTAAAATAATGACGAAAACCAATGAACTTTGTATAAAGCTGGTTGAAGCTATAGGAAAGTAGCCATATTAGCATATTATTACATATGGTCAAAGGTAATACTTTCTTAGTTACTTAGTAAAAGTCTTGTCATTCTAACGATAGAAGTATGTGTTAGAAAATCCAAAATAAGCAAGATTTACATATACTACAGTATTTTGTCAAGAAATGAAAGATGGTTCAGGATATCGTAAGAAAGTTGAATTTTAACCAAATAAAACCCAATCCTTGTGTTTTAATCTAAGTGTAATTATGCTTTGTAATAGTATATTACATTACTAGTGTGGAAAGTGAAACTTTTCGTACGCACGAGTGTGAATTGACGCACGAGGCGTAGCCGAGTGCAGAAAAGTTACTTTCCAACGTGTAATGTACAATATTTTTCCTACGACCCTCCAAATTTCAAATGTTTAAAAAATTTTGATTTTTTAAAATTTTCAAGAATATAATTTTTGAAGATTTTAAAGCTAAATTTTTATGGTTAGGTTTAACAGAGAAAATCGCAGCTAATTTTCTTAATCCATTTATTTTTAGGATATAAAGTTTAATTTTTTAAACAATTTAGTTTCACAATATGAATAATTATAACGAAATTTCTATCAAAACATTTCCAGAAAAATAAAATTAAGTTATCTTGACAACTTAAGTTTATTTTTCTGGAGCTGAATTATGACAATTGTTAAAGTGAATGGGTGTTTGTTAACATTTTATTTAATAAATTCTTTTACTAAATATAAATTTCAATTTTAAAAAATCATATATTCATAACTTATTTAAACATAGTATAAAATTAAACCTTGGGTTTAGCAGCAAATTAATTAAATGAATTACTATTACAATTTATAATATAATAATTTGAGAGGCACATAATTTATTTTTTATTTATATTTAATAATATCTCCATAATTAACAAATATAACTTCAACTAATAACACAATGCCAGGTGTGAAAGAGGTTGCCTAACTAAATTATTTGACATTACTTTTATTTTTCTCCCATTTGGCATCGCTGATTTTAATCTTGGCAAACTTGCTTCAATAATCTTCATGTATTATAGTGAGGTTACGTTAGGTGTAATCTATTACATATTTCTCTTTAATAGCTAAAATAACTAATTAAACGTTAATTAAAGTTATATTTATAAGAAAAAAATAGATACATTATGGTTAAAATGCTTCTCAAAATTGGATTAAACATTAATGTCATCATTTTAATGTAAACAAAATTCATGGATTTCTAGATATTGCTTAGCGTGACGTATTTTCATAACACACACGTGTGTTATGTTCCTAACATACGCGTGTTATATGACTCACTTTCTTAATATCGGTAGCGTTTGCTATTGTTCACTTTCGTATGGGGTCGTAGGAAAAGTATAAAATGTGCTTTCAAAGACCATATATTCTTTTGTAAACATTTAATATCTAAAAGGTTTGGCTCAAGATAAACACACTATTTCTTTGTATATCTTGATATGAAAAAATTATTAGTGTGGCTCAAAGAAATAATCCTTTTTTAAATAATTTTGATGACTGTTACTATAGACAGGGTACGTGGGGTTAATACATGTGTAAAAAGAATTTATTTTTGCACAAAGCAACAAACTAAACTAAAGTTATCTGAAATTTAAACTTTGCTGCACATACCAAAAGTGAAATCTGATTTCTTTAACAAAATCACCGAATTTAGTATTAAACAGAGTAAAGTAGACATTTGTAATACTGAGCTCGTTATAAATCGCTATTATAGCAATATACTCTTAAATCTACAAGCTATATTAAAATATGTTGTTTTAGGAAAACAATAAAAGAGCAGAGCTCTGAAGGGCAACTTTCAAAGAATAAGTATTTCGGAAAAGAAGTTATCGTTTTAAAGTTATTTGGTTTATCTTTAGAAAGGAATGAAAGCTTGGCTTACAAACTCTACTCATACTTCTGCGTTTTTGGAATTATCTTGTCTTATTCCATTATGAGCACTATTGAGCTTATCAACAATGATAACTTATTTACAGATATATTAATTTATCAAACTGCAGGTTGGATGGGTAAGTATGAGTAGTAAATCTTAGACTCTTATACTTATAAAGTATCGTATACCATCTAATTCCTTGTAGGATTCTGTAAAGGTATTTGTGTAATGCAGCAAAAAATTGCATTTGCTAAGATCCTGGATAGATTGCAACAGCAGCCATTTTTGCCTGATAAGAAACGAGGAGGTGAAATAGAAGATGAGTTAGTAAACAAGTGTGTTAAAGTTTCTTCATGGCAGGTAACTTGTAGGCAATTTATAATTTTCTGCTGTTAAATATCTATGGTGCATGAAAGTTACTATAGAAGCAATTCCGAAACTCTATCCCTGTTTTATAAGACTGCACAGAAATATTAAAATTTATTAGCAGAACGTTGGCGTGTGCTACAATTGCAGTTTTACAACAGTTTATGGATTGGACTGAATCGTGTTTTAGCAGGTTGCAGGAATGTTGCAAAAGGTGTTTAAGAATTCGACTAATTGCTCAGTACTTAAGCATCTGCATTCTCAACTTCGTTCCATATGATTACATATATGGCTGCGAAATTCATTTTTCTAATGTAATACGCCAGACTGCGCCTTTCTGATAATTTAACTTTTCTTCTAAGTTGATCATTATTTGGACAACTTTCTCATAAAACTACCATTTTCTTTTATTTCATTGCTAAATAAAGTACTGTTGTAACTAAATAAAGTTATTGTTATTGATGTGATTGCGCTCTAAATTATAAGAGTGTCTACAATCTACAAGTTATATTCAATGACGATTCTATATATTTCCGAAACTTTCTTCATTTCCAAAACTGAGCGCCATATCAACAGGCTTTTTATAATTTGATGAGATTACGCTGATTTAGATTAAGCTGATGTCTCTGTACCTTTTTTTATATTAATTGAGCTTTCTTTTAGACTTATTTGTATTGGTTCCTTGGATTCGTCTGTGTAATGGGAGAGACATGTTACGTATTCATTAAGAGAATAAGAAGTGAAGATTACCATGACTGGTTACTTCCATATGGTACTATCACAGTCATTAATACAACTTACAGCCCAAACTTCGAAATTATAGCAAGTCATCAGAGTATCAGTTTTTGCTACATCGCCGTATATTTTATTACAGTGGATGCATTACTTGCAGCTGTGTTAGCACACGTAAGTTGCCAGTTTAAGGTTTTGCAAAATTATATTAGGAATTGTATAAAGACAGACCTTCAAGAGTTGGACAAGGTAAAATCATGCTACTGATTTAGCGTTTCTCTGTTTAAATTTCTAAGTTTAAATTTCAGAACGTATTAAAACCTTCGCCACATTTGCACAATATTCTTAAAAAAGTAGTGAAATACCATTTGGCCATCCTTAATGTAACTGAAGAAATGGAATCGATTTTTAGTATTTTATTGCTAATTACATTTTTGGGTACACTAAACTTATTATGCATTTCTATCTTTCAAGTTTCTGTGGTAAGATCGTCTATATGAGTTAATTTCTTTTAGACCAAAGCATCCCATTTTTCTTTATTCAGGTAAATAGTACTGCTGATCAAGTGCGTCATTTTATAGAAACATTTACAGCTATATTTCAAGTACTCATAATCTGCTATTGGGGAGAACAAATAAGTATTGAGAGTGAAAATGTTGGGTTCGCCATCTTTGAGTCAAATTGGCCAGGCACAAATTTGAGTTTTCAGAAATCTTTAGCTTTTATTATAAGACGAAGTCAAAATCCGTCAAGATTAACTGCTGGAAAATTTGCTGAAGTTGGAATTCCGACATTTGCTTGGGTAAGAAAATGTAAAGTTTCTTGATTGTAGCTTTTAACTAACAGAATAATTTGTAGATTTTACATACTTCGTACTCTGCTTTCCTTGTGTTAAGAAGAGCTAACAAGGAATGAATTGGGACTGCGTAAGGAAACTGGATCATTACACATCAAACTATATATAACACTCAAAATATGCAACTGCAAGGTTTTAAAATATGCCATTAACACAATTTGATTACTATTACTGAATAATTTACAAAAATATTATTGGATGTAAAATTGTCATTTTAGATAGTGACTTGGATAGAGCCAAAGAAACAAATACCGGGTCCGTGTTTTTCCGTTGATAATTTGAAATGGTTATAAACATTTATCGAAATTAACACTGCAGTCCATTCTGACAATGAAAAGACTCTGTTAATTGTGTAAGTGGATGTATTACAGTACATTCATTGGTGTATAAATATTTGATTTTGATGACATCCCAAAATGCACACATAATTTAAGTTGGACCTTTTAGAAGACAGTTAATAAGATTTGTGGCATCACTAAAGATATTAAGATAATAAAATTATTTAAAATTTTTAAAAACAAAAATATTCATCAAGGACCTTCCTTTTTATAAAGTCAGTAATAGGTTTTTCCTTCATCGAATTTCATCTCTGTACTCTCTGCTGATATGTAAAAGTTTTTAATCACTCTATGTATTGAGTTCCAGAATAAATAGATCATTAGTTCAAAGAAATGTTGCAGTTTAATTATTATTGAATGACCCCAGATCCCAGAACGACCCCCAGAAAGATCCTAGTTTAACTTTGTAGTAGGATGCGTAGCTTTATGAATTGTTTGTTTATAATGATAGGATGATGATGTGGTAACGCTTAACGTTAATCTTCAATTTACTACCACGACTTAGCTAGCCCAAGTTTGACTTAGACAACTTCTCACTAATGTACAATTCTTTTGGGCATAAAAAACTGAAGAGTTGGCTGATTTAAATAGAACTATGATGAGACGTTAGACGCTAGCTCGTTTGGTTTTAGTAATTTTTTTATAAATAAGTTTTATCAAGAATTGTTAAATTTCTTCAATATGGGATTGTGCTCACTAATATTTGAAATTCGACACCAACAAGCGAAAGTCGAACTCAATCTATCAAGTTCCCCTTTTTAAATACATATTACAATATAGTTTTAAGAAAAACTGTTGTATTTTGTAACGTTTGAAATTAGGTCCTGCGATTGGGCGCCAATTGTTACGTTTAAAATTTTGTTACTCTAGATTACTGAACCAAAACATAACATACTGAACATACGCCGAGCGATGGACGTCACTGTAACCTCTATAAAATTCAAATACTTACTGTATAACTCAAAGATTATTGACACCGGTTTATTGACAAATTATACTTCAGGCGTAGGTCTGATTTCCATAGCTTACAAATTGTAAAGAAAAATAAGATTTTAAGACATAATAAAAGGATATGGGCGCCAGTTATTCGAAGTCATCGCAATTCTCGTCCAAACCCTCGAATAACAACGGATTCAGATTATATTGATTAAGATTAATAAAAAAAAACTAATCATCATTAGTTTAATTGACGTTAAAGCAAGCTATAAAATTGAATAACTTCAATGAATGCTAGGTCCATTATCATCATAGTAGGATTCAATTTAAATGTTCATTTATTTGCAAATAGAATATCCACTTGTCTCCCACGACAATAATAATAGTTTTGGCAGTAATACCCTAAATAAGAACTCTTATTAAGGGAAAATATGGACATAAATTTGCAAGAAGTAATCATTAGAGAAAATGGTACAGATTATTTTTTTACATAAAACTTACTCTAATCCTGTCTAAATGTCTTTTTTTTCTGACATTAAATTCCTTTGTTAAAAGATGATATTATTTCGGGGTAGTTTTATAAACTTAATTTTGTCTGTATTTTTGCTACGAAAAACAAATTGTAAGTGTGGGAATGCTTTTACAGTGAACTTTGATATTTACGAAGACATTTGCTTTAAGATAAAGCCTGTATTTTTATTCTAGAAACAATTTCATCTGTATGAACACTTCGGGAAGACCTTTGGTATTAAAGAAAACATTCCTTTAATTCGAAATATCGTCTGCATTTTTAACCCTACTGAAGTATGTTGAACTACACAGGACCGTACTAAGATTCCTTTACTATTAAAGCATATAAAGTTGCATTATTATAAAATTGGGAATTTGAACATGTTACAATTTAAATGTTTTCATAAATTATGTAGAATGCTCTACACGCGTTTCGGTTTGTTAGACCTTTTTCAAGAAATACTCGCTTCTTCTGAGTAGAGCTTCTTCACTTGTAGAGCATTTTACATCATTTATGGAAACATTTAAATACAATAGTTTTTCTTAAAACTAATATATACAATTTCTCATAAGGAGCCGCGACTTCAATCTCACTAATATACAATACATATCTACGAAATAAGCAACAACATTTATTAGTCACCAAATTGCATTTGATATGTAAATCAAAAATAGAAGTAATGGTCCAAAAGAATTCTTAAATCTATGCTCCATGTTAGAAAACCTTTAAAGAACATAACTCACTTAGTATGTTGTTACTAAACAAAAAGTGTCTAGCAACTTCTCAAAATGAATCAAAGCTGGTTATCAAAACAATGCATCTTAACCCAAGCAAATTAAAAATGAGGTTTCGGTTGGTACTACGACATATAACGAAACAAATGAGTTTTTACTTTTTACCACAAGATCCTTCACCGATACGCAAGGTACTACTTCACGACAAAAGGCCACTAAGGTGACTATTTACATGAAGCAAATACTTATTTTCCACTATTAGAGGGTTGACACACTGGTTTCACAATTTTTTAAGATGGCCGCTTGACTTCTTTCAATCCTTTTCGAAAGAATGGCAGTGTTCTTTTAGTGAAAAACCGTGAGGCATGGCACGTCAATTCTAATCATCAATTAACCTATCAACGAACCATTTTGGTAAAATATTACCTTATATGGAGACGTAAGATTTGGCATCATAATTATTAGTACCTTCTGAGGATTTAGGAGATTAAAATTATAATTAAGTATTTAATAATAATTGCTAGCTATTGGGAAGCTCCAAAGATTGACCCGCATTCTAGCGGAATTTTATTAAATCTAATTATGCGGTAGGATAATTGTCATATTGGTTGGTTTGAGGGTTATGTTACAACCAAATTATGCATTTCATTAGTTGCATGCATAATCAGCTACCGCATATCGACATCATTTTGTCTAATTTTGTTGCTGCACAGCGCCATCTATATTTATTGGCGCGTCCCAATAGATATAAAAGAGGGAACGCCAAAATTAATTGCCCGATTATCAACGTGCATGGTGAAATTTCATAGAAATACACTTTCCTATGAAATATTTATCGAAAATAGATTGTTACGCAAGGGAATTAAATACCGAAATTATATTTACTTTAAAGAGGGAACCATTCTCAGCAATCGTCCTAATACAAATAAGTCTATCAAAGGTTTTCAAATGCGGGCTGTTTAGCAACTGAATAAATAAAGTAACCATTACAATTGCATTCCGATACAGTTTTTGGGCGAAAAATCCCTCGTACTTCGCACGTAGCACCGATTGCTTTCATGTTTATTTAACCGAATCTAAAGGAACTCCGCCCCCAAATTAAATTAAAAAATGTTATAATAAGATGAGACTTTTTAACCGAGTTTTTGAGATGCCAGCGTAAAACGAATTCTCTTCAAATGTCGAACTTTTTATTTCTTTATCTAGTAACATACCATACAACTACGTACCTTAGTAAGAACTATAACCGTGGTACTGTAATATCGAGATGTTGTCACAAACGGAATTATTTCGATTTGAATCTTTATAATTTTCCAACATATATTCCGTTTAGTGCGAATATAACATCAAGGTTAAATAGCCAAAAAGCGGCTCTTCCTACGCGCGCACAAGTATGCATCTCATTAGAATTAGTTTATACAGTCTGCATATTCTTGGAATTAGTATATGCAGTTTGCATCTTATTAGAAATAATATATACAGTATGCATCTCATTATGCTTTCCCATCCTACATAATTTATTCATTTATACAATAACGCTTCCGCGATATTCATGAGGATGCAATATATAACCAGCTTGCTTGAGCTATTTAATTCAGTCAGTGAGATGGCTCGAACACTACATCTACAAGCAAGCTGGTGAGTACCTTTTAAATTATCTAATACTTAGTTCTGCTTAATTGAGCGGGTGCGCTACAATCCTGTCTGCTTAGTTATGGTGAAATTGTGACCAAGTTTCTTCACGCTTAGTTGTAATCTAGGAGTATCTAGCATCTTGGGATGCCGATTACCTGATATCCTAGTGCTTAGTTTGTAGCCCTAGTGCTAGAGCAGGGTTGGTTCCGACCACCCTCAAGATTATGTTAGATTTGGGACATGTACGTCCTCACACTGTAGAACCAATGTTTTTGTAACCTTTTGTATTATTTATTCTGTTGTTAGTACATAGTTGTTTTCTATGTCTTGTGTTTATTTTTCTCTCTACCTCTGACTACGTCCTCCAGTCACGAAAACCCCACGTGACAATATATAGTATTCAATTGCAATTTTTTAAGTTAAGTTTAAGGAAATAAGGTTAGTACTGTGGTGATTAACATGCTTTGGATAAGCATTTAATATCCAAGGAAACAACAAGTAAACAACATTCAATAATTTTATAATTTGAGAAGCACACATTCATTTTCTGACTTCACAAATCTGAATAAATAAAGCTTTCATCAATCTACAAACCGACTTTTTTCAAAATAGTAAAGAAACGCTACAATACTATCTGTTTATCCAAGGCATACTAATCAATTTAAAAATATTAAAAATCAAGGTTTAAGAAAATCGGCAAGATTTTCTTTTATGCTACCAAAAACTTCCTGCTGTTTTGGGGGTATAATTCATGATTATATGATTGGACCAATTTTTTGGAAATTTTTCCTCTTCTTCTTCTCTTATAAAATAAAGAAAACAAAACTTTAATCTGCTGTCTATTACTGTAACAATTATTAGCAAAAAGTTTTTTTAAAGGATCGTTTCTTCATCGCAACAAAGAAATGGGTTTAATTGAGTATTCCTTTTAGATAAAGATTTAGATACTAAGAACAGTTTTTACGTTTATTCTGACTACTGTCCATGTCTCTGGCTTTTTGATTCTTGTGAAATCTATTAAAATTTCAAAGTAACTCATCAATGCATTGCAAAAACAAACTTTATCGCGATTTCCACAACTGTATTTGAAATGGGATTTCGAATAAGGCGACTCAAATATATAGAAGTCGATTGTTCCATGATAACTCTATATGTAGTTATACCTATATAGCTACTATTCTTAATGAAGTACGCATTAATAATGTCAGATTTCTGAAGATATTTTATTTTTTTAAATTTACGAAAATAGTGAAAAAGATATTGAAAAGGTTTCCTGTCGATCTGTGGTTCTGGAGCCAAAGGAGTAATCTGAAAACAAACACATAAAATAAGTAATAGTTTTTGCTAGAAATCCAATAACATTTACATACCGCATAGGGTTGAGTAGTGGGAATTATAGAACCTTGAATAAGCCCTTGCTGACAATTTCTTGCGTTTTGTTTGATGTTGCTGATGTTATGGAATACGTATGCCTGAAAAAAAAGATATATAAGATATATATGTATATATAAGATATATAAAAATTTTGTACATCTCTATAGCAAGTATAGTAACATTTTGTAATAATTAACTAGATCTGTAAAATTTTCTTCCTCACCTTCACCTTCCAATGAACATAGTGAGAAATGATGGGGAGAAGGGAATGTTTTACATATATTGCCATGTACGTGAATTTCTCTAGAGCAACTTTTGTATTAATTTTCATGGTCCTCTGTTATTGTAGGCATGGTGAGTTTTTAAGACTGACATAGTCGATATTGCCGGGTTTTTCGGGGAACTTTTGGAGAATATCGATTACAATCTACAACGGTTGTTACGAATCGTTTTAATTCATCATCGTATTTAGAGATAAGCTTCTGCAGCTCATTAGGCTGTGTAAATGGAATCAATATTGAATTATTTCTCCTATGCCTAAGCGTTGACCGTCCTCTTCATGTTTCACCCTTTTGTACAGAAGAACTGTTGTCCGTCTCACGTTGGGACTACAGCGAAGGAAAGATAGCCAATGTACTTCTTATGGGAGTTTGTGCTTCTTTGTTGCCACCTATTTCACTGTATGAATCTATAGAAATGTGGATTAAGATTCCAGAAGTTCTAAACCTTTGAAAACAGTAACCGAAAAAGTGTAAACGTAACCATACAAAAGGAGATTTTAAAAGAAAGTCTTATTAACATGTATTTGTTATTTTCTTAAACATTACTTTGTTATATCGTACATGTATCTAAATATTCGATATTTTATTACTTATACTTTTTGTTTAATTCTTTCAAAATAAAAATAACTGCTGGTTAGCTTCTGTATGATCTTTTTAATCTTTTAATTCACAGGTAAATAAAGGAAGTCTCAAACGCAATTTTAACGATAAAATGATTCATCATGATAAAAGCATTCATTTGTTCAACTTGTTTCAAAAGAAACTTGCAAAAACGGAAATTTAGGATTAGCAGCAAATGCAAAGGATTTTAGTAAACAAGAAACCCTTCTGGTTTTTTCTACTTTTACTTCGTGGAACTACATAATACAGTTTGTAGTATAACGTTTTTTGTCGGCACTATTATTTGTTACCGAACGCATTTTAGCAAATTTCTTAATACAAAAATAATTATTTGTTTTTAAATTTTGATAGCTTGTGCGTCTATAGATCTTCGCTTAGTTGTTTGGGTTTTATCGTTTGTAATCATTGTTAACATTGTCGTGTTGTTTGTTGTAACTATTCGTATTGTAGTATCACATAACGCACATAGTACATTATACATAAGTATGGCGGATATTGTTAAAAACAGAATGGGTTGTGTAGTAAAGGTTGGTGAAAGACAGATTTCAATAGTTCCAGACTTTATACGCGCACTATATGAACAGCAAGTTTTGAAATTTTGTTTTACTACCGCTGTCAGAAGAAGCGACTACCTGCAATATAACTTGCTCGAACATTAGGGATTATAAAGGTTTATGCAGTTACAACTACAATATTTAGAAAGTGTTTTTAAAAGTTGCTTGCAAGATGTTTGGCAACCCCGTTGTCCATAAAAACACACACTGCAGTCCCAACGTGAGACGATCAATAGACGAATCATCTGTCGCTTGGAGAGAGTTAAATCTTCTAGACAAGTTAGGTATGTCTACCCAGCATTCTTCTTCTAACTTAACTAACTGCTCTTAAGGTAACTTCTCAATTACCTTAAAACCTCAACTTGGAATACTTCTATTTTCTAGTTCTGAACTTTAAATCTACTAAGCAACTCGCAAATGGACAACCTTATTTTAATCAGAAAAAGCAGATTTATTTAAATTACAATCGTAAAACATTTTGTATAAAAGATTTCTTAAAAATTAATTTTTATAAGTTCCTAGATAAGAATTACTAATTGAAACATAATACAACTCCGGAATAAACATTAAATACGACAAAGATCAGTGCTGACATCTTTTGAGAAGGAATAACTAATTGTGAGTTTGGTACTCTACTTCTGTTACATTACGAATTCTTGTGCTTTTAAAAACAAAATACATAGTACATTATATTACTAGACAAGTTGTATAAGACGATCGATTATTACAGATTTGTTTTCTGTTGTATTCTCAAGGTGTTTATTGTAACACAAGTGGAGGGGCAAGACGATGTAAGCGGAGTGGAGTGCTTCAACGGAACAATACGGCTAATAAAAACAAGTATAAGATACTATTTTTCTAGTATGCGTCATTGGTTTTATAGAAATTTGCAATTTTTAAATTCTAAATAAAAATGTGGTATTGCAATTTATCGATTTTTGTTTGTGATATGCAGTAACGTTGTCTGATGACATTTTACGTTTTGTGATGCTCATATTTGGGAGATTCAAATGTGTCTACACGCGGTAGCAAACAAAAATCTAATCTTACAAAACGAATATTTTCCAAAAACAATATAATAGTAAGATATTACACTGTTATTGTTGTATGGATTATTACATTCTTTTCAGCATCACAATGAGCGTAGTGTCAACGGAAGGTAGAAAAGTGTGTTTTATACGATCATGCAAACAATATACCTTTATCTACGACGACCATAGAAAGTTACACAGTGAAAACGACCAATTGCAAACAATCTCCAAACTGAACGGTAAAGACCGTGAGGAAGGAGTTCTCAACAGTCAGTAGTTCTATTAAAACGCCATAGATGTCACCACTTGCAATATTTATAATATTATTAATTATTTGAAATATAAAATGTTATAAATTTTAGATAAAGGTTAATTTATTTTGTTTAATTAATATTTTACATTAAATTATATTTTGAATGGAAATCCATCTAGAAAAAATACCAACGGCATAGTGGGGATTCGAACTCTGGATCGCCTGTCTAGTAGCTGGAGCTTAACCATTGAGCTATGTAAACGTCTTTAAACAACTAGGTTATTTCTCATTATATAAAGTTACAAAGATTGTTATGCAATTAAAACGTAAAATTGATTAATTTTTTTAACTATTATATAATTGTTAATGTAATATTATTTACTATTATTGCTAAATTACAATAAAAACATTGAAAACATTTATAATTTGCTACATAATACGAGAATATGTTGACATTTCGCGGCAAAGGAGTTAATAACCTTGACAATTGAATTGTGATTGTTTGTATAAAATTATTTCTTGAAAACGAGTACATACGTATGATTATTTAACTGTAAGTACTATAACGGGTTAACACTTGGGCGGTGTTAATGTTACACTTATTATTAATTCTTTTAGACGGAATAAAACACAGTTTTATATCTAAGAATTATTTATTTGACTCTCTTAGTTTATTGATACGCGTTGCCTAGTACCATTTCGTATCTATACAAAAATATATGAGTTGTGAGTCGTTCACAACATTACCCCGCCCGATCTGAAACGTGGGTATTACACACATGAAAAAGAAAAAATACGGAATGGTATTTTGGAGAAAAAATGGAGTATTTTAAGGTAACTTGAACAAAGTTTTAAAATTCTCCAGCTACAAAAACTCTACTAGGCAGTATAGGTAGTTACAATAAAAAAACTTAAGCTAAATAACACTACGGAACTTGCGACGGCAACTCTTGGAACCTATAAACAGAAAGAAAAAAACAGAAAAGTGTTCAAATTTTTAAAGTCAACAGGTAAAAGGTTTTCAAAAGATGCCCTCGCGTAGCATTTGAAATCAGTTTATTGTTGGCTTAACATTAAATGGTAACTAATCTAAAGAATGTGCAGGCTTTAGCCTATCTAAAGAGATAGGGCCAGTGTGATTTTCTAGAGTGGCGTATTTAACTGTCCGTTCTAACACTTTATAGGGGCCTAAATAACTGTCTTTCATGCCCAAGGTGTGCGTGTCATTACGAACGTATACGTGTGTGCAGTTGGTCAAGTCGCTGGGGACGAAGGACTGACTGGAATACGTTTTTGTAAAAAAATACTTCTGCTTCCTCATACGACGTTTGAGATTGGCTATGAAATTAGGAAGGTTCATGTCGTTAGCCAGTTGTTCTTCTTCGAAGAAATCACCAGGTAGTCGTAAAGGTGTAGCATACAAGATTTCTGCAGGAGAAACATTAACTTGTGATTTCAGGGTTGCACGTAAGCTCAATAGAATCCAAGGGAGATTCGTTAACCAGGAGGAAGTTCCTGTGGTTTGAATGGATTGCTTGAGTGTCCGATTAAAACGTTCGATAACGCCTTGACTAATCGGATGGAAGGCCGTGCATTTGACGTGTTTAATTCCTAACATGGCCATGAAGTTGATCCATGCATGCGAAAGGAATATTCTTGCATTGTCCGTGGTGAGGTACTTGGGAATTCCAAAGCGGGACACCCACGTGTCGACAAATGCATTGATTACTGACTCCACGGAAGAATCCTTCAGAGGAATGGCTTCCGGCCACCGACTGTAGCGGTCAATAATGGTAAGGAGGAGTTTATAACCTCCCGAAGAAGGAAGGTGTACTAGGTCGAGATGGACCTTAGTAAAACGTTCATCTGGTTTTACAATAGGTTGTAGAGGGGTTTTCGTATGACGTCGAACTTTATGTTTCTGACATTCAGCACAAGATATGACCCACTTCTGAATATCGTGGTGCATAGATGGCCACAGATATCGCTGAGTAATCAATCTTTTAGTAGCACGGATGCCAGGATGAGCGATGTTGTGTAATTGTTGGAATAAGGGATACCTGAATTTGAGTGGGATATAGGGTCGTGGTTGTCCTGTACTAACATCCACCCAGAGGTTTGATTTGTTGGCAGTTTGAATGGAAATGAATTGAAAGTTACTACGAGATCGGAGCTGGTTTAACTCGGGATCTTGTTCTTGAGATTGAGCGACTTCGTCGTAATTAAGATCAGATCCAGGGACGTTAATAAGATTAACTCTTGTCAGAGCGTCTGCCGGAATATTCTCTTGACCTTTGATATATTGGAGGTCAGTTGTGAATTGAGAAATAAACTCGAGTTGTCGAAACTCACGTGGTAAATATTGGTCTCCATTATTTTTGATCGCTGTACACAAAGGTTTGTGATCCGTAAAGATTTTGAAATCTCGACACTCAACGTAGTAACGAAATTTCTTCAAAGCGAAGTATATTGCGAGAAGTTCTCGAGAAAAAATACTGTACTTTTGCTCTGTGGTGGTTAACTTCCGGGAACAGAAAGCTAGTGGTTTCCACATGCCATCTTCAAACTGTTGCAATATTCCAGCTATAGTGGAAGACGAACTGTCTGCAGCTATACTGATAGGGTTATTAATTCGCGAATGTACCAATAAAGTAGCGGTAATCAAAGCATTCTTCGCGTGCCTAAAGGCTTCTAATTGTTCATGATTTAACTGGACAGGCTTTAGCGAAGCTTTACCAGGAATAACAATAGAGTTTAACGGTGCCAGAACTTTCGCACAGTTTGGTACAAATTTATGGTAATACGAAATTAATCCAATAAAATTGCGGAGTGCTTTCTGACTTGAAGGCAATGGGTAATCAATTATAGCTTGGACTTTGGAAGCCATTGGTTTGATACCGCGTGTATTAACGTGATGTCCTAAAAAATCGAGCTCATTGACTCCAAAGAGACACTTTGGTAGGTTGATAATTAGGCCATTGTCTTTTAATCGGGAAAACACTTGGTGTAAATGTTCAATATGTTGCTGCGAATCAGCACTAAAAACTAATATATCATCTAGATAAGGAAAACAAAATGGGAGCCATGATAACACAGTGTCCATGAAACGACTCCAAGTGCTGGCTGCATTCCGTAGTCCGAAACACATCCGTTTGAACTCAAAGAGTCCCAGAGGTGTGATAATAGCAGTCTTGTGAATGTCCTCTGCCGCTATTGGTATTGCGAAGTAGGCCTTTTTGAGGTCTAGCTTGCAAGTTTTTTTGTAAAATCCGTTAAAAAAGGAATTGGATAACAGTCTGGTACTGTCACTGCATTAAGTTTTCTATAATCGCCAACCAAGCGATAACTGTCTGTTGGGGCGATGGGGGCTGAGATATCTTGGTTGTCACCAGGAGGTTGTGCCTACTGCTCGCTTTCCGACGATGTGAATTGGCGTGGCATAGCTAGACGATGACCGCTGTACTACGTCAGCGTCCAAGAGCTCATTAAGATTATCTTCTAAAAAAGAAAGATGATTAGGGTTCAGTTTGCGACAGCGTGCTTTAACTGGGGGTCCGGTCGTGTCAATGTGATGGACTACAGTATGTTTTACTGGTTGATGATAGTCGAACTTACGTAAAAGTTCTGGGAAGTGTGTGTTTAGCATCTTAAAACATCAAGATCGCTAGACATGTTGTTAACAGTACCTGAAGAGTGTACGTTAATGTTTGAAGGTAAGGGAAGAAGAGGGGAAGAAATCGCAGGAGTAATGATTGACTCGGAAGGAGGATTCAAAACATTAGCCTGTGCGGAAAATATTTTTCGTTTAGTGCCAGTCTTAACTTGTTGGATTGAGGAACCTTGACTGCGAGTTCGAGCGGGCTGGAC
This sequence comes from Agrypnus murinus, assembly GCA_929113105.1. Taxonomy (NCBI): domain Eukaryota; kingdom Metazoa; phylum Arthropoda; class Insecta; order Coleoptera; family Elateridae; genus Agrypnus; species Agrypnus murinus. The sequence goes on along the minus strand of OV816025.1, from coordinate 127,897,563 downwards.
ATCTGCTGTGCACATGACCCGTTGAGAAGAGCAGTCAGTCTTAACTGGGGGGGTTGGAAATTGACAATCTGGGCTGCGGTTTCGGGCGAGCTTGACATCTGCCGTGCAAATGACTCGTCGAGAAAAGCAGTCAATGGTTAGGTTGTGCCGCTGTAAAAAATCCAGGCCTAGAATGGCTGTAGATATGTCAGCGACATAAAATTTCCAGGGGCATGGCGGTAGGCCAGGAATTGGAAAATGTAACCTCAAAGTTACAATACCTGTCACAGGAATTGACGTATTGTTCACGGCCAAAAATGTAATGTTGGCAGGCGTGATTTTTTTGTTACAGGAAACTGCAATGTGGGTTGGTAAAATGGAAAAACCTGCACCACTGTCAACCACAAAATTAGTTTTGTAGGTTAGGTCTTGTAAAAATATTAAATTAGTAGTTGGAAGTATTGAATTAACCCTGCATGGCCCTCCCTGGAGGCCAGGAGAGTGCGAAGTCAGTTTTTTTGTTTGGTATGAACAATTTTCCGTACAATTACGTGCATTATTTTGAAAGCGTTTGTGAAAATAACACGGTTGTAATTGGGAATTAGTATTGCCCGAAGGCATGGAACGCCGTTTATTGAAATGCTGAAGATTTTGGGGGTTCGGAGAGATGCTGGAAGTCATAGTGGACTGCCGTTTGTGCATAGTAGAAAGCTCATTGGAAATGATTGCAAGATTGGTCGTCAAACTGTCTAGTTTCGCTTCTAATGCAGTAGTAGTTAAAGGTTGTGGTGCCTTTTGCATAGAATAAATTAAATCTAATTTCTCTACAAAGGATATTAACGGTAAGTCATTGAAATTGAAAGACTGAATTTTAAGTTCTGTTGGTAGTTTAGCTATTAAAAAGTCTTTGGTTAATTCCTCAGTTAATCCCAGATCCAATTTTTGGATGTCAAAGAGTAGTTCTTTGACACTACCAGAGAATTGAAGAGTCTCCAAAAGATTATGAATGCGAGATTCTCGTGGGCCCAGAATCGATTTTATTACTGCCCGTTTCAATGTAGTATATGGTCTTTGTCTCGGCGGATTTATAGTTAGGTCTCGATGAGCTCCTAAAACGTCAAAAGATAAGTTTAGAGTTAATAAGTTATATTTAGCTAGTTCATCGTTGATCAGCATACGAGCAAAGTATCGTTCTACCAAAATAAAATACAGGTCGACATCGTTACTCGTAAAAACTGGAAATGGAACTTTGACAGTCGCCATTTGAAATATTAAATAAGTAAATAAATGATTTGAACTTATCGGATCAGAAAGAGCACTAGTTCCGGTTCCAACGGTCACCCTCAGCCAGCCACGACAAGTCACGCAAGCAGGTTCTTCGGATGACAGGAGTCGAGTAGCAGCTGATGACAGATGACGCAGGGATAACTAGATGTTCACCTGGAGAATTCAGGGTAACAGGTAAAGACCAATACTGCTAAATTCTTCTTCAGGGACGTCGGGTCACCATTTATAACGGGTTAACACTTGGGCGGTGTTAATGTTACACTTATTATTAATTCTTTTAGACGGAATAAAACACAGTTTTATATCTAAGAATTATTTATTTGACTCTCTTAGTTTATTGATACGCGTTGCCTAGTACCATTTCGTATCTATACAAAAATATATGAGTTGTGAGTGGTTCACAACAGTACTAAATAGTAGATTGACTGGAATTATACAGATTGTAAACGTATTATTACTATTGTCTTAATAATTTAATATTTTAAAAACTTATTGTTTACTTTTGTCGTTTTCGAAATTCTAGATGTATCATGAGTGAATCCGATGATGTGAAAATGGGGTGTACACTTGTACACTTCCAGACATCGTGGAAGCGGCTCACATTACATCTCTTAATTTATTGCCAGAGATTTCACGTAAAAAATATGAATGCGAATAAAAATTCTAGGTTAACAAATTTTCTTAGCTGTTGGTGGTTTATTACTTTTTTTGTTGTTGTCGTAGACAAAGTATAGTGTGTAACACGTGCAAAAACGCCAATTTCACATTCGTGTGATTGCGGCATTCGACTTCGTCTCATGCTGCAACATCTTCGCGGTCGTGAGAAATTGGCACTTTTCTGCACTTGTAACACAATATACTATTACGAAACCATTTTTTCATGCAAAACTACCACTTTATGCACTAGTGTAAAAATAATATCTTTTTGCATTAATTCAAAAATATAACGCCCGCATAGGCACACACGCACATGGAATAACGATTTTGTCAAGCAAAAAATCTAATAACCGGGATATTCTATTATCCAAGTAATTTGGGCCACGGGCGAGTACAATGCACGTTCCTAAAGCTAAAATATTTAAAAATCTTTAAAAACTAGGGAGTAAATGTATGTTTTCATTTTTGGGGTATGAGTACCGTTTAAATCGATAAACAAAATGACACACATAAATAATAATTTGATTTACTTTACAAATGATTGTTTAAAAGCACAGGTTAATCTCTAAATTCAATTATTATTTTGTATTTTGATTTTTTACTTTGTATTGTTATTGTATGTAAAAGTTTAATTAACAAATAATTCTTTTGCAAATACTTAGATACGCAGACCGTATTTAGTACGGCTGGTAAAATTCTAAACCGACCAGCCTTCATTAAAATCTTGAAAAGTCGGCGCCTATGCTGACTGCAACAAACTTTACCGTGAAGTCGGCGCGGCGACCATTAACCAGCACACATACGTGCGTATCGCTGACGCGCAAAACACCCGCACTCCATGACAATTCGGGGGGTGATTAAATCTAATTTAAACCTACCTAAAAACACGTTATAATATTGTTATAAAACAAAAAAAAGTAAAGTTACAAACCCACAATTAATTATTCTCTTTTTGCACAACTTAATTTCTAAGTATTCCAAGAGATGTTAGCAGTGATATCTCTCGTCCTTAATGTTTATTCCGAAGCAGTATAAAATTGCTGGCGATGCATTGGCAGGTTACTACGATCTCTATAACTATACAAATTAAGTCGTTAGTTTAAATTTTTGGAATCCAGCACTGCTCTACGAGCAGGTAATTGCTGGATGTAATCTAAAATGAAAAATAATATTGTAATTTTAGTAACTTTCATGTCGAAGTTCTGGTTTACTTTCGTGATACATTTGGGATTTTTGTTGCGTACCACATAATTGTGCTATACCATTTATAATTCACTTGTGCATGATCCGGAATCACTTCAGTAACAATGATTTTATGATAATTTGACGATTTTACACTTGTTGAAGTTTTAAATTTTCATTTTATTATAAGTACTCTTGTGCTTAAATGTTTTTTTTAGAAAGCCTCTTTAGTTAGTTACTTTTGACCTACTAAACCATTAATAACTGGCATGCAACCCCACATCTATATTGCACCAGCGGCCACTGCTCCTTTTATTTTACGAATTTTACGAGACAATTTTTCTAAACATATATTTAAGAAGTTTCCTCATACTTAATTTATTAGTTTGTCATTTACTATTGCGAGTTATTTTAACATTTTGAGTTACGATTATTTCTATTGTGCTTTTGTTATTTTTGCAACAACTTATTTTTTTGTTAAGTTTTGATCGAGAAATGGCTTACGTAATTGTTCAACGGAAACCTGGGTAATACTATCTAAGTGTTTCGGAACGTTTTCGAATCGCGATGGTAATAATTCATTATCAAATACAGTGACGCTAGTGTCCGAAATGAGTGGTATTTCTGAAAAGACTATCTACAAAGTTCAACAAGAGTATATGCCACCTGCTGGAATCCAAGAACCAAACGAAAGGCACAAGAAACGTAAAATTGCATCATTCCTTGAAAATAAGTACGATGAAGCAGCAATTCCTTCCTAGTTCGTAGAATAGTACACCAGTTCTTTCGAGAAAATACGGTATAATTTACTGCAGCAAGAAAATAAGATTTTATTTCCTTAACCTTACAAAACAGTTTGTTATGTAATATTATTATTTTATATTAAATATGTTAAATAATGTCATGGTCTTTATATTTTATTACATAACCAGTTATATTCAATTTTAATAACATCAATCGTATCTGTTTTGTTTTATTTATAATATTTATGAAATTAATTAAATACTTATATTAATTGCTCTGAATGAAGACAACATATTTCTTTAATCTGTTTTGATTATTTTAACTAAAGTTGTACAGCGAGATCAAGATTGATTGTCCTGATCCTACACTACTTTCCATCATCTTGATATCAATATTAAAACTAGTGATATAAAGAATACTGAGGAATTTATTAGATGTCCCTAGATGTCAATCTGTCAAAATTGTATTTGTTGTTAACTCATTGCCGTGCGTTTTTAATTCCGTTTATTTCTTTATTCTTTTCGTTGCTTAATTATTTCTATACATAAAAGTCTTTTTCAAGACTACCACTGAAGGATTATATTGAGTGCAAGGTAAATAAAAAATATTTTTATTGTTATAAAGTTATTTTATGTAGAAATTGTGAATTACAGGTTACAGGTCAATAACCTCTATCAAAATGCCCTTCTCTCTTGAACAAGAGAAATTTATTATAGAAGTTTATTTTCGCAACAATGAATGAGATGGTAATGCAGAATGGAAATATTCTTCAACGCTTTGTGCAGAAGAATGGATAAATCGCTTCCCTGATATGGAAATTGATAAAGAAACTTTAATTCGACATATACACCGGATTGTTCACCGTTTTCGTGAAACAGGGAGTGTTAGTAAGGGGAAGTCAAGTGGTCGTGGTACTGTACTTACGGAAGATGTTGTTGCAGATGTGCGTACTCGTGTAGAACGTAGTCCATACAAACCATTACGCCAACTTGCTCAACAAACAGGTAATCGTAACAGTTATATGAAAATTACTTTGAATTATTAAATGAAAATTATTGTAGGTTTATCATATGGTACAGCTCACACGACAGTAAAGAAAATACTACACTTCCATCCATATAAAGTTGCTGTCGTGCTAGAGTTACTTCCCCCTGATTATGAAAGACGAATTCAATATTGTAACTGGTTTAATGCAAATCTTGGCAATGATGATTTATTGGATCTCACATTCTGTTTGGTTTCATTTGTCCGGATACATTAATTCACAAAATTATCGAGTATGGTCTGCAGAAAATCCACACGTTCAAGAAACGCAGCTTCATCCATTAAAAATTGGGATGTGGATAGCAATATCTAGGAGGCGGATAATTGGCCCTGTTTTCTTTGAAGATACAGTAATAGCAGCACGTTACCAACAAATATTAGAAACGTTTATAAACCAGCTTAATGATGAGGAATTGCAACGTGGATATTTTCAGCACGATAATGCTACTGCTCATACAGCTGGAAGAACTGTTCGGTATTTAGAACAATTTTATGGTGAGAGAATAATCGGTGCAGGACGTTGGCTGCGAGGTCATCTGACCTCACGCCACCAGATTATTGTTTGTTTGGCATCTTAAAAAATACAATTTACCAGACTCGCTTGCATACACTAGATGAGTTGAAGGACTCTATTACTGTGGCAGTACGAAGCATTACACCTGAGCAATTGGTAAACATATTCGAAAATATGAAAAAACGAGTAGATGCTTGTCTGGCTGTACATGTGTACATGTAGGTCATTTTGAACACATACTATAAATCTATTGTAATAATTTTAATTGTAAATTGTGTTAATTTGTGTAATTTTAATTGTTTATTAAATGAAATCTTTTGTATTTACTTCTTATTTTTGATCGTAATTGATCTTAATGATAATAATTGATAATAATAGTATTGGTTACCAATACTGTGGCAAGTGAAATTGACACGTCTTGTTATTTCTGTTATCAATGGTAACACATAAAACAGTAAAATATTTCAATTAGCATTCAGTAATTCTTTTAAATTCCTGATGTTTATTTTGTATGAAAAGGATAAACTTTTGCATAGTTCAAATGAGAGATAATAAACAATCCTTATAACCATTTCAATATATTTTTTAATTAAAAACGAACTTGTTTTTCATGTTTTTAATTTCATACAAACCAAAGTGTTTCTAAGTTTTTGTACATTACTTTGGAGGTTAGTTTTTTTGAATGTCATCCGCACACCACTGCTTTTGTCCTGACTCTCAGGTGATAGATGTAAATATTGATATCGAGCTCGTGGAAAGTAGTGTAGGATCAGGACATTCAATCTTGATCTCCCGGTATAAAGTAGATCTTTGAAACCAACTTTATAAGTCTGTATAAGATTCTACGATAATCACAGCTACTGCTACCTAACAAGTTACTCAATCTAAGCTTTAAGAATAAATAAAAGCGATTAAGGGCTATTCTCATAATTATACTGAGCATACGCTTCCAAGTATTCCCAGGGTACTTCATAGGTAACATTATTAGAAATGTTAAAATATCTCGAAAACTGTTATACTTAGGTATACAGAATGCTCCCTAAATTATGAGTAGAATTACACAGAAAACTGAAAAAAAAAGAAATATACAGGGTGTCCAATTTAATATACAAATGTTAAAGCTTACGAAAAAACTAACGTCTTGGCAACACTGCCGACATCATTTTTGAATCCAATATATTATTTAAATGAGGGTTTCATAACTCGTACGGATCGTATAACCCGTTTCAGAGATACTTAAAGGTTTTCATACTTTTGTGCCACATTGTACGTATGTTATTCTTATTATTTTATTAGTTTTTATTCTTAGAAATAAAGATTATTTAATTTTGTGGGACTGTAGAACGAAGAAATCTTGGTTTTTAGAAAAGCAAATGAAATGAGAGTTCACTTTAAACTTTTTAATATGACGTCATAAGGATCGTTACTTTTAAGTCTTATTTTTTCGTACTTGCGATTATTTCGTATTGCTAGAAAAAGCGTTATTATTAGTAATAGAAATATTGGCGTTAAAACAGAAAATTAAATATAACAATAAATGCTAGAATTTCTTAATCCTACCAAAGCAGGGGGCGGTTTATCTTTTTAGTAATTATTTATGTAGATGTGAGAAAACTTCAAGGGTGATAAGAATATAACAACAATAACAAATGCTACTACCCATTACCTGGCGGATCAGCCCCAGAAGCTACGAAGCTTATGCGGGTCGGAGGGACGATTATTACTCGTATTACGCAGACCAACGTACGGCTGCAGCCATCGTAACAGATGGTATAAGCACAAATCCCATAGTTGTGTTACAGCTAAGTAACAGAAAACATTAAGCAGATCTGCCGGCACCGGGAGTCGAGTCCGGGCCGTTTGGGTGAAAGACGTGTACGCTAGTTCCTACACTACCAAGGTTAAAGGCTACAAGGCTTCAAGACTTAGGAACAATATACAGAACATAACGCATGATTAAACACATTGTTACATAGTGTAACATTGTCTAATTTTTTTATATGTTACATAAATTACTTTGTAAAGGGATTTTATCAGCTTTAGTTGCCTGCCCTTCTATTAAAATAATAATAATATTCTTGAAGTTTTTCCCTCCCAGGTAAGGAAATTGGTTACTGCCAAAATTAAAAAAAACATGTTTTGTTGTTGGCGAAAGTCACAGCCACTTTACTTTACGTAAAGTAAAGATGGCTGTTTCAAAGTACGTTCAATAGGAATGAATTAGGAATGAAGTTGCTGTCTTTAAGGATTCTAAGTATTTTGTGAGACACGTCCAAATTTTATATACAAATTAAAATAGAATGAGTAACTACATACAACAAGTTAGTAATTGAAAATCGAAGGGAATTAAGTGTTGCAATATTGTAGTTAATCCGTTAAAACGAATAGATAACCTAAATCCTAATAATCTAGACTTTATACCATTTTATTTAGTGAAATATTACGAACGTATTATCTTATAAAGTAAAATAATTAGACAAATTAAAACTAAATGATAAATAGGTTTCAGTTTACTAAATGTGAATCACACTCTTGGATCTTATATGAAAGCGATTTAAATCATTTGACTGCCTAGCCACTGATCACTAATAAAGGATTGTAAGCACTGGTTTATCAAAACACTATAAAGAGAGGGTTATTATAACAACTTTTAGAATTAGACAGTTTAATATCCCATTAAGACATTTATTCTGCAATTTTAATGATTTAATCGAAATAGTAAAAAAAAGTACCACATAAAAAATAACACAAGGAAGTTTTTGCGTTAGCACAAAGTGGACAGTTTCTTTGATGCTACGGAAACGAAATTCCTCATATAGACATAAATATCGTATTTATTTATCGCTTTAATGCGCGAAGTATTTCGTGCACGTTGACAAGTAAACCAAACCAATGTGGCATTTTGCATACAGATATTAATGAAAAAATGCCATTATTTTTTGACAGCTGTCGAAAAATAGTTACTTTAGTGATTAAGAATAAAAGTTTTCTGACGAGGCGTAGCCGAGTCAAAAACTCATCCGAGACAACCACAGTAATTTCACGCATGAATTGCACACAACATCTTTACTACAGCTTTATTGAATAATCAAAAAAGTAGAACAGAATCATATAAAATACAAGAAAATTCCTATTTTAGCACAGAGTGGACAGTTTCGTTGTTGCTACGGAAATGAAATTGCTCAAATATGCATAAATCGCATAATGATTTTTCGCTTTAGAGCGAAGACTATTTCGTGTACGTTGCCAAGTAAACAAAACCAATGTGGCATTTTCCATACGGATATTAATGAAAAAATATTGTCACATCTTAACAGCTGCCGCAAAAATAATTTTAACATTAATCCTGTATGAAATTAGACCAGAATTTATAGGTTGTACTTTGGGTGCTATTATAATCTCAACTTCTAATTTTTAAGATACACCACTACAAGAGTTGAACCACGGTTCATCGAGGCCTTTGAGAGCGCTTCTTCATTTATTCCGCACATCTAGATAAGAACCATTAAAAGTGTTTATAGAAATGATGTTTTAATTTTCAAACATTTAAAAATAAAAATTTAAATAGATTTAAAAAAATCTATTTAGAAATGATAACCTTCTGAAGGGTGCTGACTCTTATGAAACTTAGTTATTCAACGTTAGTGCATTAGACACAGCGAATTCTTGAGCTTTTAAGTTTCTCCTGAAGAAGCTTTTTAGCCTTGAAGTGAATTTTTTTCGAAACACATTCCATTGGCTTGACATTTATCATCGATTTAGAACTTTGATCATGTATACTGAACAAAAAATGAAATTTTGGCAGACAACTAAAGTGTGTCAGTTCATATAAGTAACCATGCACGGTTATTGATCTTTTATCTTCAAAAGTCGGACGTTTTCCTGGTTCTTAAGAATGTAGCAAGTAGGGTATAGGATAACGAAGTTGATCACTAAGTTACATAACTTCTGGAAGTACCTAGTTGTCAGTCACTTGATAATTCGTTTTGAATGATAATCCAACTATTTTAATTAACCAAATATTAGAGGATACCATCAATATCTAATTTGATGTATCGCATTGTAACGTCACGTTTTTTTTTTCAATTTAATAAATACCATTTTATATCTATAAATAATAAAGGAATCCTTAATACGGCGCTGGCAGTTTAGCAAATTCAATTGCGTCAAAACTGCGTCTTGCGTTTTTTTAGTAGGTTTTGGATATTGTAAACGCGGCAGATTTTAACAATGGGTAAAGTCCCTTTTTTTGTGAGCGTTCTTTGTTCAAAAATACTAATTTTGACTGGTTTATGGAAGCCACGTTGCTTTGCTATTGGTTTATTTGAACTATCCCTCTTAAAAATCATTTTGTTACTATGTAAATCTGAAGCCTTTTAAATTCAGTTTTAGAATTTCTATTTCCCGTGGGAAACTAATTTTGCAATTTCTTCATATTAGGTGTGCAAAAACTAAATCTTAAATTTATTAAGTTGTACCTTTGAGTTTATTTAACCCTAAATAAATATATTATTATAAATGCAATTATTATTTGCAGAACTAAGTAAATCTAAATATGAACATTAGCTAAAATAGTTTAAGAACAAATGATACAAACTAATGAACTAATCATGTTAGCTAATTATAATAAATTAATGTAGCCATTGGGTACAAGGGTAGTGAGTTTCGAACCTTAATGTAGCGTCCGGTCGGATGGTGGGTGTTTTACCCCAAGTTAGCAGGCTTGTCCTAGCATTTTGTTTCCCGTGTTATTATCGAGTAAAATTAATGCAGTGGAAGCTTATTCCGCAACTAGAGCTCCAGTTGAAGTTTTTTTAGTTAAGTCAGTCCGCAATAAACACTAAAAGAGTACGGACCTCTTCCGCCTATTACCGTATACTTACAGGGGTTGTATGTTGACGGTTCGCAAATACAGTAACGTGTTTAGTTGTGAAAAATACAGAACTCTAATTTGATTTAATTAGAATCGTTATTATAAATACCGTACCGAAATATAATAATTAGTTTCGTACAACTTAAAGATTTATAACTAAAGTGTAACAAGTATTTTGTTACCGTATTCCAGTCCTTTTAATAATCTCCATAGATTACTAATACAGTTATTGTTAAGCTTCCCTGTAAGATTTGAATCTTCGCGCCCTTAGCACGAGGACGCGGGGGGTTAGCAGTGTGAGGGTAGTAGTCTGCATGTAACCACAAGACAGAAGGGTGCGTGTTAATAAGCCAAGTGCAATGCTCGTTGGTGAGATGAACTGCGCGCGCTAAATACAGTCCACTAAGTTTATTTAAGAGTTATGTTGTTAAAAATAGTTAATCACATATAAGTTTCGATAGTAATTACATCAGTGTTTTACTAACAACGCACAAATAAGGACACAAAGTCCTAACACTTATTATTATTATTATATAATATCGATTTAAACAATGCGAATTAAGTTTACGTGGGATCATATAACAACATATTTAAGTGTTATGCTACCTCTTAATAAAGAAAAACATTTTAATAATTAATCATATTAACCAGTGGTGGTTTAAGAAAAATTTTTGTTAAACGAAAGTAATTAACAATTGAATTTATATGGTTGTTCCGGTTACTTAAAAAAAAGAATTTTAATGAAAATAGTTTTAAAACAAAACAATTATTGTGAATTTTAATTCTTTGGTCTGAAGTAATAAGCGGAGTCAGTAATCGAGGTGTTTTCCAGATTTTGCAGCTTCATCAAGCTATTAATTTTGGTATTTAGTGTGTAAATGTGAACAAAAAGGCACTAAGTGTTAATCATTTTGTGAAGTGTTATCAAATCGAATAATTCAATCTATGTACTGTGAACTGAAGGACATTATTTTGTTAAAGTTTGAGTAAGTTGTATAATTATTCATGTATTAATTTTGATTTCTACCTGTATAGGTATATTTTTCCCTCCGTTAAGAATTCTTACGTTGGGTATTTATTTTTTAAATGCACAACTATGTCTTAAATGAAAACTTTTTTATCTTTGACTTTTATTTTTATTTCATTTATAAATAAATCTATTTTTGAATTCAACCACACTAGATAATATTAGACCATATATTTATGAAAGTCTTTAAATATATTTCAACTAATTTAATTTTTGACTTAACTGAACATGACTAATAAATGAATTAAATCTAATAGATCTGATACCGGTTTCTGTTTACGAGTATCAGATTATTATTTTTTTTACATAATCCTCGGACTTTCCTAAACAGATAGCGCCCAAATATTTTTTATAATCTGTGAGTTATGGAAACAATGCCCGCGTCCTTAACTTAAATTTGTTAAAGAGATGTCTTGAGCAACTGGAGCATTTATGAGTTGTACAGTAAGTATCAAATATTTTGTGTGCAAAAGAAATTTAACGTTTTAACTGGCGCCCAAGTGTGGGACATTCATTTATTTTTGTGTTAAAAATATTGTGTTATAATTGGCGCCCAATCGCGGGGCCTTGTTTTTAATAACGTTACAAGTTAAAACGCAGTAGATTTAGATATTACAGTGTTACTAAAAACTCAACACATGCTGTTTAAATCGTCTGTTCACAAGAGAAATATTAATTTACATACACTAATTAAAAACACTATAATTATAAACTATTTAATAAACTTAAATGTTAGATATTTACAAATTTATTTGAGGACTATATAAGAACTATTTATGTTATTATAACAAATATTAAACGATTATTTATTCACTAATATATTTGGTTATTAATTACACAGAGCACATTTTGACACGCCGGTTAAACACTAAATTATTCGCCGGGACCATTGCGGCTACGATATATACCCCCCACGGAAGTGTGTAGAATGCACTAGAAAGATCGGCGACGTTACGTCATACACGCGACCCGGCTCGAATATTGTAGATTCTTCTGGTAATATGCCTCAGCCGTATAAAGGGGTTTTCCCCCATTCGTTACAATATGACCAAGCCGATTAACACATATTTTAGAAAATGCACAAACTGATTCTACTTACAGCTAACTAAACTAGCTTAAATATGAGATCATACAGTAGCTATGAACGTTTCATCGTCTTCGCATATACAATAATTTCGTTAGTGCTAATATGTTTTGTTCATTTAAAAATATTGTTAATACCTTGAAGCAAATAATTGCTGAAAGTATCTAGGTATTTGTCGTAAAGAAATAATTACTGAAAGTAAATAGTCATGTAACTGTGTTTCTGATGCACGTTTTCAATTAGCTTAATTGCAATTTTTATTTATGCATGTTTATTTATATACTTATCAGGTCGAGTTCTGGAGGTAATTGATACCCATTTACCTAATACCTAATTTGTACATTTACAATTTTTACCGGGTTTTACATTCAATAAGCTATGAAATAATTCACTTTCGCATTTTAATAATAATAAAGATGTTTGACTTAAATGTATAAATATTAGTAATACGATTATGTAAATCTATATTTCAAAATTATTAATCTCTTATATTGTACATGTTTGTGTGTGCAGTATTGATTGAATTGCAAATCAAATACAAAAAATTATTTTAGTTTATGAACAGATTAATTAGAATTCTGAATAGTGATATAGAATTTCTAAGATTCATTGATTTAAGCCCAATTTAAGAAAAATTTAAAAACTATGTTATGAACGTACGTAACGGGTTTTTTTATGTTATTTTAATGACCTAGTACAAAAATTCCCATAAGTTTAAAACTTTTGTAATTTTTTTTAAATTTTGTGTAATACTAATACCTTCATATCTATGCTTTTGTTTTAGAAAATCCAATTTTAAAGATAAGCTTTCTCATTTTTCTGATAATTCATTGATAACATCGTTTGCGCGACCCGATACGTACTGATTACTAAATCCACCAGGTTTTATCTAATAGTTATTTGTAGTTATCAGCTATGGCTTGTTTAATTTATAATTCGTGTCCTAGAGTAAGTACTGTTATGAATAAAAATTAATCACTTTATGTAACACCAACTGGTTTCTTTTTTTAGTAAAATGGAAGTTATTTTCTGATGAACTGCATACTGAATTCATACTCAAAATGAAGATTAACTGCAGGCTTAGATATTTTATTACGTGCGGGGTGATTGTGTCACTTACTTTTTGTTTTTATGTCTTTCTATACTTCACTTTTAATATTTTTAGTAAGAACAATTCCGATTATAAACTAGGAGAGACAACTTGGAAAATAACTAAATCGGGTGCTCAAATCACTTCCAACGATGTTAGTGCAACAGAGCAGGATATTATTCAGCAAATCCAACAGCGGATACCAAGTTTACCTATTGAATTCTGGGATCGAAAGAAAAGTGGAAATCTGAAATACAATTCTACTTGTGCTAAATTTCCAGATTTATTTAGTATTGAATATAACAATGAATATTGGCAGTCGCTTTATACATCTAATGGGACGTTTCAATTCTTCAGTGCTTATTTAGATGTAAGAAAAAACAATAAAGATGGTCCGACAATTAGAATGATAGGAATGATAAACAGAATAGAACCTACCGTTAAGACACACTGTCATATATGGTTTGAAAATAAAAAGGAGCCGGAAATAACGCCTATATTTCAATATAAACACATTTGGGTTAAAGGATTTGGAAATTATAAACAAGGAGTGCAGCAACCATACTTAATTTCTTGTAAAGTTCCGAAGCAATACTGGAACAGTACAGCTCCATCAGCAGTTTCAATTGTTGAAAAGCCCTGTGATAATGCCAATAACATTTTAAGTGTTTATTATAACGTGCCCAATGGACCTAAGAAAGACTTTGCTGTATGTGTTAAAGGTTTAAACTTCCCATATAGTGATCTGACGATTAAGTTAGCAGAATGGATAGAAGTTTTGAATCTTCTTGGTGCCGACAAGATATTCTTCTACGAACTGGCTGTACATCCTAATGTAAAAAACCTGCTAAATTATTATGAAAAAGAAGGTAAAATTAATATTACGCCGTTAAAATTAGCTGGGACGCAACCTAGTCATCCCATACTTCAATATTTTTTTCTAAGTAAAAAGCTTGCACATAAACGGCAAAATGAATTGATCCCTTATAATGACTGCTTTTACAAACACATGTACGAATATAAATATATAACCCTTCTAGATATCGACGAAATTATAATGCCGATTAAACAGAATTCTTGGAGAGGCCTCATGAATATTGCTCAAGAGAAGTCCAAGAATAAGATAAGATCCCATTATTACGTACAGAATGTTTATTTCTTAGAGAATGCTTTTCATCAGCACGACTGGTTTGAAGATATGCCGCGATACATGCACATGCTGCAACATGTATATAGATCGAAGAATTTTACGAAACCTGGACACTATGTTAAATCATTTGTTGATACAGAAAAGGGTTTTACATTACATAACCATACTCCATTTTCGTGTTTGGGACAATGCTTGGGCTATCCTATTGATAAAGAAGACGCTCAGTTGCAACATTATAGGGAAAGTTGTGTAGCCGAATTGAGGAAGAGCTGTGATGATTTTAGAAACAATACTGTGGTTGACACTACTATATGGAAGTTCAAAAAGGTTTTGATAGATCGTGTCTCAACAACTTTAAAAAGATTAGGACATTCCAAGACTGAATAAAATTAAAAGTGGATAATTTAAAGAGTTACCAAATTGTTTTAGTTATTAAATTATTTTGTTACTATGAATTAATTAAGATTGCATTGTCTGTGATAAAAACTAATGTAGAATATCTCCGATCTACATTTGCTCAATAATTTACGATTATCTACAGTAACATATTTTAATTTGTTATTCTGTGTAGATTTGTTTATATAATGTGCCATGAAAAAAACAAGTAAATAAAGTACCTATATGCAAATACATATTGAATATCTAAAAGTTGTTGTGATCAAGCTGTTCTTTATTTATATTTTGAAGGGGAAACCTATAGGGATCTTAGACTGCTTGTTTACATTTGCTTTTAGACACTCTATATATCTGAAGTAATGCTTGGCGCTTGTGAAAGACTGATTAGGTACAAGTTAATTTCGGTTTGCAAGTATATTGGAAGCAAATGTTCTTATTTATTGTTGCAAAAAAATAACAATCACAGTTACATTTTCAAGTAATAAATCTTCTATTTCGAAATGATGTTAGTTTTAAGTTGCATTTAATTTTACTAATTTGATTTAACAATTAAAAACACAAAAGAGTTTTAATTAAAGGTTACACACCAGCAACACATGGCAGGAAACAAAGGGGTAATTATCTAATGAACAAGTACCTGTATGTAAAAATGTTGGATTGTATTGAACTCACCTGGTCAGTAACATTGTATTTATTTGTTTTGCCCCCCAAAAAAAGTTATCAAACAATAATTTCATACAAAAATATACAGGGTGTCTATTTAGTTCGCAATTGTTCGATATCACCTGAAAATATTAAATAACAGAAAACAACTTTTAATACAAAAGTTTCTTGGTTGCCAAGGCTTCATACTTTCAAAACATTTACAACTACTTATACACAATATTTTAGAAACGTGGAACAAATTAAGCTACACTTTCTTTAGGTGGGACATCCTATACATTCTACTCGGAGTTAATTTCCATGTTCGCTGTCTGTTCAACACAAAAGTCTTTTTTGAATCCGTTGCGATTAATTTCTTTCTTCTTCTTAAAGATATCATTTGCTGACAGTAGTGTCTCTCAGGACTCTGAAGTCCTGCAAACATTATTAAGTGTTTCTGGGATCTGTTTATGTACCCAATGCTGAAATTTAACTTTGATTTTGACAAGATTAAGTAAAATTTACTCGATTTTTTTTAAACAAAACAAGCTGTGTTTTTTTATCGAAAATTAAAACTTTGACTAAGACCATATCCAATTCTAAAATACTTTCTTCGTCAGGTGCGACGTTGCCAAAATATCTGTTTTTATTAAATTATTACATTATTATACCTTTATTCGTGAAAATAGGTCGAATTCCATAATTTTAGATTATTTTACAAAAAAAAAGAAATAGAACAGCTAAAAGAAATTCTTCAATGTGTCTTCCATTTTGATGTATGCACATGTCAAGAGGAGTAATGAAATTGTGTCTGACATTTATCAAAGTTCAAACTTCAAAAACCTTCCTTCATTTTTTCTTTAATGTCGTCCGTAGTGGTAGCTGGTGAGCGATACTATATCAAAAATTTTAGTATCCCCATAAAACAAGTAATACTGATCAAAATGGGAGATCTCGCAGACCAGATACTAGTTAACATTGAGTGACGTTGAAAGTTCTAAACTTGAACAGCATGAAGATTTTGGGTAGCATAAAAGTGAAAATTACGCCGATTTATTCAATTTTAATTCGATTGTTGATTAACGTTGGTTCATCAGTAAATAACACATATTTGAAGAATACGTATTCCCTTTTTTTATGCCTATTGACTATTTTAGTTGATTTCTAAGAACGTTATCAATAAGCTTTTGATACAGCTGGTCATAGCAAGGATGTAATCTGTTTCTCTTAAGTAATTTTGTAATTAACAATTTTTTTAAAAACGGGATTCCTTTTATTTGTTTAATTTTTCTGACAGATAATTCCCAATTGTTTGTCACTGACGGTTGCTGCTTCATTTTCTTCCAACACTTACCTGTGCAGTCAAATCGTTTTTTCAATATCTTGGAACATATTTTCAGAGAATGTCTTGTCTGAAGATCAGGGGCAGCACATCTTGTATCTTATGGCACCAACTGATATGGTCACATGGCCGACTCTACTATAATTCGGCTAAATCTAGGAGAATTCCGCCTCCAGTCGGGATTTTTAGCTTGCCAACACGCTTCATTGGTACGAGGCATCCTCCTACTGCGGAGTTTTACCTCCATATGGGCAAGAAGTCATGTTTCTAATTCGTTCCCGCTATGAGAATTTACAAATTCAGTCGGGAATAAAGTCTACGGCCCTTAGATAATGACGTAAACATGCCTACCGAAGTTGGCTAAGTATTAAATTTGTGTGCTGAATTGTGTAAACTTTTGTGATACTACAAATTGTGATATGGTAATGAAGTTGTCAGAATTCCCGTTAAAAGTTTTAAGAATAACAATGCATAATTTGGCAAAGTTGTTGACCTGATCAATATGTTGGGATTGGATAAAGTCTTAGTCGGCGTCTCAATTTTTGATAACATATAGGGTGTTGTGGTGAACAATCTTATATATCAAAGTTTCAAAGTTAAATTTGTATATAAGTAATGTATTTAAAATTTAAATAATTGAATAAACCGCGACTTATTTATTATGTCCAATATTGGCAACGTCGCAACGAATTCAAAACAGACTTAATAGGTAAATCAAGTCCAGGCAAAATATATAGGATGCCCCGTTTAAAAAACGAAGCTTTATTTGTTCCGCTTTTCTGAAACACCCTGTATAGTTCTAAATATCTTTAAAGTATGCAATTTTGGCAACCACGAAATTTATATGAAAAGTTTTCATTGATATTTGATAGTTTAGGGCATATCCGACAATTGCGTACTAATTGGACACCCTGTATATTATTCAACCAATTATGTCACTTACTGCCTGATAACATCATTATTTCCGTCTTTAGCTTACTATTGCTTTGGTCGTTTCTTCTCTACAATACGCCAACCTTAAATGGACTCACTATTATCCATGAATTGGTATGGCCTACCGCGTGTGCTGGTATGTAGTTTTTAAAAAATCACCAGTTCATACAGCTCAGTACTCCTTTAGGTAAGAATCTTTTCTAGTCTACAATCACACTTGCTTTGTTGCTCTCATTTTTAATTAGTTCTTTAGCCAGTTTCTGTACTTGCGCATAATCGTGCTTACATGTGGCTACTTTTTAAAAAATAATTTTACTTTTAATATTTCTTTGTTAATGTTTGTTATTATTTTTTGGCATTTTGTTTCACACCTACGTATTTATGAATGGGGTTTGTTTATGACCGATTTGGAATAAAATAAATGCATATCTTGTTTATTTTTCATGATAAAAATGTAATAGCCCGAGAAAAAGAATATTTTATGTTTGAAAACAAACATATTTTATTTTAAGGAATCTATTTTAGATAAAAATATTACATTCAGGAGGTGAATATTGCCTATTTTGTTATTGGTTAAATGTGACATAAACAAAACGTACCAGACTGTTTGATAATTTTCTTTCTTCGTTAAATCGAAAGTTTTCTCCCTTCTGAAATTTGAAGGTGGTAGATTCAGATTGATCAACGCCAGTTTGTTATAGGTTCTGGTCGTTCGACGATAAGCTTTTTGTGATTATTGAAGAATGTGTGTTGTTTTAAATAATCAACAAATAGTAGAGGGAAATGTCTCCGCGTGTGTATTTATGGCGTATTGGCTGCCTACGTTCTTCATAATTTTGCAATATATTGAGTGCATAAATCGAATGTTTTAAGTCTGCAACTCGGATTTGGCCCACGGGCCGTAGGTTGCCCTTTCCTGCTGAGTCGAAACTGAATAGGCAGGTTCAGGAAACTTCAAGTGCTTAACTAAGCATCGAGTTTTCGTCGCTGGTCTACTGAACCTAGCCTATATGAAAGAATAGTGCATGTACAGAATTAGTGTAGAATATTTTATAATGGCCCAAGTTGCTTTTAATACTTAATTATTGGAAGCTAGCTGTTTACATCAGCAGCAGACTGAATTTTCGATTATTATTCTCTTGAGAATTAAACTGTACTCCTCCAATTGAATAAAAATTGTCTTTACTTTCCTATGGCATCCTTAACTAAAACATAAACGAATTCAATTTAAAGTAAATACTAATTATTATTAATTAATGTTTTACATTAAATCATATTATTAATGCAGATAGCTAAGTTGGTTAGAGCTCCGCCCGGAAAATGAAAGACTTGGGTTCATCCCCAGTCAAGGTGAAAATTTTTTTATACGCATTTGCATTTAAAATATGATAAATTAATTGATTTAAATCGAAGTCTGACATACGAAGTAGTAAGTACGACTTGATAGAGTACAATAATATAAATGCAATTTCTTACAACAGGTTAATGTAATAGTACGAATAATTGAGCTGCGAAAATCGATTAATAGAACACTAAGAACTTTACGGTGGTATTTAGAAAAACACTCCTCCATAATCAAATTTAATAAAAGAGTATCTTTTAAATTGATGAAATGAGATTAGAAATCACTACATGATTGTTGTATAATTTAATTTAGAAAGACTGCCAAGAAGCATAAGATGAAATTATAAAATTTTAATTAAAATTTTTAAAATTCTTGCAACATCCAGTATTAGTTATAAAAATAATATGTATTGTAAAAAGTATTGCCTGAAAGTCTAATTTGTCAGTGTGATTTGCTTAGTCCTACGCAAGAAAACTAATTTCAACTGCAAAACTGTTGACTACAGTGTATAAGACGGTAAGTTACCAGTCTTATTGTTAATCAAATCACATAATTAAGCGAACTGCTACTAACTCCAGAACTAAATATTCAAAGTTGGAAGTTAGTGTTACTGTTTCAGATCTTCTTCACTAGATGTCCTTTTGTCGATTTCGAAAAAACCTCAAGTTTTCAGATTCAATGTTAGTCTTGTTTATTACGAATTGTGCGATTGTTCCACAAGGAAGAAATAGCGATATAATCTAATTTTTATTATTTATTCTTCGAAGAAGTGGTCTTAAATGATTAGATTATTGAATTAAAAATGGAAAAGTTACAGTTAAAGGTAGGTTATGTCAATTGTTTTGTGCTCGTATATTACATATACTCGACATGGTTCTTCTGGTTACTGAACAAATTTTAACTATATAAAAAGTGAACGATCTAGTAATATCTTTAATACTGTGTTAAGTGTGTACTAAAGCTTTATCTACAGTACAGACGGATCATATAATAACCATACTTCAAGGTGGATACTAGAGGGCGTTAGTTAAATCACTTATATCACTCAAGGTTACTAGACGAGGTTAGGTAGATATACCATCTCATATGTACTATTCCGGCAGGAAAATTTCGCGCGATTTTTTTCATTTTGTAAGCGATTTTACATCCAGTGGCATGCTGTACTTATGTCAAATTATTATTTTTCCTTTAATAACATATATCATAAAACCTAATTTAATAAAATACGTAGTTTTTAAATCAAAATGATGAATCTTCGTATAAATTATTTTTTCAAAATAAACATTTTTTTTATATAAATAATAAAATCAACTAATATTATTTTATTTTCATTGCTTCAGTTATTTTTGACACGCCTATGATACTGTGTCAAAGTTGTGTCATGTCATGAAAAGTCCTTACACGCCTAAAATTTAAAAAAAATCAACCTACTTGATAAAAATCGTGCGAAATTTTCCTGCCGGAATAGTACATGTCATTGCAATCACCGACATGTTTGGGCCCACATCAGTTGTGTATAATAGAGATGACTTGGATATACGCAACTCATGCAACTTTATAATTTTATGGTTTCTCTGACTTTTCGTACATCGGCAGAGTACCAAGAATTTAACGCAGATTATATTAGTGCTCAATTAGTATTTCAATTGATCGGTAGTAGTAGTATTAGTTAGTATCAGTAGCAGGAAAAACCTAATGCTTTACATAGTGCGTACATTTTTTATTTGTTTTCCAACTTTTATGGACCTTCTAGCCCAATAGAATCCTAGCCCAAACGCACTTTATAATGTAATGTTATATTACATACCGAGGTGAAAAATGCTTATGAGATTCTCAGCTCCACGTATTTGGGTGCCAATTTAGTATGGATCAACATCTTTAAAACTCTTCAGGAAGATTAGCCCGTTGGTCAATGAGGTTAAGACAACAGAATTTTGAATTAATTCATCGGAAAGGCGCAAATAACGTAGTTCCCGACGCACTTTCGCGTATTCCTCAGGATATCGTTGAAATGTTGCCCCTGAATATCGATCCTGATAAAGATCCGTGGTTGAAGAATCTTCGGGAAAAGATTCTAGCAGAACCTAATAATTATCCTCAGTGGAAAGTAGAGAATGATTTGGTTTATAAATTTGTTGAAAAAGTTAATTGGACCTCTTCCGTCTTCGAAAACACGTAATAAGTGGATATTGGTGGTATCTGACTGGTTTTCCAAGTTTACTTTGTTATTTCCTCTTCGTAACGCTACTGCTCCACTGGTAGAGAAACATTTAGAAAATGACGTATTTTTAATATTCGGAGTTCCATCCATTGTTATTGCAGATAACGGACACAAATGTCTGGGAGATATTTCAAGAATTTGTGTAAGAGATACGAAGTTAAAATTTGGTACAATGCGGTCTAATCGCCGCATGTTAATTTCGTAGAACGTAATAATTGAACAATTGAAACTGCTGTGCGTAGCTATATTGATGAAAACCGCGATTGTGATCTAGAGATATTCAAAATTCGTCAAGCTATCAATACGGCTAAACATTAGGTTACTGGATTTATCCCTGCTTTTCTAGTCTTTGGTAGACATGTACCAATATCAGGAAAATCCTATAACCAGATTAACTTTAGAGAAGATTTCGAGATACGTCCTGGTGATAGAGC
The DNA here is from genome assembly GCA_929113105.1 of Agrypnus murinus. Classification (NCBI taxonomy): domain Eukaryota; kingdom Metazoa; phylum Arthropoda; class Insecta; order Coleoptera; family Elateridae; genus Agrypnus; species Agrypnus murinus. The sequence goes on along the minus strand of OV816025.1, from coordinate 127,875,619 downwards.
AAGTTATGCTGAAAATCTCAAAGGAGTAGAAGAAGTTTTTGGCACTGTTCGTAACAGGCTACATGCTGCGTATTTACATAATGCAAAATCGTATAATCTCAGAAAAAGAGATGCTTCATTTGAAGTTGGCGATAAAGTATGGCGACGTAACAAAGTGTTATCAAGCGCTACAAAACGTTTTTCCGCTAAGCTCGCTCCTAGATATCTGTTATCCGTAGTGAGTAAAAAACTATCCCGTTTGGTCTATGTATTAAAAGACTCAGACGGTACCAATGTTGGTAAATGGCATATTAAAGATTTATACCATGATCGTTCCACAGGATCATTATCGGCTGACGAGATTTAAAAATCTGTTAATGAAATAAATAAATTAATATATCTTCTTGTTATCGTAACGTTGACTCGTCAATATGTATTGTTGGTAGTTGAACCAGCTTGTTTTCTTATCAATTTCGTTTGGTCTTCATATTTATAGGACCTTCCGTTTCGAATTGTATGTCTTAATTTCCGTGGAATAATTTCGTTTTCATTTATCGTTGTCTATCAAAATGATAGCTTATCGGTACCGATGCTGATCGATGTGATTCCCATGAGTCAAGAATACTATTGATTCACTATTGAATCTTTATTTTTTTGAGATTAGTTTAGATTAGGAGATTTGCGCATTTTATGCGATTAATTTTCTTAGTCTTGTTATTGATGCTGAGTTTCACTGGATATATCGTTATTGCCGATTTTTCTTCAATGGCTTGCTATGTCAGTATTGTCAACATAGCGCCTGGTATCTAGATATTATTTGTTGTCGATTATTGAGTAGGTTAATAGTTGATAGTTCTTGTGTTCTCCATTTAAAATGTTATAGAAAACTAAATTTTTTATAGCATCCTTAAGTGCCTTTGAATAGTTTAGTTGTTGTTTATTTTCTTGTAATTAAAAGTTATAATTTTTTCAAGAGATATTCTAGTAGGGTAGACTACCATTTTTTTGTTAGGGGGAGTGTAGCATTTTCATTTTTTTAAACTTACCTTTTTACCTAAACATTTGGTTGCTATGATATTTTTACCTGGGTGTTCCCAAAGAGATTTGTTTTCAAAAAGTAAACAAAAAATTCAGAAGGAAAGTTTTTTGCATAACGCTTGCCTTTTCCAAAAATAATTTCTTACAAATAAAATAATCTTGAATCACAGGCTGAGATATGTTCGGGGATAATATAACTAGTGTTATGATTATCATCGGTGATAGCCCGAGTTAAAACCGACGAAAATTGACCGAGTGCGAAGCACGAGTTCAATTTTCTAAAGGTTTTAACGAGTGGTATCATCGTTGATTAATCATAACACGTGTTATATTTGGTGAGAGAATATAATGAACGTTGAAAGAAAATAAACACTGAAACTTTCTGTCACTTTGACAGTAAACAATTTTATTTATTAAAAACAGGTGACAGTCAACATGCGGTGATAGAATTATCATCGATTTGATAGCCTATTCTGCGAGTTTGTTTTTGTACTTTCACCAATGAAATTAATAAAAAATGTACCATGTGACACGTGAATTATATTCTCGAATTAATATTCTTGTTTCTCTTTTATTGAAGTGGAAATTAATTTTAAGTAAATCTGACACAAGATTATCATCGATTTTATCGCACGTCGAAGTACTAGCCCGAAATAAAAACAACGTGAAAACCCTTTTTTTATAAAAAGGTATGCTTATAACTTTCAAAAGATGTTCTGAGTAGATCTTGTAAATAACATTATTTTAGGGTTTTTTTTATCTTCATATCGTTACGAAACCAAAAACGAGAATCCTTTCGTCATACCTTATCCAACCTTAGAAAAAGGAGTAAAAGACCCCTGCTGTGCAGCTCCAGGATACTTTTTGGTATACTCGTCAGCCTGGTGTTCCCGATCTAAACCTGCCTGTCCCTTCCCGAATATCTACTTGAGAAAAGAGTTCTATATTGCAATTTTCAAGTTTGTCTTTTCGACATTTCCAGAAAACAATTTTATCTGGTTTGAAAAAGATTTAGTAGACTACTGTCAAATTGACACGAAAACCTAAATTCTAATATATAAATTATACTTTGTATTCAGATCAACCAAAACCTATAATGTTTACTTTTCTATGGTAAAAGAAAAAATTTGCTTATGTATCCATACCGTGTGAGCTTTGGAGTTAATGAACTTTAAGGTAAAGTCTCAAATGAGTAATGTTAAATGACTACAACAAAAATAATTAACCATATCACAATAATAAAAATTGACATTTCTTTTTTATTAACATCTGTCATGAATGTATCTGTATAGGCAAAGTAGAGATTTACAATGAATAACCGAATGTAAGTTTATCTCATCCATTTATTTCATAGAGCATATCTTAATTTCTTAAATCCACGACCTTTGCTCACTGATGAACAGCTGCCGTCTGTCGGTGGTAAATACCTGCTCTAAGGTAAGTCTCCTTTGAGTACGGTATGCCATACTAAATTGGCGCCCAACGTGGGGCTGAGAATATCATAAAGCCTATTAATTATCGTTAACCTATTTAGCCCCTTAGCTTTGTGAGGTAGCTAATATTTTGTAATTACATATCTATTGCTTGTAATAAAAACAAGTTTCGCATAACATTTTCCTTTGACTAAAAGTTTAAATATTTCTGTTGGCATACAGTAGCTTCAGAGATGAATAAGCTTTTTGAAGTAATTTGCAAACATGTTGTTTAAACCGCAAATTACTATCAAAAATTAAATCTAAGTTTTTTGCAGAATCAGTAATTGGTAACAGTTGGTTATTTATGTATATATTATGATCACTCTTGACAGTTATAATTTGATTTTTATTCCCAAAAAATAGTAAATGCGATTTGCTGCTATTTAGTTTTAAGTTATTCTCCAAAGACAGTTGATGAATTGTATTAAGATCACTATTGATTTCTTCGTAGGCTCGTGCTCTATTAGAGAAGTAAAAAGATTTAAGAATTTGTGTGTAATCAGCGTATGCTTGAATTTTACAAAATTCTAAGGATTTTAAAATGTCCGCAGTATAAATAATAAACAGCAGGGGTCCTAAAATTGAGCCTTGCGGCACACCAGAAGTGATAGAAAAATAATTAGAATATCGACTATTACTTTTAATTATTAAAGTTCTTTCTGATAAATAAGATTTTATTAAATCAACAGCACTAACTTCGAAACCATACCAACGTAATTTGGCACAAGCGAGATCATGATTAATAGTATCAAATGCTTTTGAGAAATCGAGTAGTATTAAAGCAGTAACCTGTTTCTAAATTGCATTGACGATATCGTTCATGACAGTAGCTAGAGCATCAACAGTACCATATTCGCCAATGAAGCCGGTCTGACAATCAGGTAATAACGAGTGCTCGTTGAAAAAATAATAGATCAGGATTATCTACATTAAAAAATCTAAATTATTAAAATCACCTAAGCATACGAAGTGATCAATAGTTGGTATTATAGAGGATACTAAGTCATCAAGCCTAGTTATAACATCATTTACATTTGTTTTGAGTGGTTTGTATATTGTGCCAACAACAATGTTTTGCGAATGTAATTTTATTTTAATAAATACTTATTCAAAGGTTGCTGAAATAGGAAAATCGAAAGATAACTCTTCACAATTAAAATCTGTTCTCACATACACACCAATTCCACCGGCTCTACCATCTCTATCTTTGCGAAAAACTGTTATCCTGGTATATGAATTGTATCTGTAAGCACGTCAGCTGATAACCAGGTCTCGGTAACAGAAAAATTGTCGAATTGGTGATAATTGATTAAATTGGCCAAATTATTGAAACCCGTAAAAAGTGATCGAAAGTTTAAATGTCCTATTTTCATGTCTGTCCACCTAAAAGCAAATAAAATGCAGTAACAATAATAACAATATCAATAAAAATGTAACTATACAATAGCTGTATTAATAGCAAAACAACTATTAGCAAAATAATTAATAAAAAATCCCAAGATCTGATACAACTAACACTAAACTAATTTAATCAAATAAATAGCAGTAATAATAATTATATATTTGAAAGAAAAATACTTGTGGGTATACCTTTCCTTGTTTGTTAAATTAAAATATTTATAAATTGTAAACAATCTTTTAATCAAAACCACATCAAAATTAATCGAAATTAGTAGGCAAATAAAAATTACACTACCTAGTATCTACTTTTAAATTTGAAAATAAACCATGAAAATAAAATGGAAGCAGGAAATTTTACAGATTACTACTAATTTCGGTCGGTAATCTTAAAAGGCGCCAATAATTTGATTTTTGTAACTAGTGTAAGGTATTTATTCAAATTTAGCAATACAAATAATAGAAATATTAATTTTAAAGATAAAAAAGATTATACTGTCTTAGAATTAATTTTTCTTTTAGTGGAGATATTCAAACATACTTTTAATTTTTTTATAATTCATAGCATTTCAATTCTAATGTTTGTTTATTTTTTTGTGTTGAGTTAAATAAATTTTATCATTTAAGTATTTTTAAAAAAAGTAACTTTTGGTTTATTTATTTTATTTGTGTGTGTGTGTGTTGTGTGTGTGTGTGTGTGTGTGTAGTCATTGAAGCGACTCGCATGGTAGAGACTCAATTGTGAGTAGAGAGTAAGTTCACAATTAATTTAATTTAATAATAGCCGGAGAATTTTTCTTTTATGGTAAACGTAGGTGGTTTATATTTTGCATATATCTTCTCTGTGCTTTTGCCAAAGTCTGTTTCATATATATGTGAGTACTTTCAATACAAAAAAAATTAATTTAAACCAATTTAATTAACTCAATCAAAATAATCAATTTTTTACGTATGTCCACAAGGTGCAAAGCCCACTAATAAAGCAGTTGTTGGAGAGTCACATAAATTATACTTTACTTATCTTTATAGTACTAAGCACACAGAAATTACTGGTCTGCACTTGTTTTGCGTGGAAAATATATAACAACACACGCCGACTCGTTTATTGGAAAGCAACGCTTGGAAAATTCTAAAGTAAATTCTAAACCTCTAAGACACCGTTTTGGACATTACTTACGCAATACTGACGACATGTTAGAACACGATTAATGATAAGATTGACTTCTATGGAAATAAGAAATATTCTTACTGTGGTTGGGGCTTGAAAAGTGAAAGGAGGTCAAATGAGAGTTCAAGGTTGTGTGGCTCCGCTAGACTCATTTGTTCTCTACTTGCCATTATTTGTGGTTTTGGAAGCCTGATAATCATGGCTTGAACATTTTCTAAGTTCTAGTTTCTGAAGATAACACGTAGAATCTGCTTGGCAAGGGAGATGAGGGCAAAGCTGGGGAATGCTCAACTCAGAAAAATCATTTTGCGTATTCATTCCTTTCGATTTTCAAACATTTAGCAGATACGTACAATTTTTTGGAAACAATCTGATAATCTAAAAGTCAATCAAATTAAAGCTGCAAAAATGAAAGTAATTCGTGGAAGATAGTATTTTAGAAAGTATATAAAATTCTACTTACACAAACTAACAGTAAAGTACGTTAGGGTTCCCATTCTAGGAGATCAAGGAAAAACTTTTATGAGAAGACAACTGTAAAATTAAGAATAATACAGCTACAATATTAAAAAATATACGTGATAGTCATTAATTGGTCAGTGAGATTTACTCACAATTAAATCTAGTGTGTGAAGTGCAACATATGCAACAATTTACTACTTACAATAACTAATCAAAATAGATGCACAGTACGGTATAATTATTAAAACTTGTGTTTAAGGAGTAACTGCAAAAGATAACATAAAAAACAAATTGTTTTCAACGTTATGAATGTCATGTTATTAAGCAAAAGTAAATATTTGCGTTAACAGTATTTTTTATTGTTGTGAATTTCAAAAATAAAACACAAGTGCGATAATAGTTATATAAAATAAACTGATAAGTCACGAACTTTCAACAAATAACGAAATTACGTCAAATTTGTGGAAAACTCAGATCATTCAACTATACAGTCTTCTTAACAATCAATGGCATGCATACAAGTTTTACTGTCTTGTTATAATTTTTATTATTTAACACAAATTGGTATTGTTTAACTGTATATATAGCATACTGTATAGCGCGAAAAGCAAAGTTATAATATAAATAAATACTTACATTGTAATTTTCCTTTTAACAGCGCTTTATTAAATTTAGTATGAAATACGCACTGATAATGATGGGAAATGTAAATAATGCTTTTACAAATACTGTGTGACTCATAAATACAAGTTCTAAGAAAGTGCTGTACTTGGAAAACTTGGACCACTTGAAAAATATTGTTTACCATAAAGAAATACGTTTTTCCATGCGTACCTACAGCACAATACAATGCGGTGCGATAATATAGGAAGAATGTTAGGAAGATCTCAGTCTTCTACTATTTTTCTTGTTTAGGATAAACATGATAAAGCAGCATAGAGGTGCTGAATGACACATTCAAATTTTATTGATTGATTGTACAGAAGCTTCCCCTCAGGTAATGGTTGACTTGTAAATTTTTTCTTACTCCTTCTGTTTAATTAATTGATCGATACCGCTTTTAAGTTTAGTTTATAGTTAAGTTGTATCAAATGTCGACTGTAATGGCTGCTTAATTAGGTTTTTGCTTTTACAATTTTAAGAAGGTTATAGTTTTGTAGAAATAAAACATTTAATTGATTAACTCGATATTTATTTACATAAAATATTTACACTAATTTTAGACATTTAAAAGTCGTAAAGACGTTTTTACAATGGTCGTTTATTAAATATTTGAATTAACATAATTAATTAATTAAACCGAGGTCTTAATTAATTAATTAATTAATAGAGGTCTAGCGTTCAGATACAGGAATAAAGATCTCTATCTTTATTCCCGATCTATGAATTTTAATACCAACTATCAATTATCAACTTAAGCAGCCCTTCGTCTAGATTTATGTATGAGTAGCGACGTATTTCTAAAAATACCAACAAAATAATTTAAGACTAGCAGATGAGTTATGAACTGTCCCTCATATGTTTTTATGCAGGTTTGTGAATTGATTCCGTTCTTAAACTACAAATGCACATTGACAGTTAGCTCATTTTCTGGTTCTTTACAACATGTCGCTCTACACAGCAAACACCATTGACTACGAAATGCTGAACCAAAGTATGAGAAAAAGGAATACGAAAGAACATGACACATTTATTATTTGCAAATTTCAGATCCCAAGCTACATCCAAATAGCAGTAACTGAGATCGGAACTTTGAGTACTTGTTACGTAACTACAACTAAATTTATGACTTGACTTTTAATATTTTAGTAATTGTAACTACACAATTACTAAAATTTATACTATTTATTGGAACTATGTAGTTCAATTACTTCTAAGTAACTTTTAAATTATGTGGAACGGTATTGCTACTTAGTATAATTACTTTAAAGTCGTTGCCACTTCAAAGTGGTATTATGATTGTAGTAAATTGCCCGAAGCTATTTTAAAGTTTTTAAAACTTTAAAGTCGTACTAAAAGTAAAACGTTACGTCTTTGCTATCTCGGAGAATCGCTTTAAAGTGATTTTTCGTAAATTACTCCATCTCCATATTTACTAGTAAAATGTGGGAAGCCATTAATCAATTTGCAATTTGTTATGATTGTTATTATATGTTTTACTACATAACCTTCAATAAAAATAACAAATTGTGCCTTACGAATTGTTATGTATGTAACTTAAAGTTGGCAACATTCATTTGTAGTGATGTAACTAGCCAATCCTGGCCCGTCCGACGACGCCCGACAGTACCACTTGAGTCGCCTTGGAGGGCACATATCTCGTACAGTGTTTGCATTGTGTATGTAATGATCCCTGCTTACTCAGTATTAATAAAGTTAATTAATGGCAATAATTGAGTATGTTTTATTTAAACACATAAAAGAACATAAGCCAGCCTCGGTAGATTAGTGGTTTGTATGTTTGCTTCAATCCAATGGTCACAGGTTCGAACCCCGGCCAAGCTGGGAGAAAAATTAAAAGCATGCCTTCTTCTCGGTTAGGAAGTAAAACTGTAGGTCCCGTGCCAATGTGATGTTTGGCACAATAAAACTGAGGGTGGAATTCCACCAGATTCGGCTAAATTCTAGTAGGGTCGGCCAAATGATCATAGTAATCGGTGCCATGAGGTACGAAGGATACTCCGCCATCCTAATTCCTCGCCCAAAAATAAATAAAAAATAAAAAAAGAACATAACAGGAATAATATAAAAATGGTTTCTATCATGTAGAGCAACTTATAAGTATTTCTGTCATATTTTATTAAAGACATTTTTTATTAAAAATATATTTAAAGAAGGCGCGTTGTTATTTTTCGATCTATGATCATCACATTCAACAGAACAGTTGCAATGGTTTATAATTTCGGCTTACTGGAATGACAGAATAATCAAACAATTCATCGCTCTTTGTATTATTAAGTACGTATTACAAATAACATAGTAATCCATTTTGTGACACGATCGCAGCATTAGTATAGAAAATGATAGAATATTTATTAAGTTGCAAGGGTAAGAGAGAGTAGCCACGCTACACGATGTGTCAAAGGGAAAAGAAGTTGCACGAAAGTAGCAATTACTACGCCGCCACGTATCTGCTACCCAAAAATTGTTCCCCATTTTAGTTCAAGGCACGTAATGAAACCGTAGCAATTACGTGCTTGTGACTATTGGCAAAAACTTAATAGTTCCACTGGTATTTGCTGGCATGTAGCGATGACTAAAAATGCTACTTGGGATTATACTCTACCCCTTTTCCGAAAGAGAAATAACAGGGATTTACTTTCCAGTACGTTTCTTTACCTGAAAGTGGACTGTTGATGCAGGTTGGTGGAACTAGCATGATTATTCAACAGTTGTGAACAGTGGTTAATACTTATTAAATATTAAATGTATTTAATATATTTAATACACATATAAAAATAATATTTTTATATTGCAGATCAAACGTTTTTTAAATAAAAAAATCTAGCGTTCTCGGTATTTGAAAAATATTAATGCTACTGGGGGAAGTATAAAGTTTATACATTTTTTCACTATCTTGCCTAATAGTCAAAAACGACAGCAGATGACAGCATATATTTTTTTAAAGCTCATGCATTACAGCATTTGAGTTTACAGCTTGATGCTTGTTTTCAAGTTTTCAAACGTGTTTTTAAAGCTTCTACAGTAATAAAAAGGGCAACAACTTTCTGCGCTTAGGTATTGAGACAATTTACGACCTTAATATATGTAACTGCTTAAAAACAAGGCCCACGTTGGACCGTCAAATTGTAAGTTCAATATTTTAACACAAAAAAAACAAATTACTTTAACTTTCAAAAGTTCTTACGCAAACTGTACAACTCAAGATTGCCTCGGCTTGAGATCTTTACTTTACAAATTTAAGTTCAGGTCGCAGGTATTGTTTCCAACAGCTCACTAATTATAAAAGAATAGATAAAGGTTTAAGACACAAGAAAATACATATTGTTAGGGCGCCATTTGATTAGGAAAGTCCAGTAATTTTTATAAAATATTGACACGATACCAGTAACCAGTAACTGGAATCAGATTAATAAATTTAATTTAATTTTAATTAGTCATAATCGGTTATGTCAAAGTTAGGTTGAATAAAAAATATTTAAAGACTTTCATAAATATATGGTTTTATAATATTCAGATTAGTTAGTTTCAATAATAAGTTTATTTAAAACCAAAAAATAAAAAAAAACTTTTATATAAAGCATCGTAGTAAACAATAATAAAAATAATAGGTCAAAAATATTTAATACAAAATGATACTTCTCTTATGTTAACATTGACAAAAAAATTCATAAAGTCACAATACCTTCTGCAATCAATTCTCTCCAACGTCACCTTACAAAGCAATTAATACAAGATTGCCTTTTAAATCTGTACAAACGCTTGTCACCAAGCTCGGCCGCCAGATGAAACAGAAGAATCTGGAAAACACCCTAATATCTGATACGACTACGAAATCCATAAACCAAGGAATTAAAGTTCGGTATAATTGTCTTTTTGTAGAACTGATTTTTAATTAAGCTCCCTTTTTAATTAACTAGAACAACCATATAAACTCCATTGTTCACTATTAAAAATATTCTTCTTGAACACCACTAACTAATAAAGTTGGTCGTGGAAATGTTTTTTTTATTACGGAAAACACTACACATAAGTGTATCATTTAAAGGTTATCTTTCGTTGTACAACAATATTAGTATTAGAAGAAATTGTTCATAAAACGTAAATTCGGTAACAAAACTATGGCCCACACTTTAACTATAAAACTGTAAATCGTACGGAACTAATAATTAAGTATCTTTACGGTAATTATTATAGCGATTTTTAAATTTAATCACTTAAATTTCTACAACTTTAAACAACGGGAAACTCTATATTTTGGGTAACTTATTAACCCCAAAAAGTCAGCGACAAATTGAAGCAAGTGAGCTTCCGATACGATAGCGGAACTATTCGCACAAAACGGTAGTAGTATAACTTAATTATACTTTTAAAGACGGTAACTTTGTTCATATTAAAAACTGTAGTGTTCTAAATAAAGATTAACAAAAACTTTACCTGAGGCATCTCTCCGGGAGAGAGCCCCAGGAAAACGCGAAAAATTATTTTCCACTCGGCCCGTCTATCTACTTGTTTACAGTTCGAGATTTTCTAGTCAACTCTTCTAAACTAAAACTATTTCGCGGTCGCAATCCAATAGAAAAATAGCAGGATTTTTGTCAGTCAACGAAATACATTCATGTCATTTGTTCGAGCACATTCCTAACTAAACTGAAGGGGATTCGCCAATATTGGATTTTAGCCCTTATAAGCTCGGAGTTAAAAACAATTTTGTTTTTCAAGAACCTTCTATTTCTCGGAAAATAATCTTTTAACACTGCAAAAGCGGTGCTTTAAAAGGAATCTGCTGATTTTTCTAGAAACAAATTTATTGATCTGGGAATGTTTCTTTTAAAAGTGACCTCTAATATTTTAGCGGACTTATTTTATGCAGAATACCAACGTATTTTTAAATCAAAAAGAAATATACAATAATATGCAGGACTGCACTAAGGGTTTTTATCATTTATGCAAACAAAATTGCATTTTTTGGAAGTTAAAAAAATGAACCGTTACATATAGTACAATAAATCTGAGTGCTATGTACATCACGCAGTATTTTATAAGAGACTTGTTTTGTGTTAAACACAAAAATAAATCTAGTGAATTTGATTTTCCTTTTTATTTAATGAACACGTATTTCATGTTCCAGTACAAATTATAGAAAGTTATATTTACCTCGTTGATGTATATCTTTCTAGTATGTTGTGCTATACTGTTCTTTGTAACTTAAGAAGGCGTTATCAGTGCAAGTTAGACTTTAATAAACACCGACAAGTACAATAATAATTATAATGTAAACATATATTCTATTAAAAGATTTTCTTTATAAAATCATGAGTCATATCTGCTTTATTTAATCAAAAAGACAAAAAATACATGTTACGACTTCAATGTAGTAGACAGTTTGTGTACAATTAACTCCTGGTGACTTAAGTTTTAATCATCATCATTCATAAGGAATATTTCGCAAAAAAAACTAATTTCTAGGTGAATACGATGATAAGTGATAACAGTGTCGAAGTGATACACGAAATCTAATCGATTTTTCCTGCATACTTGACTTTAATGAAATCTTGCCTTATCTCTTATCATTTTCAGTCATCGTTGTTAATTATTATCATGTGAATTTTTTTAAACATACACTCCTAATGTGTGCGTTATGTATTTTACGGTTGTGCATTACATTTATTCACAATAAATATAAAACGCGTAAGTATTTACATTAGCAAATATATCTTTTTCATTTCATGTTAATTAATCTTAACGTAAACTATGTTACGATAAAACAATACATTATTTGATTTATTTGTTTCCATGTAACAAAATAGAAGCTAATCTTAATTTTATTTTCAGTCACGTCTGTTATGTAGAATTCAGAAGTGCTCAGATTTGATTATTCACCTTTACAACATGTGCTGTGCAAAAACAGTGTTAATTGTGTGAAAACCTTTTAAAATGCGTTCAATAAGAAGACGATTGCCATCTGGTCGACTTTTTGCGAAAGTGTTGTTTTTGATCATGTTGTGTGCTCTCATAATCATTTTATTCTATCTTACTAAAGTGGTTTCAGTTTCTAATTATGTGTATTATTCGAATCGCAACAGTAGCTTAGATCTACCTACACCTTCTAAAGGATCAAGTCATAGTAATACTAGTATCAAAGATACCATCAAGAACAATAAAGATTTCGTAACGATACAAGATATTCAAGAACAAATACCAAATCTAGCCATTACGTTCTGGAATAAAACTAGAAACAAAAACTTGAAATTGAATTCAACTTGTGCTAAATTCCCAGATTTTTTTGATATCCACTTTAATAATGATTATTGGCAAGTCCTAGAGACAACCAATGGGACATTTCAACTGTTTGGAGCATATTTAGACGTTAGAACAAATAATGCCTTTAAACCTACAATTAGGATACTAGGAATGATTAATAGAATTCAACCGACAGTTAAGACATATTGTCAAATATGGTTTGAAAACAGCACAAAACCGATAATTTCCCCAATATTTGAGTACAAATACATTTGGGTAAGACAATGGGGAAATTACCAACAAGGAATATATCAACCCTATCTCATGGCTTGCAGAATCCCAAGAGAAAATTGGAAAGGAACAGCACCTTCAGCTGTTACTTTGGTCGAGAAACCATGTGACCGAGGTGGTACCTTGTTGAGCGTATTCTATAATAAACCTCAAGGTGAAAAAAAGGATTTTGCTGTTTGTGTTAAAGGAATGAACTTTCCCTATGACGACCTTAGTGTTAGATTAACTGAATGGATTGAATTAGTTCATCTTCTTGGGGCTGACAAAATATTCTTCTATGAATTGTCGGTACATCCAAATGTTAAGCGATTATTGAATCACTATGAAAAGGAGGGGAAAGTGCACGTAACCCCTTTGAAATTAGCTGGAACACAACCAACTGAACCTCTACTTCAATATTATTATTTGAAAAATAAGATTGTCCACAAAAGGCAAAACGAATTAATTCCCTACAACGACTGTTTCTATAAACATATGTATGAATACAAATTTATAATTCTTCTGGATATTGACGAAGTCATAATGCCGATAAAACATAACTCCTGGAAAGAACTCATGGACAGTGCCATAGAAATATCTAAGAAACACGCAAAAGCGGGCCAAATTGAAAAAGCTTACTTTAATGTTCAAAACGTTTATTTTCTTGATGACCTTTTACATAACCATGGATGGTTTAAAGATATACCTAAACATATGCACATGTTGCAACATGTGTTTCGATCAAAGAACTTTACAAGACCGGGATTTTTCATAAAATCGTTTTTCAATACTGAAAAGGTCTTATTGCTTCATAATCATTTCCCACTTGGATGTTTCGGAATGTGTTTTTCGCATTCAATAGACAAGAAGGAAGCTCAACTGCAACATTACAGAAAAGACTGTGTTAGTGATTTAAAGAAGGTGTGTGATGACTATAGAAGTAATAGTGTTATGGACACGGCAATATGGAAGTTTAGAGACCCTCTAGTTGATCGTGTTACGGCCACTCTAAACTCGTTAGGATACTTGGAAAATGACATTTTACGTAAAAGGTGACCCTTGAAAACGATTCTTATTACTGCGATTTGTTGTTGTAAGTGATCCCTTTATCAGACTGATAATCAAATTGTATTTATCATTAGGTGTAAGCAGTTCTATATGTTTTTAAAGTAAGGTTGTACTCAATTTCTTAATTAGCTTGAATTTTTTTTATTAAAATCATTAATGTTATTTATTTTCCACTTCTCATTTGTCACTCAATTGCATAATTATTGTTCATTTGATGCAAGTGTTGGTGTACCATAAAACCCGCTGTTTTATATTCTTGCTTATACTGGCATTGCTTCAGGTATAACAAAAGCATGAAAAGTACTTCAACAACTTTTCGTTACAAAAAAAAGGTTAGTATTTTTTAACTTTTTCAGATCTAGAAATAAGGTCAAGCAATATAGCTAATACTAACAGACATTAATAAGAAAAGGGATCTTTTTAAATTTTGTTCGTAAACACATTAACAGAATATTTTATTATTATTTCTACGACTTATATTAATTCCCAAAAACGATAATGTGCTATATTATAGTTTTTTACTGTTAATTCAAGAATGTAATACTCAAATAGCAAATATTCCAAAAATTCACAAAAAAATTAAAGCTTATACAAATTATTAGACTAATACAAAGAAAAATGAAAGCACAAATAGGGCGTAGAAAATAATTATTATCGTTAATATACTTTTTATTAATAAAATGCTTAATTTTTATTGTTGTGTAACACAGTCATTTTTCACGTGCATTTAAAAAAATTCATTAAACAGCTGAAACTTCTAATCTGACTCACAGCTTGTCACGTAAGAGTTGTTGCTTAATTGTTCAGGAGTGTCCATAATTACATAATTACAAACGTGGTAAACCTTCAAAAACTCCACCACACTGAGACCTTCAGGCGGGTCACTTGAATAGGGTACTAAATAAATATAGATTTAGTAATATACACAATAAAAAACCAAATTTTCTTAAAATTGAAATGACAAAAAATTGTATCTACAAATGAACACAAACAACAAAAGAATTAAAATATAAAAAATTGAATACCATGAACAAATGAAAAATCAACCCTAAGACAGTATAATGCCTTTTATCCGAGGATAATATTTCTGACATCATTATAATCTTAATTACTAAATTTTTATTTAAAATTAAAAAAATACCTATATATACTAAATATATATATATATATATATATATATATATATATATATATATATATATATATATTTACCGCTAGTGTATAAAGTGAGGTCCGTATGAACAAAGTTCACGTTTCAAGTGAGGTCCGCAAACAAAGTGAGGACAAGTATACGGACCTCACTTTGAAATTCGATAATATATCGTCTAGAGCTTTTCGAAGCTATAAGTTGGCGATACTGAAAAAATGGGCTGGACCTCAGATGTTGCCAAAATGGCTAGAATTATACAGATTAGTTCAAGGAGTTGACGCCTGGAGTCGCTGCGCCAGATGTATATTTTTCAGACGTATAATTTCTTGTGTGAAGCTTGTATGAATGATGCGCAAAGTGAGATCCGAACAAGTGGCAACGGTGAAAATGAAAGTTATACACTATTGATTTTAATTCTATTACAGAAGAGAACGGAAATACCCTAAATAGCCGATTTTATTTCTTACGAGCGGAAATCGGTTTAGAAAAGTTGTATTATTGTGTTGTTACAAAATTTAAAACGATAGGGAAATATTTAGATTTAATTTCATAACGTCTGATTATTTGTAATTAGGCAATTAAACTAAAATACATTGTAAAAGAGATTAATAAATCTTCGAGGACTTGCAGCCTTTTTATTTTTTTGTATTAATTAAGAATAAAATATTTTTTTCGAATGACATTTCGCCTAATCAAGATTAGGCTTTTTCTAGTCTTTAATAGTATATTAAGGGCTTAATTGAGTGTCTTAGAGCCCGTGCAGTCACCTGAAGCGAAAACCGAAGACGCTAAAACGATAAAGGGCTCTAAAACACTAATTAAGCCCGAAATGCGTACGTTAAATGTGCGGTCTAAGTTTAAATTAAGTTTAATTTAAAATAAAAATAATTTTAAAAGTCCTAAACTTCAAGTAGGTAGGTGCTATGGTCTATAATTATTCTTGTTACTATGGAGACGTCGTAAACAAAAGTAGTAAAAGGGGGTGCTCCAATTTAGCGATTTACGCTCTAGAAACAGTCCGCAAAATAGGTCATAATCATGTCATAATCGCCCGAGCGGACATAATGTGTATTATATATCCAGGGACTAAAATGCATTTTTTTAAATTATTAATTAACACTTAGAAAACACTTTAGTCCAGTAGTATATACGCTATTTTTTGCACGTCCTAAAGGACTTAATCGCAAAAATTCAAAATTTCGAAAATTTAGTTACATGTCATTCGGACAATTGCCAAAATCACATAGTTTCCGGATAATAAATCCTAACATGTACCGCGATTACTTTTTTTTTGTTGTTTACTTGTTGTTGTTGTCAAGGAAACACTTTACTCCCTCAGGGAGTAAAAGTGCTACTTTACTCCCTCTTTTGGGAGACTAAAGTAGAGCCTTATATATCGTACGTGCAAAAAATAATAAAAGAGCATTCTTAAAACTATGATTCATCAAATAAAGACGAATAAACGCAACACAAAGATGAAAATTCAATTTAAGGAAGAAAAAAAGTTATATGAAATGACACAAATCTTTTTGACGTTTTTCGAGAAGTAAATTTTTCAATTTTGTTTTATAAAGAAGAAAACAAACATTAAAGAAATGTCCAAAATTCTAGATTCTATGCAAATCTTTAAATGGAAATAGCAATTGTCATGAACAAATAAACAAATGAAATTTTGTTTTTGTTTGTTTTTGGGCGAGGAATCAGGATGGCGGAGCATCCTTCGTACCTTATGGCACCGATTGCTATGATAATTTGGCCGACCCTACTAGAATTTAGCCGAATATGGGGGAATTCCACCCCAAGTAGGGATTTTTAACGTGCCAAACATCGCATTGACACGGGACCTACAGTTTTACTTCCTATCCTAGAAGAAGGCATGTTTTTAATTTTTCTCCGCTATTAAAAATTACCAGCTCAGCCGGGGATCGAACCTGCGCTCCTTGGATTATGAAGCAAAAATGCAAACCACTAATCCACCGAGGCTGGCAAGTTTGTTTGTATTATTGCTTTTAGAAAGAAAAGTTAGACGCAACATACTCTGCAGACTATTTTTCTGCATTTAATACACCCAATAATTAAATAAGTCATTTATTAAATTCATTGAAAAAAAATTTCATTACAGATTTAATCTTTAAATTGAAATAGTAATCATTATAATAATAATAATAATTAGTACAACCCATAACCTAAATCAAGGCCCCAGAAGCTATAAGCTTGTGCGGGAGGGAGGGGGCGATTATTATTATGTAGGCCCAATGTGCGGCTGCAGCCGACTTATAGATGGAACAGCGCAAATCCCACATTTGTTACAGCTAAGGAAAACTGCGGAAAACCTTAACCAGATCTGCCAGCGCCGGGAGTCGAACCCGGGCCGCTTGGGTGAAAGTCCGGCACGCTAGGCATTACACTACCAAGGCTGTATTATGAACAAAAAATAACGGTAGGTAACCCAAAATAGTATATTATGCAACAAATGAATGATGATGTTCGAGTTGCATACACTATTTTTTTCTTGGACCGTTGCTGATTTGTTACTTCCAAGTGGAATTCTGTTATAAGTTGTAACCTCAAACTGGTCACCGGGTGACGATCAGATGAGGGCTTTCCTACACAACTACTAAATGTTTTCAACTTTCATTGTATTATAAAAGCTCGCAATGAATTTAATTCTTACTTCTCAAGGCAGGCTTATAAAAATTGATAACTATAAGTACCAAATATTACAATCAAAATGTCTCTTTTTAAATTAATATAAAACTAACAATAAGAATAATTTATTAGAACAGATTTAGAATATCAATTATATTTATTATTCACTATGTGATGATGGATGATGAGGTCGTTCCCAACTTTATAGTAGAGTAAATTTTTGCATTAAGTTCTTATTTTTTACTATCTAAAGATAGCGACTTGAAATCTTTTATAATGCCTTCAGTACTGGACCAATATAAAATGTAATCTGTTTAAAATGGGGACACGCCCCCTCGGGGGGTTGAAACCCCCATTTTACACTCCCAATATTTATACATATATATTTTTAAATATAGTTTATTTAGTAGGTACTTTTTTATTATTTTATTATTATGTGGTGAACAATTTATAAATATGACTGATGACATAATGCAACACTATCATTCAAAAAATTAAAAAGTATTTTATATTGGTACAATACGAGGGTTGCGCTGTAAATTGTTATTTATAAAAAGAACGTTGCATTTTTTAACAAAAAATCTTTATTGTTTTTCAAAATAATCTCCATTCAGACTAATACACTTGTGCATTCTTTGAAACCACTTTTTAAACATTCGGAAAATTCATTTTCTGAAAGGTCCTCAAAAATTCTTTAAAATTCTGTAACTGCTGCATCTGCGTTGGGAAATCTTTTACTTCGCATCATTTTTTTAACAGTTGGAAACAAAAAAAAGTCGCACGGCGCCAGATCTGGGCTATACGGAGGATGAGTTACCAATTGAACTTCCGTATCTTTCAAAAAATCCAATGTTCTGGCAGCAGTGTGGGAGGTGCGTTGTCATGATGGACTAAGATGTTACGCAAACCGGTCCTTTGGCGACCTGCCTGTAATTTTGCAAACATCTGTGGTAAGCCACTTCGCAGTACCATTCAGAATTAACAGTTCTGCGATCTTCAAGTGGAATAACAGCAACAGGACCACATCGGCGGAAAAACAGCAATCATTTTCTTATTGAAGCTTCTGCCACGAATTACTTTTGTGGGCAAGTCTTCATCTTCGAATACCCAAACACTAGACTGCTGTTTAGTTTCAGGGTCGTAACTGTATACCCAAGATTCGTCACTAGTTACAATGTATACCACTTGCCTGGAAGCTCCTCAAATTTTTGCAACATAAATTTACACCAGTCTATTCGAGCCTGTTTTTGACTTTCTGAAAGCAAATGCGGTATCCAACGGCTTGCTAGCTTTCTTACACCAAGATGTTTATGCCAAATGGTATTCACCGCCGAGGATCCAATCTTCACTTCCTCCTGAATCTCCCTATAAGTAATATTTCGATTGGAATGAATCAAGCTTGCCACACGATCAACATTTTCTGAACAGGCAGCTCCTGCAGGTCTTGCTTCGTCTTCTAGCAGTTCTCGCCCTCGTCGAAATTCTCGGAACCAATGACTAACAGCGGATAATGGAGGGGCAGCATCGCCAAAAGCTGCTATCAAATTTTCATGGCTTTGCTGGTATCCTAACTGTCTTTTATAGTCGTAGAAAATCATAGCTCTAAGGGCAGTTCGCGGAATGCTCATCTTAACTGAATTAAAAATGCACAACTACTTATCTTACAAAATTAACTACGTTTCACAAGGAAATCGGAACGTTTGACAATTGTGGATAACAAATGTCACTAATGCGACATTCAATTGTTGCAATTGTTTCTAGCCAATTGAGCTTCCATGGCCTGTTACTAACTATTAACAGAGCATCCCTTATATCAATACTTTGCTGGAACTTTTCTATCCTAAATTTATGATATTTGTGACGGTAGAAATTCCTTGATAGAAGCTCTTTCAGATCAGCAAGTGTATGTATATGTTGTATTATTAGCAACTACATGTTTCACTTGTGCCTATACCAATTCTATTGTAGTTAAATAAAATATCCTCGGTTGAAATGACCTTACCATAAAGCCAATCGATACTGCCACTTTTTCAAACTTTGTGTTGGCGATTTCTCAGATAATAGATTAAGGTACGAGTTGCATACAAAGCTTTATGTTGGACTGCTATAATTAGTCTAATCAATTTAGAAAAAATAGCGGAAAGTTGAGGTAAGTCCATGGATTTTTGCATACGGCTTCCTTGTGGGTTATTAAACCTTAAAAGTCAACACCTGTAGGTGGTGAGGTCAAAGAAATAATGAGGATAAACTACGCCCCCTACCGGTTTTGTCGTTTTTCTCGGAAACTATTAGGGTTATCTAGATAAAGGAGGTTAGGTAAGATAAAGCTTATTTAAATCCCTACCAAAAGTGTTCGATTTTTTTTTCGTACTTCGCCTTCTTTCTGTGTTATCGAAGAAAGGAGATATGTCATACACGGATCAGCAATTTGCACCAGTAAATTTGCTCAAGGAACTTTCTGGCGTAACTTTTTATGGTCCCCTATTGCCATGAAGTAGCTAAGAAAGATTCGTTCAGAACCGGACGCCATCGTGGTACAGTCATCCTTTATCTTAGCATCTCTTCGGCAAAATCCATCAGGCGATATTATCGATATTCTTGATAGCAGTCGGCTGAAAAATTCGTATTGGCAAGTTAATTTTAGAAGAGTACCTGCACTACTGAATTTTTGAATCCAACCCAATACGTACAAGGTGTTTCGCCTTTTTTGAAATCATAATTTCCTTTATTTATAAGTTCTTGGTACTAAATCATTACGCCTTAAGGAGACTTAACGGTACGTTTCAAGCAGTCTTTATGGAATGCTTCGTGTTTAGCTCTGATCAATCTTTTGCGAGAGTAACTGACGGATACGCCACACTATAACTAGTTGATGAATATGACCTTAGTCCAGCATTTCTGTCCAGGACAACTTAGTTTTAGCCCATGCTACTCGTCGTTTTGCAGATACTTGTCAGCATCAACTATGCTGTTTATGAACTAAAATCTTCTTAATCCTCTAGCTAACATACAGCCTAAAATCATTATGTCTTGAGGAAACTTAACATTCAGCAGTTCTAGTTTTACTCTCGCAAAAGAGTAATCAGAGCTAAACATGAAGCATTCCATAAATACTGCTTGAAACCTAATGTTAAGTTTCCTCAAGGCGTAATGATTTAGAGCTCTATGTCAGCTGGAGGATTAGTAAGATTTGAGTTCATAGACGGCACAGTTAATGCTGAAAAGTCATTCACAATAATTATTGGTTGGTTAAATTTAAATTGCAGATTCACATACAGTTCTAATGAACTGTATGTGAATTTAAAAAGCATTTAAAAAATAACTAGAGTTAAATATTAAAAATACCAAGAGCGATATTAATCCCCCTTCTTATATCGTTTTACACTTAAATATGGATTTTATATGCATTCTTTTTGGCCTAATAAATACCCTAAATATAGAATAACCACTTTTCTTTGCTACAAGCCAAGATCGGTTTAGGTAGGAAGATAAATACATATATTCTTTTTAACACGTACCGTAAGGAAATTACAGACAAATTTTTAAATTTAATTAAAAAACGAGATGGAACAAACTCAGCATTTTAAATTAGGCGACAATATTTACTGATTTTACTAGCATTTTCAGAATAATTAACATATTATACAGATTTACCTCTATAATTATTAGTGAAACTAATCTAACTGTTAATAATAATTAATTATTAGGAGTAATACATTTAGATTTTAAAGTAAAGTATCTGGTACTTAGCTATCAATTCACTAATCTGCCCCAGTAATAGCAGGCTGTTAATATTACTAGCACAATTACCATTAAAATGATGAGAAACACAAGAATCTTGATAGTTAAATCTAATTTTTCGTCTAAATTTAATTGATCTAAGCGGTCAAGCATTCGTTTAAACATTCTAGAAGGCAATAGAACAGCCAACAGGAAATAGTTAAGTTAGGGAGCCAGTAAATAGTCCAAATAGTCTGGAGAAATAGTCTTACGAAGAAAACAGAACAGACATTTTTTATAGAAAAATTAATTATCTATCTATTTTATTTAAACAATTTTTTTGTTAAATTAATATTTTAAGAGTTATTACACTGTAATGTTTTCCTGTTTCAGTGAGATGTTAGCCGTTTGCGAATTATTTAGCAAAACTAAAAAGTGAAAACTTTGCTGTGTAATAACTCTTAAAACATTAATTTGCAAGCAATTAAAAAATTGTTTTAATAAAAAAGATAGATAATTTATTTTTCTACAAAAAAGTCTGTTATATTTTTTTCGTAGAACCAACCGTTCTCGAGATATTTTTAAAAACGGGTTTATTAAAATGGCTACTGAAGCATACCCGTCTCCGCCACACCAAATTAGTTTTATACTGACGACCGACCAACTAACAAATTCCAATAATAGAATAGCATGCATTTTTGCTGATGATATTGAAAGCAAATGATGGCAACAGCGCCGGTCCTCATGTTATACTTAAAACCTGTGTATAATTTGATATTGGGGCTCACTTTGCCGATTAAATCGTATCTAATAATATGGTCCTCACGTCGTCAGTAGTATAGTGTAGCCTCACTTGGTATTATTATACACAGCAAATAAAACTTTTTTAAATTCAAAGAAATCTGTGTATATTTGCGAGATACATAACTAGAACAAGTAAACAAGTGCTGACAAAAAAATTTGCAAAGCTGTGACCATTTATAAGGGTGGTCCTCATTAACTACGGTTCATGATATGTCCTCACTTTGATAAGTGGCCGTAAATATATATATATATATATATATATATATATATATATATATATATATATATATATATAATCTTTAACCTCATATACCTTTCGGTGTCGAGGCGTCAGACACACCGAGCTGCAGAGTGGATATGTGCGTGTGAGACGAGGCAGCGGAGCCATATAGACAAGTACACTGCCCTCGTGGTTTACCCATCCGAGTCCTGACCGACGCAAACTCGACTTAACTATGTTAAGCGATAGAAACCCACTATAACCACTCTGCCGTGCTGCTGACATAAATAGTATTAATAAATAAAATTAAAATCCAGTTGTTTGTTTTAAATATGGGTAAGTCCATTTAATGATTATTTTTTAAATTCCCTTCCAACATCCAAATTGTAACAAAGGTTCCATTATCCAAAAGTTCCATTTTTAGAAAAAAATTTCTTCTCGTAATTAAATATTATACCACAAATAAATTCACAGCACTGATTACTATATTAATTAAATGTAATTATTATCAAAAAAATAGTTAAATTCAAAGCTCCTTGATGATTATTTTAACACTTTGACATTTCAACGAAATATAATACGTTTTTTGACGTTTGGTTTGTTTACATTTTTCTAACTTACAACATAACATTAAAATTTTAAATTTTTGCTTTCAACGTGTGCACTGTTTGTAACTCCTAAAATAACGCAGCGATTGTTACTAAACTGGTCGCTCTTTTTATACCCGTTTTCAAACAAAAAGAAAAGGTTATAGTGATATTTTTCGTTACAAACAAGAGGATTTTCAAAATTAAATACAACATAACCACATAATTGTTTATAACTATTAATTATTCTTTAAATAAATTCAAGAAATAGCCAAAAACATTCATTTTACAATGATATATGACACTTGTACTGACATAAAGGAAACAATGTCATTAGAAAAAGTCAACCAACTATCAGATCACTAAAACTAATTTAATTACTTAAAATTACCTATTTACTTCTGCCTATCTTGACAAAATTCAACCTTACATCATAATTAACATTATTTACCTACTTTTAGATATTAATAACATGAAAATAGTAGCTAATTACATTATTTCAGATTGTTATGGCAAAACGTACAAAAATGCATTTTATTTCAAAGATGTCTTCTACAAAAAACAATTCCAACATTCAAGATTGTTTTGGAATTGTGCTTAAGAAACTGTTTGATAAAATAGCATTAAGGCATTTTACCCACGAAGTGTATAATCTATCTAAAGATGAAAATTTACGATATCACTTTCTCGTTAACTTGAAGCACAACTTTTCTTATATTAATAAAGCAGGTAAGGTAGCAAATACTTTCATACATCGTCACTACCTGCACCTTGTCTGTTTTAGGCCAAAACTTGCCTTAAATTGGCCTCAACTTTATTTTAATTGCCTAATTAGCTCACGATTTCACATATTAGCTAAATAATGAAAAATTACCGAGATTCTAAGAAAAATCAACTTTAAAATTTATTCTTTTACTGACTAGTGTGTTCTAGGGTGCATGTTTATTAAATTAAAACCTTTTCTTTGACTTTATAAAAACAAATTATTAAAAATAAGTTTCCTTGATTTTATGCAACTCATCTAACATCTCGTTGGAAAAATCTTACCTGGGGGTGCGTTGAAGTATATACGTTGAAGTAATTAGTTGTTGTTAGAGTTAAAATCATGGGTTACCTTAGTTCTAGCCTAACTTCGATCCTTGCATCGCCTCCACGATCGTAAACTCATCATTCTTAGCTTTAATCAAATTATTATTCCTCGATACTCTAAACTACTATGGACAAAGGACTATACCAAATAATATGACACCCAATACTAACAGATGTGCAGGAATATTTTTTCCCAAAATATGGACAGTTTACATAAGTTCATTTTTCTAAAAGTTATAACCTAAGAAGAAATTATATATTAACTTTTTAAGTTTGTACATCTTTTTCAAATAAACATATACAAAAGTATAATATTTTGTATTGATGTTAATTTAAATTTAGAGAGGTGCACCAAAAAGGAAAAGATCAAACGATCTGTCTTATCTACGACCCGGGCCTTGGGAGCTAGTGGAGCCCCACAACGAGCTACCTTATTTCAATCAACACTTTTTTTACACACTCGATATTTGTGACCGGGGCTTCAAAATCCAAAGGGCGGTGCTGTTCCTCTGTGTGCAGATTATTTAATAAATATTGTGAACTTCAATTCGAGAAGTTTGCCGCAATGTATCATAGCACATTTAGCCCATATATAAATCCGCGCCTGTCTGCCTGATACTGCATTAATACACAACATGTGCACTTAAAGATTTGAGTAAACAATGTCAATTCTGCGCTAAGTTTACTTTAGTTTTCTTTACTTGATGCTTCAATCGCTTTAAACGGTAATCTCAAAAAGCAATAATGACGCCCAAAGCCCAAAGGGCGGCATATCAATTGTTTTCATATTTTAGAAGAAAAACGTAAGCACTAAGCAAAATTTGCTTTAAATTATTATTTTTAAACTAGTACTCCAAATATCTTTATACAATGAAGAGTATGTAACCTCGCGCCGACGCAAAGATTTTTACTATTTTTTAAATATGTACTGTCCAACATATTATAAAATCTGCAATATCCCATTGACTATGGACGGCCGAACAGTTTTCTAACCTTATAAAAAACATCCTACTATACTTCAACCAAACAAGCAAGAAATGAGTCATCTTCGTAATCACCCCGGAATAAAGAAATACTACCAGAGGTGAGATAAGGTAAGACTGCAAATTTCACGTTGCTAAGAATTCAGTGACGTACGCTAGAACCAACACATTTTATTTTTTAATTCGCATTTATTTTTAATTAAAAAGGGATTTATTCCGCTTATGAATATTTCTAGCTCATTTATTGTTTATTTTATCATTTATATTACAGCGTGACCTTCGTGTAATTCTAGATGCATTTTAGATCTAGACTTATTTCTTGCTTGTTTGGTTGAAGTATAGAAGTAAAATGTATTAACAAACAAAAGGATTCCGGAAATCGCAAATAAAGCGCTAAACTATTATTAGATTAGATAACGTATTATTTAGCACTGTTTTCAAACCAATTAAACTTTACCTAAGAACTTGCAAGATGTACACGTCGCCTAAACTCATTTCAATGCACGAATAAAAATTATAGTAAAGTAAATAAAGTATAGAGAAAAGAAAGCACGAATTAGGTTTGTCTATACTGTATCCAACTTTAATAAATATCATTTAAGAAGAATAAGAATATAAAATAATTTACAAAGGTGAAATAAAAATAAATTATTAAAAAAATATAAACAACGTAAATGTTTAAAATGTATAAAAAACCTGAGGTCGCGTCGGAGTTAACGGTAAATATTAAAATTCAGCTTCACTGTCTGTTCCTTGGGGAAATCTTCAAGCAAATAACAATCCAAAGTTGTCTTGTAGACCCAATAAATATCAAATTATTAATAATAAAATAATTAATTTAGTTTATAATAAAACATAACTCATTTCAGCGTATAACTTCTAAGTGCGAGGTGCTACACTATTAAAAACGAGGATAATATGAGATCGACAAAAATACATAATCGGCTACTATTATATCGCAGCTAAATAAACACGAAAAATTCAGCAAACAAAATGTGATGAGGTGTTGGTGTAGGCCAGGGGAGAATGTGTAACGACGGAGATAAGCGAGATATAATAAATCCCATTCTTTTTTAATTTAAAAAAACGTCTTTAGTATTTTATATCTTTTTTTATGCTTATTGCTTCTTAGAAAAGCATAGTAAATATAAATTTCATAAATTCGGACAAAAATAAAAATATTCACATGTCCATTGTTTCAAATTTAAAATGTTAATCTGCTGCAAAATAGAAGAATTGTAAGAAAGTATTTTAGCATCAAATATGTGCACCAAGGCTGACTGTAGCAGATATCTTATACAAGGGTACAAACATCGCTCCATCGATTATTGGCTGCGATCATTTAAGAGTCTATAAACATCTTCAATAATTTCCCAAGCAGCACCTGTGGCCAAAGCTATTTAGTTTTGAGGCTTAGTCCACAATCTGTAACGAAGCTGTTTATGTTTCTACCTCGCTCGGAGAAAATATATATACACAGCATAACATTCCTGAAGGAATTGAGCTGTTTCCACGAGGAAACTTAAGGATCTATTTATTGGGGTAGATCACTCCCCATGTTTCTGTAGTATGTTAACATTTCTAGCACTTCACTGTTCACTATACATTAATCACTATAACTTGGTATGAGATTCAGCCTTTTTTACTATTTGTTGCCACTCCTCTCGGTCTTCAGTTTTCCTCTTCCAGTTGATGATGTCCATTGCTTGTAGGTCTGCGAGTACTTCATCTAGCCATCTTGATCTTGGTCTCCCTTTAGTTCTAATACCTTCTGGCTTCCATAGCATTATTTTGTTCGTGTTGTCTTCTTTATGCCGCATTACGTGGCCTAGCCATCTTAACCTTTGGGCCTTTATATGTCTCACGATGTCTCTGCCCTCAATTGTGTTTTGGAGTTCATGGTTCATCCTTGCTCTGTACTCTCCCGTATCTTCTCTTATTGGTCCTAAGATCATTCTCAGTATTCTGCGCTCAAAGGTTCTGAGTTCTTCTTCTTCTTTTTTTGTAATAGAGATGGTTTCTGCTGCGTAAGTGAGTACCGGTCTTATTAGGCTTTTATATATTTTCATTTTTGTTTTGATTGATATTTCTTTGTCTTTCAGCAGGTGTTTGTTTGCATAGTATGCCTTGTAGCCTGCTTGTATCTTTTGCTTTACTTCATTCCTTCTCATGTTACTCCTGCTCAGTTCAATACCTAGATATTTAAAATTGTTGACTTGTTCAAAAGTATAGTTTTCTATTGCTAGGTTGCTTCTGGTGTTTGTTTTTTCTCTTTGACACTTCATGAATTTTGTTTTTTCTTGGTTTATCTTTAGTCCCAGTTCTTTGGCTTTTTTGTCTATGGTTATGAAGGAGTCTATAAGCTTTTTTTTTGTTCTTGAAATAATCACTATATCATCTGCATAAGCAAGTATCTGTATTTCTCTGTTTATTACTGTGCCCTTATAATCTATGTTTTTCATTACCTTTTTCTATGGCAAGGTTGAATAGTGTGGTTGAAAGCGTATCACCCCGTCTTACTCCTACGTTTACTCCAAAAAGGTTGCTATTTCCTGCTTGAGTTCTAACACATGCTACTGTACCGCTTATTGTCATTTGGATGAGTCGGATTAGCTTTTGAGGTATCATCATTTCTGTCATTGCCTTAATTAGTTCTTTGCGGTTCAAATTATCAAAGGCTTGACGAAAGTCTATAAACAAAAAGTAAACATCTATGTTGAATTCATGCGTTTTCTCCATTATTTGCTTTATTATAAATAATGGGTCAGTTGTTGATTTACTCGGTATAAATCCATATTGGTAATTTCCAATTATCTCTCTTGTGGATGTTATTAGGCGTTTGTGAATTAATGAAGATAGTACTTTGTACATTGTGTTCAATAGGGATATTCCTCTATAATTGCAGCACATTTCTGGGTCACCTTTCTTTTTTATGGTCACTATGGTCCCTTCTCTCCAGCTCCTTGGTATTGTCTCTGTTCTCCATATTTGTTTTATTAGTTCATATATTCTTTCATAAAACTTTTCTACTCCATTCTTCAGCAGCTCACCATTAATTCCATCATTTCCTGGGCTCTTTGCATTTCTTATTTTGTTTATTACCGTTATCATTTCTTCATAGGTTGGTTCTTCTACTTCATTATTATCAGTTGTATTTGTTTCTTGTTTACTTTCTTCTTCTTCTTCTATTTCTTGATTTGTATTCATTAGTTTCTGGAAATATTGTTCCCAGATCTTCTTGATCTTGTCTGGTTCGTATTCTGTTGTGCCCTCTTCATTTTTCAACCCTCTCGTTTTGATTTGGCGGCTTTGTTTTTGTTCTTTTATTTTCCGGTATAGGTTTCGTGCATTGTTATTCCTGCTGTGTGTTTCAATTTCTTCCATTTTTACTTTTATCCATGCATTTTTTTTAGATTTGTACATTTTATTTGCTGAGGTTCTAATATCTTTATAAACTTTCATGTCTTCTTGGTCCCTTGTTCCTAGCCACCTTGTTCTTGCCTCGTTTTTTTGCCTGTTAATCTCGACACAATCACTGTCAAACCATTCTTTCCAAGTATTTTTCTCTTTAAAACCTATCGTTTGTTCTGCACTTTTCATTATACTTTGTGTGATGTTTTCCCATTCTTTCTCTAGGTCGCTTTCTTTACTCTTTCTTTCCATTTCTTGGTCTAGCACTTCCTTATATTTCTTTTTTAATTCTTCTTTGTCAAGTTTTCGTATGTCTAATTTTCTAGTTGGCTTCTCTTTTTTGTTATAGTTAAATACTTTTTGCTTCATACTTGCTATCACTAGGTAGTGATCTGTGTCCGCATTTGCTCCTCTATAGGATCTTATATCACTTATTAATGTTTGACGAGGCTTTTGTATCAGTACATGGTCAATCTGATTTCCTTCATCGGGTTTTCCCCCTGGCCATCTCCATGTTATCTTATGTAGCTTCTTATGTGCAAATTTAGTACTACTGATTATCATACCCAGTGCCATAGCCAGATTGCACAGCCTGTTGCCATTGTTGTTCGTATGTTCATGTATTGTGTGTTTTCCAGCTGCCTGGTTCACATAATTTTCCCTCCCTATTTGAGCATTAAAATCACCCAGTATTACTAAGGTGTCATGCTTAGGTGCTGTCTCGCATAGTTGCTCCAAATCGTTATAAAATGTCTCTTTGTCTGCATCCAGAGCATCTTCTATTGGTGCATATGCATTTACTAGTGATAGGTTTGCTGTCTTCATCCTAATTCTCATGTATGATAATCTTCCGCTCACTGGTTTAAACTGTATTATATCATTCCGTAGTCTATTTGTTATGATAAATCCGGTGCCATTTCTGCCCTGTTTGTTTTCACCTGAATACAGCATTGTATAGTTTTTTTTATTAATCTCACCTTGTTTTTCCCATCTTACTTCTTGCAGTGCTGCTATATCTAATTTATACCTTTTAATTTCATTTGCCACTTCATTCATTTTACCAATGCTCAATAACGTTTTTATGTTCCATGACCATGTTCCAATTTTAATTGTATTGTTGTGATTCCATGTTTTTGATTTTAGTTTGTTCTTTGTTTTCTTCTTTCTCTTCTCTTTTATTATTTTCTTTTCATTTGTCTTTATTAATTCTTTTTGCAGTATCTTCTTAACCATGTTTGTACTGTTACTTGATTCATGTTCCTTTTCGTTGCTGGAGTCGTCTTCATTTGGATCCGTTGTCTGAATAGTTTTTACTTTTGTTGGTTGCTCATTCTCCAGGGTTTTCTTTCTAGCTTCTTCTCTGGAAACCCCATTAAAAGGCTCTGTGTCCAAAATGTTTTAGGCGCTTCCTTGTTTTTATTTTGTTCCTTTATTTTCTTCTGTTTCTGTTGTATTTTCTTTTCTGCATTGTTAGGTGATTCTGACATTCTTCTTTTCGAAGGGTTGTTTTCGTTTTCGCTATCTTCGTTTATTTGTTCTGTCTTTTCCATTTGCATTTCAATATCTTGCAGTTTGTATACATTTCCATTTACGACTAGTTCGTCACCCCTAATGGAAGCTTTCGAGAAAAGCTGCTGTTAAATTTCCATTCCTTTTCTTTTTTTTATCAATACGGTTTGAACAATCCTCAAATCAAAAATTAGAGAGGGTTAAGATAGGAATCTTGCATAAAAGAACTATGAAAAAGAAGTCCAATCTTTTTATGGACTAATTTTCTCTGAGACGCTAGATGTCGCAACAATCGCTACAATATCGTGGCCATTCAAATTCGCTGACGGCGGATATGAATAAAGCTGGCCGTGATAATATGACTGGCGCTGAATCACTGAACTCTTATTTACTAGAAGAGGCATTATGTATGAAGCATATGTCGCCAACATAACCTCTAAATTTAACTTGATGTTTGTTTATATCTCCCACAGCACCAAGTGGCTCGCTAACGCTCGGAAAATAAACTCACATTCTCTACTGACCCCAGGTGTGAATAATTCTGACAGTTCTTCCTTTACATGAGTTATTTGAAATACAATTTTAACTAACATGTTCAATATAAATGTAATTAAAATTTCTAATGTTTAAACTACATCATATCAAAAGCAGAATTTTCGATAACGCACTAATAAAATATAATTTAGATATTCATGCATAACGAGGTATTTCTATTTTACCTCTGAAAACCAATTTCCTCTACGTTTTTTCACTTTTGCTGAAACACTTACAGGCACAAAAATTTACCATACTGAATAATTAATATTTTCTTGTTGACTAAATAATATATTTAGTATAAAACACAAAATAACTTTGCTTACCCGTCGGGGTACATCCCAAAGGACGAACCCCTTGCCCAAATTTAGGACTACTCTCACAACCTGAGACTTCACTGCCCGGTCGAATCCAACCTCAGATGCGGCGAGACTTTGTTTTGTATGGATTTGCACCCTGATCTCCCAGTTAAAGGCCTGGTGTGCTCCTGACAAAGCTTCGTTTCGAGTCTATCGTAGTAGTCCCCTGTCTGGGTAACGGTTATTTAGAACAAAAGGCTTCTAGGTTCCCCGCCTAGGCCTCCCAGGATCAAATGTGTGGTAGAAAATCACGCAAGTGTTCTCGACGAATACTCATAAACTTTGCGGAGGGAACTCTGCTAACATGAGGACCGGTGTGGGTGGATCTGATTCATACCTGGAATTAGGTCAATTATGGTCACCGTTAGGAACCCGCTGATTGACTGAAATCTAAGACGGAGAATTGAAGTGCGGTTACCTAGGTCACATGGGAAAACGCATGCCACCAGGTACTGTGTTCTGGAAGCTATTCGTTTTACCCTATGACTCGTTAATCGAGTACTGTGATCTGAAGCAGCTCTAGAACCTTACACTTAAAGGGAGTTGATGCGAAAAGGGGTATCATAGCCTCTCACTCTCAAGACAACTTCACCTGAACAGGGTACATACCGGGAGTCTAAAACGTATAGACTTGAAAACGAAGCTCTGTCGAGGACACACCAGGCCTATAACTGGAAGACCGGAGTGGGAAACCACTACGGTCGAACATAGATCCCCGACTCAAGTTGGGGACTAAATATTCAGGGGGGGCGGTGCAGACCACACGGCGCATTCCCATAAAACTGGTCCGGCTCTCCTAGCCCAGGCCTGTCTGGGTAACGGTTATTAAGTAAAAAAGTCTAGGTCCCCTGCCTAGGCTTCCAGGTTAAAATGTGTGGTAGAGATGCACGCAAGTGTACTCGACGATTACTCATTAACGTTGCAGAGGGAACTCTGCTAACATGAGAACCGGTGTGGGTGGATTCGATTCTCGCCTGGACCATGATCATTTATGGTCACCGTAAGGAACCCGCTGTTTGATTAAATCTAAGGAGGAGAATCGAAGTGAGGTTCATCCCGGCCACAGAGGGGTAAATCTGGACCAATGGGAAACTGCATGCTACCAGGTACTGACTCTGGAAGCTACTCGGATCAGTAATGACTCGAAGTGGCTCTAGAACATTTACACTTAAAGGGAGTGATGCGAGAAGGGTACATAGCCTCTCACTCTCAAGACAACTTCACCTGAACGGTACATACCGGAGGTCTATAACGTGTAGAGTTCTAAACGAAGCGCTGTTGAGGGCACACCAAGCCTAAGATTTGGTAAATCGGGGTGGCAAAACCATTAAAAACCCAAGTCCTGCCACAATTGAGATTGGATTCGATCGGGCAGTGGTCCTCGATTCTAAAGAATTGGGGGATAGTCCGAAGCTGGACGAGGTACAATCTCCTAGGAGAGA
This sequence comes from Agrypnus murinus, assembly GCA_929113105.1. Taxonomy (NCBI): domain Eukaryota; kingdom Metazoa; phylum Arthropoda; class Insecta; order Coleoptera; family Elateridae; genus Agrypnus; species Agrypnus murinus. The sequence goes on along the minus strand of OV816025.1, from coordinate 127,843,380 downwards.
GTGCCGAAGGGTGAGCACGTTTATCGCTCCGGTGCTAACCTGGAAAGCTAGTAGAGGATGAATAGTAACCTCGCTCCTACCAGTGAGTGACTGGTAGCACTATCTTTGATAGTCGCGCGCTAATTGAGCGTACCTCAATTCACGTCTAAAAGACGGGAAGGAACACCCGAACGTTCATAAATAAAATGTATCAATATTCAGCCAAATCAACTGCGGCCTATTATAAAATTATAAGGCGATAGGCTATAAGTCACTGTTAGAGTGAACTCATGCGCCTGAATTTGTTATATCTCCTGAAGATTGTCTTTAGGACTCCTACGCAGTGGAGTAGGGCGGTGAAATTCATTCGATAGAACAGTTAGTCATACCGTAGTAGTCCCTGGCCGGGATAAACCTCACTTCGTTTCTCCTCCATTCGTTTAGGTCAGACAGAGGGTGACTAGCACTATATCAGACCCCGACGTCAGGTAAGAATCAAATCTACCCAGACTAGACCCTCATGTTAGCAGAGCTTCCTCCGCCATGTTTAGGGCTTTTCGTCGAGAAACACTTGCGTGTAACTCTACTGCACATTTCTTTCTGACTGCATCCTCCGTTGCTCAGACAAAGCTGGGATTGGGTAGACCGCAGCCAGTTCTAAGGGTGAACGCCGTATGATCTGCACCCAGGCTAGTCTCAGATAGTAGTCATGCCCGAAAACTCAAACGACTACCCTGCTTGTCCTCTAACAGACTGGGCTAGTTTCGGATACTAGTGAATCCATGCCCGACACTTCAAACGATTGCCTAGCCGTTCACCCTGTCAATCAACTGTGGTGAAATTGTTCAAAAAGGAAAAATTTTATTCATACAAGTTCCAGTTGCTTCATAGTCTGAGCAAAGATGATCCCGACCGACGTCGACGTTCGGAATTCTGCGAAGTGTTACTGCGACGATGTGATAGAATTTCTAAATTTTCATTCAATGTTACTTGTTTTACGAAACAACTTTGTATTTAAACGGTACCGTGAATCGCCATAGTTGTCGCTACTAGTTAAGTGTGAGAAAATTCACATTGGACTCCGGAAGTCCACGGTTAGCGGCCTTGAAAAATTAATGTTTGAAACAAACGATAGGCCAGCAACTTTTTGGTCTTTACTTTTTCGAAAGAAATCTAACTGCTGAGCGTTATTTGCAATTACTACAAAACAATTTGAGAAGTGGAGTGTACAGGCATCAAAATAGACGTAATACACTAAAGGATTTGAAAGCAAAGATAAGAGCTGATATGAAATTAATTGGTCCTGAGGCTATTCAACGCGCCAGTCGAAGTTTTATGTTGAATTGTAATACTTGGAAATTTGAGTTTGTTGGAAATTAAATAAGAATAAAGCTTTCTATGTTTTTAGGAAAAACAATAAAATAATAATGTCAAAATAATATAAACAAATAATTTGTAAATTTGTGTATAATGTTTGAATTTTTTGTGACACAATATCGTAATCTTTGCCTATATGCGGATTATAGTGACCTAAAGAAATGAACAAATGTGGTTCCATTAAAAAAAAAGTTGTGGCGTCACTGCGTCGTCATGGTAATGGTTTTCTGGTTTCCTGAGTTACCTCTTTCTTCGTTTTTTGCTATCACAAGAAACCTCTATTTGGAATCTTGTGCGTACGTTGCTATCACCTTGTATAATCCTTAGAATATACTTGAATTTGTATAAGTTGTTTATTCTGGAATTTAAACAAAATGTATTTGAAATTTACATTTATTTATACATTGGAACGGAACTGTCTGCTACCCTTGATCCTGATTGCTGCCGCATGACTGTGGTGCACTTCTTACTAGCACTACTTTTTTCCAATAGCTTACCCAGTTTTGCCCTCACCTTACCTCTTATTTACCGTATTTTTACCTGACCACCGTAAGGTTGTATACAAGTTGTGTACGTTTATAGAAAATAGGAACTGCAAAGTGAAACTACATACAATACTACAACCCAACATTCCAACAATATGTACAGTTGCAATCATTCGCTAAGGACCGATGAAAAAATAGTGATCGCGGCTTTTTCAGTTTTTTGTTCAATCTACGCTGTAACTCGGCCTGATTTATGAACCGGGCAAATATAATGTTCAAAAATTACTTACATTTACATTGTACAAAAAACTAGAAAATTGGCGGTTATTATTCTTTCATCGCTCCTTTAGCGAATGATCGCAACTGTACATAGTATGTAGCAATCTTGCTTCTTGCAAGTGAATACAGAGGACTAGTAAGCTGACGTATTCCTTTAAGAGGTGTTAGTACAACTCATTTACAGTAGATTTAGCCGTAATGTCCTTTATGCAAACTTCAATGGTTTTTGAGATATTTCGCGAGAGGCTATTCGAGATATTTGAGAGGATGCGCTGTGATACAGCTCCCTTATCAGTCCAGTAGCGCATTTCTTACTTGAACGACTTGAGGTGTACCTCGTACAGTCAGGGGTAAAAATGTTTGGTAGGAATGCGAGCAATGCTGCATCTCGTTTACCCCCAATGTCGTCTTTCTTCTCCGTCTGCGCAATCGACACGAAAGTTCTCGTTTGATGGACTGTACTACTAATATTTTAAATTAAAGAAAATAATGAAAGATGTTTTTAACACAGTAACATAAGTTATCTTTCAAAAATTATTATTTAAATAATTTAGTAGTTAAAAATAAAAATAAAAGAACTTAAACCAAGGCTTATAAATAAAAATTTTTAATCGTCTATGCATTCGTAGGTATTTATTTCTAAAATGTGGTAAATTATTGTCTTTAATTTTAAATGTTTTAGTAGTATTGTGGAATGAATTAAAAAAAGCAAAAATTGAAATATCTCAAAAACTATTGGGTTTTGTATAAGTGACATCATGGCTTAATTGATTGCCATAACCCAGTCACCCTGTATGTAACGTCCACTATGAGTTTGTTGCAGTGGTGGCTCCTCATAAAGAGCCAAGGGGCCATGGCCCTACCATTACAAATTATGGAAACAATATCACAAATCAATCATTGACAAGTCTAATTAAGCCGTTTAAAAGTTATTGCAATTTAAAGTAACTGTAATTTTACATGTGATCTTATGGAGATTCGCTCTCATAATAGAATAGTCATTTCAATTACAGGAAAAAAGCTACCAAGCGTCCCAAATTTTTCAATTACGTAACTTGAACTCCATAGAACCGATTTTGCATAGTTTTATAAACATTCACTAAACGGTTGTTGAAAAAAGAAATATAAAAAAACCGAAAATCAATGGTTTTTACTTAAGATTTTTCCATATTATTTGTTATTTTCTATTTCAGTCAAAATTATTAGTAAAAATTCCTCTTTTTTTTAAATAATAGTTTAAACTATTAGTTTACTTCGTAAAACGAAGATATTCATGAATTTCTACTTTCCAATACTTTTGCCTCCGAGTACCGGGCCAGTTTTATCTGGCCCGGCACAATACAGACGGTGTGATGGTCTTTGCGGGTGTCTGGCGGTAAGCGGGGACGATTAGAAATGCCCGCGATTTTCATCAACGTTCGGGCCAGACCTGTGAGTGCACGGCGTTCGTATTTGCTGCCGGTGTTACTAGTTTAGCGTGGTGCGTTTGTTTACGTTTCGTCGGCAGTTGTTATTTTTAAACTTTCATGTACTGTTTTTACTGTATCGAGTTATTGTGTTATTGAGTGTATTTTTTTGTGTTACCAAAAATGAACAGCATCAGTAACCTTTCGAAAAAACATTTTCTTCGCATTCCTTCGAGGAAAAACTCGAAATAAAGCAATTAGGAAGTCCCATGCCGGATTTGAATCTTTCAAAAACTCAAAATGTTTCTGTCTCTGCTGTCTCTGGTTTTAAAACTCGTACGCGTAAATTTAATCGGAACATCTACTTGAAAAATAGTTGGATTTGTGGTTGCGATGAAAAGCAAGCCGTTTTTGTTTTCCTTGCGTTTTATTCGGAGAAGAAATAACATGGACGAAGAATGGTGTTACAGACTTAGAACACATCTGGGAAAAGATAAAGGCACATGAGAAATCGAAGGTACATATGAACAATGTTTTTAGTTTTTCTATGCTTGGAAAATCAAATATTTTAACCCAGTTGAACTCAGCACATAGAACACAACAAAAAAGTTGATAAAAACAGGTATGTTTTAAACATAATTATAAACTGTATTCGATTTTGCGGTGCACTGGAATTAGCTTTGAGAGGACACGATGAATCCGATGAATCGGGAAATAAGGGAGTATTTCGGGAATTAGTGAATTTTAGCTCTCACTTAGACAAAGATTTAAAAGATCATTTTAACAAGTCAACAGTGTTTAAAGGAACCTCAAAAATGATTCAAAATGAGTTGTTAGAATGTATGCACGTTTATCATAAAGAAGTGGCTAAAGAAATTGAAGCAGTCGAATTTGTTGCAGTTATTGCTGATGAAACTACCGACGTATTTGGAAAATTTCAATTTGTTATTATTTTACGATATATTGTTGGTGGAAATCCAGTGGAAAGGTTTTGGAATTTTGTAAATCCTTCAGGGCATGATGCGGCTTCAATTTCGGATTGTATTTTAAAAGAAATTGATCCATTACTTATTGGTACTCCGAACAAATTAATAGCTCAGAGTTATGATGGAGCATCCGTTATGAGCGGAGGTTTAAATGGTGTTCAAAAAATTATAAGAGATAAGTACGCATCAGCTAACTACGTTCATTGTTACGCTCATCAAATGAATCTCATACTGAGCAGGCAGCATCAGTGAATAAATCAGTTCGAGTATTCTTCGCACATTTATCTGGACTTTGTTCATTTTTCTCAACTTCAACTCAAAGAATTAAAGTACTAGATGAAATTGTTCACAGGCGATTGCCACGTTCCTCACAGACCAGATGGAATTTTATTCTCGAGGAGTTAACACTGTTTATGAATACAGAAAAGAACTGATAGATGTCATGGAAACATTAGAAAACAGTGAACATATTAAGTTTGATTCCACAATTGAACAAGCTGGTGCCTACAAACTTCGACTGCAGAACAAAGACTTTATTTTTTGGTTAACATTTTTTCATAAGATAATGCCACATGCGGAAATAATTTTTAAACAATTGCAGAAAAAAATACCGACTCAGTTAAAATTAAACAAGATTTACAATATTTTGAAAATGAAATTCAAAAAATACGAGATCAAATGGACCAGATCATTGAAACTATTGATTTAGAGTTTTCAGTCAATGAAACACTTCCCCGAAAGAAATCTCGCACTCTTGTACCGTTTCCGTTAGAGAAAAAAAGAGAAGCAATTGAAATATACGATGTTATTATACAACAAATAAGAACTAGATTTAGTTTTACTGGACATCTGTTAGCAACAAATTTATTTTTATTAGAAAAGTTTGGAAATTACGGAAAAAAATTTCCCGAAAACCTTTTTTCCGAAGTAGTCGGTGCTTAATCTTTTTTAGAAAAAAAATTGGTTAAAAACTGAACTTCAGGTTATTTACGAAAGAGAAGAACTGCAATGTGTTTCAAGGACTCTTTCTCTTTTATCATTGATTTCGCAAGAAGAAATGCGTGATACTTTTCAAGAAACGCGTAAACTTTTGGAAGTATTTAATAACAACGCCAATGTCAACGGCAGAAGCAGAAAGATGTTTCTCGATGTTAAAGCGAATCAAGACATTTCTACGAAATTCGATGAAAGAAGAGCGATTAAGTGCATTAGGAATGTTATCGGCAGAAAAAGCTTTCATAAATAATATTGAAAACTTCAATCAACAAGTTATTGACCGATTTGCCAATCGAAAAGAACGGAGAATGGACTTTAATTATAATACCATGTAACTTTTTATTTAAAACTTTAGGTATTTGACATACGTAACAGTTTCAGTTTATAAGTTTTTAATACTTTAACATTCATGTTTTTGTGTGCGTGCTATTTAAAACTGAATTTGTGCAATTCCGACGAAAATACAAAACTACCTGCTACCTAACTTCAGACTTTGGTGAGTTTAATGAATTTTTACTTTTAATTGAAAAGGGGTGGGGAATATTAGGCGTTGGGCCGAGGTTGGCCCTACCACTCAACATTGGCACGAGCCGCCACTGGTTTGTTGTATTCTTATAATAGCAATAATAATAATTTTAATTCCTCTATTCTTATAATAATTGTAATTTAAGGAATGTGATAACTCATTTTTATATAAATAAATTCCTTATCACTGGACCAGGCCCGGATTGTAGTGAGATTTCGGCCGAGCGTGTATAATAATATTCCCCAAATGAATCAAAAGTTTGTGTATGAAGCTGGCATATTTACTTCTGAGCAGTTTGAAACAATTGAAAAAATTCCTAACTGCTTTCTTTGCTGCATTTTTAATGCATTAAAAATTTACTAGGACGACAAAATCTAACAGATAAAGAACAATCATCTTGCCAAACAATCATCATGTCAGGGCGGATCCAGAGAATTATTTTGGGGGGGGGGGAAATTTTTGGAAAAATAATTATTTTAAAGAAGTAATAATTAAACAAACATGCATTGTCATAGTCTTCGCAGTACTTTCTCGCACCTTTAGCAGTATCAGGGCGAGATTGAAAAAAATTATAAACAAACTGGATATCATTGTTTTTGCAACTGAACAAGGACTGCACTAATTGCCAGATCAGCTCTTACCTCGACAGTTTTTCATCTTTTTCGACGGTCACTGAGGTTCTGAAAATGTTCTCTTTCCTTTGAAGATTGTATTGAAGCCTATTTTGAACGGTTAGTTTTTTTTTTTTACTTTAGCTTCGAAGTCGGAAAGAACTACACAATAGTTGAGAAATCATTACAAATTCGGGAAAAAATACGTTTTCCTTTCGTAGACATACACAATAAAAAAAGACTGATAAGTATTTGAATTACAAATATTTTATTTGCTTGAATAGCTTTACAAAGTTCATATTTAAGTTATTTTTCAACTTAAATACTAAACTCTACTAAAGATTAATTCCGAAGAATAGGTCAAACGAAGTGTCCCGCTAGTACCTAGTATACCTGCATCTATATAAACTTGATTATTTTGAAAAAGGCAAATTATGGCAAAATGAATTTTTGGGATATAAAAGAGCAGTAACTGAGCTATGTTGCATTTAACGTCCCGAAGTGCTTTTAAAACTCAAGTGAAAGTATACAAATAAAGGAGTTGGGCAGGAACTTGAACGCTAATACTTTTAAGAGAAATAGGTCTAATCTAATAATTTCTAGGTGGTTAAAATATGTTTGACGAACTTTAACTTGGACACACTTTGTACTGCAAAGGAAAACTAGAAAAAATGAATTTTAATACCAGAAACGGTTTAAGCAGCTAATTTAAATTGCATTCATGTCTAGGGAAAATTGAAAATTAGCTTTATGTCCGGATTTTAGCGAAAAGCGAAATTACGCTACATACGATAATAATAAATACCGTATCCGGTCATCACCGAGAAAGACAACACCGAGAAAGACAACTACCGAGAAAACATAACCGAGAAACCGCAACTGAGAAACCATAACCGAGAAATCATAACCGAGAAACCATAACCGAGAAAACCACAACCGAGAAAACCAAAGCCAAGAATGGAAACTACCGAGAATGCATGAAGTAATAATTAACAGTTAATAACTTTGATAGATCTAAAAGAGACAGAAAAGAATACATAGAGCGGGGATGGACAGAGAAAGACCAACTGCGTAAAGGAAACGCTATGCAGCGGAAGTTAGGTTATAAGATAGTAAGTTTGATTGCTCTAACAGAGACTGAGGAGAATACATATGGCGGGAAAAGAAAGAGAAAGACCAACGACATAAAGGAGACTATGCATCGTGAGGGTAGGTTATAAGTTAGTAAGTTTGATAGATCTAACAGGGACAGACTCTAATAGTTAACGTGATGACTGAGAGAAAGAGACTAACTCTAATATTAATTAATTAAATAATTATTATTTTATATGCATGGATGCATTCTCGGTATTTGTTATCCTCAGTAGTTTCCTTTCTAATTGGCTTTGGTTTTCTCGGTTGTGGTTTCTCGGTTGTGGTTTCTCGGTTATGTTTTCTCGGTTGTGGTTTCTCAGTAGTTGTCTTTCTCGGTGAATTTAAAAGTAAAACAGCGTATTATTAAATTAAAAACAACCTGGCATTCATGAATAAAAAGCACTGCATTAAAAAATAAATATTGGCAATTCCTGTTTGAAGCTGTAAATCTTTTAAATTAATTACAATCTACCATTCATAACGTTTATTTTACTTTTAAATTAACAACATAATTATTTAAATCAACCGCCGAAATAAGTTTTTGATTTAAATGCGCACTAATTTGAATTAAAAATTCGAAACACTCTCAAAAGTGGCTACTTTTAATTTTAAAAATACTTTCTTGACGCATATTTGATAGTCAAAACTTTTGATGTTACCTGCAATTTTTTTAATTTAAAAGAAAATTTTTTTGCGTGTATATTTATAGTATGCAATTTCTCAAGCATCAGCGATTGTTAAATACAATATCTCGCTACTATGAGTATAAAAAACCAACCAGAATAACGTGATGATATTAGGATATTTTTAAAACTTTATTTTAAAACAAATATTATTTCTTTTGCGATCTTTTCTTGAATTTAAAAATGTGCCCAGCATTGACCGAGCGGCCCAGTTCGGCACCGAACTCACCGGCGCACCGAGATTATCTCGGTAACTCGGCGGTACAATCCGGGCCTGCACTGAACTATTAGAAACATTCAGTTTTATCGATTTTATTTCTGCTAACATCCGAAACTTTATAACTTGGTATCTCATAACTACAAAGAGATATTTGATTGAAAACGGCATTGAAATTATATCAGTTTTGATTAAGAGCTATAGATAACAGAAAGGTAAACTGATTATTTTTTATACAATCATATTAATTATATTAATTTTTACGGTGAAATTAAGATTAGTTATAATAACTTATTATACATAAAATACATATTGAAAATTTAGATTATCATAAAGAAATTAAAATTTAATTTCAAAATATATTCGCAAAGCGACATCTAGAAGAAAGTAGTTGAACTATTGCTTGAAATTCAATAAACTAAGTTACTTTTGTATTTTCGATTTAAAATTATGAATTTAGTATAATATTATTAAAATTTGTAAACAAAATACTTTAGAATTAATAAATTACAATTTTTCTCAAAATTTTTACATCTTTACAGAACACATTGTGCACGATACATAACGTCTCACCATAGGCTCCTTCAATCGACGTAAGATGGCAGAAGCATTACTAAGTTTAGCGTTTGTAAATTATTATAAACAAAAGAATTTTGCTATAACATTATAAAATATATTAAGGACTAAGTTGTAATCAATTACAACTTCTATTTGTATAACTATTTATCTGAAAATACCCAAAACAAAATATATTTCCAATTTTTATAACTGTTTATCAGTTGATTCAATCAAAAAGTTAATTTACCTAACATCACATTGTTTAGAAATGGTATATTTCAAAATGCATCATTCATATAAACAAATGAACTCGAAGCTATTATAGTGAAGTTAATTTTGGAATATGTACAAACGTCTGTCCCTACTTCTCTGGTTTAAAAATAATATTCAGTATTAGTGAAACAGTTGAATGGGAGAGAATTGGCGTTGGCGCAACCTTATTCCCACCGTAAAAACTAGGAATTTATTTTCTAACAAGCAATGAATTGAAATTAATGTTTTCGTAAGAAGTTAAAACTAAACTCAATAAAAAATGTCTGGATATTACGATCCAGAAATGCTGGACGAACCGCCGAGTACTTGTACTCGCGTGTTGTGTTGTGGTTGGAAAGTGATTACTTTTGTTGTTTCACATATAACTTTGGTTACATTGGTGGTAGCTTATTGTGTTGGTGGTGCGAAAATGTTTGAATCTTTAGAAAAAAAGCACGAGATAGCTGTAAGATTGTATTTGTTAAGGGATTTCTTCAGCGAATTCTATTTCGTTTTTTTCTATGGTACAGGTAAAAAAGGATATTGTTAAGATTCGTGAAAACATAACAGATCATCTATGGAATGTGACAAAATATGAATTGCCGTATTTGGAGCAATCGAATTATACGAATACAACAATCAAATATCTTAGAGACTTTGAAGCAGCTCTTTTAGAAGCTATGACCAAGAATGGTTGGGATGGAAATGAAAGTATAAATGAAGAAGATATACAATGGACGTTTCAGGGAGCACTATTTTATTCAATTATTGTTATAACTACAATTGGTGAGTAATACGATGAATTGATTGTTCTTATTGTTTTACTGCTATTGAAACTTGATAGAAATTGTGGGCTTGACATATAAATTTTATTAAAATGACTCTCCAAGTTTAATTAATAAATACCCAATTTAAATTAAACCTATAGATACAAAAGGACATACATAAATACAAATTGATATAAATACGTCCTTATATTATAATAATATATTAATATTAAGTTTATTAATCTATTAATATTTGCTTGAGACAAATAAGAATATAATAAATACTAGATGTGAAAATCTCTCATTGTCTTAGCAGTTGAAATTTAGGTCGACGCATTTTTTTTGGTATTTCCAAATTATCAAGGAGTGAATTTGTCATCTATAGGCAAATAGGCACAAAATAAGATTTTATATATGTGTATTGTACACATGAGACTTGGGAAACAATTTTAGGACGAATATTTTGATACATTTGATACAATTGTAGTTATCATTTTCTTAATAATAACTTAGCAATAGAGCTTTAAGATACAGAAAATTCCGTCTTATTACCTGAAGAACACGCTGATCTCTAAAAAACATATAAAAGATGTCAGAAAGATGGTTAAAATCAATAGAATCTAAGATGTTTTTACGACATCTATAGTTATTCACTAGTATTCACTCTAAAAAATTACCGGTAAATTTACCCTAAAAATGGAGGCAACTATGTTACCTCCATTTTTTGGGGTAAATTTACTTCAAAGTGTAATTTTTATAGGAATTGGGAAATTACAATATTAGGTTAAATTTGCATTGTAAAGCATCCTTTTCAAATAAATTTACAGATTAAAATTACAATCTCAATGTAATTTTACATCTTAACATTAAAACACCTGTGTAAAGTTACATGACAAAGTTAATATTTCATGGCAATAGTACTTTTCAGGGTTAAAATACAAATATGAAAATACTTCTTGAATGTAACGATGACTTGCGGAAGTATTTGCAAATTTAATCGTTCCTCTGAATATTACTTACATAGGTAAAGGAATTGTATGAAACAAAATAAAATCAAAGTAATTTTTATTGAACGTATGTACTTATATAAAATATAAGACATTAACAGAACTTCTTTTCAGGGGCTTTCGGAAATATTTGGTCTCTAAAAGACATTCAGATAAAGTTTCGATTCCACCTAGAAAATTAAAAAATTATAAATTATATAAACAATTATACACGAGTACCTTTCTCAATTACAGTTATGCTAGTTTATTTCGAATTCTTCAATTTTTGATTCATCCTAGAAAAACATTAAATTAAATATTTTTATTTTATTGGTTTAAATTTGTAATTTTAACATATACTTACCGATTATTCTTTAACTTCTACTATAAAATAAAATTCTTCCCAGCTTGGGTCATACGTGTAAATATTTGCCTTTAATAAATCTGCACTACACTACAACGAAAAACAAAATATTAATGAGCAATGAACACTTCGTTCGATATCGATAGAGTACGCCTCGCCGATTGCGAAACCTGTAACAAGAAATCATCCGACCATTCCCCAAAAGCCCAATTTGGACTGTTCATAATGGGTTTCTGAATTCTTCCACGAAACAAAGGTCACCACTCATCAACAAACAAGTGCAATCAGCGAAATAGTATTTCATCGGTTAAAAACATATTAAGGGTAAAATTACACTATACTTGTTACAGTTCATCTTATCTTTAATATTACACTAAAAATGAATCAAGTTATTGAGTAATAATAAATTTCCAAGGAAAAATTTTCCGAGTTATGTAAATTTACATTATGGATAGTGATTTTAACCAGTTAAATGTAGTAAAATTACTTATATTTGTGTAATTTTACACAATTAAAGAACATTTTACCACAAATAGTAAAACAACTATTAACGTATAGGTAAAGTTAAATTTTAGAGTAAAACTACCGCAAATAAGAGAGTAATGTTAACTCTTTCCCAAGGTAAATTTCAACTCATTTTTTACAGTGTAAATGTACGCGAGATTGACGTATTTTTTTTATCGTCTTTGAACGTATATAGAATGTATGTTTACAGATGTCTAAAAAGCATATTTTCTGTACATCTAAAATGTGTCTATTTTTTTCTTAAAAAATGACGGATATTATGGGATTGTATTTAAATGTCGACTTTGGACGTATTCTTAGCATCTTACCATGATGATAAAATAGATGTCTAATCATCACGTATTTTTAGTATCTTAATATGATGCATTTTCTAAATAATTCTGAAAACATATAAAAAGCATATTTTGTACTTCCTTTTTAAACGTCTAAGACTGATATTTCTTAGACATTTATCCCTGATTAGTTTTAGACCTTTATTATGTATGACTATTATGAATATTCAATTAATATCATATTTTTAATAGCTAATACATTTTTACTATAGTATAATTTTCGAAAGCATCAAAAAATGACCTTCAATTTAACAAAAATAAAATTAGTACACAGGCTATTGAAAAATATACAAAAACTTGTGTGTTGTAATGACCGAAATAAAATAGAGCATTGAATGTAGTATGTAATTTTATTTTTGTTCAATTGAATATTATTTTTTCAAAGATTTCTATTTTCTCCTTGTGATCTTTTCTCAATTCTATTTTATTCTGGGATCGAACGTTATATAGGTACATTAAAGTAAAAGAATATATGCGGAAACACAGATTTATTGAAAAAGTACAAATAAGTTTTTTCTGGTTCATGTACACAAAATAGCATTTGCCTTCCTATGCCAAAAAAACATCTTAAATATGAACTTACAAATATAGAATATTTTTCCTTAGGAGGCATTCGAATTCTACATAGTATATTTCTATTTTGCGTTTTTGAGATATGTATGTCTTTTTGGTTAGGATGGCACTATGTCTTAGTTTGTTAAATTATTATGGTCTTATGTTATGTTAGTTACAGAGTAAATGTCTTTAAAAAATAATATGGTAGCTATTAATGTATATTAATAAATAAAATATTAATATATAGTATTAATGCATATTTACTATTAAATGATTAGTATTAGTACATATTACGTTTTCAAGATACAAATAAAATAATGGTAAAGTATAAGTTTTTTGATATACGCAAATCGCAATAGTAATACATATTTACATAGGTACATGAGAATGTGAATACGAGAAACATAAGCGCTTCAACATTTTTTTAAAATTTTCTTTTTTCGACTCGAATTCAAATTTTATAAATTGGAAATACACCTTATCTGCTAGATTATTCAGTGTTAAAGGTTCAGTAAAAAATACATATAAGAAAATTTTTATTGATTGTTATTGGTTGATGGAAGAAACGATTTGATAACAATTCGATTAAGTAATACTGAACTGCTTCCAGGCATTTAGTAGTTTTTAATGCCTTTTTGTTATTGTTGCCAACCCAGTTAAATTTTTTCGTCAGTTTGTTCGTAAACAAATATTTTATTATATTTGAAGTTACTTAAACTGTTGTACCACCTAGGGAGCTAAGTCTCTGTTTCTGAAAAGAAAAATAAAAAAGTGAAATGTTTTTGGCTAAATTGACGCAATAAGGTTAAATCAGTCACACTCCCATATGGTAGAAGCAACCGAAAAATAGTTGAATTTACCATACCTGTTGGGTTATTTCAACCTTACACCCTGGTTTGACACAATTCGTGTTATGTAGAGCATACACGGTGCTGTAATTTATTGCATAAACAAGTTGAGCTCGGACTAGTTTGTGTAATAAAATTTAACAAATTTCATTATTTTATTTTGTTTTATAAAAGTATCGTATTTCTTTAAAACGTGTGCATTAAAAGGAAAGAAATAATTATTGAGTTCATAATAAAAGGTGGACTAAAATCTCTTTCATTAATTAGAAGTATTTAGTATTATGCAGCCAATAATGTCTGTCATGTGAAAAGATTTTAATGAAATACGATACTATCTGGAACTCCAACTTGTTTACGCAATAAATTAAACATTTTTAACGACGACTTCTTCGGCGATGTGGTCGCGGAAGACCGTAAGTGGTGCCCCTTAGGTTGTTTCAGCCTTACATATGGTAAATGAAACTTATCTCAAAGTAAATACTACCCTTTCGAATGGTAAAAGATCTAACCATAACGTTTGGTGCACTTTACCTATTTATATGTATAGTAGCTTGAATCATAAGTTAAGCTATTTTAGTTTGACTTGTAAGTTAAAATAGCCAACTGTACATGTAGATTTAACCCAAGTAAGGTAATGGCTGATTTTACTAGAACCCGGGTAAAATCTACCAAAAACCGTTTAACTATAATTAGATAGTTCACTTAGCAAATTAGTTGTTTATTCTGACCTTGGTTTTTAGTTGACGCTGCTAAAATCAGGTTAGAAAAACAAAAAATCGGTCTCCTATAATATAGTCATCATATTTTGTTATCATTTTTCTCAGTGTACAGATGCTAATGACAATTTACATGGTAGTTTTGAATTTCTTGGTACTTGTTCAATTATAACTATTATCCATTATCTGTCCTTCTTAATAGGAGATGCCAGCTTATCCTGTTCCACAGGGTGGAAGGGATTAAGGGATGCTAGAAGACATCAAAAGTCTTTGTTCTAAAACGTACCACTTTTTCAGAAAAAATTAATAAAGTTGTAAACTTAAACATCATTTTGTCGCGTTAATAATATTAGTTTCCTTATGGGGTTTACTTATTATTAGAAGATGCAGCTCATCCAGCACAACAAAAACTTTTATAACATTTGTTCGTATGATCAAACGTTTACGCGTAAAATCGAGTTTATTTACATTTCTCCTCCTCCTCAGTTATCAGTTTTCTTGATTGGTTTGATCCCACACTATCTGCTTCCATCGTCTTCTAGTTCCTGCCAGCCTTTTCAGTTCGATGTAATTATTGCATTGCAAGTCATTTTTTATCTGAGATATATGCTGCAGCCTGCAGCCTTGGCCTTCCTCTTGCATTTCTTGCATCGATTGCTCCTTCCACAATATTTTTTAGTATTGCCTCATTTCGTAGGATATGTCCCATTAACGTGTCTCTTCTTTTTTTAATGTTATCCATAATGCTCTGCTAATATTGCTCTTTATCTTATTTCGACGTTTGTAATCCTGTCTACCCAGCTCATTCTTAGCATTCGTCTATAATACCATATTTGAAAAGCTTCAATTCTTTTCTTTTCACTAGTGGCAATCGTCTATGTCTCGCATACGTAAAGCGCTATACTCCATACAAACGTTTCAATTAGCTGTTTTCCTCTTTAGTGATATTCTATTTGATGTTAGCAATTTTTTCTTCTTAAGAAAAGTTACTTTGGCTTGTTGCAACCTTCGTTTGATTTCTATTTTGCATCTTCCGTCTCTTGTTACAGTGCTTCCTAGGTAGCAGAACTCTTCTACTTCCTCTGTTATATGTACGTCCGTTTAATCTGATTTGTCTGTGTCCTTGCCCGTTCCTCCAGCATACCAGCACCTTTGTTTTAAACTGATTTATCTTCATGCCATACTCTCTTATCAGTATATTGTCCATTTCATTTATCGCTGTTTCCAGGTCCTGTGCATTTTCTCCTAATATAGCTATATCGTCTGCATATCTTATCATTTCTATTTTTTTACTCTCTCTCTCTGAATTTATTTAGTGCGTCTTCTATGAACAGGTTAAAAAGCGGTGGCGACAGCGCACACCCTAGACGTACCTCTTTATTGATCTTAGCTACTTTGCTTACGTTTCTTAGGTTTATTATCGCTTTCTGTTCCTTATACAGGGTTTGTATAACTTTTCTATCTTTATATTTAATACCGGCTCTATGCATGACCTCGTACAGCACCTCCCATTTAACTCTGTCTAAGGCCTTTTCCATGTCGACAAATGCGATGTGTGTATCTTTATTTTCCCTTATTCTCTTTTCTATTATTAGTCTTAGGGCTAGTATCGCTTCTCTTGTACCTGAGTTTCTCCTGAACCCAAATTGATCTTCTGTGCGTTTCTATTTCTTGTTCTATTCTTCTGTAAACAATTTTTGTTAGTATCTTCGATGCATGTGCTACTAAGCTGATTGTGCGATAGTTTTCGCATTTATCTACTCTTCCCTTTTTTGGGATCGGTATTATTATATTGTTAGTGAAGTCTTCCGGTACTACTTCCGTTTCATACATCTCGCAAACTAGTTGGTATAGTATCTTATGATTGTTTCCTCCTATTTGTTTTAGAATTTCGGAAGGTATCTGGACTATACCTACGGCCTTATCTGACCTCAGATCTTTGACCGCTTTGTCATACTCTGCTTTCATTATTGTATCTCCCCTCTCGTCTTCTTGATCATCTACTTCATCATATTCTTCTCTTTCTTCGTTGCCATATAGTTGCTCTAGATATTGTTTCCACCTGTCTGCTATTTCCTCTTGTTCCAGTAGGATGTTTCTCTGTTCATCCTTCACTCCGTTAATATTTTTTCTTGGTTCTTTAAAGAAGTTCTTCACTGTGTTATATGCCGTTTCTATTTCTCCATCTCTAAAGAGTTCTTCTACTTCTCCGCATCTTTCTTCTATATATTTTTCTTTTGCTTTTATCGATTCTCTATTAATTCTGTTTCTGAGTTCTCTATAGCGTTGTTGTCCCTCATCTGTTTTGATGTTCTTTAGTTTCTTCCTTTTTTTATTAACTCTATTATTTCGTTTGTTATCCACGGTTTCCTTTTCTACTTCTTTTCTTTGCCTAGTACTTCATCTGCAGCTGTGATGATGTTCTTCTTTACGTTTTGCCATACTTATTCGACATTGTTTTGTTGTATCTCTTTTCCTGCGATCCCTTGGTGGATCTTTTGTTCTAGATTTTCGGTTACCCTACAATCTCTTAGTTTTTCGAGTTGCCACGTCTTCATTGACTTCTTCTCCAGTTTTTTAAATTTTAAATTACATATCATCATAACCAGATTATGGTCGCTATCTGCATCGGTACCTGGGTAGCTTTTGAAGTTTTTTATTTGGTTTTTAAATCTTTGCTTCACTAAGATATAGTCTACCATTTACATTTACAAACTTAAAAAAATAATTTTGTTTTGTGATTTGTAAGGCAATTTCAAATTCTTTTAATAGGCACATTAATACATGTCTTCAAAACTGTGAATAAAAAAATTGTTTTATATTAATTTTGTTTTACAAATCAAATAATAAAAGAAATGCCTAAAACCACAAGAAAGAAATCTGTTTTTGGGTCATTTCAGTTTTAATGTTATTCAGTAGCATCTTTTTTTTCTTAAATTCAAAATGACGTCATTCAAATCCTGATAAAATGGAATGTTAATAATTTTAGTTTACTATTATATATTCTTAATAATCTTTATTTATTTCATACTATTATATAACTTTGTCATCAATACTGACTATACCGTCAGCTATTTGTATTGTTTATTAAATGTACGTAATTTCGTCTACTGAACTGGCGACACTCCTTTCAATATTAATGTTCAAAGTATTAAGTTTACTGTACCGATTATCTTTAATGTAAGAATCCTGACCTTCATTATGTCACGTGCACGAAGAATCACGTTTTGTTTTGATTAGTTGACAGCGGTGTGAATTTCAATTAGAATTCTGAACAGTCTTAGTTTATTACTGACTTAGTATTATACACACTTTTTTAAAACCATTTTGCTAGATTCCCGGATTTTCAAATGCATTTAATCAAAAAGTGTTACTAAGATTTTATGTTTCTAATAACTTGAGAAGTTTATCCTCAAAGTTTGACTATTATGTACTGAGACCGTATTATGTACCGTGTATGACTTTTTTAAGGTTTCAATGACTTTGAATCTATCTATTAATGAATAATTAAGAATCTGAACATATTCAGTTAAAAAGCTGACAAGAAAGAAAATATAGCAAATATGTATTGAGATGTTATTATTTAAATAAAAGAAATTAATGATGTTAAAATTACTTTGGCTAGCTTTAATAAAGACATTTTTGATAACACTCAAATTTTCTTTTACCAAAATAGGCTGACTCAGGTTTAATTGGATAGAGCATGAGATAAAAATTTACATTATTCTTACTAATTCCGGTATCTGGAAAAAGAAACTTACTACCAATGCACTTGGACTTCTGCAACTGGACAAACAGCAAACTAAAACTCTGCATGTGAAGAAAATAAATTGATGGTTGCATAACATCAAATAAATAAACACATAGATAAATTGAAACACAGATTTTTATTTTTATTATGATATATAGAAATTCTATTTCAAAAGAGAAAATAAAAAAACAAATACTTAAACAGAAAAGTTAAAAAATGGAAAATCTTCCTTAAGCTTACTCAAATGTGTTAAATGTATTAGTTACCAACCTGACATGGGAGTTGTAACAGGTCTCCATTTGAAAAAACTGACATCAAATAAGTTTATCAGATAAGAAAAATATTTACAATTGCTAAATAAATTTATCTAACGAAAAATCAATTATTTTTGTGAATAAACAAATTGAAATTGTTTAAATGTTACAACTTTGTTATTGAAAACACTCAAATAAGAAAAATAAATTCTGAATTTATTAAAAAATTGTTTTTATGATTTTGTTGTATTATCGGTAATACAGACAGCTTCAATTCAACATCTGATCTTTACTCCATCCAAGTAGAATTATCTAAATCAATAATTCAATAAACATAAATCTTCCTGATTTCATTTAAATAAATCGTTCACAATTAAATATAATTGTTGAAGTACGAAAATAAATCTTCTTTGATTTAACTATTCAGGTAACTATTCAATTCCATAAACACTTTGTTAAAAATTGTCGTTTGTTTACAAAAAAACATATGGTTATCACTTAACCTTACTTTATTTTGAAGATTTTTGGTCTGGAGTCGAGCATGGACACTCCCAATGCGTTTTATCGACTGAAATTATTCTTTTTCTACAGAGTTTATATAGGTTTCACCAAAACAATTGAGAAACAACACAAATTTTCAAAACTATTGCACATCAAAATTTTATCATGACGTCACTAACGAAAAACATGTGTTCATAATTAGCACTAATCTTAAATCTAAAAAGACAGAAATGTAGTTGGCGAAAAGATAATTAAAACAATATAACTCACTTACGGTCTAAAATAAACGATAACTGAGAAAATCAACGAAAACGACCAACGGTTAAGAGTCTTATTAAAACTTAATTACAATGAAAACTCATTAACTCCAGATATGCCTATACAAGAAATAACTACATAGCTACTCAAGGTAACTCATACATATGCAGTTTACATACAAAAATATTTACAATAAAAAACTGAAATAAAAAATCTGTTTACACGTTTTTAAGGTCAAACGAAGCTTTGCAAGTTCCCATACAAATAACAACATAAATAAAATCAAACTACACTCACTTTTGTCCAGAATACAGTACCCCAGTGCCTGCATTCATACAACGGTGTAAAATATTATAATAAAATCAATATTTGGAAAAATTGAAGCATATCAGCAAAGCCAATACCTGCACAAAGATTAACACAAATTTTGCAAATATAGAAATTTGTAAGTTAAATGTTCTGTTATAGACATTACAATAATGATCCGTTTTACATATTTCCAGTGGAATATTTTACCGAAACTGGTTCAGCTTAGTAGGATCAAGAAAATTCTCTTCTAAGTTAGTTAAAAAATTGATAAACTATCCTGAACATATAACATGGGTTACCTGAACCATGTTCTACTACAAAAACAATCTAACTGATTGATATTTATAAACCTTTTATAAACTGAGGTTAAACGTATATTAAGACAATCGTACTCCTATTTTCCTAATTTAACTTGATAAAATTATCTGTAACCAAGCATGTATCCTTAAGCATTTATAAAACTAATATCCTAGCATGAGTATCTATCTTTTTATTGCATGAATATTACGTATAAGTGCTATTTGACTATTTGAAAGCTTCCGGAGCCTATCGTAGTATATTAAATGTTCTTAATGTGTTACAAACTAAACAAATTTTCAATTAGATGATATGATATCATCTCAGTATGTAACTAGGTATTTCAAATTAACAAATATTTAAATACTTAAAGCTACAGCATCTTAAAAAAATGTCTTAATGTTCTAGGTGTAAGAAAAAAAAAGTTTGTTTATAAAAAGTTGAGTTATTATCAGTTGTAATGAGTTATATGAAATTCCAAAGAAAAAAGGGTTGGAAATACTAATTATTCTTCGCTGCCTTCCATAACATCTCATTGTCTGTTTTACGTTTAAATCGATAAAACCAGTTTATATTACATCCTTTGCAATTAATTAATGAAAGCCAAAATCTACATATCTTCGTCAAGCTTAAAGCTACAAGCTAATATGAAGATTTTTGTTAATTAAAAGTCCCACACATATAGTTTTCTCCATTTACGAACGGTCAAAATTGAATGTTTATAGTTAGCACGGTTTGTGGTTCAAGACACACGAAACGGTGTTCCGACTAATAGCGCGGACAACGATGCTGAGTTACTAAACAAACTGAAAACAGATAGTGAAAAGAGAAGAGATACATAATTCCCTGAATTGGTTAATGAGGACGGCAAATACGAAATCAATTTATCAAGAAGAACAAGAGACCTAATTATTTTAGAAATATGTTTGAGAATATTTACAAAACGAAAACAATTACGACAAAAGCAATCAGATATTCCGTTTTCAGAAAGCAATCCGTTGCTGGGGTAGTCAACGCCCTAGAGCAAACTGAAGCTTGCTACTCAAAATAAGTTATAATAATCGTAAGGTAACGTTTTAGTGTCCGCAACTTCGGATTATAGTTTTAAACACACAACACGCTGATGATTAATCAATAAGTAGGTATGTGTAATCGACAACTATGTAAGCGCAGAAAGGGTAAATTTACCGTTCAAAGTTGTCAACAATCTAAAACAAATATACAGGGTGGTTTACTTCAGATTCGTTTCCTCTGGATAGGTGATAGTACTCGTCAATAAGAACAAAAAACTCTTGTCATTTTTGATTTTACGCACATCGAAAAACATTTGCTAAAAAAATCAACTTTTAGGAACTGCTGGAAATAATAGTCAAGCAAACTGTGACATCACCTAACATCAGCTGCATCATCTCATCATCATTAGATGTTACGTTGAAAATGCAGTTAGGTACATCCAGCTCCAACTGCTATTCTTAAATCAATGACCATTAAAAAAAACCTTTTTCTCGATTATTATGAAAGATAGACACTAATGATACAAAGCTTTTTTGTTGCATTTTATGTGTACTATCATCGGTCCAGAGGATACGAATCTTAAGTGAAACACCCTGTATTTAAAAATTACAGTTGAGTTGTAGCGTTCGGCAGCAGCAATAGCAATAATTAATTTTATACAGCTGATGCTGACGAAGTCAACCGACAGTGCACCTGCGACAAAGCAAAGCAAAGCGTCTCCGGCTGTTGATGCGGTTTGTATTAACAGATAAGAGTTTTTTACGTTGCACTTGCTGTTCAAAGAGAGAGAGTTATAAACTTACAATTTATCGGTGCCCTGGGAGAATTATCGCCCTGGTTTCTTGAGCTATTTGCACCTTCGAGTAGACACTGCCCTGGCAGCTGGTTTGATCAAGAAGTCACAGTAAGGAATCGCATTGTTTGTCAAGTTAGCCAGCTATAAACCAGACCACCATGATTCAAATTCGTTCTGTATTTAGTACCGCGTGCAATTCAAAGACAATTCTGAGAATAGAATGAACCGAGTTTTTTGGAATGCATACCAATCCATTTATCAGGCGTTTTTGTGCAAATACCTACTGAAACCAAGCAGATATTCTAACTGTTCATCGTTACCCAAAAATTCACTGCATCAGGGATGGTTATATTTATCGACACCGCAAAGTCGAATTTGGAGTCAGTTGCTCTTTCGATTAATAACTTAAAATAATATTTAAATTTGAAACAAATGAAATATAGATTTTCAGAAATATAGACCGTGAGAAATATTTCCCACGGTCGCAATCTTGCTTTAGACACGTATTCTTCAAAATTTCCCATAAATATTATTTAATAAATAAACGAAATCTAAGCTGTTTTATGATTCAATTGTCTAAATAATCAGTTATACAGCATTGAGCTTGGCAGAAAAAAAAACAAGTGCTCTCAAGTAATAATCCTTATTTGGCTGTCAGTTCTTATCTCTACAAATATTGAACGTATCAGTCATGTGCACTGCACCTGCTTTGTCAATTTTGTTATTGGCTATAGATGTTGTCATGCGTAAACTTGAGTGGTTAAATTCATGTAGTCCTCTTTAAAACTGTGCGAAAAGAATAGTTAGTTTACCCTTCTTGGGGGAACATTGAGATAGTTAATACCGATCTATCGAGGGTAGAGTTCAAGTCAATACCGCGGTGACACAGTCTCTTGGCACGAAGTGATACACGCGTTTTGTGGTCGAAAGAAGCTTTTCCCCTTGAATTTGTGTGGGACGGATTCGACATAATAGTTATTAAAAGTTACTAGAATCTTTCGAGAACTCTCGCACCTAATAAGAAATGCAAATTGTTGCTAACGTTGTACTTGTTTACAACAAATTAACTTCTATTGTGTCCGTATTAAGCTTCGTTAAAAAAACCTTTAAGAGTCGAGTTGTTTTAATTAAGATTTTGATATTGTATAACCAAAATTAGACTTTGTAAAACTCATAAAGAATCCAGAAATCGACAAGTTTCCGAGTGGAAATGATTCCAACGCCAGAAGATTTAGTTCCAATATACATCGTTCTGAATTCAATTACGTCTATGGTCCAGTAACTTTAACGTTAACTTTGCGTTCGTTAGTTTGTGTATGTTTAGTGAAATTAAGCCTTTTTCTATGTGTGATAAGGTGATTTAAAGAAATAAAGGATTAGTTAATCCTTTATTTAATCCAATTGGATACTGGAACCAAAAGAAGCCATTGATACAGCACCTTCTCTGTGAATTATTTGAACAATATTTATTGTGATTTCAAGCTTTGCCAACAACACATGTTTTTCTACATTAATTAAGAAACTTAATGCAAATGTTTCTAGAATGGGATCCCAAGTTTAGTTATATTATGGAAAATGACAATACGAGTAGGTTTTATGATTCATCAACAATTATGAGAGTAATATATTTTTTAATTTACTTTAATATAGAGAATTCAGCATTAACACTCATTGCTATACATGGCACGACAAATTGTTGATGTTTTACTCACTGAATACTAATAAATCATATATTGAAAATAGTCATAGTAACTAATGACTAATTTAACGTAAACCAAAAGAGTATCTTTTCTCGTATTGGAGATTCTTGCTTAAATATCATCAAACATATAATAATAGCCAGCTCCGATGTCCACCGAAAAATATCTCGAAAACTAGACTTAGTAAGCTGAAAGTTTATAGGTAGGTGGGCCTTGCCCCAAAGGGGTACATGAGTATATTTTTAATTCTAGAACACTCAAGGGGGTCGCAGGGGGAGGCATTTTTAAAAAATCACTATGGCTGTATATTTCTTGAATGGCATAAGCTACAATCTTCAGATTTTTACAGATTATACTTGAAGCAATTCTAAAGGTAATGAAATAAATAAATTATCGGCGTTTTTATCCAAAAGTTTTCTGAAAAAATAATTTTTAAAGAAATCTTGATTGTGAGTAATCTGCAAGAGATACATATATGCCACTACGGACTTTTTTTGTAGATATCCTTGATACCTACAATTATCTGTTACCGTTTTCGCAGCGTAAGGCATTTTGTGTTTGTTTTGCTAATTTTAATGATTATTCCTTTACATATTGCTCATTATTCGACTCTCGAAAGACCTTTGAAACAATCTTTATATAACTAAACATTCTCCAAGTAGCAAACTATCGAATGATAGAAACAGTATTAGAATCAATTCAGTGATGTTCGAAATTCACCAGTTTTTACGGAGACAAGTTAATTGTAATTATGTGTTATTGTAATGTTGCGGGGTATGTTGAATGCACGCAAATTGCCAGCAGCTCAACTTTTGTAAATCGATCTCTTTTCTTACTGCATTGATAGCTGGAGCGACAGACACGGGTCCGTTGATTTCTGAACAGGAGTTAGTTAAATAATTACATCTATAATTTGGGTGGCGCCCGCCATCTTTTTAATTATTTCTGATTTCAAATCAAGCAAACCATTGCAATTAACACCCTCAAAGCATCTGAATAAGACATCTCTGTCAGGAGGTATGCTAAAGTAGGTAATTTTTTGGTTAGATAAACTTCAGTCAATTACAATTTTAATTGTTCAATGAGAATCTTAGTATGCTACACAACAACAAATGGTTTGAAATCGGTGTGAAATACTGTTTTAGACGATATTTCAACTACACAAATTATGGTATGAAGTACTAATTAAATATATGATTCACATATTAAAATGTATTTATATTTCCCGTTTTCATTTTCCTTTCTATTCGCATTCCGCTGCAAAACGTTGAATACATTCTCAAAGTAATCACACTCTTGAGAAATCTTATCTAGTCAGTTTTCACTAACCTTATTCGTAATTGGTTAATTTTAATGGTTAATATTCGTGGCTGCTACAATCTCTTTGAATGAATATTCATGTTTTTTTCACAAATACAATCAGTTGTTCTTTTTCTGAAAATAATTGATACTTACCTTCAGCAAAATCACAATGCTCAGTAACCCATGAACAGACACTTCAAAAGCGTTTCACCTTACCATTATTATCCTTAACACTGTCACTTAGATATCCCCTTGTATATTTAAGCTCTACCGTGATGTTTCATTATTCTTTAAAGAGGTTAACTTACGTTCGGGAAACTTTCTAAACTCTCGTTTTACAACGTGAGGGTGTCTAAATGTGGGCAGTTCTAGTTTATTTTCTGGAGACTTTCTTAATAATAAACTTTCTCAGTAAACCTCTTCTATCTTTCTTTGTTATTAATTAAGACGTTTTCAAAACTGCACACTAGTTACAAATCTTAGTACTTAATACGTCACTTTGTTGCTTGTTTTCTAGAGAAGGGTCTTGAAGGAGCTGTGGGAGGAAGTCATTAAAGTCGAACAAAGATCCTTGAATGTCTCTAGATGGCTGACATATATGCTAATTGCTTTGAGTTAACACCCTTGCTGATGTATTCCTTCACGCACTGTATTTCGAAACAAGGCAGGCACGCAGGAACGTATCTGAACGATATCCTTAATTAAATATCAACAATCTTAAATAAAATAAGTAAAACTCTAAGCCAAAAGATACAGCCTTTAAGCAAGAAATTAAAGGCCCTTTAAAGTGTTTCTTGTCAATTTTGAGGTTTTCCATGTAGAAGAGTATCCAGGAAACTAACAATTTAATCCCTCCCTGCTCGCAACGTTACGGTGGAGAGGCTACAACCTTTTCCCATTCCCAAGTTGCCTATTTGAAAAGTTTCGAAACTATTAAATTGTTTAACTAAGATGGTTACATCTTACATTGTAAGTTTCTCTTTGTTAAATGGGGGTTCTTACTGCTCTTGTCGTTATCTATTTCTCAGTTTTTAAGTATTTTCGTAAGGAAATTGAATATTTGTGGGCAGATTATTAATCTGGTTTCTACACAAATGAAACTACAGAAAGTATTACCATTTTAATTAATTCAAAATAAGTTTTGAGATTGCTCATTAATGTTAGTAATAAGGATTTGCTCAATAATAAGGAAAATTACAATCTTGCATTGAAAATCATTTTCCTACCTAATGTGATTTCAATTTAAGTCGAAATTGCGAAGGAATATAATATCTTCATTTTAGCACTAGATACTAACTGTTCGCTTTGAAGTACTAATCAAATCATGCATATGTTTTATTATGTAGGCTATACTGCAACTTTCATGTATTTTTATAAACATGTATTCATTTCTTTTATTTTAAATATCTCTACTTCATTAAATTCGTCTATGAAAATAAATACATACTGCTATCACCGTTGGCATTTAAATGCTCGACTGTCTTGTTTATTGTGTACTCAGAAAGTTATCAAAGTCCCGTCGTTTTAATGTAAATACTTCTTGATGAAAGCTAGAAAGGATACATTTACAATGTAAAGTTCATTTAATTCTTAGCCTTTTAAAACCCCTTTTAGTCTAGATCAATTCTGAAAATTGTAAACATCTGCAGTTTAAACAGCACAATATTGCTTTTTAACCTACATATACTAAACCAATTGATAGCCTTGGTGGTAGACTTTTTCAGTATGTGTATCTCTTTATAGACTCGACTAATTCCTAACCCACGGATGTGGCTTCAAGTTAGTAGTTGTAGCACAGTAAAACTAGCTCAAAAATTGTCCAGGCCCAAACATCAAAAAAAAAGTTCTACCCCGCGCCAATTTGTTCTATACCCTCCTCGTAGTAAGTGATAAAAAGTTGTACCACCCAGAGCATCGGGTTTGGGGGAAGGGGAATTCTACCACCTTGTGAAAAGGTGGTAAAATGGTATGTTTCAACAGTTTTTCGCAAATATCTCAAAAACTACGAGGTCTAGTGCAAGCTTCACTCTGTACAAGATTAATCTACATTAAATTCCGAACAAGAATGGCTTTTTTCTGCTGAAAGCAATCGTTACGGAGATATGGAGGGGGTAAAAATATCATTATTTTTCAGTTTGCTTGGAGTATCTCGAATTCACTTGAAAATCAGCAAAGTTTCGATATATACTGGTACCTTTGTTTGAGAACATAATTCTTTCCTGAAATGTGATCGTAATCCAAAGCACTCGTACACTCTAAAAAATTACCGGTGAATTATACCCTAAAACATGCAGGCAACTATGTTACCTCCATTTTTTGGGGTAAATTTACTTCAAAGTGTAATTTTCATAGGAAGTGAAAAATTTCAACATTAGGTTAAGTTTGCATTGTAATGTTTCCTTTTTAAGTAAATTTACAGATTGAAATTACAATCTCAATGTAATTTTACATTTTAAGATTAAAACACCTGTGTAAAGTTACATGACAAAGTTAATATTTCATGGCAATAGTACTTTTCAGGGTTAAAATACAAATGTCAAAATACTTCTTGAATGTAACGATGACTTGCGAAAGTACTTGCAAATTCAATCGTTCCTCTGGGAATTGTATGAAACAAAATAAAATCAAAGTAATTTTTATTGAACGTATGTACTTATATAAAATATAAGTCATTAACAGAACTTCTTTTCAGGGGCTTTCGGAAATATTTGGTCTCTCAAAGACATTCAGATAAAGTTTCGATTCCACCTAGAAAATTAAAAAATTATAAATTATATAAACAATTATACACGAGTACCTTTCTCAATTACAGTTATGCTAGTTTATTTCGAATTCTTCAATTTTTGATTCATCCTAGAAAAACATTAAATTAAATATTTTTATTTTATTGGTTTAAATTTGTAATTTTAACATATAGGTACTTACCGATTATTATTTTTTAACTTCTACTGTAAAATAAAATTCTTCCCATCTTCGGTCATACGTGTAAATATTTGCCTTTAATAAATCCGCACTACACTACAACGAAAAACAAAATATTAATGAGCAATGAACACTTCGTTTGGTATCGATAGAGTACGCCTCGCCGAAATCATAAAAGAATGGTACACACCATTCCGACCATTCCCCAAAAAGCCTATTTGGACTGTTCATAATGGATTCCTGAATTCTTTCACGAAACGAAGGTCACAAACAAGTGCGATCAGCGAAATAGCATCTCAACGGTTAAAAACATATTAAGGGTAAAATTACACTATTCTTGTTCAAGTTCATCTTATCTTTAATATTACACTAAAAATGAATTAAGTTATTGAGCAATTATACATTTGTAAGGAAAAAATTGTCTGAGTTATGTAAATTTATATTATGGATAGTGATTTTAACCAGTTCAATGTAGTAGAATTACTTATATTTGTATAATTTTACATAATTACAGGGCATTTTACCACAAATAGTAAAACTACTAAATGTATAGGTAAAATTAATTTTAGGGTAAAAATACCGCAAATAATAGCGAAAAGTTACCTCTTTCCCAAGGTAATTTTACCTCATTTTTTACAGTGTATATCAAAGCGAATTTCCCCATAAGAAATAATGGGAACTGAATGATGATTCGTTCCGCAATTATTTCGTATTCATATAAAAACGATACACAAATTGTTGAAACAATGCAGTCATTTGCAGGAGTTCACGGTGTTTCTTCGGAGCAGCATGTCGAGCTGCGCAAGGCAAATCAGAAGCGAAATTCCAAAGACTTGCAAACTTGCATTTCTTGGCTTGTGGAACACAACCCTTTTTTGAAACCAGCTGAACTGTTGTAGCAGATGAAAAAGTGAATTGTTATGAGGCGTTTGAAATTGGAGCAGTAGCGTTAAAAAAGATTAAGGGAAAAATATATTGACATACGCTTAAAGAGAAAATCTGCTGTGATGTCTCTTGCAACCATCACCATAGCAGTGACAATACGCAATAGCACTATATGTGTAAACCCTGACACCCTTCTACACCGAATGGTATGCACAGTAAAGACTGATGAGCAGCTGGCAGAAATCTTCAAACACGAATTATGTGCTTATCCTCCATTCCTTTTATACGAATCTGGTTTGATGAGGAAGGGTAGTAAGTCTTCAATGGTCAAAGTGTTTGTGCCTGCTTCAAATGAACCATCTGACATTACAGATCCAGGAGCGTGTCATATGTTCATGCCCTCCATCAATATGGAGGGCACCTCCTCCATCGTGTTGTGTGGTTACGCTCAGCTAATTTCAAACAGATTTGTCAGCAATACACTGGCTATGTCATTTCTTATTATGGAAAATCTATTGTTGTCTTTGATGGTAATGGGAAAAACACAGCACAAAAGATGAAGAACATTTGCGCAGATCATCCACTACTACACATGTTGAAGTGAAAGTAAAAAATTCAATTAATGTCACTCTTGGGCAATCAGAATTTCTTGCTAATGGTAAGAACAAGATGCAACTGATTTCTCTTTTCACAGTACACTTACTGGTTGCAAATGATAGTGTCTCATCATTCTATAAAAGGCGAGAAATATCGCCTTTTAAAAAGTAGCTAATGTTGGAAAGCATTTCGTCCTTTCGTTATTTGTATCTAAAAATGCTGACGATTTGGATACTCTACGCCATCAATGTTACTTGCAGACCATCGCAAAGTAGCCTGTACACACGATGTTCATGTAGGCTCTACTCCACCCCCCCCCCACTTCAATAGCTGCACAACAACACTCACATAGAGTTTACCAGCAAACGCAGCAATGGCTCAATCTCAAGAAAGATCCACTAAAATGAGGTTGGAAAAAGATTGTTGGTCATCTCCGTCCAATTACAACTACAAAGGTTGCTGCTCCTGAGGAATTATTTTCCCTCATTGTTTGCACTTGCAAGGAGGGATGTGTCCAAAACTGTGAATGTCGAAGGAGTTACTTGAAATGCTCAAACATGTGCACGAATTGCTCAGGACATGGGTGCATCAACAGAGATTAATTAACTATTGACGATGATATCGATGAAGATGATCCGTAAAATGAAGAAGAGCTAGAAGATTTGTTCCCTAATACCAGATGACTGCTATTGATGTAATTACCTCGTAAGTTGTACATATCAGATTTCATTTAAGAATATTGCATTTTCCAATTTTATAATAAAGAATGTAATAAAGTTTGTTGTTGTTTGTTGTTCGATTAGGTAACGCACGGTAGGATAAACAAATTTATTCTGTACTACAGATGTTTTTGAGAATTAGAATAAGGGGTACGCTAAGATCAATTGATTTGAAAAATGATCGCCTCTTACGTTCTTAGGTTACAAAAATCAGCTTAATTTTACAAATTCTTTCTCATCAATTTAAGATTTTTTAAAATTCTTTTTAAAAGAGTTTCTTCTGCATGGTAAATAATTTGTTGAATGAGATTCTATCTCATTGGAGGATGGACCTAGTCTATATACTAAAATCCAAAATGTATTTGTCGGTACGTTTGTCTCATTATAGGCTGGACCACTGTTAACCAACTATAACCTATAACCAAAGGGGTACAATTCATGGGATTCGTGGGCGTGTTTCATGTTTGTGGACGTGTGAGACTTTTTTACAAGTATGTTTCGCTCTTTAAGACTCAGCCCCTGTAAGTCCTATACCCAAACTAATTACATAGTTGGACTTGGACTTAGACAGTGGACCAGAGAGATGCAAGGAGTGTGTTTGGTAGGCGTGATAAATTTGTTTGTCAATATGTTTGTACTTATATAGACTTGTACATGTAGGTCCCACCCATACTACGTACATAGTAGCACTAAGCATGACATTGCAAGTAAGCCCTGTGTAAAGTAAGGCTTGTTTGTCACCAGTGGGCGTGACTTCATTCAAGTGTGTATGGTA
This sequence comes from Agrypnus murinus, assembly GCA_929113105.1. NCBI lineage: Eukaryota > Metazoa > Arthropoda > Insecta > Coleoptera > Elateridae > Agrypnus > Agrypnus murinus. Next base: position 127,812,718 of record OV816025.1, on the reverse strand, counting down.
ATTAATTGTTAATACAAATCATCTTCTTATTCATAATGATATAGTTTATTAAACAAAGTGTGTTAACTAGGCAGTTCAGGACCATAAATTTCGTGATGGAACTAAGTTCCAAAAATAAGCTTAATTTATTTTACAAATTTCTTGGCTCATATTTACTCATTTCTATAATTCCTTTTAAGCTTGTTTTCTTATATGTTAAATAATTTGACCAAGTGAAGTTATTTCCATCCGAATGACGGGTTTAAACCTGGTATTTTTATAAAAGCTATTGTTCTTCACGTGGAGTTAAGATGCTAATGTATAATTCAGGTTTGAAAATATTCCTCAAAGAGGATATATACCTCACCGCTAAGGTGAGTAAATGAATAAAATCTGAATAAGGTTATGAAAATTACGCCGATGGCTTAGTAGAAGTAAATATTAAGCATATTGAGTCAAAAGCGATTTGAATTTTTCACCGGAATTCAGGCACTTTCTTGAGTATTTCATGGATTAGATTATTTTTGAAAAATCGTGCACAGTCTTAAGAAGGGCCTAGGAAAAGACTGTGTGTAATTGACGTAGCCCTTGGAGCTATGATGGTCGTTCTGTGTCATTTCATAGGTTTTAAGGTAATAAACTAGATTTGAATGTTCTCAAATACGTAGATGAATTGCTGATGTAGGTGCTGGACTCTGGAGGAGCGTCGGAGATCTTTCTTCCCCCCTCCCTCGAGGGAATGCCGAGGATAATGTGCATAATTATATGTTATGAGTTGCTATCTGAAATTGTAAACAGATCTGCTGAGATTGCTAAAGGACCAGTTGGTCCAATAATTTACAGGGCAACATCGGGACCCTACCATTTTTCTTCTTCTGCTATTGTCGTGCTTTGAGATCTAGAGAAGCACAAAATTACATCCAAAAGTTGAAGACTAAGGGGAAAAACAGGGGAAAAAAGAAGAGTTACTTACTTTTGCTGAGTAATTACAATCCGTCACTGGAAATCACTGTTCATCAGATGATATAACTTCCCATGACCAAAGGCTCGCACTAAGCTAAATTAACGTGAAGCACAACAACGCAGAGCATTGCACATTTTTTTTATCAGTCCTGAATAAATGTAATTTTGTATACATCGTTATTGAAAAAATCTTAATTTCTGGCCCATTTACGCATCCTGCAAATTTACATTCTTCTTGCAATTTAAAATCATGTTAGCATTTGGTATAAATAAACCTATAAAAAATTATTTTAAAAGATTGTGTTTCAAACCTTCATAAAATTGTGAAGACATTCGTGTAATAAATTATCTATTTCTGTTGTCGTATTTATTCACGTGTGCGTTTGTTAAAATGACTTCGTTGCTAAAACCTTGAAAGTTAACAAACATGGTTTGTGGCGAACCTAAATTCATACAGTCCCCATTGATATTGCAGATTTGCGTTCCTTGAAAACATTATAAAAATCCCCTTTATCTAATAAATAATGCTTGATACGTGTTAAAAAACCCATTTTGGTTATTCACATCTGCGTTTAAAATACATATGTCTGCAAAACTCACTTTAAAATATTATTGCGTCTCTATTTTCTTATTCATGAAAACCAGACTACGTAATTTTTAGTCTATTAGGGTCAAAATCTTATATTGGAATTAATAAAACTTCCCTTATTATCAACACGCGGACTGCATAACCCTGATTTGTCTAGGCGAAACCACGCGATCTTGCTATTAGATGATGTCGATTTGCATCTTTTAAAACATTCTGACAGTAAAAAGAACCCCGAGTTTTAAAAAAGAGAAAACTTACTTCAGTTTCAGATTCCAGACAGTGTAGTTTATAGTCAGTCAAGAGTCTCAATTAGATCTTCAGACGGCACAGTTGATAGAGAAGTCCTTACCATTCGTTAACGACCGGGTGTCGGATGCCTGTGCCTAGTTAATTGAGAATTTGCAGTTAATAAATGTACCGTTATGTAATTAGTTTTTCAGACGTTAATTAGGAATTTGTGGTTAGCAAAAGTACCGTTGCGCAGTTAAATAATTTTCCGGATGTTTGTGTCCTTAAAGAATGGGAAATCTAGTTTTCCTATTAAAAAGTGTAATAGCTTCAATACAGTTTACCGATGGAAATAAATATCGTATCGTATATCGATAAAAATAGTTCTCGTACCGAAATACCGATTAAAAATCAATAACTACAGACTTTATCTTCAGTGATCGGAATCTCGGATCAATAATGAAATCCGATTTATGTGCTTTATAAATTCAGTTTGGATTTAAATAATAAATGGGTTGTTTTAAGAAAAATAACGAACATTTGCCGATGGTTCTTAAAATTAATTCAATAACCAAATCTTATAGAAGTTTTATGGTTGCATTTAGTTACTTTATTTTGGGTGAATTTGTGAATAATTCAATGCAATAATAAGGGTTAATTCATTGCATATTTGTATGATGTGAAAGCAGAAATCTACGAACATTCCAGTTTCTCTCCGTTCAGCAGCGATTGTTTGGTATGTGCTGGAGTCATCTTTGTGCAATTTAGCGTTAATTTGGGTTGTGAATTACCGATAACTACAGGTACTGTGAATTATGAATTCCTTTTTTTGAATGTTAAAGATTTATGTGAATTTTTTTGGATCTTTGTAATATTTCTACAGTCTGTTTTTTTATTTATACGTAATTTGTATACAATTTTTATTCATTAACAAATTTTAATAGTCAAGAGCTCTTAGGTAGGGAATTATTACATGAACTTGTGAGTTCAAAATTTGTAATTTTTTAAATATTTTTCTTCTTTGTGTTTTCTAAAATAAATATGATTTTAAAGTTAATTAAAACCAGTAAGACTGAACCATATAATTATGAAAGTTTTTATTCATATCATCATTAACCGTTAACTACCCAGGTGCGGTCTCTGTGACCGCAGGTACTCGTATCTGTGTGACTTTTGGTTTTTCCTATTTCTAGGAAGAATTAAGATTTGTGCCTTTAGGTATTCCTAAATAGCATCATTTTCAGTTCGTAGCCCGCTGTACATCGATCTGTGTTCACACGTTGCGTTATTATTTAAATTTAAATATTTCGTGCGGTCATAGTGACCGGACCCGGGTATTTAAGTTGTGGCTAGCTCTTCACTGAAGGTTCGCTTTGGTGATAAGGATTTTGAAAAATCGTTGCTAGATGTATCTATTGTAACTTAGTTTATCCTGTTTTGTCAGAAAATTATTTTATTTTCTGTCTGTAATAAATTTTTTGATGTTAGAATCAACTAGGCTGTTTTTTCGCAAATTCCACCGTTAAATCATTTTTTTAGTTATATTAATTTCTGATTATAAAAATTTAAAAAAAATCTTTAAATGAGAATTCACACTATTCAAGGACTATAACAACAACTTTAAATGACTTATTTTGCATTTTTTTAAATTTTATAGCGCTTTAGAGATCAGCGGTCACCGTGACCGGTCCCAGGCATTGGTGTTACTCTTACAGCACCCGGGTAGTTAAGGGTTAAACTTTTGACTTTGTTGAAATTAACTAATATTTTGAATTTATATCGGTCTGATTACATTTTCTGATTAGTCATTTCAGACAGATTTATTAGATTTATTTGATCTACTTGATCTATTTATTTATTGTTATTAAGCTTCATAATCAGATGGCGCCCTTCTAGTTTATGTTATTGTGTTTTGAAACCCTTATCCATCCTTTAATAATTCGACAACTGCAGAACCAATACCTACGACCTGAAATTCAAATTTGTAAGAAAGAGCTAAATCTCAAGCCGGCAACTTTGAGCATTTTATATACAGTAAGTATCGTATTTTGTGTTCTAAACTAGTTTAATTAATGTGAACTTTTCTTTAGAAAGTTTAAGCTTTGTCTGTTTTATCGGGTAGAAAACCTTTGTTTCACCGTCGCCCAATCGCGGGGCCTTTTTATTGTTGTTATATAGTCAAGAAAAACGTTTGTTTCAACCTTACAGGCTAGACCTACCTACACGGTGATCTTTTAATCCCTGTATCAGCAGTGCCGTGGATGTACAGTGCGATAAGTTTTGTTCCCTACATTGCTTTCTCGATTTCATTGATGCGACGAAGAAACAACCTACTGGTGGCATGAATTCATTGATTCGAATCTTTTAAACCCCATAAGGATTAAACTCTATAAGGATAATCTCCGGATAAGACGAGACGAGATCGAAGAAAACGTTCCGCAAACTAGAATGAGCCGCTGCAGCACCGCGCGATTTCTGATGGCTTTCTGAGAATTCCTGGAGCAGATCATTTCCTGGCACATCATTTCGGCAGGTTCATTTGAAACTTGAGACAGAGAGTAACTACAGTGCTGAAATGTAAGTTTGTCCGACGTTTCTCCAGAGTCCAGCACACCACTTTATCTATGACTCGGGACACGTGATACGAACAACCTAGGAAATGACAGCAAATCGACCATCGCAGCTCAGGCTGCACAAAAATAATAATCAGGTACCTTCCATGATGTCTTTATTTCCTAAAACATGCACATCTTTCCCTTTCCCATCCAACTCGTGGAATAAGTCATATTGTATTTGTCTCAAGGTGTGTAATCATTCTATTTTTTATCTTTAGCTCCGGATTAAATAGAAAACATTTGTTACCGTTTCAATCAGAGAACCTAAACAAACCGAATATAACCGGTATTTTGTTGGGGTTTCGGTTTTCATTCCGGTACTTGATTTGAAAAGATAAGGTTTCAAGTTTCGTTTCCGATACGACGCAAAATATCGACTCTGGTGGTTTTTGAGGCACTGGTTCTGTCTAAATTTGTGGTTCCGAGTTATTCTATTGCTGCTTAAATAATGGGGTTCCCAGTTCAACAAGATACATATACTCCAACAGCAAAAGATAATAAAAATAATACATATAAAACGAAACAGAACTCTAAGTAGTTTAGCATTTGCAGATTTATTATTAATATTTTTTTCGGATATCCAATGAAACTGTTACTGGAGTGCTAATAGGAGATTTTGCACATAAAAATCTTAAGTTTTCATCTAAAAGTACCTCATATTTAAAGTTTTTAGAAACAAGTCACAAAGTGATCTGGCATACCCGAATTCTGAGAAGCATCAGTATTAAGCGGCATTGCACGCTGAACTCTTGAAATTCAGATGTTTGAGTTATTAGAAGGCTAGAAGTCAACAATTAACGCGAATTGCTCTGGAAGATCTAAATTCGGAGATTTTGCGGCATACAACTGAGGAATTCTCAGAAACTAAACTTAGGAAGAGCTGCAGACTAAAGCTCTATCAACTAATGTGATTGCGATATTAATCGGTATTATTAATACCGATAGGGGAATAGGGGGTGGGATAGCAAGGGATAGCGGTGGATTCGTAGGTGTTGCTAAGACTAAAGCTTTCTACGACGAACAATCTGCATTAACCTACACAGTTTAAATCTTCAATAAGTTTTGTAGATTGTGGCCAATGCCTCCAAAAAACATCACTCAAATCGAGGTGGTTTCTATAGAAGATCGTTAGGACCTTCTCTGTAAGATACTGGAAGCTAAACTTCAACAGATATTTGTTGGATTGATGAACTCTATGAATAAGGATTTTCACTAAATTCTGAATAAATTAAATTTACTGTCTCCAGCCTTACTTTGTGGAACGTTATAACCATAAAATATAAAAAATATAATTTTTTTATGTTATCATATTTTCTGAATAAATTCACGGGAGACTTAGGGTTTTATGGCACTAAGCAGTAAGATGATGCTATACATATAGTAAGTATTTACTATGATTTATCAAACATAGAAGCTGGATAAAAGGGACTTCTATATTGTGTCTTATAACGGAACGAGAAAAATTTGGAAAAATGCCAAAAGGGCCTAGATTTATTCAATTCTCGAGATTAATAGTTATAACTAAATGGAGCACTAACTAAAGTGCGTTTTGTGTTCAAACAGTAATCATGTCAAATTTTCATTTTAATTATATTAGACTTTCTTGGAGATAAATTTGAGTTTCATCTTTAACAACCCTAGAGTGCCCCCTAAAAAATGTATAGTGTGGAAATGTGTCAGTGTTTACGGAAATTTGTTCTGGGTCCCCTAAAACCCTAAAACCAAATTTTGGTTAAAATCCCAAAAAAAATAAAATAATTTTAATTTATACAATATAATAAAAATCAAGAGTTTAATTAAAGTTTCAGAAGTTTTTAACAAGTTCTTGACCTTACAATTGTTTCGACAATAAACGTCATTATCAAAGGTAGTACTTACGTTCTTATAGAAATAGACTACATTTAATAATGACATTGATTTTCGAAACAATTGTAAGGTTAAGAATTTATTAAAAACTTATGAAACTTTAATTAAACTCTTGATTTCTATTATATTTTATAATTATGGAGTTCCACAAAGTAAGGCTGGAGACAGTAAATTTTAATTCAATTCTAATTTATTTCAAATAATTATTTTTCAAGATTTTCTAACCAAAATTTGTTTTATGGTTTTCAAGCGGTCCAGAACGTTCGTGCAACAACTTTTCCGATTAAACAAGGCCTAATATGTTTTTCAATTTTTTGCATTTATCCTTGATCGTAGTAGGCTGGTAGTTTATGATAAATAGGGTTTTTAATTGCTCACAAATGTATTTTAAAGGGTTCTATACCTAGTAAAAATTTGAAATTGATTTGATTATAAATAACAAACATACAGGGTGTGAAACTGTGAAGTTAAATGTATGTAAGAATTAATCAAGGTGTTCTATGTTATCAAGATTATTGAATTCATTTTTAAACATATTTGCTTTTATCTTTATTTGATGCTTTCTTTATTCATTTTCCGGTTTAAGCTTTTTATTTAGAATCTGTAATCAGAATCCTTTGTTTCTTCCTCTCGGATATCTGAAATTCCAATTTAGAGGACTTTTAGCCTTGTCATCTCAATATCGCAATTTGAATAACCGCAGAATTCCATTATATCCATGTGTATTCTATATACTACCTCAAACACTTGCTCCACTTCAGAAATTAACACAAGAGATCTTATATATTCCTCTTTATTTAGTAATAGAATCTATACTCATTGACAGAATGGAGACATATCGTACATAGTTAAGTTGTGAAGTAACCGAGTGATAAGCCAGAAGTGTTAAAATATTCACAAGGACATCTCTTAGATGCTTTTGGCACACAGAACTTTGTTCAATTAAATTGTTAAAATAAGTGAATAGAAAGGAATGAAACTGCTCCAATAAAAAGTTAGAAATAATCAATGCTATAAAATAAACTCATAAAGAGCGCGCTATAGTCATACTCGTACTAAACTGTAGTAAACTTATTGTATGTTTTATGTCGGTTCTACAATAAAATTTTTGTTTCTTTTCTACTTGGCACCTCCAACTAAAATTTGAATAATTAAATTTTAGTACAAGCAAGTTGTACAGTGTACTAGTTTCATACTCTCATTCTTAGAAAAGTTTCTGTAAGTACATAGCTAAGGTACAACTTTAACTTTCGACTAACTTTTCGCGATAAAAAGGTTTTTATGTACACTGTGAAATGAAAATGTAAGAATAAAAAGACAAAAACTTATTTATTACAACTGCAGTCTCGCTTATAAAATGCTAAGTTAATTTAAAAGACATATTTAATCTCTAAATGAACAAAGAAAACTCATAACAAGAAAAATAAATTAATTTTTCTTTGGTAAAAACAGTCAACTATTCAAATAATTTATTTATTCCATTTAATCTTTATCTTTAGCAGCACTCCTCGGTCCGTATCCAAATGATGGTCTAAATGGACCATCGTGTGGCCCTCCAGGTCCTGTCAATACTCCTAATTCTGGTGTGTGGTAGTTTGGTCCATCTTCAAAGTGACCTGTAAAGCACAAAACTACAACAAATATTTTTAATTAGTTTTTTTATTACCATGTGGTGGAGGTCTTCCTATAATTCCCGTCGGTCCACCAGGTCCGATTAAAATTCCATTATGATCACCAGGTCCGTCGTAGTGTGGTGGTCTTGGGTATGGTCGATGTGGTCGCGCAGGATAATCAACTGGGCCTCCAGGACCTACTAAAACTCCATTTTCTGGTGAATGTATTGGTCTACTAGGTAATGGGCTACCCAGGGGTTGACCCTTTTTACTATTGAAGCAGCAGTATTGTTTACCGACATCGCATTGTCCCTTCAAAGTAAAATCAGGATTGGTTTTCTATCTTTTCGAGATCGTTTCGTATCTGTTAGACTGTCAGACTATGAAGTCTCTGATTAAGGTGTTAAAACAATACAATTTAAAAAAAAAATCTTTTGATTCACTACTTAAGCTTTTTCCCATCTATGGTACGGATCATGTGTTTAAATGCATGCATGATTAAGACACCAAAACTCGTCTTTTCTAAAGACAGTCTCATTGATAACAAACTATCAATTTTAACCATTATGTAATATAAATATTCTTTTCTTATAAATATAACATTAATAATTAATGTTTAAGTAGTTATTTTAGATATCAAAAAGAAAAATTCAGTATATTATACCTAACCTAACCTTACTAAATGAAGAATTTCGATGCAAGTTTACCAAGTTTAAAATCAGCGAGACAAATTAATTGAAAACTTTCTTTGTGATTTTTTTAATAAACGATAAAAATCCATAACAATTATTTTAATATGTTGTTATAAAAAGTAAAAATCAATCAAAAATTATAACATACAGTAAATTCCATGTGAAATCATCAAGTGAGTGAAGCTGCACCATTTTTATTTTTATGAAAATGGGCTAGCTTGTTACCTTAGCCTTTATATGAAAGAAAATATATATTTTTAATTCCTACTGGCTACTATTTGATCATGGAGGTCATTTTTCATCAGCGACATCAACAAATTTTACCAATTTCAGAGGTTTATATATTTGAGTACCGCTTGTTGATTACACTTAACCAATTTGGAATATTGTTATGTCATTTGAAAGTTTAAGATATGTACATTTTATTTATATAGTTACAATTTGATAATACTTATTTTTTCAAGATGGCATCTGTGCGCTTGCGCCGTTGAAATTGCTATTTTTCCTGACTTCTTCCGCATGCTGCAGTCCCCAGGATAAATTCACAGCTCTGGTTTTTTGTGTACATTATCTCTACACATCGTATAATAAGTACATACAAAATTATCTTCTTTAAGGCCCGGTTAATTTAAAAATATCTTCGAAGTTGATAAAAAATGAAAATTATTAAAACTTGGAGTCCAAAGAAGTTATGTGGGGGACCAAATAAAATGTTGAAATTCTTGTAATCGGTAGTCTTTGTATGTATCTGCATTGGGAACTTGGGTTAATTCTGTTATTTTTATTCCTTTCTTTAAAGCAAGTACAGTATTTTGCAAAAATAAGGAAGGGGAGATAATAGGGGATAAAAACAAAATGTTGGAACGATGGACTCAATATTTCTTAGAACTGTTAAACAAGGATGATTATAACGAAAACCCACCCACTAGAAGAAAAAAGAATGGAAATAAGACAAGAGGATAAAAACGAAGAAGAAATAACGAAGAAATCAACATTAGAAGAGATAAAAGAAATAATACAGCACATGAAAAATAATAGAAGCCCAGGACATGACCAAATAACTACAGAAATGTTGAAGTATAGAGGAGAGAAATTATTAAAGAAATTACAGAGATTCATAATTTAAATTTGGGAAAAAGAGGAAATGCCACATGATTGAAGGATGACTGCAATAGTTAGTCCAGTTTATAAAAAGGGGTATAAACTGAATTGTAATAATTACCGAGGAATTGCACTATTAAATACAGGATACAAAGTACTAACAAAACTGCTGGAAAATAGTAAGACGAATTAAAAACAATTAAGAATTAAGGCAGCTATACCAAGAACCAGATTTAGTCACAAGCATAAAAATACAGTGGCTAAAAGATGGAAAAGAAAAGAGATAAAAGAAGTAATGAAAAGAGAACTACAAGAAGAAAGAAGCAGAGGCAGGCCAAGGAAGAGATGAATAAAATCAATAGAACTCTAGGAATCAGAAATTGGCGTAGGAAAATAGAAAATCGACACGAATAGAGAAAAGTTATTAACCAAGGCGTGGGCCTTCAAGTCCCTTAGTGCTAATATACAGTGTGTTTCACTTCACAGCTTGGCGCCCCTGTATTTTTGTTATTTATAATCGAATCAATTACAAATTTTTATCAGGTATAGAGCCCCATAAAGTAAATTTATAGGCAATTAAAAAGCCCATTTATTATAAACCACCAGCCTACTACGATCAAAGATAAATGCAAAAAATTGAAAAAACATATTAGGCCTTATTTAATCGAAAAAGTCAATACAGAAATATGTTTTGGGCCACCTAAAAACCCCAAAACCAAATTTTGGTTAAAAAATCTTGACTAATAATTAACTGAAATTTCAGCTCTACAGTCCTGTATTTTTTTTATTTATAAACGAATCAATTCCAAATTTGTAGCAGGTATAAAACTCCTTAAAGAGATTTTTGTGTAATTAAACACTAGGGTGGGTCGAAAAAGTCAATTTTTTGAGTATCGAATTCTAATAGGGCTCAAAAGTTGCATATTTGCATGCTAATTAACGGAAAAATATTGAAAAAAATCATACGTTGGATCTTCAGTTCGCGCAAAAGGCCTAAAGTTTGCAAAAATGACAAAAAAAACACCAAATTTTACCTTTACGCTCAAAATATACAGGTAGCATTTTTTGGCTTTTAATAGCGTCTAAGTACTTCATTTGTAATGCGTGATCATAGAAAAAATATTTTTTTAAATTACAGGCTTCATTTTGAGTTCGCGCATTAGGACTAGAATTTTCGAAATTTCCTGAAAAATCGGGGGTTTTACCGTTTTACAAACAGGCGCACTGTGGCATTTTAAATTATAAAAGGCCGTCTTTCTTAATAATTCGTTATTGTGTCTAAAATTCTCGAACTTTTCGGAAAAATCGGGGGTTTTACCGTTTTAAAAACAGACGCACTGTGATATTTTAAATTACAAAGGGCTGCCTTTCTTAATAAATCGTTAATGTGAGTAATTTTATACAGATACATTCTATTTTGATAAGAGTACATCTTTTTGCAACTCTTTACCCATTTTACAATATTTTTATGAAGTGACCCAGAACTCACTACGAGTAGGTGGCTGCAATTCGATTTCCACCCACACCGTACCCAACCATCCAACCAATTAGGGTATGTTAAATTATGTTGATTTAGTCAAAGACGTTGTCTTAAATTGAGATTGTTGATCAAATTTTGGCATTGTGGCATCTTGAGAGCAAAGTAGCTCTAATGTATCCATCTCTGTTTTGTTGTCCGCACACTTTCTCTGCAGACTCTGTGACAAGTTTGACGTATCTTTCAACATGGGTACGGCATGGACAATTTAAGAAATGAAACTCAGGCAGAGTTTTACCTTGCAGAACTGACGAAATAGTCTCTGTTGTCAAGCTTTCCATCATTGGAGGGAGCTACAGTTTACATTTTGCCCAATCTATTAGCTGACTGCAGTCCGTGTCATCAAAATTTATTGAGGGAGTCGTAAAAGTTCTAACAGACATCCCCTTCGGATTTTCAGTTCTTGCCTTTAGTACCATCCTGTAACCCAACTTTCGTATATGTTGTCTCTTATCCACTATCATAGCCAACAGCATGTTCTCTGGGTAACAGAAAAACGCGTTTCTCTAAATTACAGGATCGATGATTCTTATAATGTCGTCTGGCAAATGTCTCGTTGTTTGAACAACCTTAAAGATAAGTTTAAGCCTATATTTCACTGACTGATATTTCTTAATGCCGAATCAGACGTGAGTATATGTCTTCGCAATGTAGTTTACAAGCATCTTGAGTTCGATTTTAGGACTTGTTTGGGAAATGAACAACCGTAAGACCTGGTTTGCATATGTCAGCCATCAGGAGTCACTGAGAGGCCCAGGATCTCTTACAGCCAGATCTGGAGCACATTGTCATGTCTGGATTGCTGTAGCAATATCCAGAAAGTACTGTTAGTCTTTACTAAGATCAGTTTCATTTACATTGATTTCATCTAGTTCAATTGGTTCGAAATTTATAACGGGTCATTTTTCATGAAAGTTCGAGAATTTTAGCCCTAACGAGCGAACTGAAAATGAAGCGTGTGATTTTTTAAAATATTTTTTCTATTATCACGCATCATAAATGAAGCACTTAGACACTATTAAAAGCCAAAAAAAACGTTACCTGTATGTTTTGAGCATAAAGGTAAGATTTGGTGTTTTTGTCATTTTTTCCAAACTTTAGGCCCTTTGCGCGAACTGAAGATCCAACATTTGATTTTTTTCAATATCTTTTCATTGATTAGCATGCAAATACGCAACTTTTGAGCCCTATTATAATTCGATACTCGAAAAATTGACTTTTTCGACCCACCCTATTAAACACCCCATTCATTACAAACCACCAGCCTACTACGATCGAAGATAAATGCAAATAATCGAAAAAAGATAGTAGTCCTTGTTTAATCGTATAAGTCGTTACGAAATTCTCTTCTGGACCACTCGAACACCCAAAAACCAAATTTTGATTAAAAAATCATGAAACATAATTAATTTAATAGGTTATTAGAATTGTATTAAAATTTTTATTTCAACTTGATACCCCTGTATCTTTGTTATTTACAATCGAAATAATTTAAGTTTTTATCACGTATAGAACCCCTTCAACAAGATTTGAGTGTAATTAAAAATCCTATTTATTAGAAACCAACGATCAAAAATAAATGCACAAAATAAAAAAAAACATAGTAGGCCTTGATTAATCGTAAAAGTCTTCGACCGAATTTGTTCTGGACCATCTGAAAACCATAAACCAAGATTTTGGTTAAAAAATCCTAAAAAAATCATCATTTGAAATAATCATCATTTATTAGAATTGGATTAAAATTATTTTATTTTTGGGATTTTAATCAAAATTTGGTTTTGGTTTTTTCAGGTGACCCAGAACAAATTTACGTAACAACTTTTCCAATTAAACAAGGTCTAATATGTTTTTTGGATGTTTTGCATTTATCTTCGATGGTTGTAGGCTGGTGGTTGATAATAAATGGTGTTTCTAATTATCCACCAATTTATATAGAGATACCTTGGTTTAACCAACATACTTTCAAGATGCAACGTCAAAAAGAATTTTTTTTGCATTTTCAAAGGTTTGTATTAAAGAAATAACAGAATACCCTAACAAAACTTTTTTGGGCTCCATTTTAATAATTTTCATTGTTTTGTCAACTTTTTAGTTTTACTATTACTAGAACATTTTATATCTTTAACATACTGTAACGAGTGCAACGCGTCGTCTGGTCCGGCCGTCAATGGGTCGTGGAACATTCCGGAGCGGCAGCGCAATGCACTCAACCTTCTAGTGTATTCTAGCAATATACCGGTATGTTCGAGCGATTTCTAGAAGATTTGTATGGTGGTATAAAAGCGACTTTGCGGATAAAAAAAGGCAGTCAACAGCAAGTCATTAACTGTGTATTACAAAATAAATAGTGAATATAAATGTTGTATTAGAAATTCATAGTCTGTAAATAATAGTTTTTAATGGTTTATAATTATAGCGTTAATTTATAGTGTATTAGTGTATAGAAATAAATATTTGTTTGTGAATAGACGATTTAAACAGCACTTGTATTATTATTTGAAAAAGAACGTTACAATACATACATACATAATCTTTAACCTTATATACCTTTCGGTGTCGAGGCGTCAGACACACCGAGCCGCAGAGTGGATATGTGCGTGTGAGACGAGGCAGCGGAGCCATATAGGCAAGTACCTGACAATATTGTAATATTTAATCTTTATTTATTTCATGATTATGGAGTTCCACAAAGTAAGGCTGGAAACAATAAACAAAAAAAATGGAAATGTTCCAAAAGAAGTTATTATGGTACTGGAGTGGTGAAGGCGTTACAAAAAGTGCTACGGCTAGCTCTGGGTGTGGATACGATCCAGCTTCAGTCAATGATGTCTTCAATTGCATCAATCAATTGCTAAGAGCGCCAGGAACAACGCTATTATTTCGCTGCTAGTTCCAAGATAGCTAATATCTTATTCAGACTTCTAACAACCAACTTACCTATAAGGATCTGGAATGCAAAACTCTTAAAAGGCAAAAGCAAAACCAAAGAATTAAAACTTAAGCAATATGCTTTGATGCAAAACTCCAAATAATAATCATAATAAATAATTAAATATGCACAATAATAAATTTACACGATAATGATTGTTATCCAAAGAAATCAATTGATATCAAACGCTGATAATACACAAGAAAAAACAAAACTATACTGTACGACAATAAATTATGAGCTTATTTAGCAATGCGAGCACCCTACCTTACGTGTATTTCAAAAAGCAGAAGAAAAGTATTTTTTTATCAAAAAGAACAGGAAATATTTAAAATTTACCAAATATATCAAATATTACCAACAGCACGAATATCGCGAATACAATCCTAGGTGCCTAAGGTTAGTGCCTCATCAAGGGAAGTAGAACCAAATATATTGTAAGAACCTGATTCACTTTTAGACATGCCTCCAACATATCAAGAATTGCATAGGACCATCTCAAATAGACACATCAGTAATAATATAAAAAATCTCTTACACAGTCACAAGCACCCATTCATTTTAGCAATTGCCATAACAATACTTTCACATTTAATTTATATTTAGCTCTAGAAAATATTTTAATAAAAATTTCGTAATAATGATTCATATTATAAAACTAAATTGTTTAAAGAATTAAACTTTATGTTCGAAAAATAAATGGTTTAAGAAACTTAACGTTTAATTGTGATTTTATTGTGTCTAATTTAACCATAAAAATTTGCCTTAAAATCTTCAAAAATTTTATTTTTGAAAATATAAAAAATCTAAATATTTCTAAACATTTAAAGTTTGAGTGGTCATAGGAAAAACATTGTACATTACTCGTTGGAAAGTGGCTTACGCTTCGTGCGTCTATTTGCACTCGTGCGTGTGAAAAGTTTCTTTTTCCACACTAGTAATGGAATATACTGTAAAAATAGTTACTATCAGATAGGTAAAATGCGATTATAATTTGTCCATTATGAAATTTCACGTCCCTCTTGCCCCGGCATGGTGTGGTTTGAGTACTCTGATCCAACAGCCTGACCTGGTTAAGTAGATGTAATGACTCAAAGGAAATTAAATAATTTCGTGAAAGTCACGTTCCATTGGGTATTTCCATGGTGTCAAAGAGTACGAATTCATTGTAATTGTATAATCAGAGCAAAACAGTATCTACTGTAGGTAGATCTTCGCACTTTAAATTCTTTTCGATTTCCTTAGTAATTCGCAACGTTAATTTTGTAAATAAAAGAATAGTTCGTTGTACCTTGATGACGTGTATTTCATACATAACAGCGAATGTGGAATTTTAATCTAACTAGGGAAACGTCGTCAAGACATGACGGTCAAAAGGCTAATTTACTGAAGGGTTTCCTTATCAACGTTCGTTGTGTGATTACAATCCTTCGGGTTTTCAAGAGTAATTATTTAATAGTAACATTTATTAAATAAACCCAATCGAACAAAAACAGTTGCAAATACTAAGCTTACCGTTCTCAGACGAACTTTTGAACGCGTTATTTAACAAACACCCCCTTGTCCCTCCGTCATCAATCCCGACTTATTCTATCTTCCTCCTTTAGTTACCCCCGTCTTACTGTTTTTTCTCAGACTTACCCCTACTTCTGCCGGCTTATCCCCCCGGACTTATCTCCCACTCGAACTCATCCCCCGATTTATACTTATCATATATTCATGAATTCATATATCATATGTGTATGCTTAATATACCAACTTCATCTTTCGAAACGTTGTCGGTTATTTTGTCCATGTTCTTTAAGAGATAAAACATTAGTTCTTAGACATTCCTAATTTACTTTTTTATCAAATATCCCAATCTGCAAAATTTCGAAAGAACGAACACACAGATACAGGTAGGAATATCAAATTTTGTGAAAATGCTCCACAGCAAATACTGCGAAACTCGGCTGAGAACTGTTGGTGGCATAGTAAGCAGGTATAGGGAGGATTTGTAAGCAAATCGGCCTTGTAGAACTCGTAACAAAGTGGAACAAAAATGAGCCATGTTTTAAATATATAGATTAGCAAATAACACTTGGCCTATAATAATTAAAAATCGCCCCAGTCATTTATAAGTTTTGTAATAATTTGCAAGCGTATCTCGCGATGATTTTGTCCAAAGAATACGAAACAGCTAAATCAATTGTCATAATCTAATATTTGAACAATTTGTTTGTTTTTAATGGTTTTCAACAAATGCTGGTTTGTCTACGGAACCTAATAACAAATCAACCGTTAACCCCAAGTGGTGGTTGCAGCAAACTTTAATCGTGAATAGTTCTAAAACTTACCACCGTAGAAAGTGAGATGTCGCCTCAAGTGAATGTCTGATCCGTGCGTCTCATATTAAACATTTTAGATTTTTTAAATTAAAAATATAAACATTAGGAAAATATAAAAAATAAGTAGTGTTGACTAATCTACACATCAAAAGCTTTAATGTAAACAACGGACTGGAACAAAAATAAGCCTTGTGTTTTAAATATATAGATTAGGGCAGCTTAATAACTAAGAATATGAGCACTTAGTGAAAACGAATATATAATATTAGCATTAAAACATTTTTTTTACTAACAGAATCTTATTTCTGTCCATTTGAAAATCATATTCAATTGTAGCTTTCAATTGTAATACGTAATAATTTATTATGTAATACGTAAGACGAAAAGTCTTCGTGCGGTTCACAAACACGATTTATCGAAGCAAGGACCGATCTACTTCAACCATGAATCAATACTAAATTTCGCGAGTGACATACATTGTTTTATACAATTAGAGTGCACCTTATGGTTCTACATTATTTATTTTATTTCACATCTTATATAAATTAGAAATTAAATTTCAAAAACAAATATATCTAAGACCCGTTTCACATGGACGCTGACCCTCAGCGCGCGTATTTGGTCAGCGCGGTCATAAGCGTGGACCGTGAGAAATGCACCTTTTCACCCGTATGCCGAATCAGCGCGCTGACCGAGATTATTTAAAAAAACAATGTTGTCAGTTTGCAGCTATACACCATCTGGTGTATAGAAAGAAATAATGAGCCCCTTTAAACTCAATGACGTCTGTATTAGGGGTTGCACTCGAAACAACATTCATAAAGTACTTACAGAAAGCACTTGAAATATTTCTTTAAAATTAATTTAAAAAAATTTTATACGTAGTGACAACATAAATCAATGGTGGGATATGGGTTTTCTGGAATTATGATTTAGTGCCTGCTTTTTCAAACGGACAAATATCAGAAAAGAAGGAAAAGGGTATTCAAATTTTCAAACTGCCATATGTAAGTAGCAGATATGACAATAGTGGTTGATGCATCAACTTTGATATCAATTTTCACCCTGATCATGTAAAAACAAAACGCGAGGCGTACCATCAGCTGGTCAGATGGTCAGCTGACGGTCAGTGCCCATGTGAAACGGGACTAAGAACAACTGCAGAAGTGTCGCATAACATGCAAAAGTAATTTGCATGTTATGGCCTTTCATAATTTCGTGTTTATTATTTTCAGTATCATAATCTAGCAATCTAACAAAACTATTTATAATAATTATTATTAATGTTACATAACGTAGTAGCGTTGGTAGCCGCTACTGGTTGGTAGAAAATTATACTTACATACGAAATTCCAGGACTCTGGCAGTTGAATTTTTCAGCACATTTGCATCTGTCGTAATTCTTAAATGGTGGATCTCTTACCCAAGAAGGTACAGGCCCAGTTAAAATTTCTTCATCAGGATGAGGTCTTAATGGTTGGCTTGGATGAATACCAACACCGGGATGTATAGGATGTACACCTCCAGGTCTGTTGAATAATTAAACATTTTTAAATTCCAATACAGAGATTAGATAAAATTCTAAAAAATAGATATCATTTCAATAGGAAATCCCAAACAGTTCCAGCCATTTTCTTAAATTGCTTTTATAGAATATACACTCACCTCTCGTTTGGAACAAATAAAGATCCCACACCCGGTCTATTAGGGAATGGTCTGTCGGGAAATTCAGACTCGTGATGAATTCCTATGGGCCTGCTAGGACGATCGTAATCAGGAGGTGGTCTGAAGTTGCCGGGGCGTATAGGTCCTCCCTCGAATACCTCATATCTTGGACTTGAAAAAATAAAAAATTAAAATTGCATATTTTATTGTTTTGAAACAAAAAGGCTTACCTTCCAGAACCAAAACTGTCTCGAACTTCTTCAGATCGTCTATTACCACTTTTCCATACCCATTTACTATCATCTTCTGCTAATGAGATGGTTGCGTATGCAATTACCAGTGCTGGAAAATTTATTTTAGTTTTTTATAATAAGTTCTTTAACACTTTTTCTTATACAGAAATTTAACAGACAATTTAACAAATTTAGATTGCAGACTTCCTTGTATAATTACGTTCTGGACAATAATGGTATTTATCGTTACGTTTAATAATGGCTAATTATAATATCCTGTTACACTCGAAATATCTGCTAATTTTTAATGCACGTAATTAAACATAAAAATTTCTTTATTTAATCTTGGAAGGAAGGAAATTATGCAAGCTATTGTTAATTTATGTTGCCTTTATACACCTTCTTTCTAATTTAAATGCAAGCTGTATTCTTTTTCTTGATGATTAAGAAAGTTTATACTGAAGGAAATAATTGTTTATTTTTCTAACTTTTAGCAAATTGGTTTCTATTATACAATTAAATGCAAACTAAAAACAAACTTTAATTAAAGCACTGCAGCGGAAATGTGCTGCTTTCTAGTATGTACTTATTTGAAGAAACCACACTAACGATTCTTGAAATTTTCGAAATCAATAAGTAGCAGTTTTTATTGGCGTTCTGCATTCATGAAATCTTATTGTTATATTGTAATAATAAACTGGCTTTAATTAAAAATTGAAAAGATTATATTTATTTTTATTGTTAATTATTTATTACTGTAAGTGTGTGGGTATGATTTATACATACATCAATGTTCAATTCTAAATCTACTTTAAACATCTTCATACTGAAAACCCAAGATGTACGAGGATAGATCAAAAAATTTCTAGAACAAGACGAAAAAACAACTTTTTAGGGAAGATCGTATTTATTTTTCTAAATACATAGTCTCCTTTTAGCTCTACACATTTAGTCCAACGCTTTTCAAGACCCTTCAACCCTTCACAAAATTAAGAGCTACCCAAACCTTCAAAATATCCATTTACCGCTTCGATGAGAATTTATTTCCAGTCAACCATTTCTTGAGATTTGGGAACAAGAACTACGATTCCATTAACTGGAATCGTAGTTCGTGCAGTTTCGCCATCGCAATTGCCGACTTGTACGATGGGGCGTTATCCTGGTGGTACAAGTCTTTTTCTTTGCCAAATGAGGCCTTTTAGCTTTGATTTCTTTCTTCAGTATGTCTAATAACGACGCATAATACTCGCCCGTTATTGTCCTCCCGTGTTGTAAGTACTCAATAAAAATTATTCCTCGGGAATCCCAAAATACGGTAGCCATGACTTTCCCAGCAGACGGAATCGTCTTTGCCTTCTATGGAGTTGGCTTACCACTTTTATCCATTGCTTTGACTGCTCCTTGGTCTGCGGAGTGTAGTGGTGAATCCACGTTTCGTCAACAGTTATAAAACGTCGCAAAAAATCTTTTTCATTACGTTTGAACATTTCTAGACATTGCTGAGAAATGGTCATTCGAACTTCCTTTTGGTCGATTGTCAGCAGACGCGGCACTCATCTAGCACTAAGCTTTCTCATGTCCATATGTTCATGTAAGAAGCAATGTACACGGTCGTATGAAATGCTTACTTTCTCTGCTATCTCTCTCAACTTTATTCGGCGATCCTTCATCACGATTTCATGGACTTTTTCAATTGTTTCTTCATCGGTAGCTGTTTTTGGTCTGCCAGAACGTGGTGCATCCTCTATGCTTGTTCTACTGCGTTTAAATTCAGCAACCCAGTTTGCAACTGTTGCATACCAAGGCGAAGACTCACCATGAACTTCATCTAACTCCGTTTTTATTTGTTTAGCATTTAAGCCTTTAAAAAAGAAATGTTATCACTGCACGGAACTCGTTTGTATTCATGATTAAGAAAATGCACAAATTGTTTACTTGAATAGATAGTAACGGCGTGTGTTTATATCCAAAATTTGACAACTGTTGTACGAACAATGGCGCTTTCAAAACAAGTGATCAGCACGCGCGCATAACGACATCTTGTTGTTCATTTCAGAAACGTTTCGATCTATCCTCATATGAGGTATGCATTTTTCACAATTTTTCAATTGGTTAAAATAAAAATTTAGTAGAAAATAGAACTGAAAAATATTACTAAACAAAATAATAAGAATAATTTGTAGGTGCCATGCTTTTCTTTATATCGGTAAGTGCGTGATTTCTGTTACCGACTTTAACGGAATAATTAGTTTTTCAAAGTGTCTAATTTTTCAATTTTCCTATGCATTTTATTTGTCGGCGAGTCACCCTTTTCTTAGGCTTATTCAAGAGCGTTTCGATAGCTTTACCAGCCACTAAAATGGCACTTTTACACATAACGCATGATTAAACACGGCGGGATTGTTGATGTCTTTGGCATATTTTTTCAGCCATCTGGGTGTCATGGCGGCAAGCCCGAACTTTTTGATTAATTGACAATTGCACCCAAGACATTGAGTTCGAGCGCTAACCCCGGTACTGGTTCCCGTGCAATTGTTTTCTATCCTTTTTCTGATCTTACTAGCCAACAGAATGGCACCGAGTTCTGTTCCTGCGTTTGCGCAGTGTACGATGAAATCCGGCGAGATTGGCGGGGAAGCTAGTATTTAGACGTAATTTTTTGTCAACTAATATAAACCTTCTGACATGTCAGCAATATATCCCGATGTTCTGTAAAACTTTTATTTTAGACTGGGTATGTTAGCTGACAAAAATTGTGCTCAAGGTATTACGCTCAAACGACGATGCTGCCATGTTTTATTTTGCACTATGAGCAAACGCGCAAACAGAAACCGACGCTATGCAAAAAAGGGGTGGAAGATCGTCCAAAAAAATTAACTGCATGGTAATCCTTTGCAACAGGTCTTTTCCATTAACTTACTTTTACACTTAGTGGGTTAGATATTCACAAAACCAGAAACACATCAATGTTTTCGATATGCGGTAGTTGATGACGTGGTTTTTGTGATTTTGACAGAATAAATTTAATATTCTTGTTAGTATTTATGATAATTTCAAGTAGAATATTTAGATTTTATAATGTTTGAAATATCAGTAAGATGGATCTGTCATTCATAGACTCTTTTCAATAATGTGTTTGTTGTACTAGCGTTTATGCGTATACATCTATACATATTAAAATAGAGCTATCGCATAATTTCTTTTAATAACTTGCTGCGCGAGTGCAGATTAATGCAGTGGCACCAGCTATTAAGCTACCATTTAAATACCTTTGTTTGTCAATTTCCAAAGTAGGATACGTACCCCGAATAAGCTCGTTATAGTATATATATATATATATATGTATGTATCGATGGATGGATATGTCTTTTCATTATTGTAATAAGAAGTTTGTTTAGACATCTTATGTTATTGCACAGGAAAAATATTTCATGAATATTTACTACATAAGTTGCTAGCGCGATGATCATGATGATCACGGTAAACCTGTGTCCATTACCATACAGTGAAGACCTTTCCTATATCTCTCCATCTTGTCCTGCTGTTTGCCTATATCCTAACCAATATCACACAATGTCATTTTTCCAATGGGGATGTGGTTGTAGCCTACTTCGTTTTGATTTTCGGAATCTCCATTCTTTAGCATGTTTTGAATTTTCATCCTTTAATAAACTGTCCAATGCAGTGTAAGATGTCAGTTACTTTTGAGTGCTGTTTATGTTATGTATATATTCTTCTTTCTGTTCGTTCAATGTTACTGCAATCTCTGCCGTTGGCATAAGTTATAACCTAGTTTCTACATTTTGGCCAATATATTAACCGGACCAACATTGCTTCTCTTCATTATTTTGAATGCCATATCAAACATTCTTTCTAATATAATATCTCGTATTATTTGTTGTGTTTCGTTTGAAAGCCTCTTTGATTTATACAAATATGTATGTGTAATACGATGAAACCTCTTGAGCTATTTCTGCTCTATCCTTCCAGCATCTACCCTCTTTCCTTTCAAACTTTACTTTCTTCTAAGACCTAATTGTTTCTCGATTGCGTTTGGTTCTATATGTTTCTCTACGATTCTCTTTATTACTCTAGTATTATAATTTTTCATATTTTTGGATTTTCCTTTTTTATTGGTTGATTTAACTCTGGCTAGTTTTTGTGTGGTCGCTAAGTCTGTCTGATTGTTTATTGTTTTTATTTGGCTTGATGTAGTATTTCTAAGATATTCTTGGATATTTTCTTGGAATACCTCTTCCTGTAGATTGTGTGCATCTTTCTCTTTTTTATTTATATTACACATTTGTAGGAACTTTTGTAGGGTTTTATAGTGACCGAGGTTATTGCAGTGATGTCTTGCACGACCTGTTGTTTGAAATGGTATTTCAGTTTTTGCTTTAAAATTAGATCCAGATTCTTAAACTCAGTGAAATTGGGTATCATTGACCGTTTTTGATTTCTCTGGTCAAGTTCAGATTTTCCAATGCTGTATTCTTTTTCTTCATGTTCCCGACTTTTTACATAACAATCGCCTATAATTATTTTGTGATTTAACAGGACTTAGCATAGAGACATGCTGTTAGCTTTTTATTGGCATCTTCGTGCTCCGATGTAGGTGCGTTCACTCGACCGATTTTGAGACTCGCGTTATTATTATTTGATCTTATGATTATGTATGCTATTCGGTATGTTCTGACTTTAATTGAAAAACCCGGGAAAGTGATTTGCAAACATTCAAATGGCACTCAAACGCTAGAATATATTTACATTTACAAACATTTAAAAACATAAAATAGTATTTATAACCTGTGATGGAAAAAACAATTATCGTAGTTTGCTATAGAATAGAATATCTGTATGTCTGTATTAAACTCTGAGATAGATATTGCAAGTCTCTGGAGTATTTTATACTACTTAGGTTGCAGTTAGATTTCTGGCAGAAATTCAATTAATTTTGATCAAAGTTTATATTTCTTTAATTTAAGATACCTGTATATACATTTTTTAAATGTATAATAAGTAAATTTTTAATTTATAATTATTTTTAAAAATACGTACAATTATATATTCCTGTAATAAAAGCTACCTATGAAAACGTGTATTTTTAAAATATATAATATATACAAAAAGGTAAATGTACCTGATAAAAATGATTAGCAGATTCGAATTGTATTTCATTTATATTTTAAATTTTATGTAGGTTGGAATTAGGTGTAGGTAAATATGTAGGTACTGTATATAAATATGTATTTAATTTTATTTATAAAAGATTTTATAAATAAACATTGGTTTTGTTATTTTCTGTGTTATCTCTGTTAACATTGAATGAAGAGATTGGTAAATATAAAATATGAAATACTCTAGAACAAGGTTAATGTTAGATCTGCCCGCTGTTATTAATTTTAAATTTACTTGTAGGAACATGTATATATTTTTAAATACCGTAATTGTCTTGGTTAAGGATTATAGAGGTATGTTTGTAAAATTTTTAACAAACTTAGTAGCTATGTTGTATGTCACACAATAATATCAAGAGAAAAAATTTATATACAAAGTCAGAAATACAGGAAAACCACTATACATGCCAATATTTTGTTCAAAGAACAAAAATCTTTTCCATATTTTAAAAAATGTCTGCAATACCCACTTTTTGACCGTACGATTAAAGTACTAAAATTCTAAAGTTTCTGAGCTTCAAATATTTGAAGCAATTCTTTTAAGTTTTCCAATTTCGAGATATGAAACCTTCAGTGTCCTAATATAATATTCTGACATTTTATGTTTAATATTTATATTAAATATTCATTACAAGACTTTCCTGATTAATAGCATTCAAAGTTTTAGGCTGTCGATAGTTCAAAACTTAAATTTGTTGAAATGTTATATTTGTATTCCTAGTTGCATTTAAAATTTAAATATTTAGAATTTCCAGATTTTCAGAGAGTAACTGTTATACTCTCTCATAGTGCCATAGTTTTTTAATTCCAATCTGTTTACGTATTTAAGCCTTATCATTTAATAGTATCAGAGCAGTAGAGCACTTTGAGAATAAAGGTTTAGATATACAAAGAGAAAAGAATTATCTATTGTAACAAGAGAGAAAAAGAAAGAACCTCTTTTCGAACAACAAATGGAATATTCTACAGCGTTCGAGAGAATGACGCATCGCACCAAGCACGTAAACCAGACGCGGTTTATCCAGCACCTTCTAGAAAAACATGGTATGTTCGAGCGACTTCTAGAACATTTATAGGAGGATATAAAATCGACGTCGCGGATAAAAGAGTCAATCAACAGCGAGTCATTAACTGTGTTTCACGAAATAAATAGTAAATGTAAAGATAAATGTTGTATTAGAAATTCATAGTCTGTAAATAATAGTTTTAATGGTTTATAATCATAGCGTTAATTTTATAGTGTATTCATTAGTGTTTGTAAATAAATATTTCTTGGTGAATAGACGATTTAACCAGCACTTTTGTTATTATTTGAAAAAGAACGTTACACTATTAAAAATGAAGAATTTTCAACAAGTGTAGTCTTATTTATTCTTCATTATTTTCTACAATTTTGAAAGTTGAAGCATGATTTCCTGTATCAAATTTTGAAGTTTAGAATCATAAAACATCTACAACATCTACTAATTCTAGATGTTAAAAATTACAAAAAGTTTAGAAAATCTATATTTTAGTTTCTTCGATTGTCAAGGATTTTGAAATATCAAAGGGTAAATCTTCCGTTGTAATATTGTAAACTATGCAGTTGTTCTATGTATTCTATTCAATTGTTCAGGATTTTTAAATTTCCATTGTTTTAGTATTTCAGTCGGGGAATCAGAGAAAAAACTTTTTTTCCAATGTTACAGTTATGAACGTAAGCTATCAGCAATTCAAATATTAAGCCTTTTATAGACCAACGTTGTAAAGTTTCATAACTTTATTTATAATTAAATAATAAAAATATTTGATATAAAAGTATTTTCAATGTAATATCTTGATAGCTTTAATACACCATTTTGCAGGATCGTCTGAAACATTAAATGTAGTACTTTATAATATTAAATTCAAACTGTAATATGTGATCATTTGATCACTTTACTACAGACATCTACCCCAAGGAAATATTAAAGAGCAAATGCATTACATTTGAACTATTCGAACGATTTAAAATAAAACAATGAGTTTTGAAATGATTTAATGAGTTCTGAAAGAATAGAGTCCTTTAACAAATTGTTGGCTCCAGATCTAATCGTAAAGTCTATTATATAACCATAGTGTTCTAATTCTTCTTTAAACGTCTTATATCTTGTACAGCTTAGCACTTCTTGTTCTAAAGTGCAAACACCAGCTACAATTGTCATTTTAATAGTGTCTCTCCGGATTAAATTCGCGTTTAGCGGAAATTCCAGATTAAAACCCTTTTTGAATATAGTTGAATAGAAAATACAGTTTACTTATAGAATGTCTTGGCTAGGTATGGTACCTAACAGAAGCTTCTTACTGAGACGAGTTACGAATAATTTGTATGTCTTTGAAACGATTTTTTACTGTTTCTTTAAAAAAAAACTGGTTAAGAAAATTCTACAGTTTCTGTGTAAAGCGACACTCTTGGTCAGAACTATATTTTCTAAATAATAATTTGCTCAAGAAATTGAAAAAAATAAATCCTTAATTCTAAATTAAGAATTTTAATTAAATATATTATACACAAAAGTCCCGTGTCTCGAATTATTTTTTTGGGACTCGAGACAACAAAAAATGGAGGAATTTCCGGGACTTTCTCGGAAATTCCTCGGGTCATAGACCCTAGTAAATACGGATTTTTCCAGATAAAACAATTTCTCATGCAATCATTAAATTGCAAAAACAACTTAATTATCGTAGTAGTAATAAAACAGCAATAAAATAACGTTACAGAGCAGAGAAATTTTCGTAACACAAAATAATTTCATGCGAATGAGACGTTTATCATTACTGCCCACCCGCTGCCAATCACACGAGCCGCCACTGCTAGTTTCATGTGTTATCAGTTATTATGTTTGTGTATTAGGTTTGTGTTGTTTGTCTATAACAGGTAAATATTGTTGGTAGAAAATAAAATATGGGACTTGAATTTTCTGTAATTAAAATAGTTAGGAAGAAATATATAGCTTTTAGTGAATGTGTAAAAAGAATAAAAGATTGAAAGTTCTAATTCTCATAAAAAATTTAAAAACTCAAAACTCATGGTTTTATATGTATTTTACTTTCTCTACGTTATTTACATTTTTGACGTAAAGAATAAATCATGTAAAGAATTAATTATTGACGCGTAGTAGTAATTCCAACCTGTAGCATAGATTATTTAAAGGAATTCCATTATTTTGAGATTTTTTATATAAATTTCTTTAAACGCGTAATCGCAACCAAAATAAACTCATCTTTAGATTTAGATACAGTAGGATAATATTTCCTTTTTTACATACGGTTGCTAACACGTTTTAATTAGTTAACGTTTTATCTAGTAAGGAAGCACTACATGGGCATTGTAGTGCTTCCTTACTAGCTTTACATGTTTTTTGAACAAAAAAGTCTTGAACGGTTGCAATGCGCATTTGGTGATGAAAGTCTTTCACGCGCAACTGTGTTTCGCTGGTATAGCGATTTTAAAAGAGAATGGACATCGCTTGGTAATGAGGCATGTGCTGGTAGGCCCTGTTCGTCAGTTACTGTTGGAAACATTGAGAGAGTGAGACGTATGATCGAAGAAGATCCAAGATGCACCTATCAAGCGATTGAGGCAACTCTTGGTGTTGGATCCGCAACAGTAAATTCCATTTTACATGATCATCTTCATATGAAAAAAATTGTTACTCGTTGGGTGCCGCATACGCTTAACGATTCCCAAAAGGCAGAGCGTGTAAGAATCGCGCGGGAAACGTTAGAAATGTTAAATAATGCTGGGCATCGTATACTTTCTAAAATAGTAACAGGTGATGAAATATACATACCATTTTATGATATTCCTACCCGCCAGAACAGCCGTGTGTGGATTCACGAAGTTGCACCAACACCAACAATGGCAAAAAAGCAAAGGTCTTCCAAGAAAGTTTTCCTTCGTACTACAGGATTAGTGAAAGCAATTAAGCTTGAAGATCACCGTACAGTAACAGCAAACTGGTACACAACAAAATGTTTACCTGCAGTGCTTGGAGTCAGTCAATATTCGCGGATTAATGTTGCATCACGACAATGCATCGTCACACACTGCACAGCAGACAGTTGATTTTTACGTGAAAATATTGTAACAGTCATTGATCATCCACCCTATTCGTCTGATTTGGCCATGTGTGATTTCTGGTTGTTCTTTAACCTAAAGAAATATTTACGTGGTCGACGTTTCACGACGGAGGATGAGATAGATGAAGCAATTTATCAATTTTTTGAGAGCATTCCAAAAGATGACTGGCTTCAAGTGTTTAAGTTATGGAAGCTTCGGTTACAAAAGTGTATTGATGTAGGTGGTGATTACTTTGAACATAAATAAAATAATTTTCCTGAAAAGTCGTAGTTTTCTTGTATCTCAAAATATATAGCGTGACCCTCGTATATCAAGGGAATACTATTTTACCCATAAGCAAAGATCTTGATGCTGAGTTAAAATCTTTGATACTAAATAACGGTTCGAGGTATATTTAGTAAGACTATTTCCCATAAGGAAAATAAGTTGACATAAAAAATAATCATATTTTTTTAATATTTAAGCGATCTGAACTCATATCTGAATCATATTATACTGAAATAGAAATTTGTAGAAATAGTGTGTGCAACTTTGGCAAACAGCAAGTCTATTAGGACAATTTGTCTGTTGCGTAACGGGAAGAGTTGTTAAATCTTCCAAAAGCATAGATACCGAGGTTTGTAAGAGGATAGCACTAGATGTTTGCAATGGACTATTTTTTATATTATTATAAGGTAGGGAGAATATGATTGCAATCGAACTGATCTCAGGCTCCCTACTTTTAGTTTGAGGATGGGTGGTCGCAGATCAAGGCTGAAATCTGTTACGGAGAGTTAGGTCTATTTCATAGGTGATCCCCTGACCACTGGCTTATGGAAGTCGTGTCGTAAGAACTGGTCCCCTCAGTAAGAACTGGTAGCACTCACATAAGTTAGTGGTGCGCTAATTGAGCGTATCTGAATTTCTTGCCCGGGAGAGGTATGTCACGTAAATTCGTCAATAAGTCGACGTTGAAATTGAATGATTTAAGGTTCGTGTGGTGCATTCAAAAAACCACATTTTTCGCTAATACATTTGAACTTTAACGGTTTTACAGGGATTTTTTGTAATTCTTTGCCTAGCACGCTTTTAGCATCCCTGGCGTCTTTGAAAGTAATGGCCGAAAAAGAATTCAATATGACAAAAGTTTTAAAATGGTACTGCAGCAACATCTTTACCGTCATACTTCGTATACTTTTCACAATTTTGTTTCTTGTCTTCTCTGTCAGATTTTTTCATATAATCTGCATAATCGGTTACGTTTTGCTAGGCTACTGACCTGTCTATCAGGGTTTAAATCACAACTTCTTTCATTGCAGAATTTTTCAAATTATTTCTTAATTGAGCTATTTGATAAAATAAAATCGTATTGTTTGGAGTTATCTAAACTATCTCATTCTGTATTTCTTCGAAGAAAGTTGTTTTGAAACAACTCATTTTGTTACAAGTTAAAGAATTGTTAATATAATCTTAAGTGATGGGCCTGCTAGATATGGGAATGTATTTATGTTTCAGTTAAAAACGATCGTAGGGAGTGTTTGAGTTTAGTTTGACTTGAAATAATCTCTTGGGACTTTTTCATAGTGTTCATCTCATTGGCCAAATTAATATGTGAGAAATATTCAATAGAAGACCTATTTTTTCCTATTTCATAATATTTATGGCTACCCATTTTGATCCAGGAAGCAGGTTTCTAATTTTGATAAAAATGTGAAGAATTCATCAAATTCTTTAAATTTCAAACTCAATTCATTTCATTCTTTTAATTTTCAAAGCTTTTGGTCTCTAGAAATTGAATCGCTTGCAATACTTGTTAAGTCATTATTGGAAGCAAGAGAACAGACAAAGCCACGTTTTATGTGGTTCTGAACTTATTTTGTACCTATTTATTTTTGTATGCCTCTTACTAATATTAATGTTTTAATATTGTGAACGAAAACAGTCCTTACACTGAACTTTAGGAAGGGTATTCTCATTTTTGGAAGCAATTCCTGAAAAGTTCCTAAAGGTTGTACCGGAGGAAATTCTAGGTCTTATATATATATATTGTCAGTTCATTTAAATATTGCTGACAGGAGCTTTAGAAGTTCCTGCTCCTTTGGGAATTTCACTTTTAGAATAGTCCGTGAAAAAGTTCTTATTGTGTTAAACCGTAATGACATATGTCATGACATTTAATTTAAAAGAAAAATTCAATACAAAATTAATTTATTTGCATTAACAATTTTTAATAGTATCTACAAATTAAGTATGTCCTAGAAAAAATTAATTTACTAACGCAAACAAAATTAAGCAATTTGTTGTGTTGTCACACTAAAAATTATAGGTAGCGTTGTCCTTATTATCTAAAACAATAATGCGCTCTTAAATCATTATACTGTAATTACTTATAATTACATAATTAAGACTATTAATGTGACAAACAACAGGTGATGTAGTGTACTGATAAAAATCTCATTAAAAAAAACTCTCTTCCGGAAATTTTTCTAATTATTTACACGCCGTAAAGCAATTTTCATGGTATAGGCAATAATATTACGAAACAGTGCTGAATATCTGCTGTAAACAACACAGTTTTTTGAAATTCCATAAAGGTTATTCACGTATAACTTTTCGGAATTATTAAATAATAAATTCTTTAATCTTAGCCGTAATAAAATACAAGAAATTGCCCTAGTTGGAATATCAGGCATGTCCGTCACGTGTTCAGCATCATCTGCTGCAAGGTTTCAGATGGAATTTTAAGTAACTTTTATCGATGTTATAGTATATTATATATTTTTATTAGAATCCTTTGGGAAAACTCCTAATATTTTATATGTACACGATATAGGTCTTAAAAATGTGCGTAGTATCATTTAATTAAAAATAAAAAAGCCATTATCTAAATATAAACTAAAACTGAAAATAAAACTGAAATGTTTCAATATACTGAAAAGTCTCCTTGAAGTAACTTAAATTAAAATTTGGAATATAAGTAGATATATGCTTAATAATTATGTATAAACTACATATAGGTATTATACTATATTCAATATCCATGTCGTGTCTGTATGTCTGTCTTTCCACAGGTTTTAATGCTGCTAAACCTAACTGAACCTAAATGGTACCTAACCTAACCTAAATAGTACTTTGAAGTTTGAAAATTGTTATTTTTCAGTTATTTTTCATGAAATTTATTATCCAAGAGTTCGTGATCAATTATAACAAAATTACAATTACAAAAATGTAAAATTCTAATTCTGTTTGGTTGTCTGTATGTCTTTTCCAGAGATTTCTCTTTCTCTTGTGATTTAGATGGTGAAAATTTGGCATGCAGTTTCCTGGGAACCAACAAATTATGCTAAATATCGTAAACTTGGAAAATTTAAAGATTGGGTGAACTTATGGCCCTAAAAATGCCCAATCCAATGGCCCAAAAAAAGAAATTCTCTTCAATTGCGTTGGAAATCGATATTTGGGATTGTGGATACTGTTAAACAAACCCCGCTGTTAGTTTTTCGAAATTTCTTTCGGTTAAGCCCAAATCAGTACCTCAATGTATCTAATAGCCCGAAAATTAATATTAGCAGTTGATTGACCCTCGATCAATTATAAAATCAAAATTACAAAATCTCGTGTAAGTTTGCAGCGCAAAATCCTTTGTGTTGAAAATTTCATTAAATGCAATGCCATAGTTCAACAAGGCTCACTTTCCTCTGAATGATGAAAATCCATGAAATGCTTTTCTTCTATGGCTTGGCTTTTCTTCTATGGTGTGCGGTTTTAGCATCAAAATGATGTTTTTGAAGAGAGCAGCGAAACAGTTATAGTAAATTCAGAAATATATATAAATATGCTTGAAACCTTTTTTTCTACAAATTGAAGGATAACTGAATCCTGAATATATTTTTTGGACTGGTAATGTTGACTGTCTCCCGAAATCTCCTGATTTCACAATACTTGATCGTAGCTTTCCTTCTTTCTTAGTAGTTTAATGCTTAGGTGTAAACCCTAGAAGTAATATTTTTAAACTATAAGATAAACACATTCTGACAAATATAAAAGTTGTAGGTGCTTATAACATACTATGCAGATGATGGCGCTAAATGAAAAAAATCGGGTGGTGTAGTGCAGTTTTAACCATTCTGCCTTAGGCCTTTCCTCTACATTTCTATAACTATAAAAGATCTTAATGAAACTCTTCCAGAGGTTTTTTGTATTTTCCGGTGACTTAGAAGGTTGAAATTGAGTATACATTCAAAAAATCTTAATCCTGAAAAATTCAAAACATGCTATTCAAATGGGTAAAAAATAAACTTTGTTTAATTAAATGACTTGAATACTGGTTCAATATTCAATCAACACAGTCTTGGTAGTGTAATGTCTGGCGTGCCGGACTTTCACCCAAGCGGCCCGCGATCGACTCCCGGTGCCGGCAGATCTGGTTAAGGTTTTCTGCAGTTTTCCTTAGCTGTGACACAAATGTGGGATTTGCGCTGTTCCATCTGTAAGTCGGCTGCAGCCGCAAATTGGGCCTACATAATAATAATAATCGCCCCCTCCCTCCCGCACAAGCTTATAGCTTCTGGGGCCTTGGTTTAGGCTATGGGTTGTAGTAGTTATTATTATTATTATTATATAATATAATTATATAACACTTGGTAAATTTGGTTTGGTAAATTCGTTCAATCTTTGAATCGTAAGGGCACTGGTCGTGATTTCACTCTTATTCACTGGTGTACAGAAAAAGAAACTGGTTTCTAATAAGAATTTGATATGGCGAATCTGGTAGATAATTTGTTTATGTAGTTTCAATTTGAAGACTCGAAAATGCGAGGTTTTGATGTACGGAAATATATAGAAAGATGTGATATTGGATATTGGATCATTTGAAAAATATCAATTATTGCAAACCATCTAGAAAATAAAATAAATAAGTTTATAAGGAAAGTTTATTTTTCCAAGACATATTTATTATATTTTTTTATTATATTATAGAAAGAAGCGTGTGCTTGCTTTACAACACGATTTCCATATAACAGGGCGTAGATAGAGACCAATATTACATTAGAGAATCAGACAGTGGAAGAAGCGGTAGAGTTTTGCTACCTTGGAACTAGAATAAATAGGGACGCAAGAGATAATAAAGAAATTAGAAACAGAATACAACTAGCAAAACTAGCTGTCCATAAAAAACGAAGCTACTAACCTCAAATCAACTTTCAATTGATAAAAGAAAACACCTACTAAAAACGTACGTCTGGAGCACCGCACTATACGCATGTGAAACTTGGACGATAGCCACAGGGGAGAAAAGGAGGCTAGAAGCGTTTGAGCTATGGTGCTACCGACGCATGCTGAAAATAAAATGGACGGACAGGATGACAAATCTTGAGCTGCGTGAAGTTGGCACCCCCATATAAGAATTTCGAGAAAAAAACTATTGCATAATTTTGCCCAAGTTATGCCCAGTTTTGACCAATAGTTGTTTTATTTTGCCCAACCCCTCTTAACTCCCCACAAGCGAATATTACAGTATTCTCTTATGGGGGTGCCACACCATAGAAATTCGGCTTTTGACTCACGAGTTAATTTTTTTATCCATAAACAATCAATAGATGGAAAGGAATTAGTTTCACTAAAAGATTTTGTATTTGAAATTTTCTATTCTATTTATAAATATTTTGAAATAGTGTTTTTCCTGAACATCCAGAGACCACACCAGGTGTTTTTTTGTAGGAAATAGCAAAGTGGTTTACAAAGATAAATGCATTTAAAATTGTTTATTTTGAAACTTTGAAACTTACTATTGTGCTTTTCATTAAATATTATAGTCCGTTTCCAATGGGAACTTGTGAGTGATAATGATTGGAGGATTAGTTAAGGCGATTTTAAAAACGAGTATGTAGATTTTTGTGTTAGGTACCTAAAGTAAAATACTACCCGGAATTCCTGGGACTGGGAGAAAAAAGTTCTGGAAATAGAAAAATTGTTGAGATTCAGAAACACTAGTATCTACCCATTCGTATTGAGCTACATTGTCATTACTGCAAATCGACTTTCACTTGCCACAACAATGAGATTAAAATATAGTGTTATTAGGGTTATTATTAATAAATCACATTGAGGTTGGTATTATCAGTTCTGTATTTAAGTTTACTCGTGAATTAATGTTTTCATTTAATTTTCTTTTTGGCTGAATACGTGTATCTATGTAACAACTCATATTAGTGCATCCAATCCCGAAAAGTATTTTCAATCCCTGTATTTCGGGAATGTTTCTAAAATAATTTTAAAATGTTTAAAATAAAACTCAAAATAATATATTCAAGTATTAGTTTCATAAGACACGTTTTCGTAAGACCCATGTAGCGGGAAGTTTTCTACAGGACAAGTGCGCTAAAATGTCTTATAAAAACGAATACTTTATACTATTTTTTCTATTTGCGCACCCAAAAGAATACTGGAAACAGTAACATTTTATTTGTTAAAGTTGATATCACTGGTGAACAGCTGTTTTTAAAACATCAAACTTATTTACGTTGTCAATTTAAAAAACAAATGCAGAATTAGAATCTTTAGTGTTGTCAACTCTCTAAAAATTAATAAAATTTTCTTATTATTATTTTTTAAATACTATTAATTACAAAATAACGCAATTTATTTGTTCTCTAAAAAACTCCGCGTTACGCGGGTCGATTTAGAAACTTGGACCCGTGCGCTAAAAACGTGCCTTATGAAACTGATACTTTAATGTACTGTTTTCTATTTCCGTTAATTAGTAATCATTAAAAACATATCTTAGTTTTAAATAAAACCTGTTAGCAATACTTTGTTAAGTAGTTTGACAGTTGGCGACACTGGAAATTCTAATTCTGCATTTGTTTTTCAAATTTACAACGTAAATAAATTTGACATTTTAAGAACAGCTATTCAACACTGATATCTATATATCAGATCTATATATCTGATATATAACTCTAAAAAATAAAATTTACTGTTTCCAGTATTCATATAGATCTCTTTTGGACGTGCACGTAGTAAAAGTGTTTTATGATTTTATATATTATAAGAAAATATGGAAAAATCAGTCAAAATATATAAAAAACAATATAGAAACAAATTGTTTAAAAAGACATTAAATTACCAGTTCATCCAAGAGTCTGCTAAACTAGAATAGGTTTTCGCGAAAAGTTTCCAGCTGTAGATAAGCCCCTCTCGGGTTCTACACTCGTAGGTGGCATGGCGATTAAAGAATCATATACAATTTGTAAGTTTTGTACACGAAATCCACCGTTTTCGAATAAGCCCATTTCCCGAAGAAGAAACTTATTTAAATTGTGTTTGTTTATGGAGGTTGCACCATACTTTAATTTAGGATTTTATGTAACTTTTCTTCAAAAGACTTTGTTCGCGGACATTTTCAAATATAGAAATATATTTGATATATATTCAAAAATATCTGAGATCGGCAATAATAACATCCTCATCATCATAATTTTCTTTTTCCCTGTTTTTTTGGTGGGTATCTTTCTAAATATTTTTAGTGTTTTGTTACCTCTCTATAGAAATAGTATTGCACAGATAGGGGAAGTCCCGCATTTTAAATAACTAATGATAATAAATCACTTCGCTGAGTTCGCACGGTTGCCACGTTTATTTGGGAATCGAAATGGAATTTTTATACTCCCGGGATTTAATGTGTATAATCCCGAGATTAACGAGACTGAGAAATGCTTGGGATCCCGTGATTTCGGGATGTCAGGATTGGATGCTCTAATTTATATACATGTTTTGTAAATATTTTAGAAATAATTTATAAAGCATGTTAACTTTCTTGCATAATAAATGTTATATGTAACTTTTCGAATAAATATTATATCAAATATTACATTTCTAAACTAGTAACAAGACGGACTATATACACCGTGTTCGTTGTAACTATAGGGAATTAGTATGGGAAGTCTGAAAATAGTATGCCAAATAGTTCGTTCTCGAATAAAATTAGGTAAAATTAATAGTTGCAATCGATAGATAAGATAACGTACTGTCCAAAAATTTTACCTTTAATAACAATCCCAATTCTTCAGAAATTATAAATTCATGAATTATTTGCAAAACATTAATTTAAAGGCAGAAACCTGAAAAGTCGATGCGACTTGCCTCCGTGGTTCAATGGTTAACGTTCGGCTTGCTAAGCCGTACGGGCTCATGGAATGCAATATCGAAGCCCGTTACAAGCAAGACTTTTTAAAATTTGATCTGTCATTAATCTTTAATTTGATAACAATTTCAATAATTTGCTATTATTCTTTTATTCGAAAAACGTACGAGAAATAATAAATTAGAAATGAAAACGGATGATGCTTTTTTATACCGCATACTACAAAAACTAATTTTTACAATATTAGTTTATTAACACTCAAAATCCTGAAGATTTAAATGCATTTAAAGTTTCAGTATTGACAAGTACTTATTTTACATTTTATTTATTTTAATTTGAAATAAATACGTAATGAGAATTCTTGAACTCACGTTTTATTAATTGGGTATCATTATTTTTTATTTCTAATTTATTATTTCTTGTACGTTTTTCGAATAATAGAATAATAACAAATTATTTAAATTGTTATTAAATTAATGATTAATGACAAATAAAATTTAAAAAGTCTTGTAAACTTTGTAAAAGGCTTGTAACGGGGTTCGATCTTGTATTCCACAAGCCCGTGCGGTTTAGCAAGCCGAACGTTAACCATTGAACCACGGAGACAAGTCGCGTCGACTTTTCAGTTTTCGGCTTTTAAATTAATGTTTTGTAAATAATTCATGAATTTATAATTTCTGCAGAATTGGGATTGTTATTAAGAGCAATATTTTTGGACAGTACGTTAGAATATCTTTTCTATCGATTGCAACTATTAATTTCACCGGC
Source organism: Agrypnus murinus (assembly GCA_929113105.1). Lineage (NCBI taxonomy): Eukaryota > Metazoa > Arthropoda > Insecta > Coleoptera > Elateridae > Agrypnus > Agrypnus murinus. Next base: position 127,776,209 of record OV816025.1, on the reverse strand, counting down.
TTTTATTCGAGAACAAACTATTTGGCATATTTCAGATTTCCCATACTAATTCCCTATAGCAAATGTTACAACGAACACGGTCTATAAATCTTATAAAGTAAATTATAAAAAAAACCTAAATTCCAATAATTTTACAGGCCCAGATCCAGAACCTTTTAAATCCAGAACACAGAAACTGTAAGAATCGTAACTTTTTTTTCCAAAAAAGTGAAAATGTTTCTGTATAATAAAAAGAAATGTTAAATCTGAGTGGTTGATCACTATTTAGTTTTCAAAAAACTTATTTTATAAAATCCCAAATATTTCAAATTGTATCACATTTTGATTATTTCCTTCGTTCGTTACTCTATTTGAAAATAGAAATTCAAAGGGGTATCTTCAACCCTCAGTAGGTAATACATCAAAAACTACCCCTAAAGGACGTCTACATCTTAAAATGAGTACAAACGTGCAGTAATATAATATATTTAAATAAAATATTAATTTCCCATTTGGATTATAATATTCTAAATTCGTTCATATTTAAGAAAGTCTCCAATATATGAAATGACTTTTGAAAAAAAATTAGAAATTTAATTTGATTAAATTAAGCCGATACATAACAGAAGTAAATAAGCAAACATACTCACCAAATACTTTAAGTGCCATATCAACAAACAATAAATTAACACTAAATAAACAATTTTTTCTTCAAGCGCACTATTACATAACACTAAAACTAATTTTATTTAAAGGAGTTTATATAACGTAAAATTTTTCATTGAGAACGGTGGTAGGCGTGCATTTACATTTTTTCTTCGTAGATCTAATAACGCATATCAGTTGCGGTTAGTCTTTTATCAACGCACATTACATGTCTAAAGTTGAAAAAGAACAGACGTACATTCTGTGCATGGTTTGGTTTTAATTAAAACTTCTTTGGACAAACCTAACTTGTGAAAGTGACAGTGATTTTATTGGTGCAGTACTAAAAATTTAAATCACCAACAAAAGAACTAATTAAAACAAATAATTCCCACTCGATACTTTCATTTTTAAAACTGAGTCTTCTACTGTATTCAATTGTTTTCCTGTTTCTCTTCAAAACCTATTGGACCACAACGAATACTTGTTTCTTCCTTTAATACTCGTTCATTAATTAATTTGAAAATGTTTGGAATCTCTGTTTCCAGGCCAAATTAAACAATGATTTTTAAAGAAAATTCAAGAAGTGGTGGAAAATGCAAGTTAAATGCGATTGGTGCCACTAACATCGAAGACATTGACCTAAAAACGTCTTATTACAACCTGCAAAATTAATATTTGTTGCACAGTACACAATTAAATAACAGGGGTCTGAAAGCAAAATGAGCGCAGTGTCATTCACTAGAACGAGGCTGACAGGCTTAATTGATACGAAATGGAATTTCCCAGATTTCAATCACATTTTTGTTATTATTCTGTTTTGCGCCGTTTGATATTTATTAACACAAAATTTCTAATCCTTACTTCTAATTTTCTCAGGATTATTTTGGAAAGGTCGCAATTAACATAATAAATTAGCAAAAAGTAATAATCATAAACCTATATTATTGTGTTAACCCAGTAGAGTATTTTTAAATATTTATTTAATTTTTAAGGTTATGGCCACATCGCTCCGAAAACAGAATGGGGTAAAGTCGCTACGATATTCTATGCAATTTTGGGAATACCCCTTATGTTAATTTGCCTTTCAAACGTTGGTGACATTTTAGCAACATCCTTTCGGTTTTTATACTGGAAAGTCTGCTGTTACGTATGTACAAAGAAGCCAAAGAGATTTAGAAGAAGTAGAAGCCGATTACCAACTAGAAGCGTAGGGTAAGCTATAAACATAACAAATCTTATCGTCAATATTTAATCAGGTTAATTGTCGGCAAGTTTTTAAATTTATTTTCAGAGGAAGATCCACACGTTCAAGAACTGCTTCCTTTAGAAGATCGGTAAGGACATCTACTAGATCCGCAGATAGTGGTTTTGGTTTTTCTGAAATTGCACATTCCTCCTACTCAGACACAGACTTAAGGTTAGCTTTTCATTAGGTCAAAGTCATGTTGTTTCTAATAACATTTTAATCTGAATTTTATACAGCCGGTATCAAGATGAATATCCAAGATTCCAGCGTGGAGTAAGTATGCCTAGGATGCGACCTTCTCAAAATTCAAGATTTTCTGACAGTGCAGCCTCTAGAAAACGTGTGCAAAATACTCATAGACAACCTAGAGGTGGTTCTCTAGATAGAAGAAGAGAACCTAGTAATGCTGCAGCAGAACCCTTAGAGAGGAGAAGGGAGCCCAGTAATATTGTTACTACGTTAGAACCTTTTGTTGTAGCTAATACCCCTGTGCTTTGCAACAAATATGTGGTTAATCAAAGGGAACCCGCAGTAAACCATGTTCCAGGTAAAAAGTTTTAGTTATAAGGTTGATTTTATTAAACTAGTTTGTTTCTATAAGATGGGAAACCGGAGAGGGATAATCGACGGAGAAATTCATCTTTTACCCAAGGAAGAAGAGCAATATCTATGCCTCGATCTCACCATCATCAACAACCTCTTTATTTAGAACCACCACGGGAACCTTCACCTATATCTATGGATTCGTTAAAAAGTAGCGGGAGAAGGAGAAGGCGGTCACGTAAGTGTATTTATCAACACCTTTAAATTGGTTAAATACCATCTTATGACATAAATTTCCGAAAATGATTCTATAAAAAAATAGTGCATTTATTTCTTGCAATAATGTCTGAATGAAACCTAGGAAACGACGAGTCCCGGTTATTGAAAGTTGTTTCAAAATTATTAGTTTTTACCTTCAATCCGAGAAAAAAATAAAGTCGCAGAGTAAGCGATCGGGTGTATAGGGGGCTTGTGGTGGCACTAAAACAATTCTTTGATTTCTATGAAAAACACCACGGAACTCAGAGCTAAAACGATGATCGTTTTTTCACCTATAATTTGATTATTTGATCTTTCTACTGATTAGATGTATGCCACGTGACTCGCTGTGCCGCTTAGTGTCAAGCCTTAAGCTAAGTACCCACAGCAGCGGATCCGCAGGCGGATGTCATACGATTGGTCGATTTGGCTTAAACTGACCCGAACCGACCAATCGTATGACATCCGCCTGCGGATCCGCTACTGTGAGTACTTACCTTTACTCAAAGGCTCAACTCTCACTTTTACGCTGTTATAATAGTATTGAAGAAATCTACGTATTCATCAAGTCGTACATCAGGCATTGCTGCAGATGATTTCTATGTTCCTTCGCTATTTAATTAGCTATTTCGCTAATTCGCTATTTAGATAGTAATGTTCTTCAAAGTCCCACTATCAGCCTCATAAGGCGTTTTTCACAATGGCAAATGAGAAAACTTGATGGATGCCTCCACAAACTCAAGGTTAATCGCTAATGAAACGATCGGCTGAAATGATACGACTCAAATCGAGTCATAAAGATAGACAAATCAGTTTTAGAAGGTTGGTTAGAATCTGACGCAAATGTTACTGGGTTTTTTCATATACAGTATGCTCCCAGATGGGGTTCACAAGAGGAAATAGTAGATTGTTTAATAAGTAAAGAAAAGTGGTAGTTTTCCAGCGAGTGTAATTGTTTAATTCACGAGCGAGCACTAGCGAAGCGAGTGGATTAATAATTTCACGAAAATGGTAAAGCACTTTTCTTATGCGTTGAAGATGCAATTTTTTCGCGTACTTAATGGAAATCACGTTCATTTTAAAAAATAATAAAGTACGTCAAGCGTGTGCTGAGATAGCTGACATGGTAACAAACAAACAAACAAACAAGTAATAGTAGATTACTTACCAAGGCGGGAAGTAGAACATTACGCGGAGAGCAATGCTGCTGCCCGAGGCGTGAAGCGCCAAGGGCAGCAATTGCTCGACGCGTAATGTCTTCCCGCCGAGGTATGTATACTATTTTATTCACAATCGTACATAATTATGTTCTGACATTGATACCTTATACTGGGTGCCCAAAAATGATTTTCTTCTAGTCGCCTGTCAATTTCCCATGTAAAATAAAAATTGCCGCTTTTTGTTGTTACATAACCTCAAAATGATAACTGACATTTGATTGACAGATCAAATTAGTTCAAACTTAAAGAATAGAGCGGCACAGAAAAATTAACATAAAAAAAAATTTCAAAGGTAACTAGATGAAAATCATTTTTGGGCACGTCGTACTTGATATATGTAGGACACAACACCAGCGTTTTTATTCAGGTGGCGATAAAATGACAATTGCTGCAACAATTGTCAAAGTAAATTCGTGTCACTACTAAACCAAATTTAATTACATTGCTCCTAATTGCAATTTACACGATTTAAAATGCCTGATAGTGAAACTGATGTAAGTTGCACACCACCGGAATAGCGAGAAGTTGCTAAAACAGTGGCTGACTGTTTGTTACCTGCTAAAAGTAAAGATAGATACGAAAACTTCTGCCATCTGTTGAGAATATTTAGAACGAGCAAAAGTTAAGTAATGGATATTACTAACCAAGAGAACTCATTACTAACCAAGAGAACTTATTATTGACTCTGATGTATAATAAACTACTTTCTAACTTTTTAAACGTCAGTAATATGAACACATTATGTATCGATTGTGAATAAAATAATAATTTGTGAAAAATTGTTCATTTAAAATGAATCAATTAAAAGCAGATAATGAAGATATTTTGCAATCAGTATCAGAAGTGACGACGAGTTTGTTACCATTGAAGTCCAGAGAAAAATACGAGAAAACTTACCAACAATTGGAGAAACGCAAAAAGTGTGCAAGGAGCTAATGAAAATATTCTAATTGCATACTTCTTTGAAAAGGTTAGTCTTATTTATAAGATTTATTACATTCAAACACCAATATTTAAATATTCTTATGCCTAGGTGAAAACTCTTAAAGCTTCAACACTCTGGTCAGTGTACTCAATGCTGAGAAGCACTCTGCAAGTAGATGAAAACGTGGACATTTCTGCGTATAAAAAGTTACTGGCCTATCTGAAACGTCAAAATGACGGCTATGTACCCAAAAAATCGAAAATTTTCTCAATGGAAAATGTGAAGGATTTTTTAAAACGCCCCTGATGACAGCTTTCTACTTATGAAGGTAATGACGATTATTGCGTTACACGGAGCCTGTCGTGCGGAAGAATTACGGCTATTGAAGGTGGATGATGTAGAAGATTCCGGGCGTATTTTGGTGATAACATTAGATGACACGAAAGCAAAAAAAAGCGTGTCTTCACAGTTACATCGGAAGATGGAATGAATGGAATTGAGCTCTACAGAAAGTATTTGAATTTGAGACCCAAACATGTGGACCATCGCAGATTATTTATATTTTATAAACAAGGCAAGTGCACGTTACAACCAATTGGTATAAACACTTTGTACAGTGTACCAAAGAAAATTGCTGTGTACTTAGGGCTACCGGATCCAAACAGCTACACCGGACATTGCTTTCGGCGAACGTCAGCAACTTTCTTGGCCGACAGTGGAGCAGATCTACAAGTTTTGAAGAGACACTGGGGCTGGCGATCAAGTGGAGTCGCAGAATCCTATGTCGAAGATAGCATCGGCAACAAAGTAAAAATTTCGAAAAGAATATTTAGCGGTTCAAGTGAAGAGCAACCGTCCACATCAACAGTACCAGTAAGGTTGTGAGTTGCTGAGTTCCAGCCACTATCTTCATCTTCCTCTAATATAACTTTTAATAATTTGAACAATTGTATATTTAACATTTCTACAAATAAATTGAATGAATGAAAAAAAGTGTTGCTAACAAGAAAACTACCACTTTTCTTTATGATTTTTGATTGAACAATGTGCTTCAGTTCCATCAGGTACACGAAAAAATTTTTGTTATTGATTTTGTTCTTTATTTATTTCTTTTTATAAATATTGCTACATGACTGTTCCTGCATTGATTCAAGCATGGCACCATGATTTTCAAGTGAACCATAGGACTTTTTTATTTCAAATTTTCTATTTTATTATAAGTATTATTCAAATGCTATTATACTTTTTAATGATTTTAAAACAAGCGAGAACTTTTTATAACAAGTGTCTTTTGTCTTAAAATCAGAAATAAAAATTCTTTCGAACCGCATTCGGGAATACTATATAACCAAGCTGTCACTCAACCGCACCATATTCGATTTAAACTAAATTTGGTAGTTTCAAACAACCCGATAATCTAATTCAAAAGTAATCAATAATATTTTAGCTGTAGCTACTTCGGAGTAATTAACTTCCAAATCTTTAAAAATTTGGTAAATTTTGGGAAGTACTTAGAACAAACTTTAAATTGCAATGTCTCTGGTTCCAAATAATCGAGAGCAACTGTTTAGGAAATACTGGAAGTTTGACGGTCGCTTGAGGGGAATGAACATTTTTTTAAGTCAAACAATGGAGTGTCCTTTTTTACTTTACCGATTAATTTTAACAAACGGAAGTATCCTTTAAGTGCGGCAACGTTTTCTGTTACTATTTTTATTGCTGAGTTACCAAACATAATGGGATAATTAAAATTTTGAAGTACGATGATTTGTACATAGTGGGAGGGCAGAGTTGTAGGAGAATGGCGCAAAATTTTAAAATACAATAATTTTAGTCAAATAATTTAATCATAAATAATATGTTTACGAAACTACATTACGATTAAGTAGCCCAATTCAATCGCCAACCGCCAAGTGAGATTTTTGATCGCCAAAACCACTTCCGGAGTAGCCCAAATGGCGGGATTCCGCCCAATCTGGCAACCCTGTGGGAGGGTTTGGCATAAGTTTGACTGTCGCTTTAAGTGAGGCATCGCAAAAAAATAACAAAGAAAAAAGTTGTAATTCTTGTGGAATACTATCGATTGGTTTACGAATTTAAAAACCAAAATGTTTCTCTATGCCGTAGTCAGCTCAAATTAAGTAATGATCCTTATTACATGCAATCTCAAATTAAAAAGCTGCAGTAAGGACAGGAATTAAATACATGTCCTGGCCACCACCAGAACATGTATTTAATTCCTGTCCTTTCTTTTCCCGGTGTACGTCCACTTTTCCTTTCCTGGCATACTTTTTTCCATGTATGTAGGTCTAGGTGTGTTTTTCTGTCCTATATTCCTGTTTGCAATCGTACTCTTTTGTGAATTCTTTGTTTCAGTATGTACGTGAGTGCCCTATCGTCGCCTCTTGATATTCCCGCTTGTCTTCTATTTTCTACTGTTCTTTTTTCCTTTCGTTGCTTTCGGCGACTTTGACATATTTAAACATCTAACCAAAGTTGTTTCCAGGGAGTCCAACTTCTAGATATTTTATTTTACTTTTTGTAATCGATCTTTCGGACTGTCGCATGGTTGGATGCCTCATGTTGAAAATTTGGTTTCTTGCTGAGGAAGAACAAACAGCCTTTGGCTCTTTTTTCGAAGCAAGAGCTGTTGCGCTAATTTCCATCAACTACTCAACTTTAATGATCTCGTAACCTATGTTGAAAGGGGGAGAGGGTACATCGGTTTAAAGTTAATTGTTTATTCAACATTAAGGTATTTGTTTGGATTCTGTTGCAACGTTACCAGTTTGCGTAATAAATACGTCACAGTTCATTATTTCTTTAAATTCTAATAATACTCTTTGCAAACAGTAGTACTACGGTCCTGCAAACACTATTAGAACGTTTCTAATATTTGTTTATGTACAGGATGCTGAAATTCTACTTTCAAATTTTGATAAGTATAAATGAGATTAACTTTTTTTCAAATAGAACACCTTGTATGTTTTACACAAAATGAACACAAAAATATATTCTTTATCAAATGCGGTGTTGGCAAATAATAAAATATTTTCTTAAAATTTCTGATTTCTGACCAAAAGGGTGCCTTTTATCCCAAGATTTTCAAAAACGTTTGAACTTTTGGGTTAACCATGAAAAATACAAGATATTTTAATGCCACGTGTTATTTACTTTTAATTTGACACAGATATTCGAAGTATTTTAGTTTTCTTGTCTCTACAACTATTTGCTAAAGGAATTATTAAGTAAAATGTATGCGTCAATAAGATATGATAGAAACTTTCTCTTAGGATTGCCAATATGAACCTAAAACGTCTCACAAAGAAGACACCCTCAGAAAATATGTTTCGAAGGACTGAACAAAAGATTTGACTGCACGAGTAGTGTTGGTTATGAAAAGGCCGTAGAAACCAATACCCGTTTTAACTAAAACAAATAAATTTGCGACGATATTGTCAGTGACGGCCAATCTGGAGGTAAATGTCAAGAACATAATCAAAAATCTAGTTATTAAACAGTCATCAGTGGCAAAATACTTTAAAAAACTGATTCCGTCCTTACTATGAGCAGCTTTACTAAAGCCTTACGTTATACAACTTTATAATATAACGCAGTGGTGCCCAAAATTATAATAAACAAACGTAAAATGTTTGATACTCACTGAACTATATGCACCGGCTGAGATCTCTAATTATACAGATATAAATACAGGTATGGATGTTAACCCCAAAAGCTTGTAATTAATTAATGCAATCAGGAACAAATAAAAAAACATGTTGAGCGCCACCAAAACTGAGGATGTTCTTAGATTTTTTTAAAAAAAGGTCTGGAAGTTATCAGTTTTGGAACTAACTTCCCATTTAAATTTGACGTTAAGTTAATCATACATTTATCAGGCAATAAAAAAATCTTACTTGACAAAAAATATCAGCAGTTCGTTTGGCCAAACTATATCATACGATAATTAAATTTGAAACCTATTGTAATGATGTTTGTCGATTGACCAAAAAAAAATCGACCAGAATAAAAAAAAACTAAAAGTTGGGCGCCAGCTCACTCAGATTGAGCATGATAAACATGTTACAAATTTCATGAAGTTAATTGAAATTTGTTGATCTCAGGTCGTGTCATGAAAAGTTCTCGCATTCCTTCTTTCCTAAGAAAAATTGATAAATTACTTTTATGATTCAAATAACGATCAGACTTTACATTCTGTCTAATAATAAAAAATATAACTATTACGACTATCATAAAGCTGAGAATCTAAATTTTTGTCTTGTAGCTGAAAATTCTCTTGCACACACAAAACAAAAAAAATAATGTTTCACCACACAATATTTTCCTACCTGGAGAAGCTCGCCGGAACATCAGCAGCTGAAGAGCTCAAAGTTGATGCAGGACACAGGATTGCCAGGAAGCTGCCATCCAGGATGCCTTGGAGTAACATGGAACATGGACCCAGCTTACCGTTCTTGAAGACTTGTTGATTTATTTCTTTAGAGTAGGGTAAGTCCTTCTGTTTTATATACTTATCTTTTATTGCAGTATTGTATAAGCAATTTGTATCTAATGTTTTTTTTAAATAAAAATAAAAACTCAATAACACTTTAGTATTTTTATTTCCCGCTGTTTCAAACAAAATATTATTTCCACGTCAAACAAATTACAAACATTCGGTTATAAATGTGATGAACGTTATTGTTTACACTAATCTTAATTATTATCAATTTATTTTTGTGAACTTTACTGTTTACACTCTTGTTTTTAATATTTAAAATTACTATTGCGGTGAACTTTATTGTTTACACCTTTTTATTTAAATTTTACAATACTATGGTGAACTTGACTGTGTCCACGTAGAATAACAAACGCCGAGTCCCAATACACTAATCTTAATTGTTATTATGGTGAACTTTACCGTTTATACCTTTATTTAAAATATAATAATACTACGATGAACTTAACTGTTTATACCTCAAACATCCAATGTCAAGTCTACACATTTCAATTGTCTCCCAAAAACCTGTCACATAAAGTGCTCTCTAGTAGAACTTTCAAAATTCTTCAAAATATTCCCATTTCTTAATATACACGCTAATACAATATTTTTGGTTTACAAAATTATATATAAAATAACGTATTAAATTAGTAATGACACAATTGATAAATATTTAATTAGTCTGATAGTTCCTAAAATAGTAATTTGAAACTAACAATTTCAAAAATAATAAAAATTTGCGTACAATAATTTCAAAACCAATGGCGTCGCATAAATTGAGGCACAATCACAAAAAGAAAATTCATATTTCGTTCTTTTATAATGTAAACTCATTAATGAAAACCTAACATCACGAAAATTGACCTTAGCCTAAAAAGATATTTTCCTTCTGAACTAAATATTTTAAAAGGGCAAAATCCACTACACTATATATTGAATAAAATAAAATAATTTAAAGATACAATACACAAATGAAACATATTAAAAAAGTTTTCTCCTTCAAAATAAATAATACAATAATAATTAATCATATTTCAAAAATATTTCGGGATCCCAAATCAACTATTAAATTAAACATAACTAAACTTACATAATCAAGAACGTAATCCCAATACAAATCTCCTTCATTTTCATAAATTTCTAGCACAAACAAAAGGCTCAAAACGTTTCACAAAAAAACACACAAACATGACCATAACACATAAGTCTTCACTATCAAACTGTTGACCTGAAAAACCAAAACGGGAACAAATCTTCTGAATTCTGAACTATATTGTCTTAACGAGATTCATTAACATCATTAATTACAATAGCTTTTGTACAGTACTTCCGAATGGAACAGATTCTCGAAAATCACTACGATAACGGCACCTTTTAATACTATTTACTTGAAGGCTGCTTAACAAATCATTAATCGATAATACAAAATTATACTTAATTTTTCGTTACGACAAGACGGTATTATTTTCTTTGTCAAACTAACATAACTTTTTTATTTATTGTTTCCAGCCTTATTTTGTGGAACTCCATAATCATGAAATAAATAAAGATTATTAAAAGTTTCACAGTTTTATTAAAATATACCTGACAATATTGTTTCGACAGCTATGCTGTCATTATCAAAGGTAATATAATTATAAACAAACACGTCGCTAAGGTAGATACAAAATAGGTAACTAGATAAAATAATAATAATAATAAAAATTAATAATAAAAATCATAATTAAACATCTAATACTTCCAGTAACGGAGAATTACTGAGCTCAAGTTGTTCATTCATTAAAGGTACCCTGAGTTTGTGTTTGTATATCTCAAAGGCTTCTAAAATGTCTAATTTGCGTTTGTTATTACAAAAATGTAGGAATTTAATATTATTTTGAGGAGTCATTGTGTGATTTTGTTCTAAAAGGTGTTTGGCGTAATTCGATTTTTCAGGATGTTTATTTTTGTAATGACGTACGTGTTCTTTATATCTTATGTCAAAATTTCGAAGTGTTCGAAATTTTGACATAAGATATAAAGAACACGTACGTCATTACAAAAATAAACATCCTGAAAAATCGAATTACGCCAAACACCTTTTAGAACAAAATCACACAATGACTCCTCAAAATAATATTAAATTCCTACATTTTTGTAATAACAAACGCAAATTAGACATTTTAGAAGCCTTTGAGATATACAAACACAAACTCAGGGTACCTTTAATGAATGAACAACTTGAGCTCAGTAATTCTCCGTTACTGGAAGTATTAGATGTTTAATTATGATTTTTATTATTAATTTTTATTATTATTATTATTTTATCTAGTTACCTATTTTGTATCTACCTTAGCGACGTGTTTGTTTATAATTATATTACCTTTGATAATGACAGCATAGCTGTCGAAACAATATTGTCAGGTATATTTTAATAAAACTGTGAAACTTTTAATAATCTTTATTTATTTCATAACATAACTTTACGAAATAATCCTAGTATGGATTTATTTTCAAATAACTAAATCGGTACAAAGTAACACTAACTTAAAGTCAGACGAAAACGATAATACGGAATAAATGATCAAATTTACTAATTCCGAACTAAATACATTTATTAATACGGGCATACATTTTTTGTAACAAACCTGTTAAAAATATTCCCGGGGCGCGGAGCGCCCGGAGAAGCCTCGAGGCATCAGCCTCTTCGATGGTGGTCTATTGCGGACTGATTTAACTAAAAAAGCTTCAATTTTACATAGTGACACATAATTTTAAGAGGGAAATTTTCAAATGCCTAATAGCCAAACAACGCGGCTTTAACAAACCCATCAAAATTAATATTTTAGTACAAAGAACGTTCACGACGGAGGGACATTACCCATAAATCTCCAATATTTACAATAATACGATACCCTGAGACCGAAAGTTGTTTATCCAACGCCTACTAAAAAGCACGTACTAGGAAATCATAAATTAAAGCCAAATGGATTTTATTAAAGTATTTTTCGAAGAAACTAAGTTTATATGCATGGGAACGTCTTAAAATTAATGTTCGCACCAACGAAAACTTTGCTGAAATTTAAAATATTGTTTATGAATGACTCTTTTATACTTGAAAGAAAGCATTATTTACTTAACGAAATATTTACAGTTCCGACACAATTAAATTTGCTAAACTGCCAGGAGTACTAAGGATTCCTTTATTATTTATACATATAAAATTGTATTTATTGAATTGAAAAAAAAACGTGACGTTACATAGCAAAAGGTAACAAAACAGATAAAATAGTAATTAGACCGTTATTGTAGGAAAGTTTAAAGCTTTGCAACTGGCATCCTTTTGTTATAATTACAGGATTTATAATTTGATATTTTAATCTTAAAATATAAAAATGAAATTATTTCATTTATTATTTCATGGAACTATTGTACCTTATCTTCCTAATATTATGGCAATTTGTCCCGCGGAACCCGAAAATATTTTAAGACACGGAACACAACACACTGTGGTAATCACTGATATAACGTTATTGGGAATTAGGTAACATTTTGTCAATAGGTACAAAACAAAATATATGAAGAGTTCTTTTCCAAAACTAAGTGCAAAAAAATCGAAAAATCTGCTTTGACTTCATTGTTATTACATAGAAATGTTCCTGTCTATGTTCTCATTAATTCCGATTTTACAAAACTGCCCCATGTTTCAATATACAGGGTGTCCATTATGTATGGAATATAGTATATATATCTCGGTAAATATCGACTTTATAAAAAAATTTGTTGTATAAAAGTTGTTTAACATTTTATTTTCCATAATAAGATAGCATTCAGTTGTTTTTATTTCAGAAAACAAATGAGTAATGAATAACACTTTAATTTTTTTAAATAGCAATGTACCCTTTCATTAGGCTTATTTGATAGAGATTTTTTTCTCTTTTCGATGACCTAAAATCTTAGTACCCTTATATCAGAAAATTTTTGAAGACAATGTAAAAAAATGTTTATTAAGTTAATTTCACCAATAACATGAATCTAGATATCCGAGATCGTAAATTATCTCGAATTATTACCCTAAAATAAACAGATGTGCATCTACATAATGTACAAAACAAAACAAATGAACAAAAAACAAAATAAAACAAATGAAAAGAAAATTATGTACGTCTTTTATAAAGCTTGAATACAAAAATAAATTAGCAATAAAATCCTTTTCATGGCAATAAGTGTTCAAAATGTTTACCATTTAGTGCAAGGCAGTGGCCCAACCTATCACGAAAAGCTTGAAAAGAATTTCTGATCGATCTGGGAGAAATTTCTGCAGCTTCATTTTGTATTCGTTGCTCTAATTCGGCCAGATTCTGGGGTCGGTTTGTAGACACTTTTGATTTTAAATATCCCCAGAAGAAGAAATCGCAAGGTGTAAGATCCGGAGATCGGGAAGGCCCTTCCACAGACCCTCTTCTGCCTATCCAACGGGCCGGAAATACCACATTTAAATATCGGCGTACATCTAAATGATAGTGGGGCGGTGCTCCATCTTGTTGAAACCAAAGATCATCAAGATTTGCTTGGCAAGCTGGAATAGTTTGCTGTTGCAATAATTGCAAATAACGGTCACCAGTTAGAGTACCACGAATAAAGGAAGGTCCAATTATGTGATCTTCACAAATTCCCACCCATACGTTTAATTTTTATGGTGTTTGGGTCTGATTTTGGATCATCCAATGGGAATTTTCAGCGGCCCAATATCGACAATTATGCCTATTTACATTTCCATTTAAACAAAACGTAGCCTAGTTATAAAAAACAATATTATTAAGAAAATTTGGTTTGTTGTTGATTCGCTCCATCATAAATTCACAAAATTCAACACGTCGATCGTAGTCATCTTCGGATAATTCTTGCAATAAAGTCGGTTTGTACGGGTGTAATTTTTCTGAATGCAATATTTTCTGTATTGAACCTTTACTTACGGCATGGTTTAAACTTAACTGACGAGTTGAAATGTTTGGATTTTCTTCGATTTCTATTAAAACATCGAGCTTTTTATCTTCATTTGTCGCAGACCTCTGCGGACCAGTCTTCACCAGATGTTTAACATTGCCAGTTTCCCTAAAGTGTTTCAATGTTTTGCTAACTACTGACTGGGTGATTGGTTCTCGATGTGGATAACGCTCATTAAAAATTCCACATACTTCTAATTGTGTTCGTTTGCGATCCCCATAACCGACCATAATTAAAATTTCTATACGTTCAGTTTCTGTTAAATGAACCATTTTTATTTTTCCATGTACCAACAACTTAATTAAATAAACAAACTTCTGTCACAATAAAAGCCTACAATCAATTGTTAAGACAAATGAAAGAGATCTCGGAAATCTAGATTCATGGTATTGGTGAAATTAACTTAATAAACATTTTTTACATTTTTTTCAAAAATTTTCTAATATAAGGGTACTAAGATTTTAGGTCATCGAAAAGAGAAAAAAATCTCTATCAAATGAGCCTAATGAAAGGGTACATTGCTATTTAAAAAAATTAAAGTGTTATTCATTACTCATTTGTTTTCTGAAATAAAAACAACTGAATGCTATCTTATTATGGAAAATAGAATGTTAAACAACTTTTATATAACAAATTTTTTTATAAATTCGATATTTACCGAGATACATACTATATTCCATACATAATGGGCACCCTGTAGTTGTATTAAAGTCCACACAATTTGGATTCCAAAGTTAGTATTCCAGGTTAGAAATTCCATGATATTTACAAATTACCATTTTGGACTTAAGTCAGTTATGGAAAAGAGTTCTTACCTTCAAAATACTTTAGTCATGAAATAAATAAAGATTAGCAAAAGTTTCACAGTTTTATTAAAATATAACCTGACAATATTGTTTCGACAACTATGCTGTCATTATCAAGGGTATATTACCTTTGATAATGACAGCATAGTTGTCGAAACAATATTGTCAGGTTATATTTTAATAAAATATTTTAGGATTGTTTAGGATCTTAGCAGACGTCTTAATTTTCGGTACAAAATAAGTTCCATTTAAAATCTTGGGCAGGTTTTATTTAAACTTGGAAACATTTTAATAGTGTTTGCAAGACCGTATTTGCAAAGAATATTTTTAAAATTCAAATAAATAAATTAAATGCGACCTTATGTATTACGACATTGAAAACCCAATATTTAAGAAAAATCATTATAAATTGGCAACGTCGCGTGTCAACTTCGGACTTAAAAGACTTTAGTGTAGAATAAACAACAAACAATAGGGGAATCAATTCCGGTTAGAATATATAGGGTGTCCCATTTACAAAAGTGTAGCTTCATTTGTTAATTTGCTCATTTGTCCTGCTTTTCTGAAACACCCTGTATACTTTTTATTTTTGTTTAAATATTTTTATCTACGACCACCATAGAAAGTTACACATTCCGCACAATCTAGTAACCGTGAAAACGACCAATTGCAAACAATCTCCAAACTCAACGGTAAAGACCGTGAGGAATGATTTCTCACGATCAGTAGTTGTATTAAAACGCCATAGATGTCACCACTTGCAATAT
Organism: Agrypnus murinus; assembly: GCA_929113105.1. Taxonomy (NCBI): domain Eukaryota; kingdom Metazoa; phylum Arthropoda; class Insecta; order Coleoptera; family Elateridae; genus Agrypnus; species Agrypnus murinus. The sequence continues at coordinate 127,760,330 of OV816025.1, read as the reverse complement.
TTATAATATTATTAATTATTTGAAATATAAAATGTTATAAATTTTAGATAAAGTTTAATTTATTTTGTTTAATTAATATTTTACATTAAATTATATTTCGAATGGAAATCCATCTAGAAAAAAAACTAAGGTCAGACCCGGGTAATTGAACCCGGATCGCTCGGTTAGTAGCTAGAGCGTAAGCATTGAGCTATCGAGATGCCTTTCAATGATATTTTTTTTCTCATTATATAAAGTTACAATAATTGTTATTCAATTAAAACGTAATAGTATATTATATACCAAGGTTGTGAAGAGTTTTTTCTAGAGCCGAGCATTATTAGATCCCGAGATGCGCAGCATCGAGGGATATAAGATGAGAGGCTCTAGAAAACACTTCACAACTGTGGTGTATATATTATTTTTTTCACTACTAGTACTTTTATTCCTTTTTTTCACTACTAGCTTTAAAACATACTATTATCTAGTCTGTTGTCACCTTGTGAAGTTAGCCTTCTTGCCTAGTGGTAAATAATTTTTTATTATTGACTACTAGTCAATAATCCAGATTTTAGTGTAACACGGGGCAAAAATTCATCCCATTATACACTGGCATCCAGGAAAAAATCCGTGATCGCGATAGTACGTTTTTTATGTGAGAAGAATAAAAGGAATAAAAGTACTAGTAGTGAAAAAAATAATATATACACCACGGTTGTGAAGTGTTTTCTAGAGCCTCTCATCTTATATCCCTCGATGCTGCGCATCTCGGGATCTAATAATGCTCGGCTCTAGAAAAAACTCTTCACAACCTTGGTATATAATATACTATTATTCTTCTCACATAAAAAACGTACTATCGCGATCACGGATTTTTTCCTGAATGCCAGTGTATAATGGGATGTGTTTTTGCCCCGTGTTACACTAAAATCTGGATTATTGACTAGTAGTCAATAATAAAAAATTATTTACCACTAGGCAAGAAAACTAACTTCACAAGGTGACAACAGACTAGATAATAGTATGTTTTAAAGCTAGTAGTGAAAAAAATTAATTAATGTTTTACATTATTATATAATTTTTAATGTAATTTTATTTATTATTATTGCTAAATTACAATAAAAACATTTAACAAAATAGAAAAGAAACAATTAATAGCAACATAAAGCTTGGCATAGCACTTTTTATGGAGTATTAAAAAAGATGGCATATGGAAGCTTATCTCCAAAAACTGTCCAAATTCTCACATGTTAGTGTTTTGGTATACAAAACTTCTTTAGTTAAATAAAGTTTTTGTACTCTAGAAAGATCTAGAGTAAACCTAGGCATTTATTATTTATGTAGAACGTTTCCAACTGTCTGGATTGTCTGCTTACTACTACATGAACATTCTTTAGTATAAATGTTTGGAAATTTCTAGCCGAATGATTTTCCTATTTCCTATAAAGATATTTTTGAGCAAAACCGATCTTCTCCTTTGAAGAAAACATTAGATAGATGTAAATCAGACATTAAATAGAGAATTACGTAGTATTAGATTTTGGTAGCCATTAGTGTCAGAAACCAAAAATACATACATAATTTAGTTAGTATAAGCCACACATCATAAATCACTTGCGAAACGATAGGTTTGCCCTTCATGGCAAGATAATTACGAAAAATTAAAAGAAATTATTTTGATGTGAAGCTTAGCATTAATCACAGCACAACGAAAGCTGATATAGCTTCTCAAATGTTGCATTACGCTGAATATAAATAACTCTATAGAATGTGATTTTTAATGCTTAAATGCCAATCCCACTCGTCTATTATTAACTGAGTAGCTATCACGATAATATAATAATCTTGATAATCTTAACTCTTGCACGAAACTTAAACATCACTCATTATCTTCATTACGACATTTATGGTTGATCTCAGGGCCGTTTCTGGACAGGGTGCTTGTGGTGCATTTGAACCAGGTAGGCCAAACATAAGGGACGGCCGATGACAAAGAAGAATTGACTAATATGACTGTAGCGTTGTGGCTCACGCCTGCGCTTCGAAAGTTTTATGGAGTTTTGGTTTTAAAAAGTGCAAACTACGCGAATATTTTTGACGAATAATTAGTTTATGATTAGCTAATTTAAACTTATTGCTGGTAAAAGCAAAAACATTATATACGTTACGAACTATTATACAGTATGGTTGTAGTAATATGCTAGTAGCATATTGTAGTAATATGCTACTAGCGTATTACTATAATAATTATCAGGAGAATTAGACTTGAATTTCGGAGAAATTCCCAACAAGCCATATTTTTGTTTGCAGCTTTATTATGAGGCTGTAATCAAGCTCTCAAAAGTCCTGATGCATATCGCGTTTGGAGATTTTTTCATAGGTGGTGAGGGGGAAATTCAATGTTTTTCAATTATCTTGGAAACCATCAGGTCTTTGAAAAAGTGGCTATTATGAAAGTTGTTGCTCGTAAGTCCAATGATTTTTCTTCGTATAACTAAACGTTTTGCAGAGTAATAGGCGCATCTTTTTATGTGGTACCCAGTCTAATCCACATAAATTTGGAATGTTATTCTCCTTCCTTCTCAAAGTCTTCTGCATCGAAAGCTGTGGGGTGAATATCTACATAAACATCGATGTTGTTGCTTTCACAAATGTCAGGTGAAACATGTTCAAAATGTTCAGGCAAGACAGAACAGTGGACACTAATGTTCTTGCAACCGCAGTTCAAGTTACAGCCTTTTGTACAGTTTCAGAAAATACGACTGAGCAATACTTCTGGAGCAGTTGGCAAAAGGGTTTTAATTGGCTGTAAGTAATCATTGATCATCATCCATCTCCTTTATCCCCCATTTTCGAATCTGTAGATAAACTCTACATAAATGCTGTTGAGCACCAATGGATTACAGGTTACTGGTTACAAGTTGTCGATTATATGGATGAATTGTATCTGCAAGAATCAATACATGTCTGATTATAAGGAGTATTATACATTACCAAAAGGCCTGGTATAGGTTCTCTAGAACATTGGTATTTTGAAAAAGTTTGTGCAATCTTGTAAATCCTTTCGATTTTAAAACAACTTCGTCGATGTGTAACGCATTTGTCAAGTGCAAATTTGTTGCAGTACTTTCAGACGAGCAAAAATTTTCATAGCAACCACTTTACATTATTTTGAGGCAGAATACGAGGAGATGCAGAAAAATTACGAGGACGTCGAAAATGATCTACAACTTGAGAACGAACTAGAATAATTGTTCTGCATTCCAAATAACATGTGGGTTAGACTCTCAAGGGGTACCATGTAAAAAATACGCCTATTACTCTACTTCCGCGGCAGTGTGCATTTTTCGGTAGAAGTACTACATACTACATCTTACGAGCAATATTTTTCATAATAGCCACTTTTTCCAAAAACCCGATAGTTTTCGAGATAATTGGAAAACATTGAATATCTCTCCTCCCACCCCTCTCTAGAAAATAGTAGGCAAACGCGATCTGCATCAGAACAAAAATATCGGGGCGGCCACTTTAATTTTGCACATGAGCGAAAAGCACCCTCGGAGCAGCCCTGGTTGATCTGTTCTTCTCTTCATGTAAAATGAATTTGAATATCGAACACGATGATTTTTTTTTGTTTCACAACAGGGTCTTAAAAAATATTTTTGGTCAAAAATATTTGGCGTCAGCCGAGGGCTAGGAAAAGGCTGTAGGGCCATAAAGGCAAGTTATGCCCGAAATGCATACACTATTTTATGCACAGATTGTTTTTATCTCAAATCTATTATTGTGTAAAAAATATAATTAAATGAGTACGTAGGTTACATCAAGCCGCTGTACGTATACTTATGTGCATATATACGTTAAGTACGTTACTATAGTTACTATCTAAAATACTTAATTTCAGCTTATTTTCATTGGTGATAAGTTTACAAATTATATTAAGAACCAATCAAGTTCTACAAATACAGCTCTGACATTTAATTGACGTTTCATTATTGCCCGTCGGATCATAAAGAGGCCCTTGGGGCATAAAGGGACAGTTATGTTTAGATAGATCTATCAATAATAGTCTAATTATAATGCATCTGTGCATAAATAGCTATTATGTCCGATTGCATTATAAAGTACTGTTTATTGTATTGTTTTGCGGCAGTGCATTGGCTTATTATTGTACTCGTAAAATAAAGTGGTAGTAGTAAAATAAAGTCTATAGTAGTAAAATAAAGTATGACAACTGTATATTACATGTCAAATTTTCTTCTGTCAAGAATAGATGTCAAATTTATAAACTGATTTTCTTTTGATAATTACCCAATTTAAGGAATCGAACATAAAGCTTTGTATGCAACTCTTACATAATCGGACCTTATAGACTCGCACTTTTTATAGGACTTGCTCGCTTCGCTCGCTCGGCCATAAACTGGGTTTTCTACAAAGTCCTACATTATGTATTTGTTACATAAATAGCTATTATTTCATATTAATATTAACACTAATTTGGCAATCGTTGCACCCACTTATGTTAAATAGAGAGTTTAATTTGACGTCATTGGAGTTTGTTGAATCTAGCGGATTTCTGATAGAATTGGAAGTTGACGCTTGATCTATTATTGAACTGGAAGTTGATTGGTGGTTTTCTTTTCCCATAAGGATTTTCTCAGCTATTATCTTTTTATTAGCCAACGAACTTTCCACATACCCCTCGGCTACGGTTGCGGATTTCCACCCGCCGTGACGTTTTAAAACAATAATATCGACACCAGAATCTGCAAGTAATCAGATCTCAAGGCCCCGGCTATACCCATAATCAGTGCAACCTGAAATTCATAAAAACAATAGACACAAATTTCTGCATTAACTGAAATAAATTATGAAGAGACTTACTTTTGCCATTAAATAGATTTCATCAGGGGCTTGAACCAGGAATTGATCGATTTCTTCTTTTGTAAGGATCTTCGACTTTTTTGGTTGATATCCAACGTTCTGCCGTTTCAAAAACGCAATTAACTTCGAAAATTTCCTCATATCTATGTTATTCTTCATCACCATTGTAGCTTTAAGCGTAGAGTAATGCGACCATAACGTGGATGCCTTGAATATTTTAGCCTTTTCGGGAAAATAAACGAGAAATACATTTTCTGTGTAATTTTTAATGTTTTTGTTGAAACACCATTCATGAAATTCTTCAGATTTTTCATATAGGTTTTTTGATTTTGGCGGTAACAAATCTACTATCACCTTCGCCGCAGTTTCTTCTATTTTTGAATTGTTTTCACATATATTTTCATTCATTTTCCAGAAGATAATATCAAACTTTTTTAAACACGAACAGCATACAATTCGTAAAACCACAATTTTGAATAATGGCCACCGGTTGTTTACGTATCACCTAGGTTACAAATGTATTGTGGTTGATTATGTAATTATTGCTTAATTTTGTTTTTAAAAAAGTAATCACGGTACATGTTAGGATTTATTATCCTGAAACTATGTGATTTTGGCGTTTGTAGAGTTCAATTGTCCGAATGACATGTAATGAAATTTTCGGAAATTTCGTGAATTTTTGCGATTAAGTCCTTTAGGACGTGCAAAAAATAGCGTATATACTATTTTCTATTTTGCGTCTATAATAAAGCTGTTAAAGCACCCAAAACAGTGCGTTAATAGCTCATTTGAGTGCTTTAATAGCCCAACTTTTTCAAAGTTGGTAGCATTGGAAAAAAATTGAAAAAACAGAAAATTGACTACAACAAAATTCCCTAAATCTTGAAATTGCTAATTTTTTTATTTAAAAAGGGAATAAAATGCACAAAATAGAGAAAATAGCATAAAAAACTCGTTTCATAAGTCATTATTGCACTCGTCCTTTAGAAAACTCGCCGCAAGCGGCTCGTTTTCTAAATTTGGACTCGTTTAATAAATCTTGCCTTATGAAACGCGTTCTTTAATATACTATTGGACAATATGGAACAGACATATATTACATACCATTTCAAAAAGAACAAACAACTAGAAAAATAATTTAAAATTAAAAAGAAAAATTCAATAAAATGCTTTTATGTAGTTCTTATATTTGGATATAAATTTTGTTGCCTTTGTTTTAATAACTTCGTCGTGTAACGAAATTAAGAGCGTCGGGTATTGTTTGTAATCGGCTTTATGCTACACTAGCAAATACCCGGCGCGCTTTGCTACGCTTTATTGAAATTACATGTTTTTACTTTTTGTAATTGTCAAATTACCAAATTTGACAATTGACAACATATCTATTCACATCAATCTCAGTACCCATTTTTAACTTCCATATATGGGTTTTTCGCTGTTGTTTCGGACCACGATGGCCGATCAGAGTCCAAAATCGCATACATATATACAGACAGACAGACAATCTTTCCCTTATATATATATATAGATAGATTTCTTGGAACTTCGTTTTTACATATATTCTTTCCGTAACCACTATTAAGCACGTAATTTCGGTACATCTGGCAACGCTGTGTATGTACGTTGTAAACGAGACGACCCCGAACTTTTCTATATACTTCCCCGCAGTGGAGTATAGAGCTGTGTATTTTATCAGTTTATTAGGATTATGTGTTAACGATATAATTGTCTAAAACGATTTCCTATGTGAATGATGTAAAAAGACAGAAGAGGTTAGAAAAAGCTATGTAAAATTAAGCATACTGCTTAGACATACGTTTTGAGAGAAAAGTGCTTTACTAATGCTTAACTGAAATTCTTCAAGTTTTGTATTTTTGAGGTCGGTAACTGTTGCTCCCCATATCGTTGATACTATGCCCTTGCTCAGTTTTATTTATGTACTATATTAATTATTGTAAAAATATACACATATGTTTTATTACTTCAATCTTCAGTTCTCTGTTTTAGCCAATACATGTATTCATTGATCCTTCCAGTTCGTTGTCTGGACCAGTAAGACGATTTGAGTACTTCTTCACATTACTTTTTTATCATTAAACAGTGTAATTATAAAAACTAGCAAATATTACCCGAATGGGTATGGTTGTGGTTTTTATCTCGCTTAGATAAATATGTACTTATTATACTTCTAATAAAGTCAGTAACGTCAATGTTGCCATCCATATTTCAGCCATTTGAAAATGATACTTACCTAATATCTTTAATTGTAACCTATGATTATTAATTTTTTTGTAATATTCCAGCTCCAGCATACAGCTCAAGTCCAAGAATAATGTCTCCTATGGGATTTGTTGGTTCCAGTCATCGATATCTGGATGATGCAGAATCGGACTATGACTATTACGAAGATGACAGCTACTACGATTACAGTGTATTACGTACCAAACCCGTACCAATATGGCTCTGTGTACTATTAGTCGTTAGTTATATAGTTGCCGGAATGTTCATATTTAATAGCTGGGAAGGTTGGGATCACTTGGATGCAGCTTACTTCTGTTTCATTACGTTGACGACCATTGGCTTTGGTGATTTCGTACCATCCAGTAGGGGTAACGAAACGGAAAAGAATGTAGGCATTGCATTGTGTTCGTTATATTTATTGTTTGGGATTTCGTTATTAGCTATGAGCTTTAATTTAGTACAAGAGGAAGTATTAGCACATGTTAGGCGTATTGCGAAAACGTTAGGTATTATTAAAGATGAAGAAGCAGAGGAAGAAGAAGAAGATTAATACTGTTTGTATATTAATTTTATAATTAATGTTATGTATACATCATTTCAACATTGGTTATTAGTCATTGGTAAATAGAAACGAATTTAATTTTGCTATTGTTGTTTTTTGTTCTCTAGTTATATTCAATTAATAGTATGTAGCAATTTGTTTTTATTTTTAAGATTATTACGTAAAATATATTAACATACATATAATATTGTTATTATTATATAAATAATAATTGGGTTTAAGAAGAAAACTATTCTTGAGCCTGTTTTTTGATTAATTATTAAAAATGTATTTTAAAATAATAATGAAATACTTAAACATAATAATAAGTAATAGTAGTAACTTATACAAATAAATACAGTTTTAACAAACAATTGTAAACTCATATAATTATGTAGGTGATGTGGCGTAATGGCAAAAACATTTGATAATAATGATAGTAATAATAATCAATAAAAATTAATAATAATAATAATAATTAAAAAAAGGGGAACAATATACAAACATTTTTTATTTTTACATGCTTAAATTCGGTTACTTTTTCTTCTTATCTTTACTGTTGTTTGGGTCTACAGCTTTTGGAGCCGCCAACGCTACTTGTGCAGGACTGTCATGAGAGTCGCTATCCGGAAGTACCCTGTGGGACACCAGAGACGATGCAACTGGAGCACGTGAATCTGCTATTTCTCTTGCTTGATTTGGCGATTGGGAATCGACATGAGTTGGAGCACTGAGGCCACTTCTATAACCTAAATAAAAAGTTTTCAACTCATCAACTGTTATAAATAATTGAAATAAACAAAAGCGATCATGAGGGTTTATTCTGTACCATAGCGCAGGAATTGACTATTGTTCGCTCTCATCAATGCAGATAGTAGTAGTCGAATTTATTAATGTATAAAAATATAAAAAGTAACAATCTTATCACCCGAAAAATGATTTTTATGATACAAACCGAAACTACTTAACTAAAAGCAGGTTTAACTTCAGAGAAGCACAGGAAATCAACTATATAAGCCGATAGAATACTAACAGGAGGGTCAGAATATCCCTAGAGACCAAGCGCCTGAAGCTTTTATTTTTATTCGTCGCGTTTTCCAATTTTCTGTGACCTTTATATAAATAAAATTTTGAGAGAAAAAATTGTTGATCAAATATGCACGTATGTTTTGTATTTTAACGAAATTATTTGATGCGTTCTCTTTTTGATGAGTTTAAAAAATATACTTATTTAAGATTATCAAAACAACACTTTAATGGATATAATAATAAATTGTTTATAATAAAACAAAGCAAAAGACAAAGGGAGGTATTTTACTTTAACCTTCGTTGTTGCTAATAATAATGATTTACAATAACGATCTCCACCTACACTAAATAAAGAGATAACTTAATAAAAGAAAATTCACATGATGACTAATGAATAACAAACAAGCAGACAATATAAAATTATCTAAACAATTATTAAAGAACTTTTTTATCTTTACAAACTCAATGCTGCAATTGTTTGGTAGGTATTTATAAATACGACATGTTTTGATCATAAGGTGCTGTAGGTTTATCTTACTGTTATGAAATCCACGCCGAAACGTTATTTAAGGCGAATGCATCCGTTTCACGGAAAATTATTGAAAAAGATCAATTAATTGTTGGATTCTCATGCTCTTACAACATTAGATCTTTAATTTAATAATTTAGTTACGAAATCGTCGTTTTGCTCCGAAACGTCCAATTATGCAATATTCAACTGAATTGTCAACACACCTAAATAAAAAATTCTGAAAATTCGTATTTTCTTAATCCCTTTTTTAGTTCATCTCACAATTAGTTTTTTTTTGTTCGCGATTTAATACACATAGATTCATCGAAATTTCATGCAAATACTCTACACAAGCATTCTGAGCTTCAAAGTCTGATGGTACTATTTTTTAATAGCGCTAGTTTAAGTCCTCTTTATGAAAATTCGTGCTAAACGTATCAAAAAAAAAAATTAAGTGATGTTTCACTGTGTCGATTTTACAATCAGAATTTTAATTAGCTATTCTACAAAAACGGAATAATTTTGCTTACTTGATATTTCGGATAGGCCAACATCTTTAGGCATTAAAGAATCCAACTGTTTCGTAAATTGTTCAGCAGCGGAAGGTGCACCAATACCAGAAGGATCTTCAAGACCACTTGGTGGCATTCCACCTCTATACACCGGATATAACTGTTGTGTATAAGGATCTGGTGCGTAAGGGCTTTGGTATGGGTTAATTTGGTAAGGATTAATATTAGCGTAAGGATTCATCATGTAAGGATCTACCACTCCAGGAAATCCTCCATCTACTTGTGATGGCGCCTGGGGTTGTGGTGGTTGTTGTCCATACCCAACAGCAGAATTTATCTGGCCAAACGGATTAAATCTAGCGAGTTGGTCTTCAGATTGCGCAGTGTAATATTGCCTTAAAAGTTGATTTATATCAACTGGTGCAACTTGTTGTTTAAGGCCTCCATCGTCTCCACCAAATAATCCCGATAATAAACCACCAACGGGAACGGTATGTGTCTGAAGTTCAGAAAACAAACATATATTTATGTAAATTTGATTTGTTTTATTGTTTAATCCTTTTTATGAAAACTTACTTCTTTAACAAAATTAAATGCAAGCGCAACACACAACGCACAATACACTGCAATTAACTCCATCTTTACAAATGAACAAAAAAATTTTTAGACTTCCTCTTATATATTCGTTGGTGTGCATTAAATCGTAATAATATCACGTTGCACATATCGATGCGCTTTTGATTGTGATTTAATTGCTTTGGTGGGAGTGAGATGCACTCGTTGCATCTAAGAATGTCCAAGCCGAAAAAAATGAGTTATTAAAGATAAGCATGTTTAGGAGTAATCATCTATTGTCGATTAGTTCCATATAATTCATTTTTGATACGTTATTCATCTCTTTGTGCGATACAATTGTTGAAATGAATTCAAAGTAGCATGTTAGCCGCTGGCTAAAAACAGCAAAATAGAGTTAAAATTCTTCTAATACATCAAAAAGAAAATATAACCAAACATTCTTAGATTAGATGAGAATTGTTGTAAAATTGATTTTAAAATAGCGTTTCAACATCACAACAGATGGAATTAAAGTTGTGTTTAAAGTTACTTTAGGAAGGAACTTGGTACTTCAATACTGCTATTTAATCGGTAGTGATTTATTTTTGTACATGAAGATTTAAGAGAGTTAAATTTAAGACTACTCCATTGTAAGAATCATTTTTAACAAAGACGGGCCCCCTAGAAGCAAAAAATAATTTTCAGTGAGACTAAACTGAAATTTACTTCAACATAAATCAAAACGCGATAAGAACCTTTTATCAAACTTTTTTATGCTAATGAGGACTTTTATGAGAAATTTATTAGAGTTAGACTTGGCAATACTTCCGAAAGTGTTAGAATAGTGAAATATGACTTTTCTAAATGATAGGTTCAATTAATTTATTCAACTTTGTAATAAAATACCTCTGTTAAGGTAACTTTTTTTTGGAACTAGAAGAATTAATTCAGTCTAACCCAATTGAAACACTCTCACGATGTAATATTGATTAGATTATTTGCTGTAAACGACTCATGAGTAAGTAAAGGTAAACTAAAATTCACATCACCTTTTAATATAGGAGAGAAATCTACCCTAGTTAGTTAATAAATCTTTTGAAATTTCATAATACAAATTGGATGTCATAAATAGTAAATTTATTAATCCATTCAACGTTGTTTCAAAAATTGCAAGAGAGACTGATATTTTATTGAGCAAATGTGGGTAAGGATTTGGAAAGACGAACAAAAGCTATTGCAGTTATTCTTTTTTGATATACATAACATTGCTTAAATCAAAGTTTTGTGAATAACATTGCAGAAAGAATTAAAATTAGGTAATTTCTAATTACTTAAATTTATTTTGAGAAGAAACAAAGAACATAAAGATTGTTTTTACTGTATCAAATATTTAAAAGGCATATAGTTTAATTGCTAGCACAACTTCCATTGTTTTCTGTAAGTATTACATAAAGCCATCTTCGTTGACCGTGCTTGGTTGTTTCTTGCAAACTGACTTTAAACAATTAGACGATATGGCCTTGCTACCCATACTATTTCCCGCGACCGCATTTTCGGAATCGTTTCATTAAACCCATTTGCGTCGGATAGCTTAATGCATTTTTTAATTTTGATATGATCTTACAATGTAGTCCAAAAATGTGCATGGAAATGCTTTGGTAACTGACCTTGAAGCACATTAGAAGGTGAAGCAATATTCTATAAAGATTTTCGAAATTTGATGACTTTTTTAATGCAAAGAATTGCTACTTTTCGTAAAGCACCATTTTGCATAAACTTGCTCAAAAATGCGAGTATAACCTAGGTTAGCGATTAGGTTAGAAGCTAGGTTAGGCATCGGGTAACATGTCTCGGAGAAGATTAGGTTACAGCTTGGAATTTCTGTGCTTTTATGCGAAATGCTCTATGCAAAACGATATCAGATCTGAACACTACTTTTAATATCTTAAATGCTTATCGCAGTTTGTTTAAGCGCTTTGTTATACTGTCTAAAGTATTAATATGTGTTGATTGTTATTATTAGGAAATCATGCAATACAAAGCAAGGTTGCATAGGGGGATGTTCAAAGTCTAGTAATTTAATTATAAACACTGTGGTTAAATTCTGAGACAACTTTATTGCAGTAATAAATTGCTGAAATTAATCTAAGTTTAAAGTTGAATTGCAGTGGTACAACCATGGTTGCAGTTAGTGGCGGTTACTACGTACCTTTTTGGATGTTCTTTTAACGCGCGGCAAGCGTATTAACCGGTTGCTTCGAGACTATTTACACGAATACAACGTTTGCCGCTCGCTAACAGAACGTTCAAAAGGATATCCTCTTGCAGTTACTTTATATCATTTGTTCTTCATGCTATTTTATAGTTGATTGTTAGTACCTAATCATAAAAAATGTAAAATAAATAAATACAGAAATATTTTTTTTAAATAAAATAAAATAATTATTACATATTAGGATGAAACTTACGATGCACACAGGGCTGAAAACTTATTCTAGCCGGTCAAAACTTCAAAAACCATTGTTAAAATCAAAGGTATTTTACGAATTAGTATTTTAGTAGAAAGTTTAGTGAACTCGTAACTGCCTACCGTTTACCGCTACGGCAAATAATATACATAAAAAATCCGACAATTCCGGTAAAGCGCAGGTCAGTATTAACACTTCCGAAGGCGCCAATCTGTGTAGATGTATTTGTATTGTTTTTTTGTGGAACTGTTTTTTATTGGTTTCAATAATTTAGAAAAACAGAAGTGCTAAAAAATATTATAAAAAAGTAAGTTGATACTCTTCTAATATAGAAAACGGTGAGTTTTACTTTCCGAATAATAAATGTTTTATTTTGTGGTTTATAACTTAGAAATCTTGCAAGCTCTTGCGTTTGTATTTTTAATATTTTTTGCTATATAGTATAGAGAATAACATATTTAAAAATCAACATGCACAATGATGCATAAACTGAAATACAATCGAAATGAAAAGGGGTAGTTATTAAACGATTAGCAATATAATTTTTGTATGTTATTTTATTTAGGTATTAAAGAGGCATTTTAAGTTGTGTAATATTCCTTAAAATAAAGAAGTAAATTCGATAAAGAATTCGAGTAAATGCTATTTGTTTTACGTCTTTACCTTATTTTTCAATAACATACATAATTATGTAAATAACTTTTTCTTAGAAAAAGTATAAAAGTATCAAACTGATCCAGATCTATGTAGTGGCTAAACAAATTGTTTTAGTTTCTTTTTTGATTATTTTATTATTTTTATACTATTCCAGTAATTTACTTTCAGTTAAGCCTAAAAAATAATTTTGACCGGCTAGAATCGGGTTTCAGTCCTGTGTGCGATGGAACTAAAGAAATAATGAGGTACATTAATAAAAAGAGAAACTACTTAAAGAAAACGTTTATTATGAAAACAATAAAAGTATACCAAGATAATATTTTCCGACACCTTCATTTTTAAAATAAACAATAATTTTATCACAGCTACCGATGTATAAGCGAAACTTTGAGCAAAGCCAAATCAGTAATACTTATTAATACTAATAACAATGCAGTAATTATCGATAATATTCTATTACGAAATATAATGCATGAGAAAATGCAAGCATATACTTAAATGGCTATTAGTTACAATGTTGCAGCTACAATCGGTATATATGTCGTATTGCAATGAAATTGTTTGAATTGATTTATTTGACAGTACCAAAAAAGGTCGTAAATCTTTAAAGTACAAGTGATAATAATGCAATGATATCAATTAAATCAGAGCGGTAATCAATTAACTTTAATGACCTAAGACGTCGCGCAATTAAGACACTAATGGGAAATTACAATAAAATGGATTTATATAGTGGGAGTATTGGGCTGGGAGATTAACAGAAAGTTAGGAAAGAACACACAAAGTACTGGTTTCCATAACTTAGTAAATGACTGGTTATCGAAGAAATTACATCAGTTATTCATCTGATTTATAGACACATAATTCTTAGCCAGGATGTCTTGATATGGTCAATTTTCCAATTGAACAGATTAGACACTGATAATTTGATCATGACTCATCAACGTTTAATGGCCGAAATGATAAGAAAGGAATTCATAAATACAGTGACTACCTTATTTATGATACGGTATTTGACAGAAGGTTTTTTTACGAATACAGTGATATATTTATTTTTGCATTTCGTTTATTTGTTATTTCATAGGTGGTATTTCATAGGTATTCAGGCATTCATAGGTATTTCATTGGTACCTTCAGATTATTCTATTACGTGGTTCCTCTGAATCCGTGAGGGTTCTTTTGTAGGCAACACTCAAATACCTTTATCAAACGAAATGCAAATGGCGTGAGATCTAGTGAGCAAGCAGGCCATTCTATGGGCCATCTCTTTCCGATCTGCTTATTTGTATATCATTCATTCATTGATTATAATGTATGTTTTACGTAGAGCACCTGTATTAACTTTATCCCCACGTTCCTTCCAAGAGGAAATAATTGAGATACGCTCAATCAACGCGCAATTGCATGGCCATTGCTACCAGTTACTCACTGGTTGGAGCGAGGCTGCCTATCCACACTCTACTAGCTCACCAGGTTAGTGCCGGAGCGAGTAACTTAATACATGCTCACCCGCCGGAACCCTTCCGTTTTATTTAATAGGAGGCTAACTTCCTCGTCCAGCATTAGGACTATTCCCCTAACCCAGGTTAGGTACATCAGAACCCTCCGGTCCTCTTTCATGCCTTCATAAGTTTCTTCACTCAGCCTAAGTTGGGGCCACTGCCCGACCGAATCCAACCTCAGATGTGGCGGGACTTGGTTTTTAAATGGTTTTGCCACGCCGATCTTCCAGTTATAGGCCTGGTGTGCCCTTGACATAGTTTCGTTTTGAAGCTACTTCATATCATTCATGTACCATTCATTCAGTCAAGATCTCACCCTTACAGCATACCGAGTAGAAGCAACATCTTGTTATCTCCCGCTTTGTCCATTTAAATCGCAATGTTCTCCGCTACTAAAAGATCGGTAACATTTCCCAAAACATCGAGATAGATGTCTCTAGTCGAATTGGGTTCGAGAATAAAAACGAAGAATCTTTGTTTTTTTTCATATATACTTCAAATTTTAAATATGACAAGGTTTTGAGTATAAATTGAGTATTGATGTTGAGGTAAGAGATCTAATTTTTCTTTTCACGTTTACTTCAAATTTTAAGTATCAAAACGTTTTGCGTATTAAATCGACTATGGAAAGTAAGGGTAATGGTTCAAATTTTAAGTATCAAAAAAAGATTACATTCAGTATTAGTATTGAGTATAGCAAGTCAGAGTAAGACCTAGAGATCAAGCCCAGCTACATTGAAGCTGGACTCGGTTGGGCAGTGCAGGGACCTCGAAGGGTGAGCACGTTAATTGCTTCGGCACTAGCCTAGACAGCTAGTAAAAAGTGGATAGAGAACCACGCTCCCACCTGTGAGAAGTGGAAATTCTTACATAAGTAGGTTGCGCGATAATTGAGCTTATCTCAATTTGTTGGCCACTTAGGGGCCGTAAAGTTCCATGTATATGGAGTACGTTAAACAAATCTAGACATTCTGCGTAAGTAGTTTCTGTTTCAATAGTGCTTTCACATCCGACATCCGAAAGGAAGGAAGGAACGACTAACAGAATCTCCGACTGAAGAACTTTTCTAATAAAGTTTTCGATAAAACTAGTCCTACTATGATTTTTCAATTTTTCACGTGTTTTTTGATTGCAGTGGCTACTTCACGCAGTAACTATTGGTTTGCTGTACAATTATTTAAAATAGGTAACCCTTTGAACGGGTAGTACAATTGATCGAAATTTGAAACCGACCAGAAAATAAATAAGGAAGATAAGAGGTCTGAAGGTGAGAAATGAAACACACTGTATTATTTTTTCCAATATATGTAGTCCTTTTATTTATATTTTTAACGTCTTAATAGTTACCAATTTTCCAGCTTTCAAAAGCCATCAATAACTTCATATTTATACTATTCTTTAGCATCTTAAGCAATTAATACTATATGTGAGAGAAAAGTATATGATTTATATTGCATTTAAGGTTGAATGTGACCCAATTTCCTGAAAAGCTTTTCCTTAATTATGCTTTGCGGATAATTGATTCGAAAGTCTCATATCTGAAGGTTGCAATTATTATTTGCTTTAAAATGTGTCTGCACATTATTTATTGTCGGTTTAAATTAAGTGTAAGGGCGGATGTAGTTAGTTTAGATGATTAAAAATTTCCAAAGTTGCAGAAGGCGTCATATTTATGGATGCTATTCGTATATGAATGAATTGCATAATTGTAATATTAATTTTTTCAAGTCAAATTGGAGCAATGGCATTTATTTTGAATTGTACGCCACCACTGTTATTTTACCAACTATTGTTATTTTGATAACATTTATAATAATATTTTGCTTTGCCTCAGTATTAATACATCTATGCAATCTGAATGAAATTCTTCGAACTGAATGGACCATATTAAGATATGTTTCTAAACAAAAATGTACAATTAATGAGCTATAAACATCAGCTTCCAGATAATAATAACTGCCACTTTTCAAAGACATAGATGTATGTGCTTGCTGATGTATTGCTACGTAACCTGTCGGATTAAAGCGCCAAATTTTGCAGAGTTCTTCTGTAGCTTCAGTCTATAAATTCAGAGGCAGTGCTCAATTTCAGTGCCCGCCATCTTGAAATACGAAGCCAATCTTGGTTTCTTTGGACTGTACAGCTGTAAATTAACGATTTTGCTCGATTTTTGCTAAATATCTCCTTAGAGGATAGGTTTACAGCTAGAACGATGAAATGCATTTCAATTTAGCAAACTAAATTTGCTACAATTTGAGACCAAAGCCTCTTTGGTAACTTCAATACTTTGCCTGATACAAACTTCCAAGTTTTGGATTTTTTTAGGCCATTACAAAAATCTTTATTTTTTGTAGGTTTTTGCTAAATATCTCCAATGCAGTCTGTATTACAGTAAAACTGATTCAATCAATGTTTAAGCAGTATAAATAGGCTACAATATGAGAAATAAAAGATATACTAGGTGTGTAAATTAAGTAATGGCACTGGCAACGTAGCGTTCGATCTGGCGACACTTGGGACGCGGGACTTGGAGGAGCGGCAGCTGAACATGTGATACGCCTTCAGTACGAGTTTGAACTCGCTAAAGTCATTTGGTTGTCCATAGCGATCTTTTTCGTGAAACAGTTTTTTCTAGTGCGTTCTAAAAATGAGTGACATCAATTTCGAGCAACGGTGTGCTATCAGGTTTTGCTTCAGACTTGGGCACAGTGCAACGGAAACTTTTGCAAAACTTCAGCAGGCGGCCTACGGAGACAGTGTTTTGTCAAGGCCATGGTTTTTCGGTGGCTTAAGGCATTTTCAGATGCCGAATTAAGTCGATTGAAGATAAACCACGAAGAGGAAGGCCTTCATCTTCAAGAACCGATGAAAATGTCAACAGAATCTGGGATCTTGTGCGTTCAGATCGTCGGTTGACAGTCAGAATGATCGGGGAAGGGTTGAATTTGACTCACACCACCGTTCATCAAATTTTGACCAATGAATTGGGGATGAGAAAAATCTGCGCAAAAATGGTTCCAAGAAACCTTTCGCAAGACCAAAAGGACATCAGGAGGGAAAAGTGCCTTGACTTTTTGGAATCGATTGAAAATGATTCCCATTTTCTGCAACGTGTCATTACTGGTGACGAGTCTTGGGTGTTTGAGTACGACCCGGAAACCAAGCGCCAGAGCATGGAGTGGCACACTTCAACCTCTCCAAGGCCCAAAAAGCAAGAATGAGCAAGTCGAAGATCAAATGAATGCTGATTTGTTTTTTCGATAGCCAGGGAATCGCCCACAAAGTGTTTGTGCCTCAAGGCCAAACGGTCAATCAACACTTTTACCGAGAGGTTCTTGAAAAATTTCGAAAAGGGGTCATTCGTGTGAGAGCAAACTTCAAGAACAACTGGGTGTTGCATCACGATAATGCGCCTTGTCACACTCCAATTTCAATAAACGAGTTTTTGGCTAGTAAAAATATTCCTGTGGCTCCTCAGCCTCCTTATTCGCCTGACTTGAGTCCTTGTGATTTTTTCCTCTTCCCGACATTGAAAAATCACCACAAGGCAACTCATTTTGGGACACTCGAAAACATTCAAACGGCTGTAACCAACCAGCTGAAGGCTATTCCAGTATCCGAGTTCCAGCACTGCTATGAGGATTGGAAGAACCGTCTCCAGCGCTGTGTGGCTTCCCAAGGAAGTTATTTTAAGGGAGACAATATTGAATTGTAATTCTATTCGAATAAAAAAATTGAAAAATCAGTCTCATTACTTAATTTACACACCTCGTAGATACAATCACAATTTGCTGGGATAATGTATTTGATCATGTTTCAAACGTTTTAATAAAAAAATTACAAAATAACTATTATGAAACAATTACAAGATTATATACAGCGTGTTTCACTTCACAGCTTGACACCCCTGTATTCTTGTTATTTGTAATCCACTCAATTTCAAATTTTTATCAGGTATTGAACCCCTTCAAATAAATTTATGGGTAATTAAAAACCCCGTTTATTATCAACCGCCAGCCTACTACGATCGAAGATAAATCCAAAAAATCTAAAAAACATATTAGGCCTTGTTTAATCGGAAAAGTCGTTACGGAAATCTGTTCTGGTTCACCTGAAAACCCCAAAACCAAATTTGGGTTAAAATCCCAAAAAATAAAATAATTTTAATTCAATTCTAATAATTTATTTAAAATAATTATTTTAAAAGATTTTTTAACCAAAATTTGGATTTATGGTTTTCAGGTGGTCCAGAACAGTTTCGCGTAACTTTTACGATTAATCAAGGCCTACATGTTTTTTTCTTTTGATCGTAGTATGTTAGTGGTTTATAATAAATCGGATTTTTAATTACACAAAAATCTTTTTGAAAAGGTTCTATACCTACTAAAAATTTGGAATTGTTTTTATTATAAATAACAAAGATACAGGGGCATCAAGTTAAAATAAAAAATTTAATACGATTCTAATAATGTATTAAAATAATTATTATTGAAGATTTTTTAATTAAAGAGATTTTTTTATTAATGAGATTTTTAATTATACACAAATTTCTTTTATGGGGTTTTATACCTGATACAAATTTAGAATTTATTCGTTTATAAATAAAAAACGCAGGACTATAGAGCTGAAATTTCAAATAATTATTAGTCAAGATTTTTTAACCAATATTTGGTTTTGGGGTTTTCAAGTGGCCCATAACAAATCTCCGTAACGACTTTTTCCCATTAAATAAGGCTTAATATGTTTTTCAATTTTTTGCATTTATTTTCGATTGTAGTAGGCTGGCGGTTTATAATAAATGGGGTTTTTAATTGCTGATAAATTTATTTTAAGGGGTTCTATACCTGATAAAAATTTGAAATTGATTCGATTATAAATAACAAAAATACAGGGGTGTCAAGCTGTGAAGTGAATGACACTGTATATAAGAAATTACTGTAGTTGATTACTGTTTACAATGATATTTGCAATGACAAAGAGCTGTGCCGGCAAGTAAATCCTTTTTACAAACGCAATTCTTAGAGCACAAAGATTCAGTCTTACAACCACTCTTGATTAATTCCCTACAACTCTTGCTTGCTTTCGGTATAGACATCAAAATTGGTTACTAGGTTCCATCCTTGTGTAATGCAGCCAATATATGAAGACATATTCTAGTATCAGCTTCTTCATGGTCAGTTTCGGACATCGGTGCACACATTTACCATAGGTGATGTATATTTCTTTACCTTATTGTCATAAGCTGCGACTGCAACACTTCTGTCTGTCTTGTTCTTTGAATTCCTCAGAAATGTAACAAAGTTTTTGGAGAGTATAGTTGCTCTTGTGACTTTTCTCGTCTCTCCCTTCCCTTTCTTCATGTGTGTAGGTTCTTTCAGACTGTCTAGTTTGTATATGTACCATATAACTTCGATTTGTAGGCAATCGTGAAGTTGTCTCTTGATCCATGGTAAGAAGACCATTTCACTATATTCTCCAAATGTACATGTCTCATATTTAGGAAGTGCATGTACAATAAGGTGGTCCAAAGCCGGAAATCGTATGCTCTCACCCCCTAGGATTATTGTATATCGAACAAAAAAGTACCCCTATTTTTTTATTTTGAAATCGGTCGATGTTTAGGGGTGCCTCAAAGCCCTTAAAGTTTCCCATGTATTTTATATGGGAAAAACACGTTTTCGTAGATTTGGTATAGAATCCTAGAAAATCAATATTTTACAACCGGACTACTCTGTTTCTCTTCAGAAATGTTCAGAGAATAACATCCAATTTATTTGTTAAATTTTTTATATTAACTATTTTTTACAGACCCGCAAAAAACCCATAAATGAAAGAAACACAGAAAAATCGTTAAAAAATATTTATTACTATTTTTTAATATAAAATATTTTGATAAATAAATTATTGGATGTCATTCTCTGAACATTTGTGAAGAGAAACAGAGTAGTCGTTGAAAAATATTGATTTTCAAAAATTCTATACCCAATCTATGAAAAAGTGTTTTTTCCCATATAAAATACATGGGAAACTTTAAGGGCTTTGAGGCACCGCTAAACATTGTCCAATTTCAAAATCAAAAATAGGGGTACTTTTTTTTCGATATACAATAATCCTAGAGGGTGAGAGCATAAGATTTCCGACTTTGCTTTTTTGTTGGACCACCCTAATGTACAATGGCTGGTCCACCAAATATTTTGGCATCAAAGTTTAGTACGTCGTGGTTTTAATTGGGGATAGGCAGCATAACAAATCTGATTATCGCAACTTTTAGGCCAAGCATGGTTCTCGTGTGAAGTGAACTACGAAAGATCGCCTTGACACGCTATGAAATGCTGCCCAAAGAGTCCATAATATTAAACAGAGAAACAAAAACTAATGAAATAAAATACCACTGATAAGAAAAATGTTATGACGTTATACTTGGAAAGTCTGGATGTTTGTATGTCGTAAAATATTAAAGTTACAAAAACAGATCTAGTCTAGAGTTGTAGCAAATTTAGTCTAGATCAAAATTAATTCAAATATTATCACTGTAAACCCAACGGTTGGGAGGATATTTAGCAAAATCCGACAAAAAAACAAAGATTTTCGTAACAACCTGAAACCATTTTGTAGGATTTTTACTATTTGCCAAAAAAAGAAACGTTTGCCAAGTGTGTTTGAACAGTTTTCGAAAAGCAAAACGATTTTATGCGCCGATTAATAACTATTTACACTAATATAACTTGGATTTACTAATATCTACCAGAAACAAAAGAATAGTCCGAACAGTGAACTAGTATCAGTTCCCACACCAAAGACGATGGCCATTTCATGTAAATATTGGCTTTTATGTTTTAGGATTCAAGATTACTTCTGCTATTTGAGTATATTTCGAAGCGCTAAACTACTTCGTGGCTAATACTACGTAGGCCTTACGGCCTACGGAACCTGGAGGTCCACCAGGACATCATGCGTTTCCATACAAGTGTTGTCGTCATAAAAAAATATTAACGAATTGATTTGATTTGTTTTAGCACTCGATCCAAGGCTATTTAGGTTGCAGGAGGTTGTCTTAAAAAATGAATTGCTCAATAATTTTTTCATTTGACCTTAGTATATCCTCGCATGTATGTATAAGTTGGCACAGTACCTTTACATAAGTTTTACTATGTTTTAGCTGAGTCTTCGTTTTGCAACAAGCTCGAATATCCAATGAAGTTGTGTGGAACTGCTTGGTAATAGGGTTCTTCTAAAGGTCTTAGTAGTTCCAAATGTCCGGAATATTAGGTTTATTTTTTTTTACATGTAATATTCATAGTAAGACAAAATGTACTGGAAGAAAAAATATTGATCTTTATAGTTAGAAAGTCATAATATACGAATAATGATTTATAGTCCAATCATTTATTATAACCCCATTTAGTATCTACTGCAACTGCGTTGTACTTAAAGATGTTCTTTATATATCTTCTACCTATAGTTTTATGGGCTACAGTGGCTTTAGAATCATAACTTTTTTTTGATGAGGCATGCAAAGAATTTAAGCCAAGATGCATTTTTGCTTGAGTTCTTCGCATGCAGCTAATTAATGCCAATCAACCAGTATATATACGTGATCTTTTATTGCTTAATTAAGGTATCATTTTAGAGAACTTATTGAGCTATTAATTTTATAACAAGTACTCTTTATAATACGTTAAATTAATTATAATTGGATTCTTTTTAGGTTTCCATTTTGATACTTTTTAAATACTGAATAAAAACGTTGTAAATATTTTTTTTATTTAAGATTAATTAGCAATCAGAGTACATATGTATTATATAAGCTAATAAGATAACTTAAAAATCTACTTAAAGATACTTCATTCAGACGTGATGAGATTCCCTCCAGCGAAGGAAACTCCATATGCAATTACAGGTCTGTTGGCCATTTTCGTTTTAATCTTTGTATTACATCGTTTTGCAGCAGTGGATCTAGCAAAGGGTTTGTATGGGCTTCTAGCTTCTTATGATGAGTAGCACTTCTCTCATGGATGAGAGTACGGTAGGGATTTTTAAGTCATTATGGATCACCGCGTTTGTTACGTACCAGAAGGCATTAACAATAGCTCTTAATATTTTAGATTGGCATCTCTGTATGATCGCTATATTGGACTTACTAGCGCATCCCCACAATTCCATTCCGTAAGTCCATATTGGTATAATTATGGCTTTATAAAGAAGTAATTTATTTTCTAACGATAAGTGTAACTTCCGACCTAGTAACCAGTACATCTCTTTTTGTTTTATGTCCTTTTGTTTTGTTTTCTTGGCGATATGCTGCTTCCAGTTTAATCTACTGTCTAGATGCAACCCGAGATATTTTGTTGAGGTAGTTTGAGGAATCTCTACATTGTTTATATAAATCGATGGACATGGATCCTTACGTAATGTGAAAGTTACATGGGCTGACTTTTTTTCATTGATTTTAATTTTCCACTTTCGAAGCCATTGCTGGAGGGTGTTTAAGTATTGTTGGAGAGTTGAAGAAGCTCGATTGATATTTGTATCAGAAGTGAGGATTACGGTGTCGTCTGCAAACGTGCCCAGTGTAATATTATCTGATGTCGGCAGGTCTGAAGTAAACAGCAAGTATAGCAATGGACCCAAGACACTGCCTTGAGGAACCCCTGAGTTGATTGAGTGTATAGGTGGGACTTCATGATTTACCCTTGTCCGAAATTTGCGGTTAGTTAAATACGATTCCAGTAATTTGTGGAATATTGGTAAGTATGTTTTTAGCTTATACAATAGACCAATGTGCTACACTCTATCGAATGCCTGACTCACGTCTAAAAATATAGCCGGGCAGTATTCTTTATTTTCTAAGGCTCTGTTAATAAAGTGAGTTATTCGATGGCACTGCTGGATTGTGGAATGAGCTCGTCGAAAGCCGACCTGGTGGTGTGGAATCCAGTCGTTGGACGTAGTCAGGGTGAATTCTTCTAAACAGTAATTTTTCTAATAGTTTGGAGATTGTTGAAAGCAGACTAATGGGTCGGTATGATTTGACGTTTGTTGGGTCCTTTCCAGGTTTTTTAATTAATATTATTTCTGCTATTTTTAGTTTATGTGGCCAGTACTGAATTCGAAAAATTGCATTAAATAGGTATGTAAGTAGGACAATACCTTTTCGAGGCAATTCTCTTAGCATTTTTACCGTAACGAGATCCATTCCGGGTGTTTTTTAATATTTAAGAGATGTATCTCGTTCTTTATTTCCTTAGGGGTAACTAGAGTTATTGGTTCAAGGATATTCAAGGATTTCTGGAGCTGGATCATTATTATGAGGACAAAAAACCTCTTCTAGGTACTTCGCAAAAACTTCTGCCTTCTCTTCATCACTCCTAGCCCATTGTACTTGAGTTGCAGTTTCTTGAAGTATCGGACTGGCAGCCATTGTTGGTTTACGGGAGGACTTAATAGGTTTCCAAATGCTATTATCAAATCGGTTTAAACCTGTAATGTAGCTTTTGAACGTTTCTTCTCTCCAGGCTTTTAGTTTAGCTTTAAGTTTATTACCTAAACGGTTATATACAGTTCTATCAGACGAAGCATGACTTCTTTGCCATTTTGCTCGTGCTCTTCTCTTTCCCGCTACTAACTTCTTGATTTCTAGTGGGATGTTGATATTATCTTTTTTGTGAACTACTTTTGGAGTTGCTTGTTGTGCTGCTTCTTGTAATAATTTTATTGTGTTGTTTGTAGTTTCTTCGATTTCACTTTCACTTTTTAATCTGATAGCTAGATTAATGTCTTCGTTTAATTTCTTGCGATACTGGTCCCAGTTAGTTCGGGAATTATGCAGATTAAGAGACGGCGGTAAAGTAATTGGACACGTACTAATTGTTGCTATCACAGGGGAATGATCAGATGGTAAATCATAGCTTGGTTTTATATCTACGTACAAGGACGAAATTTCACTGAATACAAAAAAATCTAAAAGATCCGGCGTTTTGTTTAAATCGGTTGGCCAGTAGGTAGGAGTGCCTGTTGTTAGGAAGGAGCAATTCTTTTCTTGTATAAGATTCAACAGTTGTCTGCCTTTGGTGGTAGTTAGACGGGAACCCCAGGTGGTATTTTTGCTATTGAAGTCTCCTCCTACCAGAAATCTTGGGCCCAGGATGTGAAAGAATGATTCAAATTGGTCTTTTTTTATGTTATGTTTTGGCGGACAGTAAACAGCACTAAGAGTTAGTTCATAAGGCAATACACAAAACTCGGATTACGCGGTTGCTTGCAGATAGTCCTCTTCGTACTTGGGCATCTGGTAGTGCTTAGTCGTTTGATTTATTATTACCGCTGTGCCCCCATGTGCGGTTCCATCTGGGTGATTAGTAAAATAGGTTTTATAAAAAGGAATTTTAAAGTATGTCTTGTTGGTAAAATGAGTCTCGCTTATTAGCATAATATCTATTTCATTTTGCTGTAAGAATAATTTAATTTCCTCTTTCTGTTGGACGAGGCCATTGGCGTTCCAGAGGGCAATTCTTAGAAATTTATGCATTATTATTTTTACCGATTAGCATTGTCAGCATGTTTAGAACCATGCTGTTTTGCTGAATGAGCTGGTTAAACATTGTCTTAAACTCTTCTAGGAATTTGGTTAGTGTGATGTTAGTGTTGTCAGAGCTCTCATTTGTATTGTGTATGGTGTTATTTCTCGCTGCTTCTGCGTAGCTTTTCGTAAGGGAATAAGTATGTCTTGTGATTTGCTGGGGGACATTGCATGCGTTGCCAACTCTATGGTCATACAAAGGCATATTGCAACCGGCCATACGTGTGTGTTAAATGTGGAGGACAACACAATACCTCAAGCTGCACCAAGAGCAAGACCACTCCAGCAACATGCGCTCTATGCGGGGGCCAACATTATAGAGGTTGTTGTAAATATACAGGGTTATTTAGAATTGAACTGTAGTATCTAAGGGACATATTCCTCTCATGAAAATAAGAAAAGAAAAGTTATTAACATGGGTTGCAAGTGCATGCTTATTGAGATACAGGGTGTTGAAAATAACAAATCAATGATTTTTCTGACTCGTTATCTTTTTCATGTTTTAACTAATCCTAAACTGTTTGGGTGTTTTAAAAATTACAGGGTGGTTAACATTTCGTTGTACTACACTATTACACTATTAGAATTTCGAAAACCGATATTAGTCGCACCACTCCCGTCTCAGAACCACTTCCAATAATTTGAAAAAAATTTTAAGTCACTAGATATAAGCGAAAAACAAAACTTGTCATTATCTTCTTTTTTATTATTTCAAGAGCATGGAATTTTTCACATAGCCATAACTTGACATGCTGATTGTTATGACTACCTTAGAAGAATTTTAAACTCACTATTTTTTGGACGGCGACAGTGAATTTTTTGTTTCTTATGGACACCATATTGGATTTTTACTTCATCAGATAGTGAAAAAAACTACAAATGCAATGATGTGTCACAACCAGTATCACCTTCAGGTCAAATCAGTAATTTGCATTTAAGATACGTTTTTCTTCAAACGTCAGTAAAATGTGACATTATACTGCTGGATTGACAGTACTAAAGTGTCACTTCGTTGCTATGGCACTTAAATCACTTTACTGCCTCTTACAACTTTGTATTAAAATAATTCATGAATTTCAATATTCTTTAAATATTTTTCTATTGTCTACGTTTGAAGAAACAACAGTATATATTTTACAGAGCTAAAGAGACTTTATTATCTGTAATTGCTGTCGCTCGTCCATCCAAACCAACAGACTCGCCGCATAAAGTCTTACTCTAACTCTTATAATATAATATACTATATTTCGCATAGTTTCGACAGAAAGCAATATTGAGTTGTTATTTGTAATTAAATGTTATGAAACACAGTTTTAGGTTTTTAATCTGTATTAGGAAGATATAAATGAAAGTTAAAAGTTTATTGAATAAACCACTACAACAAAATTGAATTAATAATAATTACACATAAACATCTATTATCTATTACATAAACTGTTCAAAGATTCCGCCTTGGTTGGTCAGTGCAGAAGTTGATCTTTTCTGACATTTGATTAACTGCTTTTTGTGTAGTTCCATGCTGTATCGACTCGATTCCTCTTAGAATTTTCAAACGAAGATGATGACTATTCTCTGTTGGAGTGGAGTAGATTACCTGTTTCAGGTATTCCCACAGTTAGTAACCTAACGGATTTAGGCAAGGTGATCTTGGAGGCCATTGAACGGGTTCGAAAGTACCTATACAAGAATGTGGAAAACCATTACCTAAATAATTGCGGACTAATATATTCTGGCGGTATGTGGTCCGCAACTGTCTTGCTGGAACTACAATAACACGCGATAATTTGCCAATGTCAAATTATCCAGGGCTTCTTCTAATCATTTTGCAAAAAGTTGAAATATAAAGGACCATTTAAAACATTATCCAAAACGAAGCGACCAGTGCTAACGTTATTTATAATACCAGACCAAACATTTAATGAAAATCTATTTTGGGGTCTTGTAGGTCTGATTAAGTGAAGGTTCTCCGTTGATTAATAATGATTATTTCATTCTACTTCGTTTTTGACCAATCGCAAGGCTTTATTTTTTGGATTACAGCGATAATTCGATAATTTTTTTATTGTCCTTTTCGACTGCTTCGTGACAACGCTGAAAACTAGTGTCACATGTGTTCCATTTTTTACTTTCATGTCAAATACTAATCTTTATGTTAATAAGTAGATGCTTAAATAAACAACTGTATCATGAAATAATCTTACCGAATTACATGCTCGTGCTTCTGAAATTATCTGTTGTAATACTCAAGTTGATTAAAACGCAACACTCGTGTCATTTTTTGACAAATTTCCCTCCGTTGCACGTCGGGAAATTAAAACGTCAAAAAATGACACTCGTGGTTGCTAATCAACGTTCGTATTACAAATCGATAATTTCGAAGCACTCGTGTAATTACAAGTGAGAATTTTTTTTCTATTAAAAATCCTAGAATTTGTAAACCGTGACTCATCACTTTAAGAAACTTTTGTTGGGAAATTATTATCCTTCTGTAATTTTTGTCTGAACCAATTACATTACTCTAATATTCTGTTTGTATCTGTAGAGTGTGAAGTTTGAACTTTTTTAAATTTATAGAAATACGTGTGTCCTCAACGATTTGCTTGAAATTGACCATGCTGCAGTAACGGTCTAGACAATCTCGCAAAAGCTATCCGATATGGTTGCCACCTTTCTGGATAGGTTTTCAGGTATACTTCTGCTACTTGTAAAGAATTTCGATTACAATACATTAATACACATTTACAATACACATAAGGAAGCAATTGCGGACACATGTTAATGTAAACTTTTCTTTTGATTTTCGTAAGCGGCTCTTAGATTATGCGGTTTAATTTTGAATCACTCACTGATTCAGGCGATCTGCAATATTTAAATTTAAATCGAATTGGTGGGGGGGAGGGTAGCAGAAGTTTACTATTTCTGGACCAACAACTTTCAAATTGACAACTTTATAGTTGACTACAGTTATAGTAGCGGGAGTTAACGTTGTTTTTTTTACCTAGTCTGAAAAAATTTAATTTTTCGTCTATGACTTTATTACTTGGAATTTTCAAGTTCCTACAACAAATTTTTAACCTCATCTGCACATAACCTGACGATATTAGTATGGAATTCCACCTTCAGAAAATATCATCAGATTTATTTTTTGTGGGTGCCATATTTGGAGTTTTCTATGTTGAATTAATATGAAGGTTATGCGAAGTAGAATTGAACGGTACATCACTTGCTCCACTTTACTGTAGTTATTGTTATTGAGAAAAATGTTAAATTTGAATAGATGACCCTGGAGCACAATTGTACCATACAAATTAGATAAACTTTATAACAGTAAAACCTTATAAATTGAGTTATATGGTTCCAATTTTCCAATTGTTAAATACTAATCTTTAAAAATACCGTTTAATGAGATCAATTGGATAACATCAATGCTACAATACACGAAACAAGTACAGCGAATTGTAAACATAGTAATAGTAATAATTTTGTAAACGCTGCTCCTGTTGGAGTGTCCGATATGATAATCAAAAATGTAATTAAAATTTGAAAAGCTCAATCTAACAGTTAAAGTACAATTAAAGAAATGAAATGCTGTATTATTAAATAATTAGGGTACAAATTTAGAACAAATTGCACGAATGAACCCAACATCTAATTAAAAAAAAGCAAACAAGTAATGGTCGTCAGTCAATATATTTAAAATTAATAAATTAAATATAGACGTCGATAAATTTATCACATAATCAGAAGCCGCCATCAAGTCGGAGTTATGATATCAAAACATAAACTTAAATTCATTATGGATTTCTTTTTTTTAACGCTACATATTAATTACATATGGTTTTTTGTTAATATTTTAATTTGTTATCTGGTGGTTGATGCAACCGCTATTATGTTATAAAAATAAGTTCTTTAATTGCTTTATATTATTTATATTGGTTTCATTATTATATCATTCATATTGTTCGTATTTATTATATTATTTATTTAAATTACTTACTCCCTGTTTTATTTTCTGCAATAACTTAATTGGTCCACTTTATTTTTACGAAGACATGAAGAAAAAGGATTTGAATTCAGGATAACTTACTGTATATTCAATTTTATTGGAACCTCCTTTCATCATTCATTAGATGACATTTATGTTGATTGTTGTTTTGCATACAGAATTAATTGAGTTCGTTTACTGGGTGTTTTAGACTTTAAGTAATTAGTTTTTTGCCTGTTGCCTGTTCCTAGAATTTAGGATATAAAAAAATCATTTACTTCCTCTAGTTTTGTCTATAATGTTACATCTGTGCCTTTTTTCACGTACTGTATATTTATTATGTACCGTCCTATCATTATTGATGCTTTTATATATTTTGAACTGTCTTCTTACTGCATGCATATTGAACATTTCATTGTCCATATCTTATTTTCAGACAGTTCAGTTTTATTTTATTTTTCTTTGTCATTGTTCTAAATCCAGTTCAAAAACTTGGTACAATTTTAGCATTTCATTATTCAATCTTTTTTGTAAATTTTTTCTTCTGCAAAATTTGTGTGGTATTTACTTTACTTTTTCATTGTACAATTTTGTTTTCTCATTATTAACTACCTTGTAACCATTTTAGTCGGATTTTATTTTTCTCTATTACATCCCATTCTTCTCTCCTCGAGCTCTACTCTGCATCTACTTATTTATCTTTTATTACAGATATTGCTTTCATTCTTTTATCGCTGAGCGAAACTTTCACTTTTGTTTACTGTATCCAGCCTTGCTTTGTGGAACTACATAATCATAAAATATAATAAAAATCAAAAGATTAGTTAAATTTTACCAAATTTTAATAAACTCTAAACCTAACAATTGTTTCATTTAATTATTGATTAAAACTTGTGAAACTTTAACTAATCTTTTGATTTTTATTATATTTTTATGTAACTTTTGTTCTTATGATTGACTAATTACATTCTATACATCTCTGACTATTACATCTCTGTGCAACATCATTCTCATTTTTTGAGTTCTCAACATTCTGTAAATAAATGCAGTTGAGATCTGTCAATGTCCGATCTGGCGTTTATATAGAATAAAATATGAAAGCACGTAAATAATTATAGAACGTAAATAATATAGAAAGGAAATAATTATACAGAACAATAATTATATAGAAAGAAATTCGAATATAGAAATTAATATTTTTAGGTCTAATGAAAAGAGTACCTAAATTATCTTCATATATTTAAAACACAAGGCTTATTTCTGTTCCAGTTCGTTTGAGAGTTCCACTGAAGTTTATATTGAAGCTTTCGCTGTGTAGATTAGTCAACACTACTTTATTTTTCTATTTTTTATTGTTTATATTTTTAATTTAAATAAATCTAAAATGTGTAATGCAAAATGCAGGAAATCAGTTATCCACTTGATAACTGCGCCATCTCAGATTCCAGCGTGTTAGGTTTTGGAACTACCACTCACGTTTATAGATAGACCGACCAGTTTCATCACTAATAGCATCACGAATCGAAGTTGTCGATATGTTTGGTGGCTATTTCTAGCAGTTGTAATTTTATATCTTTGTGGTTATAATTATTATAATACACACAAAAATATAAAAATCTTTCGTTGACAAACATTAATTCAAACAATTTCAATTTTTTATCACGAATGTGGATATAATTTAACATTTTAAAAAGATTACCACATGAATGCTAAGAGAAGACACATTTTTTCCGCAATTGTAAAGTTATTGTCATAGAAAATTTAAAACAATATTTAATTTCTAGGTTAATGGACTTCACGTGAATAGTTAACTATAAGAACTACAATAAACTTATCTGCCAAAAGTATTATGATTATTAAATTAAATAATTTTGGTTTGAAATAATATTTTTTAACTTGTATAAAAACGTACAGTTCCTTTACGAGTTCTACCTCTACAAGACCGATTCGCTAATTGTTTTTTATAAGTTTTGACATTATATTTGCTTTAGTCTTTAGAATTTTAAAACCATACATTTAAAATACTTTATACCTATTCAAAATAAAAGATTTATTTTTGTTACACGTCGATTCAGAGTTCTACTGGGCCGATCTACGCAATTCCAACTTAAAGGTTTTACGCTGTAGATTCGCCAGTTCTCTTTAGTTTTGCGATTTTTTAATTATTTATATTTTTAAAAGCATTATTTGCAATCGATGCATTTCTATACGCTCGAGACCGATTGATTACTTACAGCACTCACTTCGTCACGTCACGGAACTAAACATCCTCTCTTTAGTTGCTTACTATGTTATCAATTGCTTGCTTACAAATCATATCACAAACAATTCTCAGCCGAGTGACATAGTATTTGTTGTGGGGCATTTTCACGATATTGGATATGTGTGTCTGTCACTGGCTATCCGTTTTTTTAATTAATTTAATTTAATCCGGTTTTTTAAATTTTCAGTTTAGATTGAAATATTTGATGAAAAAGTAGAACAGAAACGTCTGAAGATTTAACGCCCTCTCTCTTAAGGAACACTGAGAAAGTGACGGATAAAGTTTACAAAGTTGGTATATTAAGAAGCATATCCATTAAAAGCGTATGATATATGAATTCAATGTAGAGTCTCATGGTGAGAATGGGTGAGTAAGTCTGAGAGGGGAATAAATCGGAGGGAGGGTTAAATCAGAGAGAGTGATATGTCGGGAGAGTAGAGGGTAAGCTGGGAGCGGGCAATGGGCAATGCTAGGCTTAGCATTTTCAGCTGGTTATTGTTGGTTGCGTTTATTTAAATAATCACTCATCATGTATTAGTTTAGTAAAATTATAAAACATTACATATCTCATGGACAATGATATAACATAATTTGGGTTTAATATAAAAACACAAAAATAGTCTTGACTATAAATATTTGGCTTAAAATGCAATTACATAATTTACTATAATCATGATATTAAAATGATGACCAAATGCAGACTAACTTGGATTTAAATATATACAACAAGCAGAATGTCGAGTTACTAAGAGGTAGTTGAGTAAATAAGGGAGAATAAAAGAGTTTTTAAACAAAAAGGTTGTATAAAAGTTAATTAAAATAAAGATAAATAAAGAAGTTTAACAGTTCCACAAGTGTAAAATGGCTTATATTTTATTTCAAACAAATATAAGAATATAATTTAAGGGAAGTAAATAAATAAAGTAAAATTAAGACGCACCAATAGTCCAGAGTGCAGTATAGGCGGAGTCACATCAAAGAGAGCTGTTTGATCCGAAGCCGTATCCAACTGGTCAGACATAAATAAAGAAGCAGAAACATAAATTCTAGTCCTAAACGTTAAACAAAAGCTAATGTTACAAAAATAAAAATATTTAGGTGCAATATACCGCAACATTTTAGCTTCGGCTAAGCATTATATCCTGGAGGAAGTCACGGAGTCCCAGAAGCAGTAGGCAGATTCCGGCGTGGTGATCTTAGACAGCAGGCGAAAAAAGGAAACATAAAGTGCATCAAGATACCAGGTTTGTGACAAACAGTGATGATAAACGCAACGCTAGTACCATTTTAAAAAGAATCAAGAGTGAAATCAATTCTATAAGAGCAATTTTGAACTTAAAACTAAGGTTAACTTACCATAAATTCTTAAAGATCTCGTGTAAAACTGTAAGTGGTCATTTTCTTAACGTAAAATAATAAAAGTTCAATATAAATATTTTTCAAAAAAATATAGCAAAAATAAAATTTCCTTCTAGCAATTAAAAGTCTGCAACACTACAATATAAACAACATCCATCGATACACAAATTAGTGTTCTTCTTTTAATCTTTCTAAAAATTCTATTTTCTTCTCTTTCTAGGATATGTGTTAAATATATAAAAATTAAAAAAATAAATATATAAAAAAAATATATAAAAAATTGTATTTGATTTGCAAATGTTTGTTGCGTGTATACCCTTGCCAGATTTAATCTAAAACTACCGTTTCTGCAGGAATCGTATAAGTATGTAACATAATTGTCTGTTTAGCTCTAAACTAAATTTGATCCATTGATACTGTTGATTAGTATTTAAGAACGGATTGCTTATTGTCATAAAATACTGAATTATTTGATCTCCATTTGAACTATTATAATTTTAACTGGATTTTTGATTTTGATATTTATTCTTTTTTATTGTTTGTTTTATTTGTGAATAAATATCTTTCTGTTTCTTTTCTATCCGGAGGATGTGATTTTGTATCAGACGTTTACCGGACTGAATAATTTAGTAAAGGTTTCAGGTCAATGCTTTGTATTATAAATTTTAATATAGCGGGACAGTCAGGAAGACCGGGTTATAGTGTACCCAATAAAACAAGATGAAAGGTACTTTAAAAATTATAAAAAATCACATTGGGTTTTATTTCGATTATAAATACGTAACTGTATCAAGTCCAAAAAATTAAATGAGCGTGTAGTTTTGAGTTATTCTAAAGAAAACAATAAAAAAGCAGATGACTAGATAGAACTAGACATACGATTTTCCTAAAATTTAAAAAATTATTATAAATACTATGAAATTTCAGTGGTATTGTTTGGTTATCTTTGAATATACAGTTTTTCCACAATTTTTTATGTTAAAAATGTGCAATAATTTAGTTAATATGCATCGCTAGGTAATAGTATATTAAAGCATTAGTTTCATAAGACACGTTTTTAGCGCACGCGTCCGTATTAAGAAAACGACCCGCGGAGGGGGGAGTTTTCTAAAGAGGACAAATGCCAGTTAACATTTATTCATTCGTAAAACTATAAGACAAGTATAACCTCATTATAAATTAACACGTGCAAGATAACGCTGGTAATATATTTATAACTTTATCTTAATTTATTTTACATTTGCATAATGTATGTACATGTTGGTAATATATTCAGAACTTCATCTTAATCGTATTCTGAATTTGCATAATGTATGCAAGGTAGTCAGAATCGTTATCTTAATGGTTGAATACTAATGTGGTATTCTAAGAACTTTATCATAATTCAACTTAATATATGGTAGGTAGGCGCACTTTATGACCCTAGGATGGTATATAAACACCGCACCTCGATGAGATCCTTCAATTCAGGTTACGACGACGTTCAGAACTTAGAAACTGATATCCAGGGATATTGTTTACCTAGTTCTGAACTTACCTACTCAGAAGCCGTAGAAACTGGTATCCAGGGATACTGTTTACCTTGGCCTTCTGAGCATTATTACTGGTTTAAAGTTGAAACTGTATAGTTTTTACATTATTATGCAAATGCATATTGTGTATTAACAACGAATAAATACGCATTGTACTCAACAGTAAACTGTGTATATTTTTGTAATTTGGACTCCGTCTTTTGCGTTCTTAAGTAAAGTATATTTTTAAAAATGCTTTTTCACGTCAAGAAAAGTTATGAAACTTATAAAACGAATACTTTATACTATTTTTCTATTTGCTTTATTTCATTATTAAATAATTAAAAATACTTAGTTTTAAATAAGATTTGTTAGGGGTATTTTGGTAAGTAGCATGGCAGTTGGCAACACTAGAAATTATGCAATTGTTTTTTAAATAACCTCGATAACTTTAGGTAATCCGCGCGACGTAGAAATTCCCATTCTTATCTGATACACACAAAACCCGCTACTAAGCAGCAGGACCTCGTTCAAATTTGCCAGGCGTATTATACGTACTGTTGAAAATTATTATAAATTCAAAGTAGAATGTATGCCAATACATTTGTGACATAAATGATTGCACTTAATGAATTAAAAAAATTGGATGAAATAAGAATAATTATATTTCATTTCATAGAATAAATACCTTGTTTGTTAAAGAAATTAATGAGGTATAAATGCAATAGTATTTTCAGCAAAGAATGATTTTTGTTAACAAAAATAATTACTCATTGGATCTTTGGATATTATAACTTATAAGGTAAAGATAGTATATAATTTTATGAAATATAATTTTATTACGTTAAGTTTATGGTGAGCATATTACACATATACAACACAATGCATCCCATATGATGACAGTAACAAAATTTATAATTTTGTTAATAATAAAATAAAAACTGTTGACGGCGCGCTGCGTTATGCAGTGTTACATAATTTAGCGAGCGTTGCATTCCAGTTACAAAAGTTCACTGCGTAAACAAGATAAGTTTGACATTCTAAGAACAGCTGTCTAACAGTGGCATCAACTTATAAATAAAAAACGCAGGACTATAGAGCTGAAATTTCAAATAATTATTAGTCAAGATTTTTTAACCAATATTTGGTTTTGGGGTTTTCAAGTGGCCCGTAACAAATCTCCGTAACGACTTTTCCGATTAAATAAGGCTTAATGTGTTTTTCAATTTTTTGCATTTATTTTCGATTGTAGGAGGCTGGCGGTTTATAATAAATGGGGTTTTTAATTGCTCATAAATTTATTTTAAGTGGTTCTATACCTGATAAAAATTTGAAATTGATTCGATTATAAATAACAAAAACACAGGGGTATCAAGCTGTGAAGTGAAAGACACTGTATATAAGAAATTACTGTAGTTGATTACTGTTTACAATGACCTTTGCAATGACAAAGAGCTGTGCCGGCAAGTAAATCCTTTTTACAAACGCAATTCTTAGAGCACAAAGATTCAGTCTTACAACCACTCTTGATTAATTCCCTACAACAATTGCTTGCTTTCGGTATAGACATCAAAATTGGTTACTAGGTTCCATCCTTGTGTAATGCAGCCAATATATGAAGACACATTCTAGTATCAGCTTCTTCAGGGTCAGTTTCGGACATCGGTGCACACATTTACCATAGGTGATGTATATTTCTTTACCTTATTGTCATAAGCTGCGACTGCAACACTTCTGTGTGTCACTTCTGTCTTGTTCTTTGAATTCCTCAGAAATGTAACAAAGTTTTTGGGGAGTATAGTTGCTCTTGTGACTTTTCTCGTCTCTCCCTTCCCTTTCTTCATGTGTGTAGGTTCTTTCAGACTGTCTAGTTTGTATATGTACCATATAACTTCGATTTGTAGGCAATCGTGAAGTTGTCTCTTGATCCATGATAAGAAGACCATTTCACTATATTCTCCGAATGTACATGCCTCATATTTAGGAAGTGCATGTACAATAAGGTGGTCCAAAGTCGGAAATCTTATGCTCTCACCCCCTAGGATTATTGTATATCGAACAAAAAAGTACCCCTATATTTTATTTTGAAATCGGTCGATGTTTAGGGGTGCCTCAAAGCCCTTAAAGTTTCCCATGAATTTTATATGGGGAAAAACACGTTTTCGTAGATTTGGTATAGAATCCTAGAAAATCAATTTTTTTTCAACCGGACTACTCTGTTTCTCTTCAGAAATGTTCAGAGAATGACACATCCAATTTATTTGTTGAATTTTTTTATATAAACTATTTTTTACAGACCCGCAAAAAACCCATAAATGAAAGAAACACAGAAAAATCGTTAAAAAATATTTATTACTATTTTTTAATATAAAATATTTTGATAAATAAATTATTGGATGTCATTCTCTGAACATTTGTGAAGAGAAACAGAGTAGTCCCGTTGAAAAATATTGATTTTCAAAAATTCTATACCGAATCTATGAAAAAGTGTTTTTTCCCATATAAAATACATGGGAAACTTTAAGGGCTTTGAGGCACCGCTAAACATTGTCCAATTTTTAAGATTTCCGACTTTGCTTTTTTGTTGGACCACCCTAATGTACAAAGGCTGGTCCACCAAATATTTTGGCATCAAAGTTTAGTACGTCGTGGTCTTTAATTGGGGATAGGCAGCATAACAAATCTGATTATCGCAACTTGGAGGCCAAGCATGGTTCTCGTGTGAAATGAACTACGAAAGATCGCCTTGACACGCTATGAAATGCTGCCCAAAGAGTCCATAATATTAAACAGAGAAACAAAAACTAATGAAATAAAATGCCACTGATAAGAAAAATGCTATGACGTTATACTTGGAAAGTCTGGATGTTTGTATGTCGTAAAATATTAAAGTTACAAAAACAGATCTAGTCTAGAGTTGTAGCAAATTTAGTCTAGATCAAAACTAATTCAAATATTATCACTGTAAACCCAACGATTAGGAGGATATTTAGCAAAATCCGACAAAAAAAACAAAGATTTTCGTAACAACCTGAAACCCTTTTGTAGGATTTTTACTATTTGCCAAAAAAAAAAACGTTTGCCAAGAGTGTTTGAACAGTTTTCGAAAAGCAAAATGATTTTATGTGCCGATTAATAACTATTTACACTAATATAACTTGGATTTACTAATATCTACCAGAAACAAAAGAATAGTCCGAACAGTGAACTAGTATCAGTTCCCACATCAAAGACGATGGCCGTTTCATGTAAATATTGGCTATTATGTTTTAGGATTCAAGATTACTTCTGCTATTTGAGTATATTTCGAAGCGCTAAACTACTTCGTGGCTAATACTACGTAGGCCTTACGGCCTACGGAACCTGGAGGTCCACCAGGACGTCATGCGTTTCCATACAAGTGTTGTCGTCATAAAAAAATATTCACGAATTGATTTGATTTGATTTGTTTTAGCACTCGATCCAAGGCTATTTAGGTTGCAGGAGGTTGTCTTAAAAAATGAATTGCTCAATAATTTTTTCATTTGACCTTAGTATATCCTCGCATGTATGTATAAGTTGGCACAGTACCTTTACATAAGTTTTACTATGTTTTAGCTGAGTCTTCGTTTTGCAACAAGCTCGAATATCCAATGAAGTTGTGTGGAACTGCTTGGTAATAGGGTTCTTCTAAAGGTCTTAGTAGTTCCAACTGTTCGGAATATTAGGTTTATTTTTTTTTACATGTAATATTCATTGTAAGACAAAATGTACTGGAAGAAAAAATATTGATCTTTATAGTTAGAAAGTCATAATATACGAATAATGATTTATAGTCCAATCATTTATTATAACCCCATTTAGTATCTACTGCAACTGCGTTGTACTTAAAGATGTTCTTTATATATCTTCTACCTATAGTTTTATGGGATACAGTGGCTTTAGAATCATAACTTTTTTTTTTGATGAGGCATGCAAAGAATTCAAGCGAAGATGCATTTTTGCTTGAGTTCTTCGCATGCAGCTAATTAATGCCAATCAACCAGTATATATACGTGATCTTTTATTGCTTAATTAAGGTAACATTTTAGAGAACTTATTGAGCTATTAATTTTATAACAAGTACTCTTTATAATACGTTAAATTAATTATAATTGGATTCTTTTTAGGTTTCCATTTTGATACTTTTTAAATACTGAATAAATAAAGTAAATATTTTTTTTTATTTAAGATTAATTAGCAATCAGAGTACATATGTATTATATAAGCTAATAAGATAACTTAAAAATCTACTTAAAGATATTTCATTCAGACGTGATGAGATTCCCTCCAGTGAAGGAAACTCCATATGCAATTACAGGTCTGTTGGCCATTTTCGTTTTAATCTTCGTATTACATCGTTTTGCAGCAGTGGATCTAGCAAAGGGTTTGTATGGGCTTCTAGCTTCTTATGATGAGTAGCACTTCTCTCATGGATGAGAGTACGGTAGGGATTTTTAAGTCATTATGGATCACCGCGTTTGTTACGTACCAGGAGGCATTAACAATAGCTCTTAATATTTTAGATTGGCATCTCTGTATGATCGCTATATTGGACTTACTAGCGCATCCCCACAATTCCATTCCGTAAGTCCATATTCGTATAATTATGGCTTTATAAAGAAGTCATTTATTTTCTAACGATAAGTGTGACTTCCGACCTAGTAACCAGTACATCTCTTTTTGTTTTATGTCCTTTTGCTTTGTTTTCTTGGCGATATGCTGATTCCAGTTTAATCTACAGTCTAGATGCAACCCGAGATATTTTGTTGAGGTAGTTTGAGGAATCTCTACATTTTTTATATAAATCGATGGACATGGATCCTTACGTAATGTGAAAGTTACATGGGCTGACTTTTTTTCATTGATTTTAATTTTCCACTTTCGAAGCCATTCCTGGAGGGTGTTTAAGTATTGTTGGAGAGTTGAAGAAGCTCGATTGATATTTGTATCAGAAGTGAGGATTACGGTGTCGTCTGCAAACGTTCCCAGTGTAATATTATCTGATGTCGGCAGGTCTGAAGTAAACAGCAAGTATAGCAGTGGACCCAAGACACTGCCTTGAGGAACCCCTGAGTTGATTGAGTGTATAGATGGGACTTCATGATTTACCCTTGTCCGAAATTTGCGGTTGGTTAAATACGATTCCAGTAATTTGTGGAATATTGGTAAGTATGTTTTTAGCTTATACAATAGACCAATGTGCCACACTCTATCGAATGCCTGACTCACATCTAAAAATATAGCCGGGCAGTATTCTTTATTTTCTAAGGCTCTGTTAATAAAGTGAGTTATTCGATGGCACTGCTGGATTGTGGAATGAGCTCGTCGAAAGCCGACCTGGTGGTGTGGAATCCAGTCGTTGGACGTAAAGTCAGGGTGAATTCTTCTAAACAGTAATTTTTCTAATAGTTTGGAGATTGTTGAAAGCAGACTAATGGGTCGGTATAATTTGACGTTTGTTGGGTCCTTTCCAGGTTTTTGAATTAATATTATTTTTGCTATTTTTAGTTTATGTGGCCAGTACTGAATTCGAAAAATTGCATTAAATAGGTATGTAAGTAGGACAATACCTTTTCGAGGCAATTCTCTTAGCATTTTTACCGTAACGAGATCCATTCCGGATGTTTTTTTTAATATTTAAGAGATGTATCTCGTTTTTTATTTCCTTAGGCGTAACTAGAGTTATTGGTTCAACTTTTGGTATTGGGGTACTTAGATATTTAAGGATTTCTGGAGCTGGATCATTATTATGAGGACAAAAAACCTCTTCTAGGTACTTCGCAAAAACTTCTGCCTTCTCTTCATCACTCCTAGCCCATTGTACTTGAGTTGCAGTTTCTTGAAGTATCGGACTGGCAGCCATTGTTGGTTTACGGGAGGACTTAATAGGTTTCCAAATGCTATTATCAAATCGGTTTAAACCTGTAATGTAGCTTTTGAACGTTTCTTCTCTCCAGGCTTTTAGTTTAGCTTTAAGTTTATTAC
This sequence comes from Agrypnus murinus, assembly GCA_929113105.1. NCBI lineage: Eukaryota > Metazoa > Arthropoda > Insecta > Coleoptera > Elateridae > Agrypnus > Agrypnus murinus. Next base: position 127,719,748 of record OV816025.1, on the reverse strand, counting down.
CTAAACGGTTATATACAGTTTTATCAGACGGAGCATGACTTCTTTGCCATTTTGCTCGTGCTCTTCTCTTTTCCGCTACTAACTTCTTGATTTCTAGTGGGATGTTGATATTATCTTTTTTATGAACTACTTTTGGAGTTGCTTGTTGTGCTGCTGCTTGTAATAATTTTATTATGTTGTTTGTAGTTTCTTCGATTTCACTTTCACTTTTTAATCTGATAGCTAGATTAATGTCTTCGTTTAATTTCTTGCGATACTGGTCCCAGTTAGTGCGGGAATTATGCAGATTAAGAGACGACGGTAAAGTAATTGGACACGTACTAATTGTTGCTACCACAGGGGAATGATCAGATGGTAAATCATAGCTTGGTTTTATATCTACGTACAAGGACGAAATTTCACTTAATACAAAAAAATCTAAAAGATCCGGCGTTTTGTTTAAATCGGTTGGCCAGTAGGTAGGAGTGCCTGTTGTTAGGAAGGAGTAATTCTTTTCTTGTATAAGATTCAACAGTTGTCTGCCTTTGGTGGTAGTTAGACGGGAACCCCAGGTGGTATTTTTGCTATTGAAGTCTCCTCCTACCAGAAATCTTGGACCCAGGGTGTGAAAGAATGATTCAAATTGGTCTTTTTTTATGTTATGTTTTGGGGGACAGTAAACAGCACTAAGAGTTAGTTCATAAGGCAATACACAAACTCGAATTACGGTTGCTTGGAGATAGTCCTCTTCGTACTTGGGCATCTGGTAGAGCTTAGTCGTTTGATTTATTATTACCGCTGTGGCCCCATGTGCGGTTCCATCTGGGTGATTAGTAAAATAGGTTTTATAAAAAGGAATTTTAAAGTATGTCTTGTTGGTAAAATGAGTCTCGCTTATTAGCATAATATATATTTCATTTTGCTGTAAAAATAATTTAATTTCCTCTTTGTGTTGAACGAGGCCATTGGCGTTCCAGAGGGCAATTCTTAGAAATTTATGCATTATTATTTTTACCGATTAGCATTGTCAACATGTTTAGAACCATGCTGTTTTGCTGAATGAGCTGGTTAAACATGGTTAAACTCTTCTAGGAATTTGGTTAGTGTGATGTTAGTGTTGTCAGAGCTCTCATTTGTATTGTGTATGGTGCTATTTCTCGCTGCTTCTGCGTAGCTTTTCGTAAGGGAATAAGTATGTCTTGTGATTTGCTGGGGGACATTGCATGCGTTGCCAACTCTATGGTCATACAAAGGCATATTGCAACCGGCCATACGTGTGTGTTAAATGTGGAGGACAACACAATACCTCAAGCTGCACCAAGAGCAAGACCACTCCAGCAACATGCGCTCTATGCGGGGGCCAACATTATAGAGGTTGTTGTAAATATACAGGGTTATTTAGAATTGAACTGTAGTATCTAAGGGACATATTCCTCTCATGAAAATAAGAAAAGAAAAGTTATTAACATGGGTTGCAAGTGCATGCTTATTGAGATACAGGGTGTTGAAAATAACAAATCAATGATTTTTCTGACTCGTTATCTTTTTCATGTTTTAACTAATCCTAAACTGTTTGGGTATTTTAAAAATTACAGGGTGGTTAACATTTCGTTGTACTACACTATTACACTATTAGAATTTCGAAAACCGATATTAGTCGAACCACTCCCGTCTCAGAACCACTTCCAATAATTTGAAAAAAATTATAAGTCACTAGATATAAGCGAAAAACAAAATTTGTCGTTATCTTCTTTTTTTAATATTTCAAGAGCATGGAATTTTTCACATAGCCATAACTTGACATGCTGATTGTTATGACTACCTTAGAAGAATTTTAAACTCACTATTTTTTGGACGGCGACAGTGAATTTTTTGTTTCTTATGGACACCATATTGGATTTGTACTTCATCAGATAGTGAAAAAAATTACAAATGCAATGATGTGTCACAACCAGTATCACCTTCAGGTCAAATGAGTAATTTGCATTTAAGATACGTTTTTCTTCAAACGTCAGTAAAATGTGACATTATACTGCTGGATTGACAGTACTAAAGTGTCACTTCGTTGCTATGGCACTTAAATCACTTTACTGCCTCTTACAACTTTGTATTAAAATAATTCATGAATTTCAATATTCTTTAAATATTTTTCTATTGTCTACGTTTGAAGAAACAACAGTATATGTTTTACAGAGCTAAAGAGACTTTATTATCTGTAATTGCTGTCGCTCGTCCATCCAAACCAACAGACTCGCCGCATAAAGTCTTACTCTAACTCTTATAATATAATATACTATATTTCGCATAGTTTCGACAGAAAGCAATATTGAGTTGTTATTTGTAATTAAATGTTATGAAACACAGTTTTAGGTTTTTAATCTGTATTAGGGAAGATATAAATGAAAGGTAAAAGTTTATTGAATAAACCACTACAACAAAATTGAATTAATAATAATTACACATAAACATCTATTATCTATTACATAAACTGTTCAAAGATTCCGCCTTGGTTGGTCAGTGCAGAAGTTGATCTTTTCTGACATTTGATTAACTGCTTTTTGTGTAGTTCCATGCTCTATCGACTCGATTCCTCTTAGAATTTTCAAACGTAGATGATGACTGTTCTCTGTTGGAGTGGAGTAGATTACCTGTTTCAGGTAATCCCACAGTTAGTAACCTAACGGATTTAGGCAAGGTGATCTTGGAGGCCATTGAACGGGTTCGAAAGTACCTATCCAAGAATGTGGAAAACTATTACCTAAATAATTTCGAACTAATATATTCTGGCAGTATGTGGTCCGCAACTGTCTTGCTGGAACCACAATAACACGCGATAATTTGCCAATGTAAAATTATCCAGGGCTTCTTCTAATCATTTTGCAAAAAGTTGAAATATAAAGGACCATTTAAAACATTATCCAAAACGAAGCGACCAGTGCTAACGTTATTTATAATACCAGCCCAAACATTTAATGAAAATCTATTTTGGGGTCTTGTAGGTCTGATTAAGTGAAGGTTCTCCGTTGATTAATAATGAGAATTTTTTTTCTATTAAAAATCCTAGAATTTGTAAACCGTGACTCATCACTTTAAGAAACTTTTGTTGGGAAATTATTATCCTTCTGTAATTTTTGTCTGAACCAATTACATTACTCTAATATTCTGTTTGTATCTGCAGAGTGTGAAGTTTGAACTTTTTTAAATTTATAGAAATACGTGTGTCCTCAACGATTTGCTTGAAATTGACCATGCTGCAATAACGGTCTAGACAATCTCGCAAAAGTTATCCGATATGGTTGCCACCTTTCTGGATAGGTTTTCAGGTATACTTCTGCTACTTGTAAAGAATTTCGATTACAACACATTAATACACATTTACAATACACATAAGGAAGCAATTGCGGACACATGTTAATGTAAACTTTTCTTTTGATTTTCGTAAGAGGCTCTTAGATTATGCGGTTTAATTTTGAATCACTCACTGATTCAGGCGATCTGCAATATTTAAATTTAAATCGAATTGGTGGGGGGGAGGGTAGCAGAAGTTTACTATTTCTGGACCAACAACTTTCAAATTGACAACTTTATAGTTGACTACAGTTATAGTAGCGGGAGTTAACGTTGTTTTTTTTACCTAGTCTGAAAAAATTTAATTTTTCGTCTATGACTTTATTACTTGGAATTTTCAAGTTCCTACAACAAATTTTTAACCTCATCTGCACATAACCTGACGATATTAGTATGGAATTCCACCTTCAGAAAATATCATCAGATTTATTTTTTGTGGGTGCCATATTTGGAGTTTTCTATGTTGAATTAATATGAAGGTTATGCGAAGTAGAATTGAACGGTACATCACTTGCTCCACTTTACTGTAGTTATTGTTATTGAGAAAAATGTTAAATTTGAATAGATGACCCTGGAGCACAATTGTACCATACAAATTAGATAAACTTTATAACAGTAAAACCTTATAAATTGAGTTATATGGTTCCAATTTTCCAATTGTTAAATACTAATCTTTAAAAATACCGTTTAATGAGATCAATTGGATAACATCAATGCTACAATACACGAAACAAGTACAGCGAATTGTAAACATAGTAATAGTAATAATTTTGTAAACGCTGCTCCTGTTGGAGTGTCCGATATGATAATCAAAAATGTAATTAAAATTTGAAAAGCTCAATCTAACAGTTAAAGTACAATTAAAGAAATGAAATGCTGTATTATTAAATAATTAGGGTACAAATTTAGAACAAATTGCACGAATGAACCCAACATCTAATTAAAAAAAAGCAAACAAGTAATGGTCGTCAGTCAATATATTTAAAATTAATAAATTAAATATAGACGTCGATAAATTTATCACATAATCAGAAGCCGCCATCAAGTCGGAGTTATGATATCAAAACATAAACTTAAATTCATTATGGATTTCTTTTTTTTAACGCTACATATTAATTACATATGGTTTTTTGTTAATATTTTAATTTGTTATCTGGTGGTTGATGCAACCGCTATTATGTTATAAAAATAAGTTCTTTAATTGCTTTATATTATTTATATTGGTTTCATTATTATATCATTCATATTGTTCGTATTTATTATATTATTTATTTAAATTACTTACTCCCTGTTTTATTTTCTGCAATAACTTAATTGGTCCACTTTATTTTTACGAAGACATGAAGAAAAAGGATTTGAATTCAGGATAACTTACTGTATATTCAATTTTATTGGAACCTCCTTTCATCATTCATTAGATGACATTTATGTTGATTGTTGTTTTGCATACAGAATTAATTGAGTTCGTTTACTGGGTGTTTTAGACTTTAAGTAATTAGTTTTTTGCCTGTTGCCTGTTCCTAGAATTTAGGATATAAAAAAATCATTTACTTCCTCTAGTTTTGTCTATAATGTTACATCTGTGCCTTTTTTCACGTACTGTATATTTATTATGTACCGTCCTATCATTATTGATGCTTTTATATATTTTGAACTGTCTTCTTACTGCATGCATATTGAACATTTCATTGTCCATATCTTATTTTCAGACAGTTCAGTTTTATTTTATTTTTCTTTGTCATTGTTCTAAATCCAGTTCAAAAACTTGGTACAATTTTAGCATTTCATTATTCAATCTTTTTTGTAAATTTTTTCTTCTGCAAAATTTGTGTGGTATTTACTTTACTTTTTCATTGTACAATTTTGTTTTCTCATTATTAACTACCTTGTAACCATTTTAGTCGGATTTTATTTTTCTCTATTACATCCCATTCTTCTCTCCTCGAGCTCTACTCTGCATCTACTTATTTATCTTTTATTACAGATATTGCTTTCATTCTTTTATCGCTGAGCGAAACTTTCACTTTTGTTTACTGTATCCAGCCTTGCTTTGTGGAACTACATAATCATAAAATATAATAAAAATCAAAAGATTAGTTAAATTTTACCAAATTTTAATAAACTCTAAACCTAACAATTGTTTCATTTAATTATTGATTAAAACTTGTGAAACTTTAACTAATCTTTTGATTTTTATTATATTTTTATGTAACTTTTGTTCTTATGATTGACTAATTACATTCTATACATCTCTGACTATTACATCTCTGTGCAACATCATTCTCATTTTTTGAGTTCTCAACATTCTGTAAATAAATGCAGTTGAGATCTGTCAATGTCCGATCTGGCGTTTATATAGAATAAAATATGAAAGCACGTAAATAATTATAGAACGTAAATAATATAGAAAGGAAATAATTATACAGAACAATAATTATATAGAAAGAAATTCGAATATAGAAATTAATATTTTTAGGTCTAATGAAAAGAGTACCTAAATTATCTTCATATATTTAAAACACAAGGCTTATTTCTGTTCCAGTTCGTTTGAGAGTTCCACTGAAGTTTATATTGAAGCTTTCGCTGTGTAGATTAGTCAACACTACTTTATTTTTCTATTTTTTATTGTTTATATTTTTAATTTAAATAAATCTAAAATGTGTAATGCAAAATGCAGGAAATCAGTTATCCACTTGATAACTGCGCCATCTCAGATTCCAGCGTGTTAGGTTTTGGAACTACCACTCACGTTTATAGATAGACCGACCAGTTTCATCACTAATAGCATCACGAATCGAAGTTGTCGATATGTTTGGTGGCTATTTCTAGCAGTTGTAATTTTATATCTTTGTGGTTATAATTATTATAATACACACAAAAATATAAAAATCTTTCGTTGACAAACATTAATTCAAACAATTTCAATTTTTTATCACGAATGTGGATATAATTTAACATTTTAAAAAGATTACCACATGAATGCTAAGAGAAGACACATTTTTTCCGCAATTGTAAAGTTATTGTCATAGAAAATTTAAAACAATATTTAATTTCTAGGTTAATGGACTTCACGTGAATAGTTAACTATAAGAACTACAATAAACTTATCTGCCAAAAGTATTATGATTATTAAATTAAATAATTTTGGTTTGAAATAATATTTTTTAACTTGTATAAAAACGTACAGTTCCTTTACGAGTTCTACCTCTACAAGACCGATTCGCTAATTGTTTTTTATAAGTTTTGACATTATATTTGCTTTAGTCTTTAGAATTTTAAAACCATACATTTAAAATACTTTATACCTATTCAAAATAAAAGATTTATTTTTGTTACACGTCGATTCAGAGTTCTACTGGGCCGATCTACGCAATTCCAACTTAAAGGTTTTACGCTGTAGATTCGCCAGTTCTCTTTAGTTTTGCGATTTTTTAATTATTTATATTTTTAAAAGCATTATTTGCAATCGATGCATTTCTATACGCTCGAGACCGATTGATTACTTACAGCACTCACTTCGTCACGTCACGGAACTAAACATCCTCTCTTTAGTTGCTTACTATGTTATCAATTGCTTGCTTACAAATCATATCACAAACAATTCTCAGCCGAGTGACATAGTATTTGTTGTGGGGCATTTTCACGATATTGGATATGTGTGTCTGTCACTGGCTATCCGTTTTTTTAATTAATTTAATTTAATCCGGTTTTTTAAATTTTCAGTTTAGATTGAAATATTTGATGAAAAAGTAGAACAGAAACGTCTGAAGATTTAACGCCCTCTCTCTTAAGGAACACTGAGAAAGTGACGGATAAAGTTTACAAAGTTGGTATATTAAGAAGCATATCCATTAAAAGCGTATGATATATGAATTCAATGTAGAGTCTCATGGTGAGAATGGGTGAGTAAGTCTGAGAGGGGAATAAATCGGAGGGAGGGTTAAATCAGAGAGAGTGATATGTCGGGAGAGTAGAGGGTAAGCTGGGAGCGGGCAATGGGCAATGCTAGGCTTAGCATTTTCAGCTGGTTATTGTTGGTTGCGTTTATTTAAATAATCACTCATCATGTATTAGTTTAGTAAAATTATAAAACATTACATATCTCATGGACAATGATATAACATAATTTGGGTTTAATATAAAAACACAAAAATAGTCTTGACTATAAATATTTGGCTTAAAATGCAATTACATAATTTACTATAATCATGATATTAAAATGATGACCAAATGCAGACTAACTTGGATTTAAATATATACAACAAGCAGAATGTCGAGTTACTAAGAGGTAGTTGAGTAAATAAGGGAGAATAAAAGAGTTTTTAAACAAAAAGGTTGTATAAAAGTTAATTAAAATAAAGATAAATAAAGAAGTTTAACAGTTCCACAAGTGTAAAATGGCTTATATTTTATTTCAAACAAATATAAGAATATAATTTAAGGGAAGTAAATAAATAAAGTAAAATTAAGACGCACCAATAGTCCAGAGTGCAGTATAGGCGGAGTCACATCAAAGAGAGCTGTTTGATCCGAAGCCGTATCCAACTGGTCAGACATAAATAAAGAAGCAGAAACATAAATTCTAGTCCTAAACGTTAAACAAAAGCTAATGTTACAAAAATAAAAATATTTAGGTGCAATATACCGCAACATTTTAGCTTCGGCTAAGCATTATATCCTGGAGGAAGTCACGGAGTCCCAGAAGCAGTAGGCAGATTCCGGCGTGGTGATCTTAGACAGCAGGCTAAAAAAGGAAACATAAAGTGCATCAAGATACCAGGTTTGTGACAAACAGTGATGATAAACGCAACGCTAGTACCATTTTAAAAAGAATCAAGAGTGAAATCAATTCTATAAGAGCAATTTTGAACTTAAAACTAAGGTTAACTTACCATAAATTCTTAAAGATCTCGTGTAAAACTGTAAGTGGTCATTTTCTTAACGTAAAATAATAAAAGTTCAATATAAATATTTTTCAAAAAAATATAGCAAAAATAAAATTTCCTTCTAGCAATTAAAAGTCTGCAACACTACAATATAAACAACATCCATCGATACACAAATTAGTGTTCTTCTTTTAATCTTTCTAAAAATTCTATTTTCTTCTCTTTCTAGGATATGTGTTAAATATATAAAAATTAAAAAAATAAATATATAAAAAAAATATATAAAAAATTGTATTTGATTTGCAAATGTTTGTTGCGTGTATACCCTTGCCAGATTTAATCTAAAACTACCGTTTCTGCAGGAATCGTATAAGTATGTAACATAATTGTCTGTTTAGCTCTAAACTAAATTTGATCCATTGATACTGTTGATTAGTATTTAAGAACGGATTGCTTATTGTCATAAAATACTGAATTATTTGATCTCCATTTGAACTATTATAATTTTAACTGGATTTTTGATTTTGATATTTATTCTTTTTTATTGTTTGTTTTATTTGTGAATAAATATCTTTCTGTTTCTTTTCTATCCGGAGGATGTGATTTTGTATCAGACGTTTACCGGACTGAATAATTTAGTAAAGGTTTCAGGTCAATGCTTTGTATTATAAATTTTAATATAGCGGGACAGTCAGGAAGACCGGGTTATAGTGTACCCAATAAAACAAGATGAAAGGTACTTTAAAAATTATAAAAAATCACATTGGGTTTTATTTCGATTATAAATACGTAACTGTATCAAGTCCAAAAAATTAAATGAGCGTGTAGTTTTGAGTTATTCTAAAGAAAACAATAAAAAAGCAGATGACTAGATAGAACTAGACATACGATTTTCCTAAAATTTAAAAAATTATTATAAATACTATGAAATTTCAGTGGTATTGTTTGGTTATCTTTGAATATACAGTTTTTCCACAATTTTTTATGTTAAAAATGTGCAATAATTTAGTTAATATGCATCGCTAGGTAATAGTATATTAAAGCATTAGTTTCATAAGACACGTTTTTAGCGCACGCGTCCGTATTAAGAAAACGACCCGCGGAGGGGGGAGTTTTCTAAAGAGGACAAATGCCAGTTAACATTTATTCATTCGTAAAACTATAAGACAAGTATAACCTCATTATAAATTAACACGTGCAAGATAACGCTGGTAATATATTTATAACTTTATCTTAATTTATTTTACATTTGCATAATGTATGTACATGTTGGTAATATATTCAGAACTTCATCTTAATCGTATTCTGAATTTGCATAATGTATGCAAGGTAGTCAGAATCGTTATCTTAATGGTTGAATACTAATGTGGTATTCTAAGAACTTTATCATAATTCAACTTAATATATGGTAGGTAGGCGCACTTTATGACCCTAGGATGGTATATAAACACCGCACCTCGATGAGATCCTTCAATTCAGGTTACGACGACGTTCAGAACTTAGAAACTGATATCCAGGGATATTGTTTACCTAGTTCTGAACTTACCTACTCAGAAGCCGTAGAAACTGGTATCCAGGGATACTGTTTACCTTGGCCTTCTGAGCATTATTACTGGTTTAAAGTTGAAACTGTATAGTTTTTACATTATTATGCAAATGCATATTGTGTATTAACAACGAATAAATACGCATTGTACTCAACAGTAAACTGTGTATATTTTTGTAATTTGGACTCCGTCTTTTGCGTTCTTAAGTAAAGTATATTTTTAAAAATGCTTTTTCACGTCAAGAAAAGTTATGAAACTTATAAAACGAATACTTTATACTATTTTTCTATTTGCTTTATTTCATTATTAAATAATTAAAAATACTTAGTTTTAAATAAGATTTGTTAGGGGTATTTTGGTAAGTAGCATGGCAGTTGGCAACACTAGAAATTATGCAATTGTTTTTTAAATAACCTCGATAACTTTAGGTAATCCGCGCGACGTAGAAATTCCCATTCTTATCTGATACACACAAAACCCGCTACTAAGCAGCAGGACCTCGTTCAAATTTGCCAGGCGTATTATACGTACTGTTGAAAATTATTATAAATTCAAAGTAGAATGTATGCCAATACATTTGTGACATAAATGATTGCACTTAATGAATTAAAAAAATTGGATGAAATAAGAATAATTATATTTCATTTCATAGAATAAATACCTTGTTTGTTAAAGAAATTAATGAGGTATAAATGCAATAGTATTTTCAGCAAAGAATGATTTTTGTTAACAAAAATAATTACTCATTGGATCTTTGGATATTATAACTTATAAGGTAAAGATAGTATATAATTTTATGAAATATAATTTTATTACGTTAAGTTTATGGTGAGCATATTACACATATACAACACAATGCATCCCATATGATGACAGTAACAAAATTTATAATTTTGTTAATAATAAAATAAAAACTGTTGACGGCGCGCTGCGTTATGCAGTGTTACATAATTTAGCGAGCGTTGCATTCCAGTTACAAAAGTTCACTGCGTAAACAAGATAAGTTTGACATTCTAAGAACAGCTGTCTAACAGTGGCATCAACTTTGTCCTAATGGCTTCATTAAGACACGCACATATAAAACACGTTTTAACATTCCTAGGATATTAATTTAAAAACAAAGTTAGTTTATTATTAGTTGTTCATGAAAAAAAAAAACGATTATTAAGCCAGCGATTAAGATTTTTGCACCGTATTTGGCAGTCTAAATGGCTCCTTTGTGACGATTGTTTTCGTTTGGTATAGTTATTCGCAATATTCTAATAACACAAGTAAAATTTTTAATATTTGATTATTTAATTTAAAGTTTTTCTTGCAAGACATTGCTTAAAAAAAAAACTTAAATTGATCTTTGGTATATATCACATTTAGTAAAATTTCACAAATATAGTACAGACGCGCCTTATTGTTTTTACGGTCATTATATCGTTTCCTGTAATTTATGATTGTTCGAGAAAACTGAACTGCTTCTTTGTTTTGGTTATCTATTTTGTCCACTTAATTATAATAATAATAATAATAATAATAATAATTGCTCCAACCCATAACCTAGAAACCAGGCCCCAGAAGCTATAAGCTTGTGCGGGAGGGAGGGGGCGATTATTATTATTATTATTAATCCCACACTTGTGTCACAGCTAAAGAAAACTGCAGAAAACTTTAACCAGATCTGCCGGCACCGGGAGTCGATCTCGGGCCGCTTGGCTGAAAATCTAAATTTTTAAATTAATTTTACACCACTTCATTTGTATTTAGTTGATCAAATTTGTGTATAGGTTTCATTATTTACGTTTATTTAAGCATAATTAATAATAACAGTTCATTAAGTCTTACTGGAAACTATTTTAACATATTCAGCTAAAAACCTTTAAAATAATTTTTTTATATTTGCGTTTCCTAATGGCTTCATTAGGACACGCATTTTGCGTGTCCTAATGAAATTTTTTAAAATACTGGAAACAATAACATTTTATTTTTTAAAGTTGATATCACTGTTACACAGCTGTTCTTAGAATGTCAAACTTATGTTATTTACGCAGTGAACTCTTATAACTGGAATGCAACGCTTGCAAAACTAGTATTGCAGGCTACATAAATGCGCCGAATAATAATTAGTTTTAATAAGGGCGTAACAGTTTTTACTTTATTATTAACCAAATTGTAAATTTTGATACTGACATCGTAAGGATGCATTGTGTTGTGTATTAATAGCTCACAATAAACTTAACGTAATAAAATAAATTTTATAAAATTATACATAATATCTTTACCTTATAAGTTATAATATCCAAAAGATCCAATGAATAATTATTTTGGTTAACCAAAATCATTCTTTGCTGAAAATACTATTGTATTTATACCTCATTAATTTCTTTAACAAACAAGTTATTTATTCTATGAAATGAAATATAATTATTCTTATTTCATCCAAGTTTTTAATTCATTAAGTAGCAATTATTTATGTCACAAATATATTGGCATACATTCTACTATGAATTTATAATAATTTTCAACAGTACGTATAATACACCTGGCAAATTTGAACGAGGTCCTGCTGCTTAGCGGGCGTTGTGTGTATGAGATAAGAATGGGAATTTCTCCGTCGCGCGGATTACCTAAAGTTAAGCAAGGTTATGTAAAAAACAAAATTGCATAATGTCTAGTGTTGCCAACTGCTATGCTACTTACCAAAATATCCCTAACAAATTTTATTTAAAACTAAGTAATTTTTTTAATTATTTAATACCGAACTAATGCAAATAGAAAAAATAGTATAAAGTATTCGTTTCATAACACGTTTTAGCGCACTTGTCCTAATTAGAAAACTCGGACGCGTGCGCTAAAAACGTGAAACTAATACTTTAATATACTATTTTGCATATAAAAAAAAGTAGATTTATTTTCTATTTATATTATTTTTCCTAGTTTGATTGGGTATTGGTTATCACTTACTACGGTACTTTTAATATATGTGAAAGTATACAAATGTTTGTTCTCATGTCATAAGATGATCGTTCTACAAATTAATTGATATTTATAAACTTGTATGGTAAACTAACTAATAAATACATAAATATAACATTTAGTTTTATGTGTGAATTTTAAATCTCGCTTCTAAAGGTCGAGCCAATTGTAAAAAATTTTATAACGTCAAGTCATATTGTAATTTGTAAATACGGATGTTACTACATACGTATTTATACAATGTACAACTACTTAGTACAGGCACTTAACAAAATTGCACACTGAGTATACATTCGATGGTTAAAGACCTACACTGTTATATTCTGCAATAAAAGTTGACTTAATTGCATTTTGTTCTTTGATTGTTTCCATTCTGTTCTCACGCAAAGATTTTCTTCAGTCTGTGAATTTTTGATAACTACTCAACGAAAGTTGTTTGGACATCATTTTTTTAAATTATTAAAAAGTAGTAGCAGTAAGATATTAACATTATCAAATTGACAATGGAGATATTTTAGTTTATTTACATATACCTTAAGAAAACAATCACTATTACAATCTTGTATTTACATTACTTTAATTAAATTTCATGATCTATTTTAATGGACCAACATTGAAAAATATTTGATTGAGAAAATACTTTCTAAAGATATTATTAACGTGTCTTTTCTCATCGTAAAAATAATACTTTAAACCCACCAACATTCTGATTAAAACAACATTATTGCCTTTTATTACAATAGTATAATGCAGATACGAGGTTAAACTTTTTAAGTGATCTTTGAACACTGCATGCGAAAAAAAATATTTTACGTGTTGTGCTAAATACCTAAGTTTAACAATAAAAATAAAAATCACTAGTTATGCGAATTACTAATTTTGAATGAATTAGATACTCTAATTCAATACCAATGACAAGGGTAAGTACAAAAAGTTATTATGATTAATAATATTTTCATCTAGAAAAATTATTACTACATTTTAGTTATCTGCTAGTCTATTAAACTATAAGAAAAAAATAGATTTTATAAACAATCATAAATCTAAAGCGTATCTTTCAAAATAGTATCTCTTTAAGTGACAACAGATTTTGACTACCAATAGCCACTTTCTGCAACAATTCTAAATCAATCAATTATTGAAACCGGCCTTTCTCTAAATTATCTAGTAGAGAACTTAATTACGAATTAAAGGTAATCGAATTGATTAGTAATTAATAATGCTCTTAAGGAAGATATAAAAGCATTAAGTTGCTCTGAGTCCATAACGATGGCAACATTTCCTGAAGGTATTCTCAGTTGGAAGGATGTTAATTGGGTAATCTTGACCTCACTAAAATTGACGAATTGGAAATTATAGAATCAGTAAACAATTCTGCATTCAGTCTGATTAAAGTTTTGGCTACATCGCAGCTTGTTTTACAAGTAGTAACAGAAGCTGCAAATAACTGCAAGAGTTTTTATTTTTAATTCAATATGCTAGTGAGGTCATAAGATGAATTTAATTTACAAGTTTTGTAAATAGCATCAGCGTTATAAAGAAAAACTGCAACTAAAACAAGATAATTGGGCTCTAAAAAAGTACCCGACTTTTCTTCTAACTGAGTTTACTTTAAATTGTTTTGAATCTAACAGCAACAAAAAAGCCAGAATTTTTATATATATTATAGGGATCATTAAAAACAAAAAATTAACGTTATACAACACACAAAACCAACGGGAATCACAAAAAAATTATTTTGTAAAAATATTTCAGGTCTTGCTCAAACACTTATTTTCTTAAATATATTAGTCGTTAAATTAGTTTAATGGTTTAATTTCAATCGCTTAAAAATCATCTACGCTATAATATTAGCACCTTACTGCCTTCCAGATTTTTCTAAATGGTGTTCTATTAGTCTAAACGTACTTTTAATATTTCTTCGCAAGATTATTCTTAAAAATTAATTTATAAAGATTAATATTAAGTGTTTTCTAATTTCAATGTTACTTAAGTCACTTTTATGCAATATAGCCTGATATTTTCAGAATAGTTGTGGAGGTGCAGTGTTGGGCGTCTAGTCTTTCATTGTATCGCCACTGTAAAGGAAGCTTCCTTCTTATAGAAACAAATTATCGGTAACACTATTGTAATATCAATTATTATGCCCTAATGGAGAATACAAAAGTAAGATGAAATAAATTCAATTGAATGTTAAGGAGACGATGGTTTATTAATTAATTTTCTACAGTTACAGTAACATAATACAGAACTCTAATTATTATTTATGCATGGTTTTAACAGAAAGTTGTTCTAAATTAATTCTAGAATCTTCAATGCTTTTGAGAACCATTTAAAAAAAGAAGTATCCTCCCTCTATGAAAATAATTTATTTAAAACCGTCCCATGCACATCTTTATACTGCGGTTAATACTCGTATATCAAGTTCAGTACTGAGAAGATAGGACAATATACATTTTTTGGTACTTGTCTGGTCAACGTTGCTACTTTCCGCAAGCGACCGACGCAACGGTCCAAATTAACTGAAAGTAAAATCAGAAGTTCTTAAACAACATTTGATGCTGCCCATTTTTCTTAACATAATGCAGTCGGTTTCACTTATACAAATTAAACCTACACAATGTGTAAGTTAAATCATTGTTAATAAATGTAATTTAAAGTTATGTTTTTCTAGTCAATATTATACTGTTTAAAGGTGCTGTTCTTGACCTTAAGTTACAATTTTTAAATTTTTTTTCTTCTGAGCAACTTGATGTGAAACATGAAAGCATATATTTATTCATTCTTAATAATTAATTCATAATATACAGACTAATACAATGTAAAACTAAAAACCTATTAATAATATACATATATGTTATACGATTTTAATATTAAATTTTAAATTTAGTGCTGAAATTATTTACGATAATTAATCAGATAACTATTAACAGGCTTATCAGTATGGAATACTCAAGGATAACTAACATACTATTTATAATAAATATATTTTTGTTTGTTTGCACATTTATTAGGAATTTTAAGTAAATTATTCTTAATTACTGCAGGAATAAGAATAAGAAATTTGCATTTAGTTGTTTCCAAATATTTCCTATAACGCATATAAAATTCTTAAATAAGTTTTATATATTTTAATAACACACAGTACTTTTAGTTTTTTGACAATTTAATTAAAAAAACAAATACACATGGTTCCTATTATTATACTGCACAGTTAGCTAAATTCTAGGTTTCCCTGAAGAAGGTGATAATTATCACTTAAACATAGGCAGATGTAGAGATCAATGCTAATAAAAAAAGTAGGCCGAAACCCATAGTATCATTTTCATAAAGTTACGACAGTAACTTGTTTTAACAATTTGAGTTGCAATTATTTCTATTGTGTTTTTGTTATTTTGGCATCAAGTCTTGATCGAGTAATGGCAAACATAATTATTCAACGCAAACCTGGGCAACATCTAAATGCTTCAGAAACGCAAATTGTAACGAATCTTATGAACTATTATTTGAATCGCGATGGTAATCATTCATTATATCAAATATAGTGAAGCTAGTATCCGAAATGAGTGATATTTCTAAAAAGACTTATCTACCAAACATTAGTATTGACGAGTGAAACTATTAGTGACGAACATGATGAACAATAACAAAACAATTTTTAATATGTATAGAATCAGCGTAGACTAAAATTTTGAAATGTTAATATCCTCAATCTAACGTTTATATTTTATATTAATATTAAAATATTAATATTATTGTGTTTAAATAGTTTTTATGTGTAATTTTATTAATTAACTTAATTTCATTAAGTTTCATGAGTGCCGCTGATGCAAATATCCAAGTTAAACGAAGCAAAGGTAATTAGTACAAGGTTAGCGCGTGAAAAAAGGATTTATTTCTGATTGATAGGTACCTATTGTTATTGAAGGATTGTTATTCTGTAATGCGGCTACGTCACTTATAAAGCACCATGCTGAACTTGATGTATGAAACACAGTATAGATATGTATGAGCAGCTTTAGAGAGGGTTCGCAAAGGGGAAGAGATGCTAACTTAATACTTATCCTTAAAAATTTAAAGAGCTCCAGTGAATTTAAGCTTACAAGATCATACTTATTAATTACAAGAAATGGCGACAGAGAACTGCATCCCAAGCAGATTGCTATCTTAAAACCAACCTCAAAACATTAGTTTTATGTCAATTTAGATGAAAGTCCAAATGAGAAACAATACAATGAATCTTTAAACTATTTACTAGAACTTGTTACATTGAAATGTTTATTATGAAAATATCCAAAAAAGGATATTTCTTAAATGTTAAAAAATTGAAAGACACCTATACAGATAAAATATTGCAATGTCTACTATTATCATAAATTGATTTTACAAGAGGTTATCGAATCTTAAATTTAAAACAACAAAAAACAAGTAAAAAAATCGGCAGAAAAAGTTCATAATATACCATCTAGCATTGATATCCATGAGTATGAGTACAGGAAGACATTTATACAAGTAAAACATATTAGAATTACATTTCTATTTAAATTTACATAATAGTATATTAAAGAACGAGTTTCATAAGGAAAGATTTATTGCACGAGTCCAAATTTATAAAACGAGTTTTTTAGGCTATTTTTCCTATTTTGCGTCTTTTATACCCTTTTTAAATAAAAAAAATGGCAATTTCAAAATTTAGGGATTTTTGTGGTAGTTGGCAACACTGATGTGACATTTTAAAATTTATTTATTGACACACAAAATTGAGTGAAGTTTTTGTCAATTTTCTGTTTTTTTTCAATTATTTTTTCAATGCTACCAACTTTGAAAAAGTTGGGCTATTAAAGCACTCAAATGAGCTATTAACGCACTGTTTTGGGTGCTTTAACAGCTTTATTATAGACGCAAAATAGAAAATAGTATATTAAAGAACGAGCTTCATAAGGCAAGATTTATTGAGTCCAAATTTAGAAAACGAGCCGCTTGCGGCGAGTTTTCTAAAGGACTCGTGCAATAATGACTTATGAAACGAGTTTCTTATGCTATTTTTCTATTTTGCTTCTTTTATTACCTTTTTAAATAAAGGAATCGCAATTTCAGAATTTAGGGATTTTTGTGGTAGTGGACAACACTGATGTGACATTTGAAAATTCATTGATTGACACAGAAAATTGAGTGAGGTTTTATCAATTTTCTGTTTTTTCATATTTTTTCATGCTAGAACTTTGAAAAAGTTGGGCTATTAGAGCACTCAAATAAGCTATTAACGCACTATTTTGGGTGCTTTAACAGCTTTATTATAGACACAAAATAGAAAAACATTTTTTATGAACTTCATTTATTTCTGACAGTAATAATATTTAAGTTGTTTCGAAATATTGAAAAAGTAAAGGAATGCCGTGATTGCCAAATGACACATCAAAACATTTTTTTACACTCATCGAAAGCAAGCGTGAAATTTGTAATTGCTGGTGGGTAGCGTTTATTCAGAAAGTCAATAAATTTAATGTTCTTGTACATTATGACCGTAAATATTATTTTAGTATACGATTATACCACCAAAAATTTGTTTATCCAGGACTTGTGAAGTTAACGAACAAGAAGTGGGTATATAAGATATGATCAAACATAATATACATAAACGAATGAATTGGTTGTTTAGAGATGGTATGAATTAATTTAAAGGCAGTTAGAGAAATGTTAAAAAAATGTTTCAGCACAAGCTTTACTATTCACACTACAGTAGTAAAACTATGAGGTAGGTAGTAGTTTTATTTGGATCTTGCAAGGCTGAACGAGTACGGTGTCTGCATAACTGTAGTTCTAGTGACGGCGACGATGATGATGATGATTCATTGACGATGGATGTAGAGGATACCTTTGTGGGGTACTAGAGGAATAGAAATACTAACTGGACCTAACTTTTGTGTCAATAATCACTAGTAAGAAAATCAAAACATAGTTCTACCGAAGAAAAATAATTTTGGCTGGTGGCTGTTCATATGCGCCGGCAGATATCTTTAAGGACGTACGAATACTATTGTTTACGCAACTTTTATCTTTAGAACACGCTGTTAATGTTTTCCATTTTTCTAAGAACTACTGTTCTTCAAAATTCAAAAACCATCAGAAGTATAATCGTGCTTAGTTTTCAGATATAAGGAATAATGAATTTATGACATTTCTGATGTATTATTACGATAATAAGCATATGCAAAGAGGCAGATGTACGCATCTGCCTCTTTGCATATGCTCTTTTCAAATTTACTTAGAAATTTATTTGTTGCATTTCACAGTTTTAGACTGCGTTCCACATGATCTTTTTCTTAAAAAACTTGAGTTATTCACTATTAATGATAATGAAATTCTTACAAAACAGCGACACGCTGTCTGAGTACGGAATTTCTCAAACAAGTAGGCAAAAATCACGTAGGAGTTGCGTACAATGTTTTTTGCACACTAATATTAACTAATATTGAAGGAGAATATTTATTTAAGCTTTATCTAGCGGTGGCATGGTTTTTTCAGTCTAGGTAACAATAGTTTTGTTGATTGTTACCATTGTTTCGTATTTCAACGGTAAACTGTTACTGTCCAATCACTAGTTTCAATGCAAATACACAAAAAATAGCATATTCTTTGCAGATAAATTTTAGTAATAATTGTCCATAGAAATAGACGCAAAGACAATAACAACCGATAAAAATTAATTAATTTGTAGGAGCGTCAAATAATAGGTTATAGCTAACAATAATAGTTGGGAATGAGAAGTACTCTGGAAATTATATAGTAACATTCCTCATTGTTTAGGAATACATATTCGGCGTTATAGTTCAGTCACTATAGTATTTCCTTATTATTTATATTATTATTTATCATTTCCTTATTATTTCATTAATTATTTTGTAGGAGCGTTAAATAATTGATTAAAGCTAACAATAATAAATAAGGATGCTAAGTACCCTGTAAATTATTTAATAATATTCCTCATTATTCAGGAATACAGATTCTACGTTATATCCAGTAACTATAGCATTTCTATAGGTATTTAGTCCGAGTTAGGTGAATTTTGATATGTATTCTCATTAACTAGTTATACAAGTAACATTTATACAGGTCCAAGATTACAAAATTGCCTACAAAGGTTTTTTACTTTTTCAAACAAGCAACCGCAACCGAACCGACGCAAAGTTCATTGGGACTTTATAAGTTCTTATTTGAAAAACTACTAGCTATATTCCTAACAGCTACTAAATGAAAATATCAATAACAGCTTGGACAAAATTCCTAATCTTAATATTTTTTAACTAAGTGGCTGATAAAAGAAGAGAATAATACATGTGCTTTATTACGTTACTTTATTTGGTAGAAACTACACTTGATTCTTCGGCCTCCTTGCCTTTCTCCTGGATAATAGAGAGATTTTTGGACCTGGAATATTGTTACGTGTGTAAGGACTCTTAAACGAAATATTCCATTTCGCGAGTGCGTATCAAGTTGCCCTCTCCAAGTACCTGTGGTTGCTTTACGTTCAACGGACGATTGATATATTAGCTCTCCGTGCGTACGTTCTTTTCCGCTATCTTCAAGTTCCAAGATTCCTTATGGAATTTATATAGACCTCGTTCGTAAATTATTCTATTGAAAAACCGCTTTGGGATTTGATTGCGGAGATTTTCCTTTAAAGGCGTCCTCAATCTCAGGTGAGATTATTTAGATAATCAAATTTGTGGGTAGTTTGAGTTAAGACTCGTTTTTCTATTTTAACCTTTTTTTTCGCTTTATATACAATACAATACAATATTCATTTAAAACTACTGTCCAGTGGACTGGTTCCGTCCTACCGTATTTCTGGGTGCAAGTGGATCCTACAGCAACTAACACCGTTCATAATTTTTGGTGTAATAGCAGACTCGCTGATCCAATTAGTGCTGTTGTAATAAGTAAGATCTTTCCTTATTACGTGTTAATTACTGTTGATATATTGATGATTACATCTGAAATATTAATTTAGTGTAATTTGTATAATTTGTTTTGGCGACGAATTCTCGTGTCAGTTACCGCCGCATCTGCATGTGTTATCACTCAAGGTGAAATATTTTTGTATAGAGAACGCAAATATTTTGAACTTTTAAATTATCTTTTGGAAATTTATCTTTAAATAGCTTATTAACGTAAAGAATCAATGCTTAGCCGAATTATTGTTTATAGACTAATGAACTAATTAATTATTTGAGGTTTATTACTATATTTATGAATTGTTATTAGTAGAATTGTCTATTAGATATTATCATTTTTTTCTTTGCCTTTTCATTATTGTCATTTCATTGTATTAATTCAATTTTATATATATATATATATATATATATACAAGAAAGTGTTATAATAATGGGATATCACGCAACAGAGAAGAAAGAAATCATAAGTTGCAGCCGTCTACACGTGTTTCACACTTATTAGTGATCATCAGGACGGCATAGCAGATGGAATAAATATAAAAGCAACTAACTCAGAAAGATGTAACGACACAAGGTTTCACTGATAGCAGCCAACCGCACATTTGCAGTATCGGCCTGAAGACACTGAGTTTTCAGTGCAACAACAAACGTCACTACGGAGGCAGCTAAAGCCACTACCGTGAGACAACCAATCCCAAAGTATAATATCAATGATTAGAAGTAATAATGCGCGTATAGATATACAAGAAAGTGTTATAATAATGGGATATCACGCAACAGAGAAGAAAGAAATCATAAGTTGCAGCCGTCTACACGTGTTTCACACTTATTAGTGATCATCAGGACGGCATAGCAGATGGAATAAATATAAAAGCAACTAACTCAGAAAGATGTAACGACACAAGGTTTCACTGATAGCATTATTACTTCTAATCATTGATATTATACTTTGGGATTGGTTGTCTCACGGTAGTGGCTTTAGCTGCCTCCGTAGTGACGTTTGTTGTTGCACTGAAAACTCAGTGTCTTCAGGCCGATACTGCAAATGTGCGGTTGGCTGCTATCAGTGAAACCTTGTGTCGTTACATCTTTCTGAGTTAGTTGCTTTTATATTTATTCCATCTGCTATGCCGTCCTGATGATCACTAATAAGTGTGAAACACGTGTAGACGGCTGCAACTTATGATTTCTTTCTTCTCTGTTGCGTGATATCCCATTATTATAACACTTTCTTGTATATCTATACGCGCATTATTACTTCTAATCATTGATATTATACTTTGGGATTGGTTGTCTCACGGTAGTGGCTTTAGCTGCCTCCGTAGTGACGTTTGTTGTTGCACTGAAAACTCAGTGTCTTCAGGCCGATACTGCAAATGTGCGGTTGGCTGCTATCAGTGAAACCTTGTGTAGTTACATCTTTCTGAGTTAGTTGCTTTTATATTTATTCCATCTGCTATGCCGTCCTGATGATCACTAATAAGTGTGAAACACGTGTAGACGGCTGCAACTTATGATTTCTTTCTTCTCTGTTGCGTGATATCCCATTATTATAACACTTTCTTGTATATCTATACGCGCATTATTACTTCTAATCATTGATATTATACTTTGGGATTGGTTGTCTCACGGTAGTGGCTTTAGCTGCCTCCGTAGTGACGTTTGTTGTTGCACTGAAAACTCAGTGTCTTCAGGCCGATACTGCAAATGTGCGGTTGGCTGCTATCAGTGAAACCTTGTGTCGTTACATCTTTCTGAGTTAGTTGCTTTTATATTTATTCCATCTGCTATGCCGTCCTGATGATCACTAATAAGTGTGAAACACGTGTAGACGGCTGCAACTTATGATTTCTTTCTTCTCTGTTGCGTGATATCCCATTATTATAACACTTTCTTGTATATCTATACGCGCATTATTACTTCTAATCATTGATATTATACTTTGGGATTGGTTGTCTCACGGTAGTGGCTTTAGCTGCCTCCGTAGTGACGTTTGTTGTTGCACTGAAAACTCAGTGTCTTCAGGCCGATACTGCAAATGTGCGGTTGGCTGCTATCAGTGAAACCTTGTGTAGTTACATCTTTCTGAGTTAGTTGCTTTTATATTTATTCCATCTGCTATGCCGTCCTGATGATCACTAATAAGTGTGAAACACGTGTAGACGGCTGCAACTTATGATTTCTTTCTTCTCTGTTGCGTGATATCCCATTATTATAACACTTTCTTGTATATCTATACGCGCATTATTACTTCTAATCATTGATATTATACTTTGGGATTGGTTGTCTCACGGTAGTGGCTTTAGCTGCCTCCGTAGTGACGTTTGTTGTTGCACTGAAAACTCAGTGTCTTCAGGCCGATACTGCAAATGTGCGGTTGGCTGCTATCAGTGAAACCTTGTGTCGTTACATCTTTCTGAGTTAGTTGCTTTTATATTTATTCCATCTGCTATGCCGTCCTGATGATCACTAATAAGTGTGAAACACGTGTAGACGGCTGCAACTTATGATTTCTTTCTTCTCTGTTGCGTGATATCCCATTATTATAACACTTTCTTGTATATCTATACGCGCATTATTACTTCTAATCATTGATATATATATATATATATATATATATATATATATATATATATATATATATATATATATATATATATATATATATATATATATATATATATATTGATGCCTGTTAAGCTGTCACCTTCGTCATACAGAGGAGACGACCTGACTTCCGGGTATTCCCGTGAATATATTGCTAAAAATTTGTTATATTTGTGATGAGGGGAACCTCTAGAATCCGAATCTCAAGAAAGGGGAAATTATTTCCCTTGTTTTATTTTGTCATATATAGAGTTTACAGAAGATACGAACCGACCTCCAAAATGTATATATAAGAAGATACTTATAGTCCGCTGTTACCTCCAGCAGCGCTGCCAAGTCGTCGGAAGTCAGAACAAACTAGCGTTATGCACAGTTATATATCCACATTCCATAGATGTACATTTCATAAAAAGGGTCGCTTTGGGTCTCCAGATGTTGAAATCATGTGATTCAAATTGCTCGCCGGGGGCATTTTAGTGGCAAAATAACAAAAGAAAACAAGCCAGCATTCTCGGTTTACTTATTTTTTATTTTTTGAGTTATAGTAAATTGGCGTTTTTGTATTTCTTACTTAAGAAATGATTTTCTTATAAATTATTATTAAATACTTATTATTAAGCCGTTGCAACATTATTAAAGCGCCTTTATGAGTAGCACTAACTAGTTAAATATGGCTTTTCTAATTATAATCATTGATTTCTCGTTTACATCATAAAATTGTATTTTTTAAATGAAAACTTTAGTAGTCTGATTAGAAATACTTATATCTGTGATATATTAAAAAGAAGTTTCTTTCTATAGTGAATTGAAACTATAACAAAACCAAGAACAAAGGGAACTTATTAAATCCTTTAAATATAATATTGTTGAAGAACTAATTATCAATTCCTGTAAGTAGAAGTGCGATGAATTAAAAATAATTTAAAACCGGGATAATGCCCAGTATATCACATTTTGTTTCGATTATCCAGTAACATTAAACTGTACTTGTGTCATCTCTTACTAAATTATTTTTTAAATATAACGGGATTAATATAAAAGTATTTATAATTCCGGCTGACGCAAAAACTTTTTGCGAAACCTGTAAAACTAATATTTAAATCTGTAAAGATTTATTTGCTACTGTCATTAAAGGTAAATAACAAAGCAACGTACCAATGTTGTGTATAGTTACGATAGTATAGTACATATCTTGAAATTTAGTTTTATTAGACGTCCAGTAATTACGTATAACGTAATATTTGTATAAATATGATATTGAGTTTCTTAGAATCTTATAAAGTTTCTTTTAATCTTGGAAATAAGAGTTTAATTTGAATATGCTTTTTCCAGTTTCTATTTCGATTGAAAAAGTTAGATATTCTTTTGATTTTTACTAAACTCACGATAGGAGTGTAATATAGACAAATGAAATAATGTATTTTTTACAACAAATATTCGTTAAGTTGCCGAAGTCACACTTACGAACTGTTTGCAGTTCGTTTAGTTAAGATTTGTCTTTATGTGGGTATTAAATTGTCATACATAAAATATGAAGGAATCGAATGCTTCTATTTCGTATAAATAATTCCTCTCATAGACTCTCAACACATATTGCGACCATACGAACTTAACACTTTTATGGTTTTATTAGAGTTTTCCTTGTGCATATACAGTGTGTAAATAAACTAAGGAATAAAATTTATATTTTTTGTATTACCACTGTTTGGAATAAAAGCTCGGACACATCAATTTTATTTGTTTCTTGTGGATGTTATGGTCGTCAATTTTAATTTTTTAGTTTACTACTATGGGGCCTATAACGCCATCGGCGTTTTTTAAATGGAACCCCTTATTTCATGAAATGAAAAGCATATTTTTTTCAGTTAAGTTCAGCAATACCCCATATGTGGTATTTAAAATTAGTATTTTTTGAATTATGGAGGACCAAATGTGATAACTTTTCACGAAAATAATTCTTAAAAATCTTTCAAGTCTAATGGTTATTTTCGTGAAAGCAAATCGTAAGGAACTTAGATTAGGTTTCTAAACATTGGCTCGGACTTGGACAAAGTTTAGTGAGCCGAGAATTAATACCAGGGTGTTGGCTAACCCTTAAGTGACAATAATCAAACAGCCAAGACTCGAGAAATAAAAATTGCTTGAAAATTGCGTGAAATGAGAGAACCGAGTACTGGTAAGTAATAATAATAATAATTGCTACAACCCATAACCTGGAAACCAGGCCCCAGAAGCTATAAGCTTGTGCGGGAGGGAGGGGGCGATTATGATTATTACGTAGGCTCTACGTGCGGCTGCAGCCGACTTACAGATGGAACAGCGCAAATCCCACATTTGTGTTGTCGCAGCTCAAGAAAACTGCAGAAAACCTTAACCAGATCTGCCGGCACCGGGAGTCGATCTCGGGCAGCTTGGGTGAAAGTCCGGCACGCCAGACATTACACTACCAAGGCTGAAGTAAACGTCAATTTACGCTTGAGTAGAAATTAGAGAACGATATTTGAAAGACTAGACTTGGATCAATGTCGTGAGAAAACGACTGTCCAGTATTCAGCCACGCTGGGGCTTATTTAAAGATCTTTGTTTTAACATTACCATTTGTCATTAAAGTTAACGTTTTTCTTATAACAGAAAATTGTACGTATTGCTAGGCAAAACTGCTAATCCTACTAATTGAGAGGTACTTTTAGACCTAGTAGAAAAAAATAGTATGTATTTTTCGGATTTAAAGTGGCTTTGTTTGTCTCGCAATTTCTGCGGTTGCTTACGGTTACTACACTGTACTACGAGCGATAAATAATTCCGCCAGCTTAATAATCTGTCATTTTATCGTGTGAACAACTCCGGTATAGGGCAAGTACAAATATTTTACCTAATGGGGCCCGATTCCTATAAGCAATCTAGAATGACTTTAGGAGAGTTGGATTTTCCTAGCAGCGATGTGCAAACGCGTTTTTCAAATCGACTATGTGTTTCAATTACCTTAATTGCCATCATAATCCATTCTCTAATCCAGGATTAGAAGGTTAAAGTGTTGAAGATTTTTAAAAGTAAATCAATGTTTTCAGTACACGATACTGCAAAAAAAAAACAGAAACATCAATAGGAATGATTCAAAAACCTAAAAGGAACGAAAAACAATCTGTAGCTGTAAGAAAACAGACAAGAAAACTGTACAACATCTTAACAAGGAAAAACCAGTGCGTTATAATGAACGATAAGACTTACTGCAAATTTGATTATAAAACTTTGCCAATGCTCGAATTTACACTACTGAGAAAATGAGTGACCCTACTGAGTCCGGACTCGATGACACACGCGTTTTGAAAACTGATTTGTATGTAGATTTCCCTGCTGAATCCGAATCCGGAAGGCGCCCGTTGATTTGGAATGGCCTTGACCCTTAAAATGTCAATTTTACGTAAAATTTTGAAACATCAAAAATGCGCTTCTTTATTGTTTGCATCGTCATAACTTCGTCCTGGATGAAACTAGAAGGTTAATTTTTATTTCGAAAAATTCTCCCAGAGTTGTAGATTGCAACGTACTAAATACTTAAATTTCAGTTTTGAAAAAAAAGAATCTGAGAAAATTACTATTTTGTTATACTATGTCATATTTGTGCATTAAAATTTTCACCAATCGAAAAACGTTTTTATTACAAGAGATAGAGGCCTATATAGCGAGACTATAATTAAAAAAAAGCCCAAAAAAGTTTTTGGTGAAAAAATTATATCGCTGTCTGTAATACAGACGAAACTATTGCAATTACAATATCTTGTACGCGGGCGACTAGTGGTATATAAATCTTATTATTTGATCGTATGACATTTGTCTTCGCATAGACAAGATATTCTACACTGTAAATCTTTCTAAAAACATCTGCATGCTCTTGTTCATATACTTGATTTGCATTTACAAAATGTCTGCATTTTAAGAAAATCTGGTTGAGATACTAAAGACGTAATAGGTGCTATTGTTCCATCTGCATCCATAGCCCATCCAAATTCTAATATTTCGGGGAAATTAGCATTAACATTTTGATAATATGCCCTTTGAATGTGGTATAAAAAGCATCTTCTGAGGGAGGCAAATAACGGTATATATAAGTAAAATTGGTTATGAATGTTATGATGTTTATAAAAACGTAGATCAACATTCTTACCAAATGTCTGTTTTACAAGTCGGGAACAAATGAGCACGGACTGCATCTAGTGAACCAGTGAACTCTAAACTTCTGTATAAAGCCTTAAAGAATAGCCGACATGTCGAAAACATTTCGTCCCCATCTTCCAAACAGTATTTTCCACTAATAGGTTCTCCAAGCCAGTTTTACCATACTTTTCATTATAACTTTCAGGGCAGTTCTTTTTCCTTTTCGAAAAGGATAGCTGACAGTCATTGCCAGAGAGGCAGTAAGCCGCTAAAAGAATGCAAGCAAGATCTTTCGGATCGTCCCGAATCTTGCCTGCCAGTTCTTCAATGTGGGGCTGACACGGAACAAAGCCTTCTTTGCGATGTAACCATATGGGAATTAACAAAGCTACTGAATAATACCTTGATAGTAGGAAAACATCAGTATCATTGGAATAAATCAGAACCATTCTACTTTCTCTTTAAAAAAAACTGAAGCAATGCAAACATTCTGGTGTCTGCTTCCTCATGTTCTGTAAAACGCTGATTTTTCAAAATATCCACTTCATTATTTGTGCATACCATTGCTTTATCTTCTACATGCATGCCAGAGAGAACTATTTTTATATCTCTTGTATTTTGCAAACTATGAAATTAAGCAAGCTACTCTTATTAAGTTGATTATTTATCAATAAATGATTTCCATTGTGGTATTGTTACCGTATCACTGACCTCGTAAATATTTTCAGTAAATCTGGATCATCGTTTCAGGAAAATCGTACCTGTCCCCCACAAGAATAACATAGGTGCAATTAGAAGGCTTCATTTGAAAAATCGAGTTAAAATATTTCTTAAATAATTAACTGAATGTGATACAACCATAGTTTTGAAACCGTTGTACAAAACACATCATATCAATGACGTAGATAGTATAGAAATTATCCCGCGGAAAAGTGTTGCATTCTGAGATATTAAAATATATTTCTTTATTTATCGCACTGAAAAAATAATATTTATTTCCGTTTCTCATTATATATCCCTCAGGTGTTAATGGATCCGATTCAAAAAGTGATGACGGATAATCGGTCCATGGATACGAGAAGGCCCGGATTTTAGTTTGTTCATCCATCTCTCTTGTTTCATCTCTCAAGAGCCTTTGCATCAATGGAACTGAGTTAATTTGTTTGCAGTTTCATTTGTTGTCAAAAAATTGTAGTTTTACTGGTAAAATTTTATCTAATTTGTTTATTTTGGCATTTTCAATGGCTGCTACACATTTGCTTCTTGCCAAGTGTAAATCTTTTAAAAGATTTATTTTAGTTTTTATAATGTTCTTAATCTGACATGCAACCTGAAAATATGACATAGTATAACGAAATTGTAATTGTCTCAGATTTCTTTTCTCAAAACTGTTAGAATCTACATAACTCGGTTAATGTTATTTTCACTTATAAATATACCAAGTGCATTGATTATTGCCGGAAATTTTTTTAGTGACATTTCTGCAACGTCATAATTGCACGACACGAAGTGGAGTGCAATTACGTTGCAGAAATGCACGAAATCAAAATTTCCAGGCAGAATCAATGCACGAGGCTATATTCGGTAGGAGAATCGCACGACGCACAGAAAAAAAAATGCATTATGATTAATTGGTTTTATGTAGCTATATATGTTACTAGTATAATTTCCAAAAAATTTCCAAAAAATTACACCTTGGTAACATATATAAAGAGTGAAGCCTCGTTGATCCGAATCTACGTTAATCCGAATACCACGATAATCCGAATCAGCAATTTATTTACATTGATTCTATTGTAATCCGAATTTAAAGGTTTTGATAATCCGAACTCCCGAAATTTTGACCGAAAAGGCAAAGCATCTTTATCAAGAAGTGTGCAGTGGTGCATAGGAAACAGTGAAGCAATCGCGATGCGACGTATGCGCTGTCACGCTAGCACGCAATATGTAAGAGTCTGATAGCGCATACGTCGTATCGCAACTGCAATGTTTCGTATGCACCGCATGCTGCTGTAACTTTATCAAAGATGTTTTCAAAAAGGCTGACTTCAGGGCAAGTAAAGATTGGATACTTAATTTTAAAAAGATACAATTTATGTCTGTTAAAAATCTCGGGGAAAAGCTATTCAATGATTCGCAAGCAGCAAGGTTCATTAAAAACAGTTGCAAAGCGATTAGCGTGGCTTTGCAATGGACGGTAGAAAAATTGAAACAATTGTGATGCTGGAAGATTCAAAAGAAAAATCGTTTCTACACTGAGAAAAGCATTTAGTAGGACCAATTAAATGTATTTAATTCAACTAAATATTTAGTTAAATAAACTAAATTTAATTTGATTTAACAGATTTTAACTATCTATTTAGTTGAATTGAATAAATTTAATTCTTCAAACAAAATGCTTTTCTCAGTGTAAGGCATTAAGTTTAAAAAACACGAAACAAACGAAATCGCCGCCGTTTTTGATTAACTACATATTAATGCGGAACATTATTTTTGCGTTTTTAAAACTGTTTTGCGTTAAATATTTTTGTATTTTTATTTATTTTTAAATAAATGTTTTTGCAGAACGTTTTAATTCCATTTACTTACAAATAAAACATTGTAACTCTACAGACGCGGTAATCCGAAAACGGCGATGATTCGGATTGGCCCTGTTTTAATTAGTCCGAATTAGAGAGGCTTTACTGTATAAATTTCCGGAAAATTGTGTGATCGTCATGGATACAATTCAAATTTGAATTTTTCTATTGGTTCTCGGCATCGTCCTGCGATTCTCTCCGAAATACTAGAATTTGGATAGGTTAGGAATGCAGATGGAACAATAGCGGCTAAGTATTACAACGTCTCGTCATTATTATCTCAACCAGAGTTGCAGTCTACAACTCTGGGAGAATTTTTCAAAATAAAAATTAACTTTCTAGCTCCATCCAGGATGAAGTTATGACGTTGCAACCAGAAAAGAAGCGCGTTTTTGATTTTTCAAAATTTTACGTAAAAATGACTTTTAAAGGGTCAAGCTTATTTCAAATCGACGCGACGGCCGCCCTTGGGATTCGGATTCAGCGGGAGAATTTACATACAAATCAGTTTTCAAAAAGCGTGTGTCATCGAGTCCGGACCACCTCTTTAAATAAGCGCTTTTTGAGATGCCTGCTCCCCGACTATTATGTGAGCAAAAAGGACAATTCGATTTTTGTGGGAAAATATGGGAGAAAGGTCTTAGTATGGCCCTTATTTACTCAAGAAAATTTGAATGTAAATTTATATCGAAAAGTATGTTTGCAGAAAGACTGGCGCCAATGATTAAAAAGCATACAGCGCCTACTTTATTTTGGCCGGATGGTATAAACAGCATAAAATCAATTTTAACGAGAAAGAGCCTAATCCTCCAAACTACCCTGAAGCACGTTCTATTGAAGATATTGGACTATTATTAAACGACATCTTCAGAAAAACGTTGAAGCTGCAACTAGCCTAGAAGATTTAAAAAAATTGAATAAGGTCACCAAAGCGAACGAAGTCATCCAAAACTTAATACCTAACCTAAAAAAGAAAGTGGGAAAACGGGCAACATAATAATAATTTTTTATGTTTCTGTAAATTATTAAATTTTCTAGACATTAAAGCGTTGTTTTATTATAAAATTGTTAAAAGTATTAGATAATTATAAAAGGTATATGAGTCTCAACTTTGTTTTGTGTCAACTTTCTTTTCGATACAGTCCTTACGTTGTACTCTGTAGATTGTTCCATTACCATCCATAAATTGTCGATATAGAATAAATGATTAGTGAACGTGTCAATGAACACTGTTACTAGACAATTTAGAATTTTTTAAAGCACAAGATAAGGATGGTTACAGGAGAAGTTATTACTATAAATCATAAAATTTACAATCCAAAATCTATCTGGACATTCATCTATAGCAGCACGTACTTTTTCAATAGGAAAGTTTTAAACCGCTTTGGACAAACTGCGTTGCAAGGATTCCATTGATGCATGTCGTTTTCTGCAAACCATTGCCTTTAATTCAACCCAAAGCTTATAATCCAAAGGATTTAAATTTAGCCTTTCAGGAGGCCAATCTTCATTCTTAATAAACTTAGGCACATTCTCTGCAAGCCACAATTGTGAACTTCCTGTTGTGTGGGCTGCGTCTTGCTGGAGAATCCAGTGTTGGTTTTAAAATGAAAGTCTGATCTAAGCGGCAAAACCACCTTCTCAAGAGTTTCTGTTCGATTCACTTTGACAGTGGTTTTAACAACTTAAAAATAAGTTAATAAATTATTAACAAAATAAAGTTTTTTATCACACCATGCCAACTTACTCCCCACCAAACCATCAACCTTGCTGAATGATGACCACGCAGAACATTGCCAACTGCAGCAGTAGCTTCTTTAGAGCTTTTAGCATACATTTGTCCTTTTGACGATTAGATTTTTCTTTAATGGTAAAAATTATCTCATCCGTAAACAAGATACAGCGATGAAGATTTTTCGCGTACTTCTGCCAATGAGACTTGGTTCCGATTTTCTTATTTCTTTAAGTCGAGCTATTAATAAGTGTCCAGTACTTCTACGGCAAGCCCTCATACCAAGGTCTTCCCTGATCAGTCGCGACATAGATCTGGAGCTCATATCTATTTCTTTCTCTAACAAACTTTTTAACAACAGGATTTCTTAAAAAGAAACTCTGTGCCAAGTTTATCCCATCCCCTGCTTAATAATAAAATAATAATTTAGTCATTTTGTAATAAAAAAATGCGACACCTTATGTCAAATTTGCGATTGTTGAAGCCTTTCAGTACCGTAAAGTTTCTGTCAGGCTTATGACGTAGTTTTATTTTCCGGTACAATATGGAAAAGAAATGGAGATTTAATAGGAAATATGTTTTAATCG
The DNA here is from genome assembly GCA_929113105.1 of Agrypnus murinus. Taxonomy (NCBI): domain Eukaryota; kingdom Metazoa; phylum Arthropoda; class Insecta; order Coleoptera; family Elateridae; genus Agrypnus; species Agrypnus murinus. The sequence goes on along the minus strand of OV816025.1, from coordinate 127,687,409 downwards.
TAATTATGTAAATATAAAAAGAGTTAATATTTTTTTACAACATGATCATTTCGCTTTTATTCTTTCCTTCGTCAGTTGTATACATACTACATACTTATAATGTAAATTAAAACTTCATTAATCGGATGTGGTGAACACAAGTGAATTTGCACACCACATATCAAATGCTACATCATTTTGTTTAATACCATTTTTTTCTTTAAAAATTTATGAATTAGAATACTGTAAAAATGTTTAAAGTTAAATCTTCTTTTGTAGATGCAAGATTGAATGTATCATATGATAATTCCAAAAATAATAATCCAATAAATCCGAAATGATCATTTTGGAAAAAGATAACTTTTTATTTTTACATAATTACGACTACAAAATATTTCCTATATTAATATCTTCATATCTCAAAGGAACTCGTTCAAATTCAAAACCTTTTACATGGAATAGAAATTATTAGTTTATTTTTTAAACCATAATCAATGTCTTTTCTTGTATATTTGCACCTTTTATCCGATCACGTTTTTCGAACATACAACTATTTGAAAATGATGTACAATTCAAGCGATCGCTTAAATTTCCTGAGTATTTTAAAAATACTAGTTTAAATGCAGCTACTAATCCTAAAAAGTACGTGTAAATTTAGGTAGCGTGAAATGGTCGAAACCACGCCAGATGTATGAGTTTCGATGGAATTCTATATACCTGAATGCTTAAGGTCTAGTACACGACGTTGCCAAACTGTGGAGCCTGTAACGTACCGTACGTGATACAAAAAACTACATATACAGGCGGAGGTGACATCGTATTGGCAATTATACAACTAAGAGCGACGGCAACGCCAGCGATCTACAGCTGAACTAAAAATTAAATTTGTGAGTATAAGTATGACGTTATCACCTCCAGACACAAATTTGAATTTAGGCTGCTAACACCATCTATATGCTTATACAGTCGAAAAAAGGGCAAAACGTTGTCACCTCCGAAAACGGAGGTCACAACGTTATATATGAAGTGACAACGTACGCTGGGTACCTACTTTGGAGGTGACAAGGTACCCTTTATCAATATATATATATATATATATATATATATATATATATATATATATGTGTATATATATATATATATATATATATATATATATATATATATATATATATATATATATATATATATATATATATATATATATATATATATATATATATATATATATATATATAAGAGGAGGTATTGATAAATAGTTGGCCTAGCCAAGAAAAAACTAAATGTTTTCGAAGTAATAGTATTTTATTCAACATCATCACCTTTCAACTCTATACATTTAATGCATAGATTAAAGAGTAATTCTAATCCTTTAGAAAAAAAAGTTTTATCCTGTTCTGCCAACCACGACTCCACAGCATCAATTACCATCTCGTTTGATGTAAATTTTCGTCCTTTCAATGATTTTTTGAGTTTCGGAGAGAGATAATAATCCGATGGGGCCAAATCGGGAGAATATGGCGGATGATCGACAATTTCAAAGCCGATTTCATTGATTTTTTGTAGGGCAATAAATGATTTGTGGGCGGGCGCATTATCCTGCAAAAACAAGACGCCTTTGGTAAGTTTTCCTCACCGTGATTCCACAATTTTCGCTCGAAGTTTGGTTAATAAAGATGCGTAATATTCTCCCGTGATTGACTTTCCATGTTCCAAGTAATCCACGAAAATTATACCATATTTGTCCCAGAAAATGGAGGCAAGAACTTTTCCAGCAGACTTCTGCACACGAAACTTTTTGGGCCGAGGAGAGCCAGAATGTTTCCACTCCTTAGACATTTCTTTAGTTTCTGGATCATAATGATGAATACAAGTTTCATCCATTGTAACAAGGCGATCCAAAAAGTTTGATTTTCTATCGTTAAATTGATTGCATATCCACTGAGATGTTGTCACCCTCAATCGCTTTTGATCAGCATTGAGACATTTGGGTATCCATTTTGCGGATAGCTTTTTCATTCCCAATTCATTATGAACGATATGAAAAACGCGTTCGTATGAGATATTCAAAGTCTCTGATATGCGTTTTAGGCCGATTCGTCTATTATCCAAAATTATATCATGGACAGCATCAATGTTTTCTTGCGTTGACACAGAAATCGGTCTACCAGACCTCTCCTCATCGATGACATCTTTTCTTCCACGTTTAAAATCAGCAACCCAGTTTTTAATGGTTGAATAGGATGTACATTGATCTCCTAACGTTGTCATCATAAATTTCTTTACCAGACAATCCCTTCAAAAACAGGTACTTGATAACCGAACGATACTCGCTTTTACTGAAGTTCCAATCTGCATCTGACATGGTTTACTTTTCTTAATCACAATTTCAAAATAACATCACCTTTTGGGCTGACACTTTGACCGTGCACTTGTCAAAGTTTCAACTTGTTTTCATAGCAACGCGATTTATTTTTGCCTGCTAGAACTATGCAAGGCCAACTATTTATCAATACCACCTCAGTATATTCTCAACTGTTTTGATTTATAATTATCACGTTTATTCATTTTATGCAATTGTTGGGGGTACAGCAAGAATACTCTTTGTACTAAATCACCGAATGGGTTTATTTTAACAAAAGAGGCCTAAATCTAGATTTTTCTCCCTCTGAAATAATTTTTTTTGTTTTTTATTTAATCGTCGAAGTTACTTGCCGACTCCGAAATATTTAACCTTTTGTTTGATTTTATTAGGGTCATATTATTTGGGGTTTAATTATATCCTGTTGGTTTTTATGTTTTGCATATTACTGTATGTAATTATATCTTTATCTTTTCTCTTTTGCAATATAAACAGTGTTAAGCGTTAATTGAGTTTGTTTTACCCACCCCATGCTCTATTATGTTTTTTTCATTTTTCTTTATTTCAACTTGAGCTATGCATAATTAGCTATATAAATAAATAGTACGGGGAATCGCCGGGATCTCCCCTTACAATATGAAGAATATGAATTATGGTCACCAGAAAATTAAGTAACACTAGTGATGTAAAGTTTTTTGCTGCACGCCAAGTTAACGGGAAGAATCTTTTCAAGTTTAAAGGAAATCCAGAAGCTTGGTAAAGTTTTTACTTTCAATTAGCGCGATTTACTGAACTCTGTGAAATACTTTCGAGGAAAAAAACGCACCACTTGAAAACGCACCAAAAATACCAGAATTCCAAACCGTCATAACTTAGTGGATTTTAAACGACAAAGGATGAACCTTTGCCTGCTAAAAAGTCTGAAGTGTCTAGTTTAAGCTCGTTTAAGCCTTTCTGCCCTCCGCCACTCCCCGAAGAACAAAAATATTTTTGATTCAAAAAATGTCAAGCTTTAACAGCTTGTACGGCGTACCAGAAAAATCGTGGGCCTAATCTACCGCCTTGACAATAAAGTTGAGTCCTTTTGCTGTAAAGCTTTCAAAACCTCGAGTGCCTACGATGATTTGAAATTTTTGAAATTTACCCTGCATTTGTCGTGTGTTTTTCCTCTTTTCTTCCTGTTTTGTCAGCGATATTATTATCGGTTGAGTTTAAACCTTTTCTTTTTCAAATTCAAAAAATTTTGAAAAATGTTGAAATTTTTTTATAATTAATAAAAACATTTTTTTATCTAACGTTTATTTTTTTAACGTGTAACCGCCGACAGCGTTACCCGATGTGCAAGTTTTGATTGTTATTTCATTAATGTTTTGAAGTTAATCAGTATCAGAAAGTTATTCGAAGCGTTACAATGGCTCAATTAACGGACATTCAATATGCACGAATTAATGCTGTTTTGGAGGGAGGAGTTAGTATGCACACACACGATGTGCAAAATCTGACCGACAAACTCCTAGTGGTTCACATCGGGTAACGCTGATGTCGGCAGTTACAGGTTAAAAAAATTAAAGTTAATAAAAAATTGTTTTTATTAATTAAAAACATTTTTTTAAATTTTTGAATTTGGGAAAAAATGTTCAAACTCAATCTGTAATATGTCGCTGGCAGAAGACGAAATACTCCGGACAAAATGCAGGGTGAATTTCAAAAAGTCACAACTTCGCGCCAAATCATAGTAGGGACTCGAAGTTTTGAGAACTTTACAGAAATAGGACTGAACTTGATTGCTCTGTCGGTCGAACATCGTACAAGATGTTAAAGTTTGACATTTTTTGAATCAAAAACATTTTTTATTCTTTGGGTGGTGGCGGTGGGCGGAAAGGCTTAAACGTAACTTTCGCTTACACGACCTTAAACGTTTTAGCACGCAAAGGTTCATACATTTTTGTAAGAAATTAGCCGAGATATGACGGTTTGAAGTTTTGGTATTTTTGATGCGTTTCCAAGTGTATTATTTATATGCCTACACAAATGCCTACAAAGAAAAATCAGAAGAATCCATTTCAACCCATTTGTAGCTTATATAAAAGGAGAGGTTCAGGAACATACTAACAGTGGTATGTGGAAATGGGTACCAACTAAGGAAATTGGTGTTCCGCCCAGTGTTCATGATTCCATCATGCTGTTAGATGCTGGATGATAAGGACTTGTGCATGTTTTGTATATTCTCAATAGCCCGCAAGACATTTCTATAGTGGGCATTCAAACTGGATTCTTTGATCTCAGATCAATTACCGTTTCTGGTAACACCTTGCTATCGAGTCTTATTAGAATGGTTTTGTTACTGTTTTGGCTGATGTGTTATTTATTGGGAATGCTTTCGGTCATCTCGAGAGAGGGTCAATAAATGTTAAAAAATATATGAAACCCAAAGATGTCGATAATGTTCAAATTGACGTGCATAAATTTTTGGAACTTTAAAAAATCGTATTCGACTAATTTTGTGCGATGCAAGCAATGCATGACTCTGCCTAAAACTTTAGGTCCTTGGCAATTCCTGGTCAGATAAATTTGTTTTTGAGAAGTTTAACTGTAGCCTTAACCTCAGGATGGGAGAGATTTATACAGGCATTGAAAAACTGGTTACGAAATTTCTTTGTTAAATAGGGTCATGTTTTGTATAACTTCTTGTTAGAATTTGACGGATTACTGTTTTAACTTATTGAGCTGTTGCATTAAAAATGTTTCACTCTTCATCTTACTTGTGATCGTAAGCCTGCGATTTATAATCTATAGCATCGAAAAGTGTAGTCTTTTCTAGTCACGGAACTTCGTAATCCTGAAATAAAATAAAAATTACACCCTAATTATTAGTAATACCCAGGTAGCATCATAAGTATAAATGAATATCTAATACTCAATGTTTGTCAAACATATAATATTTATCCGACTTAAATCTGAATTAAAAAAACAAAAAATGTATTTTTCTAATGAAAGAAAAATAAGACTTGTACATTAGTTGAACACAGATGTTATTATTGATATAACACAAAGTTATATTAATAAAGTTACATAAAAGACAATAGAAATTAAAAAATTCGCCACAATTCACTTAATAAGTACACTATTTATTTGAGTTTACACCGCCCTAAAAGTTATTACCAGCGAAAAACGTTCTGCAAAACAAACAGCCACATGTGATCACTTTAACAAACATCTTTTAACACGCGTTATGTATGACCAACGCCAATTGCTGAAACCAATTTAACAAAAAGACCGGTCATTACTGATTTAAGAGTCTCAAATCTAAAAATATTATATTCTCACAATAAATCATTAAAAACATTTTAAAACATAACACGTTTTTAAGTTTTTAAAAGTTTTTCACAGAGATTTTCATACTTAAAACACACTAATAATGTTAAATCTTCTGCTAAGTTTTATTTTTATCAAATATACATATTGTCATGATATTATGACATGCATTGGAAATTAGGCTATCCCATTTACAAGCATGTTTAATGGGTTGCATAATCTCAAGGGGAAAAATATTTATAGTATTTTGTGTCTCAAGGGCAGAAAATTAGCATTTGTAGCCCGCAGTTGTTTGATGCCCGAGCTAAGCGTAGCGTAGCGAGGGCAGCAGACAACTTAGGGCTACAAATGCTTTTCGGTCTGAGTGACATACAAAAGTTTTTCGCCTACCTATTTGAAAGTTTAAAAAAGAATTCCAAAAGTTAAACAATAACGTAACTTGTTAGTAAATTAAATAGGCATATGTTAGAGGGAATGAATGAAAATGAAAATAACGCCAAACGTTTTTAGTAATTTATTAACTAAATTAACCTAATAATCATTACATTAAAAAACGAGATGGCCGTATAGTAATTGTTTTTATTATTATTGGTAAATAAAAGGAACAGGATTTGATTTTTAATTAGTATGAGTTAGATCAATTTATTGTAGACGCATTTGCTACATTTTTTATGTATACGGGCGCTTACGGCGAACAGCTCGCGTCTCGGACGGTGGCACTGTTAGACTTTTTAGTCTTTAGTACTGGGTAAGCCGCTAGACAGGATTGTTGTTGTCCCGGGCCGCTCAGCTCAGCCGGCTTTACTTGTAAACACTAATAAATAATAATAAAAAATATATAAAAAGACAGTAGCTTGTTCTCGAAGTTCAGGTGGTGTACAGCTGAACTCATCGCTTTCAATAATGTCGTTATTGTTGTCTATCATTGTATAATTTATTGAAATTCTTTTTATTAATTAATTGTCACAACCTCCATTTATACATACAGTGACACTGTGAAAAGAAAAAAACAAACGACAAATTTATCGACGAAGACATGAAAATCAAAGTTATGATCTAAGAAGCCTAGAAAAATTTGACGTATGTTTTTTATATTTTTGAAGGTTAAGTAAAAATATGTTTCAGGTTACATTTTCCGTCATATTCCGTTGCTAAAACTTTTACGAATGAGTTATATTTTTAATGTTAAAAACTAATTATTTCATTTTTTGATTAAAAACTTTTTAGGATAATGCACAGGAGTGGTCAAAGTATGACAATTTAAAAAACAATTTCAATTTTTACAGTATCTCCAACTTAACATAAATAAATCGTGCTTTCATCTAGTAGTAGTATAGAGGTTATGTATTTGACATAAGAGGGCAGTAAAGAAGCCTTAACTGCCCTCAAAACAGAACATTTAGAAAGCACTTTCTGATCAGCTACGCGAAAAGATATTTTTTTATATAAATCCAAGGAAAATGTATTAATTTAATAAATATGCACTTTGAAACACACTAGGCAATTAAAGGATAAAGTTTAGAGTTGATTTAACTATCTTGATAAATAGTCATTGTTCAGCTAACCAGGGCCGGCGCTAGGCGAGTTCAGCGCGTTCCCCGGAACCCGGCCCCATATTTTATAAGACGCCGCGTTACAACTTACAAATACACGTGCTTTTGCTGCTGCTGTAGTCATACCGATGTTTCCGCGTCGCTTAACGACTGGCAAAGCAAACTCTACCATTGAACCTACGTAAATTCTAATGACGTAATTAAAAACTTTGTAACGAAAAATGTCAGAGAAATAATTTTTTAAACTCACTACTTTCAAAATGACATTTGCGAATGTAACAGTTCAACGCAAACGTAGTGCTCGCGCAATTGTGCTTCAAAAAGATGCAAAAAGCATTGGCCCAATTTAGGCTCTGAAAAAATAATTTGACTTGATAATAATAAAATTTGAAACAATTAAAAAATTCTCCCACCAAACATTTTTTGTCCAAATTGGTGTCATTTTAACGAAAATCTTATGCTGATTCCGAATATGTAAATCATTTTTGAGACAAAAACGCCCCTAAGCCTCCAAAACTGGTTGCTACCAACCAAACCTCCACAAAAACAACACTATCGTATTTAAACAAAACGCTATGCAAAGCAAATTCAATGTTTTTTCAACCTAACCTAAGCTAACCCAATCTAAACCTAACTTAACCAAACCTAACTAAATTGTGTAATTGTAATTACTCAATTTGGCAATCATAGAAACTTAATATAATTATTATTCATTTCCATGAAGATTAAGGTTTTCTTTGATCTCCAAATTTGGGGCCTTTGGGGAGTTCGCCCCAAAAATGATTTCCATATTCAGAATCAGCATTTTTTGGGGCAAACGGCACTAAGCCTCCAAAACTGGTTGCTACCAACCCAACCTCCACAAAAACGCCACTACCTATCCAAAACGCTATGCAAAAACAAGTTCGAATTTTTCTCAACCTAACCTAACCTAAATCTAACCTAACATAACTAACCTGTATTTTACAATTACACAATTTGGCAATCATAGAAACTTAATATAATTATTATTAATTGCCATGAAAATAGGGCATTTTTTTACTTTTGGTCCCCTAATTTGGGGTCTTTGGGGCTTTCACGCCAAAAATGATTTACATATCAGAATCAGTACAAAATCTCCGTTAAAATGATACCAGTTTGGTCAAAAAATGCTTGGTGAAAGAATTCTTTATTATACCTAGAATTTAATTTAAAAATGCAATTTTTTCCATTTGGCTTTTAGAAATCATAATCGCTAATAATTCCACAATTTGACAAATTTGCAAACGCCATCTATTGGCAACACGAGAATGCTATTCGCTATTGCCTACTTGGTTTTATGTTTACTTTGAATTCGAAATAGTATTACAGATTTTGGTTATGTTTTTTAATGTTAAAGTTCGTTTCAAAAAAGGCTCGATGCGCGAAGTCATATTCGACGCATTCGCGCTTAAATTAATGCGCTCATGCGCGAATAAACACTTCGTGTACTTCATAAATAACTATACTGATACTCTATGATCCTACTGTAAAAGGTAATAATGTGTTTATAATAAATTATTTATTTAGAGGGTTTTTTAGGCCAAGTATGTGAACCCGGCCCCGCAAAAGCTTACGCCGGCCCTGCAACTAACGATATGTGGTATCGTTACTTATTTTTGTACATAGAAATGAATTTGAAGCTATGTCAAGGTATCTATGACCTATAACAGACAAGGTACATGGTTGTGATGATGTATGCAAATATTTGCCAGCTTACCTGCATGTTTAATTTAAAAAGAATATGTTTCAAATTAACGGTTTGGTGAATTCGTTAAAATCTTCTTCTGTAGTAACATTATTTAGCTTGTAGCTAAAATTTTTCATTGAGTTGTTGTCAAGCAGTTCCTTGGGCACAATTCTGACATAAATGTAAATGTGGGGATTATATTTTATTGGAGACATTGTTATTTCATGGTTGGATGTCTTAAAAATATCGAAATAATGTTAAATAAGTTGTAAGGATGGATTTTGTAAAGATAGGAAAATGTAACTAGGCAAATTAAAGTGATTAAGTTAAATTTAGTTATTTAATAATTGCATTTGAAAGATGATTTGGTCCACAACTTCTAGTGAATTTATTTTATGTAGGGTACCATTGAAGAGGAATTTTCTTTAGGCTATCTATTTATTGAAATTGTTTAAACAATAGTGTGATTATGTAGTATGTAGTTACAAATTGGCTTTTGTTTCTAACTAGAAAAATCACCATAGCAGTGTTTTGTTTTCCAATGGATATAAAAACAGCAGCCGTTTTGGTGACAAACTCTCTGTTAATTTCAACATTTTAAGCAGTGCACTTGTGCTCCGAGAAAAATTTTAAAATTTGAAGGTTATATTGGGATTTTAAAAGTGTAAACAACCCCAAACGTCAAAATGTTAGGTTATACTTTGCTGAATTTCAAAGTGATTAATAATTGTTGAAGTTCTTTGAATTTGACTATATGTTTTAATAATAATTACTTTTAATTAAATCAATATCTAGTGCTGTGCATTTGATAAGTGAAATCATATTCTATTTCGAGAAGAATTTTTTTTTAATTTATGAGAATGTCAACCTTTGTAATAAATTGGATAATGAAAGAGAATTTTTAAATTAATTCATTGAAGGGACTTACCTTATCTCAAGAAAGCAGCTGGTTTTTAATTATTTTATTAATGTGAACATTATTTGGAAGAAAAATGAATTTCTTGTATTCCAACCAGTTTTAATTATAAACCATATGGAAGAAAGAGGATTTCTGTTTTATTAATATATCAGTTGGTAATTTAAAAAGGCGCCAAAATTTTAATATTATTTAAATATTTTATGGTATTTATCTAGTTATAATCTAGTGTTTAAGATAATAAGGATGACAGAGATATTACTCCTAAAGGTAAAAGGCATTAAACCATCTTAGAGTTGATTTTTCTTTTATTCGGGGTTTCAAAATTTAATTTTTCTTTATTGTCCTATTTTAATTATTAGTTGATTTATTTTCTGTGTTCTTTGTTACATAAATTTTGTGATTTCAATTTTAAAGAAGTTTTTACTTATGTTTCTTAGATCCATACGTATTTAGTGCCTTAGTGTCCTTTATTAAAGTGACCCACCTTTTGAGTCTCAGTTGTGGTAAGATTCAAGTTTCACAACAATTATTTTAGCCGCATTTTATGTTAGTCACACGCAAATCTTTATTGTAATATAATTTTATATATGTAATTGTTATAGTATTACATTCACTTTTTAAAATAATTTGATAAGAATATATAAAAAAATATATATAAAAAATAATAAACAGATAAATTTAAAGAAATTGTAGATAGAATAGTCGGCCAGTTACATCAGGTTGCATATACAAGTTAGGTTAGTCACGTATAGAGCAATCATTATATAAACATTAGTAAACAAAAATGTATTATCTTTTAACTTTGCGTTTTGTTTTGTGTCTGAAATCTACCCGCACCTGTTATGTCAGTTACACAGGAATTACCCTGAACCGAGTTTTTCAATTTGAAAATAAATGTTTCTTGAAAATATCTTTTTGTATATTTATCGACCTTTGTTACCTTGTTTATTGTTCATTTATTAATTGTGAACTTTATTCAAACTATTGTACATTATATTATCTTAATATACACGTATGTTTATATCATTATTTTGTATTTGACCGATTGTTACTAAATATATTTCATTGTTAGTATCATTAAACAGCTTTTTAAATTATTTATTATCTGCCTCAATAAATATATATATATATATATATATATATATATATATATATATATATATATATATATATATATATATATATATATATATATATATATATATATATATATTGCGATGAATTGGCATAAACAGAATAATTTTGATCTTTTCCCACCTCGGCTAGCAAAATAAAAATATATATAATGAATTTGGCTAATTAAAAATAAAATATTGTTTTTATATTCAAAAATACATTCAAATAATGAATAATTGCTGTTAGCTTGTAAATAGTTGATTTATAAATAAATTAAATTAAAAAAAAAACTGTGTACTTTGGAAATGCTTCTCAACTTCCCTCTTTTATAAATTCTTATATGATTCAAAAAAATACCTTTTAATAGATTTAATAATGCAATGGTTATATAAAATTAATGTTACGTTAGTTCTTGACTAACTCAAGTTTACGTAAGAGAGTTGGGCGCCAGTTAAATAACTTAAATTAACAGAATTAAATTTAATAAAGACTCATCTCATGGTGAATGTGGATTCTTGTGGTATTAAAAAAAATTATACAAATTGAAATTTAAAAACACTTTTAAAATTGAAATCTTAATAAATTTTTAACTATTACTAAATTGTTCATATCACTTTACTACACTTTAGAAACGATAGTCTTTTCTTCAGCAAATGCCAATACAAAAAAGGAAATAACTTCCTACCTTTTTTTTTTTATATATTTCTTCTTTCCCTTTACTATAGATGTCCTCTTTCCCAAACCATTGGCAGAGTAGATCACTTTATGTTGACCCAGGGCTGGTTTCCAATTCAGGGTTGACTTTCTTCCTTTTGCATGGATTTTCCATATAATATCATCCACACACTTGATTTTGGAACTCACTTTTGTTTATTAACTGCCGGTATATATCCCTTTTTCGAAGAACTTGTATTTGCTTTTTGTTTTTAATTAAATAAAACACCGATTGAAGGTTTTAATCGAAGATTTATTATCTTGCTTATTTAGCAAGTAAATTAGCTTTAAAAGGTGGTTCTTTATACACTTTTACAATTTACAACCTTTTTAATACTTTCGCCGTATTCCATACATCAACCAACTTAACTATTTATTTACAATATTATCAGCCACGACTTTACTGGATTTACTATAATATCTTTACTCTTTCGTCGTTTAACAGTAAGTGATTATTTACATATTTACTATATTTCTTACACGACTTTACTGCGTCGCTTTCTATCAGGAACTCCCTAAAATTATAAATTTCTAAGCTTATATACAATTGACTATTTACATAATTATATTACACAATCTGACGTCACCTTACGAACTAATACAAACTGTACACTCATATAATACATAATAGCAGATTAATATTCTTTATAAAAATGACACATCTATTACAGGTTATTATACAGTACTTTTACGCAATAATAACGAACTATTTACAAAAACAAAACCTTAAAGAATCACATAACCCGTCGATATACTCATTTGAAATTATACATAATTGAATTACATCACAACAATAACTTGCGCACAACTGGATGTTACGTATACTTAAGTAATCGGTGAGTAAGCTGTTTGATAATAAATAGAAACATGTATTATTTAACCTTATTAAAAAGTATACACATTGATTCAAAATCAATGACACACCATAAAATACCTCAAATTTATTTTTAACTGGAAAAGTTGATAAAAATATTTCAAAAGTGTTAGTATTTAACACCGATTTTAGAATTTTCCAAAATTTTCCAAAATTTCCAAAATTTTGACACTAAAATCCACAGAAATCCCATATATATATATATATATATTAGGGTGTATCGAAAAAATTTTTTTTCGCCGGCTTAGCAAGAAAATAATAGTTTTTGATGAAAAACAAGCCTTCATGATAATAATTCGTAATTTAAATTATGTTTAGGGGTGCCACCAGTGGCTCAAAAACCCCATTTTTGACTGTTTTTGTGGTTAGCCTCTTCGAACTTCTACCAGTTCAATCAGATAAACACTGATTTTGGATATTTTGTGCCTAGATCACTACTCTATAATTCCACAATACAAACCACTTAATACTATTATTCCCTAGTATGAAAAAAATCCCCTAAAAGTTACTATTTTTGCGATTTTCTGATATTCTTTAGCTAACTTTTGTTAATTCCATCACATAACAATGCACGTTGGAGGTGTTGTGCTAAAACGAATACCCTATAATCCCACAATACAAAAAGCTTAATACTGTTACTTCCTAGTGAGAAAAAAATCCCCTAAAGGTCACTATCTTAGCGATTTTCTGATATTCTTTAGCTAAACTTCTGTTAATTCCATCACATAACAATGCGCGTTGGAGGTTTTGTGCTAAGACGAATACCCTATAATCCCACAATACAAAAAACTTAATACTGTTACTCCCTAGTGAGAAAAAAATCCCCTAAAAGTCACTATTTTAGCGATTTTCTGATATTCTTTAGCTAACTTCTGTTAATTCCATCACATAACAATGCCCGTTGGATATTTTGTGCTAAGACGATACCCTATAATCCCACAATACAAAAAACTTTATACTGTTACTCCCTAGTGAGAAAGAAATTACCTAAAAGTCACTATTTTAGCGATTTTCTGATATTTTTTATCTAACTTCTACCAATTCCAACAGATAACCATGTGCGTTGGAGATTTAGTACAAAGACCAATACTCTACTTTCCAATATACAAATAACGTAATACAGTTATTTTAATTACAATAAACTTAATTATCTGGGAATACAATCCGAGCGCGGACTTAAATTCAACTAAAGGGGTCAAGTGTTGTATGGAATTCTATTAGTCAAAAAAACTTGTTTGGAAAAAAAACACTTTGTAATAATACTAATAATAATAATAATAATAATAATAATAATAATTACTACAACCCATAACCTTAACCAAGGTTAAGGTTATGGGCCTATAAGCTTGTGCGGGAGGGAGGGGGCGATTATTATTATTATGTAGGCCCAATGTGCGGCTGCAGCCGACTTATAGATGGAACAGCGCAAATCCCACATTTGTGTTACAGCTAAGGGAAACTGCAGAAAACCTTAACCAGATTTGCCAGGGCCGGGAGTCGTACCCGGGCCGCTTGGGTGAAAGTCCGGCACGCCAGACATTACACTACCAAGGCAAATAAAGATCCAATCTGGAAGCATCTAAAATATACTAATAGGACAATTGGAAAATACTTGTCCGTGTAGAAATAACAATATTTAGAACTGAAAGAAGGTCTAAAATCTTGCACTTCTTTCTTTAGTTTAGTTTTTTGTTACAACGCAAACGTAGTCTTTTGTTTTGAAGTCAAAATGGCGACTATTGCTACTTTCTCTCTCTAAAGGGACACTACCTTGCGTTAGAGTCACTACATCTAGTCACCTAAGCGCTGGCCGATCAGAGTACCGCAAAACGCCTCCTTATTGGAACAAAAAAGAGGAAATTGTTCGTTATTTTTACCTGCATAGAATTTATTCAAATCTACGTTTAGCTTAATAGGTTTTTTCTTATTCTGAAGGTCCAAACTTCTAACAAGTCAAATACGTAAAATGTAGTTTTAGTTTGCTCATTATTAAAGATTACCTGACTCTTCCCCAATATGACGGCGGTTTGCGGTATTCTGATCGACCAGTGCGGCCTAGGTGACTAGATATAGTGACTCTACCTGGCTTTATAACCCCTCTATTTTAAACAGTAGCGACATCGTGGAGCAAAACTGACAAACTTTAATAAAGAAAAAAATACTACATGCCATGGTGTTCGGAAATTCAATAAAAAATTGTTCAAAAATTGCAATTACGGAAGTATATATATCATATTAATATGGTCGGTTTTACAGAACATGAATGTGAAAATCGTGAATATTTTTGTGCATGATTATTGTTAAACGTAAGATTTGTTGTAAGACGGAATGCCAAATTTGGTAACATTCAATGTCGCTAACATTGTTCTGATACTTTTGCTCAAGCGGTAAGATCAATCGTTGTCGCTACTATTTGAAAATAAAGGGAAGAAAATAAAATATACCTTTATAGCCCATTTATCTTCAAATAGTAGCGACAACGATTGATTTCGCGGCTGGAGCAAAAGCACCAGAACGATGTTGGCGACATTGATTGTAACCAGATTTGACATTCCGTCTTACAATAAACCTTACATTAAATAATAGTCATGCACAAAAATATTCACAATTTAACTTGATTAATTTGATAATGCCCATTCATGTTATGTAAAAACGACCACATCAATATTATATAAATTTAATCCTGTTAAGACAGAAACTGATTTACGTGAAATCGACGCAAACAGTTTAAGCAAAGATCAACAATATTTATTAGAGATCAGCAGAGCAGTAATAAGTGGTACTTACCCAAACGCTTTATTAAATAAAAATCCGGGACCCATTTCGCATTCAAGATGGCTCACGACAGCTAACCGTATTTTGTGATTATACATAGGGTCTTCAAAGCCCTGCAAGAAATTACAAAATATGGTTAATCTTATTATTAAAGTCTACGTTCCAGTGTGGTTCTCTATAAAAAAAGAACCTAAATGTTTTAGTGGTTCGCATCACTTATGGAAAACCATTTCTCTTTCTCGATGCCTTGAAGAAGATGTGAAAAAGGTTATTGATCCTGTGATACAAAGAAATGGGTATTTCCCACACCCAGAAAATTTATTATTAGCAATGATGGTTGATGATCGACTAGAAGTCCGAATTGATGCAATGCAGAAATTATTACAGTGCAGACAATCAAATAATCCTGAATTGCGTATTTTCCAAATACCGGAAATAAATTTTAATGCTCAAGACTACACGGATTTAATAGAATGGGATCAAATAGCGGAACCACCTTTAACTAAAGATATACCCGATGATTTAATAACTAAAATGATCATGAACAAAACATGTGATTTAAAGGAATACCTTAATTATCAATGTCATACACAAGCGGTAGAAAGACATGTCAAAATGGTGACCGAAGCGTCAAAATCTGGTTGCGGTTATGAGGCAAGACATACTCGTATACTTAGTATACTTCAATCACGTACTATTACGCCTGTTTTTGAAACAAAGAAAGACTACGTTTGCGTTGTAAAAAAAACTAAATTAAAAAAAGAAGTGCAAGATTTTAGACGTTCTTTGTGTTCTAAATATTGTTGTTTCTACACGGACAAGTATTTTCCAAATGAATCGGTCAATGCAGAAACTGAATATGTCCACTTTTTGTGTAAATTGAGTTATACATGAATTCACCATAATTCAAGGGTGCCCGATCGAATGGTGCAAAAATATAACATGTCCTGCTTTTCTATAATGTAGAAAAGCGATGGTATAGTACAGAAACTGAAGAAACATAGGATCTGTTCAATCTCTGTAGCGGTATGTCTTATATATCTAGGATGCGCTGAAGTAAAAACAGCTTAGCTGATATCAAATGAAGCCATGGTCGCGTCGTTTTGACATATGCAAGTGATATTTGGTTGAGGGAAGTCTCTATGAAAAATTTCTAAGTCAACTAGTAACAGTGTTTACGAAGAAGAAAGTAAAACTGAACAACCTAGGAAACAGTTGAAGGTATTTCCCACTAACTCCACAACCTCTCCAAAACTGAAAGATTTATGAAGTACATTCAGAAAGAATTTGACGAATTTTACCAGCAATTTTATCCTAACATGGCCTATGAAAGAGAAAGAGGAAGACAGCGCAGTGAAAGCAGACAATGTTTAAAAATATTTTTATTTGTATTTAGGATTTTCAGATTTCTTTTGTTAATATTAAGTTCAGTTGTTGTTTTGTCACAAACAGTGGTGGTCTTAGGCCTCTCGGCACCCTCGGGAAGAGTCGTTCAGAGCGCCCTTATTAACTTTAAAAAGTAACTGTTATTGAAGGATTTTAATGATTTTACCAACTTCGGCGCCCCAAACAGCCTAGCGCCCTCGTGCTGCGCCCTACCTCGCACCCCCTCAAAGGTCGGCACTGGCCACAAAATAGTTTCTTGCGTATTCTTTGCAATCAACGCAGAAACTGAACATGTCCACGTCTTATATGAATTTTTTTCTCTTAGAATACAAAACTTTAAGTAAATTGAACCATGTGATCTTACCTAATAGATACCCTTCTTTCATATCCCAAAAAGTCACGAAAGTCCATAAAAGCAACATTGAGTAATTCAGTTTTTCTTGTTTTTCTCCAAACAAGTTTTTTGTCTAATAGAATTCCATACAACACTTGACCCCTTTAGTTGAATCTAAGTCCGCGCTCGGATTGTATTCCCAGATAATTAAGTTTATTGTAATTAAAATAACTGTATTATGTTAATTGTATTTTGGAAAGTAGAGTATTGGTCTCTGTACTAAATCTCCAACGCACATGGTTATTTGTTGGAATTGGTAGAAGTTAGATAAAAAATATCAGAAAATCGCTAAAATAGTGACTTTGGGTGATTTTTTTCTCACTAGGGAGTAACAGTATTAAGTTTTTTGTATTGTGGTATTATAGGGTATTCGTCTTAGCACAAAACCTCCAACGCGCATTGTTATGTGAAGGAATTAACAGAATTTAGCTAAAGAATATCAGAAAATCGCTAAAATAGTGACTTTTAGGGGATTTTTTTCTCACTAGGGAGTAACAGTATTAAGTTTTTTGTATTGTGGTATTATAGGGTATAAGTCTTAGCACAAAACTTCCAACGCGCATTGTTATGTGATGGAATTAACAGAAGTTAGCTAAAGAATATCAGAAAATCGCAAAAATAGTAACTTTTAGGGGATTTTTTCTTACTAGGGAATAATAGTATTAAGTGGTTTGTATTGTGGAATTATGGAGTAGTGGTCTGGGCACAAAATATCCAAAATCAGTGTTTATCTGATTGAACTGGTAGAAGCTGGAAGAGGCTAACCACAAAAACAGTCAAAAATGGGGTTTTTGAGCCACTGGTGGCACCCCTAAACATAATTTAATTTACAAATTATTATCATGAAGGCTTGTTTTTCATCAAAAACTATCATTTTTTTGCTAAGCCGGCGAAAAAAAATTTTTTCGATACACCCTAATATATATATATATATATATATATATATATATATATATATATATATATATATATATATATATATATATATATATATATATATATATATATATATATATATATATATATATATATATATATATATATATATATATATATATATATATATATATATATATATATATATATATATATATATATATATATATATATATATATATATATATATATATATATATATATATATATATATATATATATATATATAGTTTTCTAAGATACTGATTGTTCATAATGTTCGTGCTTTTAAAGTTAAAAAAAATCTAATGTTCGTACTCGTCTTACAATGCGATTTGTTAAATAGTCCACATGAAGAATTTTTAGCAAGATGCTATATATTGACAGTTTATTGCAAACGTAATCACATTTGAAAAGTATTTAATAAATCAATAGAAAACACTTCATTCGAATAGAATGGAATAGTTGTGCTAATAGCTATACAAGAAACTATACTATATAGTAGTGGGTGGAAGTAATGTATTACTGTAAAGCAATGATTTCACTCTGAATAAAAAAGGAAACTTATATAGAGGCAAGTTTCCTTGAATTACAAATATTTATAAAATAATGAATTGCCTTTGGAAGCATAATTCATGTTTTGCAAGACAATTTTATTGTTTGTAATTAGATTGGTTTTCAATAAACTTTTTCGAATTCTGAGTTTAATAGAATGTGCACCTATTATAAAATATTAGAAAGAAATTTTGTTTAATTTGTTTATTGGTAGTTATTGGTGTTAAGAATAATGTGTGGTTGGTTGGAACTAACAGCAGCTCCACTCTATATGGACAATTTTTTCTTTATCGGTGAAGTTTTGTACAATATAGACAGTACGAGAGCACGGTTAAATAGCGTGATTTGACACAAATGGTAAGAGTTCAGAACAGTTCGTTCCCGTTAAATTGTGTAACCCTAATTATAATGGGCATTATTTTTTGCACTACAAAAATAAATATGAATTATATTCTCTTAAATACTACATCCATAAATTTATTATTACTATTCAATGTTTTTTTCGGCTATTTTAAAATTGTTAAGTGCGATTATTGACATTATGAGCGCTAAATTAAATGGTCGATGGAAAATTGAAAGATAAAACGACACATTGGCTAATAACCATGTTTTGTAAATTAAAACATTTCAAATAAATAAATAATGTATTTGTTAGATTCTCAAGGAAATTAAATCGAATTATTTTGCATAAAATAAAATAGGTGATAATAAAATTAAAAACAACAAATTTAAATAATATCAAGCAATTAAAGAATTTATATTTATAACATAATAGTCATTGTGTAAACGGTAAGACAATAAAATAAAATATTAAGAGGAAGAAATGCATAATGAATTTAAGTTTATGTTTTGAGCAACATTGCATTATATGCGTATGAATGACATTGTAAATAACCGCCCTATAAATAATGCCGGAAGTTTCTAGATATAAAATGCAATAATTGCTTTAGGTTAAGTTTTACCAGCTTATTTTTGAGCATGTAATAATAATTTTAACTCTATCAGAATCTTTTATATTACATTGAACTACTATTTATAAAAATCTATGAACACAACCATTTGGCAATACCCGTAACTAATATCTGACAACAATACTGTCGCCCTAAGCCCAAGGGGCGTATCTTATTTAATTTTTTTTATGTTCTAGATTTTATTGTTTGCAAACTCGTTTTGATGTAGTATTTCTTTTTCACTAAGAAAAATGAAGGTATCTCATGGTGCTGTACATATAAAGCATTAATAAAATTTCATAGACGTTCTCCAAAACATAAGAAAAATGTAAACTATAGGGTCGTCACTCACTTGTAAACATATCCGATGAGAGACACTTAAAATGTACACTGCCGCTTATTTGAAAGTGCACGATAGACCCGATTTACTTCGGTTATATTTTCTATAACTTACTCTAAGCTGATAAATAAATTATTTTAAACAAGTATTTGACCATAATAATAAACCTATCATTCCGCTGCAGCTGTTATAAACACATAGCCCATGGAATCCTGATTTACACGATGTCATATTGGAATATTACATAAAAAGAGTCGTGCACTTTCAAATGGGCGGCACTGTACCATATTATTATTTTTTATTATAATTATAGCTGGCTCTCCAATACAATATGCAATACACGGCTTTGTTATGAAATAAATAAAGATTATTAAAAGTTTCACAGTTTTATTAAAATATACCTGACAATATTGTTTCGACAGCTATGCTGTCATTATCAAAGGTAATATAATTATAAACAAACACGTCGCTAAGGTAGATACAAAATAGGTAACTAGATAAAATAATAATAATAAAAATTAATAATAAAAATCATAATTAAACATCTAATACTTCCAGTAACGGAGAATTACTGAGCTCAAGTTGTTCATTCATTAAAGGTACCCTGAGTTTGTGTTTGTATATCTCAAAGGCTTCTAAAATGTCTAATTTGCGTTTGTTATTACAAAAATGTAGGAATTTAATATTATTTTGAGGAGTCATTGTGTGATTTTGTTCTAAAAGGTGTTTGGCGTAATTCGATTTTTCAGGATGTTTATTTTTGTAATGACGTACGTGTTCTTTATATCTTATGTCAAAATTTCGAAGTGTTTGTCCAATATATACCGAACTACAAAAAGAACAATTTAAACGGTAAATGCCCGATTTCATGATATCATGTGTTCTGTCTTTAGCATTAAATAAAAATGAAAAAGTGTTAGTGTTGGTTTTAAATGTTATTTTATAATTGTTGGTTTTTCTTAGTATATGTGCAATTTTTTCTGATATTTTGCCAAAATATGGTATAGATATGTAATTTGTGTCTTCTGTTTGATTGTCAATGGGATATATTCTTTTGATAGCTAACCTATAATCTTTTTGTTTAATTAAAGTGTCAATCATGTTCGGATTATAATGATTTGCATGTGCTAGTTGTTTAATGGTTGATATCTCTTTGCTAAAATCTGATTTTGTTAGTGGAATAGTTAAAGCTCTGTGTACTAATGATCTGTATGCTGCTATTTTATGTGTATTGGTATTTAAAAATACCAGAACCAAGAATTCGATTACTGAAAAAGTGATTAGGAATGCCAAAAGAAGATGGCTCAAAGAAGAATCGAAGAAATGGTTTAGTATAAGAGACAATATGCACGTTTATATAAAGGTACTCTATACAGAACTTACTCATAAATTACACAATATCCAATTTGACATCTTAGATTTTGACATTAGAGAAACCGTCAGTCACATTAAATTCAAAAAATACACCACACAGAAAAATAAACTTCATCGACTTGTACAACAAAAACGTACACTACAAAATAACCATAATTGTCAGAACACTGCAAACTTTTATCCTCGTTTCATAAACTTGTCAAATATAACATTCAATGACAGAGAAACACGATTTCTTAACAAAGGTTTCAAATTTTGTCCTTTTCCAAAATTTACCAACAAAATTAAAGAAATTTTGGCCGTTGAATGCGAAACTATACTTAAGAAAGATCATAATAACTATGCAAAATTCCAAATTTCGAATTTGTTAAAAGAGATGTCTTTGAAACAGGACAAAATGTACAACACATCTAACATATCACTTCTTCAATCTATAAAACAGAAAATCACAGAGAACAATCTAATTTCTGTTAAAGCAGATAAGGGTAGCACTTTGGTAATTCTTTCTAAAGATATTTACATACAAAAAGTTAATGAATTTATTAATAAAGAAAATTTTGAAACGTTAAACAAAAACCCAACCACAAAATTCCAAAAAGAAATAAAACAAGGTTTAGAAAACTGCAATATCTGCTTTTCAGAATTAGAAAAGCAACAAATCATTAATAAAAACCCACAAATACCTAAACTGTATGGATTAGTGAAGACCCACAAACAGAATATGCCAATAAGACCAGTTGTATCATACATCAATGCACCTAATCACATTTTATCCAAAAAACTGAACCAGATTATTAACACGATAGGTTACAAATCGAAATACTCTGTTAGAAATTCATTAGAATTAGTAGATAAGCTGCAAAACATACATCTTCCACCACATTCAAAACTTGTTAGTTTTGATATTTGCAACATGTTCTCCAGAATACCCCCACAAGAATGTATTCCTCTATTAGATAGTTTCTTGATCAATAGTAATATAGAATTAGTTAAAAGGTTAGAGTTAATTCAATTATTTGACCTTTGTATAAGTCAAAATTATTTCACTTTTAATAACATAATTTATTTACAAAAGGATGGTTTACCTATGGGTAATTCTCTAAGTCCTCTATTAGCTAACATATTTATGGACAAGTTTGAAGATCGAATATTTGAATTAAACCTCTCTAAACACATTATCTTCTGGTTTCGTTATGTTGATGACATTTTAGCTTGTTTTGACAGTTCTTTTGAGGTTATCAATGAATTTTTAATTCTTATAAACAATATCCATCCTAATATAAAATTTACACTAGAAACAGAACAAAACAGGGCTATAAACTTTCTAGACTTAAATATCAAGATTAACGCAGACAATCTTTTTGAATTTTCCATATACAGAAAACCAACACAAACAGACATAACAATACCAAATGAATCTTGTCACCACAATACACATAAAATAGCAGCATACAGATCATTAGTACACAGAGCTTTAACTATTCCACTAACAAAATCAGATTTTAGCAAAGAGATATCAACCATTAAACAACTAGCACATGCAAATCATTATAATCCGAACATGATTGACACTTTAATTAAACAAAAAGATTATAGGTTAGCTATCAAAAGAATATATCCCATTGACAATCAAACAGAAGACACAAATTACATATCTATACCATATTTTGGCAAAATATCAGAAAAAATTGCACATATACTAAGAAAAACCAACAATTATAAAATAACATTTAAAACCAACACTAACACTTTTTCATTTTTATTTAATGCTAAAGACAGAACACATGATATCATGAAATCGGGCATTTACCGTTTAAATTGTTCTTTTTGTAGTTCGGTATATATTGGACAAACACTTCGAAATTTTGACATAAGATATAAAGAACACGTACGTCATTACAAAAATAAACATCCTGAAAAATCGAATTACGCCAAACACCTTTTAGAACAAAATCACACAATGACTCCTCAAAATAATATTAAATTCCTACATTTTTGTAATAACAAACGCAAATTAGACATTTTAGAAGCCTTTGAGATATACAAACACAAACTCAGGGTACCTTTAATGAATGAACAACTTGAGCTCAGTAATTCTCCGTTACTGGAAGTATTAGATGTTTAATTATGATTTTTATTATTAATTTTTATTATTATTATTTTATCTAGTTACCTATTTTGTATCTACCTTAGCGACGTGTTTGTTTATAATTATATTACCTTTGATAATGACAGCATAGCTGTCGAAACAATATTGTCAGGTATATTTTAATAAAACTGTGAAACTTTTAATAATCTTTATTTATTTCATGATTATGGAGTTCCACAAAATAAGGCTGGAAACAATAAACACGGCTTTGTTGTTAAGAATAATAATACAACTAACTAACCACTACAATAATGTATGATTGGATGAGGATTAAGTGAAGAATCACACCTCTAACGTACAAAATCAGCAATACCTATAATATATATATTTTATTTAAGTACAGGGTTTAGAATAAATCTTGTGGTAGTTTGCGTTTAAGGCGTGTGTGAATGTTTTTTTGTCCGAGGTTTAACTTGGTAGCACTTGAACACGCACCTAAGTTTTGGAAAAACTTTACTGTAGTTTTACTGTAGTATTGGACATAGGATCCCTTTGTATATAAGGACAGTATATGCAGATCTAAGGCACGATTTGCGGTTTATAAGTGGGTATAAAACACTCAACCTGTTGTGACACTCGTTGAGTTTTGTGTTGGTATGAAATCCCCAGTTCAGGTTAGCATTTAGGTACACGCCTAAATATTTTACTGCTGAGTTCTTTGGGTTCCGGGCTATTTCGTTATTATTTATTTTTATTTTGGTAGTTTGCGTATGTCGCCTGAGGGTAAACATTTTCGTTTGCGATTTGTCAGGATTTATTTTGATTTTCCATTTCTGAAACCATTCACATGTTACGTATATGCAGTTTTGGAGGAGTTCAATTGCTATTTCTGCACAGGAATTATGTGTAATTATCGCTGTATCACCAAACATGGCTAGTGTTGAGTTGATAACAGTAGGTATATCGTGAACGCATAGATTAAATATGGTTGGCCCCAGAATGCTACCCTGAGGTACTCCTGCCTTAATGGGTTTGATACCAGATAATGCTGAGTTGATCCTGACTCTAAATGTTCTGTTGGTAAGAACAGAGTGAATGTTCTTGATTAAATAACTTGAAAGGTTTAGGAGTATGCTTTTATATGGAAGCCCTTCATGCCATACCTTGCCAAACGCTCTTTCCAAATCCATGAACACGACCGCAGTGTATTATTTTTTTTTCAAAGCCTCTTTCTATTGTTTCGCTTATTCTGAGCAGTTGGAGAGAGGTGGAATGAGATGTTCGGAAGCCAAATTGATGACGGGGTATTGTGTCGTTTAAAAGTAGGTCATTTTGTAATCTAGTGAGAATTAGTTTTTCTAAGAATTTGGCCAGGGTTGACAAGAGACTAATAGGTCTGTAGCTGTCTGGTTTGCCGGCTTTATGGATGGGAAAAACAGTTGCAAATCTCCAGGGAGTGGGGAAATGTCCTAGTGTGAGGCAGGCATTATAAGTTGAGGTTAAGTAAGCTAACGCCTTCTTGGGAAGCTGCTTTAATATTTCATTTGTTATAAGCTCAGCTCCGGGAGTCTTTTGTTTGGGTAATAGCGCAATGAAGGATTCAAGTTCATGGACAGATGCAGGATCTATTAGTAAGTTATTGGTTATCTTGATACCTGTCTCTCAAAATGTTCATCTAGTTCTCCAATGTTTGGTGTGAATATCTGGTCAAGATGTGATGCCAATAAGTTTGCCTTTGCATCTTCAGAGGAGTATGTAGTATTGTTTGCTTCCATAGGATAGATTACATTCGGTTGTCTTAAGAGTTTTTCGGTGGCCGACCACATAGAAGGATCGCCGGGATGTATTTATTCGAGATAATATCTATATCGTTGGATTCTAATTATTATTTTGTCAAGTTCTTGCTTTACCCGATGACATAACTGGTTATAGAGTGTTTTGAGATATGGCAACCGAGATCGTTGCCATTCTCTTCTGTATCTATTAATTAGATCAAGTATATTAATGGGTGTTCTAGCATGAACAGCAACTTTTTTATGTTTCCATGGTGTGATTGATTTTTTTATACTTTCTTGCATAGCAGTTATATACTGTTGGACTACAGCGTCTATTTCCGGAGGAGCATTTAGAGGCCCCTCCATTTCAGTTTTTGATCAAGGGTTGCTCGAAAATTATCCCAGTCTGTTTAGCTTAGTTTAGCCCCATTAGCTAGTTTAGGGGCTGGACGTATTATTAGTGGAGTGGAGTGGAAGGTAATAATAACAAGAAGAGTACCATATTATATATAATTAATTAAAAAAGTAATTTTAAGTACTTTCCAACGGTATATGATTCATCGGTAGACATTGACTATGAAAAGGTCAATTGTCAAAAGTATAGTAAAATTAGATCAAAATTAAGCAAATAATGGAAAATAATAGGAACCAGAAAATTGGTGACAAATGTGGTGACCACACGACTACTATTTGAGCAATTGATGAGTTACGAGTTAAATAAGCTGCGCTAGAGCAGCATCTTGGAAAATATGGCGGTATAAATAAAAAATAACGGAAGAAATTAATATGAAACTGAAAAATGGCATATATGATGGCGAATATACTGTTTAAGAAGTTGATGAGTTCCGAATTGAATAAGGTGTACTTGAGTCGCCATTTGGGAAAAGATGGCGGTCTAAATAAAAAATATAACGGAAGAAATTAATAGGAAGCTGAAAATTGACATAGATGTTGGCTAATGCATACTGTTTAAGTAATTCATGAGTCTCTGTTTGAATAAGGTGGCCCAAGATGGCGGTTTAAATGAACGTTTATAAGAGGTGTGCAAAACAATGATTTCAAATACATTATCCCTATCTGATAAGTAAATATCCATGAAATTTCCGATTGTATCTAGTTATACATTTTGTTATATCTCTCGTCTCTAATTAAAGTTCTCTCACTACTGTTTAACAGTATCTACTAATCGCCCTACTGCTGAACTGCTTATTTTGTCATTTATTTGTAGGGTCAACCGGGGTAAATATGAAACGAAAAATAAAACTTTTAATTTTAAACTACCTTAAAATTAAAAAAGTCTTCGTTTTTATACATCAATAGATTCCTTTTAGCCTCACCAATAAGACCATATAAATCAATTTATATAAAACTATGTTTGTAGTCATGAAGAGGTAAACACTGCGTTTGATTTTTAACCTGCATATGGGGTAAATATGAAACGCAAACGGAAAAAGTGAAACATCACCTTAAGTCTTTATTTATGAGTATCAAGTACGTTAAGGGCATACCGTGTGTCCACTCTCAAAGCCAATCACATGCAATTAACATTATATATTTAATTTTTATGTATTTTGTTGTACTATACTAAACCAATACATATTAAAGTAATGAACATTTTAAATAGTCGTTATTTATCGGTTAATATATTTAAATTTACTTGTCAAATATAGAGTGACATAACCTAATTCGATATCTCCTATATAATAAATAATAACCAGTTCCGATGTTCGGTGTCCGATGCCCGATGTCCGCCGAAAAATATCTCGAAAACTAGAAGACTTAGGAAGCTGAAACTTTACAGGCAGGTGGGCCTTGCCCCAAAGGGGTGCACAGTATATTTTTAATCCTAAAAAACCCGAGGGGGTCGCAGGGGGGGCATTTCTTAAAAAATCATTATGGCTATAAATATCTCTTGAATGGCGTAAGTTACAAACTTCAAATTTCCACAGATAATACTTGAAGCAATTCTGAAGATAAGAAAATACAAAAATTACCGGCATCTTATCCAGGGGCGGAGTAAGGCAACATTCCAGGCGGAGAAGAGTTTTCTGCAAAAATAACTGTTATAAAAATCTTGATTGTGAGTAATCTTTAAGAAATACGTACATGCCATCTGGGACTTTTTTGTAGATCTTTTTGAAAGCTACAATTCGTTCGCTTGTGATTTGGCTTTATCTGTTACCATTTTCGCAGCGTAATGCGTTTTGTCTCTGTTAGAGCCAATTTTCTTAAGTATGTATTTTATACTTTGCTTATTACTGGACTCTCCAAAAATCCTCTGAATAATCTGTATATATAGAAACCTTTGCTAAGAAATAAGCTATCAAATGATGAACACGGCATCAAAATCTATTCTGTGGTTCTCGAGATTCACCGGTTTTGACAAAAAATGGGCTTACAAAAACTACAAAGTTAATGGTGGCACGCACTGATTGCCAGCGACTGGCGCGTTTTAAGCTGTGCCTCCACACGATGTTGATTTTCCAACGAATATTATGCTATATAAAGTACATAATATATTAATAATAAACTACATAGGTATATAATTAAAATAAATATATTATGTATTCTCTTTGAACACGCCTACCATTCGTTTAAAGGTATTTTGAAAAAAGGGCAACTTATGTGTTTTTATAGCTTTTGTTTGAGTAAAAAAAAGTGCGGGACTTAGAAATTACGAAGAAAGGCATTGCTAATTATGAAACAAACGTGATTATATTAAATTATAGTTACATGTTATAATTCGATTTACATTATTATTAAGGGAAATAAAAACTCCACTGCAGTACCACATCCTGAGCTACAGGTTCCCAAAAAAATAACTTTTATAAGTAGATCTGTAGAGATTGTAAAAATATCTATTAAGCACAACAAAATAAACGTCAAGGGGCGGTGTTGTAACCTACGCTTCAACTTTTTCACTTAAATACTTAGTACCATTCTTTTAGTAAGTAACAAAATATTAAGAAGAAATGAGAAGTAAATCCAATGACATCTCTACCTCTAACTCATGTTGAATCTTGAAAATGGTGTTGCATTTTATCTCAGGCCGTGTTTCACTTTTTCCCAATTTTGTGTTGCATCTTTTCCCTGAACGTTGTAACTGAATAAAACAAAATCAAGATGTTATGAAAGCAATTTATTATATTTGCTGTGTTAAATAATCTATTCCTTATTTAAAAAATAGAAAATTAGTAGACTAGCTGGTATAGAATCTTAATCACCGGAAAAGTTTTATATATGCTTTCAAATTTGTTTTTTGATGGTTTTAGCAGATTTTACGAGGGGAGTTTTTAAGTTATCTACCTAGCTATGAAAACAATATACTATCGCGACAATTTTCTTATGTCAAGTTGCTGTGGCATTTTATAGTGTCATCTCCAAGTTTGATTCCAATCGTTTACCATTTGTCATTTACATATCAGTTTAAAGAAACGAAAATGAGTGATTTGAAGCTTGAACACAGAAGCGTCATGAAATTTCTAAAGAAAGAAGGCAGTAGCCCCGAAGAATATCCATGAGAGAATGGTGACAGTGTATGGAGAAAATAAATAGTCCGTCCTATTTCCAAATCAAATATTGGTGCAAGCAGTTTAAATGGGACAGGGAATCCATTCATGACGACTCAAAGTGTGGAAGACCTCTGGAAGCACGAACTGAAGAAATCATCAACAAAGTTGAAGATTTGGTGTTGACTGACCGCCGAGTAAAAATTTCAGTTATTGCTGGAGAAATGGGAATATCATAAACGAGTGTTTTTAAAATTCTACGGGAAGATTTGGGAATGAGCAAAGTATCGGCACGATGGATTCCCAGGCTGCTCAGTCCCGAACAAAAACTGTGTAGACGACAGATTTGCGAGGAGAATTTGACTGCTTTATCCCATGATGAAGACTTCTTCTATAGAATTATAACCGGGGATGAGATC
Organism: Agrypnus murinus; assembly: GCA_929113105.1. Lineage (NCBI taxonomy): Eukaryota > Metazoa > Arthropoda > Insecta > Coleoptera > Elateridae > Agrypnus > Agrypnus murinus. The sequence continues at coordinate 127,658,388 of OV816025.1, read as the reverse complement.
TGGGTATACCACTGGGACCCTCCTACGAAACAAGACTCCATGCAATGGATTCATAAGGGCTCTCCACCACCCAAGAAGGCGAATACGCAATTTTCTGCAGGGAAAGTGATGGCCACAGTTTTCTGGGACGCGGAGGGAATTCTCGTAATTGAGTATATGCCAAAAGGGACTACAGTAACAGGAAATGTCTACAAACACACAATTAAGAACTTGAAAGCGGCTATACGAGCGGCTATACGGCTAAAAAGACCCCACAGTTATGCTCAGAAAACTCTGCTTCTGCACGACAACTGCAGGGTGCATAAAGCACGAATTGTTTAAGAAGTAATCAATGAATGCGGCTTTGAGGAATTACAACATCCACCTTACAGTCCCGATCTCGCCCCCTGTGACTATTATCTTTTAGCAAAACTCAAATAACACTTGAGAGGGCGTCGCTTTTTATCGAATGGTGACTTGGAAAACGCTGTGGAGTTATATTTTGCAGAATTACCAAAAGAGTTTTTTTTTGAGCAGGCACAGCGTTATTAGAAAAACGTTGAAATAAGTGTGTTAGTGTTAATGGTTCTTATGCTAAAAGGTGTTCTCTAACTTCTTGTTTTCATAGCTAGGTAGATAACTTAAAAAACTCACCTCGTATATTGAATAAAATAAATTGTGTATAACGGACAGTCCAACATGTTATAATTATACATCATGTAATATAAACCTGAAGTAATTATATTAACTTTTTAGAATTTTCTAAAAAAGAGATTTTAAAGATGATTATTATCAACATGTTTCACATTTACCCCAAAGTTTTGGTGTTTCATATTTACCCCGATTGACCCTATATACTTAATACTTATACATATAAACTTATTTAATTAAAATTGTGTAAATTTTTAATAAGCATATACAATTAGTGCCAAGTTAATATTTTTAAATAAGTAATATATAAGACGTCTAATCATTTCCTGCAACTTCAGTTATTCGAAGCTGCTCTTGTATCCTGAAAACTGCTTCAATTTCCCTTTTTGTGACATTTTCAGCACACATTATTTCCTGGCAAACGTTTTGATCAATTTTTTTTATAGCTTCCTGTGTTTGTGGTTGCAGTGGGTACTGTAAGTAGGTTTTTTAATTAGTACAGAGAAATAATCAGAAGCCCATACCTACGTAAGTAGAACACCGTTATAAGTAAGTGTCAATGGTTTATAAACAAAACATAGAGTACTGTTTTATTCTTAGCAAATTAGTAGCATCTTTTATAATTTATAATTCGTTAATACTCAAAATGTAATTTGTATTGTTTGTAACGAACGAAACATTTCTATACAATTCTATTTAAGTTGCCTACAATCTATTTGTCGGAAAATATACTTGTATATACGGAAGTGATTTTACTGCTACATAGACACTGTGTTAGAAATCTATTTTTCAAAATTTGCTAAACAGTGAGCACTAATAATACAGTAACTACGTTTTTTGTAAAAATCCTGTCTGAAAATTAGTCTCTAAAAACTATTTTGAGGAAAATGAAGTAAAAATCCTTCATTCTTAACCACTAAGTCAGATTAAATCAATTCTTTGTGTAGCCTGAAGGCCATAGTATTTCAAATAATACAAACCGTAGTTTAAAACAATTCTATATTTAATACAATATACATATGTATATAAACAATTGAAATTAATTTAAATAAAAAAATATATATTTTTCTCTGTACACAAATTGAGTAACTCCTTTTAAAATAAATAAATTTTCGTTCGTAGGAGTTTCACCGAGTAAATTCGGTCTCCATAAAGATCGTTTTATGTTGAATTTGTTCCAGAAGGAAGCTGTAGCCAATCAGACAAAATTTACGAAAAAATAAATAATTATTGAAAACAAGCAGGTTAATTTCAATTTTTAAATTTATTGCTTCAGTGTTCGGTATAAACAGGATTTAATATAAGAAAATATAAACGAACGCCCATGGTTTAAAAAATATATTTTAAAAATCATTCCTGTTATAATAGTTGGTCGTACCTGTATGTATCTGGTGCAAAAAACGGGTCTGCGGCTTTCAGTAAATGTTTTGTTGTTGGAGTATAGTGGTTCATGAATCCGTTTGCAGGCAGCGTCTCTAACTGATGAACGGGAACGTACCAGTATGTTGGTATTGGAGGTAAGGATTAATTAAATTATTGTAAATTTTTAAGATTACTTTGCAGCTTTACAAAAGTCTGTTGTAACAAAAAAGGTTCTCATATTCAAAAAATTATAAATTACTTATTGGTTATAAGAATATCATGTTTGATAAAAAATATTTACTTCTTCTTAATCTTTATTCCCTTATGCAGAAATTTTAATGTTTTAGTAGCTTAGAAAAATTAATTTTTCTTAACTCGTTGCATAAAAATATTATTGTTAATAACTTTTGGAAAATCAAGAATTTTATAAAATCAATTAAGGATCAAATTTGTGCAAATTAATTGTCATAGGAGAATTCAAAGGGCGTTGTTTATTCAGTAATAATAATGTTTGATCATCTATGACTATAAATTTGTTAAAAATATAAAAGGAATTGCTGATAATTTTATAAAAAGTTTTAACAAAAGTAGTGGTGAAAGTATCTTGTAGGTGTATTACTTATCTTATTATAGATTATTATCATCACACTAGTATCTATATATATATATATTAATTTACAAGCGTAAGTATTTACGTTAAAATAAAACATGCTGCACTGTAGCTCATCTTAAAGAATGTAGAGATAGAGTGTCACCAAACAACATCGCTGATAGTGATTCTAGTTGAACTAGTTATCAACTTTTACAAATTATTCTGCAATTGTACTACTGCAATAAACCTAATGCAAGCCACCCTAATAGGTTTATAACTAGTTTTTACGAACTTAAGATTCATAATCGATAAAGTTACGCAGAATTCTGAGTATTACTCTTCCGTTTAGCCCTGATCAGCATAAAAGGCTTATACAGAGGTCCAGTGGAAGGGAGGCAAGGAACAGACCAATTCTGCAGTTGAATCTCCTCATGAAAACAAATTATAAGCTGTAGGTTTTGACCTTACTATTTTTTAATGTAAATATAAATATTTATTTATTCTACTTATTACATATATATTATATGTAAACATGTACAGCATTAAATGTAGTTATTCGTATATAGAGAGGACAATCAGCCGAAGGCTATTCTACTCCTTTTTATTATTGATTTATAAGTACATCATTTGTTATGTTTTACTGTCTTACTTTTAATTTTCCTAATTTTATTTCAAGTAATATTCTACGAGCTTTGACACAAAACGTTAATCAGCAATAATAGGATCTGATGTACTTCATTCAACGTACGTTCGTTTTATTATTATCCCTTACTATTGTAACGTGCTAAAATCTCCGGATCCATTTACACATAATACACTTCAAAATGTATTTATTATAAATAATCTAATAAATAAATCTACGGCCCCATTATATTGTATATTGTACATTTAAATCAAATTTGTCTCCGCTATATGGTTATTTTATGTTCATCTCAATAAAATAAATTCTAGGATGATTTTTCGTGATTGGCACATTGTGTGTCACTTTAGATTTCGATAGGGTGCCTTGTCTTAAAAATATTAACAGGAAGATAGTCTCGCATTCCCAAGACAGCAGTCTAACAGCGGCTCTCGAAGCCCAAAGTTAGGGGCTTGCCCAATCGCTTGGCCATTGGCATGCTACCGCCACATATTTACAGTACCGTTTAGAATGAAGCAATTTTTAGTGTTCTATCGTACCGATCTTGATGTTAGAGAATTAATCCAGTGAAGAGGATTATTTCAAAATTTTAGTTTGGTGAATTTTTATTCACTTAAGAATAGTGATCAGAACTGCAAAGCCGCGTATCTGCTATTAGAGGATCGGTGTTAATTCCCTCTTGTTGTATTGGCTTAAAATGACCTGTTTAATGCTAATCAACAGTGAATTTTATATTAACACATTTACTCATTTTATTAATAGCAAATTAATAATCGGAGTGCAAGAATATAAAACAAGTATCTTTAAGCAACATTCGAGTTAGTCTAAGTACCGTTCCAGTTAATGTAATAATAATAATAAAGAATTTATTTTGTAATGGAGATTATTGCAAAGTTCAACTTATTCTTGTTATGGTAAAATTGTTCAAAATTTAAAAAGTGTTCCCGCAACATTCCTGCTTCAGTTTGCAGTTTATGTAAAATTTTGTGTTGTGGTCAATATTGTGCTTCAGTGTATTATGTGTTGAACCTTCTGTTTGTGCAAGGAATTTATGAAAATGAAGAAGAATTAAGGAAAACTATAGTAGGATTATGTTCCAGTTTAAGTATGTTTAGGTATATCTAAATTAGTTTAGTTGGTTTGGGATCCCGAAATTATATAATATAATGAATTACTATTGTATTTAAGAATGCGAAGATTATCCAACATGTTTATTTGTGTACTATATTTCCAACTTTTTACCTTAATCAATATACAGGTTTTAAATTTAGTTATCGTTTGATATAGTTCGGCTGAACAAATTGCTTTATGCCAACCAAAATTTATTATTATCGATTAATATATGTTTGATTAATTTAACGTCAATTTTAAATGGGAAATCATTTCCCAAATTGTAGATTTCTCGCCTTATAAAAACATCTAGCAACAGAATTAAGATCTCAGCCACAGTACATAAGTACAGTAATCAATTCTTATTTAAGTGTTTGAGCAAATTTATGTGCATCAATTTAATGTAAGTACAGATCTGTTTAGTATTTTGAGTTAGAGTAAAAGGAGTCGATACAATTGACGCCTGATTGTGGGGCATTTCAGTTCAGTATTTTTAGTCTGTTACACCAGATACCATCATATACAAGACTCAAGAAACTATTTTAGTGTCATTGAAAAAATTAGTAAATTTCTCCAATGAACTCAAAAAACATATATTTAAAACAATATTATGTAATGCAACTTATTGCTCATATAATCAGCAGAGCTCAATATTAAAGTATACATTTTGTATGATTTTTGACAAGCCAGTAGGCTCTCAAAAAAGGCCCACTATGTCACATTATATTAATGAATTCGTAAATATAATTTGTACATTGGTATAAGTTTCTTTTCTAATGCAATATTATCATTGTTTCTTAGTAGCTCAAAACATGTATGCCATGCATTATAGGAATGTTTCTTTTGGACAAAGTCTAATTAATTGATTCCACTACGTCACAAATTATACAATTACAACTCTTTGTGTGTAACCATTTATGTGTTTTTTTATACCAGAAATAGATGATGACCAGCATGATTTAAAAGTTAAAAGTTGTGTTTAGTGGACAGCTCACGTGACTCTATGGACAGATAAAGGAAAAGCTGGTTCAACTTAAAATCTTTATTAGAAACTTACGTTGGTGGCAAATCGACTATATCATAATCAATCATAACAATATTGTTAACTTAAAAAACAGTCCTTATTTTTCAAAAACGTTAATCTTAGTAGAAAGCTTATGGTACACCCTCATACCTTTCATTAGAATCTTTAGGCTTTCTAACATGCTTACTATATTCTTATGTTTTATATATTATGATAGATTATGTTCATCGATTCTAAAACATAGACCGGACTCATCAGTCAATCTCATAGATTATTATCTATGAGGAAGATGAGGTAAAAGTAATCTTTTACCTCACCTTCCTTATCAACATTACCTTGACAGATAGCAAAATATCTGTAATCAACTTTGTTACTTGCGGATTTTAAGGAGAACGTGGGTGTTCGAGGTTCGTTCGATATATTGTTGAGCTGAAGAGTTACCCGAGGCAAGTTAGACAGAGTTCCAGAAGAATAACCCTTTAATAGCCATTCATTCCAACAAATTTCACTGCTTAGGTACTCAATTATGTTGTAACAGTCAGGACTTTTTTTGCATTTAGAACAGGTGTTATACATGCACGATTCTGATTCGAAATTACAAACTATAGATTTGATTATTTTAAAAAGTCATTAGTAGAAATAATTTTGTTTTTCTTAAGTGCTTCTGCCCATGCAGCATCTAAGTAGCAGTAACTGAGATCGGAACTTTGATTGAGTAGTTGTTACGTAACTACAACTAAATTTATGGCTTAATAGGTTTAATTACCTCAATTCGGAATATTTGAGTAATTGTGTAGTTGTTTATATTATTTATTGGGACTATGTAGTTCCATTACTTCTAAGTAACTTTTAAAGTATATTATGGAACGGTATTGCCACTTAGTATAATTACTTTAAAGTCGTTGCAACTTCAAAGTGGTATTATGATTGTAGTCGTAACTTGCCCGAAGCTACTTTTAAAACTTTACAGTAGTACTGAAAGTTCATGCCTCCTGCCTGGAACCATTGTTTAACCCTTTAAAGTAACGGAACCTTACAGTAGTATTGAAAGTAAAACTTAAGTTTTTGCTACCCAGGAGAATTACTTTAAAGTAATTTTTCATAAACTACTCCATCTCCATATTTACTTGTAAAATGTTGGAGGCCATTAATCAATTTGCAATTTGTTATGATTGTTATTAGATGGATTTTTGGGATGTATTTTTATAAACTTTTTGAGGTTACGTCGAAATCCTTGGGTGATGGGTCAATTCTGATATGAATTAATTCAAATATATGGTATGGTACCACACCTTTTAACTACAAAACTTTTTTGTGTGGCCCTTCCTTGTTTGTGGGCCTGTGACAGGCTCACAAAAAACGGTCAGAATTGACCCATCACCCAAAGATTTTCTTTAGATGTAGTTTTATAAATTTTACGAGGTGTTCTTTGAGGCTATATCGAAACCCTTACAACATGTACAATTTTGATAAAAATATTTAATCTTAAATCAATGTGTGAATGTTTAAAGATTAACTAGCGAACACGGTTCAAGTTCTTCGATGACTTGACCAAGCAAATTCACCAATTCTGGAACAGATAATTTACTTAGTGAATATAATAATTATTTGGGTACGAACCTTGAAATTAAGTACGCTGTTTTCATAGCAAAAGAAAGCTGCTTTTATGTAAGGTTTTTCTTTTCTAGAATTTAAATTTTCCACCGCGCAGGGGTGCCAGCTATAAGCACCATCGGGAGTATAGGATATATACCCCGAACAAGCTCGTTATGGCATATATAGATTTTTATTAACCTTTGAACAAAAGCGCCTTGTGAAGTGCCATTATAACCTAAACAAACACCACGCCTACACCTCACTACAATTTTGATAAAGTTTTGTCTAGGATTGTCTACTTCTTAATTTCTCAATATTTGTAAATTAAACCCAACAACAAACTTAATATCACTAATTTTGAGCACCATAAGTTTGCGGTTACTATTATATAAATAAAAATGTTTATTGGAAATCCATCTTTGTACAAAACCATACAGTATTTATTATATTTACATCGTCCGTAGCGCCTTCACAAAACTCTAGTTTCTAAAACCTATTTAATTTCAATAATGTGAGCAACAATTTTGTGATAAGAACAACAAAAAAATTATGTTATCATTGATAATAATCATACCTCATTCAATTTCTTATGACAATTAAATAACATCTTTTATTTAAACAAATATTGCCTTCAACAATAAATAAATGTTAAACCATTAAATTTATCTTATCTAATTGATCTTTAACAAAAAATAAGAGAAAGCCAAAACGAATGCTAATGCTATATTAAATTTGTCAGAGTAGTATGTCTGAAGATTAAGAATGAGTGTTATATTGAGAGTGCCTTCCAGTTTTGGATTTGCATCTCGAATATTTAACATTTTTTCTTGAGGTACGCTAGTTCAATTATAATCTTCTACATATTTCAAGTAAAAACATAATAACAATTCCAGTTTTCACTAATCAATAACAATTTATAGTGCGATAATCAAACTGAAAGCCGCTGTTTGAGAGGAAGGAGAAATAAGATATTAGTTAGAAGCAGCCTTCTTGTGCACTATTGCACAACTCAACCTGAGCCATGTTTCCAGTATATTGTTCCCTGTGTTATCTTATACAGGTCTTTGACTGATTAGGCTATGTATTTTTCTGGGGCCATTTTTATTTTGTTGAATATCCTGTAACTATTCTCAACTTATTCCTGGTTAGTGCTAATAATTCTTCAGTTTTGCTTTGTCACAGTATCCCTATAAAGATTTTACACGTTCTTGGCTTGGTGTTTTTATCTTTGTGCTCTTCCTTAATCTATCTTTTGACTACTGCACGGATCTCTTTGGCACCTACTCTTTGAAAACTATTCGATTCTGGATCCCTCATTATACCAGAAGAGTCCTTCGAGGTGTTTCTGGGTAATTCCCAATCACTTGGATTCATCATAATTGCCTCGAAAGGTGCGTTAAAAATGTATTTTACTGTCATGTTATCTCCTTATATATCTATTGATGATTCTTTCACATGATTGATTAATGCACATGCTTAGATGTCCTGTTCTATCAGGAATTTTACATATCTTTCTTGCAAGTCTATCAAGACTCATCCTTGCCTCCGCTCATCGTATTACGGTTTTAGTTATAATGCACTACAACTACAACTAAAGCAAATACTTTCCTTTCAAAAGGATTGAGTAGGTCATAGTATCACAATTATAAGAGCTGAAGTGAATGTTGTGTACTAGTGCCATATTGTTTGGTCTGACCGTTGCCTGGTAAAATAATTTAAATGCCATACTTTGATAACTTATAAGTAAAGTAATAAAAATAGCTTAAGCGCATTAACGTAGCAAAGCGTGTACGAATTGAACAATTGGATTATGTAAATAAATGAAGAACATTGTTAAGCGTCATCAGAGTGTTACCATTGTTGCAAAGTTGCGTTATAGATTTGGTTTAATGATATTTATATACAATCTTTTGTATAAGAATGAAATAGCGTATTCTCTGTTAAACCATTAAACAATTTTGTAAGAGGAACATATGAAAGACGTGAAAACCCTTCTTAAAGTTACAGGCGGGTTAACATTCAAAAAAGAAAGCAAAAACCACGTAACATGTCTGCTTTGACAGGTTTTTCCATGTCAACTGGGTCTGCTTGAAGAGCTCTTCCAATGTTCCTTATTGGCCATGGGATCATTCTTTCTGAAATCGGATAAAATCTGCTGGCCCCTTCTGATTTTAATACAAATCGATTCTGAGTTTATTTCATCACAAAATAACTGGAATTAGCTAGTCATATTTTATTGGGTTTCTCATAATAAACATAAACATATAAAAATATAAGATAAGAAGATAAATAAAGATAAAAACAAAAATATCAACACAGTTAATAAAAGTTAGACTTTTTGGTAAATGGTAAATGTATGTTCTTCTAATTCAAAACAAACATCAAAAGAGACAATAACTAATCCGTATTTTCGAGAAAAAGTTCAGAATATCTGAGATTAAATCCTCTAAATATCCTATCTTTGATTTTTATGGCTTAAACTTCTTGCACATGTTCCTGTAACGCCGAATTGGTGGTAATTGCCCATTTAGTGAAATAGGCAAAATTTTGTACATTTAGTTAAATCCGCCAAGATATCTGGCCATTTCACGTATTTGGCAGTTCCGTTGCTTACTTCGCGAAACCAGCAACAGATTTCTTGCTTAGTTCGCGAATTAGGCGACACCAGTAGCGAGTGTTTATTTTAACTACTCTGCTCATGCGCGGTAAACCAAGTACAGTTATTTGTTTTGATTTCGCTTTTCTTGAGAAAGATCATGTCGTGTGTGTTGTTTATTTAAACTGTTGAATAAATTAATAATTAGTAATAATTCCGAAAAGAGTAAAAGACGTTTTAATGCTGGTATTGTTGTTAGCCCTATAACTGTAAATGAATTTAAATAAAGAGACTCAAAGTAGACTTAGTTAGCTTCCAGAGCCTTCCTGCTGGCGAATTCACATTTATTTTAAAGTACCAAGAACATCCTACCAGTAGAGAAAAAAATGTTCCATCGAATAGTAGCGTAAAATTACAGGTTCCCATTTAAAATAAAATTGCGGAAAAGTTTAACTAAAAAACAATTGAAGAAAAAAATTGACCCAAACCCTATTGAACTACGCGATGTAAGAGAGAGAGGTGAGGATCCGAGCTTGAATTATTTTTTCGTATTTCAACAAAAGCAACAAGTGGCGTGCAATCACCACGCTTGGCTTATTCTACTTTGACCTTTGGAGGAAAGAAAACACAGTAAGGAGTTTCTTTCAACAATTTACAAGAAATTCGTAAGAACAGCAGTGTTTTAAGAGTGCGTTAGTTACTAAAGCTTACCCATTAGGGTAAGCAGTTGGCACCCAGTGAATATTAAGAACAATAAATCGGCGTCTCCATACTTTTAACTAACCCTGTATACATGAACCTGTGCATTTGGGATCTATAGGTACAGAACAAGGCTACAAAAATGCTCTTGCAAGAAAGATTGCTAAAGCGCACGTTGTAAGTGTTTTAAGAATGGTTTTGTGTGTAACTCAGCATGTCACTTTAGAAAAACTTGTAAAAACCATGATTAAAAACATGTAAAAATTGAATTTAAGAACAGTTAATTCCAACTGAAAAAGTTGTATTTTAAAATTAGTTTAAAAGTTTTTTGTAAAATAAAGAGCGTGTTAATAATTTTATTTTGTTGTATATTTTTTATTAGTCATAATAATGATTTAACAAGACAGTTGCTTTTTTCGCGCAATAGACAAAATCAAACATAGAAAATGCATATTTCGCAAATTAGGCAAACGAAATGGGCAAAATTTTGCCTATTTCGCAAAATGAGCAATTACTACAATTCGATGTAACAATGCAGGAGCAAAAAATGAAGATACAGAAAATTATTGAAAATGATCCCTGAGTGTAGTTCCATCTCAAGATTGTCTCACAAAGACGGAACGTCATTACGTCATTCTCTATTATTACATAGCTTAAAAATCCTACCTTCAAAATTAAAAGAAGCAAGTAAACGATTACGATTTTGGCCCTTATTTTGACTACATGTTAATGATTACAATGTGCGACAATACTTCCATGCATTTAGCTGCATGGTTCGCAAACTTTATTTTTTAACCGTCTGCGTTTATTAACAATAACCATGTTGGATTTTAATTTTAATTTTCAAAAATGTATATTTATACGATTTTATTCACAAATATTATTAACAAATTTTTATGGAATATTGTTTAAACAAACATACTTACTGCTAATTTCCAGTTTAAGGTAACATCATTAAATAGCTATTGAAATCCCTGGAGTAAAATCAAGAACATATTATGGAATTACTTAATGAGCTGCTTTATGAAGTAATCCAGTTATGAATGTAAATTTACTTTTAGTTCTTGAACGATCGTAGATTTTCAATGATATCATCGCAATGGTAAGCATGTACATAGACAAAGTCGTGAGTACCTTTTAAAAACTTTAGAGTATTTTATCGGCGAATAAGAAAATGGTGGACCGTTATGTCCTAAAAAAAGGTAAAGGTATTTTATTGTTTAGAAATGTGATTAGTTTAAAAATAGAGTTTGTGGCCGCTGACCGCTGATTTACCTGTTTGGAAGTGTTGTCCATTGAAGAATTTACCATGTAGTAGAAATAAGGGCTAAAAGCGTATTCAATGTTGGTAATCGTTTACTTGTTTCTTCAGTTTTGAAGATTGGATTAGGCTGTATTAGATTACCATCGAAAAAAGTAACCGAGGACACTGGGACAGAGAAATGCTTGCTGATTGTTACTCTACACTCATATCAGAGAGTTCAACAGTTCAAAACAACAGAAAAGGAAATATAAGTGGTACATTGTGCAGAAAACTGCCAATTTCTCATAAGTGTGAAGAAGTTGGGGCATGGGATGAAGTCGAAAGCCGCAATCACTCGAGTGTGAAATTGGCTTTTTTGGACGTGTTATACACTATACTTTACTTGCTACTACAAAAAAAGCAATAGAATATCAAAAGCTAAAAAAATATTTAAGCTAGAATTTATACTCGCATTCATATTTTTTACGTGAAATATCTGGCAATAAATTAAGAGAAGTACTGTGAGCAGCTTCCATTTTCCCGTCATCGGATTCACTTATGATAAATCTAAAATTTCAAAAACAAGCAAATATTACATTTTTAAAGATAATTTAATTTCAGTCAATCTAATAAAGCTAACAAATTATACGTGTGTACTCAAAACTTTCAAAAGTAATTTTTTATAAACAATCACAATTCAATTGCCAATGTTATTTTTCAAAGCAAACCTTTAAAGTTATCGTTTTAAAATGTAAAACAAAGTAGGGCTATAACCAATATAATAGTTTAACAACACGTGTCATCTATTTCTGTCGCCTACATCTGCATAGCGCTATCTTTTATCTAACCCCTTTTCCGCAAAACGTAAACATATTCTAGCGTGCTTGCAGGTGGAATAAAAAGGAAAGTGAGTTCTAAGTGTTGCCATCGCGCTTGCACTTGTGAATTACGAGGGTCATTTTTTAAGTAAGAACCGTTTTATAATGGAGTAAAAGAAATTTTATTTAATAACACTAATTATATCAAAAACTAAAATATGAACATTTTTTTTCACTTTTCAACATAGTCGCCATCAACGTTCAAGCATTTGTCAAGCCGTGGCACCAGCTATTGGATCCCTTCATCAAAGAACGCTGCCGCCTGACTATTAAACCAGTTCTTAAACCTAACTGTTTCTTTAAGCATGTCATCATTGTGCAAACGCTTCCCACCGAGAAATTCCTTAAGTTTTGGAAAGAGATGAAAGTCTGATGGTGCCAAGTCTGGACTGTAAGGCGGATGATCCAGTACTTCCCAGTGAAAATTGTCCAGTTGCGTTTTTGTACTTGCTGCAACGTGAGGCCGAGCGTTGTCGTGAAGCAGAACGACGCCGCTAGACAGTAGTCCCCGCCGGCGATTTTGAACAGCGCGCCTAAGCTTTAACAGTGTTTCACAATACCTCTCGGCATTTATTGTCATTCCTCTTGGCAAAACGTCTATCAGAAGAATGCCTTTCCGGTCCCAAAACACCGTGGCCATGATTTTTCGTGTTGAAGGTTCTTGTTTGAACTTCCGTGAGCGTGACGGGGAGTTTGAATGATGCCATTCACTGGATTGACGTTTTGTCTCTGGAGTGTAGTACGCAATCCACGTTTCATCTCCAGTCACAATGTGACTCAAAAAATTGTCACATCCTTGTGGTAGCGCTCCAAAAAGGACAAAGAATGTGCTATTCTCTTTTGTTTGTGTTCTTATGTCAACATTTTTGGCACCCATCTCGCACACATTTTTTTGTAGTGAAGTTTGCCTATAACAATGTGATAAATTACCGACCTTGAAACTTGAGGGTATTTCTGATGAAGCTCGTTAATTGTGAAGCGCCTGTTTCGGCGGATTTCCTCATCAACGTTTTGTGTCAATTCTTCATTCATGACAGTTGGCCTTCCAGATCGTTCTTCATCATGAACATTTGTCCTCCCTTCATTGAAACACCTACACCATTTACGCACATTACCATCATTCATTACACCTTCACCATAAACTTCAACAAGCTGCCGGTGAATTTCAGCAGGACGAACGTTTTTAGCATTCAAAAACCGAATAACGGCACGCACTTCACAATCGGCGGGATTAATGATAGACATGGCGACAAACTACGCAGTATAACCACACCACCAGCACTGGCAGAGACGTGAAACGTAATGGCGTTGTAGTGGAGGACCGGCCAAGAGTTGCTGACCTTGAACTGGCGTCACCTGACTGAATGCGCAATCGGTTCTTACTTAAAAAATGGCCCTCGTATACGAATGAAATGTTGCAAATTATAAAGATTTTCATTATTTTTAGTGTAATTTAGCAATATTGAATATTATTAATAGATATTAACAATTATATGACGTTAAAAATTAATGAATTTTACGTTAATTCAACAAGAATTTTGTAGTAACTTTATATAGTAAAATAACTAAATTATTTTAACGCGGTTAGGTGGTGAACAGTATGAGGTCTGACGCAAGCAGTCCAGGATTCGATTGTCCGCCGCGGTGATAATTTTTTAGATGGATTTGCATTCAAAATATAATTTAATGTAGAACATTAATTAAACAAAATTGTAATTTTTAATTAATTTAAGGATTTAGTCAAACTATAATAACTAATTAACTTTTTTTTTAAATAAATTTCAGTTTTGCTAAAGTTAATATTTAAAGTAAAGCTTGATGGTTATACGAAAAATAAAAATATATACTGTAGATCCAGTAGGTTTGCAGATTTTTTACTAATTTCTAATCATGTATGCTTGGCGTATAAACCCTACCATCTTAGTTTTCAAAATCTAAATACTACATATAATAACAACAGCAAAAATTGAAAGTTATTATACACTCGTATAACAAGAACATACAGTTTACCATATAGGAAATGAAGGAGTTTGGTAAGTTTACTAAAAGCAATAGAAAATCTTCTAATTCTTTAGGTTAAAACTTTTCGTCATTCTGAAAATATTTGCATTCTTTCATAGTTACGATCTACACTCTATTTGCTTGTTTTTCGTATGATTTGATATACGGCAGGCATGAAGTAATATCGTGCGCCTACTTATTTGCTTGAGCAATCTTTATCTTGTATACAATTCTACCAACAAAACTTAGTTCCTTCTTTAGATTACTTTCTGTAATAACAAGTAGACAGGAAAATTAGGAAAATAGCATAAATTATTTTATTACATATTAAACTTTACATTAGGTACAATATTTTTTATGAAAATATATAACTTATTATTTTATGAAATAATAAAAAGTAGTGAAAGTTTATTTGTCATGGGCCTGAATGACTTGTCGTATCTATTACTTCACACTACCCATCATATTCCACACAACGTCTTTCGGTACTGCTTTGCTTACTTTCTACCACTTACTATCGAATGCAAATATTCTGACTCCTGAGATTGAATGCGCATAGCAAAAAAACTAACCGCTCAAACAAAAACAGTTAGATAGATAATTTTTTTTGTATAAAATATATAGTAAATGTTTAAATATCTGATTTTAGGTTTTGCAATTTTCGCGAATTATGTTACAAAAAGTCCGTTTTTTAAGAGTTTTGACGTAAAGCGTGTCTTTAATAACTAATATTTCAATAACTACTCTCCAGAATTGAATGCAATTTTATATGCAAGTAGCTAATGGTTAACTAATTAATTAATTACAAAACTAATCTGATCTAATTATTATAATGTTCACAATTAGAACAAATATCATAATACATTAATATCTAAGACATCACAAATAAATTAAAGGAAAAAATAACTATTATGGATTGGGAAGTAATCATTTAACAGTTTATACAAATAAAATGAAACAAATTTATTAATCAATGTTGCAAAATGTCGTTTTTATATATGGGTGTTTCTCCAGAAATCCACAATTTGGATGTGAAAAATTCTCGGAAAAGAAAAATGTTAAAATCTGTTTTTCTAAGAAATAGTATGATTAATTGATTGTATAGAGCACATACTGTTGATTAGTAGAGCTTAATGTGGACATTTTCGACCTTTACAGTGTTTAAATCCACGTAAACGATCTAAATAACATGCAAATGACAGAAAAGATTATATTTAATGAAAAAACTGAACTTTAATATTATAATATCGTAAAAAGATGTTTCTAATGCTCAATAACGGCTTAGTAATGGATAACAAGTAAAATAAAAATTAGTAATTTTTATTTTACGTGATATGACAGTCATCATGTTTAAGCTTTTCCATTTGTTTCTTTTCTGGATCATTTCAAATTTTTTCTCTTCTTTTCTTCTCGCATTCTCTTTTTCTTTTCTTCTTTTCCATATTTTCTTTGCACCTCATAATGTAAGAACCTGAATGTATGTAGTTGTAATTTACGTGGACCAGTTGTATTACGTGGAGTTATAAATCCACGCAAATGACACAATGAAAATGCCACGCGAATGACTATAAGAGCATTAATATAACATAGCGCCTAGACTATTTTCTTTGGAGGCTTCATACTAGCTATAATGAAACAACACAAGTAGTGTATTAACTTCCGAATTTTCTTTTCTAAATTCAACACCAGTAAGAAATTATGATATCCACGTGTATGACACGAAATAAATGTACTCCTACATCAAACCATGTAAACTACATCTATAAAGTTTATAGATCAACTGAACAAGACACTATATGTTGATGTAATTAAAATTACATATGCAAGCAATACATGTGTAATGCTGATATTGTAGAAATACTGATACTATACGTGAAATTTAATAATGTTCTTCTCTCTTAGTTAGATCCACGCAAGTGACAAAGATATCAGGGACAACATTTTATTGATTGTGTAGTAGTCGATGCTTAATATTTTACATATTAATTGACTCCGGATGAGAGCCCTATGCTTGTTTTACAATTCTCCTTAATTAGAACAATAATCATTAACTGATGCGTTAGAAAAACTGCTTTTTACTTTGAGAGTATACACTAGGGACATGCCACGTGAATGCCATATGACATAATAAAGTTTACTTTTTATTGAAAAAAAAATAGGTCTGTTGTTAGTATATACCTGGGTTGATAGATTGCTATTACATCTTCACTGTACTGAACTAACAGGTAAAAAGGTATTCGTAATATAATATTAATTAAGCACGGACAGTAAATTTAATATTTCTGAAGAATTACCGATATATAAAGAGGAAAATTGGTTAGAAAATAAATATTTAAAAAAGCTTTAGAAATAAAACGAAACGTCATATTTTAATGGAACATTGTTTTAGTTAAATAAACATAAGGCTGCAAAGTCCTCATAAACAAAAAAGGAAACTTTTAAGATTAATAGTAATTTTTAATTTCCACCAACGAAAGATGAAGTAGAGCACGTGATAAAAACATTTAAAAATTGCAATGTTCCAGGCGAGGATGGCACGACTGCAGAAATGTTTAAAAAATACGGAGGAACACCGATAAATGAGGCAATGTACATTGTACATCCTAATAGTAAATATCTGGAAATACGAACTTATCCCAGAGGAATGAAGAACGACAGTGATATGTCCCATATTTAAAAAGGGAGAAGATAAGACAATATGTGACAACTACAGAGGTATAGTCCTACTTAATATAGGATACAAAATGATAAGTAAGTTAATAGAAAGATAACTAAGCAATTGGATGGAAATATAGTGGATGAATAAGTGAGTTTGGGGTACCCAGAAAAATAATAAGATTGGTAAAAATGTTCCTATTGGACATGAAAGCAAAGGTAAGAATTCAAAGACAACTGATGGAGAGTTGTATGATAAGGAATCGATTGAGACAAGGGGATGCAATGTCAACTATCTGCTCAATTTTGCTTTGAAAAGGATAATAAGGAAGGTCCCCATTAACCCTGAGGGTGCAATTTATAACAGACAGTATACTACTGACATATGTTGAAGGAAGTAGTCAAACATTTGGAAGAAGCAGCGGATACCCAGGGACTAAAGATAAACTTATCTAAAACAAAATACATGATCACCTCAAATGACACAGATAGATACAGAAATGCCAAGGAAATCACAGTAAATAAAAAACAATATGAACGAGTTAGACTTTTAAATACCTGGGCTCCATAATCAATGAAAGAAATGATATCGAAGAGGAACTGAAAGCGAGAATTTCGGCAGAGAATAGGTGCTATCTTGGGCTAAAGCACATAATTACCTCAAAAACACTATCAATTACAAATAAAATTAAAGTGTATAAAACAGTGATAAAACCGGTTGTGACATACGGGGCAGAAACTTGTTGTCTCACACAGCATGGACGTAAGCAGCTGGACACGTGGGAACGGAAAATACTAAGAAAGATATACGGGCCAGTGAATGAGAAGGGTTTGTGGCGCGTTCTAACCAATAATGAAATTAAGGCACATATGGAGAAGCAAGTATATCCAACGAGATTAAAAGTATGCCGGTATATGGTTGGGGCACGTAGAGCGAATGCAACAAACAAGGGGACCCAAGAGGATGCTGCAAAATAAACCGGAAGGAAGGTAAAGCAGGGGCAGACCGAGACTAAGATGGAAGGAAGAAGTAGACAAGGACCTAATAACAGTTGGAGTCACCCAATGGAAGCGGAAGGCAGCTAATAGAAAAGAATGTAGAAAAATCGTATCCAAAGTTAAAAATGGAGGAGAGTAGAGCAACCCCCTCCTCTGCAATATATGTCAAAGGTTGAAGTGCGAGCGACGAACGCGCCTTCTAAAACAACAGTCTAGAAACCCTGATGGGAGGCCATGGATCCACGTGATTTTAATAAAATAACAAATACGTCAAGAAATTTAAAAAATATATACGAATTAAGTAATAAATAATTCTTTAAAAATTATTTTGAAAATATTCAAGAATTAATTAATGAATAATTATTTAATTCTTGAAGTACTAATTTCAATTTGAGTTGGTTTTTTACTCACTCTTTGAAGAATCAGGAATGTGATAAACTAAAGAACCTTTTTCTGAGTTGCTTATCCCAGTAACTGCTGAGGTAAACTTCAGTAATGCTACTTTCGTAATAGACGACGAATTTCTTTTACACCGAGTTATTTGGCGGATAAAGCGACGTTTTCTTCAATCCTGTCTAAATAAGTGGACTGTCAAAGTATTTGGATGATGTAGCTATGAAACATAAGTTTTTTACCATACAAGAACACAACTATAAAAATGCCCCGCGATTGGGCGCCAATGAAACATTCGTTTTTTTTCTATACAAAAGTACGACAACAAAAAGGCCCCGCGTTGAAGCCAGTGAAACATCAGCTTTTTAGCCACGGTAAAATAAACAATAAAAGCTATAAAATTTATATAAAATGATGTCATACTTACTGTATCAAAGAAACTCAAAAATATTTGCCACAGCTTGAGATTTAGCTCTATCTTACAAATTAATTAAAGTTCAGGTCGTAGGTATTGGTTCTGCAGTTGTCTAATTTATAAAGTAATGGATAAAGGTTTCATAAAACACAAAACATACACAAGAAGGGCGCCATCTGGTTATGAAGCTTAAGTATTGATTATAAATAACCAATCAAAGATGTTAATTGAATAAGCATTAAAAATTATTGAATCCATTAACCAGAAAATGAATAAAATATTATATAAAACAAGCAAGATTTTGTTTATTTGAAA
The DNA here is from genome assembly GCA_929113105.1 of Agrypnus murinus. NCBI lineage: Eukaryota > Metazoa > Arthropoda > Insecta > Coleoptera > Elateridae > Agrypnus > Agrypnus murinus. Next base: position 127,639,240 of record OV816025.1, on the reverse strand, counting down.
ATTTTGAAGTATAATGAAATATGGTGTTCATAACTATATGGTTCCGTTTTATTAATTATTATTAACTTTAAAATTATATTTATTTAGAAAAACCAAAATAAAAAATATAAAAGGATTACAAATTTTACATACAAGAATTTAAACAATAAGTCCCTGCCTAAGAGCTCTGTTGATAATAAAATTTAATGGATAAAAAATTGTATTGAATTTCTATTAGATGAGAAACAACTATAAAAAATTACTACAAGTTCAAACAAAGGTTTACATAAAGGATCAACACTAAAAACCAATAGTCACAATACCTTTTATTTTCGGTAAATCACAAACCAAAATCAACAATAAACTGCGCAAAATTTGACGACAGCGTCTCTGCAAATGGAAACTGGAAAATCTAGATTTTTCTTTCATAATTTAAAGATGCAAGGGTATAACCCTCGTAAAATCTGGATATGGTGAATCATAATTTACAAATTCACCCCAAACTGCAATAACTAAATGCAACCATAAAAGTTCCATAAAAATTTGGCTATTTGTTTTGATAACCATTTCAAAGTTCATTGTTTTCACAAAAACAACACACATATTCTTTAATTCTGAACTGAATTTAGAAGGCACATAGCACAAGTTATTTATTAATCGAGATTTCGATTACGGAGAAGAAAGTCTATAAATGTTAATTTATTTCGGTACGGTATAGTATTTAACGGAATTACAAAACTGGAACTGTATTAGCTTGATTCCACTTTATTAGGGAAAATCGGATTTCCAATTTTCAGAAGCACGAACTTCCAAGAGAGTCCCCAACTGTACAACGATATTTTTATAAACCGCATATTTCGATTATTATACGAACACTTTATCAAACGATATTATTAACTGTAGATTCTTTCAATTAGATTCTCCGGTCACCCGAAAACCGGCAGTCTATTAAACTAAACGAGAACTGTATTTAGAATTATCTTTCAAATTCCATATCACTAAAACGAAACGGCATTTTTATAATATCGACCGCAATCGACCGCTTGATATATGGGCTTCATCAGAAGTCTCTTAGCGAAGCGACGCTACCACCCTGATCTCGCGGAGGAACACATTTTTACTTCCGTGTAGAAATACATTACTAGATCAGCCAATGACGAGGTCTCACTCCGAACCAATATCGATTTTTTCTTAAGTACCCAATCAACAACGAGTCGCATGTTTTGGCTTAACTAATCAGCGCACAGCATCTAAAAAGGCAAATATCGATTTTTTTCTCTAAAACTGCGAAAGCCTCGACCCCCATTTTTGTTAAACACTTATATTTTAAAAAGAATGGAAATTTACAGAGCCGAACCTAAGATTTTTGTAAATATAACTGTAAAATCCCACGTATTTGAAGCCGTTAGAAATTATACCGTTACAGCTATCAAAAGTACGCGAGTGCAATAATGTGCTGCGGCAAAAGTACTGTTTGATGAGTGGATGCCAGTGACTACGTTTCAATAGTAATCCTTATTGAACGATAAGCATAAATACCTTATTACAATTTTCATGTTGCATGATAAATTTGAAAGTGAGAAATTTGTTGTGAAACAAGCTGAAGAAGTTGCTAACCCTTTAATTTATTAATAGCGCGATTAAAATCGCACATCATTGTGAATAGGTAGGACAGTTGGTAAAGACAATGAACCTCTTTGCGATACTGTCAAAAGTAATCCTATCTTATTCCGACATTTATTTCTCAAAATCGAGCAAAGGAGAAGCAAACAACACAGTCATTGTATTGTTCTAGCAACTTTAACTTTTCAAAAGAAGTAAAGGACGATTTTCTGTTTCTTCACACGTTTAGTGGCAACGACATGACTGTTTTCACCTTGCATAAACATAAAGCAGCGGTGTGCTGGTTTCGTGGTAGGATTGTCAATTGAAGAAAGCAGGAATGACAGCTGAAAAGGCAGAGGAAAATGCATTATTGCACATACGTTAAATAACCCACTTAGCCAGGTCCTGTTGGATTCTCTGGTCTTCTTTAGTAGGTAGCTGTAGCACTCGACACTAAGAAATCGGAAGACAAAGCTAATAAACTAACGAGAAAAATATGGGTTTAAAGTTTAAATAACATACCATAAGACAATAACATGCTTTCTTAAGCATTTGTCTGCTTAACTAATATGAGAGGTATTGTATTTTAAACAAAATATCCTTAGAAAATTTTTTCTGTTTGAAACCTGGCAACTTTTATCCTGTAGTTTCTATACAGCGTTGACCCACCGCAAACGAAACAAGTTCGCTTTGAGGTACTAAACCGCCGAAAAAAATTATTAGGATTATTACGATATATTATACTACGAAAATTATTACGATATATTATATATGGCTATTTTCGTTCAGCCATCTTCAACCCTAAAATTTTTAAATGGAATGGGGTGGCAAAAGCAAAATACCATTTGAAAGCTCAATGAATTTGCCTTACTGTACCTTAGTATTTTTATTTTTTGGATTCAGATTATTAGTTTCCGCAAAAATGAAATTCAAGGAAACTGTACAAATTCTAATTTAATTTCGCATTTTAGGCATTTGTCGAGTTATCATCACACGGCATTTGTTGATCATACGTTGTCATAAATTTTGGAACGCTTTTTATTTTGACTTTAGCATGTTAACTAACATGCCGAATACGAAACGAGCTCGTTGTGAGGCACTAAAGTGTAATTTTTCTAAAAACGGCCGGACATGTCAAATTTATTAGAAAGAGGGGCATGCCATATGGCTATTTCTGTTCAGCCATTTTCAACCCTAAAATACAGGTAATCCTGTTTAATTTCAATTCGACGTTTAAATAAACGCCGTTAAATTTACTTCTAACTATTTAGTAGATATTATTTCTTCATCCTTCTGCGTTCGTTCCGCAGCATGCATAATAGAGAAAGTTAGAATACTTAGTTATTACTAATTGTTATATTATTTGCTGTCAAGAAATACTTGAGACAAAGTGATTTGGAACCCATCCCCTCATTTCACTTAATTTTTAAGATTTGCTGTAGTTGTCATAACAATTTTTAGCATTACTTCAATTAGACCTTTGTGCGTATCAAGTAGGATATTGTTCACTTGAACTATTTAAATACTAAAAAGTTTTGCAAACGATTAGCTGTTTCAGTAAACTTTGTAATAAGTTAGGCATTTAATTAATAAGTTGTTGATTAAAATGTTTAAGAAAGTACCAAGGAATGTGCCTGCTCTGTGATAAAATTATCATTCACCTTTTTATCAGCCTTTTAATTTTCATTTATTATAACTTTTATTGTGTCACCTTTATCTTCAAGATATTTACGTTTATTATATTAACGTCTGTATACAGGGTGGCTTATAACAAGCACATCAAACGCATCATGTATATATAGACAACGATAAGACAAACAAAAAATCCCTGTAACATTTTTTTTCAGAAGCGTAGTTTTTGGAAAAATGCAAATAAAGATGGATATAATGTTTTTAGCACATACAGTAGTGTTTATTATGTTCTTCAAATAAGATGTTTTATGGTGTTATGTTTACATTGCTGATTCTGCAACGTAAACAAATAAAATGATTAGATTTCTAAATCTAAGCTGTTAAAAATGTCAGAAACATACGATATGACATCTTAATTCTCTTCTTAAAATTAACTAAATTAATGTTACTGTAATTAAATTAAATTTTTAAATTTTGCACTTTTACCGTGGTAATCCTTGTGACCCAGATTTTTCATTTTCTTGGTTAGGTTAGCATCAATAATTAACACTAATTAGTAAATTCTATAGGCGATTGGAATTTGATGTGAAACTGTTACTCAATTTTTTACAATTAAAAGTGGAGACTAGATTTAACCAATTTAACAGTAAAAAGATATGCGAGGTCACGGTTAAATAAAATTAAAATCCTGTTATAGACAAACGTCTTGTAAAAATTAAAAGCTTAATACACAATTTTGTCTATTTACGTTTTGTATTACAGTTAGGCATCATTTGAGAGGTGCATTTTAGTAAAGCAAAAACCACTATGTCAACGAAGCGAAGCGATTTGATTTGCAATAGTACAATGTAACACAATTGGTCGCTTGAAAATGGTGGGTTTGGATTAGAAAAATACACAGCGATATGTGATCTCATCATGTTTGTCTGGCTTTAAAATTTAAAGCCTTGCACTTACATATACAGTTAACTTTATTTTTTATTATGGATATCAATATCACCATGAGCGCGTTATAATCGTATACGTAGTTTTATAAAAACGTCGATCGAAATTATTAAAAATTTGGACTTTCTCTAACGAAAAAACGTTATTAAGATTTTTTGTTCCAAATGCCATCAGAAATGCGCTAGTAAAGTCTGGTACAGGGGCTATGAGACACCCTGTATATACGACATTATGTGAGTACTATTGCTCTGTTGGAGACTAATATTATTTGATTAGTAGCCAGAGTTTCAACTTGAATACTTGTGAATATCGTGAATTAAAAATCAACAACAGTCGTAGAAATATTTAACCATCTTAATTGAATAGAATATGAAAGAAAGTCCCTAAACCATAGTCACTCATTGTGCACACTACAACAAAATTTAAATTCCATTTGAATTTGTTTGTTTTGCTAGTATGAAACACATCAAACCTTGAAATCTATTTACGAATAACCACATTGTGATGTATGTTTACATTCTTGTGCCTCTTAAGTATTTAATACTAATGGTCAAACATGAATTGTTTGTAAAATGGACTTTAAAATTGTTTATTCACACCTTTCGTTTCTAATCAGCATGTCATTTTAATCATTCATTTGTCATGTGATCAAGTGATTCACTTACAGAAGGTGTTAGTTGACCGACAACAATAAATTAATTAGCAATATTATTAAAAAGGTTTTATTTATTTACAAACTGTGATCCATCAAATAAGGAAGCGTAGTGTTATATAAATCCCAAATTATACAGAATAAATAAATAATTAGTCTTATCAGATGTAATAAATCTATCAACAATTAATTTAAATTGTTGACATAATATTGAAATACTACACTATTGGTTAATCGGGTGGTTCAGTAGGCTGTAACAAAATATAAACTTATTATAAATTATTAAACAAAGTGCGTCAAGTGCTTCATTTTTTTACACGTACTTTTACATCAAACTAAAAAAACAGAAAAGCTATGTAGTACATTACTATGAAATAAAGTGGACTGATGTTCGACATCACACAGTTTATGTGACTTACACCCGTATTCTCTAACGTTTAACGATATCGTTAAAATACGAAAATCTCACGTAAACGATTTTAGCTATTCTCTAATTTTTTAACGATTTTATAAATAAATGAAAATTTCGTTCACTGACGATGATTATATGACAATCGTTGTTCAAAGATTTCTGGGATTCTGTAATTTTACGGAGACCTTTAGTACACGAATTTTTCGTTAGAATTTGTCGTTTGCTAACGTGTACACTGGTACCTGTCGCAGTGCAAGCAAAGAAAACCACGAAATGGAAGAATCATTGAACGAATGGGAAATGAGGTAAGTTTTTAATAACAAAATTGAAATTGGCATACTTTTACTCTCGCTATTTAATATTTTTTATTAGGTTGCAAAATAATATCTTGATGAGGGAACTAAGGGATACAAGCAATCCGTTTTTAATTCCCGAAAATGAATTTAGAAGAATGTACAGATTTCCTAGACAGTAAACAACTACTTACACAAATACAGCCGTTTTTGGATGATGGTATCAGAACAACTAGAATACCTGCAGTAGTTAAGTTATTTGTAGCTCTGCATTTCTATACGCAGGGAAGTTACGAAAGATCAGCTGGTAAAGATAAACATAGTACAATGTCTCAATCATCTGTTAGTAGATGTGTGCATGAAGTTACAGATGCAATTATAAATCATCTAGCAGTACAGTACATCAAGTTTCCTGAAACGGCTAATGAAATCGCAGCTGTAAAAGCTAGATTTTTTAATCGGTACCAATTTCCTGGCATAATAGGAGCAATTGACTGTACACACATTTCAAACATTTCAATAGCCCCACCTCCATTTGAACTAATACCTCCACGTGCAGTTTACCTAAATGGGAAAAGTTTCTACAGTATCGACTGTCAAATAGTAAGATCATAATTACTGCAGTAATATCTAATAGGTAACATTAAGCACTTTATTGAACTACCGTAATGATCGTTTTAGGTATGTGACGCGAATTTGAAAATTTTAAATGTTAATCCTCGTTATCCTGGTAGCGAACATGACACAGCTATTTGGCGAATGAGCAATATGTTCCAAAATCTGTTGCAAAAATATCGAAACGGCAATAGAACATCATGGTTCTTAAGAGATTCTGCATACCCACTTCAACCATTTCTGTTAACACCAATTTTGGATGCAGAGGACGATACACCCGAAGAACGCAACACAAGAGCTCACTGCTTGGCACGAAATACTGTGGAACGCTGTATTGGAGTATTAAAAGAAAAATTTCGATGTATAAATCCAAAAACAGTTCTACATTACAGACCAGAAGTAGTGGGTGGAATTATTATGATAATGGTAGATGAAGAGGTACCTAATACTTTATTCTCAATACATTGTATATTATTATTTACAGCTTTCATTGATGATAATGATGACATAGGCCCTAATCAAGGTGCAGGAGAAGAGAATAACTTACATCAAGAGGGATTACTTGTTCGAAATAATGTTATTGCTGAACACTTGGCTAGTTGAAGGAATTTCTCATCATCATATTCGGTTCCAGCACATCAAAATACATGAGAATATGGGGATATTTGAAATTTTTAAGATAAATGAATTTTCTACCGCGAAATGGGGGAGAAATGGGGTGAAAGCGTTGATTTGGCTAGTTAGAGGAATTTCTCATCATCATATCCGGTTTCAGCGCATCAAAATACATAATAATAGGGGGACATTTCAAATTTTTACATTAAATCTCATTTTGCTCATTTTTCGAGGTTATGTACAAAACCTGAGGTAAATCGGTGATTCTGACCCCGGATTCGGATTCAGCGCTGAAAATTACATGGGAATATACCGGTCAGGTGCTTTGGCACGGACACTTTTTTTGTGTGGCTGTGTTATCTAACTATAATAATAATAATCTAACGATTATAATCATTAAAGAAAGAAAATTTCTATATACCATTTTTCGCGTACTTCTATACTTTTGGAGAAAAAATTAAAGTTCAGCCCAATTTTTTCGAATTGAATATTAAGAGTAAGTAGTTTTTTTTGTGTAGCTGTGTAATTATGTAACCACTGACAAAGTCTGACTATTCTTTGATGGATCACCGTGTAAAAATTGAAATACACTCAATTAGCGCGTCACTCACTTTTATGAGTGCTGTCAGTTTTTACTGGTGGGAGCGAGGTAACTGTTCATCTTTCTAGGCTAGTACCGGAGCTATTGATGTGCTCATCTCGTGGGAGGCCTTCTTCTGCCCTAGCCCAGCAAACGAACTAGGAAATCTTTTCTCATTCTAAATAAATGTGTAGTATATACTAAATATATAAACGTAGAATAAATAAACACTTACTATTAAATACACCATAGATGCTTGACTACAAGAAATGTATGTAGGCAGCTCATAACAATCGCTTATTGGTTACTATCGATTAAAGAACTTGATATGGCATATTTTTATAAAAAAAGTAACATGAATTCTGCAATTATTTTATCTTATTTTAATTTCAACAAATTTATTAAGTAAAAGATATGTTTTGGTTGACACATAAAATATTTAAGCGATAACACGATCGATCGTGTTTGCGGTGTTAAAACAGCTCTATATGAAGTACATTCCTTTACCTCAAATACCAGCTTGCAATTTATGGTACTTAAGCAACAATTTAATATGAAATAAAATAAAATGGTTATTAAATGTTTTATAATACTTATTAATATTTTTATTTCTGACTGTTGTGTTGATTCTTTTTGAAGTATCATTATCAAAACGTATACAAAAGTAAAATAAAAAGACATTGCTAAGGTTTTAAACACGAAATAAAGGACTAGATACAATGCATACATATACATCCATAAAATACATATCTAACACTTCCAGTAACGGAGAATTATTAAGCTCAAGTGGTTGTTCATTAAAGGTACCGTGTGTTTATTTTCTAAGATGTCTTATTTGTGTTTGTATTGCATAAGTGCAGAAGTTTATTATTGTCTTGGGATGTCATTGTGTGGTTATTCTTGTATACAGGATGTCCCATTAAGACGTAGTCGGACTTTGTCAGTGGTTGGATAACCATTAAAGAAAGAAAATTCCCATATACCATTTTTTTCGTACTTCTATACTTTTGGAGAAAAACGGCATCGAAGTTCATCGCAATGTTTTCAAATTTAATAGTATGAATGCACATGACACATATTTTAAAGTTCAAGCTTCAAGGTGATAAACAATACTACTTCGAGAATGTGCAAGCTCTCATAATAAAGTAATAACCCGTCTTTATTTTGGCCAAGTGTTTCGTGGAATAAGAACAGATAAATAAATAAGAAATGACTCGTGTTTGATATTATGTTTCAAAAACGGTATTTTTTGTTTGGTTGTATAAGACAATTTCATATTCTTTTAATAGGTACGTTAACCCCTATTATGTGTAATACAAGCAGGTCTGCGAATAAAAAAATACGTTCGTATTAATTTTGTTTACAGTAAATTAAATAAGATATTTTCGAAAGGTAAAGGTAAGCTACAAATTCTAAAAATGAGTCCCTGTCCCTGAGTATATGGGTGTTGGGGGGGTGAAGAACTTCCTGCGGCCCTTAAGAATGAATGAAAGTTAGTTAACCAGTAGTAGTCTTTTAGAGACAAACGAAGAGTGGTGCACCCATTATGCACGCATTTAGTTAAATTTAAAATAATATTAGTAGTGCCCATTGCATAAATACACATATAATAAAACAAAATAATAGTACAACCGTATATCACCACAATATTTTTTAAATAACAAATTTTTGCCCCGTTACTAGCTCAAACTTTAGTATCAGTAAAGCAATCGACAAATATCTCTTTAATCTGTAATAAATCAACCTTACCTTACCAAATTTTGATATCAATGGGTCCACCTATAATGATAACACCAGGGCTGGGAAAATTGTAACAAGCTGCAAATCAAAATTATATCCACACAAGGAAGAAACACGAACAAAAAACGAAATTCAAACATATAAATAGAAACACAATTTTTATTTCAGCACAAATAAATAACACATAAATAAAAAATAAACAGAAAACAAAAACTACAAATCAGCCTTTTATTATTGTTGGGGATTTCTACGTAATTTTTTTTATATATTATCTCTAAACTACTAATCAAAAACATTAAATAAAAATCAAACTCTTGTATTCTAATAATATCAATTTAGCAAATTTCCTATTTTCTTTTTATATAAAATTTAGGTTAAGTTAGGTTAAGTTACTGGCCAGTAAAATGAAAAATCAATGTCACTTACTATTTTGCCGCACACTCGATACTTCGTCTAAAACTGATCCCGGGAAAAGAAATACTGCTATAATATCCACTACCAACCTCTTGACTGGTGGCACCGACATAAAATGCGAGTTTGCAGAAAGCTAATTCTTCTTAAATTTCTTTCCAAGTTAGAAATTTTATATGTTGTGAAGTTATCCATATCAATTCAAAAATTTATTGTCTTCTTGATATTACGACGAAAAGGTAAGTTATATGCATTTCTTTGCACGAAATTTCATTTGTTAAAATTTGTAACCTCACTTTGTTCTTTCAAATTACTAAAATGCATGTTTTTATAGGTTAATCAATGCACAAACGACACAACCTCCTCTCAATGCGTTCTGGAGATTACTGATTGTTTTTCACAATACAAATTACATTAAAACATACAGAAACAAAAACAATATAACATTATCAAGTAATCCATGGACAAAAATGTGACATTTAAAATTTTTAAATAAAATATAAATTTCTTTAAATTTTAGATTTAATCACATAAAAAGAATCCCCAACACTTCCTTAAACTAACAATATAACATTTTTATTTCTAAAACCCAACAATAACCCACAATTTGAGTCGAACAAGCAAATTTTTACACTCGACAAAAATTGTAATAATTTCCATTTAAATCTGTCCACATACCAATTTTACCCTTTAATCTTTACACAAAATGATTATTTAAGTTTTCCCAATAGTTTGACATCAATAACAAACACTTATAATACAAAATTAACTAAAAATGAATTTTAATATCGGCACAGGTGTATGGACATTTTTAAATTGAATTGGCTGAGAAAACACACATAGAACTACAAAAACTTTATACAACTTACACAGCCAAGATGTTAACCAACGAAATTCCACAATAACATCATGAACCTACATTAATTAAATTAGAACGGTGGCTCGATAAGCCAATACTATGAATCGCAAAAGGAAAATCACCCATTTTGAAAATTAAGCAAGGTAAGTTACTTTAATATATGCAAATCTACTCATAATAGCCCGTTTTATTATATTCTAGGTGCAATTTACCAAATTTGAGCTATTGACGGAAGATCAAGAAAACAATTCAACGTACCAATCGTTGTATTAAAAATTACAATTATTAAATTATATACACACTTAAATAGTATCCTTTTGTTTAAATATAAAACTTTTTATGCATGTTAACATAATGTGAATAAATTATTCCACTAAAGAAACCCATTTTGAAAAATTATTTTCAAGATTTGAGGTTATGTAATGAATAGATCGGAACGTTAAATAATCTTGCATGAAATGTAACTTTAACAAGTAATTATCGCAAATAGGATGTATTTATCTTAATTCCTGTATATATCTGGCTTCAACCGTACTTCTGAAACTATAAAACAAACCTTTTAACAAAGATTCGATTACGAACGCCTGAAAGATAGGCAACCCAAATTACCTATTTAACATTTCTACCTGCAAATAACACAGCATTATGTAATAGTGCCTGTCCAATTTTTATATTTAAAATAATTTGTTTTGTTAGTAGTGCAATAAATAATTAATTAATTGAGCTACGAAGTTGTTTTTGCCGCCTCCATTGGTTTTAATGTTTGGGAAAGGTAATGAGCATTCCCTTACAGGGACATTACTTAAAGGTAAATAAACCAACCCTTTAAACTAATAATCACGAAAGAAAGTAAAACAGTAATGGTACAAAAGTGTCGTTTTTGCCATTTCTAGTCTCTAGCGTATCCTGATGTTTCTAGCATCACATTAATTAACACTAATTAGTAAATTCAATAGGCAATTGGAATTCGATGTGGAAAACTCTTTTACTCAATTTTTTGCTATTGAAAGTTAAGGCTAGATTTAACCAATTTTACAGTAAAATGATATGAAGGCGACGGTTAAATTAAAGTAAATCCCCGTTATCAACAGATGGCTTGTAAAAATTTAAAAAGGTATACACAATTTTGTTTATTAACGATTCGTATTACAATTCGTCATCATTTGACACGAGCATTTTAGTAAAGCAAAAACCACTATGTCAACTAAGCGAAATAATTTAATCTGCAATAGTACAATGTAACACAACAGGGCGCTTGAAAACAGTGGGTTTGAACTAGAAAAGTACACAGCGAAATGTGATCTCATCATGTTTGTCTGGCTTAAAAATTTCAAAGCTTGCTACAGTTAACTTTATTTTTTATTCATGATATCAATATCACCATCAGCGCGTTATAATTTTATACGTACTTTTCTAAAAACGTCGGTCAAAATTACTGAAAATTTGAATGAGCACATCAATAGCTCCGGTACTAGCCTAGAAATGCGCTGGTAAAGTCTGGTGTGCGGGCTATGAATATAAACCCTTAGTAAAACGTTTATTTACCTCAAGTTTGAGACAGTAAACTTAACGATACAATAGTAAAACTGCACATTGAGTGACAGGCATAAAGTTAAGAAAAATAAATTAAATTCTCTAGATGAACTAACAAAACAATTACAATTTATAGGATGTGATTCACACACTACAGTATTTTCCCACATAAAATTCTGCATTCATCATTAATGCATAAAAACTAAAGTAATAAAAACCTTAATTGTTATTTTTCTGTAATATGGAGAAAATCAAAAATAAAACCATTATCCCAAATGGACAATCTTAAAAAAAACATGTTTGCCCAAAAAATAAACAGTTGTGGGAAATATCCGGGTACAGCAACAGTTTCAATAAATCGCCTTATGATGTGAAGGCTGCTGCTGTTGTTGAAAATTAACAAATATATGTAAAAATTTATATTTATATCTTTAAGTCGATAACCTCGAACAATACTCAAGGCTGTTTTCCATAAAATCTATGGTTTTGAGAAACTGCAATAAGTATAACTACAAGTGGGTTTACCTAATGACCCTGCGACTGCTTCCAACGCTGCTCTACTTACAAAAACTTAATTGCTAAAATAATTAAAAAAATTAACCCAGTTATTTTAGATCATTACACTTCTTAGTATAGCCTACAACCGCTTGATAAAAACATGCAAAAAGCTCTCATGTCAAGATAACGCTGTTATCTTCAAAATGTATGTCCTACACAGGAGGACTGATATACCTATACTGTAAGAATATTTATGAGGGATTATTTCTGCAGCGTACACTACGACACTGCACTAATCAGTATATAAATACTATTATATGTACTATTTTTATCTAATACTAAATTATATTGACGGTTATGACCGGACTCGCTCAGTTAAAATGTCGAAGTCGAAGTCTCATGTTTTTGTAAAAGAACGGTTGGAGTTACCTTACCTGTTTTCCTATTACGTTATTTGTTTTCTTCTTAAATTTTTAAATTGCTTAAGATTCTTTTAGATATTGTTTAAAATTCTGAAGTTTGTTGAAGTGCCATGCTAAAAAAATATTTTTAGCTAGTTCTCATAACTGATACTCTCTAACTGAATATAGTAGATACTCTCCGTATCAATTGGTAACAATGAAACATTCATTTCAATTGATGATTTCTTGTCTGTTCTCTCAGTTATGCTCCATATCACATTCCAGTGTGTATGTCAAGGCAATTTACGATCAAACATGTCTAGGCTTGGATATTGATAAATGACGTATGGAAACAGAGAGACAAAACAATTTATAAAGCTTCTATAAAACTAAATAAGCAAGATGTTATTTTATTAATAGATCTTCACACAAATAAAATGGCCCAGTTCACCAGTAGTACAGTCACATCTAGCTACTCTTCGATTTATCAGTTGCTTTAGTTTGATATACATTATCAGCAGAAATCTAATGTTTTAATTCGTTCATTCTGCAGTTTCTAAATTCATCTGTGAAATATTTCACCCCATTTTCTTTATCAATTTCTAGGTTTTTAAATTTTAGCTTAGTATCATGCAATTATTTGGTATGTATGTTTATCTGGATATTGTTCATAGTAGAAGTTGTGAAACAATTTTGATTTGGCTTTTCCCCAGTTCAATTTCACTTTAATGTTTAACCTAAAATTTTTCTTCTTAAAAGGCTTTTCTCCATTGTGTTAAAACAGTTTTGTTACTACAAATATGGTTGTGTTTGTGGGCACACCCTTTTATTGGTTATTCCCTATTTGATTGTTTTTATTAAGGTTTCCTCATTGTTAAATTCGGCTTTATCACTGTTTTCCAGAAACTGTTGATAACATAACCATATACTGTCTCCAGCTTTACTTTGTGGAACTCCATAATCACGAAATAAGGCAATTCACAGTTCCGACATCAAACTGACACCACCCAAGATCATCATTTTCTCTCTTTTGTAGTTGAACTTAAGCTATCTTGTGAGTAGTAAGATTTCTGCCACGCAAGAAGTTTTGTGTATTTATTTCTTTTACAGTTTTTTGTGAATGAAATCAAATAATTCCTAGTGATTAGATAGTTTTACGAACGTGATAGTGTCGCAGGAACCCAACTTGTTGGTCTTTAACCGTTACCTAAACTAATTTATTCATTTAGGTTATTTTTAACAATACCTGGTTTTGTAGAAATACCTTCCAAATAAGCAAGAGGCGAGCATCCCTCTGAGATTCTATTTTCTTAGCCGATGAAATAATCTTATTCCGGTAGGCCGTAGTTTTATGTTGTTAAACTGTTAAATTAATGCAGAATCCCTTTCTAGCCCTTTCTTTTTATTAGTCTTCTTAAAAGGATTTTCCCTATTGTGTTAATATCCGTTTTGTTACTTCAAATATGGTGGTGTTTGTGGGCGCACACTTTTATTGGTTATTCCCTATTTGATTGTTTTTATTCAGGTTTCCTCATTAGTAAATTCGGCTTTATCACTGTTTTCCAGAAACATTTGATAACATAACCATTTACTGCTTTCAGCTTTACTTTGTGGAACTCCATAATCACGAAATAAGGCAATTCAGAGTTCTGACATCAAACTGACAACACCCAAGATCACCATTTTCTCTCTTTTGTAGTTCAGTTGAACTTAAGCTATCTTGTGAGTAGTAAGATTTCTGTCACGCAAGAAGTTTTGTGAATTTATCTCTTTTACAGTTTTTTGTGAATGAAATCAAATAATTCCTAGTGATTAGTTAGTTTTAGCTGCGACCGTGGCCAGTATTGAATGTACTCTTTAATTGCTGTTACCTACGCAACAATCTTCTAACAATCTTGACAGATTTATTAAGTGTCGTTTCAGTTAGTAAATTGGTTGTTGCGGGTGGGTTTGGTTTTGGGTTTCTTGGCGCCTTAGTTCAAGGTTGTGTTGTCCTTTTGTGAGGGTTATCTTTTGGGGAGGGGTGCTTGCTATGAACTTTGGTGAACAGGGTGTATGTGATTACAGTCTTAGGAGATACGTTGCTACTAATTGTGCTTTGGACCATTGTTGGTCATAACGGACGACGCAGCCCTTCCATTTCGGCATTCGACCGTGGTTGGTATCGAATGTATCCTCCTGGTACTGCTACCACTTGAACACTCTCCTATTGGTCTTTGACAAATTTATTAGCTGTCTCTTCAACTAGTAAATTGTGACAATATTTTTGAGTTGGTTTGGGGTTTTTACCTTTTTGCCCATTTGGCTTTTCATCGTATCTTGGCTTTATACCTTTTTCTTTTGTTTTGCACTTGCAAGTATTTGCTTTCGTATGGTACCCTCTGGTTTGGAGAAAATCTCTCCGTGTTCGATTTTCTTTTGGTGAGGGGGGATTTGTTACGTGCTAATTTCGTATCACCCTGTATAGCTATGCTTTTGTGTTAAGTTGTATAGCGTTTAGGGATTTTCGCATTTTCTCTCCTTGTAGTTGCCATTTTGTTGTGGAACTAATTTCCTGTGATAATAAGAACCTGTCACTTGGTTTTGAACCCTCGTGAAGCTAGTACTTCTTTGTAGAATATTTTTAGTGGACGCCGTTTAATTAATCGTTTCCTTTCTGTTGTGTATTGGGAATTGCCTTAGTGCAGATTTGTGATTAATTTGTGGCACAAGTTTTTCCAATTTAGTTTGGAAGCCGTTATGGGATATCTCTACTTGTTCTTGTTAGAGGTTAGAATCACACGTGCTCGTAAGTGTTTATAGGTTAACTTTTCTATTATTTAGTCTTTTATACTTAATTCTTTTGATAGGTCTTGATGTATAATCGTCGTTAGCAGAATTTGGAGGCGATATAATTATCTCTTAAGGTCACATTACATCGAAGGTATTTATAAAGTGTTCGTTAGTGCATTCTGGTAATTTGATTCTATTTGTTACAGACCTTTTTATTTTGGGTTTATCCTTTACTCATTTTATAACTTGTTTTATAAGAAGTATAAGTTGTTTATTTGGGTTGTTACAAGACCATTACGCAGATTTGGTTGGTGTTGTCTCGTTCGACCTGGTTGGTGACGTTCCTCTTCAGTTCGAAGACACCGTATCGTTAGTCAGTTATAATATAGCAACTGGTTACAACAACAATAACGTTTGACAACCCTTTATTGTATATATAAACATTTCTGTATATTTGTAGATTATAATTTTATGTGTTAAATGGTTTTTTCCCAGTGTGCGTGTAGCACTTATATCTAGGTATCTGTTTCATATATATAATTTTGTCACCTATTGTTTACTGTATGATATTGTTAGGAATATTTGCGAGTGAGTACGTATAAGCTTTGCTCCGCAATAGTTGAATAGTTCACTACTGGAGTTGATGATTGCGCAATCTGTTGGTACCTATAGATGCGTTAAATTTTACCGTGCCCTTTGCTTATTGCGTTTTTGAGACTTGAAGTCAAGTCGACTTTAGAGTAAGTAATCGCGCTCGCATTAATCCTTTTTCCCCTTTCAATTTGTGTATAGAATTCAATAACCAATAATCAATTCTTGCCAAGGTTATTTCACATTGCTTAATTTGTTTTAATTGATAATTTGTTTAATTTATAATAAAGCACTGTACATCCCTTAGTTGAAGACTTATTATTTGTAACTGTAAAAACAATTCTTCTCTTTTTCTTTTTTAGGTTATGTAATAGAGATAGATTTTGTTGTTTTGTTTTGATAATTAATTATTTGAGGTGCAGTTGCCAGTTGTAATCGAATTTACCTTTTCTGCAGATATCGTAAATATTATACCTTTCTGTCAAACTTAATAATTAATTTGATTATTAGCTATGTTTAACTATAGTATTTTAAGAACTACATAAATGTCGTTGATATCGATTAATTATTCATATTGTTATTAGAGCGTTTATTTAACTTAATTTTTTGTATGATCTATTAAACTCTTTTTTTTATCTTCATTATTTGATTTTGATATTAATTTGTTACTGTTGATGATTTATGTTTTCTTGAATGAATCTCTTTGTTTTGTTTTGTATCCAGTGTCTTTTATTTATTTATTGTTTGTGCTGAATTCAAATGGTTGCTATTATCTTAAATCACTCGTTTGCTAGATCTAAACATTCAGTCAGTTTAAGGTTATTGTTTTGTGTAATAAATGTTAATGTAGCTGAACTTCTTATTAACACCGCTAGCTAGCCGGTTAGGAATTTCCGTTATAAAGTTGTATTTCAATAATCTTAGGATAGTAAAACTTGAGGATTTTGTCTATAGAATTATAATGCAGGAAACTAATTAGTGTATTTCTTATCTTGCTTTATTTTATGCGATGTAGTTTTGTGGGGTAGTGGATGTCTTCCCTGAAGATCTGCAGAAGTAATTGCGAAGATTGTTATGATACGTTAAGAATTTCTCGGTTTCTCCTAAAGTATTCAGAAATATGTCTTACAGACTGCTTTATGTTCACAGTTCATTTCTTAATTGATTTTCCATTATTGAGTTTTTCCCTAATCTGTCCAAGTCTATCACCGTGACTTTAAAGTGACAAATATTCATCAAATATGGTTGGTCTTACAACTTCTGTTAGAAAAGTTTTACATTTAGTCTAACAGTTTTCTCTAATTAAGTAATTCAAGCTTCCTCAATTTTCTTTTACATTCTTTCTTTTACAGGTTTCTTAATTACTATCTTTTACAGATTGGACTTGCAATTTATTGTTCTTAGATAGACACAGCACAGATGCATTTTTTAATTTCAGTTGTTTTTTATTTACGATGTTAAGTAGGCATTACCAGAGTTCGTTATTAGCAAACGATATTATATATTTAAAGCTTTACAACTCAACATACTGAGATGATATGGAGTCATCTATTGAAAATTTAAAACGTTAATAAAACAAAAATTATTTAAAGGCTACGATTAGACTCAGAAAACACAAAAATAATCATATCATGCATTAAATAAAAGATAAACATGCTAGGATATTAGGTTTATTTAATATAAAGGCTACATGCTAGGTTACAGGTAGATTTAGCAATTCTAAATAGAATTTAAAGAAGGAAAAGTATCATGTAGACATAACCTCAATTTTTGCAAAAAAGGTTTTGAATTTATAAAAAGGATATAAGTCAATTATGTTGTTTTATAGTAGAACATGTTGTATGTAACCCGGTTACATGTCAGGACACTTTTATAGAAGGTTTTATCTTCTGGTTAGATTTGAGGTTTGTCGTTGTTCAACGCAAAACAAGTTTTCTTTTCCAAATAAGGCTAACTTAGTTTCGGGAAAAGATTTCACTGGAAATATGTAAAACAGATCATTATTATGATGTCTATAACAGTACATTTAAGTTACGAATTCCTGTATTTGAAAGATTTGTGTTAATCTATATGGAGGGATCGGCTTTACCGATATTCTTTAATTTTGTCAAATTTTGAGTTTATTTTAATGTTTTTCACCGTTGTTTGCATGCAGGCACTTGAAGTACTGTATTCTGGACAAGAGTAGTTGGAGTTTGATTCCATTTATGTTGTTATATTATATTGGACCTGCATAGCATCATTTGATGTCTAAAACGTAAGCTCATGTTTTTAAGTGAAGTTATTTTGTTAGAATTTGTGTGAGCTTCATATGTTTGGGTTACTTTGTGTAATTATGTAAATATCTTATGTACATAAATAGCTGGAAAGCGATGAGTGTTCTGTATAAATTAGTTTTAATAAGATTTGTGGCCGTTGGTCGTTTTCGTTGATTTTCTTTGTTATTGTTCATTTTAGACCACAAGCGTGTTATGTCAATTTATTCGTCTTTTTGCCAGCTACTTTTCCGTCTTTAGAATTAAGATTAGCGTTAATTATAAACATCTGTTCGGATCTGTGACGTCATGACAGATAGTGATGTTTCGTTGTTTGTGAAATTTCGCTGTTTTTCAATTGTTTTGTGAAATCATATAAATAGATCCCGGAAAAAGAACAATTTCAGTCGATAAAACGGATTGGAAGAATCCACGCTCGACTCATATTTAATTTTCTAAAAAAATAAGTAGGGTTATTGTATAAGCACATGGTTTTTTGTAAACAAATGTTAAGTTTATTGAAGTGAATTTGTGAAGTGAATATTTACCTGAATATTATTGAAACAAAGATGATTTATCTTTCGTTTTCTACACAATTAATGGGAATTGTGAACAATTTTTACATACAAGGTTGGTCGTAATAAAAATTGTTACCCATTGAGAACAATTCATAAAAAGAATTTTTTTATTTCACTTTTGTAAAAATTAAAAAGGTTCTTTATGATCAAAGTTTGTTGCTTTGATACAAAATATTCGGTAGATGTAACTTGACAAAGTATTAACAAATTAATATCTGATTGTATTATAAGGTTTTATGCTATAAACAGTACCAATAAAGCAGTTTAACTAAGCATCATACTAGATTACGTACCTCTATTTTCGCATGACCTTGCCGTGCTTATTTTTGTAATTTAAAATTCAATAAATTAAAACTTAAAAATGTTATTTACATTTTCGATAGGATGCAAATCATAAACAATAATTTTTAACGATATTAAAAATTTAAATTAAATGTCAATTAAAAGTACATTTGTTTATCTTTTTCTTATTTACCTGGATAAAAATAGTATATATTGTACAACTAGTTATGAAAACAAAACTTTTTTCATGCGTGAAGATCGATGCACACCGCGAAGCGGAGTTCAGGAATCGTAATGTAAGTTTGACAATTAATTTTGAACTGAAGAAAAGGCAATAAAAGATACTGTCATTCCAACCTTGCGGTCACCGAAAACTAATATTGTAAAACTTATACAATTTATTTAAAAACTAATATTTATGTTTTACATAAAGGTCTCATTGGATCCATACTAAATATGCGTAAAAAAGCAATAAATTCGTCTTCCACTATAACAAACCACATACAAACATAGAATTCAAGAATAATATTATTTGTTTTCTACCTGCATTGTATAGTAAAAAATTGAAACAAAATATGTTATTTTGAGATTTTCACATTACACAAACAACATTCTTATTAAAATGTTGATTTACTAGTTGAATTTTATAGGCATTTGTTTTATAAATTGGCTATAGTTAGTATAATATTAACCTCCGCACTTCACTAAAATTTAAACAATATCTCTTTAATTATTTCTCTCATCATTATTATAATTTATAATAATTACAATTGTTTAAAATATTGAATAGTACTCTTCGAAATAATTGATCAATGTCATAAAGGAAAAACAATAACAGTAAGAAAAAAGATTTCAATTGAATAAATAATTGTTTTCGTTTTTTCTTTTAATTTTGAGTTTCTTTTAGCTTTGCAAAATATTGACAATGGAGAGGCGAAAAACTTAAACGATAAAAAATGTCTCTAAAATTAACTTTTATGGTTTCAAGTTTAAAAAGTGAAAATAAGAAAAAAAAATTATAATTTTAGTTAGTTTTGTTAAGCTGTTTCCTAGAGTATTGGTGCCATCATACAGCGACCGTAAAATAGCGGTACTGACGTCACGTAGCGTTGGAACAAAAAAAACAAGCCGTTATGCAATGAAGACTGATGTAAAGCTAGGAATAGAAATGTGACGATGTGTGAAGAAGGAAATAGAACGTAATTGATTCTAATTATTATAATGGATAATCTTGATTTAGCATTATTAATATTTTTGGAAGGTGAAGAGTCGCCAGAAGAAGAGACGGAACGTTTAAAGTATTTTGACATACTTAAAAGGTGATGACATAGGAGAGAATGTAAATAATCTCTGTTTCTCACAAAATCAATTAATATTTCGTCCTGTTTGCAACAAGGGTTTCTCGCCATATTACCGATTGTAATAAGAATGACGCTTTTTTACGTGACGGCGCCAGGTGACGGTTTTTGAGATAACTACAACGATTTAAATCTAAGAAAACGTTTTTCGTTACGTCATTCACCGTAATATTACGGCCGCCATATGACAGCAGCAGCGTTACCCTACGAAACCTTAGCATTAGTTATTGTAAATAATATTATCAAAATAATTTAAGAGCTGATACTTGGCATTACAGATCTTTCAGGCAACTTACTTTGTAACGTCATTGTAAATATACTTACCATGAAAAATCCGGGGATAATCCTACAAGCCAGTTTTTTGTTAGAAGTAAAACGCAAAAATAAATTAATCATTGAGCGGTGGCGTCCTCACCATGGCAACTCATTTCCTATCTTTGTAACACGCAAAATTCTAGATTTCAAAGCATGTTTACATGCGTAAATGAATTAATATTAATTGCCGATTAATCAACATTAATCAATTAATAAGGCATATACTGTATTTAGTAATTGTAAAAACCATCAAAAAATAATAATAAAGAAGAAACAAACAAAACACAATGATAAATGACATTCAAAAAGAAGCAAACGACATCATCAGACAGCTTGGCCGAGTGGGAGGCGCCCTGTATTTCCGACCACATAACCGGTGTTGTTATCCCCAGTTGGATAATTTTTTTAATAAAATATCTATGATATTTCATAAATAAACATTTTTTTATAATTATAATATTTATAAAAAATAATAACTTACATTTAAATACTAATATGAGAATGTACAACCAGTTTTATTTTTAATGAACATAAATATTATACCTACATATGTAGTTTAGACAATAACTAAAAAACTATTTTTTCTTTTTAAGTTTATTTATAAAATAAACAATTCCGTAAATAAACAAACAAAAAAGGATTTTTTTTACAACCCTTTATTTAGTAATGAGAATTATTCATAATTCTATAAACTAAAAAGCTAGCGATCACAAGATGTACTAGTGACAAAATGACATGATCAGGTTGATATCCAGCGATATCACCTGTATAAACTTATTAATTATTAGCATAATTAATAAACTTAATAAACTTATAAATTAAGAACATTAACTTAAATTAGTTCACTTGTTCACACATTTTTAAGTCTTTTGTTGATTACTAGTTGTAGAAGTTGTTCCATTAGCGGGTTAGGATGGTTTTCTATAACGTCATAATGTGTGACGGCTGTTTTTACGAATAGCTTCTTGGACTGTTGGAATATGTAGGTCTATGAATAATTTCGATAATTGATCTTGAAGCATATCTCCATAGTTTTAGTCCATATGCCCAGATGGGTTAGAAGACTGATTTATATATATTAGGATTTTATTTTCTATAGATATCCGTGATTTGCAGATCAGCCGCTGTAGTTCCCTTATCTTGATTTCTACTTGTTTTTTTTTCTTTGCAATGTGTTGTTTCCAAGTCAATTTGGTATCTAAGTGCAGTCCTAAATATCTTACAGTTTGTGTTTGTAGTATCAGTACATTGTTTATTGTGACTGCGGGAAATGTTACATACAAGGCAAAAGTAAAGTTTAAATATCTTTCTGGCTGCTTTACATCTACTGAGACTGTGCATATAATTTTTGATAATGAACCCTGTTTTTCTTTTCACAATTGTTTTAGGCAAAAAATGAGCTATAATGCTCTTTTTTGATAGCGTTTGATAGCATAGATTGCTGTGTCTTAAAAAGATTATTTGACACCATATTTTGTACAAGCCTCTGTGGCGTCAATTCGAAAATATATTAGTCATTTTCAAAGTCCATATTATGCTTCAGCAATTTAAGCAATATTGTTGCTGTTGTGTTTATGTTTATTTTAAACTTTGAATATTCAAATGTGTCCAGAATTTCCACTCTGACGACACGACGTGCTGTTGGCATACACGCTATAGTATTCATATAATTTCATATCTAAAACAATGTGATGAGGCGTGTAATTAGCCTCACCAGAAAAGCTAAGATTAAAAAATTTAAGAAAAAATGTGGGAGGAAGATTGGCACTACAACTCTTAGGCAAATCTTGAGAAGCCAAAGCAGAAGGGTAACTCACCAGTAATTACTCCTTTTTTCTTGTTACGTCTATAAATGTTCCTCTTGTGATTGTTCCTTAAAGAATTCTTAAGGCGGCAAATGTTTCAGTAAACCAAATAACAGAATGATAAATTTGAGAGAGGCGGGCAGTTATAGAAGGTTAGTGTTTGAAGCACTTATAAGCTGTATGGGTAACTTTCTCGTAAGTTTTTATAATTAATTCACAAAAAAAGAAAACATACATTATGTTAAAGTTTTCTTTATCGAATGTTTACGTTGCCAAGGCCCCATTTTTTATCCAAAATTAGCTGGCGACATCATATTGTGGCCACGCCGTCGATGCTCTTCAAATACAGAAAGGCAGATAAATTACAAAAGAGCAGCTGCGCTATAATATAGCGTCAGCACAAATTTGCGGTGAGCGCAGCGCAACGAGAACTTCAAAGCCCATAAATACCATAATTCTTGTAATAGTGAAGTTTTCGTTGGAAAGCACCACTTTGGAGTCATAAACGAAAAACTGAAAAAGGTTCGAAGATGTGGTTCTTTTTATGGCCTCAGGTAAACTCGCGACGAGGGACTGTGCAAGCCTAGGATATTTATATTTGACGTCAAATGAAGCGATCGAAACGATCTCCCGCTTTCCAACATTTATTTCCACCAATGGATTCTATTTTACTGGCCTAATAGTGTATATGAAACTGAAATAGATAAGACTTATGAAAGACGGTTTATTGACATGGATTATAACATAACATTATTTTATATTTACATTAACCGACATTAACCATGACTACTACATAATAATGAAAGACGTTTTGAATTTATATATTTTATTTGTTACTCACTTGTAAACGTCACAAACAACGAAAGGCTACTTTTACAAGCTACTGACTTGTAAAACTGATAGCTGACCTGTACAAGTTTTACAAGTTAGTAGAGGGTAAGTTCGGCATTGTAACTCTTTTTTCTCCAAAACCTCTATTGTCATAGTTACAATTATTTGTAATAATGGATACTATGGAAACTGAGCTCTTCGAGTTAAATAGATCTGAATGCCGAACTTACCCAGAACATGACATTTATAGACCAATTGTCATAGTAACATCTACGTCTACGCATACTGCCACGGCTCATAATAGTTATTTACGTGCCAAGCTTTGTAAATTACGGGCGAGCTGGAAAGTTTGTGGGGCGAGCGACGAAGGAGCGAACCTCCATAATCCAGCGAGTTCAGTAACGATTAATTGCAAAGCGTGTCGCGTACAAACTTTTATTTCCACCTTCACCAGCATTTTTTATGAATTGTATATTTTTTATAAAAAGACATTTTGAAATCAAATGCGGTAGCACAATTTATAGAAAGACGTTGCCATGGTGTTGTGGTTAAGCAACACATTAGTTGCCATAGCTTTTTGTTGATGAGCATTGTAAAATTTTACAGGTCTTTTTTAGGAGCCCGTAAAGTTTTACAGGGCTGTGGCTGTAATTACTCATTTACTTAGTTACATAAAGGCCTGTAAAGTGGCATTTACATAGAAGGGGAAATAAAATTATTAAAAAGTGTCACATTTTATTGTCATTGTTAGGACTAGGGCCAGGTTTTATAGATACAATAAATGTTGTGTGTAGTTTACAAATGAATAACAAATAAAATATTATACATTATACGCAAGGTAACTGGTTTTACTGGCTCAAGAAGGTGACAGGTCGCCAGTCATTTCCTTCTATCGCCACTAAAAACAGCTTTACCTTGCTAATAATGTAAAATACTACATATAAACGATTAGGTGACTTTACAGTTCTGCGGAATCTTGTTTTTTAATTTGTTGGGTGTGTTCCTGAAATGCATAAAGCAATATATGGATCTGTCCCATACTGAAGAGATTTATTAAGAAGATATCTTAGGGAACCAATAGTACGTTCAACTAGACCATTTGAACGAGGATAGTAAGGATTAGAAGTGATGTGATCAATATCCCAATCTTCTGTAAAGTTATAGAAATCAGTTGCAATAAAAGAGGACCATTATCTGACATAAGTTGAACAGGAATTTCGTGACGACCAAATATTGATTTCAGTTCTCAGATGACAATACCACTAGTAAAACCATTTTTTGTAAGAGACAATTCAATATATATAGAGAAATAATATAAAGTCCATACCTATTTTATAACAAGGAATGTAAACTACTTCATGAGGTAATACAGGTGTCTAGGGTTTTTAATGCTAAATTTGACACAAGACTCGCAGCTACAGACAACATTTTTTATATCATTATAAATGTTAGGCCAAAATACTACACCTTTAATAGAAAAGAAAGATTTTTGGATAACCAATTACAAATATATAAATCAAAGCCTACAAGTAAGTGGGGTAATAAGAATAAGAGAGAAAAAGAATGATTAGATTTTGGCCCGGAGAGGACTCAAAAATTGGCTGTTACAAGATGAGCTAGAAACCTACAATACCATATGAATGGAACAATGATTATTATCATAGAAGATTCACAAATTAAAGTGTTAGGAGTGATATTTGACGACAACCTTATTAGGTTCCAAAAATATGTAGAATACATAATTACAACAGCCATACTCATATATAAAAATTTAACCAAGGTCATGAGACCTACTTGGGGCCTGAATTCCGAAATTATCAGGACATTGTACTTGGGAGTAATAGAACCCATCATCAGTTA
Source organism: Agrypnus murinus (assembly GCA_929113105.1). Classification (NCBI taxonomy): domain Eukaryota; kingdom Metazoa; phylum Arthropoda; class Insecta; order Coleoptera; family Elateridae; genus Agrypnus; species Agrypnus murinus. The sequence goes on along the minus strand of OV816025.1, from coordinate 127,613,823 downwards.
CGGGTGTGAATGGCGGCTTTAGCTATAGCAAATACAATACCACTAGATCTGCAGATAGCCAATGTAGCCTAAGTAGAGAGGGCAAAACGGAAATTAACTTATAAGTGGAATTACAACAAAAAATTAAAATTGCAAACAAACCATCCTACCAATAGAAATTAATTGAGATACGATCAATTCAATTGCAACACTGCGGAGCTACATACAACCATGAAAAACTACGTTTGAACAATCTTTACAGACGGAAGTAGAATGGACAATAAGACAACCGCCAGTTTGCAGAGTTATGTGGGCATAATTAGAAGTCAACGAATAACTTTCAAGTTAGCAAACCACTGCTCGGGGTTTCAAGCCGAATGCAGGCCAATCAGGGAAGCCTTGGTACATATAAAACGATATCAAACAGTCAACGGAGCCTTGAGAATCTCAGATTCTCAATCAGCACTCTAGACATTACACGATAGAAATAGCGTGAATCCACTAATATTTAATGTACAAAAATTAGACGAAAATATGAAAGAAGAAGGGAAAATAATAGCAGGCAAATGGATTAAAGCACATGCAGGGTTTGAAGATAATGAAGAGGCAGACAGCGCGGCGAAAGAAGACACACTAGTAGAAAAAATACCAATATGTGACAAAGCACCGGTGACTTTCCTAAAGAAGATGGTCAAAAATAAATATCACCTTAAATGGAACGAGCGCAACAAGCACTAAAACCAAGGCAATTATTAAAATAACGGTGGGGACACAAAAGTGGTACGCAGACAATAAACCAAACTTCTATACAATGCAATTACTCACTGGACATAATTTTACAAAAAAATATTTGTATCGTTTCAAGATAAGCGACAGCCCAATGTGCCCATGTATTAATAGATTTATGCAAACAATTGAACACTTACTTTATGATTATGAGCTAATAAGAAATAACAGACAGAATTATCTTCAAATAACTATTTTAAATAATTTTAACTATTTTAACTATAATAAATAATAATACAAATTCTAAATCATGAGCAAACAAAACAACTATCATACCGGACATACTACACCAATGCATAGAAATTAACGACAGAGTGGTTTAAATCAACACTACTTAAAATAAAAACACTGATCCAAATAAAAGTTTCCATATCGTGTAAAAAACAACAACAAAAACAGCGACAAAGAAGTGAAGAAACGAAAATAGACCTAACCAACGGAGGCATTATTATAGTTTTATTTCGAATAATCATCATGTCATAGTGTAAAGAATAGTAAGTTATAGTTACGTTACGATACTTTTATAGAATGAATATATTTGTTGAAACTAAAAATAAACCTAAAAGACCTAACCTAACCTAAGCTAACCTGACCTGATCTGACCTGGCTTGACCTAATCCAACTTTTTACCTGTACGTCTGCGGACATTAAAACTGGTACCGATCGACTTGTTGTCCACATTTTAAAAAATACCCATTTTGCCCTCCTACGGCATAAGACCTGAAACGTGATATTTTTTAACACAAAATATTTGATACTGTACAACTCATAAATGCTCCAGCTGCTCGAGACATCTCTTTAACAAATTTAAGTGCAGGACGCAAATTATAATTAAATAATTTGGAGGTCAGAATTTAATAACAGTATTTAATGATAAATACACAAATAAGTCTAAGTCGACAAATTTGACTACGTCTTACTAACACTACACTTATCGCTGGCTCGGTGGTCTTGTACGTTGCTGCTCGCTGACCGATTATTTCTAACAAGTTTACCGCTGGAACCTGCCTTTATAGCTGGTGCTTCTTGGGTGTGGGTTTGTTTGTTTGCTGCTGCCCTTGCTTTGACTTCCGTACGATTCCAGGAACGTCCGTGGGCGCAAGTAGAAATGCATAGCGAACGTGACTTGATAAACGTGGCTATATTTAGATTGTGTTCAGGGTCGAAAGACCTTGGCACTCCAGAACGGACTTAACAGTTACATTAAATGAAATATTCTTCAGAATAAATTGCAGTATATTCGACTGCATAAAATATTTATAGGTAGTTTAAGTAAAAAGTGACTTAATGTAATAGAAATTAGAGCTATATGTAACTCCCCCTTCCTTCAGTGTAAGCCATGGGAATGCAATTACCAGGTCGAACACGTTCACATATTAAGTTTAATTTATTTATAGTACATGGTATAAATTATTAAGAGTAATTGAACATTTTCTTTTAAATTTCTGACTATTGGACGGAGTTTTAAATTTTCTTAAATAAAGTTCCTTAAGTTCTTAAATAATTTCCTCATAATGATAACAATGATAGTGATATAGATCAAAACCTACAATGTATAAATGCAACTGTTTACATGGTATAGTTTAATTTAATATTTTCAAAATTTTGTGTAAATCTAAGTGGCTGAATTGTTGTACAATGAACTTCAACCGTTGTTTATTTTGAACCTTATTAATAAATAAGTACCATTTAAAGTTTCTACAATACATGATATATACAATTAAAAATACAATTTTTTATGGCAAAAACATATTCGCTTCACATTGATCTACTAGCTTTTCACTGCCTGAAACAGAAAACACATTAGCTGTTTGCACTGGATATTTTCGGACAACCATGTTACCGTGAGCATCTTTCTAAGGTACATAAGGTAAGGATATGAGGACAAAATAATTGAATTATTTGAATTTGGTCCTGGTATGACATTTCGTAAGTAGTTTCCTTTAACAATGGAAATTGTAATATGACAGAGAGATTTGTGCCGTTGTGGACTAATTGGAAATTTTGTTACTTTTCGTGGTTCAAAATCTGTAACTGAACGAAATACCTTATTGGGGTACAGAAAATTTTTTGTTTTATGTATACTTTTTGCAGTCTAGATTCATAAGATTGATATCAATTAATTGTCTTTCGCTACCCGATTGCTTGACAGAATTTTGTCACGAATTAAGTTAGTGATATAGGTATGTTTATGAAAATTAGCGTCTTCTGTGAAGTTTTTGAGCCGATAGTGTAGCATGTGCAAATTAATTTGTGTAGTTTGTGCCAAATTAACGTATGTGGAGTGCAAGGTTAAATATTGATTAACATAGAGCTTCAAATCTAATCTAAAAGCATAAGTGTAAGTAATTTCTTTGATTCTACCACTACTTTGATTAATGAGTAAAATACCGTATTTGTTATCTAAACTAAGTTTGGAAATGAACTAAGAACTAACGGTAATAATAACAATAATAATAATGATACAATAATATTTAGTTGGAGGAGCTTTATCTGGTTGCTCTTCCTCTTGGAATTTTCTGATTTTTAAATTCCGTTTATGCACTTTCTTCCCGCTGTCGGTTACTACGACTTGGTTTTTATCTGAAACCAGAGTAACGGTTTTAAACTTTTGTTTATTTTTCATTCGTGGTTTGAGATGTTCATAGCCCCGAACATTGGTTACAATGGGGGTTTGTTCATTGGTAGCTTTAGCTTTTTGTTTTTCGAGCAAGTGGGTCTTTCGTAGAACTTCATTATCTCTGATTTTTGAATAAAGGTTAATCATGATATTTTGTTGGCTAGTTATATATGTGCTTCTTAATTCTGAAAACTGATTTCTTTCAAATAGCTCAACATTTTGTTGAATGTGTCCAAATCATGGACGTATAAGCAGAGAAGGACCCAGCATTCCTTATGATAACCTATGCAATGTTTTGAAGTAGGTTTAGTTCAATGCGCATGTAAACAAAATCGTAAGCGGTACTCAACACCAGTGGCGGCGTTAAGAATTTTTATTTAATGGCGCCCGTTTTCTTCACAAAATCTTTTCTAATAATTCTATTAAACTTCTTCAGTTTTCAGTATATATTTTTCTTGATATGATTTGAAAATATGGTTTGAATATAGTATCAATATTTGTATTTGTATTGATGATTTCTAGTGCTTTAAATAATCATAGTATAATACCAAAAAAGAAAAATCCTTTATGCAATGCCAAGATTCTGCAATCAGCAAAAGATTTTATATAAGCAGTTTGCAATAAAAAAGAAACATTTTAACTGTTTATTATGTCCATGGTAAAATTATCACCTACAAATTCTACTAAACAATAAATAAAAAAATTAATAGGAAAATAAAAAAAATAATAGAGCATCAGATACGCTTTTACTGAGTGTCTGAGCTGCTATTCTTACTTTCATTTTTTTTCTTTTGTCCATAGTAAATGCCTTTTTTTTACTTTGTTAGTTGCGTGCAAGCCCTTCTTTTATTGAAAATCCACTAATCTTTTTATTAGTTCCAACTTTATTAATTCTCCCTTGGAATTCTTTAATATCTTTGCTGACCCAAAAGCATTTCTTACCAATTTGATCATATGACTAGGATCTAGAAAGATAAAAACTGTTTCTTCCGTTATTGGGTGACGGAAGAATGGTGTTATGTTTGCTGGGTCACTAAAATTAGCACCTAGTACTGTAGCCATACTAAAATTTGTAGGTGCTCCATCAAATGTTACTGAAGTTATTGTAATTCCGGTATCATGAAGTAGCTGCAGATACTGTGTAATAGGATTGGCCTTTTCTTTACCAGAAAGCCCATCAATAAAAAAATATCCTACTGGAACCTTCCAACTATCATTCAGGCTAACAACCATGAAAACTATTTATTTTCCCACATCTACATACCCACAAAAAATTTTTCCAGGTTACTCTACTCTTCTACGAATAGCCATTTCATCGAAAACAAGATTACAAAGTAATACTTTATTCTTATGACTGGCTTCCTCTGCTTTGTATTTGAGTGCATTTAGGGCTTCTTGAGTCAACCCAGGGGAGCCATCCACTGTACTGTACCATTTAGAAAGTGTGGTAGGATGTGGAAGTGTTTTATTAAAAGTATTCCTCACATAGTTGTAGACTCGTGGTGAATAGAAATTTAATGTAAGAGCAAATGCTCTTAATTCTGAATTATATTTTTGTTTTCGTGGGCCTTCGAGAAATCGTGATAAAACGTGTTCTTCAGTGTCTGATACTGTTGATTTTGAAGCAATTGTGGAAGATGACATATGCATAATTGCTGCTTCTGAAACAGTGTCTGTCGAAGATGACTTCTTTAAAAATGCTGCTTCTGCAGCTGTGTCTGTTAAAGATGATTCCTTTAAAAGTGGAACTCTACCTACATTCACTGTTAGTGTTTAACGTTCTAAAGTTTCTTTATGGCTTTCTTCTGAACTGGTAGATGTGCTTGATGACTCATTGCTAAATTCAGAAGTTTAGTATTTTATGTAAAAATATTTATAATCTAATTAATATATTACCCTTTTAATGTGCTAGTAAGGATTTCTTCCCTTTCTATTAATGATAAGTATTTTGCAGGTTTTGCAGCAGGTAAAAGTATCTCACTGGTACTTGGCTGTTCAATAAATAACGAACAATCAAATGAGCTAAAATAATTTTTAATTTAGATCTATTAATTTGTTTGTGTAGTGATTAGTATTACCTTGTTGGATATTCATTTTTCTTTGGCAAACAACTTTTTTTTAATAATCTCTTTCCAGAAGGTGTTATATAAAAATCTTCCTCATTAAAATGTTCCGAACACATCACAGAATATAAACGCAAATTTCCCGTTTCAGGAAATCCTAATAAAGATAACCATAATTGTTTACGATGTATATCCGTAGGAAATCTGAAAATAAATATTTCTTTATGATACTACACGTTACAAAAGTGATGTTATTTCACACAAGTAAATTAAAAAACTTAAGAGCACGCCACTGATGTTGAGGATTAACACGTACTAAATAGCAAGTCCATTTCTTACCTGTGAAATGATAGATTTCGATTAGTTACTTCGGATTTGTTACATACAACACATCTCTGCATTGTTGATGAACATAAAGGTAGTCACTTTAACTGATTCTAGTACAAAATACTTTAAAAAACTGATGCAGAAAACACGAGGTGAACGAACAGCTGTAAACATGGAAGTAAACAAAACTTTGAAACTTAAGTCAGCCCGGTTGCCGCGTCGATCTTTCACGGCTTAAGACTGCAAGCCGAGTTTAATGAGATTTCGAAGATTACGCCTTAAAACCGGTAACAATAGAAATAATCTGTTTACGAAAACAAACGAAAACGAGAACAAACCATTTGTTCTTGTTCTTTGATTATTCTAAAATGTTCAATCAAGGTACTGTGTACTCTTTCGACGTAACTATGACCTGTAGAGGATCTGGGAGTAGTAAAGTGGTATGCAATCCTATATAATTGACAAAATTCTTTAAAGTTAATAGTGTCGAATTGGTTATCAGCAATAAACTTTGTAGGTATAGGAAATTGGGATAAAAATTGGGTTAATTTGGATATTATCTCGGTTGAATTTTGACTCTCTAATGGATACATTACCAAATATCTTGAAAATTGGTCAAGTAGCATAAGACAAATTTGGTTATCGATAAAGAATATGTCAATGTTAACCGCTTCAAAAGGTTTAGAGCTAGTTTCGGTTAATTCTGGTACAATTTGAATTGGTGCTCTCTCATATTTCGCTTTGTGACACACTTCACATTGATTTACAAACCTATTAATTTGTTCGACCATCTTGGGAAAATAATAACGTTTCGAGATAGCTTTTTGCATTTCATTAATTCCACGATGATTGGTTTTTCCGATATGATATGCCTTAATAATTTCAAATTGTTCTTCTTCTTGGGCAATATCTTCTAAAATTTGCGGATAAAATATCAGCTTGAGTTCTCGAAATAGATTTGCGACTCGGGAGAGTTCTTCATTGATATCAGTGGGACTATAAATTCGGATAACGTTATTTACGTTTTGTTCTCTTATAAGTTGAAGTAGGCTTTCTTCTTTCTTGTTAATATGTAAATGGTAAGTTCTCCTTTGATGATTTCTAAAAATCATTTCTGTAGAAATTAATTTTCATAGTTGTATTTTAAAACAAACAACGATTTGTTTAGTAAATTTATTAATTGGTTCTTCTGCAAGTTGATAATTTGCACCTATGTCTGATTTTTGGGAAAATATTGTAACCAAAGAAGTGTTATCATCGTTATGATTGATCTCAAAATTGTTTACATTGTGTTTCTCGGCTTGACCTTCCTTTAATTGATGTAAGTCCTCATTTGTAATTCTGCTTAATCCATCTGCATTTGTGTTGGCCTTTCCTTTTTTATAAATTAAATTATAGGTATATTCTTCTAATTTCAACCTCCATCGTACGAGTCGTGAATTTGGTTGTTTCATTTTAAATAACCAAATTAACGGTTGATAATCGGTAATTATATTAAAACGCCGGCCAAATATGTATGGTCGAAAATGATTTACACTCCAAACAATCGATAGACATTCTTTCTCTATTGTTGAATAGGTTTCAGCTTGATTCAATGTTCTACTAGCAAATGCTATAGGTTTATCGCTTCCTATGGGTCCTTGACTTAAGACTGCTCCAATTGCGTAATTTGAGTTGTCTACCGTAATGTTAAATGATTTTGAAAAATCAGGGTATTGTAATACTGGTTCGTTAGTAATGCTTTGTTACAATGTTTCGAAACTTTGAATAAACGATGGGGTATGTTTTACTTTATTTCCTTTTTTCAAACAACTTGTTAGAGGTTTGGCAATCTTGGCATAATTATGAATAAACTTTCTGTAATAACCTGTAATTCCCAAAAAACTTTTGATTTGTTTCGGAGTAGAAGGTAATTTAAAATTTTGAATGACTTCAATTTTTGAAGGATCAGGTTTAATTCCATTTCCTGAAATTACATGACCTAAAAATTTTGTTTCCTTCCGCAAAAATTCAGTTTTGTCCAACTGTACTTTAAAATTGGCTTCCTTTAAACATTTAAAGACTTTTCGGAGATTTTCGAGATGTTCTGTAGATGGTCTGTAGTCCACTACTAAAAATAATAATATCATCCATATATACAAGACATGAGTTTCCGATCACATCTTTTAATACATTATCCATAACTCTTTGAAAAGTGCTGGGGGCATTTTTTAAACCGAAGGGCATTCGTAAATATTCATAATGACCTCCTTCGACAGTAAAGGCAGTTTTAGGAATACTGTTTGGTTCTTCGAAAAAGCCGCTACGAAGGTCCAACGTTGTAAATAAAGTTGATTTTCCTAATTTATCTAAAATTTTTCTATGTTAGGAAGTGGATATTTATCATCTATTGTGTGTTCATTGACCTTTCGAAGGTCTGTCACCATTCTCCACTTGCGCTTATTACTAGCATCTAATTTTTTGGGAACTATCCAAATAGGGGAGGAATAGGGTGAATCAGATGGTCTAATAATTCCATCAGTTAGTAAATTTTTTATTTGTTCTTTAACTTCATTTTTATGGTTTTCAGGAAATCTATAACTCTTAGTGTAAAGGTGAATTTCATCTTTTGTTTTTATTTCATGTTTAATCAGATTAGTAAACGTTAATTTTCCTTTGTTAAAAATAACTTTAAATTCTCTTAAAATTTTAAGTTTTTCGTCAGTATTAAGATGACTGGTCCTAATATCTTTTTCGAAGTTTAGTTCATCCCTTTGATTTGCGTCTGGCAATTTGTCTTGAATCTTTCCTTTAGTTCGTTGACCCGGAAAATTTCCAGCTATGTTGAATGTTTTCCTTTCGTTTTTCGAAATGAAATGATTGACTTAACTTTTCTTTGTTTGGTGCAGGAGATGTTGTGATCAACCTATTTGGTTTTGACCGTGTTTTGATTTAGTGTTAATTCGGTTTGTGAACAATTTGTTTCACGGGGCCTATTTGTATATAAGCGTAGTATGCAAAAAGGGAATCGAATTTCGCCATCGAGGAAACGGATGTCAGCTTTTAATTGGGCAATTAGGTCCATCCCTAGGATTCCGTCAAAATATTTATGACATTTAAAAATTTTGAAGTTTAAATTAGTCTTGCAGTTGTAATTATAAAATAGGGGTAGGTTAATTTCGTTCGAAATTATTGTTCTTCCGGTGGCACCGGTAATTACTGCTCGTTTCTTTTTAATGCTGGCTATCTTTAAATTGACATTTTTCGAAATAAAATCGGGGCTGAGGAGGCTACAACTCGCCCCCGTGTCCACCAAGAGGCGGCAAAACGGCCGTCTGAGGATTACATAGGGAAGTATATTGCGAGTTTCGAAATTATTGATTTCGAAAGTTGCTACATTAGGTTGTTTAAAGAGGCTGTCAACAAAAAACTTTGATCATCGACATCTGAGTTATTACTTGGTAACGAGCTGAATTCATTATCTCGATCATCAAAATAATCTTGACTTTGACTTGCACATTACTTTCAGGAAATTCAGTTAAATAAGTTTCTGTACAATCTGCTTGAAAACCACCGTTATTGGATTCGGAATCTTCGACTTTAAATAATTCCTTAAAAACGAAGTTTGGTGATCTGGTTTGCTGAAAATTATTATTTCGTGAAGTTTGTATTTGCGGGGGTTGCCTTGCATTTCCCGATCTGACATTATACTGACATCGGCTCAGGTAGGTTTCGTCTTTCATTTTGTGCAAAGAAATTTCGATTACCTCGAGCTTGATCGATCCTTGCGGGTTGGTTTGTAGTTATTCTATCATTCTGCACGTTAGGTTGCAGCTTTAATTGTCGCCTATTATGAAAAAATGGTGGGTTATTGAAGGGTAAACTAAATGATGGGTTACCCATTTGGTTAAATGGCTGATTAAATCTTTTAAAACTCGGAAAGTTTTTATTATATTGTACCGTTCTCATATTTTGAACATTAGGCTTAAATGGTTTATTGGGTATAAATCTTTTCTGATTTAAATGATAATTTTTGGACTTAAAATAGTCCGGATACGCATTTTCTATTTTTTCGGTTGCTTGAAAGGCGTCTGCTAGCTCATTTAAATTTTGACCAGCTATGCCAATGTCTAGTTGAGGGTTGAGATTTCTTACAAAAAACTTTCTACTTAATTGTTCATAAGTTGGTTTTAGGTTAGGGGAAATCTTCAATAGAATATTGCTAAAAAGTTCACAGAATTCGTAATAAAATTCAGAACATGATTTTTTATTTTGTGTTAAATTAATTAAATCATATGTAAGGGTTTCAACATCCCTTGGATCACTAAAACGCTTAATAAGCGAATCTTTTAAATCATTCCACGTCAGTGGATTGTAAACTGCGACTTTCGAATAACAATTATCATCGATTTTCGCAACAAATAAATTAAATAATGAAGGATTTCTAATACTGTGGAGATCTGTTTCATCATAATAGATCTGAATAATTTTTTCACATTGGGTCATAAATCTTACAAGATTGTTTCCCGTAAAATAAGGTATTTGTTCGTTTATTTTGACTTCAAACGGCGGTAATTGTCTGAGGAATATGCTCTTGTGCATTATTTTGTACTGCTATTGTTAAAAGATTTTACGAAATTCTTTTAATTAACAAAGCAATTAAAATTTTATATATATATAAAAAGAGAAATGGTATAAACAATTCTACGTTACTTAGTAGTTTTGCAAAGGAATTTGTACCTCTACACCTTAAAATATATTAAAAGTAATTCACGATACTATGACCTTGCTGTCCAGAATTCGTTGGATTTTAGGCCAAAGGAGAGATAATTCGAAGCAGGGACCACAGCATGAAAGCGACGCCGCTTGATGTCGACGTGGAGTGCAGGGAACGGCAGCTGATCTTCGGTCGAGGCTTCGCTTCGCTAATGACCTGCTAATTAGGGCGTTGCCTTGGGCGTCGTCACCAATTTCGTTCTTTCTACGTAGCGTTCGACGTTTTCCGCAGAATTGTCGTTGTAGAAAGGTGTTTCCCTTTTGGATCTTGCTACGTAGATGGCTCTGGTCTGCCAAAATGTTCGTGATGCCGTATGAAGATTTAAAAATCAATCTGGGCTCAGAATTTTTTCATCGAATGTTTCTTTGAGTCCAAATTACGGTATCCCATCCTCGTCGCCAATTATAATTAAATAATTTGCAGGCCAGAATTTAATAACAGTATTTATTGATAAATACACAAATAAGTCTAAGTCGACAAATTTGACTACGTCTTACTAACACTACACTTATCGCTGGCTCGGTAGTCTTGTACGTTGCTGCTTGCTGACGGATTATTTCTAACAAGGTTACCGCTGGAACCTGCCTTTATAGCTGGTGCTTCTTGGGTGTGGGTTTGTTTGTTTGCTGCTGCCCTTGCTTTGACTTCCGTACGATTCCAGGAACGTCCGTGGGCGCAAGTAGAAGTGCATAGCGAACGTGACTTGATAAACGTGGCTATATTTAGATTGTGCTCAGGGTCGGAAGACCTTGGCACTCCAGAACGGACTTAACAGTTACATTAAATGAAATATTCTTCAGAATAAATTGCAGTATATTCGATTGCATAAAATATTTATAGGTAGTTTAAGTAAAAAGTGACTTAATGTAATAGAAATCAGAGCTATATGTAACTCGCGGGTATTATTTCCATAGCTCACAGATTATAAAAAAGAAGGAAGAAGGCTAGTTATAGTCAAAAATAAGTATATTTAGGCGCCATCTGTTTAGGAAAGTCCGGGGATTATGTAAAATAATAATAATAATAATATGATACTCGTAAACAGAAACCGGTATCAAATCTATTAAATTTAATTCAATTATTAGTCATGTTCGGTTAGGTCAAAAATCAAATTAGTTGAAATATATTTAAAGACTTTCATAAATATATGGTCCAATATTATCTAGTGTGATTGGATTTAAAAATAGATTTATTTATAAACGAAATAAAAATAAAAGTCAAAGATAAAAAGTTTTCATTTAAGACATAATTGTAGATTAAAAAAATAAATAACCAACATAAGAATTCTTAACGGCGGGAAAAATATATGCCCATACAGGTAGTAATCAAAATTAATACTTGAATAATTATACAAGTTACTCAAACTTTAACAAAATAGTATCCTTCACTTCACAGTGCATTGATCGAATTATTTGATTCGATACACCTCACAAAATGATTAACACTTAGTGCCTTTTTGTTCACATTTAAACACTAAATACTAAAATTAAAAGCTCGATGAAGCTGTAAAATCTGGAAAACATCTCGATTACTGACACTCTTCTTACTTCAGACCAAAGAATTAAAATTCACAATAATTGTTTTATTTTAAGACTATTTTCAATACGTAAAATTCCCTTTTTAGGTAACCGGAACAACCATATAAGTTCAATTGTTAATTACATTTATTAAGGAAAACTTTTTCCAAACCATCACTGGTTAATATGATTGATTATTAAAATGTTTTTCTTTATGAAAATGTAGCGCAACACTAAAAAAGTTGTTTTAGAAGTTATTTAATTTTAAGACTTCCAGGCGTTTTTGAATTTCTTTAAAAACAAGATCCCATATAAACTTAATTCACGTTAGTTAATTGATATTTATAATTTTTCGTTAATAATAACAGTATTATTAATCTCTGGAAATTATTAAAAGAACTGGAATACGGTAATAAAGCACTCATTACACTTTAGTTATAACTCTTTAAATTATATGAAACTAATTATTAAATTTCGGTACAGTATTTATAATAACGATTCTAATTAAATCAAATTAGATTTCAGTATTTTTCACAAATAAACACGTTACTGTATTTGGGAAGAGCTATCGGCAAAACAATCCTTGTACGTATACGATAATAGACTGAAGAGCTCCGCACTCTATTAGTGTTTATTGCGGTGTTTTGGGAAGGACAAATTTTTAAAATGAACCAGTAAAAGAAATGGCGGTATTCTACTAAGCCAACGAGGGATAATTACGTCACATTGTTCCAGAACATTTCCAACGACAACTTTCGGGTATTCCCCTTTGAATTTATACATTACCCAAAGCACATTATACTTGCAGGTGACTGTCTAGACAATTTTATTCTAGAAGATTCTGTTTGTCGGTATTTTGTTTACTAGAAAATATTTCAACCCAATGCGTTTTAAAGCTGTAAATTCGAAGTTCAATGCATTTTAACCATAAGAAAACCTTTGTTAAAGCGAACATTATATTTTAGCCCTATATAAATACAATATTGAAAACAATTTTGTTCTAGGACATTCTATTCCACAAGAACAATTTTTATTGTCCATCAGAACATAAAATAATAAACATTAACACTTGCAAAGATGGTACTTTTTTAAAACGAAAACTACAGATTTTTCTAGAGACAAATTTTATTAGTCTGGGAATATTTTTTGAAAGTAACCTTTGATATTTAGTAGGACTTATATTTATGCAGAAGACCAAATGTAATTTTAAAACAAGAAAAATATACAATAATATGCAGGACCGCATTAAGAATTTTTATCAATTATGCAAACAAAATTGCATTTTTTGGAAGTTTCGAAAAAACGAACCGTTACAGACCCAGTAAACGAATGTGGTCATTTCCATTTTGTATGTATTAAAATTGACACGAGAATAAAGATTGTTTCTTCCTTCATCTTAAGAGTTTTACTAAGTAGTCCTTCCTTTTCTATAATACGCTAATCTTAAGAAACGAGTACATGCAAATACGACTTTTAATTGTTTACAAATAACATCAAAGCAATTAATATGGAAATGACTTAAATAAGTAGACTTAAGTAGCATAATAATACGCAATCGATTCATATTGATTCAATTAACCTCCTTGTCTTAACGCCCACGATTTAAAGTTATCATTGAACTCAAACTTAAACATCGCCGATTTCAAGTCTTGGTGTTGTTAATTATGTATAATTTTAAACTGTACCTGAGTAATAATTAAAACTTGACATTTACATGTTATATTCTTTTGAACTGATTCATCAATCTCGTAGGTAGTAATCGGTACGTTTTATTTTATTTCATTAACAGGTTGCTGTGTGAACGAGATCAGCCCACTCGTTTGTATGTACTTCGGTTTAAAATGAAATATTCATCATATATTTATGTGTATTAATTATTTAATTATTCTTATTTAAATTTTTACTGTATTTACAGACTGCGTAGTGAGTAAGTTTTGATTAGAGAGTGTTAAGCACAAGAATTCATTATTTTTCTTCTTATTGTCCACAGACTGATAACTAAAAACAAACCCTAATTTTTAGTATAAGGTTTTGGATTATGTTTTGCTAAATATATGTAAACAAAACAAAGAACCATTGTACTACCCCTTATTCTGAGATAATTGAAGACACCTACTAATTTTATTTTATTAATCTTTTGTAATAAAACAAATTTGCTTTTGTATTTTATTAATTCATGAATCCACGCTGTTCTATATTTAGTTTAATCTTTTTTGAGTCTGTTCGTAAGGGTTTTAGTAAAAAGCAGTGTTTATGGAGTGCGCAAATCTATTATATTGTTACATTGTACCTATGGAATGAATATTACGATTAGCATTAAAAGTAAGTGTACTTGCATGCATTTGGAACTGATAATACATTCCAGGAAGATCACCTGAAATAAACATCCAACAAAAAAACCAAACAGATGCGAGCAGGCTTTCTTTAAAATCATTATGTATGCCTTGGATTTATATTGAGATGTAAACAGTTGTAACTAAGATGCAGATTCCTTTATATGCTATTCGCATTTACCATATTTCGGGCATCTTTTGGTGTAGTTTACGAAGTTTACCTTCATTGGCGAGAAGACATCGATTCAGCCCAATATTGTTTTTCAGTCTACGTCAGTCCTATACCAACACCATCTCGAACTACAGGTAAACCTTTTATAAATTGTTATAAATTTATAAGGATATATCTTTCTATGTATAGTCTTAGGTTGAAAGCAATTTACTTATCTTTTGCATTGGCACTGCAATTAACATTCTTAATTTGCTTTTGCTAATATTTAATATAAGCGTGACTCGAAGTGAGGTTATAACATTAGGGATTATTACAATGGCATTAACGGTCTAATCAAACAAATCCAAATTTAATGAAAATTACTTTTTTATCTTTCATGTATCATCATTACTATTTATAGTAACATGTTTACCTGTGTGGCAATCGGTTAGCAAAATCATATAGTTTAAGGTTTCGTTTTATTAAGCTCAATAAAAAACGAATTTCACTTGATTGAGTGTTTCATAATAAACAAATAAATTGTTTAATTAAAAATCATTATTATTAAATCCATATATACTATAACGGGCTTGTTCAGGGTTTATATCCATCCTACAGAGTGGTTCTGATAGCTACCTCCACTATGCGGTGCAAATACGTGCAAATCGTATGTTAGTATTTTGCTATGAAAACAATTTCAAGGTTCGTACTCACATTATTATTATTATATTATTTAAGTGAATTTTATTTTTAAAGATTCGAGAAACCGGCGGAGTTCCCTAGTAAACTCTTAACTATTAATGAGTCGGGGTGGCGGTTCATTATACTCTGCTACAGAAACTGTTTTGACAGTTGCTAGCCAGTGTCACGATTTTGAGTAAATTCTAGTTTACAGATCTTGCTAACTTTCCTGAATTTTCTAATGCAAAAGAATCAGAGCATAACAACTAGCATAAACGTGAATATTAGTACATTACATACCGAGGCCGAAAGTACTCCATTCCTGTCGAGAGAACAATATAGTTTACCGAGAGGCGATAGCCTCGAGGTGGACTAGTTCTCGAGACACAGGAATGGTACTTTTGCCGAGGTTTGTATACTATTTTATTCGCAATCGTCCTTTAAATACCGAATTATCTAAAATTCTTGACAGATGCAAAATGTCATCGGTTGGGATTGGCATAACGTATGTCGCCACTTACATCATCAAATTCGATCGCATAATATTTCGAGGATTTTATTGAATAGGAGTATTTATAAATTAATAATAATACCTGGGTACTCGTTCTTTAGCAGCCAAGGTCCGCAACATTACCAAACATGATTTATACAGCCATTTATACACCGCATTTGGCGATGTAATTTTCTGCGCGCCACCTAGTAGCTGAATTTAAAGACACGTAGAGGTGCGAAAATAGGTCGTTTCGGACCATGAGAATGTCAAAGTTACAAACAATGATGCATTTTCGGACCTCTAAATGGCCAGGAATGGACTCATTACTAATACGATTGCGATTAATAGTATATTAAGTATCGAGAACAGTAAGGACAGTTTACCGATCGACGACAATGTTTGGCGACTAAGCGAAGCGAAGTCGCCAATATTGGAAGAGATCGGTAAACTCCTTACTGTTTGAGATGCTTATACTATTTTTTGTACGACCATTATGAATACAAACGTATTAACTAAGGAAATATCTCAAAGATGGTAAAAAAATAGATTCAAGATAATTTATTTTTCTCCTGTATATCCACCAACCATTAAGTAGGTTTTGTCGTTACCATGGATACGTTTGTAATTTTATTTTTGAATGTTACGATATTTTTGTCGTTTCAACATAAATAAATAGATAGTTGTTATTATTATTTATTGGGTGTTTTTCACAGCAAATGAAATAAAAAACATAAATTTTTTAAATAGTTCAATAATTATTTAGAAAATAATGATTTTTCACGAAAGAGACATCTAAAGATGATTCATTTATTATATAAATTACATATAATTTACTTACCGTTCTGTTTTTGACAGAACTGAACGGTAAGTAATTACTTACCGACGCGTTGTTGCTTAGTAACCAGTAAACATAACTTACTGTTCTAAAACCAAGTTTGGTAAACAATCCGATATAGCAGGGTGGTACAAAATAGTATATTAAGTATCGAGAACAGTAAGGACAGTTTACCGATCGACGACAATGTTTGGCGACTGAGAGAAGCGAAGTCGCCAATATTGGAGGAGATCGGTAAACTCCTTACTGTTTGAGATGCTTATACTATTTTTTGTACGATCATTATGAATACAAATGTATTAACTAAGGAAATATCCCAAAGATGGTAAAAAAATAGATTCAAGATAATTTATTTTTGCCCTGTATATCCACCAATCATTAAGTAGGTTTTGTCGTTACCATGGATACGTTTGTAATTTTATTTTTGAATGTCACGATATTTTTGTCGTTTCAACATAAATAAATAGATAGCATCCGTTATTATTATTTATTGGGTGTTTTTTCACAGCAAATTTAAATAAAAAACAAAATTCTTTTTTAAATAGTTCAATAATTATTTAGAAAATAATGATTTTTCACGAAAGACATCTAAGGATAGTGCATTTATTTTATAAATTACATGTAATTTACTTACCGTTCAGTTTTTGACAGAACTGAACGGTAAGTAATTACTTACCGACGCGTTGTTGCTTAGTAACCCGTAAACATAACCTACTGTTCTAAAACCAAGTTTGGTAAACAATCCAAAATAGCAGGGTCGTACAAAAAATTAGTTTAATGGAGAAATAGCAAAACATGATAGCTGTGGACCTGGTTACTTTAAAATAGAAAATTTATTATATAGAATTGGTAGAGAGTTAAAAACTGAATAATATAAATATACAGTGTCGCATTTGAAGAACAAAATATACATAAGAAAACGCCGACTTAAGGTATTTATAAGCACTATGTATTATTATAGTTGCAGACTTGCAGTAGGGAAATTTAATTTTCTTAAAAATGTTGCATTCTAAGAAAAAATTAAAGATATTAAATTTACCAATATAATGTTAGCCAAAAATACTTATAATACAGTCGTACAAATATACAGGGTGTTCCATTTAAAATAAAAAAGTTACTAGTAGCCGTAGCAAAACGGCTCAGCCTATAGGTACAAAAATCTAAATTTGTTTTATGTTTTATACCAACTAACTTTAGTATTTAACTTTTTTTCGCAACTCTTACAATTTCCAAGATAAAGTACAGGGTCATCTTACGTGAACCACTCTGTATATATGCAACTTATGTTCAATAGCGGAGAGTGATGCAAATATGGTTCATGTTCAGAGATTTTCGTTCAAGCATACCATCCCATTTAATCACTGTATACAACACTAAAAGCACTAGGAACTTTGCAAGGGTGGGTCGTTTATTATGATTATACCTTCTCGGAAACTATAAGTTTTGTAAAAAGAAATTTTATATAAAAGTTGTTTACAAATAATTGATTGTAAGGATTGTGGTTTATCACAACACTATATTTATACGGTGTCTCCTAACCACACATTGTATTTGACTATTGCCAATACGTATTACGGTAACGATGTTACCTTTTTGTACCTATAAAACCGTCTTCTTATGTCGTATCTTTTTATCGATTTTATGCCGTAATTGGAAACTGTAGATTATTATAATAGAAACAACTTTTAACACTATATTTAGATGGTGTCTCTTAACCACACTTGTATTTGACTATTGCCAATACGTACTTCGGTAACGATGTTACGTTTTTCTCTGCATTAAACAGTCCTTTTATCGGTATTATGCAATAATTAATAATTATTCAAAATAATACAATAATTATTGAAATGGTTTTCACAGTAAACTAAGGTTCATCAGTTAGTATATAATCAGAGATCTTCTAAGAACGGTATTTTTTTGCCTCTAGAATTTAAGCACCAAATTTCCTATACGGAAACTAGATATTGAAATAAATTTAATTAGTGATTTATAGTTTATCAAATACCTTGAATTAAAGTGATGGATAAATCTTAACAAATATTGATTTTCAAAACAATACAGATTCACCTATTTACGTGAAACTATAATAGTTATTTAGGTTATAAGTCCTAGAAATGGAATTTTACAGTCGAGTAAGACGTTACGGATAAGACGACGAGGGAGCCGAATTCTGAACCTTGTTGCAACTATTGTTTAATGTAAAAAAAATTATATAAAATAAATTTCCGAATTTAAAATATGGACATCTATGAACAACAAGGATCTATGGCAACTATCAGTCGAATTCAAAGCATAGAACGAGTGTCCATGGTAACTGAATACTAAAGCATTGTTCAGTTGATTTATTTTATTTTAGTCCGGTAAAAATCTTACAGTCATACTAGACCGTAAAGTCGCATTTTCCGGACTGTAGTCGCTACGGTAAACATGGATAATACGATACAATATGAAATAAATATTAATTAAACGCACTAGAAAATAGTATAACTTAGCCTACCTATATCATGTTAAGGTAAAGAGTAGGAACAACATGACTGTCATACTTTTGGTAGAAACTTCTGTCATCATTCATAGTCATCCTTTCAACTTCCAACCGTTTGTTTCAAACAAAATTGTCTAATAATAAAAACTTCTTCTGCCCGCCTCGGTGGATTAGTGGTTTGCATGTTTGCTTCATAATCCAAGGAACGCAGGTTCGATCCCCGGCCGAGCTGGTAATTTTTCATAGCGAAGAAAAATTAAAAAACATGGCTTCTTCTCGGATAGGAAGTAAAACTGTAGGTCCCGTGTCAATGTGATGTTTGGCACGTTAAAAATCCCTACGGCGGGTGGAATTCCTCCAGATTCGGCTAAATTCTAGTAGGGTCGGCCAAATGATCATAGCAATCGGTCCCATGAGGTACGAAGGATGCTCTGCCATCCTGATTCCTCGTTCAAAACAAACACACAAACAATAAAAACTTTTACTTACATAATTTTGTGTATGCAGAATTTTTATGAAGTATCAGAACAACAAATACTAGAATGTTATGTTAATTTATAATTGTAGTAGAGTATTATCCTATTTTTACAGGTATTTTAGAAACATAAAGCAGATTATTGTAAGGTAGGTGTAGCATTTGATTTAGATTTAATTCCTATAATTTGCCGTTGTTCATCTGAGAAATGTATTTCGTTGGACATGTCACCATGTATATTTTAATGATTCATATTTCTTTACATTAATATTTACTGTTGAATGTAGTAGCATTATCCAAGGTACTTTAAACTGGTAAAGCAGTTTGTTGAGAAATGGTGGGTATCCCATTTGATTTTAATTTAATTTCTTTAATTTGCTATTGTCCATCTGATAAATGAATTTTTCAGTGGCTGTCGGCATTTATATTTTAATGATTCATATTTTTTTGGCTACTGATTGTCGATGAGTATTTTTAGAGATAGATTTGAAGACATGGCTATTTAACGAGCGATTTTTACATCTAAGCGCACTACTTATATTCTAGTTCTTTTTTATTTTCGAATAATGCAGAACTGTCAAGAAATTCGCTTCAATGACTGATTCCACCTATATAATAGTATATTATATACCCAGGGACTAAAGTGAATCTTTTAATCCCGAATGTGAGTTTCACACATGAGGGGTTAAAAGGCACTATAGTCTAGTGGTATATACGCTATTTTTTGCACGTCCTAAAGGACTTAATCGCAAAAATTCAAAATTTCGAAAAATTTTTCCGAAAATTTCGTTATATGTCATTCTGACAATTGAACTCTGCAAACGCCAAAATCACATAGTTTCAGGATAATAAATCCTAACATGTACAGCGATTACTTTTTTTTGTTGTTTACTTGTTGTTGTCATGGAAACACTTTACTCCCTCAGGGAGTAAAAGTGCTACTTTACTCCCTCTTTTGGTGGACTAAAGTAGAGCCTTATATATAGGACGTGCAAAATAGTATATTATATACCAAGGGACTAAAGTGCCTCTTTTAATCCCGAAGGTGCAGAATCACCTGAGGGATTAAAAGGCACTTTAGTTCCGTGGTATATACGCTATTTTTTGCACTCCGTTTTGCCTAATACATTGAGTTAAAGTTATATTATATAATAAAGAGTTAAAAATGTACAATCTAATTGTATAGTTGTAAAATAAATGCAATTACAATTACAAAACCGATTGGAAATGCTAAGTATAGCATTGCCAGACGATTCAATATTAAAATAAAATTTGATCTGGTACAAATTCCTCTATCCGTACATCTACGAACAACCTGACATCCCGATTGTACTCGAAGAAGTGAAGGTTGATAATCTAACAGCTTCCACATTATTTCATAAACCTAAAGATTGCATATTTAATTTTGTTAATTGTGCTAATGTCTATGTCAGTGTACATATAAATCACAATAATTAACTCGTAATGTATTTTGAATTTGGTTAAACTAGTATTTTGAATAAACTAGTTGGCATAGTAACATTAATTTGTTTGTTTACTTTTAATCTCTCCAGAAACGTTAATTGTGAACATGCCGCAAACACACCTAACCTTACCTTTGTAATTTTGTAGCAAATGTGTGACAGCTGATTACGCTTTGACATTACAAAAGTACGGTTAGCATGTGTTGCGGTATGTTCACAATGACTGTTTCACCGCCATTAATTGTTAACATTTGTTTGTTTTACTTTTAATCCCCCCGGGATTAAAAGTATTTTTAATCCCTCCGGGACTAAAAGTGACACTTTAGTCTTTCAAACGGAAGATTAAAATGGCACTTTTAGTCTACGGAGTGCAAAAACATTTAAGTATCCTTTGAAAAACTGATCCAGCCAATCAGAATGGATAACGATTTTGTCTCTACTCGTATCTAACTATATAGGGTGTTTTATAGCTTCTGTACCAAACTTGACCAGTGCATTTTGTGAGTGTCCGTATTGCAGCATTATCAGGAAATTGAATATAATAAAATTGATTTTTATCGTTTACATGATAATAAGGTAGAAAAATATGGAATTATGTAGACTAACATTGAAAAGTACCTTGCGCATACCGAAGAACTTGAAATTTTAGCAGAAATGTACCAACCACCCTTACTAATGCTAAGTGAAACGTGTACAACTGACCAGATTGACGATTGTGAAATCAGTGTTTATAACTATAACATATTAAGATGTGACTCCCATAGTAGGCATACTGGAGGCGTAATAATGCTTTTTAGAAAAGACATTAAATTTAAATTTCTAACAAAAGACATACTTGAAAATAACGCGTGGATAATGAGTGCCAAGGTGACCAAAAGACTCCCTCGCAGCATATATACGGTATTGTATCATTCCCCCAAACCAAAGTGACAGTGAATTCCTCGAATTCTTTGAAAATTGGCGTGTGCAAAATTTATCCAATAATGAAAGACATGTAATAATTGGAGACTTTAATATTAATTGGTTTAAAGTAACATCTAGTAGTAATAAGCTAAAAAATATTGTTCATTTTTATGTATGAAGTAAATTGTAAAATCGGCAACAAGAGAAGTTGAAAATAGTAGATCTTTAATAGATTATGTGATTACCAATGACTACAATTTAGAAGCAATTGTACTCCAGTTCGTTTTCAAAACCAAAATTTTACAACAAAGTATTTCGAAACTAGAACAATCAGGTCAACAAAAACATACACGGAAATCAAAATGCAAACGTTGTTAAGACAGTACGAGTTTGTACACACACCACTAATGTTGATGTCATGTGTGCTGAATTGTAAGAAAATTTACAGTTAAATTCAGACATGACAAGTTATTAACAAGTTGGTTAAAATTCAATAAACTAAAACTTAATACCTCAAAAACTAAAGCTATGATAATATCAAACAAGGTATGCTCTAATTTAACGAATGGGGTAAACATTGATGGAGAAAATATAGAAATTGTTGATATGAAATATTTAGGAATTATAATAGAAAATAGACTAAAATTTAGCAAACATGTAGATTGTGTTATAAAGAAGACAGCTAAAAAGATAGGTTTCTTAGGTAGATTAAGCAATAAATTAAACATATGGTCTAGAATATTAGTATATATAAGAGTATTATTGCTCCACATTTTGAATATTGTGCCTCGATTCTATTCCTAATTAAGGAAACTGATATGCATAGACTTCAAAAATTACAAGTAATTGTAACAGAAGAACTAGAATATCCCTTATGCTGGGTATGCTAAGTTTTTTCACCATAAAACAAAGGATTTATTATAAATCTCTAGTTTTAATTTTTAGAATAATGAACGGGCAGTTACCACATTACATGTCAAAATTCATGACGTATAACAGGGAATACCATGAATATAACACTCGAAATATTAATGAATTTAGATTACCTTTGCATACAAAATCATCCTCACAAAATAATGTATTCTATAAGGGGTTAAAATTATATAATGAACTACTACAGGATGTTAAAAATTTAAAAAATAATAACGAATTTACGCGAAAGTGTTGTAATTTTATTAGAAGTAATGTAAACTAAATTGATTCAGACCTGTACTTACAGATTAAATATAGCGGTAGGTAGTAATTAGTATTTTTAGCATGTAAGCAACCAAATGTATCTAAATAACATCATATGATGGAAATAAAGAATCTAAAAAAAATTCTGAAGGCATTTAGGACAAAAAACTTTTTTTTTGAAAAAAAGTATTTTGATTAGAGAAAGTCAGAATTATTAGTAATTTTGGCTGAGGTTTCGAGAAAAGTGCATATGATATCAATAATTACTGTAAGTGCCAGCTTTGAAGTTTTAGAGTCAGACAAGGATGATGAAGTGTAAAATTTGTTCCTTAAAAAAAACCTTAAAGAACAAAACATTGGGTATGGAATGACATCGAATTCTAATTGCTTATGTAATTTCCTAATTAGTGTTAATTAATGATGCTAGTGAAACATCAGGACACACTAGAGATGAAAAATGGCATATTTATAATAAACGACCTTTTCGATACATTTGATAGATAGATGCATTTGAAAATGTCTAAATACTGTTGTAACTTCTTTTTAATGGGTAAGGATTTGGGTAAAAATAAAAGTTACCGAAATTGCACATTTGTAACGTTTTATTTACAGCTTTTTGTTTCAATAATCAAGAAACCGTTATCCTGCGATCGATGGTAAGTTTTGCTCGAGGGTTATTTTCAAAGCATTAGATTAAATTCAATTTGGTGTTTTAATTGTTGCAATTCTATGTGTTTCTAATTTTAGATCTTTATTATTCATTTGTCAATAGAGAGTAAAACGTGGTGAAAAAACGCGTATACTACCTATATTAAAGCCTTATCACATTAATGTTAATTTTATTAATTGCAGGCGGAGTTTTTGAAAGTTAGTTATTTAAGGTGGTGCAAACGTGTTATAAACTCGAACTCCGTAATAAAAAAAAACGTAAAAGGTATCCAAAGGTAAACAAAAAATTATGTAAATTGTCTATCTAAACTAATAGATTAATAACAGTTAATAATAATAATAATAGAAGTAGGGTTATTGAGGTTCTCCTCGGTGACGATGCTTAATGTTATGCGATACGCTATGACACTGAAAGTACAAACCATCTGACATGCTGAACCCATAATTTTATTATTGTATCAACAAAACAGGATCAGGTTGCAGGTTGCAGGATCAGCAATTAGATAAAACGTCTTGTGTTGTAGAACATAACAAACTCTATTATTTGTGCGAAAAAATTAGGCCATTATTTTTTGCAATTCTTTCATAAACTACGCTTCTTAGAAAAAAATATTGAGAAAAAAAGAAAAAATAGATTTTTTGTTTGTCTTATCTAGCATGTCTAAGTACTTGCCGCATTTGACGTACGTATTATAAGACAAATAGGCACACCTTAAATCCTCAAAAAATACACACAATCTCACTAATTGAATAGAAGACCTAGTTATATCAGAGTCTAAGTCAACTTTCAAATCCATTTACAGAGAATATTTCTTTACGGCAAAATATACGTAAATAGTGATAAGGCAGAATTAACCAATAAATAGCCCTACGTTTAGAAATTTCCTTGTGGGTTAACCATAAAATAATATAACCAGCAACGCCCTCAGATATTTATGAGAAATTTTTAACCAAAACTTTGCTGAAAATTTTCCACAAGATTTTTACCATAAATTTGTGAATAATATTTTGGTGTGCACTTTAACCTTGTTTTACACATGCAATAAAATATAACAAAAATTATCTTTAAATTTATGGTCATACGCACGCCTGCTTACGAAGCAGCTGGTCGTTCATTGCAAACAAGAATTATTTAGGATATTTTTGTTGACATACATTGTAATAAAAATACTGTTGATAAATATGCGTGATATTTTCATGCCATTTGTTTTAAGAGTTTTAAATATATTTTATATACAACTATAAATGTTTAATTAACCTTTAGTTTAGTATACAGTACAATTAATTATTAACTTACAACATAAAAAAACAAATTTAACGAACTTTAACGGATTTGTTACTGTAAAAGCAATATGACCGTTCGCATTTTGTCCATTTCAATAAATAAAATAAACTTAAAGATCTTTGCGCACCTAGAGATTAAATGTTACTTTATTTTTAACTTATTATCATTGCATGGTTGTTTTAATAATATTTTACAATGCAAAAAACCGTTTTTAAAACCAAAATAAACTGTGTTGCAAATTTAATTTAAAAACCTATGTAAATTAACATTTTTAAATTTTGCTAATAGATGGCGTTAATTATTCAAGTATAGATGGCGTTATTGTTGCTTGTGTTGCTTCAGCTATTTTGATTTTCCGTCAAGATACGTCATTTGTATTCTGTTCTTGAGTTCTTGTATTCTATTGAGCGCAGTCACATTTTTTTTCACACAATAGGTAAGTAATTATTATACTTGTTTAAGTGGTAATCTTAGTGTTTTAGATTAAAATGGCCGAGTCTTTTGTCGGTATTGGAGTTTCCATGCACAAATCTTTTGAAGAGGGTGTTACTTGAATACAGCAGCAGGGTTTGGAAAATAGAAGTTGAGTTAAATTAGGTTAGGTTAGCTTAGTTTAGGATCGATTCGGTTCGGTTCGTTTAGGTTGGGTTGAGTTTTGCTAGGTTAGGTTAGATAGATTAGGCTAGGATAGGTTAGGTTAGGTGAGGTTAGGTTAGATTAGGTTAGGTTATATTAGATCAGCGTTCGCTAGCAGGTTAATATAGCTCCTTTATTTCATATAGTAGCGACATCGTGGAGCAAATCTGATACAAACTTTAATAAACAAAAAATTACTACATGCATGGCGTTGCCGAAATTTAATAAAAACTTGTTTAAAAATTAGAATTATGGATATATATGTTATATTAATATGGTCGTTTTTACAGAAGATGAATGTCCATTATCAAATAAATGTTAAACTGTGAATATTTTTATGCATGATTATTCTTAAACCTAAGATTTATTGTAAGACAAAATGTCAAATCTGGTAACATTCAATGGTGCCAACATCGTTCTGGTGCTTTTGCTCCAGCGGCGAGATTAATCGTTGTCGCTACTATTTGAAAAAAAAAGGGCTATACGGGTTAACTTAGGTCAGCGCCCTCTAGCAGATAGATTACATACTAATACTTTCTCATAGAAAACGGGAAATTGAAGTACGTATAACTTTTTACTCCGACATTTCTGGGCGCTGCAACCTTCGAATCTAAACCACTTCCCCTTCGTTTGGACATGTCAACTTTTCAAAATAGACGTGCCCTGTAAACCGAATTTTTACCCAATATTTATCGTCATATGCTTCCATATCTATTATAAGCTGCCATCTGGTCTCTCATTTAGGAATTTACCTACAATCACTTTCTATGTATTTTCGGTGTCTATGACAGTTTAACCTAAAGTCGATTTACATAGGTTATCGTATTTAAAATAATAGAGTCATAAGTAACTAGAAATTTTGCACAAATATTTGCATCTTAAATTATATCAAACGATGTCATTTTGCGTGCAATGGTAAAAACCCAAACTAATAGGTTTTGCTATACAATATTCGAGAGGCACGTAGTTTCAAACAAAACATCCCTAGACAATTGTTTCGCCCTCACCTCCTCAGTAGAGGTGGCTTCGTCTGAAACCTTCACCCCTCATCTTACACAAATTACAATCTTACAAATTTAATCTCGAATTTAAGGAAAAATATAAATGTAAAATTTTCTTTTGCTGTAATTAAATTATAGTTATATTAAAATTAAACCTACAATATTATAATCGAGATCTTTCAGATAAAAAATTTAAATCTTGTTATCTGTTATCATCCGTGTAAATTTACTTTTCCAAGCATTCTAAAGTATGAAGATATTAGTGGGTACTAACAATCAGGCCGAATTTTTAACTGGACAGGGCAGGACAACTTGACGCTGCCATCTTGACGCCGAACAATTTAACACCGGCTTAAACTTGACGTCGGAAAACCTGATTCCGAAAATGTATAGTATATTAAAAAAAATTTTTGCTTTTTTATTTGTTTAATTATTTTGTTTTTTTAATCTGTACTGCATGTAATGATCAGAAGTACACCATTAGTACATAGAAAAAGTACAATTGCGATCATTCGTTAAGGAACGATGAAAAAATCATAACCGCCAATTTCCGAGTTTTCTTTTTTACAGTGTAAATGTAAGTTTATCATATTATAGTCAAGAACACTTTTTAACATTTTTTAACATTATAATTCCCCAGTTCATAAATCAGGCCGAGTTACAGCGTACATTGTACAAAAAAACTGAAAAATCTCCGATGACAGTTTTGTCATCGTTCCTTAGCGAATGATCGCTACTGTACATTCCCAATACTTTATATTGGCATTGACAGGCCATTATCTCATAAAAACTGATTAATTGTTGTTTTGTTTGTTTTTTAAGTTTACATTTATTTATTTTTATTCAATGTCGCAATGTTACAAAATGTAGTCGTGGAAAGTTTGTTTACAATGAGCACAGTTATGTTTTTGATAAAGTTATTATTTTGATTCTTCTCTTGATAATAAATGTGTTTATACAAGAAACTGGTTTAAATTTTTGATTTTATTTAGATAACAAAGAATTTAACGAGATTTTGGCGTCAAGTCGGTTGCGTCAAGTTGGGGGCGTCAAGTCCTCACGACCTCTGACCATTGAGTTACAAGAACACATGACACAAGAGTGATACTAATAGCTTGATACTAATATTAGGGCCCCCTCCCTACCTACCTTATTTGCTCCATCATGATCTACGTTTCCTAGGTTCCCTAAATGATCACTAAACATTTCACTGTCAAAAAAGTTTTCGTTTAATATAGCCTGCATAGAAATGACCGCTTCAAAGCTACATTTTGATACATTCTTATATATCTCGGTAATCCTAGACCGTAGGTCTAATAAATAGGTAAATATTGGTGCCTTCTTATTTTTGCTTGGTGATTTGGATTACATGTTGGCGTATTCCTGCAATTATAAAACAAAAATATAACAGTGTAATATTATTTTCAATAGTTTTTTGTACCTTCGTCCAATTTCATTAATAAGATCCCAAAATTGCCCAAAAACTAACCTAAACTAGGACTTTTAATGTTTGTCAGGTGGTAACAAATTTTACTAAATTTGCAAAAGTCAAATAAATTTAAAATCTTAAATTCAAATGTTTAACATGAAAACAATCAAATCCCAATAACACACGTGAGCTATTTAATTATTTAACGTAATTTTATCCAAGAAAATTTCTGCAAAAATCGGCACAAAGAAATACGTGTTTCACGCGCCCAGAAACTACGTTGCAAATACTCGTTAGTTGCAGGCCCTCGGTTAAGCACCTTAACCTGCAATACACTCGTAAGCAAACCTATAAGAACTGAACCAAAAGGTTTTGTCGTTTTTTTTAAGTAGGCTGAACTATCAGTTGCTAATCAATTGTTTTAAATGAAGCCTCATTTAGAAGTGATAAGCTTGCCGTTTAACTTAACATAATAATTTATTTATTACAATACATTTATTTTTAAGGAAGTTGTGGCGGTAGAGAAGAATAATGAAAATATAAAAGAAATTAGTGCAGTTGATAGATTTTAATGCACAAAATTATTTTCTGAAAAATCTTTAATGTTTAGGAAGTTTGTTTATGCATAAGTTGCAATTGAAAATAACAGGTCATCTTCTGCGAAATGGGACGTTGTTGATACATATATTATAATAACTTTATAAAGAATGATCAAAAAAAATTGACACCAAAACATTTCACGTAAAAACGTGGTAAGATTGTGCCGTTAAAGTTTTAAATTTGTTAGAATTATACTTTTGGCAAAAAAAAATATTAATACGAAGAATTTGTCTATTAAACGCTTGATATAGCTCGCAAAGTAAAAACGTTGCATTGCGACAAACAACGTTGTCACTTTTTCACTACTCTAGAAGCGTATAATTTATTTTTTCTACTCATGACATTGAAATCACTCATTTTGCAATCGATAACAATGGTTGAAATCGCATTTCTACCTCTAGAGATTGAAATTATCGGACTGCGCGATTTTGAATTTCAAACTGTTCGACATTCAATTGCTGACAAGAGAAATGTCACTTTAATGTCATATTTTGTCACTTAAATGTAATATTTTTTTCTAAAGTGCATTAATTTACTAAAAATTCGAAGAAAAAATAGTATATGGAACGCGTGGCTGATAAAATTTCAACGTCTCGAGTTACTTTTTTCAAGTAATCAACGTTGAAATTTTATTTCAACCACTTGTCCCATAATATACTAATATATTCTAGAGAGATTTATTTATTTTTTAGTGTTTACATAGTAATACTATTTTATTTTTACCAATAAAAAAGTAAACTTGAATGAAATTTCTGGTTATGATAATTGTTTATTTCGTCATATTTTCACGTTCTTAAGTTTGGACTCGACAGTCAAATGTTAATCTTTTACTTTAAAAAGACTAATAATTAATTAAAAACATATATAAATAATAACTAAACTGCTTTCACATGCATTCTAATAAAACTAGTATCGTTTGAGCCATTATTTGAAGCAAAACTATGTAATTATTTTTATTTGTCAAAATAGCAAAACTCCATAACTTTTGGCTCAGACTATCCCACCACAACTCCCTTAATATAGGAGGTGGAAATAAAAAATTAAGGAAACAAGTTGCGTGTATTGTCACGTGGGGTTTTCGTGACTGGAGGACGTAGTCAGAGGTAGAGAGAAATTAAACACAAGTTGTAAAAAACAACTATATACTAAAGACAATAAAGAGAGTACAAAAGGTTAACATACATGTTGACATATTGATACATATTGTGAGGACGTATATGTCCTCCAAAACTAGTACAATAAAAGGGAGGTCGGAACCAACCCTGTTCTAGCACTAAATCTACTAACTAAGCGTAGTAGCTAGACTCCTAGTAATTATAACTAAGCCGGGTAGCCTGGTCACAACTTCCCATAATTTTGCAGAGAGTGGGCGATTTTAGCGCTACCCACTCAACTAAGCAAACGAAGCCATAATTAATCAAAAGACACTTACCAGCTTGTTCTTGATGAGGCTTCTGGTGAGTCCTGGCACAGACTGATTTTGAAGCCAAACAAGCGGGTTTATATACTGCTGAAGGCGGAAGCTTTACCGAATAATTGAATAAATTAAGTGGGATGCAAATAATACATGAATGCATAATGAGATGCCAACCGTATAAATTATTCTAATGAAACTGTATAAATTATTCTAATGAGATACAAACTGTATAAATTATTCCAATGAGATTTAAACTGTATATTTTATTCTCAAGTGCAGATTGTGTACCGCGCGTGGCGGCGTGTGGGTGAGTATCGCACTACTCTTGATACTAAATGAATGCAAGTTAAAATGTTACAAAAAGGATTTCATTTAAAATAATTTCGTTTGTGACAGTATTTAGAAACAAAATTCAATGAAATCAATATTAAGCATAGCCAAGATGGTCGGCGTTT
The DNA here is from genome assembly GCA_929113105.1 of Agrypnus murinus. NCBI lineage: Eukaryota > Metazoa > Arthropoda > Insecta > Coleoptera > Elateridae > Agrypnus > Agrypnus murinus. The sequence goes on along the minus strand of OV816025.1, from coordinate 127,583,291 downwards.
CAGTTCGACCTGTACAAAGCATGATTAAAACTGTGCAAAATTCAAGATTTGAAAGATAATCATCCAAGTGATCGTCTAAAAGGGCCCTTCTGTAAAAAAAAAGTTTATGTTAAGGTAAAGAAAGGATTTCAAAAAGAAAAGTTTGTGTCATTGCGAGAAGTTGCCAAAAAATTCGGAATTTCTCACAGAGAAATAATCTAAAACCTACAAAAAACAAAATTGTCCAAACGCACTAATATTCAAATCAACAAAGCAATTTTGCATTCCTGAAGATTGTTTAATGAGGTTCTGAACAACAGCACAAACTGTATTGTTATGGACAATGAAAGCTATGTGTTTTTTTGCTGTTCCTGAGCCACAATTCTATACTGTTACTCCAGGTACACTAGTAAGCGATGCTGAGAAAGCAGTTTCGGTAGAGAAACTTGAGTGTGGCAAGCAATTTGCCAATGTGGACTCCGCAGTCATTCATTTTTTTACAGAAGGCACCATAAACATTTTTTGTGATTATACAATTTATTTGCATGAAACTTGGCATCTCGGGGTTTTTGAGGTCGCTGATTTCAAATTTGTTTTCAACGTTTAAAATTCTAAAGGACGGATTCAATATAGCGACCATAGTGACTAAAGTATGATTTAATTGCATAAAAATCTGTATGTGGGGGTTATTGAGGTCGCTGAAAATTCTAAAGGACGGATTCAATATGGCGTTTATAATGACTAAAGTATGATTTAATTGCATAGAACTTTGCATGTGGAGGTTTTTGAGGTCGCTGATATCAAATTTGATGACAACGCTTGAAAATTCTAAAGGACGGATTCAATATGGCGTTTATAATGACTAATGTTTGATTTCATTGCTGTTTAATTTGTTGAATTATGTTAACAATATGAAAAAAGGTCATTCTTTCTGCTGCTGTTATACAAAACCCCATGTCCCCAGACATACTTCATGATAAAAAACAGTCCTATATAAACACTGTCAGTACCTTAAGAACAAATACCGCATGAAATACAGAAAGAAGATCGAAGTGCTTGATAGATCTGAGTAACAGAAACAAGTCCGGTCAAGATGCAGACGCATGTTAGAGAAATTCCGAGGAAAGTCTTTTATTTTGGTTGATGAAGGTTTCTTTATTTTAAAAATTCTGATAAAAGTGCGAATGGAAGATTTTATACCAAGGACTTTCTTGCAGCACCTGATGATATTAAATTTAAGAAAAGGAGAATTTAAAAAAAAACTGCCAATGTAGTTGGCAATATCACCTTCTGGGATTTGGAAACTCTTCTGTTCTTCGCGAATGGCCATCAAGTCAGCCTAAATGAATGTATTAAGAAATGACTTATTTCAATCATTCGGGAGCATCATTCTGATGATAATTATCTTTTCTGGTGCGATCTGATCTCATCACATTACCCGAAATCAATGGTAGCTCACTTATCAGCCGAAACACTGTGTTTGTGGTTAAGATAATTCCTCCGTGTATCCCTAGAACTCCGACCCGATTGAGAACTTGTAGTCTACTGTAAAAGGTCTTGTATGTCAGAAGGTTGGGTCGCTCTAAGTGAGAAAAATTTTAAAAACAGAAAGTTATATTGCCTAAAGAAAAAGACATGAACCTCATACAGAGAATGGTAGAAAATAATTATCACAGTTTTTACATGCATTAAAACACAGTCTGAAATTTTAGCTATCGCTCATTACAATCTACACATTTTTGGAATTTCAACACCATGACGTAGACTTGATCAAGAACCTAAACACAGATATTTATATAAATGAATGTTTACTAAAGAGATTACTACCACTTTTAAAGAAACAACAAGGTTTTACGCTATTTTGGCTGGACTTGTCTATTGTCCACTATGCAAGACCAACCATAGAATGGTACATTAGAAATAACGTCACTTTCGTGAAAAAGATTTACATCCGCCTAATACACCCGAATTACGGCATAACGAAAGATACTGGGTTCTTGTAAAGCAGAAACTTCGTAAAAGTAGAGAACAAGTAAAAACTATAAAAGATTTTAAATCTTAGATTTTTATATAAAAGATTTTAGAGTTTAGAAGTAGACCAAGTATACTAAACAAGTGGCCCAAGCTACAATAACAGCGTTCATGAAGGATGTTGTCAGAAAAAAAACAAGTGTATTTTTTGTTTTGAAAAGAGTACCATTGTATTACATTTTCAAAAATGTAAGATAAGTATATCTTCATTTTTAAGTTTGTAACTTTTTTTAGAAATAAAAACAACAAAACTTTTCGGTTCGGTCCTGAGTTTCGGGCCTAGTGATCCAAATTACGCTCTGTGCAGTATTGTACAGGGTGTTATTAATTTAACAAGAAACCTCGTAATGGAGGTGGCTGTTTGTTAAATTTTTAGAATTTTCTAAAAATTAACAAAGTTTTTCTTTGCTTGTTTCGTATTTTTAGTATAATGGGCGTACTTCTATTAATTAACATCATTCTTTTATGAAATAAAAAAAATGCGATTAGTAAAAAAGTTTCACAAATTAACACAATTATCATTTACCATTATCAAAGTTATCATTATCAAAAGTAATAGAAATATAAACACATACATCGCTAAGGTAAATATAACAAATAGATAACTAGATACAAACAATAGAAATCTATCTAACACTTCCAGCAACAGAGAATTAAGTACTAAGCTGAATCTGTTCGTTCATTAAAGGTAACCCTAGTTTGTGTTTGTATATTTCGAAAACTCCTAAAATGTCTAATTTGCGTTTGTTGCTCAAGAAGTGTAGGAATTTGATATTATTTTGGGGTGTCATTGTGCGACTCTGGTCTAAAAGAGTTTTGCGTAATGATATTTCTCTGGGTGCTTATTTCCGTAATAATGCTCAAAATAGCGTAGGTATTCTTTATATCTTGGAATGATTGAAATAATTGACATTTCCAAGTGTTAACCAATATATACCAAAATATAAAAAGACTAGCTTAAGCTTTAAATGTCCAATTTCATAATACCGTGTTTTCTGTTTTTAATATTGAATAAAAATGAAAAAGTGTTAGTGTTTAATTGGGTTTAAAATAAAATAGAATAAAAATTGGTGTTATAGGTTGTTTTGTAATTATTGTTGTTGTTGTTCGTAGTATATTTGCAATTATCTCTATCTTGCCAAAGTATGATAATTATTATGTAATTTGTCTTTTGTTTGAATTTCAATGGGATATATTTTTTGATATATAACCTATTTAATTAATGTGTCAATCATGTTTCAATTAATAATTTATGTGTGCTAATTGCTTTATGATTAAAATCTGTTTTGTTAAAATCTAACTGATGGGTGAATTAAAGCTCTATGTTCTCAAGATCTGTAAGCTACTAGTGTATGTTTTGTGGATGACAGGATTTGTTCGGAATAGTGATACATGTATGTGTAGGTTTTCTGTATATCGAAAATTCAAGTTTTGTTTGTGTTAATGTTAATCGTTAAATCTAAAAAGTTAATAGCCCTATTTTGTCTGTTTCTAATGTAGAATGTATGTTTAGATGGAGAATATTAATAAGAATTCAAAATTTGTTAACCTCAAAGAACTGTCAGAATAAACTAAAATATTATAAACACAACGTTACCAAATAATAATATGTTTAGAAAGGTTTAATTTAAGTATTCTTATACAGATCTTCTGAATAACCCACAAACACGTTAACAGAGGACTCAACGAATTTCCCATAGGTAAGCTTAAATTCATTTACTTTTTATGCATAAATACCTCTCGAAAGAGTTGCCAAAGCTTTTAACATAAATTAAATTGTTTTCTGTGATTTTTTATTTAATAGATTGAGGAAGTAACAGATTAGGTGTTTTGCTATGTATTCTTTTTCTTCAAAGAAAGCTGTTTCAGCAAATTCGAAATTTTGCATAATTTCTTGAATATGCTTAGATATATATGCTTAGGAAAGATTAGAATTATTATGCAAAATTTTAAATTCCGAATTTGTTAAAAGAGATGTAATAATACTCAAAATAAGAATGAAATACCCACACTTTTCTAACGACAAACACAAACTCAGAGTACCTTTAATGAAAAGTGGATGTTATGTTAGATACTTAATTTCTATTTATTTATATTTAGCTATTATATTTACTATATTATGTTCTATTTATTATATTTACCTTAGCGATGTAGCACTAAAGGTGTTGCATGGGTACAAACTAAGCAAAAATTTATATATGTAAACTAAAAGAGTACATAATAACACACCTACAACATAAGTAATAACTTACAATTTTTTTTCTTTTTTGTTAAAAAGAAATAATTTAAATTGTTGAAAATGCACGAACTCTCCAATGACGTCAAATGTATAATTTCAAAAAATTTTCGTGTATTGAAGGAAAACAATAGTACTTTATAAGGCAACACTGTTTTTATAAACGCGTTTCTCTGATAGCTCTTTCATAACCTCACTTTTGAACGATTATTAAATTACTATTACATTTATTTTTCTTTTCACTGATTGAATTGAAATATGAATGAATCCAATTGCAAAGATAAGGTGAAGACAATAATCAAATGTAACAAATAATATTGATAACTTACAGCTGTCAATATAAACAAATCCATTTATGTGCAATGTTGCCATATCAGCGCTTGAGTTTCTAGCTATTATCTTTAAAACATGCCGCCCATATCTTCCTTTTTAATTACACAGAATTTCATTCTTTTCCAACTTAAAAATAAAACAACATTATGTTATTTTCTTTCACGGGCATAATTTATATTTATATTTAACTTCGAGAATATGCAAAAAATTGCAGTAAAAATTTTACCCAACAAAATATTCGCATTTATTCTTTTTCATCAGGTTCCAAACAATAAATAATCACGTTTTTAACATTTAATCTTCCTATCTTCATCCCTGGACATACATTTTTGTTATACAACTACTTATTTCGTTGTCGATAATATTTTGATGATTAATTCAAATTACAATAATTGTTCAAATACATATTGCTATACGATATATGAAAGTGTTGAGTAGGTTGCTAAGTTAATAAAGTAAATGGTTTTGTCATGATCAAGGCAATTTCGTTAACGAAATACATATTGGCATGCAGTCAAATACAAATGTGTGGAATTGTGGATCGATTTGAATATATAGGGTGTATTTTAATTGAAGGTTTTTGGCTGAATGGTAGGTGGAATAGAGTAAAGCAAGTTTTCCTTATAAAGTTTGTTCTTCAAATGAATAGTTTTCGAGAAAATAAATTTTAAAGTTTCATTGATTTTCAAGTCCGACCCTGTAACACTAACTTACCTTAATTTAATTTAAAAATGTGATACCCTTTTAGATGTACCTGCCTTTTAAAAATTGTTGTTGTATGTCACATAGAAAAGCTAATTTATGGCTGTCTATGCTTTATAACGTAAATAAAATGTGGTCAGAAGTTATTGCTCTTTTTATTTATTAGGGTTTGTTTAAGTCTGGGACAAGGTTGAAATGCGATCTGCCGTTATTACAATATACTAAAATGACCTTCATAATTATTTTGTTATTTAAATTAAAACTTTTATTAATAGTATTTAGTTGTAACAATTTTAGTTGTGATCTTTAATTGCAATTGACGTATTAAATTGAAACTACGTTTAATTGCAGCTCCACCAGATACAAGGTTACGTCACGTCATTAATTATTACGCTGTTTTAATCGATAGAAATGATCGTTTTATACCATTACCATACCATTGTTATTTTTGAAATGAACGATCTTGTACGGTTTTAGTAGTTTCATTACAGATCTGCAAATGATAATTTCGGGATAAGGACATGTCATGTTTTTGATATTTCGTTTTTCAGCAATTTTAACTGTTAATTGATTTTATTAAGCTATCGATTTACTTATTATATCTAACGATGTCCGAGATTAAATACAATTCAAATTCATTATAATTAATAAAAATAACGATTTGCAACCTAATACGGAAATTCAGTAGTTGCAGTGTAATAATAACAAAAAAGCCTATTTATTTAGGTTCTGTCATTGTATTAGTCTACTTGCTGACACATTTATGTATTTATTACTACTTATAAACAGTTTAAATAGTAAACATCTTTTTGTTTGTAAAAAATTATATGAATGATCAGCATAGAAGTAATACCTCCTCCAGACACCAGAGCCGCCTTCGGTTTGCTTAATTTACCGGGTGCCCAACAATTTTTAGTGAAAATCTATTTTTGAGATAGTGCGGAATTTTATGCATTTTTGCCTTCTTTCTTTATGCATATGTTACCAATTAAGCCAGAAACCATTATTTAAAAAGCACCCTGTAGCGCTATGACAAACCACAGTTTTTGTAATCTGTATTATTTTATAATGCAGAATTTATTTTATAAATCATATCGTTAATAAGAGTTGTTCTAGTGCAGTTACTATCAGTGGCATAACTATTAGGGGCGCTTGGGGAACAGGGGCACGCTGCTTTTTGTTGAAGTAATGAGAAAAAAAAATCAAATAAAATAATAAAAGAAAAATTTATAAATTCAGTGAATTTATTCAGATCTTACCAGTGATTCTGTTCCAAGAAACTTTGCTTAATAATTCTTGCATTTACACGTAATGTCTAAATTCAACGTGGTAAATGTTATTAGCGAATGTTCAACGTTATTTTCCTATGCCAGAAAATCGTTTGTATCTGGGAAGCTATTTAAAACAATAAAAAGTAGAGGTGTTTTGAATAACACTCAATAAGATCTACATTCTACAGCTCTTCTACAGTGCCTTTTACTCTAAAATAGTTAGGGGAGTCAATACCTGAGAAATTGTCTTTTTACATGCTATTCGCCTACGGAACAAACCCGATAATACACCTTGTATATACATTAGGGTGGTTCTTATTTTTCAACTTTCGATTTTTTTTCATGTCACCCCCTAGATCCATTCCAATGAATATAAAAGCAATCTGTGAAACATTTCAGTACGATAAACAATATGAACATATTCAAAAAGTCATTTTTAAGTTCAAACAAGTCGGTTTTATTTGATTATCTTACAAAATATTGATAATATCAAAAAATGCGTTAAAGAAAAGTTATCGATCTAGAGAAGAAGCACACAATATCATATATTACATTTTTTCGTACGACTAACGGCTTTAGCAGAAAATCCATCAAGAAAAGTCTTGATGCTGAAACATTTATAGGATAGTCCTTACTTTCTGACCTTAGCTTTTTCTTGCCAGCCCTCTAAAGTAGTTCGAATTGGTTAAAAAAAAGTGAAAGCTCAGTCTAACCAGATAACGGAAAGACGCGCCCCTAGGCCCTTCACTGCTCTGAATTTGGAGTAATTTGTTAGGAATATCAGAAATTATTTGCACGAAAGGATAAATCAATGTTTTATATTATTTTTAATCTGTATTATATTATAGTTTTATAATAGTTGCATATATTGTAAAAATGTTTCCTTTTTAGAAGCGTTTGCGATAACCCTTGACAACTTGCAGCAGATACTGATTGTGGTCTTCATTCTTGGTAATTATTTTTTGTACTCTTCCATTAGTTTAACGTTCCTTTCGGCGGTATCATTTAAAACTACTTTTAGATTTCGTACTATTCTCAATCCCTTCTTAAAACTATCGTTTTCTCGCAAGGTTGACAGATCTTTGTTGAGAAATTTTGTACAATTGAATCTTTCGAAAAAGACTTTCTGTTGTTTCTGCAATTACAAAATCCTCTGAACCTTTTTCTAATAGTTTGGGGATAAATTCTGTATCTACAACTGCCCGTTTAACAGCCTTTATGCTGGAGTGTGTTGATCTTTCTCCCTGCTTCCAAGCTTTAATATACGTACTAATAATGAATACACAAATGCTAGAAAGTGTGCTTATTTCTTTGGTCGTTAATTTAAATTGAACACAAAATAGAAAAATTTTTATACAATAAATTATTTTCGCCAACCACCTACCATGATGAATGGAAGCCGGGACTCAAAAAGATAATCTACGCTGGGGAACATCAAGAAAAATTACCGTTAATTCTAGTAGTGTCGTTAGTTCTAGTAGGCTCACTCTCTAAGTTAGTCTTCGCGAATGCAAGAATTTCTTCCAAATCCTTTTGCAAGTATTTCTGAATGCTCTTGTCTTGAATTCCGGATTTAAGCTTTGTTTTATCAATCTTGGGCCAGGTTTGTGCAATCGTTTTAAAAATAATACATTTGGACTAATTGTTGAAACATTTATTTTTTATCGAAAACGCCCCTGAAAATGATTTCAAAAATGTGGTGACTGCAAGGCAAATACAAGATCTTTTTCTAGAATTTGTTCTAGAATAACGCAAGCGCCTTTCAAATGGCCGATGTTACACGCAGTAGTGTCATAGCATAGCGCTTTTAGTTTATCATCAACAGCCCAATCATTTAATAGTTCATAAATTGCAGTGACATGTTTTCGTCCCAACCCACCTTCTAATTGTGAAACTCCAAGCATTTGCTCTATATCTTCGCTTGTAATAATTACGGGCAGTCTATCGACAACATCTTTTCTTGTTAGAGCGGGAGGAAGTTTTCCATCCCAATGGACTACAACTGCGTTCAATTCAGATCCTTGAAATTGTTTCTAAAGATCGTCTGCTTAAAATATGCACCGCATCTCTACTGATTTTACACTTATCGAACACTGTGGCGAGTTTCGGAGTTGTTATTTCACGGCTTCCTCTTCTATTTTTAGGCTTTGACGGTACAGCCTCCATCTTATCCGAAACGGAAAGTTCCAATTCTGGCACAGCGTTGAGGTTATCAGAAGCATCGTGGATTTCATTACTGCTTGAGGATGTCGTGTCCATCTCGATAGTTGCCCCTAAAAATTTTAAAAAATATTTGTAATATATTTAAGAAAAATATATTAAGTGAAAAAACTTCAAATAACTCTTAAAAACTTACATCTTTCTTCAAGTTCACGAAAAGTCCTTTCTTTCCTTATTAAAGCTTCTTTCTGTCGTTCTGTAGCTATTTCTTCCTTCCTAACTTGTGTATAATAGATGCCAGACATGTATCCCTGCGACCTTTCTACCTCTGAGCAACTAACTTGTCCTTTTCTATGTTGTCCTTGTCCTGAGCTATGTCGAAAAAGTCTTCAAATTTTGAGACAAACGCTTGTTATTTCTTTTTTATGATGTTGAGTCTTTCTTCCAGAGTGCTTTTGTAAGTCTCTCCATTCTTCATACAGCGCTTTTAGTTTAGCATTACAAACAAGAAATAACACTGTGATCTGTTCAAAAGCAAATTGAGAACTAAACCGGTGCTAACGGTAAACACAAACAGCTACCCTTACAGCCTGACAAACAAAAGATGTTAGGTAACCCTTAGTTGACAATCCTTAAACTAGCGATAGCCAGGTAGAAGGGAATTTGGACACTGGCCTCTCAGCAGTGAGGCTGCGGCGTTACATTTTTAGTTTATTTTCATTTTCAAAGGCACAGGGCACGTGTTCTCCTTATCTAATCGAGCTGAAAGCTTCTTCTTTTTTAACGAATTGGAACAATTCTGGGAGGTAGGACAAAAAATATTAAAATTAAAATTAAAATTATTTTGTCCTATAGTAACGAAGTATACATAGTTTTTGTTACTAAAATGTGTACTTTCATTCCATACACATCCCCCTGTTTATGGATTTTTGACATTTAAAGAATTTAAGGGTTTGGGGCGACAAACGATTTGTTGTCCCTCGGCGCAAGCGCCTCTAGTTACGCCACTGGCTACTATTAAATAGAATTGAACATATTCATGTGTTTGTATGGTTGAATAATCTTAATGCGTTATCCACTATATGATTCTTTAACTACGTTCCCTTGAAAGCGTCATTAGTTCGTGTAAGAATTCATACACAATCATTGTACAATCATTGATACATTCGTTTGTAAATTACTGTATATTTACTAATATATGGTGGCCTTTGGCATTTGGTTTACAAATTCTCTACATGTGATCATTTGAAATTAATTTATGAAAAATATTAACCAAGCTTCTAGTATTGCTATCAGTAATTAAATATTCGGTCTGGTACATTTAGCCGCCGCCGATTCGCCACCGACGTTTCGCCGCGAGGCCGGTTTGCCGCCGTCCGGTTCGCCGGCAGGCCCGTTCGTCGCAGCGCCGATTAGCCGCCGGCCGTTTCACCGCCCATATATCAAATTATATATTACGTTTAATTTCAATAATCAACTGTTAGCTGAAATGTTAAATATTGCACCACAAACACGTATAAAATATTATATTGAAATAATAATAAAAAATAACCATGTTTTAACTAATGAATATAAAATGTTACACAGAAATGAAAAGAACAAAATTAAATTAATTATAATCTAGAAGTTAATAAATTTAAAAGTTCAAATAACTTAATAAATGACTATTCAGAATTGAATAGTTCTTCCTTTTTAAATTTATTATTTTTATATTAATTTATTATTTTTTATGATTTATATATTTATAGTTTTTAGTGTTGCACGTTCTAAATGTTGCATGTTTCAATGAAAGCATGGTTCTGTGTTCGAATAATGTAAGTTTTATACACATGTATTTATACACCTGCTTATTTGGTTTATTAATAGTAGTATATAAACATGGCAAGAATCTAAATTCAAAACAATTATAGCGGTGGCTATAATATTATTAACTCAAAACACGTCGCACACAGGGCTGAAACCTGATTCTAGCCGGTCAAAACTCCAAAAACCATTGTTAAAATCAAAGGTATTCTAAGAAATAGTATTTTAGTAGATAGCTTAGTGAACTTGTAACTACCCGCCGTTTACCATTACGGCAAATAATAACCATAAAATAATCCGACAATTCCAAAGTACAGTTTAGAGTTAACCCTTACGAAGGGGCCAATCTGATGTAGATGTATTTGTAGTTTGTTCGTGAAAGTTTTTTTGTAGAAGTCTTTTTCATTGATTTCAATAATTTATAAAAACAGAATTGAAGTGCTAAAAATTCTTACAAATAGATAAGTTTATACCCTTCCAATATAAAAATTGGTGATTTTTACTTTCCGGATAATAAATTTTTTGTTTTGTTGTTTATAACTTATAAAGTTTGCAAGAGTTTGCGTTTATATTTTTAATATTTTTTGCTATAGTATAAAAAATAACATATTTAAAAATCAACACGCATAATGACTCATAAACTAAAATACAATCGAAATGGATTGGATACTTATTAAACGATTAGCAAATAATGTTTGTACGTTTTCAATTGTGTAATATTTCTTAAAATAAAGAAGAATTCATGTAAATGCTATTTATTTTACGTCTTTACCTTATTTTTCCTTACCTTTACTTTATTTTAAAAGTATAAAAGTATCAAACTGATCCAGTCTAGTTGTTAAAAAGATTTTTTATAAATTTCTTTTTTGATTATTTTTATACTATTCCAGTAATTTGCTTTCAATGAAGCTTGTAAAATAATTTTGACCGGCTAGAATCGGGTTTCAGCCTTGTGTGCGGCGGCGGACTGGCCGGCGGTGAATAGGTTGGTGGCAAACTGGCCTGGCGGCGAATCGGACTGTGGCGAACTGGCATCGCGGCTAATTGGCGGAGGCGAATCGGCGACGTCGAAACGGCGGTGGCGAACTGTCCCATACCGTTAAATATTAGCATTTGAGGGTTATATTTCTAACTTCAGTGCATTTCTAACGTTTTAAGTGGCAAAGTGGCTCAATTAAACGGCCAATATACCTAAATTCACTTTTCTGTGAATAATTGCATAATTCGTTATTTATTTTGCCTTTTATATGAATTTTATCAAAATATTGAGGAATGTAGTTTGTTGAACTTGAAATAATTTGTCAATAAAGCACGGTTTTGTATATGCCGCAGAATACTAAGAATGACTTGTCGAAGATGATTGTTGATCTTGAAATACATTCGTAAATAAATGTCCTTTTTACTTATGCTACAGCTTCATTTGCGTTCTTGTGCTTTTTGCGTTTCCCTTAATTTTATCCAGTTAATGACAATTGAAACGTTTGTATTCTATATACAACTATTTTTAAATATAAATTGGAAACTACTTTTTTCGCCAACTACTACTGATGGCATATTACTTATTATATTGCGGTGATCTTTGAATATAAAATAAAATACAATATATCCACCGTTCCAAATATAAACATAAGTTATATACGGTGGATTGAAATGAGAATACACCACAGGTATTTTTCTTTATTCTTCTCAGCTAGGTCAGGTTTGCTCAGTAAAGCATAAATTATTTGAATTATGAGACTCTTATTTACTTTTATGCCTGGAAAGAAAGAAAAACTTATATCGTAAGCACTAAAGCTCCTGCAAACTCGACAACTGCTGCTAAACTCTGAATTTAAAAGAAAGAACACTGGATGCTTGTATTAACATCAATTAAACAAATATGTAAAATTGAAAACACATAAACTTTATTTAACGAACAAAAATAAAAATCCAAATGGAACGTCAAAATAAAAAATTGTTATTCAAGATAATACAATTGGTATTTGAGAAATAAATTCTCAGGTTTGCTCAAATGTTAGATATAATTGTAGTGACCTGACATAGTATCAGTACGGTCATTCGTTTGAACAAACCAACACAAATGAAGTTTGTTTAAAAATAAAATATTTGTCAAATAAAAATAAATTCTTTTTTAAAAGAAATTTTGTTGTTTTATTTAACTGAAATCAAATAAATTCTCAAAAGAACTTAATAAACTAAACCAAATAATTTTATATTTGAGGATGAACTTTACAAGTTAATTACTATTTATGAACTTAACAAGAATCATTTATTATAACCAACCTTGTATATTACGATATACTTTCCTTTTTAAAAATTAATCCTTATTATTGGTAACACTGTGATGAAACCAATCAGCTGACTTCTTGTTTATAAAATATCGATGCGTAGATCGATGTCTAAAAAATAAATTCAATCAGAATTTATTTAAACAATCACTTTCACTTTTAATAATTGTTGCACAATAATCAAATCTTCTTTTAATCCTTTTAAAAATGTTCAGGTAACGCTTCTAATTTAATTTAAACTTTATTTATACAATGACATTTGCGTCAAAACATATGGTTCACTATCTAACCTCAAATTAATTACAGATATTTTATCCGGAGTCGAGCATAGGTTCTGCCTTCTACGTTTTATCGACTGACTTTGTTACAATTTGCCCCAGCTTATATAGTTTATGCCAGAACAAAAGAAAACTATGACACTTTTTCAAAACAACGGAACATCGAGTAAGCTTGTGACGTCACTAATCCGGGACAGCTGATATTTCTTTTCACTAATCTTAATTTTGTTTTTATAGGATTGTAGCCCTTGAAACGAAGGCCAATAAAATATAATACATTCATTATCCCAAAATGTATCTCGTAACGAAGATATTCGAGAAAAACGTTTGACAATGTACAGAACTCATTACGATCTAATTACATATAAAGTTCAACAAACCAAGGTTCATCCTTTACAAACTAGTTACATGAATACATGACATAGGTAATACAAATAATTTCTCCATAGAAACATATTTACAATTTAATATAAACATGATATTTGCAGTACACAATACAATGAATACACCAATTAATGCATATACAAGTGCCAGCTTAAATATAAAATCAACATTAATCAATTTATGCTCAAAATGTCCAGCATACAGTACTCTAAACACTTACATCAAAACAATGGTGAAGAAAAAGCAGAATAAGAGTCTATAAGAGTCATACCAACACGAACGACAGGATTCAATACCTTCATTAATTGTAGTGACCAGAAATCTTATAAACAAATTCAAAAATTAATTGTATTGTATCAGTCATAATAAGATTGACCTAATTGATCTATTTTCAGCTAGTTAGCAACATAAACTTGAGCTGGTGTCCTGGAATATAGAAAAATCTATCTAACGTTAAACATCGTAATATGTAAATTTTAATATGGCAATTACTTCTTCCTAACAAGTGGGAAACCGTCCCAAAGTAACATGGGTTGCATAAACGTACCTATGATCAAGCAATCTAACTAATTGATATCCTTTTTCTGAAAATGAAACCTATTATTATTATGCATGAGAAAGCTAGGTTATGTCATTATTCTTAATTTTTAATTTAAGTATTAATGAACCTAACTGTGGTCCTATCTATAGTCTTTATATTAATTATAATAATAATAATACCAGCTTGGGTGGGGATCAAACCTAATGGATTCTTGGATTATTAGATCAGCATGCTAACCACTAATTCACCAAGCCAGAGCATGTTTATTTAATAGCTGAGTATTACTTGATTACTTACTGATATGTTATATGCCATGTAATAGGCGTTTTAAATTATCTCCGAATAAACGAATCATCCTGTACGTTTAAAAACTAATTTTAGTATTAACTCGGTTATATAGCATTCGTTTTATATTTCAAGCTTACCGACTTTAAAAAAATATTTAATATACTATCAAATTTAAATTCCGATGAAAACAGTCAAATTCCGTTCAAATGATAACAGAGATAATAATCAGCTGTGAATGTGTCTCCTAACTAGTAAATTTATCCTTAATCATTCAAAATAACTGTCACGTAATATAAGAATGTCTATTCTATGCTTTCGTACTCACCTTATTCTCATAATGTAGGTGTATTAGTAGCAGTAACACAAACATTTAGTACAATAGATTTTGACAATAGCAGTAATACGGTCGTTGTTCTCTGTTTCACGGTATGGACATAAAAATCATGGTTTCAATAGAATGCATAAATGATAGCAACATTGTTTTGTAACATATGAAGTATGTACTTACATTTTTATTTGAATTGAAAATAAGATAATGTTTAATGGTTTGCACGTATTTTCTTTTATAGTCATGAATGGCAACTAATAATCATAAAAGAGGACAGACGATGGTTTTGGTCTCTATTCAAAGCGCCTAAGAGATACATCATACAGTTTCGATATCACCTGATCCAACTTTAACTTTTCGAAGATGTCAATTGTGTTTGTTGAAATGCATGCCGCAAGGTACTATGCATGTCAATGTTTTTGCTACTGTTCTCATGGAATCGTACTGAGATCTATTTCTAGATACTGATCAGCTGTTTTGATAATTTATGGGAAAAAGTGTAGGGTAATAACCTATGAACAATTGCAGTTGCCGTGGCTTACATCCCATGAGTTTTTCACATAAAAGTGAACTAATACGTGGGCAGCTCAGGGACACTGAGACTTCAGATTCAAATGTAATGTCGAGTGCTTACACAATAATTTCTGTAACAAATAAGAAAAAAGTTTAAAAGCTTATGATTTAAAACCTAACTGCGATTGAACAATTCAGAAAATTTTGTACAGTTACTCTTACCAAAGACAAACTTGTTTTGCTAAGCAGGTCGTATACAGGATGTCCATTTGTTCGAAATTATTTACTCGCCTAAACTATTACATATCAAAAGAAACTGTCAATACAAAACTTTCTTGGCTGATAAAGATGCATACTTTAAATATATTTACAACAATACAAGATGTTTCATAAACACGGGACAAATAATAATAATAATAATAATAATATAATAATAGCTACTACCCATAACCTGGAAACCAGGCCCCAGAAGCTATAAGTTTGTGCGGGAGGGAGGGGACGATTATTATTATTACGTAGGCCCTACGTGCGGCTGCAGCTGACTTACAGGTGGAACAGCGCAAATCCTACATTTGTGTCACAGCTAAGGAAAACTGCAGAAAACCTTAACCAGATCTGCCGGCACCGGGAGTCGATCTCGGGCCGCTTGGGTGAAAGTCCAGCACGCTAGACATTACACTACCAAGGCTGTAATGGAACTATACTTTTCTTAAATGAGACACCCTATATATTTTACCCGGAATTCGTTTCCCTATCAATTGTTTTTTCAACAGTAGATTCTTTATTTAATCCGTTGCGACATTGCCGATTTATAAATTACTTTTTTAAACTTTTCAGTGTTGTAAGGTCGTAATAAATAAGTCGCAGTTTATTCATTTAGTTAAACTTTAAAAACATTCTTTACAGACAGGATCTTACAAAAACTAAGTTTTTCGTAACGAAAAAGTTACGAGAATAGTTTATGAATTGGCAACGTCGCAACGGATTAAAAAAAGAATCAACTGTTGAATAAACAACTGAGGGGGTCAATTCCTGCTAAAACATATAAGGTGTCCCATTTAAGGAAAGCATAGTTTCACTTTTGCCGATTTTGTGAAGCACCCTGTATTGTTGTAAATATTTTTAAAGTAGGCATAAATCCATTCAAATTCTAAAAAATAGCAGAAAATTTAAGTCCTTGGATTTTTGCATAGTCGTTCCTTGTGGATTGTTAATTAATCATTCTTTTCATTTTGAATGCATTAAGTTATCAACAAATCCGTTACCTCTTCTCAAAGGAAACTCATGATTAATTTGAAAATGTTCTGAATGCACAAACCAGTCCAACCAAAAATTAACCGGAAATTAACAGAGATTGTAAAATCACTAAATGGAAATTTTGAGAAATTAAAAACTTCCTTTATTGAAGATGCTGTTGATAAGCTTTCCAAATCTATCAGCCATAATACTACTGTTTTATCCACTGCTGCTGTTTCCACTTACACAACGAAAGTAACAGCGACTCCTTCGGAAGCAAATGTGATTATTAAACCAAAAAACTAATCGCAGACCAAAAGGTTTAACTCAGCGGTACAACAAAATTTGATTGACAAGTATGAAGTCAAGGTCATAAAACCAATCATGCCTCGAATCAAGATTGTAGGAATAACTCAAGACTTTGATGATTCTACTCTACGTCGCTTTATGCTTAAACAAAATCCTGAGATTTTCAGCAATGAATAAACTCGTAAGCTGCTCAAACACGGCTCTACGAAAAACAACAGCAACATATTTCAGGCGACGTTTCAGGTTGATCCTGCTACATATAAAAAAACTAATGGAAACTCGTCGGGTATTAGTAGGTCTTCACTCTTGTGTAGTGTATAGTACTATCGACATATTAAGATGTTTTCAGTATAATTGGCACCATCACTCATCCAAGACATGTAAAAACTCGACAAGATGTCCATTAAGTGATGGAGAACATGCTGTTAAATACTGCAACTCGAAAGATTTATGTAGCAGGAACTGCCTATCTGTAAAAACAAAAATTAAGTTAGACATAAATACTCAACATGCTGCTTGGGATTACAACAATTGTTTCGTTTACAATCAGCTGATTATTAAAATAAAACGCGATGTACTATCTACGATCTACGCAGCAATATCATTCACAGTATTATTCAAGCATAGCCAATACCTTTTCAAACACAATGTTTCGATGTTTAATAACACGTTTCTGGAACTATACTATCAAGATGTCAGAAGTCTAAGAGGAAAGGTAGATGAGTTTTCTGCAAACATCGCTGAAGGCACATATGATGTAGTAAGTTTGACTGAAACGTGGTTATCACCTGATATTTCCAGTGAAGAATATTTTCCATCTACCTATACTGTATTTCGAAGTGATCGGGACTACACATCTAGAAGTGGAGGAGTATTACTTGATATTAGCAATTATGTTCCGGTTGTTAAAACTGACTTATCCTGTAGTCACTTACTCAATTGTTTAAACGGTTAGCGGGTCGTCAGAGAAGATAGTCAATATCATCCTGCTCTAAAAATATGGCTTGATTTTGATAGGGTCATTCCTTCTTGGTTTCAAATATGTTCATCTATCAAACGCTACAGCTTTCGTAAAGCTGATTATCCCAATTTATACAGAGGTCTACTGTCAGTGGACTGGTCATATTTAGAGAATTGTGATGCTGTAGATGATGCGTGTAACTATTTTTATAGCAGATTGTTTAACCTATTTGATCAATTTTGTACCAGTTTAATTAACTTCTGCAAAGCAGGAATTTTTCTATCCCAGCTGGTTTACTGAACAAATCATACATAATATCAAACATAAACATAAACACTACAAAAGATATAAAGCAACTAAGTCGGTGAGTGAACTACGTAAATTTAAACAGTTACGTCGAATGCGCATAGTTCAAATTAGAGATGCCTATTACAATTACCTTGCTACAGTTTAACAGGCCATAAACAGTGATAGTAGCAAATTTTGGTCATTTCTCAACGCAAAACAAGAAAATCAAGTGGAATACCTGGTCAAATGCATAAAGATAATAAAGATGATCCTCAATCTATCGTTAACGCTTTCAGTGATTACTTTTCTAGTGTATTTAAAGATTCTGCTAGCTCCTCTCCAATTTCTAATTTGGTTACCCATGTAAAAACGTTCAGTGTTGATTTTCATTGCTAATTATAAATTGAATTTTTAAAATGATTAATTGTTAAAACGATTTAGGTTTGAGTTAATTTTATTGAATACATGTATATAGTAACAAATTTTTATCAGGAATACAACTTTGGGGTTTACAGGATTATCACTTCCAGTTAAATCTGAGAAAGAAAATGTATCAGTGATAAAGGTTTACAAGACATTACAAATATTATCAACAACAATACAGAAATAGTCTTGACGACCATAAACAGTTAGTCGGTAATACAATTGTAACGGGTACAATTTTCCACCGGCATTTAGTATATAGAATTTGGTATTAATTCTTGTTAAAAATCCTAAGTTCGGTCCTGTGGATCTCGCTTAATTTAAACAAGCACGTTATCAAATAAACATCTCAAATAAAAGGCACTTTTATTTAAGGATTGGTTTGTATTTGCTATAATGAAATAATGTAACGTCATATTGTTGTCGTTTTTCGTATCTTGTTATCTGGCATTTTAATATAATATCAATTTCTTCATAAAGAAACCTTGAAAAGAAACCATGAGAAGCGCTTAGTCAACTCATTTATTGAAATATTTTGGTAAACATTTTGAGTGTATACGATTCTAAATACACTTTCCTTTGTCTGCTATTTTGCGTTTCAAATTTTAAGTCAATGTAGTGTAGAGATATCGTTTACTGCAGCGTGTTTTAGTTCACGCGTGTGTTTTGAGCGCGAAATAATGGGTACTGTTTTTTACACGTAAGGTCGTGAATCCTATAGTAGGGCAAGCAACAAGCACCCTTGCCGCCTAAAAACAGATGTCTGTACGCGGAGCAACGTAGAACGGAGTTTATAAAAAGCCTTCGCTAGTTTTGAAAAAGAAGACTCGTGACTGCACCCTGTTAGCATGCAGTCGACGCTGTGGTCAATAGGCTTGATCATTTTTCTTATGTAGTGTCAAGGGATTACAGTTCTTTAATCCTATAGAATTGCAAGATATTCTAGTTATAGTGCCTTATCGTTTAAAGTTATTCCGTTAAGTGCTAATCCTTTTGAAAAGGCTTTACGTGCATTAAGTTGTGTTTGAAAGACTTGTCATTCCGTACTGCGTATAAATCATAGTGGTTTATTCTTTGATGAAAAATGTGTAATAGCAAGTATTTCCTTTCGTCCGATCTACCGATAAGTGCAGTTAATTAATGAGAGAAGAATCTCTTGAAGTAATCCTAAATTTAGTGAGCACTTTTTGTGCGTTTGTACATTAAAATTCGGCTTAAAGAAGTTGAAAGCATTTATTGATATAAGTGAATTAAAACAATTTGAAGCTCAAGACGCATTTTCGCTAATTTCCCGAGGGAAAATAATTACGATATTACTTAATAGCAAATTAAAATCTTGGTTATTTTGGTGCTTGACTCTCTTGGTTTATGTAATCATATGGGCTGTTGTCAATAATTGAGTTGGATCGCGTTTTTGTATTGAGAATCTACACTTCGATGCTGAGCTGAATTCAACCGTAAGTTCCCCGCAGGAAAGGCAAATTTCCAATTTCTACCGAACTAGGTGTATGGTATTCCATGAGTTTAATGAATGAAAATGCAAGGTACTGTAATATTAAGTAGGTAGTTGTTTGTAATTCAAGTATTGAAGAATGTCATAGTTATGAATTTTCTTTAGGGAGAGCTCTCCTTGTTAGTTAAAAATCTTTAAACTTTAATTTAATCACAATTCATTTATATTGATACTTTTCAACTGATTTAATTTGTCTAATCTCATTTAGATATTCGTTTATTTTTTTGTCCAGAATAAGATGAGTCAGTAATATTTGTGTTAATGCTTTTTGAACAACATTTGTGGTTGATCTAATCAATTTCTTTGAGCTATTTTTTATTACTTAATGAAAAGTTTTGAATGAATTTTTATTGATTAATTTTGGTATAATTATAACCTAATAAATGTAGGGTGGACTTGTAATAAATATACGATGTGTGTTTTACTTTTATTTATGCAAAGTTGTGTTATTATTATTTTCCTGCTAATAAATGTTATTAATTCTAAACTGAATGATCTGAAAAACGGAACCATATTGGTTATGAATGCTTAAGTTCATCTCTTCATCAATTTTAAGTAAACAAAATTTTGTTTTAACTAAATATTCTATTCATTTTCTGGTTAATGAATTTAATAAATTTTAATGCTTATTCAATTAACATCTTTGAATGGTTAATTAGTAATTAACTAAGCTCAGAACCAGATGGCACCCTTTTAAGTTTTTATTTGTGTCTGAACCCTTATCTATCCCTTTTCACAATTTATACAGCTGTGGAACCAATACCTACGACTTCATTAATTAATTTGTAACGAGAGAGTTTAAATCTCAAGCTGTGGCAGATATTTTTTGAGTTTTCAGTTACAGTAAGTATGATGTATTTTCATAACTTTTTATAGCATTTTGTACATTGTATTTTTGTGTAGAAAAACACGATTGTTTCACTGGCGCCCAATCGCGGGGCCTAGTTTTGTTTGTGAGTAATTTAGTTAGTTTATTGTCATTTAGTCTGACAGAAAAACTATTGTTTCACTGACGGTCCAACGTGGGCCAGAATTTAGAGTGTTTCACAATTGATAAATAGACAATAATAAAATTACCGAGCTACAGAAATAATGAGCAAGGTCAAGCTATTTTAAATAAAAACTATAAACTATCAAAATACATGTAAAATAATTGCATAAAAAGAATATATAAGGTTTCCATGTGGTAGTTAGGTAAAGGAGGAGATGAAAAATAAATAACATAAAAAATGGTTGTAAAATTAATGTATCCCAAAATAAATGTAAAGTTTTATAAATGAAACAATAAATAAAATATTCAAGAAGTTATCATGAGTTAACAGTGTCTCATTAATTGTAATAATAATAAAAAAAGAAAAGAGTTACAGAAGAAGAAAGAAAATTATTTATTAGTATTCAACATACAGTTTCATCAAAGAAACCAGTAGCAAGAGAAAAGGAAGTTGACCTCACCCATTTCAGTTTCGACAGGTATCCAGTTTGTAACGCATTGGGACCATAGCAGCCGAAAGAAAGTTCTTGAAGGGCGTAGAACCAGGCACCATACCACTGGAAAGGAAATTGATGTGCATTACAAGATAAGGTTTGTGGAAGTGAAAACGAAAGTATCAAGATATATATAGTGTTCCTCAGTATTAAAGCTATATAGAGGAAAGAAAATCAAAATTAAAAGTTGCATATACTTACCAGCAAATTGAAAAGTTAATTTGTAAAAGCCGTAAGTGATCATCCTATAACCTAAAAGAATACATATTTTAAAGGTAAGTACTAAAGTAATAAATATAAATTAAAACTTACCTAATCAGATTCGTCACTTGTGTTTTCATAAGTGAGGTTAAATATTTTCTATTCAAGCAAATGTCAAAGTCGACAGTGCATGGGGATAAAAGGTTTCCCATTTATTAAATTTTCTCATTGCATATTATAGTAATATCATTATATAAAATCCCGGAACAACTAAACACTGAATTCTTAAGAGGAACCCATAAAGGAGTTCAGTCTTGGTTTCAGAATTAAAGCAGAGTATAATAAAATCGACCCTCAGATAAAGATTTTAAAATTCTTTTATTGTGCGATTGCAGATAAAATAAAATCAAATTAAAATTAAACATCAAAATTCTACAACATCACAATACATTAACATAAAGTCGATCACAGAGGAAGATGTTAAAGGTGCAATAAAGAAATTAAAAAATAAACCTGCCTCAGGTCCCGACCAAGTAGGTACTGAGCTTTGTAATTAAAGATTGTGGAAACATCTTTTTAAGGCCACTATCTATCATTTTCAACTCAAAATACTAGAAACATCAACTTTCACAACAGAATGGAAAGAGGCTCTAATTTGTCCTGTGTTTAAATCTAACGATAAATCTAATATAGGAAATTATTGACCCATGATTGTTATCCTATCAAATTTTTCTAAGGTTTTTGAGTCAATACTGTATACTCGTATATTTGTCGAAACAAAAATGATCATATCAGATGCTCAACATGGTTTTATGGAAAGAGATCGACTACAACAAACCTATGTCACTTTACACAACACGCGTTTAAAGCTCTGAATAGTAGAGGTCAATTAGATGTTATATGTACTGACATACTGACATATCCGAAGATTTTGACACTATTGATCGTGGTATTATATTAAATAAACTTAATGTTAACAGTTTCAGTAACCTCCTCCAATTGATGCAATCCTACTTATCGGACGGATAGTTTTTCGTGTCGTATAATGGTTGTAACTCCAGGCCTTATGCTTCTAAATTGGGCGTACCACAGGGGTCCAGTTTGGGACCTTTTCTTTTTTTAATTTTCATCAATGACTTACCGGATTCTCTTAATTGCAGTTCACTTATGTTTGCAGATGACGTTAAAATATCCGTATTAATCACTTCGTATAATGACTGCGTCCGATTGCAAGAAATTCTTATGATAATTAACGAGTGGTGTAGGTCAAATAAACTAAATTTGAATACCAGAAGTGCAAAATTGTAACATATACCCGTAGAAAATTGCAAGTATTGTATAAAGATGAAGTATGAAGTATTGCAACGTTGTAGGGAAATTAAAGATTTGAGTGTATTATACGATCAAGAGTTATCTTTTGCAAATCATACAATCGTTATTACTGCATCCTCTGCACTACAGATGTTGGGTTTTATTCTGCGTTTTAGCAAGCGTTTGACTGAATTAGCTACATTAAAAACATATTTTGCACTTGTCAGATCTAAATTAGAGTACGCTGCTGTAGCGTGGTGCCCTTACTATGAAATTCAATTCAAATGTTCAATTTTAGCTATAAATGTTTCTTAAACTGTCACTCTTAGTCAGTCACACTGTTTACTTCAGTTATCAGGTACATATACAATGCATTAACATAAATTTCTGTAATCCGTTATAATTTGACGTTTCTTGTTTAATATTGACCTTTATTTGGTGTAAACTGGCTGGACAAAAAATATTATTATTATTATTTATCTCGTTGCAATATTTATATGCCATACGCTTTCAGTTATATCCCCTTTTCAAAATTGATTGTATTTCGATTTGAAATGTAAATTTATACTAAATTAATCATTCTTTATAATATTTTAATATTATATATTTTAATATAATGTTCAAGTTTTTTAAAGACACAAGGTTATTTTGAAGTATGATAAGTAAATTGATTTCTGACCAAGACCTTGTTTACGCCCAGTGTTATAGTAAACCACGGTAACCTCTAGATGTCCTAAGGACATATAAGGGTCAGTTAAGAACAATAGGCCGACCGCACAACTACGAAACATATAAAAGGAACTGAAGCTTGACCACAATCTAGAAACTGAATAGCATCAAGAAAATAAAGATCACCCAGAAAGTCAAACTGCTGCGAAAGGATGTGGCCGAACGTACCATAAGATTATTATGGTTACGCACATTCTCTAATGCTTGAATCTCAGTAAGAGAAGACATCGAGTAAAATGTAGATTCTTGCTGATTGTAAAAGCCCAGTTTGTCGGACTTAGAAGAATAGTTTGACAGATTTGTACTGTATCAATAAATGTACTTCCAATAATTTTGGTCTCCGAATCTTTAATTAAAAATATATATTTTGCATGGTGTGTATTTATAAAGTTCACTTCGTGGGATAATCTTAAAATGAACATATCAGTACTAACTTTGCAATAAAATTTCTAATAATAATAAATGTCTGCATGAATTACCAAAGATTCTCAAAAGTATCATTCTTAAATTATACACGTTAACAGATAATGTGTCATATAAGAAACGTCAGGTTTATTATAGAAAATATGTTACAATAGCATCCTCAATATTCTTGAGTTACTATTTATAATAAAACCTGCATTCTTCTCAATCATGGGAAAACCAGATAATAATTTCTCAATGACGTTTTGTGATAAATACAAAAATCTTATTTTATATTAATGTAAAATTTAGAAACTAACAATTATACAAATTGCAAAATGTGTTTTTCAGCAGTCGTAAAGGTCGCTTCAAGAATTATGAAAACTGCAAAGGATACTAATTACACCTTCACTTACATATCATGAGTAACCAATAGCAACAGCAAAAGTACACTTTGTGACATATTAAGTTTTTCATTAGTTTTAATATATATAACTAAAAAAGGCTCCCACTAAGCAGTTGAACATAAAGCCTTTTGTTTCAAAGAATATGCCAGTTTCATTCGCAAGGTTACATTGGGACCATAAATAACAGCACTCTAATCTGAACTGTTTTTCATATAATAGCTGTATTTTTGCAAACGCGTTTGTGGTTATAAAACGATAACTCAATAAACAGAGTTTGAAATAATATCCATTCCAACAATACACTACTCTAGGAAAAAAGTCATTTCTTGTGCACACACTATAAATAATTCCAACCCAAGATATCTTCTTGTGGTAAGTAATAAAAGTTTTATTTTGGGAAATAATCCGATAATATCGACAATAATAAATAAAAAGAGATCTACAATTATATTTTTTAATGATTTATTGCCTATAATCCTTAATGAATGCATCGTATTCGTGGGAAATATCATTCTATTTGTTTTTTGCTACTTAGTTTATCAAGGGCACCAGTCATAGTATCAATATGAACCAGATCGCGATATTTATAAATTCAATATTAATAGTATCTGTCAAGTGGATTGCTCTTGCGCTGTTTGTATACATGAAACCTACGTAACTTCATAATCCAGTTTGCAATTAGATATCCTTATACAGCACATCTCTCATTAACACTACACCTAAAATCTTATTTCCTTATCAAAAAAGAATTCCTGGGTAGTTATAATAATTTACCATATAAACTAGCACATATTTATACCTCTGTGCCACTCTACTAAACGTAATGACTAAATTAAACCCTCAATCCCTATGATTTCATCCAGAAAATTGATTTTTGTTTGTAGTTTCTAAAGCATTTCGCGTGTGGAATATAGAAAAGCAATCAAATAACTTGTAAAAAAAGCGAATAATTCAAAAAAATCTTAGGAGAGTAGAAGAGTACGAAATATTCATTCTATAATAAAATGTCGCAGAAACATAATATTGGCTGGAAACGAAAATTCGTAGAGATCGTAGAAAATTGGAAGTAGTAAAATAGCTAAATGTTCAAGTATGTGCAAGAACCTAGAAGACATGGTTCTTGAGACATCTCATGCATTTGCTATTAACTAAATATATTGGGAATATTAAAATGCTTTGTACTGCAAACTAGGTAGGAGCTTGTGATTTTCTGTAATACCAACCCTAAATAAAAACCATGGCATACTGTACACTATACAGGGTGTTTCGCAACGTGAACAGCGCATTCCTGATGGCATTTGGAACAAAAAATCTTAATAAAGTTTTTTGATTAGCGACAGGAAAGATTTTGACCGAAGCTATAAAAAGCACGTATAAAATTATAGGGCGCTAAAAGTTAAGTTAGCTATATAAGTGCCAACTTCGAAAATGTAAAGCCACAGAAACATGATGAGATCAGATTTTATCTTGCTAGTTCAAACCCACCAATTTCAAACGCCCACTTGTGTTACACTGTACTATTGTAGATCAAATTTTGTATTTAATTTTTACAAGCCATCTGCTTGTAACGGGATTTTATTTACTTTCATCTAAACGTGACCTTACATTTCTGGCACTGTAAGATTACCGAAATTGTACTTTTGGCGCTTTTGTTAATTAACTTTTCGACTAAAAGTGAAATGTGACGAAAACTGGAATAACGGGATAAAACGGATAACGGGAACTGGAATATATTAAATCCGTATCACATAAATATCAATTTTATTAATTGCATGCGGAGTTTTAAAGAGGTAGGTATTTAGCATTAATTCTAGAAACGAATCATAACAAATCACGTGTTTGACGCACAACGAGCGTGTCAAGCAAGAATAGTGCAGCATTCAGTTCAAGTTTTTTAGAATTAGAGAAAGTCAAGATTCTTAGTAATTTTGAGGCGGTTTTTAGAATAGTACATGTAAAATTATAACAAAACGGGATTTTTGTTTGTCCTGGAAACCATAGATTAGTTACGTAAATTTGAAAAATTCCCTAATTTAACGCAATGTGAATTATCTGTTTCAATCCCGAAAACCCCCAAGAATATTACTGCTCATTAGTTCTATAATAATATAACACTGAATGACGATATAGATGGTTCGATGATTTTTTTAGAGATAATTCGTTTGGGCATGATAGTACGGGATGCACCAAAAATAAGATCCATACTCATCTATTAACCGTTTTACAGACTTGACAATAAACTGTTAACGGGTATCGCAAATAATATACCAGGAAAACTGTATTTTCTAAGAAACGGCATATATTCTTAGAAATAGTCTTGCGTAAAAGAGATAGTAGGGTGCACTAGTGTCTCTGATCTGGGAAATTCCCGGGACACATATCTCAGGAATTATTTTATTTATTGTTATCTCAAGTCGCGGGAAAGATAATTCGTGACACGGGACTTTTATATACAAGGTATTCAATAAAAATTGTTACTTTAGGATTAAGGTTCTATTTGTTTCAATTTCTTGAGAAAATTATTAGTTAATCAATAAAGGGAAAGGGATTAATTTCAGTAAAAAACTACCGTTAGATCTATGACGCCTTGTCAGGACTTTCATTTAGTAAACTTGTACTTTCTATTTACTTATATTCAAAAATTTTATATAATAATAGGGATATAGAAGAATAGTTTACTATTACCCGAACCGTTCAGTAGTCAATGGTTTTTATTATTTAGATTTGTAAACATAACCATTTTTGATTAACCATTGAGGATAATCTTCAGAATAAAATTTTAGTTATCATAACAGTTATCTACTTTATCTAAGTCAATATCTAATGAAATACAATAATTATTATCGATATTTACTTCAAAATCATCAACGAGGTTGTTTTCTGGAGAGCTGTCTACGGGACTACCTGCCATGCGTATGGCACAACATGAAATTTTCCTTTACGGTTTATAATATTAAAATTAAACTAACTTAGTTTCATACTCCATCTCGCTATCATTACAGAACAATCACGCATATTATATGTAACCACTTCAACGAAGTATGATCGAAAATAACGAAGAATTCACTCACTCACTAACTCTTAGAAAGATTACTCGATGCGAAAGCTATGACTTTTTCAGCGATTTTCTGTTCTTACATCAAGGCACAAAGTAAATCTATTTCAGCCACGTCAATTAAATCATGAATGGTAACGAATAGTTCGGGGCTGTTAGAACTAGAGCTGACGCTAAAACTCCTATTAAAAACTTAGCATTATTCGCTCCTTCGGCTCAAATAATATTGTGTCCCTATCTCCTACCTTTGAATAGCAGTTTTCGGGTATGTTGGGTTGCCTATGTGATCTGGTTTCCTTTTTGAAGGACTTTGTGGTTTCCATTTTTAGGAGAATTGGTTGGTACGACTCGTATGTTATGTATGTGACCACGTTTTTCACATTTCCTGTTCGTTATTGATAAAGTCACACTCTTACTTCTGCTTTTGGAAGTGATACTGATGTTTTTAAAAAATTCCTAGTTTTTCACTTAGTAGGCTAAACCTTTAAATATTATGAAAATCAGGAGGCTTTAGTGAGTGACTTCTTCTATTACCAGAATATCGTGTACATCCACCATTGGCTGTATGCAATCATTAGGCAAGATTGTATTTCGTTGAATTTCCTTTTTTTCGTGAATTCTTAGTCCTCCTTACTTAGTATCAAACTCTCTTCCTTAGTATAACACATTTAATTTTCGGTATTGGATCAATAAACCTGCATGCTTTCTGTTTGGAACCAACAAGTAAACGATAGTGGGAAGAAATTGGTCTGCGACCCTCACCTTGAAAATTTAAATCAAGCCAGATAGATTTAGAGTATCTTTAATGTGGTAATTATTAATTTTAATGATCAATTTTCTTTACTCCTTAGTATTGTTCGTAATTATTACCTTATGTAAATATTGTTTAACATAAAATTCATATTCAGTAAAGATGTAAGTATTAAAGAGGTATTTACATATAATTAGTTAAGTTCTTTTAATAAGCTTGTAAAGAA
Source organism: Agrypnus murinus (assembly GCA_929113105.1). Classification (NCBI taxonomy): domain Eukaryota; kingdom Metazoa; phylum Arthropoda; class Insecta; order Coleoptera; family Elateridae; genus Agrypnus; species Agrypnus murinus. The sequence continues at coordinate 127,554,859 of OV816025.1, read as the reverse complement.
GTTTACAAAAATATGTTTGATACCTAATAGGATATACCCGTCAGTAGGAAGGTTATAGTCATTTTTAATTTTTGTAACTTATTGGTATAGACACCCACATTTTATATATCAGTTTAATTGATTAATTTCACAAATAATGTACTTTATTAATTACTAATATAATTATTTGAGTACTTGTGATTATTTTTATAGATTACACAGCCCCACAAAAAAAATGTTCTGTCCTGGGAGCGAGACTATGGTGTTCGGATGCACTTTTCGACGCTGAAACCGAATCCGACCTCAGAAAAGCATATATACCTTCAAAATCTTACGCTAGAGCCAAAAAAAAAACCCAAATGGAGTAAAACACTCCTAACATATGATGACAATAAATATATGCAAAAAATGGTTGAAAACCGCAAATGTTTTGTATTTGCAAATAAACCTCTGGTATATGGCCAAGAACCCTCCTCCCTGAGGGGGTTAATCCACCCCAAAATGGGTCAAGATCACCCCTTAAAACAAAATACAATAAATACATGCAAAAAATGATTGAAAACTACAAATGCTTTGTTTTTGCAAATAGACCTCTGGTATATGACCAACACCCCCCTTTGAAATGGGGTATAACCACCCCTTACATTAGAGTTACAATAAATAATCGCACGCAAAATAAAAACAAGTAAATAGATACATGCAAAAAAATAAATTCAATAAAACCCCAAATGGAGTAAAACACTCCTAACATATGATGACAATAAATATATGCAAAAAATGGTTGAAAACCGCAAATGTTTTGTATTTGCAAATAAACCTCTGGTATATGGCCAAGAACCCACCTCCCTGAGGGGGTTAATCCACCCCAAAATGGGTCAAGATCACCCCTTAAAACAAAATACAATAAATACATGCAAAAAATGATTGAAAACCACAAATGCTTTGTTTTTGCAAATAGACCTCTGGTATATGACCAACACTCCCCTTTGAGATGGGGTATAACCACCCCTTACATTAGAGTTACAATAAATAATCGCACGCAAAATAAAAACAAGTAAATAGATACATGCAAAAAAATAAATTCAATAAAACCCCAAATGGAGTAAAACACTCCTAACATATGATGACAATAAATATATGCAAAAAATGGTTGAAAACCGCAAATGTTTTGTATTTGCAAATAAACCTCTGGTATATGGCCAAGAACCCTCCTCCCTGAGGGGGTTAATCCACCCCAAAATGGGTCAAGATCACCCCTTAAAACAAAATACAATAAATACATGCAAAAAATGATTGAAAACCACCAATGCTTTGTTTTTGCAAATAGACCTCTGGTATATGACCAACACCCCCCTTTGAGATGGGGTATAACCACCCCTTACATTAGAGTTACAATAAATAATCGCACGCAAAATAAAAACAAGTAAATAGATACATGCAAAAAAATAAATTCAATAAAACCCTGTTAATCCTTGTAACAGTTCATTTTTTTAACTTCCGAAGAATGCAAATTTATTTGTATAAATGATAAAAATCCTTAGTGCGGTTCTGTATATTAATGTATATTTTTTCTTGATTTAAAATTGTCTTGTTATTCGATATAAATGTGAGTTTTTAAATATCAGGGGTCACTTTTAAAAAAAGAAATATTCCAGAGTAATAAAATTATTTCTAGAAAAATCTATAGACTTCGCTTTAAACAAAGGTACCGTTTTTGTACATGTTACCATTTACCATTTCTTGTTTTCGTGAAAAAGAATATTCTTGAATGTATTTGTCCCCTAAATTTAAAAGGGCAGCGATTTCAGTTGATGTGAACGTACATTTTAAATATTCTCATACACGTTTAAGTTCTACACGTTAACTTCTATAAAAAATATTATTAAAACCTATCTTGCCTTAATTTATGATTTCCTTGTACGTGCTTATTGGTAAATTTCAAATAAACACATCGGCGCACAGTGCGTTGTTTAAATGGAAAGCCTGGTCAAAAATAAAAAGTGTATCTTTTTAACATCTTTTTTTTGCGAGTGCCGTGCACTCTTCTGTTGCAGACCGTTAGCGTTTCCCTCCTACACTTGTATTGTGCGTGTCCAATGATTACAAGGATACGAGACCTACAGTTTAAAATAGACTCCGAATCACCCTAAGTACATATAACTTGGATTTTTTATTAATTTTAGAAAGTTTCCTGGACAAAGTAGACCTCGGTGGTTTACCATTGCCTTCCGAGAGAGAAGCAATTACTTCTCCGAAAAATTGTTGATTCTGGGCAATTATTAATACTCATATCTTTTCCAGAAGTATTATCAACCAACTACAGAGGTACAAAAGCTATTACAAAAAAAGTATCAGTATTTTGGTATAAAATTTTTGTTTAAAAATCTTATACCCTGAACCGCTGCCGAATCCCTATTTACATGACTTTTATTAAGACTTTTCCAGCAATTTTCTACACCAAAAGAATCAAGAATGTAAGTAATAATATTTGATACTTTGTCGAAGTGTTCGCTAAAGCTTCACTCTTCGAAAAGGTCATTGTTATTCAGTTTTGATGGAATGCCTGAAAAATTCTATGAAGATCAGAATTGCAAATATTTGTAGTTATAAATTAGCAATTTCGATAGAATAATAGTCAATTTAGTATTTACAACAAAAATCTCATATACGGTTTTACCTTTTTTGAGATATCTTTTGCTCAAGTTGACCAGACATTCTTGTATTTGAAAAATTGTGTGGGACATTTTAAATGTGGATATCTTAATTAAAAATAAATAAAACTAGACTAAAATTATTACTGTCGGCAGAATGTACCTTTAACAATATTTTTCACAAAAAATAAAATTGCAATTAAGATTAGTTTTATCACTATCGACCGATATGTGCAACTAACAACTGCACTGTAGAATATTACACATAATACATTTTATGTATATCAATGTTTTGAATAGCTTTTAGTATAGTTAGGACATAATAAGAAAATTATTTATAGAAATCATCGGGATATTTAAAGTCTCCTAATGACTTCTAAATGATTATTTAGATCTAATTCGATGATTTGATTTTCAAATTTTGTCTACAGGACAACGCACTGTGCGGCGTTTCGAAAGATATCATGTCTGCAAATCTTGTTGTAAAATCCCGGGCTCTGGATTATCTTTGTGTCATGTTCAAGTCATGTCATTCCCTTATTGGTCTATTCGAAATGCTCCCTTTTAATATTGCCCGTCACCATGTAAGTATGAATCCTTTTCTGAGTCCGAAATAAGCTTTTGGAGAGCACGGAGCTCTGGGGCTCTCTCTTGGAAGGATGCCCCAGGTAAAGGTTTTGTTAATCTTTATTTTAAACCACTACTGTTTTTAATATGAATAAAGTTACCGTCTTCAAGAGAGACGGTAATTAAGTTATACTACTACCGTTTTGTGCATTTAGTTCTGTTATCGTACCGGAAGCTCACTTGCTTCAATTTATCGTTGATTTTTTAGGGTTAGTAAGTTAACCAAGCTATAAAGTTTCCAGTTCTGTAAAAGTTGTGAAAAATACAGAAAGTTAAGTGTTTAATTTGGTATCGCGCTTACCGAAACTTAATAAATAATTTACAGTGCAGTTAACGTTTAGTAAAGGCATTTTCAGTTTCAATGATTGATCTGGCTTGATCAAAATACAGTTAATTAAAAATAAGTTCTACAAAAAGACAATTATACCGAACCTTAATTCCTTGGTTTATGGATTTTGCAGCCATTTCAGAATTTAGGGTGTTTTTCAGATTCTTCTGTTTCATCTGCCGGTCGAGCTTCGTGACAAGTGTTTGTTCAAATTTAAAAGGCAATATTGTATGAATTGCTTTGTAAGGTGATGTTGGAGTGAATTAATCGAAGAAGGTATTGTGACTTTATGAATTTTATTTTGTCAATGTTAATATAAGAGAATTATCATTGTGTATTAAATATGTTTGACCTTTTATTTATATTATTGTTTACTACGATGCTTTATATGAAAGTATTTTATTTTGTTGGTTTTAAATAAACTTATAGCGAAATCTAATTAATCTGAATATTACAGGACCATATATTTATGAAAGTCTTTAAATATTTTACTCAACCTAATTTTGACATAACCGATTATGACTAAATAAAAATTAAATTAAATTTATTAGATCTAATTCCAGTTTCTGATTACTGGTATCGAGTCAATATTTTTATAAAAATTACTGAACTTTCCTAATCAGATGGCGCCCTAAACAATATGTATTTTCTTGTATCTTAAACTTTTATCTATTCTTTTACAATTCGAAGCTGTGGAAACAATACCTGCGGCCTGAAATTAAATTTGCAAAGATAAGATCTCAAGCCGGGGCAATCTTGAGTTGTGCAGTAAGTATTAAAATTTTTGTGTTGTACAGTTTGCGTGAGAACTTTTGATAGTTAAAATAATTTGTTTTGCTTTTGTTCCGGTAAAAATGCTTTGTTTCATCCTCTAATCTCTCGATTTATGATATCTCTTCCTTTTATTTTTAAACAATCGGCGTACTGGCTGCCTCATATGCGCATCCCATATTCCTAGATAATGCTGTTCCATTTCTGCCACATCTTGGTGGAACCGTTACCCGTTAAAGTTATCTGGAAAGTAGTCAAGGGTAGAATGGAGGAAATGTAACTTCACACTCATATTACAACCTAATTTTATATAATTCTCCAACGAACCTGTAATGATTTCTTTGTAGTATTGTACAGCCAATACACAGATTGTTTGAAAATAAAAGGAAGAGATATCATAAATCGAGATACTAGAGGATTAACAGGGTTTTATTGAATTTATTTTTTTGCATGCATTTTCTTTGCTTCTATTTATTTGCATGTATTTTATTTTCCGGGTGTCTATTTATTGTAACCCTGATGTAAGGGGTGGTTATACATTTTGGGGTGATTTAAAGGGGTATCCTTTAAAGGGGGTGGTGTTGGTCATATACCAGAGGTCTATTTCCAAAAACAAAACACTTGCGGTTTTCAATCATTTCTTGTATGTATTTATTGTATTTTGATATATGGGGTGGTTTACCCCGCTCAGGGAGGAGGGTTCTTGACCATATACCAGAGGTTTATTTCTAAATACAAAACATTTCAACCATTTTTTGCATGTATTTATTGTCATCATATGTCAGGAGAGTTTGACTCCATTTGGGGGTTGTTTTTGGCTCTAGCGCATGATTTTGAGGGTATATCTGCTTTTCAGAGATCGGATTCGGTTTCAGCGTCGAAAAGTGCATCCGAATACCATAGTCTCCCTCCCAGGACAGAACATTTTTTTGTGGGGTTGTGTTATTATTAATAGCCAAGAGATCTCTTCTGATAAAGCGGTAGTTAATTAGTATTGTTTTCTTTTTTTTGTGTAGGAAGGTAATTTAAACTTCTATTCAAAGTTGGGAGACGACTTCTCTGAATAATCTGAATTTGTTTATTGTATATAATTTTGTCAATTTGTTAATTAGTGATGTAACTATGACTTTTTGTTAACGTGAAAGAGATCCTTGCCAGGTATCACAAAAACAGTCTTTTCTTTGGATTCTTTATCTAAAACTCTGCACTATGCAAATCTACAGAAGATATAAACTTTGCATCGCGTAATATATTTAATATTCTATCGACATATGGTAATGAGTAAGAATTGTTTTTTGTAATTTAATTCAACTTACGACTATCAAAACAAAAACGATAATCTCCTATTAGGGGTTTTCAGCAGCAATCAATTTTAAAACATATTTGTACAGTTAGATTAATAATATTAACTTAAACAACTACTTGAAATCGTAACTGATAGGAAACAAGGGTACATACAAAATCAGTCACAAATAAAATCATCACCGTGTAGAGCTATACATAGCTGCATTAGAAGTAATAGTAAACTAGGGAAACCTCGTCAAGATATGACGATTAAAGGCATTGAAGAATTTCCCTACATACAACATTCGTTGTGTGTTTACAATCCTTTGGATTTTCGTGAGTGATTATTTTAATAAACGCAACTAAACATAACCAGTTAAAAATTCTAAGCCTAGCACTCCTCTCTCCCAGCTTAAACTCCTCTGTTCCGACATATCTTCCTCTCTGGCTTACCCTCCCCTCCAGTTTATTCTACATACATACATACGGAAACTCTACCTTACGAAATGATAAGAATAAAATCAAAAATCGATCTTGTTTAAAAAATTCTTGAAAACGTCTATTAGTACATATTTCAGAAACATGACATAAAAATAGTGTTAGCAAATTTCCGGAAATTTATTTTTTGGTAACTTTCCATGGGAATATTTCCGGAAACTTATTGAAATGGCAAATGTCGCAAAACAGTTGATTCCCAAAGTGAATTCCGTGGAACCCTGGGGTTTTTCGTGGAAATATTTTGGGATTCCGCGGAGCCAGTTCTAAGTCCTGTAATATAACAAAAGGATACCACTTGCAAAGCTTTAAACTTTCCTACAATAACGGCCTAATTACTATTTTTATTTGTTGGTGCCTTTTGCTACCACATATTTATGTAAAATACAAAAAATAAAATATCGCCATAAACTGGATGATACACAGCTAAAGCTTTGATATAAAAAAAGAATTACGTAAATCGGCCCAGTGGAACTCTCAATCGAACTGGAACAAAAATCAGCCTTGTGTTTTAAATATGTATCAATTTATTTAATATAAAGTATTTACAGGAATAAATTCCAAGAACAAATATTTATTTATGAACACACAGTATAATGTAACTAACAAAGGCTAAGTGAATGAAACATTTAAGTAGTAGAATTTTCATTAATTATAAAAATATTATACTAATATATGTTATTATTATTATTGCAATTTGTTATTAATACATATGCGGTTTAAAAGAAAAAATGCTATTTTCAACTAATGCAGGTTTGGTGCAAACTTTTATATAATCGTGAATAGTTCCAAAAGCTACCGACGCTGGGGACTGAGAGTGCGCTGTAAATAGATAGTCGTTCTCTTGCGCATCAAAATAAATGTTTTTAGAGTAATTTATTTCAAAATATAAAACTTAATGAAACACAGATATTAAGTAGTGTTGACCAATATACAAAACGAAAGCTTCCATATAAAATTATATTACGTAAATCGGCACAGTAGAACTCTCAAACGAACTGGAACAAAAATAAGCCATGTGTTTTAAATATATACTACATTGAAATGTCTTACCACAAACTGACAAAAGCAAATTTAACCCTGGCTGCCAATATCGCCAATCTTGATATTGTAACACTTAATAAATTCAAAAAACAAAAACCCAGAAGTCAAAAGCCAAATACCCAAACAAATCAATGCATCAGAAAATATACTTACTTTAAACTTATGCTCCAGCAGAGACGTCTTTCTTATTCAAATTGAGTTTAGGATCGTGGGTACAAATTCCCAAGGCTTCTAAATTACTGATAGTAACTAGAAAATAATAAATAATATAATAATTAATATTCACCCAGTTAGTTATTAAATAAAAACTTGGGAAATCCACAGACTCGGAAAAGATTTCCAAAAAATGATATTGAATAAATCTGAATTGTGAGAATAAATCCTATTATAATAAACACTAGCCTTGCTGTTGTACCAATGTAACATTATGATAAATGGGTTTAACAATGATAATTTGTTAAAGCAAAAATTATTTAGTCATTTTGAAAACTACTATTGTTATCATTACCTGGGATCACACGCTAAGTAGATAATTATAGACGAATTAAATAATACAAAAAAAACAGAAAAATTTGGTTATACAAAATGCACCTCTCAAGTCAGGTATACATATTGTTAACTTACTAAAATTTTGTTTGTATGACAATAATCCATTTTCACTAATATCGATACTTCACAAATAAAAGACCATGATTTCACTAACACTAAATTATTCTTCCGACGCGACGGCGCACAAACTGCAAAATCATAAAACTCTTCAGATTGAGCACTGAACAGCATATATTGAATTTTAAACAAATTAATTCCATATAAATATACATTTATATTTATATACATACCTCTTGATTTGCAAATATTAACATCAGAGAAGAATTAATTCCCTTTCTTTACTTTAAGCTCAGATTAAAGAAATATTTGTAATTATTTTCTATCGGAGAACTGCGGCTGTAACAAGTGATTATTAATTCTGTTAACACTTAACTTAAATAATTGTAGCGTAATAAGTGCTACTGTACAAATTTCATTTATAGAATTTCGGTGAACTGTTAATTCTTTCACTCCTTAGAGGTCTTTTCTTGATTAATTAATCTGCCCTAAACCTAGCAGAACTGATACCCACCAATAAGATTAGAATAGTGCACTGTTACCATTCGCCTACTGGCGGACAAGTAAACAAAATATTAGGTTATCTTAAAAGTGTGTTATCAACGAAATGTTTGAGTAATGTAATTACCGATATCACAAAAATATGCAAATATTGAACAATATAGCAAATAACTAAAGCTTAACTGCCTTAACAAGCTTAATATAGCTAAACTGAAACATTGTTCGTAGGTTTTATTTAATAACTTTTTAATTCAATTTCGTCTAAATTGTAGGACCTTGCTAGTTTCATCCCCCAATTGAGTCTCCTTCGACGCCGCACTATGGAACGAAAATGCAATTTTTTGGACATGTCGTTATAATTCCGTAACCACCAGAAGTTTTAATTAATTCTTCGTGTTCTATATTTTGATGTGTGGCGTGGAGCAGTGGACTGTATATGCGGACTTTAATGCGCTGCTGGTCGGGTTTTCGATGTTGCGGCAAAACTAACCCCACAATCAGGATTCAAGAACTCAACAGCCTGAAGGTGAAAATCTTGCCTTGTGTTGCTGGTCTACAAAAGCTACAAGTGATTGTAAATAATTTTCCTATTTCACAAATATAACGAGCGTTGTGTGTCAAAATCTTCTTAATCTTGTGATGCGATGTTCAATAAACACGTTGTACATATTTCATGAAAATTCGGGTTTCTTAAGAGATGTAGGTGCAGTAATAATGCGGGTTTTTACCATATACTCTTTTTATAATAAAAATCTCACTAATTAAAAGATTTTATAAGATCTTTATAGAAAAAAATTGTTACATTTCAAAAAATGGGAAATTGTCAATTACAATTATTCATCTTATCATATTATTATATGACAATTATATTAACAACATTCAAAAATAACTTAATCCTTTCTTCTAATATCCGACGCTCCAGATATTGTGGTACAACACAGATTAATTACACGACTGCGTAACAATGTGTATGATAGACAAAGTTTTTTAAATCAAAATTCAAAATCAGAATTTTTATACCCCGTGCACTGTTGTTACATAGCTTATATTTATATTTATGAGCCCCCAACTGTGCAATACTAACGATAGTGTAATAACACCTATTCTATAATTTCTAAACATCAGTAATATTAGCGAAATTAAGTAACAAGAACTAATTATGGCCATTTCATTCTCATTTAGCCTTATGAAAATGACATACTTAATGTTTTAAACCATTCATTTATGTGTATTTGTCAGTCTTATAATTTATACAAATCGGGAAATTACTAAAACTCAAAATACCCACTCCGTTATTACTAGAGACGTGCATTTTAGGTAAGCATAAAACCACCATGTCAAGGAAGCGATGCAATTTAATCTGCAAGACCACAATGTAACACAAGTAGGCGCTTGAAAATGATGGGTTTAAACTAACCATGCCGAAAAAATACAAAGTAAAAAGGGATCTATTTAAAATAAACAACATGAATTAAAGAAATTGTCAGTGGCGTGACAAGTTTTATATAACAGCTTTCATATTTGTAAACTATATATCCTATAACATATAGCGACGGCGTTTATGAAAGATGAGCTAATCAAGAGATTTTTCAGGCAAGGTTACCAAAAATGTACGTCTCTAGTTATCACACTTTGTCACAGTCTCGCGAACGTAGCATTTTACGTCACAATATCTACAATAATTGAGAAGTATAATATTTAGGATGCATAATTAAGAAAGAGAAAGCTAAATTTATCCTCAAATGGAGGGGAATATCGGAAAGGATATTAAAAATAGAAATGAAAATGGACACGAAAACAAACACAAAATAATAGTGGCCTATGGACCGAATGAGGATGAGTCAACAGAAAAGAAAGACTACTTTTGGGAAATGCTAGCAGAATCAGTAGAAAATGGTAGAGGAAGACTGATAATGATAGGAGATTTTAACGCAAGGGTAGGCATTCAAAAGGATGAAGCTGGCGAAGTAATTGGTCAATATGGGGAAAACTGTAAAAATAACAACGGAATAAGAACAATTGATTTCTGCATATTAAATAACCTGATAGTAACCAACACTTTCTACAAACACAAAGAGATACATAAATATACAAGAGAAGTAAGCAGCAGAAACGAAAGGTCCTTAATCGACTATGTACTAGTAAATAAGAAACATAGATATGAAATTAAAGACACAAGAGTGAAAAGAGGACCAGAAATATAGTCAGACCACTTTTTATTTGTGTCCGAAATAAAGATGCAGAGAGTAGAACAAAACCAAATAAGAAGAAATGGAGAAACCAAATGGAGAAAAGACGAATTTGTCCAATAGTGTCCATAGAAAAAACCAAAACGTTCAAGTTGATAGAAAGAAACACGGCAAAGGAGTACAGCGCAATGGTGGAATCCGAAATTGTTAAAATAAAGGATAAGATAGAAACGTTAAATGCAGAAGAGTTGTGGAAGTGTATAAAGGAAGTGCTAAATAAAACCGCAAAAGAGGTATGTGGAGTAATAAAAACTAAGGAACACCAAAAACAAACTAGGTGGTGGAATGAAGAACACATAATGCAAAACATATTAAAGGGAAAGATGGGAAAATACTAGACGAAGATGAAGACATCATAAGGAGGTGGAAGGAGTATTTAGAAGAACTCTTAAGGCCAGAAAAGAACAAAAACACGATCAACGAAGGAGGGCAGGAGAATATTATAGAGAATAGGGAACAAGATGAAGATATAACAACAGAAGAAGTGACAGAGGCAGTGAAAAAAAGTAAAAAGAGGTAAAGCAGCAGGTCATGATGATATATGTGCAGAGATGGTCACGAATCTAGGAACAAAGGCTACAGAGACAATAGCAAAGCTAATAAGTAAAGTGTGGAAAGAAGAACAAATACCGTAATTATGTAGTTCGATAAAATAATAATCAAATTTTTGTTTTCAGATAAGTGGCTAACGTTATAATTGGCGTTTTAAATTCGGAGAACAATCCCAAATCCTATCTATTAGCAATGGACTTTTTCAAGAGCACCAATGTTCTGCGGCAAAGTTGCTTAATGATTCGATGGCTATTTTGTGGCCGGACGGCATACAGCACAACAATGTACTCCTGTTCGTCACCGACGCGGCGCCGTACATGATCAAGGCTGGAGCAGGCTTACAAGTTCTGCACGAAAAAATGATCCACTTAACTTGTCTTGCCCATGCAATGCATAGAGTTGCGGAAAAAGTGCGGGAAATATGTCCTAACATAAATTCTATAATTTCAGATGTAAAAAAAATTGTTTGTAAAGCTCCATATCGCATAGAAATATTTAGGGAAACTGCTCAAGAAGTGCCTCTCCCACCTGAGCCTGTAATAACAAGGTGGGGTACTTGGCTTTCTGAAGCAGAATATTATGCAACTTATTTTGATATTATTAAAGCATTTGTAAATAAACTCAATAAACACGATGCACTATGCATACAAAGCGCACAGGATGCTTTTAATACTAAGGAGGTGAGGGCAGAATTGTTGTTTGTTTTGACAAATTTTGTGCGTTTAGCTAAAGTAATTCAGAAATTAGAAAGTCAGGGAAATTCATTAGATGAATCTCTTGAGCATGTAAAATTGTTAGGTGTTTCTTTGAATAAAGTAAAAGGGACAAAGGGTTTGACTATAAAACAAAAATTTAAATCCGTTATAGACAAAAATCCTGGTTTTCACTTAATTAAATGCATAAACGATGCATTATCTGGCCAAGACATTTTAGACGAGCTAAAACATTATTCGCTTGTAGAATTCAACAATTTTAAGTATGCCCCAATTACGTCTTGCGATGTGGAACGGAGTTTCTCAAAATATAAAACAATATTTAGGGATAATAGGCATATAATATAATATAAATACAAAGATTAGTTAAAGTTTCACAAGTTTTATTAATATCTTAACCTGACAATATTGTTTCGACACTTTGTGTCATTATCAAAGATAGATAAGATTGATAAACAAACACGTTGCTAAGGATAACTACATACAGAAAATAGGTAACTAGGTACAATACATAACAAAAACTAAATATCTAACACTTCTAATAAAGGAGAATTACTAAGCTCAGTTTGTTCATTCATTATTAGCAACGTGTTTGTTTATCAATCTTATCTACCTTTGATAATGACACAAAGTGTCGAAACAATATTGTCAGGTTAAGATATTAATAAAACTTGTCAAACTTTAACTAATCTTTGTATTTATATTATATTTCATGATTATGGAGTTCCACAAAGTAAGGCTGGAGGCAGTAAATGCTATAATAGGCATATGTTTACTTTTGAAAATTTAAAAATGTACGTCATTGTGAACTGTAACGCTCTATGTTTAGAAAATATAATTGATTAAATTATTGTATAGGATGTCTAATTAAAATAATTTCTGTAAATAAAATGTAAATAACGCTAAACAGGTGTTTTTTTTAATAATGAAAGTGCATATATTTATTAAAAATTTCTAATAAACGCATATTTCATAATTTTTAAGTGCATATTTTACGTTTTTATAGTGCATAAGTGCATGCATATTTCAGCATTTTTAAGTGCATACAAATCCTATACCTAGTTATAATACACATGAGTTCAAAATTTCAAAGGTACCTTTGAAGGAGTTACTTTTTGCTCATACTATAGTAATCACTAAAGAAAAGCCTTAAGTCATTAATCACCTCCATATGGTTAAATTAAAAATAATTAGTCAAATTTACAACAGCATTCATGTATCAGCCTTGGTAGTGTAATGTCTAGCTTGCTGGACTTTCACCCATGCGGCCCGAGATCGACTCCCGGTGCCGGCAGATCTGATTAAGGTTTTCTGCAGTTTTCCTTAGCTGTGACACAAATGTGGGATTTGCACTGTTCCATCTGTCACATAAGGTCACATTTAATAACGTTTTAATAACTAAATCAGGCATTTCAGAAACTAAATGAGAATGACAACAGCATTGATTTCTTTCTCTGTCTGGCATATCAGAAACGATTATGTTATAAATAATGATGACCGGGCCATTATAAGCGGGCATTTTTATTAATAACCCCCTCTTTGCGTTAATTTTGCTATCTTCGATCTATTTTCTTTTACTTTTTGAAATATCAGCTGTTCCTGACGGTAATTTCCATTTGTTGTTGCGACTTCATTGGACAGTACTCAACTCATTGTATTATGGATTAGGAACACTATTAGGAATATAACATAATTTATTTATTTTATATAATCTGTCAAGTGTGTTTTGACAGAATATGCCATCATCAATAAATAGCGTGATAAGAGGAAAATAAGTTTAACAGCACAAACTATAAGGTAAAGAAAAATGTTTGTACTTAGTTAATTAGGTGTAAGTATTAGCAAATACTTTAATATTAAAGTATTTGGTATTAGGTACTAGTAGGTAGGTACCTACTTATTATTTCTTTTTTTGACGTCAGGCTGATAATTAATTTCAAAGAAATTACAATACTTCAAAATTAATACTTAGGTACATTTGCTTTCAATTTTTTACTATCCCAACCCCCAGGCCACCGGAAATGCCACGGTATCTCGGTGGGTCAGCACGTCCCTGGATAGTATCCTTTGTACTATTGACCCAGTATCATTTAATTTCTAGAAGCTAACGCATATAACAGATATCTTCTCATAAGAATTTGACAGCAATAACACAAAAGGATTTTGTTTGGTTTAAATAAATTAAATTCGTTAATAATAATAATTCGTTTGTAAGTAATTGTTGAAAAGTGTTAATTTCTTAAAAAAAATTCTTATTAACTGTGAATGTTCTCATATTGTCGCATTTGTAGCTGTAACTCTAACTGATTCATACATATTAATAAAGAATCAACTGTCAACTTAATCAAACAGTAATAATTAGTACGTCGTAATATTGTTGAGTTAAAAAAAATTACCTAACATTTGTTTTGGATTCTAATCATAGCTAAAAGCATGAATAGTCTAAGCACTCAAGCTTAGAAAATTCAATTAAATCGTATAAACAAATTAACAAGAAACGCCGAGCAATAAAAAACCATCCAAAGCAATAACAAGAAGTTATTGATTGACGTAGATGATGTAATCAGACTTTATCAGAAGAAAAATAAAAATATACAGGGTGGTTTTGGTAGAACTGCCATTATTGAAACATATGTTAAGAGCATTAAAAGAAAAAGCAACCGGTACTCTGACAACTACAACATCTGAAATCAAATACCTCCTCCTCATAAACATAATTAATTTATAAAACTGTTATTGCTTTATAAGATAAAAGCAGAAGATGTGTATCATCTTCATTTTATGATTTCGATACTATTTTATTAATGTTACCCATAATAGATATTTGTTGCAACTATGAACCTGCTTTTCTATATTTTATTTAGTGGCATTTTAATAATAACTAATTTCTGTATTTGTGAAGGATATTCTTTTATAGATATATTGTTCACTGTTATTTTTGTTTGCACAAGAAACAATACTTTAGTAATATAATTCTACGTAAAAGAAGATAAATCTCTTATTTCCACACACTGATAACTAGCTGCTAACGTTTTATAAGAGTTTAAAATACTTCATGTTTATCTTTAATTAAGATATTATTTTCATTATGAAGAGTAGTTGCGCTATTGAATGAGAAAGACAGAAAGACTCTTCGAGTGGACTACAACAATAATTGCTAACGATGGAGGATTATTTGCGCTTCCGACATTATGTAATCACATAACAATGAATTTAAAGAAGAACATTTATGTTTAATTGTATATCAGTTGTCTTTTGTTGAAGTAATGGCATTCATCCTCTAACCACCATGTATAATGGAAAAAAGTTGTATCGAAGGCGACAAAACTATTTTTAGATATATACTGGTTATTAAGTAAGTTCCAAATGACTTATAATACAAAAAATACCTTAACATCTACACGTACATAATTTATCTTAAAACTGCTTCTAATTAGCACAAAAACCCAAACAATGTACTCCTTAAACAAATTACCCAAACTGTGGATGATATAATAAATTTATCACTAATTAAACTAAGAAAGGTCAAACATTTTCTTTATTGTGTGTGTGCCCTGATTTAAATTACCGTCGGTTTTATGAGAGGTTTCACTACGTCGGCAGTTATGGGGGAGCAAATTTTCATAGTAAGCAATTGAGGAAATGAAGTAACCCTCGAAAGTGAGGTATGTGGCCCAAACTTGTTCAGAGGTTAATTTTGTGGGTACGGACAGGATATTTCAAAAGGGGTCTAAAATTTCATTTTACGAAGAATTTCAAGAGATTTGGAGCACGTACTTTGTTTAAACCCATGTGTAAACATATCCGTTAGTGATACGTAATATTATTAAAGTTTCGGTTATGTTTGCTATTAAAACTTGTTGTTGTTTAGAGAAGAGTTAAGTGGAAGTCTGTTGTTGAATAAAATATTATTATTAAAAATAAAACCGTAGCCTATTACATTTTAATTATAACAATAGATAATTAAAAAGTGTATTGGCAAATAGAAATGATTAAAATAATATGCGTGTTGGATTGTTGACAATAAGCAAACGTCATTCTAATAGATATTTAGCATTACTAGGCCTTGGGCGTTATAGAAAAGAAAGAATAAGTTAATCTAAACATAACATTATGAACAATAATTTAATTTTATGTCCCCCACCACAGTTGAAAATCGGTAACTTATTACAAATCATGTACATGTTTACAATTTTTTACAACTGTCCTGCATAAACCATTCAATAAAGTCAATAAAAGTGCTCTATAAAAAAAGTAATGAAGTAACGCTTTGTACGTCCAGTTATTGTTTTAAGTATACAGGGTGTAACTAATATAACCAGAAACCTCGTAATAAGCGGTAGGTGTAATGATTACATAAAAAATACGAAACAAGCAAAAACAATTTTTTCTAATTTTTAAATTTAAAAGGTTCAATAATTTGTTTTTGCTCATTTAGTATATTTAATTTAATGTGAGTACAATGGGCGTACTTAAAATGCGATTTTCTCGAAAACTAACAGGGAACGACCACATCACCGATCATAACACTGTTCCCCCCCATTACGAGGTTTTTAGTTATATTAGTAGTTACACCTTGTATAGCAGATTAGTAGTAAGGGATTTCATTGTGAATTACATTTACAGAAAAATAAGTACAATTGCAATTGCCTTATATAATCCCACAAAGGCCCATAATTTAAATAAACACGAAATTAAAATACAACGTAAGTTGCTAATGACATTTTAAAAATTCTAATATCTGCGTTATATTCTTATTTACACCAATTAAAATGTAAAGGACCTTTAAACTCTATGTATTATGAGTTGCTGTATTTGTGAATAATCTGACTGGTTTAAAAATTACATAATTTTAATATCTCAAATAGGTTATAATCACACAATGTAATATTTTTTTTATTTCACTCCTACACTACGGGGGAACCAACATCTAAGGTCATCTAATGTCCCCCATCTAACATGCAACACAAATACTCACATCCATAATTGAGGTGACGGAATTTCCCAATTAGAAAAATCCCGCCGCCCCAAGTGGGATTCGAACCCACGACCCTTGGAACACAAGTGATGCACTGACACCAATCGTTCACCGCCGGCCCACACAATGTAATAATGTAATGGTTATACTGTTTCAGTTTTTGTAGTTGGTAAAATGTAAGTGACTACTAGTAATCAATAGGAAGTTAACATTCCTTTAATTTATAATTATTTTCTAAACTACAGAACAAGGTATCTAAATGATGTAACAATAATGCAGGCTGTAATTTCTATTACCAACGGTTAAACACAGTTTTTTTTTCTTGTTTCGTATTTTTAATGTAATGTGATTTCAATGGGGGTATTTAAAATTTAAAAGGCGATATTCTCGAAAACTAGCAGGAATCGACCACATGTTGGTAAGAAGAATATGTTTTAAATCATTACAGCTTTTCCTCCATTACGAGGTTTCTAGTTGTATCAATTACACCCTGTATATATGTACTGATTAGTGACGTGTCCTTAAACACAAATTAGGATTTTTACAAGAAATAATCTAGAAAGTTTTCATAATTAAGGTACAGACTGTCAATAGTGCCAATAATATAAATCCGATGAGCTCTCGCATGTCGGTGTATCAAAAAAGTTCCACTAATTTTTTCGTTTCTTTGGGTAAGTCGTGGGGTAGGAGGCGTAGATAAATCCAAGAAGAAGACTTACCAGGAGTAAGTTGGGTGGAGGGGGTGAATGAGTAAGTCGGAAGTCGATACAAAAGTCGGTGGAAGGCTAATCCAGAAGGGAGGTTGAGTGAGTGGTTGGGTAAGTCGTGGCAGGCGTGAGCAGATGGGGAAGTCGAGGAGAAGTGAATTTGGAAAATAGAGGCAAGTCGGGTGGGATAGTGAGTGGCTAGGTAGGTAAGACGGTAGATATGTTGGATGGGGGAGGGTGAATGGACGTTTAGGTCAGTAGGGGATTAGGTGGGTGAGAGCAAGTCAAAGAAACTGGGTGGTTAAGTCGGAGAGGGTAAGTTTTGGGTATGGGTAAGTCGGTGGTGATTATTAAATGTGATTCCGTTTAAGAAGTAGTTTGACCGTCAATAAAGTTATACGGTATCCTTAAACTGAACTAGAGCTCATAATCTGAGAGAGGAAGTCGTGGGTAGCTTCAATCGATAAGGATATGCACTTTAATTTGTAATCCAAATATTATAATATACTAAAATATCATTGTATGATATTAATAGTAATAGTATAAGGGTTTTAAGTTTCAATAATGCAGCAAAATTGGAAATACTATAAAACCATCTTAAATTAATACACATGCAATAAAACACAGATAGACACATGCTAAAAAGTTAATTTATTTAATCTGGGAGATTTAAATGGAATGTTATTCTGAAATTAATAAAACTGAACAATAGAAAAATTATGATTAACGTGCAAACATAACCAAACATTTTCATTTAACATTTCAGTATAGGATTTTGAACAATAAACACACTATTATAATCAATACTTGCATTAAAGGGTTAATTAACAAAATATAGGATATACTATCAGCGGTTTTTATAGAAATAATTCTCATTTTACATATGTGGGCTACCGCAGATAGGAATGGACATCTTTCAATAAGCCAACTCCGTCTCAGGTAGCGTTTTACATGAAAACAAATTAAATGAGTCTTTAGCTAAAATTCTATAACACTAGAATTAACTTACTTATTTTGAAATCTGATTAAATTGAGTTTTTCGTTTCTTTAATTTGACGTTTTAATTTAATCATGAGAATTTGTTTTTTATGCTTTTTGTCCAATGCTTCATCACAGTTAACTGGAATATTGTATAAGAAACGAGAATGGTTTAGGATCTTCATAGTTGAAGTTGTTTTAAAGACATCAAATGCTTGATACAAGGTTCGTCAAACTAATTATTTAGTTTTTCCTCGTGTGTTTAATTGTATATAATGTAACTTTATGCAGGATGCAGTTGCTATATGTTGTAGTGTAGCTGTTATATATGGTATTATAGCTTGAAATCATGTAATTATGGATTAATGAAGATTTTAATTATCCATTTTACAGTTACCATTTTTAATGAATTCCCAGCTTACGAGGTAAATTAGACCACAAGTATGTTATATCAATTTGTTAGACTTTTTACAAATTACATTCCTATGGAAATAGAATTAAGAAATTCGATAATTTTTATCATTGTTAAATTTATGTGACGTCATCGGCGTTGGATTTTGTTGATATCCAATTGTTTTTGGCAAAATGTATATAAAGACCTTAAACGCAAAACTATTTCAGTTAGCATAAACGACCTCAAAGTATAATTGCCAAGATTAAATGAAGTTTAAGGTTAAGTTTGTATTGTGGGTTTCTGAGATTTCACCAATCGGTTGCTAACATTTTTAGGTTCCAACTAATAACGTCAATATTGCACCGCTGGTGATCAGTTGGCTTAACATGGTTAAGCGCAAATTCCTTTTGTAGTTTAACACTAGGTAAATTCCGGTATACGTTACCTTTGTGTAAATTGCCTAGCGTGGGGCCGAATTGAACAATAGTATTTTTATTCTTTTTAAAATGAAAGTTAATTCTGAGATTTTGCATTCTTTTATTAAAGGAATATTATTTGAACTTAGAATTTAACATTGAGATTTTGAGTTTATTTTATTAAAATCAAATATGTACAATGTATACGTATAAGAGTCATTCCACGTGAAATTGCACAAATTTTAAGCAAATTTGACTTTCATGACTCCAATTTTGTTAAAACAAAATAAACATATTTTGTGAATGAAAAGAATAAACACGTGTGGTTTTACAAGTGTCTCTCTTGACTATTTTCGTAAATAGAAACTATCAAAGTTCCTGAAATACTGCGCGCATCATTATAGTTAAGTCTGAATATTTTTGGTATTAGTTGTCATAAAGATTAGATCTTTGTCTCATTTCGAAGGTATGGATGCGTATTTCATTCCTATGGAAAATAAAATACAATTTGCAAAATATTTATGGTTTTTACAAAAGACTGAAACTTCAATCAACGTCAAAAATCAATTTCAATCAACATCTTGCTTTATTTTTCCTGAAAAAAATTCATAAATACTTATGAAGATCTTAATAATAGTTAATGAGAAATTAAATTATTTAGCAAGCCATGCGTCGTGGATTTTAAAGTCAGAGTATTTTAAAAATCAAGCACTGCATTTTACTTAAAATAAATCACTTATCAACCAAATAATTTTTAATGTCCGCCACATTTCCCCCAATCGCGTATAATTCTTTATTATAGACTGAGATGTTGATAACGGCACAAAAGAGAGCAATTGTAAAATACCTCGTACTACTTTTGCTTGTTGGTACTTTAAATTAAAAGCAATACTATGCTCCTTGGGTTCACTATGGATGAAAAAGCTGAAAGTAATATTATATATGTTTATCTCTGTCCAGTTAACAAATTTCCTTGGTGATGTAATGGGGTCCATTAAGGGTTGAATAGATGTCATTGCAAGCCTTAACAGAACCCCATGCCGTTACAAGGTCCTTTTCCACGCAACGCCAACGTAGAGAAAAAAATGCTACTCAGTGTGAATCTGAAAGTCATATTCGTGGGAACATAGGTTGAAAAAAAATTGTTTTATTCTGGTATTGAGCACTCGATCTATCAAAGAAGTATATTATTTTGTTTAGTACTCCCTATTCCTGCTTCAAAAATGCTATCAGTTTCGCTTGGAAAGGTACACAACCTTGGTGTCATAGTTTAAACACTCTTAAATGACAACAAACTCTTTATATCTAATGACATTGTACTGTTTGTAGTAGTTAACAAAGGGATGGATTGTGGCCTGCCTATAGTTCTAATGCACGCCTTCACGCCTTGTACGGAATTTTGGATAACGAAAGCATAATTTTCCAAAAATACCACTAGATGCATACTCCTGACTCCAGGTTTTCTTTGCATTGCTTCAGAACTATATTTTACTGTTAAGCTAAATAAGTTGCCTAGGAAATCTTCAACTGGTGATATCAGGGTTTCTAAATTTGTGCGAACCACTATGATCCATTGTCTGTAGGTAATATGTTCTGTAGATTGTTCTTGATTAAAAAGTTGTCATAAGTTTTGCGTTACATTTTCAGTTCCTGGACAAACATCACATTTCTTTAAATAGCAGTTAGATGATAGGGGATTGCAGACAATTTGTGACAACTAGTCTTCATAACTGGTGAGAAATTATCAGAATTTGCAGTGCGATGAGAAATATTAATACCATCAACCATTAATTTAAGGTTTTTGTGATGAGCACAAACACAAACTGAATGAAGTCCGTGAAGCTAGCACAGCCATTACAGCACAATCAAATAAAACTATCGTAAATATTTAGTACTCATTAATTATTAAAAGAAAAATGTATTACTGTTGTAAAAAAAAACGGGTTGTTCCAGCCTCACAGTGAATCTAGCACAACGGGACCAAAAATAAGCCACAATCACAAAAAACTAACGTACTCACTCATTAATTACTAATTACTCAAAAATCAAATTTATTACTGTTGCGGTTTAAAAAATACATTGGGTTGTTCCAGAATCACAGCGAAGCTAGCACAACCACACCAAAAATACAGCACAACCGAATAAAAACAATGTCAATATTTATTACTCATTGATTACTAACTAATGGCACAAAGTACAAATTTATTACTGCTGCCAAAAAAAAGATGTTACTGTTAAAACACCTACAAATGTATCTAACTGGAATTTTCCATTCTGAATAAAAGAGAACAGGACTACGATTTATTACTCCAGCACAACCGACAAGTTATCGTTTATATCAACAAATCTGTTAGAACCAGATTCTAGCATGTTTTGACATAATTACCCTGTCCAAATTCTTTAAAACACGTGCAAATACACGTAATGCTGGAATTTCCAATCTGAATAAAAGAGGACGAAACTATAATTTAATACTCCATCACAATCGACAATTTAACGTTATATCAACAAATCTGATAAGTCAGAACCAGATTCTAGCATGTGTCTAGAAAATTACCCTGTCCAAATTCGTTAAAACACATGCAAATTCACCTAATGTGGGGATTTCCAATTTGAATAAAATAGGACAAGACTAATATTTATTACTCCAGCACAACCGACAAATTATCGTTTATAACAACAGATCTGAGTAGTCAGAACTAGAGACTAACATATTTCGACATAATTACCTCGTCCAAATTCGTTATAACACATGCAAATACACCTAATGCCAGTCAGACTTTGCCAGTCGCTAGCTAGTCATTAAAGAAAGAAAATTACTGTATTATACCATTTTTTATTTATTTCTATACTTTTGGAGAATAACGACATCTAAGTTCAGCCCAATGTTTTCAAATTGGATAGTAAAAATGCATATGACACATATTTTGAAGTTCAAGCAGATAAACAGTACTGCTTGTTTTCTATTAATGTGAAAGGTAGCGTAATAAAGTAATAAACCAGTCTTCATTTTGGCCAAGTGTTTTGTAGAATAAGAACAGATAAACAGAACTAAGTAAACAAAACATGCTGGGAAACGACCTCTCGTTTGATATTATGTTTCAAAAACGCTATTTTTGTCTTGTTATTTCTAATTTGTAAGACAATTACACATTCTTTTAATAGGTACATTAACCCCTATGTGTTATACAAGTCTGCAGGTTTGAATAAAAAATTATAGTACATGTAATGGTGACACATATTTTGAAGTTCGAGGAGATAAGCAATACTATTTGGTTTCTCAAATGTGCATAATAGTAGCAAGTAATAAAAGATAAATCTTCTTTGTGAAGAAATATAATATTTCTTTCAATCTTTTAGTTCCATTTCTTGGAATTTTAAATTTAGTCTTTACTCCTTTATTATCTACAATCCATACGAATTTGTTAAACCATAAAAAGGGAAAACAATCTTTTTGCAACTCATCTTTTCACTTTCGTAGCTATTAGTTAGAATATAATAGAATTAATTAATAAATTAGATAGTATAATTTATTTCCATAAAGAACGTTAAGCATTCATAAGAATTGTGACTAATAATTGCAAGAATAACAAATTTGAAACCTCCTTACCCTACAGTTTTTAATAAAATAAAACAGTAGCAGTACCTATTTTTTACGCATTATTTTTGTACTACGTAGTTATTTTCTAAGTAAACAAATTACCATCCATCGGTGGTTCTATCAAAACAAAAAAAAATAAAGATTTTACTAAAAGAACTTTTTAGAATTCCAATAAAAAAATAACAGTACCTATATTGATGATTAGATTAATATGAATAGATATCAAACATATCTTTACTTAATTAACTAATATTCGTTTATCAAGGAATAACAAATCAAACTTAATGATATCATTAAATAGGTCAGTACTGGAACGATGTCATTTCAGTCTGCGTTTCCTACTAGAACACAGGGAAATCCCCCAGATTAATAGAACGTTTTAAGTTGTTTCAACAACATCCAAAATGGAATGTGCGCCGTGTGCAACCTTCTTGTGCTCATTCAACAGATGTCACATTTTGTACTGATAGTGTCAATTTCTAATTTAAATTATACATAATTTTCTGAAAACGTCAGGCAAAATTTTCAAGTTCATTTAATCTAAAGATGTTACTAAGATTTTATGTTTTTAAGTCCGATCATTGGGTAGTGAATCACCGTGTATATAAAGACTAGAGTAGCAACACGTTATAACTAAATACGTGGTAAGTACAAGGCTAAAAAGGATTACCGGTAGTTTTATTTGCAGGTATTTCCAGAATATCTGAATGAAGAATGTCCGTCTGACCATTCATAAGTTCCTCATTACGTTTTATGGCTTATTTACTAAAACACAATTATTTTTACCAGCCGTAGTCCTGCTCACGTTATTGGACTTAGAAGAGAGATTTTTTTCTATTGTAGATGGTTTCAGACATTTTCCAGATTTAGGATTTGATAATTCCCTTTGTTTCTGCTACTTATTAGATATTTGTATCATGTATGTTGTGGCATCAAAATACTGCTTTATTTTATTATAGAACCAACTGTCAAAAATTCTTAATATTTGTATTTTTTTATTTTTATCATCGGTCTCATGGAAGGAACACTTTTACAGTCTTTGATCAACTAAATGTTGATCAAAAATGAATGACTTGGATGGAACATACAGGGTTAGTTAAAAGTATGGAGACGGCGATTGATTGTCGCTAATATTCATTTTACGATATAATGTTTAATAGTGTTACGTTCTTTTTAAAATAATAACCAAAAATGCTATTGAATTATCTATTAATAAAGAGAAAACATTCACACTTAGTACACACTAATTTAATCTTAATTATTTACAAAACACAATTATACTAACACAAACTATTAACGAACTATTTATATTTCAATCACAATATTTATTTCGTACTATTCACACACACATTTATATTCTACTTAGATATTTATCTATTACAACTTGCGTCTGCTAACGCATCTAATCACTCGCGGTTGACTAATTCCCTCTTCCGAGTAAGACGGCGTTTATATACAGCATACAATCTTCTAGAAACTGCACTAGATTCTTCTAGATGGTCTATTGTCTGCCGCGCCGTCGATGACGCACGTGGATGAGTCACGTCGATCAATAACACATGCAGGTGTTGATGAATCATGCAATCTCGAACATTCGACGGCTGCGTTTAGTGGGCCGATCACGTTCATTACAATACAATAGCTTTTTATGAAATTTTTATCTACATTTGAGTATACTTGAAATTCTTTTTTCTTCAATTGTCTTTGAGTTACGGCTTTGCGCAAAATTTTTAAATGGGAACTTGCTAATTTTGCGCTGCCATTCGATAGAGCATTTTTTCTCGCTATAATAGTATTAAAATTTTTTTATTTTATTTCATTATAATAACATTTTTCCAAGAAAACGCCTGGTCAAGTATTTACGAATAGTAGGTACATACAACTAAAATTAAACTCACCATTGCTAATATTAACAGCAACACATTGCATACAATAATAGTATGCAATAATTGTATAGCGGAACAAGACATCAGTAAATAATTTTTTTAAGTTATTTCCAATCCGAGTTCTATTCTGAAAACGGTGCAGTTTAATGTAAAACATTTCAAAGTATATACTGTTATTTTTTGCGCCTTTAAAGCAATCCCTTGGTGCAGAAAAGTATATTTTAAAAATAAAATCCTCTAAACGAGGTCCATTTTGATTAAACATTTAAAAATGAAACGCAGTATCCTAATTCTTCCTCTTTAAAATGAGATAAGCACAATATATCTACGATGCATAGAATCCTTTTCGATAACGATTTTCATATTACGTTGCACGCGAATTTGCAGAAAAAATAATGTAGGATAAATGACTGAATAATTTATAACTTAATAAGTTAATAAGACTTAATAAGTTTCTGGTAGAAAAAAATAAATAAGGTTCATTTAATTTATTGTACAGAACATAAAAAAAAACTTTGAATAAAGTACTAATGGGTCATGTTTCATAGGTGTTCGATTTGACGTGGAATGACTGATAAGTATCAATAACATTAAATTGCATTACATAATAAAACACTGGTCTTTCCCACAAACTAAATCTATTGAAAGTAGCAATACCATTTACATTAGCTACATATAATTTTACAGTGCTATTAAATTAGAATGCAATATGTGCAAAATACTCTATCTTCAGGCTCAGAAAGGAGAACTCTTTAAGTTTTTTTTAGAAAAATTACAAAATAAACAGACCAAAGGTTCTACAATCTAGGCTTTAAAAAGCACTTTTTTATTATTGTCGTTGTAGCTGGAGAAACTTTTATGATTCCCATTGGTTCTTCCCACAGCACAGCGGTAGTAAAACAAAATCTTAAAACTTAGTGTTAATATAAGGAGTAAGGAGTTATTTTATGCGTCAGTAATTACAAAACTTTCTGTGGTTTTATTTCGGGTTTTTGAAATGTAGATAAATGAAGAAAAATTAGAAGTCATTTGGACTTTAATAAAATAAAACAACATGTTAAAAAATAATAAATAATTGATGTGTTATGTGTTGAAATTTGCTTATGTACATTGTGTCAAATAATAGATAACAGTTCAGGATTCTAGTAATTTACATCATAGTAAAATTACTAATAAATTAAATAGTTACACACATATTTTAATCCCTCAAGTTACAAGAAAGTTGGTGGCGATATAAGAAGAGCTCCATTATAATTTCCGTAAATACAAACTGCATTTCTGCGAAGTAAAAGTAGAAAAGGCGAAAAGGATTTATTAATCACTAAAATTCTTTGCAGATGCTGGAAATCATAAAATTGTCCTTTCTACAAGTTTCTTTATAAACACGTTGATCAACTGAGTAATTTCCTGAAAACCTTAAAATTGTAAATTGTGATTGTATGTAGTTCTACAATCTGTTGTAATTTATATTTATTTCTAATGGTCGGTTTCGCAAAGCTTGATTAAATTCTGATTAACTTAATGTTGTCATTAAATTTGAAATACAGAAATTTCATTGGCTGAAATATGAGGTACCTGAAATTTTTATGTAATTATATTTCTAGAGTTAATTAAAATTAAATCACTTTAATCACAATTAAGTTAATCAGAATTAATTCAAACTTTGTGACCTCGACAGTTTTTACAGTGCAACAAGTGTCAACAACGACGTATAAGAAATCCATTGGTTATGTTCCCTTCAATGACTTCTCAAAGTAAGGCTTGTTGAAATACAGATATGTTGTCAACGTTATAATAAAAATAATAATTAACATTTACTGTTGTATGCTCTTTTAAGGCGAAGTTTTCGCATTAGTTGTAGTCAGTAGGAGATTGATTGGTAAGTGAGATGGAAGGCAATGGTTACGAAACTATACGAGGTGTGTCTAAAAAGTTCGGTGAATGGTATCAAAGAACAAAGAAAACAAAAGATATAAAGAAATAATCTTGATTGGCCTTCAAAATAATCGCCTTGCAACACAACACACTTTTGAAAATGTTCATAAAGTTTCTGGAAGCTGGCAACAAAGTCATCCTATAGGAATCGATCGCAGGATCGCTGTCACACGTTCTTGGATGACCAACACGTCCTCAAAACGTGCACCTTTCGTGAAAGTTTTGAGACGGGGAAACAGAAAGTAGTCCGCAGAAGCCAGATCAGGGGAGTACAGTGGATGTTCGAGAACAGTTACGCCATGCTGATCTAAGAATTGACGCACTCGAATCTGCTGAGCTTCTGCTTGTCGACGGCCGACCCGAACGTGGCTCTCCCTCAGTCGTTTCTTTCCCGTCGCAAAGGCGTTTGAACCACTCGCTTCTACTCACGGCTTCTGTCCCGTACACTTGCAATGACATTTCAGCTTATCCTTCGTTGTTCCTCCCAATTTGTAGCAGAACTTCATGTTAATGCGTTGCTCCATTGCGTTGTGACAGTACGACTCTCACTAACCACGTTATACCGCCAATATTTGGTAACCTTGGCTGCCAGCTGCATTCCCAACTACATGGCGCTTCTAAATATAACTCAGAATATATGCATAACAATGCGCGCGCAGGTTTGGCCCGTTTCCTTTGAGATATCGAAACATTCCCCGAATTTGTTAGACACACCTCGTAAGATTAACAGTACAAAACTGGAATTAATTTGAGTACTTGGCCCCGAAATTTCTAAAAAAGATCCAGTATGTTGAATGACAGCACATCCAACACTTACAGATATTTTTCTATTTGACTAATCAACAAGGCCAGGCAGAATAATATCAATTTTTTATTGTTTTGACAATTATAAAGCGTTCAAGGAACTATAACAACAAAACAATATTAGCATGTAATGATTTAATGGTGTAAAGCAACTACTGTATTTCATCGAGATCTATCAACATTTTAACATAAACCGTAAACAAATAGCTTCAGGACGTTAAAATTAGATTTTTTTAATTCAATTTTGATGTTTTAAACCGTCATTAATAACTTCATAATAACTAAAGTACACAAGTGCTTATACGATAGTGAGTTAAAAATCTAGTAGAATTTAAAAAACTTTTTTTTCCCCTTTACGAAAGTGTAACTTTCTATCTTGATAAGACAACCGGAAGCAAAAGTAAAACATGCGAGGTGGTTGCTAGGTATGAAAAACTTTCGGTCCCTAGACAACGAAGTAAAACTGTCAATTTTTTAAAATATAATATTATAAGGTGGCTGTTGTCAACATTATCTTGGTAACAATACTGTTGTTATATACAAACATTATTTTATTATAATCACTGAAGTATCATTTTATTTATTTGTTTACTGTGGTTAATAAATGTCAAGGGGAGAATGAAAACTTTAATACATTACACGCTGCGAAAGCCCTATCAGGTGCTCGGTGTTTTTAACTAACCTCGGCTACGCTCACGCTTCGCCTCGGCCAATCAACAACACCTTGCACCTAAAAGTAAACTTTCGCAGCTTGTAATGTAAATAACTATTAAGCAACTCCTTGCAATATAAACAATGTATTTGGCAGATAGCAACGTAGCAGTCGTATTTTCATAAAAAGACCCTATTATATAACCCAACAAACAAACGGTTGCTACATCAACTATTGACTGCGTCTAGCACCACGACAGCCACAACCAAACATAACTAATATTAGTATTATTTTGTCAAAATTGAATAAAATAAGCCACGTGAATTAAACCTGTTTATTAGCTCGAAGAAATAGTCCACACACGCTAACGCGATCGTGCCCTAAACATTCTTCTCGAAAATAAACAATGGTTTAATTCACTCCGTGTGTAAATATCTAGTATTAATTTTTTAAAGATTGTAATTGTATGTATATTGATGCAGGCTTATTTGATGGTGCTGATTGTTTATTTCTTTAGAGAGCTGGAAAAATCCGGCGCCGGCGCCGCCGTCAGAAGACTATGGGCAGGTGAAGATGAACATCAATTAATGCTGCTGATTTCTTGATTTTTGTAGATTCCTCTTCGTACAGATTTAGCGTTTAACCGTAAATTTATGAATCACCGAAAACGCGTCATCAAACTTTTTGTTCTCTTTTGTTTTTAATTAATGAGTTTAGCGTTGTGTTCATCTGCCGAAGAAAGTTTAATATGCGTCTTTGCGATGAGTTTAGATGAAATGATAAAAGTGTAGAATTTAGTGAAACGCAACCAGGCTATTTGATCAATATTTCAATTTATTTGAAATCGATATACAGGGTGTAACTGATATATCAAGAAACCTGGTAATGGTGGGGTAGCTGTAATGATTTTTCTATTCAAATTTTCTGTTAGTTTTCGAGAAAATTGCATTTTAAATTTTAAGTACGTCCACTGTACTCACAATACAATAAAAATACTAAACAAGTAAAAATAAATAATAAATTATTTTTAAATTTTTTAAAAAGAAAATACATTTTAAATCATTACAGGTTTCATTATGAGGTTTCTAATTATGTCAGTTACACCATGTACAGTTGAACAACAAAGGACAGTTTTTCTAATTATTTAGTTATGGTGGCTTTTTTTCTAACACCATTGGATAATACTTAAAATAGGATTTTTTATTTAATTCCGTGCAATCAATTATTTAGACCTATTTTTTGTGTTTAATATAACTAATTATTGCCAATCAATAAACCTATGTTATTTAATTAAACTATTTTTTGGCCTCCTGAAATACCATAATTAAGTTTATGTAGCACAATACTTGTTACCTAAAATATTTTCAAAAATAGTTCTCGATATAATGGAAACATTTAAAATTTAAAACGTTATACCGCCATCTATATTGTACGTTTGAAAACTTCAAATGTTATTCATTGCCAAATATCGACAATACCAAAAGAATCTTAATATTAATTTGTTCAATTTTAAACATGGCGATCAGTGTTGAAGTTTTTATTTATTTTCTATGTCGGACAAAAAAATGTACAAATCTCATGCGTTAAATTTTACAGTAAAATTCGACATAACGCATTCGATTGTAAATAGCTACTATAATATTTTTATTATTATTATTAATAATAATAATAATAATAATAATTTATTGACGAATATCCATTTAACAATATACATATAACATAAAGTATTCTAAGTAGTAAAAGTATAAATAAAATAATGTAAAGATAAAATACAGGCACCGACTAACAACAATACATAAACATAACGATGACATAAACATCTTCTAAGCGGTAATATTACTAATTAGAGCACGCTTATAAGATTGCAAAGAATTATTAAATAAATCAACTTTATAATAAATATTGGCATAGCGCATCATTGTTTGCATGGGGCTGTTTAAATTATAGTTGGTACAATGTGCAGTTAATTTAAACAATTCTTTAGAACCTGTAATTCTTTGAGAAACTTGAAAATCTAATTTACATAAAAGAACAGAACAGTATATAACACCATTAATTATTCTATATAGAAAGCACAGAGATAACATGATTCTCCTGAATTCCAGGGTAGGCAAATTTACAACAGCTAATACATAACTATAACCTGTGTCACAATAATTTATATTTATTTTAAAGGCTACATACAAACCATAAAAATTTGTTTTGAGCTTTTTCTAATTTAGATACATACCCATATAGAATTTTCAAAACGGGCCAATATTGGCTCGCCATTGGCACCGTTATTGCCAATATTGGCAACCAATATTGGGACAGTGCAGAAATGATAACACCGGTAAGTACTTGGGCCATTTTACATAGCCGATATTGGCAGCCAATATTGGGCCAATGTCGAAATGATAACACTGGCAAGTACTTGGGCCATTTTACATAACCAAGATTGGCCCAATGTTGTTGATATGTTGATATAACTCTGGTTTCATACTGGCACAACATTGGCTGTATATCGGTTGCCTACTGGTGTATAATAATGATCATTATTATATTTTTTAATTATATTATATTATACACTGAGAAACATAGTTCGAAAAATCTATTAGTTTAAAAATTGTAGATCAAGAGCGCTAATATGACGACGGGGACATAACTTTTACGAGCCATTTTTCTCAGTGTATAATATAATATAATTAAAAAATATAATAACGATGATTATTATGCACCGGTGTGCAACCATATCCAAATCCATCCATACTGTGCCAGTATGAGACCCGTTATACCAACATATAACATTATTTAGTTAATATTGGCTAATTGCACACAGAAGAGAATACCTTGATTCAAAATTTTATTGTGTTTATTAAACACAAAGTTCTTGTAACAATTAATAATATAATACATTATAATGTCGGCAGTCATATAGATACAAATTAACAAATACATTATAATAGGTACTGTAGTGATAATTTATTCAGAATTGAGATTGTATGAATAAATATAAGTCATTAATTAAAATGTAAAAATGATATATCAAGTTGATTTAAAAACAGCCATTAATGTCATACCATCTAATTAAAGTATTATCAAATTATGTAAATATTCAATTAAAAATAATGTAATGTTTCGTTGTTCGTAAGAAAAGGTTCCTTTATGAATATTCTTGTACCACATTCTTGTATAAAGGCTTGTAGGAATCTAAAACAAATAAGATTTACAAACAAGTAAAATAAATATTTACGATTTATAAAAATGAATGACAAAATGTAAAAGATAACAAAATAAGATTACGAATATTGTTAGTTATTGAAGATTTTGTTGACAAAAAAATGTAATTAACTCCCAAGCAACATAATACACTCAGGAAATAATTACATAAGAATCATCTCCTACACGGTAAAAACAAAATAAAGATTAATACATAAGATTTGTGATGTATAACGAAGGAAACATAATAAATTTCGTTACAAAAAATTTTCTTCCAGAAATTCAGATTTCTTAAAGAAATTTCACATCTTAATTTAAAGGATCGAGCACAAAGCAAATGGAAAACGGGTTACAGTCAGATTGAGGTGAAAGCAAGGGTAGGAAGAACGAAAAAACTTAATTCGCTTGCAAAAGAATAATTCTTATAAGAATTTAAACATACTATCATGATTCAAGCAACATGAGTTTGGATTATCTATAAATATATACAGGGTGTCCCAAAATGCCGTTTACACGCAAGATCTCCCTTATTTGAAAAGATAAAGAAATCAACCAAAAACTATTGTGAATGACTCAAAATGGACCTTCAAAAAACATCCTTAAGCGCTGGTTGCATAGCAACGTTTAAGAGATCATGCCAACTTGATTAATTTTTCAAATTGCACCCTTTGTTTTTTTTCACGGAAATGTATTCTTCACTTCATTCTGCATATGGTAGTATGCCTTACTTAATTATCTAATGTGCACTTAAGGGTTGAAAAAATATTTTTTATAAATTGTACACTTCATATTCACTAACTAAATTATTTATTAAAAAAATATTATGATTAGAGCCGTGTCTACAAGGGAACTCCTGGGGCACTTTAAAGACCATGTAGAGTCCACAGGAGGGCATTTTGAGCATTTGCTTTAAGTTTAAGATAAATTCAATTTATAACAAATATTTTTTTAAACCCCTAAATGCACATTAGACAATTAAGTAAGGCATACCACCATATGCAGAATAAAATGAAGAATACATTTCTGTGAAAAATAAACAGAGGGTGCAATTTGAAAAATTAATCAAGTTGGCATGATCTCTTAAACGTTGCTATGTAACCAGCGTTTAAGGATGTTTTTTGAAAGTCCATTTTGAGTCATTCACAATAGTTTTTGGTTGATTTTTATCTTTTCAAATAATGGAGATCTTGCGTGTAAACAGCATTTTGGGACACCCTGTATATATTTATAGATAATCCAAACTCTTGTTGCTTGAATCATGATAGTATGTTTAAATTCTTATAATTATTCTTTTGCAAGCGAATTAAATTTTTTCGTTCTTCCTACCCTTGCTTTCACCTCAATCTGACTGCACCCCGTTTTCCATTTGCTTTGTGCTCGATCCTTTAAATTAAGATGTGAAATTTCTTTAAGAAATCTGGATTTCTGGAAGGAAATTTTTTGTTACGAAATTTATTATGTCTCCTTCGTTATACATCACAAATCTTATGTATTAATCTTTATTTTGTTTTTTCCGTGTAGGAGATGATTCTTATGTAATTATTTCCTGAGTGTATTATGTTGTCTTGGGAGTTAAGTACATTTTTTTGTCAACAAAATGTTCAATAACTAACAATATTCGTAATCTTATTTTGTTATCTTTTACATTTTGTCATTCATTTTATAAATCGTAAATATTTATTTTACTTGTTTGTATTTTACTACAAGAATTTAGTACAAGAATATTCATAAAGGAACCTTTTCTTACGAACAACGAAACATTACATTATTTTTAATTGAATATTTACATAATTTGATAATACTTTAATTAGATGGTATAACATTAATGGCTGTTTTTAAATCAAATTGATATATCCTTTTTACATTTTAATTAATGACTTATATTTATTCATACAATCACAATTCTGAATAAATTATCACTACAGTACCTATTATAATGTATTTGTTAATTTGTATCTATATGACTGCCAACATTATAATGTCTTATATTATTAATTGTTACAAGAACTTTGTTTATTAAACACAATAAAATTTTGAATCAAGGTATTCTTTTCTGTGTGCAATTAGCCAATATTAACTCAATAATGTTAATATGTTGGTATAACGGGTCTCATTCTGGCACAGTATGGATGGATATCGTTGGATATGGTTGCACACCCGTGCATAATAATCATCGTTATTATATTTTTTAATTATATTATATTATACACTGAGAAAAATGGTTCGTAAAAGTTATGTCCCCGTCGTCATATTAGCGCTCTTGATCTAAAATTTTTAAACCAAAAGATTTTTCGAACTATGTTTCTCAGTGTACAATATAATATAATTAAAAAATATAATAATGATCATTATTATACACCGGTATGCTACCGATATACAGCCAATGTTGTGCCAGTATGATACCAGAGTTATACCAACATAACAACATTGGGCCAATCTTGGTTAGGTAAAATGGTCCAAGTACTTGCCAGTGTTATCATTTCGACACTGTCCCAATATTGGTTGCCAGGATTGGTAATAACGGTGCCAATATTGACCCAATATTGGTCCGTTTGTTCAACATCGGAAATTCTATATGGGTAAGTTTGATAATATGGAGCCCAAACAACAACACAATATTCTAAACGAGATCGAACTATTGCGCAATATAACATTCTAAGAGTCCAGACCCCAAACTCCTTGCACTGCCTAAAAATAAACCCTAACATCTTCAACGCTGAATTAATTACAGTTTGTATATGATTATTAAAAGATAGTCTTCTGTCAAATATAACCCCAAGATCTTTTATTCTATCAACACGCTGGACTATATAATTATTTATTTTGTAGATGTATGTGATTTGTTCCTGAGTACGATAAAATGAAATAATAAAACATTTCTTAAAGTTTAAATCCATCCCGTTTCTGTCACACCAACTAATCAGATGGTCGATATCATGCTGAATTCTAAAAGAATCATCAATGGAATTTCCTCTACCGTATAATTTCAAATCATCGGCAAATAACAACGCTTTGCAATACTGTGTGGATTTAGTAATATCATTAATGAAACAATTAAAAAGGATATTATTGTTAATAATATTTTTAAAACAATAGGATATCTTATCCGCTACAATACATTCTAAAATTTTAGGTATGCAAGGTAATATCGATATGGGTCGGTAATTAGCAACCATATGTTTATTGTCAGATTTAAATATAGGGGTAATATAGCTTATCTTCCAATTATCATAATATTGGCCTGAAGATAAGGACATATTAAATAATACAGTAAGCGGTTTAGTTAACGCAAATCTACAGTATTTCAAAAATTTTGATGGAATGCCATCTGGACCACAATTATTTGTTATTTTCAAATTGGCTAACTTATTAAAAACATCTACACTTTCTATACATACATTATTAAGATCTAATAAAGCATTATCATTATTATAAGTATCAGGGAGATTAACATCTGAAGCTGAATAGACATGAGCAAAATGATCAGCAAACATATTTACAATTTGTTGTGGATCACTTGAAGAAACAGTATCATTAGATAAGCTGTTAGGAATGCTAGCAGCATTGCGTTTATTATTAATTAAAGACCAGAATTTCTTTGGATTATCCGATAATTCTTTTTCAATATGATTATTATAAGATTTTTAACAATCTAATGAA
Source organism: Agrypnus murinus (assembly GCA_929113105.1). Taxonomy (NCBI): domain Eukaryota; kingdom Metazoa; phylum Arthropoda; class Insecta; order Coleoptera; family Elateridae; genus Agrypnus; species Agrypnus murinus. The sequence continues at coordinate 127,519,850 of OV816025.1, read as the reverse complement.
ACTGTTTTACATTTTTCCCAAAGTTCACTAAAATATACGTAATCGACTATATCTCTAGATTGTTTATACTTCTTATGAGCAATCTTTTTTTGTATAACTAATTCCTTAAGTTCAAGGGAGAACCAGACCGGGAATTTTCTATTTTTAATTATTTTTATTGGTGTAAAAATCTTAATAACCTCATGCAATATAGTATAAAAAATATTGACATTATCGACAAAATTTGTTTTACTAAACAAAACATCCCAGTCAATGGCAGTTAAATAATTATTAATATACCAAAAATCAGCATTTGTAAAATCATAACTAAGATAGTCAAATTGCATCGGTGTGAAGTCCTCCTTGATCGAAAACTTGGTAAGTAGCGCAGGATGATATACATCCAGTGGAAGGTAAACTTCATTGGCTAATTCTACGTCTGTATTTATGATGTCCGTAAAACACAAATCTAACATGTTGCCATACAATTATAAAATTTGTTGACCTGAAACAAATTTAAAATAGCAACTGTATCCGCCACTGTTTCTCACTGTGTCGATTGGATATCATCTGGACAAGCGCCATATGGTCATTTAACCATACGATTCCTGGAAGATTAAAATCATCAAATACAGCAGACGAGCTAGTTGGATAATTATTCCTGAGATGCAACATGTTATTACTAAAACTGTTGTAAACCTCAGCATCAGATTTCGGTGGAATATAGACTAGTGTTACGATTATGGATATTTTATCAAATGAAATGTACGTAGCAACCATTTCAATATTCTTACAAAACTATGCTTCTTGAATTAAGGTGTTTATTAATTAACATTATAACACCACCTAGTGATAGACACTAGTATTCTGGTTTTTGTCACATCTGTAAATATTATAGTATTTGCAAACACCCACTTCACTATCAGACATATCATTATTTAGACCAGACTCGGATAGGAGATATATGTTGTGACATAAAGTTCACATTAAAAAAAATTTACAATGCCCCGACTAGCAGAGAGGCGGCCTTGGGTCCATGGGTTCAACGTAGGACTTTTATTAGTTATAATATTTAATAAAAACACATAACAACCAAATAAGGTATGATAACATATATTCATTATTCAAGCAACATTTAAACATCAAACAGTAACGATAAATTTCCAATAGCACCCTAATTCTTTATTTAATGCTAATATACCTCTCTTAATATAATAATATAACAATCTTACATATATTAAATATCGATTTAGGTTCCAGCTGGAATTAAAAATCACAATATATATATATATATATAATACCAAAAGAAAGTACATATACCTTCGACCATTTAAATATAAAAAAAAAAACCATACATAAATTTAATAACCTACAAACTCATTAACTTATCAATACTAAGATAATAATATTTTTAACAATTTTTCAAAATAAATAAATAAATAAATAGGGTAGACATTACATAAATATAATTACCCTTAAAAGGTTTTATTTCTGTATATCTATTAACACAAAAAATATGTTATCATGAAGACTTACTTGTTTCAAATAAAAAAATTAATGCGAAGTAATCTAGAAAAATTCTTGGTTTGCTGGATGGTTGAATTCATGTTCCCATAGCTACTTTTTATGTAGTCCAAATAATTATTTATTCCAGAATTACAGTTTGTTTCTTGTTTATACTACAGACTTCAAATTGATGTCAAACGTAGAAAAGAAATTGGTGCCAGACTTAAAAAAATTGAAGAAGCTCGAACACTCAGTCTTACTTAACCAGATAAGAAAAAGCTCTAAAAGGAAAAGATAATATAAGACACAGGTGAATGATCTAAGGTAGAAATTTAAATAGAATCTTAACAAAACTCACCCTTTATAAATAAAGGAGCCTCTAATCACAAAACGTCTATAAACAGACCTCAACGACTGAGTAAAATGAGAGAACACCAAACCTAAAAAGATATAGGTTAGGAAACAAGTAAACACTATTTAAACCGAAACTAACCTCACTTTTCGTAAGCACTACACAACAGTATTGCGTTTGAAGAGTTGACAACAAGTAACGAGAAATAAATTTAGACTGACCAAAATCCAACTCAATTAGGAGGGGGAATTTTCAACAAACAAATCAAAACTATAATTATGTCAATATTAACGAATCAGAGAAATAGGTTAACCCAGATAAATACAAAATTTATCAAAATTGCAAAAAGCCAAAAGAATTTGTAGGAAGATAAAATTGTTTAAGAAATCTATAGAAACGCAAAATAATAAAAGAATAAATTTAACAAAATAGAAAACCTACTTGTAAAAACAAGAAAATTGAAATTCCTAATAATTAGCAACCAATTAAATGTAATTGAAAAAGATGTCACACTATACAGGGTGTATAACAATCTAAACACTATCCACAATTCTTAATGTAGATATCAATTTAGTGTAATCAACCACCACGTGATTAATCATACACTACCCTAAAACTAATCAAAACTAATCAACGCTATTAATCATAATAGCCAAAGAAGCCATCCAGCTTCTCTACACATCATGAAGATAACCAATATCTTCAAACATTATTCATAAAACCACCAGGCTTTAGAAATATTCATAACCATTCCGGCTCTTTGAATATTCAAATCTGCTAAAAAGCTATATCATTCAAAGAGAGCCCTTAAAACTCTAATAATAATCATACACCCTATAACAATTCAGTAACTAGATCTTAAGTGGAAGCTAAACCAATCCGAAGTAAGGAATTCAATAATGCTAAATAACATAAAACTGTAATATAAGATAAACGGAGAGCAGGAAATCGGTCCAAGCTAAAAAGAAACTGTAAACGGTGAAACCTAGATAAATGTAAACAAATGCAACAGTAAAAACCCTGAAAATGAATACCAACCCACAACAACATGATTTACTAAAAGAAACAACTTTTAGTAAGTCAGTCAAGATTGTCAGAAGAGTGTTAATTTGTGTACAGCAATTGAAGAGTACATTCCATATTGACCACGGTCGCAGCTGATAACATAGCACGCGTCGCCCGTTATAGCACAAAATTGGCTCAAAACACAATCAATAGCAATGTACCTTCAAAGGCTCTAGGCAGATCAAACCTGATTACCAACAGATCTTAACCAGTTGACCCATCCCACTAATAAATAAACCCCAGTGAAAACCAAACCCAACCCCAACAAAATCAAAACCTCCCAAAACCCTGAGGGGACAATTACAACACAAACGACAAAGACAGATCTTTTTGGCACCTTGCGGGGGCTCCCCCAAAAATCACAAGGCAGAGGGAAGACGTTAACCCTCTACATCACGGATCAGGTGAACTAAAGAAGCTCGAGAGGTTAGTGGAAAGTAGCGCAACTCCTCTTGCTTCGAAAGAAGAGCACAGGGCAATTCTTTCTTAGCAAGGAACCAACTTTTTAACGTGGGGCATCCAACCACGCGACAACCCGAGAGTCGCCGATTACAAAAAAATTCAAAAATAACAAAATATATAGAAGTTGGACTACCTCACCAGGTAACTTCGGCTAGATGTTACTCCAAAGTGTGTAAAGGCACCCAGAGCAACGAAAGGAAAGTAAAGAGTAGTAGATAGAAGATAGAAAAGTGGAAACAGTCAAGGCGAAGAGAGGACTTTCACACACACTAAAACAAACAATGCACAAAAGAGTACAATCACAGGTGGAAGAGTATAGGACAGAGAAGGAACACAAGACCTAAATGGAAAGGTCGGGTAGTATGTCCGAAAAGGAAAGGTGGACATACCCCCAATAGAATGGTGCCAACCGAGACACCCCCAACCAACCTCCCTATCGCGACCCACCAAACGCCCTACCAACCACCCAATTAAACTTTGCTTTGCTTTGTAACAAATGTAAATGTTACAATGTCTAATCGCGATATGTTCACAGCACTAGAAAGTAAATCTAATTTAGTTTGGAGTCCTCTTACGTTTTGATAAAATATTGTTAATGGTTTTGGCAACTTACTGTTAGTAGTATTGCGAGACACTTTATTTTTAGGGTTTTCTTCGAAAAACTTACGAGGGTGGTCCCAGAAGTACCCGACCCAACAAAGAAAACACAAAAATTTTGGAAAAAGATTTATTTATTTTTCAACGTAATCTCCTTTCAGCTCTATACACTTTTCCCAGCGGTGTTCAAAAAGTTCGATACCCTTTTTATAATAAGAACTGTCTTGCTCCTCAAAATAGCCATTAACTGCTGACATCACTTTTTCATCGTTGGAAAATCTTTGACCACTGAGCCATTTTTTCAAGTTTGGGAACAGAAAATAATCCGAGGGGGCTAAATCTGACGAATATGGTGCATGAGGTAGCAATTCAAACTTTAATTGATTAATTTTGGCCATTGCTATAATGGATTTGTGAGCTGGCGCGTTGTCGTGATGAAACAACACTTTCTTTTTAGCCAAATGCGGCCGTTTTTGCTTGATTTCTTCGCTCAAACGTTGCAATAAGTTTGCATAATACTGGCCGTTGATAGCTTTTCCTTTTTCGAGATAGTCAATAAAAATTACCACTGCGATGCTCGTCTTGGCAGCTCGTACGGCCTCGTTTAAACTCAGCTACCCAAAATTTGACTGTTTTAAACGAAGGAGCAGACTCATCCAGAGTAGAATCCAGTTCAGCTTTTATATTGGTTGGGCTGAGGCCTTTCAAATAAAAGTATTGTATCACATAACGATGACCAATTTTCTCCATTTTCACAAATTCACTGACAACGTTCACTATTGATGGCTGCCAAACAAATACTGAACAACGTGGCGCTTTCAAACTTGAAACATATGCTTTATAGACTGCGTACTTTCCAATACAGTGATATTTTCAAACAACTACCGCCACCTCTTGGTCAGGTCGGGTACTTCTGGGACCACCCTCGTATACCGTCTAATAACAACATTGGAAGGCCATACTTCTGCTTTTAATAGTTCTTCCGAAAGCTGTATAGGAACGCCAACTTTAAAGGAATTTGTTTCCCCTTTGGTCGGTAACTTCTCACAAACAAATGATTCATCAGGATATTTCTTTTTTAAGTAATTAATGATTACCTCTGAAGAACGGAGGAGTTGACTCGTCCTATATAAATCCAATATTTACTAGCAACACCTGCGAAGGATCCATTATTATTATCCATTATTATTCGTACCGATAACAGTATTTGTAAGTATTTTGTTGATATTCTTTACACTGTGAACATTTTGTGCTGTTTCTGAAATAGAATTCTTAACATGAATATTTCCGACTTTATTCACTGCATCATTCGTTTCTACTTGACTGTTATTGTTTACGTTAATATGAACATCCGTAGGTGATGAATTCTCCATATTCTTATATTTGCTTGTATGTGAAAGCTTCGATTGGCTTCCATTTCTTCCATTAATAACATAATCTTCCGAGTACGACGCATGTACCAAATTATGTTTACTTAATGTGGAGCATGCGTTGTAATCCTGTACTTTCGCAGAACGGCCAACTTTAGACTCTCTTATCTCTAGCTTCGTTCCGAGATTTTTTATTTTTTCTAGCAACAAATTAACATGATCGTTTAGGAGATCGTTTTTATCTTCCATTTCGTTAACTAATTTCAATAATTTATTTTCTATTAACAAACACGCTACATTATCTGAACTATCACTATCTTTATTCACTACATTATCATCACGGGAGCACGTATGCCTTTCATAGCAGCCCGGATGAAAAACACTTTTGCATTTTACACATTCTTTTATCTCCACAACACTTTTCTTACAGAAATTACATTTTAAATCTTTTTCATTAGTTTTAATAATATTTTTCTCAGACGGCTCAGGTTCGACATCCGATTCGCCCGCCATCTTTAAACTTGAATCAACTGTTTAATCTATCATGTTCGAATTATTATTAACAAAGTGTGGAATTTGCGTTGAACCATCTGTAATTCGGCTGCAGCCGTACGCTTGACCTACGTAATGATAATAATCGCCCCCTCACTACAGGGTAATGGGATGTAGCAATTATTATTATTATTATTAAAGTTCTTATCTTCTTTCGTCATTCTAAATACATTATTTCTTGTTATTAATTTTTTATTAACAACTTTTTGTTGTTCTTCTTTCATCTTAGAACTGGCGGGGTGATTGTTATGACACAGTGCTTATAAATTTGGATTACATTTTAAGTAAAAGCTTCATATAGATAAATATCTTGTAAATATCGAATAACAGATAATAACACATTTAACAAGAAATGATTAAATATTACAACTTAACATTTTATGTGTGTTTAGTGTTTAGTCAAATTTTGATTTTATTGAATTATCAGCAATTATATTTAGCTTATTAATACTTTTTTTTATTTAATTAGCAGGATAAATCTTTGACGTAGGATATCAAAAGCAAATTGTATAATATTGGTTATTTTTGAAAAGGAATTTCATCAATTTTCCTGAAGGTATATCACTAATTAGTCATTTGTTTTTGATTTTTTTACTTACTGATTACTTACATCTCACTTAATTATTTGATAACCTTTAAAAATTAACAATAACGCTGCGACCTTGCATCCACAATTTTTTTAATTCCTATCTATTTTCACAGTGTTATCAAGATTTAACCTTAACATTCTTGAGACGTTAGCAATCTACACCCTTGCATTGTTATGTTATTGTCATATTCAATAAATATTATTAGAAAATTTAAATTTGATTGTTTTCTTCCTATTGGCTTTTGATATTTAATTAAATAACCCATTTTATATGACCATTTATCTTTAATTGTGTAAGTTGTTGATTCAGTAACTGTTCAGTAATTAGATAAGGTCCTTGATATTTAGTTTGTACTGAATTAAATATGGTTTACTTTTTTGCCTTGGGGCTGTAGATAATAAAGATATACACGATTTTTCTGATTATAACCAAACTTACAATTTCCGGTAATAAAAAATATCACCTTACAATACCTATTATCCAATCAAAACAAATAATAATAATATTTGCGTTAACTTTTGGAACAAAAAAAGGTGACACCTAATGTTGCCAATCCAACACTGCTTTTGATACTTTGAAATCTGAAAACTTATAATAAACTCTTATAAAAATATACATCTACCAAACTTCTGACTCTACCTCTGACCTCTGAAGTCTAGGACTTTAAACTTGCCTAACTAGGCTAACTTTAAAAATCTTGTCATAATGAATTGCTGAATATTTTGGATTTAACCACCAGAATTAACCCACACAATGAATTTGAATTTTCATATACAGAAAACCTACACATATACACATCACTATTCTTAATAACTTAATTATATCATCATAATACTCACAAGCTAGCAGCTTATAGGTCTTAGTTATACCGAGCTATAATCACTCCAATAAAACGATCACATTTTGATAAAAAAAAATTAATCATCACACAATTAGCACCAGCGAATCATTATAATCGTAACTTAATTGACACTTTAACTAAACAAAAATATTGTAGGTTCCATAATAAATACAGAATCTCAAGGAGGGAATTCAACAGAGTTGTTCTTCCTTTCCCCCCCTTGTAAATTATTTCAACATAATAAATTATAATTTGTGAAATATAGAATTTGCGAAAAGAAAAAAGATAAACGTCGAATATTACTAACATAATTTAAATTAATTGATGTTCACTAGCCAGACTGTTTACGATTTGGGGTATCAATGACGATTTGATGTGAATTTTCTGTTAAGGCTTTTTTGAATTGCTTGACTGATAAAGCTTTGAAAGAAGAAAGTACGTCATTGTAAATTTTTGCAACATTGCAACTAAATGATCGTTCGTAGAATGTATATATGTAGAATGTGTATTCGTAAAATGTATGCTTGGGTATAGTCAACAGACCCCTATGTCACACATTTATATTGTGTTCATCTGTTCTATACCTTATCTTATTGTATAAATAGGGTGGCTGCCTGCTGATTATTATGGTATGGTAGAATACTGCTGCGCGTACGTAACGTCGTTGTTTCATATCTAGCCAATCCGTTTCTAGCAATTTTGAAGATATATGAGCAAACTTAGGAATTCAATAAATAAAACGTAAACAAGAGTTTTGGACACGTTGTATACGCTGTGATGTTTCGAAGTCAAGGCAAGGGCCATATACCGGTATACAATAATTAAAGTGCGATAATACAAGGGATTCGCTTAGTAAGATTTTTGCGTCTCTGCTTAAGTAGTCTTTATGCAGGTAAAGAAGTTTTAAATTATAGTAAGCTTTTTGTATATACTTATTGATTTGTTTTTTAAATCTGAACGTTTTGTAAAGAACTAACCCTAAATTCTTGGCTAGATTTTCAACTATCGGAATATTCTCCAATTTCTATGGGTGTCAGTTGATAATTATTAACCGGTTTACCGAAAAGTAAAATACAAGACTTAGTTGGATTTAATATTAGTGCATGATTAGCAGAAAATTCATTTATAGCTTTCAGATCATTATTCAATGTATCAACTGCATCTTTAATGAGATTTGGACTAAATGAGTAATACAGGTGTGTATCATCTGCGTACATGTGAATATTACAGGCCCCCGCACAATCACAAAGCCCTCTGGTATACAAGGTAAACAGCAGAGGACGTAATATAGATCGTTACGGTACCCCTCTGGTAACATCAATAGACATAGAGACATCATTAGATGTCTTAACTCGTTGGGTCCTCTTATAAAGATAATTTTGAATCAGACCAACTGCATTATTACCAAAACTCATATAGTGCAATATATTAATCAATAATTCATGATTAATTGTATCAAACGCCTTGCCGAAGTCTAACAGACCCAGCAACGTACATTTTCCTTCATATTGAGCTTTGAGAATATCATCTGTTATCTTCAGCAAAGCGATTGTACAACTGTACGCAGGGCGAAATCCTGACTAACTAAATGGTAGCAAACTATTATGGGCTAAATATTCCCTAACTTGTGAATTGATTATTTTTTCCAAGATCTTTGAGAATGTTGGTAAAATGCTAATCGGTCTGTAATCCTTATACTCTTCAGGCTGCTCGATTTTTGATATTGGTGTTACAAGAGCCGACTTCCAGCTGTTGGGAAATATATTTTCCAAAATACAAGAGTTAATAATATGTACTAAATATTGCAAAATAAAAGGACAACATAGTTTTATCATTGTGATGTTTAATCCGTCCGATCCTGTAGAATTGCTTTTTAAAGAGTCGATTATTTTGGATACAGTATTGCTATCTACGAGATTGAAATTAAAGACTCCAGTATCATGTAATTTATTATTTTTGTAAAAGTTCAATACGTGTCCAGGAACTGGTATTTGTGGAACACTATTAACAAAATAACTATTAATTTCATCTACACGGCCAGTAAAAGAGTTATTTTTGCTAATTTTAGAAGATACAACATTTAACGTTCTGAATTCTTTCCGCAGTACTTTTGAACTGTTAGTATGAGCAACTTTAAATTGTAAATAAGCCTTTTTCTCATTTTTTTTTTATTGCGGTGTTTGTGAAATTACGCAACGTCCTGTAATATTCCCATGCAGCAGAGGCTTTCACATGTCCAGGGAAGTGTTCGTGGTAATTCCTGATTAGTCTGTTGACTTCTTCTTCCACAAGCTGTATACCAGATCATGAAGCAAGGTCTTATTACTAGTGTATCCTGGTGCACTGAAGTTCATTCTAAGTATCTTTGATTGGACTCTTTATTATTTTTGTGTTTGGTGGTTTAGCAGAACCCCAGAGTTGGACCCCATATGTCAAGATAGACTTTATTATACACTTATATACCAGTATGTACTAGCATTTTATTTTCTGTGGAGAGTTTTGATTTACGAACTATTAGCCAACCCATTTCCTGAATTTTTAGGTTTACTTGAGTTTTATTTGCTGTTATGTGTGCTTTCCATGCGAGTTTTTGATCGAGTCCCAGATATTTCCCTTCGATGTTCACTGATAATTGTGAATTTAATGTGACAGTAGGTCATATTTCGATTACTATACCTGATTTCATAGGATATAGTTGGAGGTTTCAGTGTTGAAACCTCTTACTTGAAAGTATCGGTCTATAACATTTGATTTTAGGATGAGATAGTGCGGTGTGGGAAAGGATATTTCTACAAATAGAAATAATTACCTATTTTGCTTCAAATAATGGCTCTAACGATAGTAGTTTTATTAAAATGCATGTGAAAGCAGTTTAGTTCTTTAGTTATTATTTATATGTGTAGGTTTTTAATTAATTATTAGTCTTTTTAAAGGCAAAAACTAACTTTTGAATGTCTAGTCCAAACTTAAGAACGTGGAAAAATGACGATAAACTATTCTTCTAACCAGGAATTTTATTCAAGTTTACTTTTTTATTAGCAAAAATAAAATAATATTACTATATAGACACTAAAAAATAAACAAATCTCAAATTTAATGTAGTAATAGTATATTGTACAACTAGCTATGAAAGTCATACTGTTTTTCACAAATTTGCACTTTTGATTAACGACGGCGAAGCCTGAATTTATCAAGCAAAATGAGTGAGAAAGATGGACTTTCATAACGTGTTGCACACGACATTTTTTGCATATTGTAAGTTGAGAAATTAATTAAAAATGATTTATGCTAAATTTAAAAAAATCAGAAAAACATTACAGTATTCTTTGTATGTACAGTATAAAACAGTATTCTTTGACAATAATCTTCGAAGAGATTGAAGTCTGTTTTTTACAAACATAATTAAAAAATAATTAAAAAAGTGCTACTTTCATTGCGATTTTTCGTTAAAGAAGTTAATTTTCATAATCAATATGCAAAAAATGTCTTTGACTCAAGTTTTGAGGTTATCTTTGCAAATATTACAAATATAGGTATATAAAACGATGAATGAAACACTATTTATTCAGATGCATTTAAAACCTAGCAGTAAAAATTTCCGAATTATGTATCTTTTTATAGAATACAATTGATTTAGTTTTCGAGTTGTAAATTACGAACGGCCAGTAGTGCTGCATGTAGCTATATAAAGCTTTCAAGTTTCCCGTTAGTTTCTCGTAAAGAGACATTGTTACATTGCGAGCTATATCAAACGTTCAATCGACAAATTCTTCGTATTAACTTTTTTTAAATTTAAAATTCTCATTCAAGATGTGTTGTTTTTTCTTGTTCCTAATTTAACTCTATCAATTATAACTGTTTATAATAAATTATTAACGCTGTTTATTATATGTAACAACTAATTACAGTAATGAAGTTTTTGTAACTGTTAATAAAATGTCATATTTTGAAATATCTTTTTTTACGAGTTCATTATGTTTTTCAGGTAGTTTTTGTTATTAACTTTTACTGCCTTTTCTATTTTTGAATGAAATTACGATTTATTGACGCTGTTTATTGTTTCTAGATTTTTTCTAATTATCTCTTGCGCCTTATTATTTTGACGAATTAGCAGTTCACCTATAATAGCTATTTATGTAACAAGTACATAATGTAACACTTTATAGACAAGCCCAGTTTATGGCCGAGCGAGCGAAGAGAGCGAGATCTATAAAAAGGGCGAGTCTATAAGGTCCGATTATGTAAGAGATGCATACAAAGCTTTATGTTCGATTCCTAAAATTGGCTAATTATCAAAAAAAATCAGTTTATAAATTTGACATCTATTCTTGACAGAAGAAAATTTGGCATGTAATATACAGTTGCCATACTTTATTTTACTACTATGTACTTTATTTTACTACTACCGCTTTATTTTAAGAGTACAACAAAAAGCTAGTTTACTGCCGCAAAACAATACAATAAACAGTACTTTATAATGCAATCGGACATAAAGACTTTTAAACTCTACTATTATTCTGAAACACTAGGTATTAATATGCATTCAAAAATATAGCAAACGCGCGTAGACAAACGAGTATCAACTTTATGTATGCATTGAGTAATAGAATCGCAAGACGCGCAGGCCTATACTGAATACGAATACCTTTATGAAATATAATATAAATACAAAGATTAGTTAAAGTTTCACAAATTTTATTAGTATCTTAACCTGTCAATATTGTTTCGACATTAAATGTCATTATCAAAGGTAGATAAGATTGATGAACAAACACGTTGCTAAGGATAAATACATACAGAAAATAGGTAACTAGATACAATACATACAAAAACTAAATATCTAACACTTCTAATAAAGGAGAATTACTAAGCTCAGCTTGTTCATTCATTAAAGGCACTGTGCGTTTATGTTTGTATATTTCAAAATCTTCTAAAATGTCTAATTTGTGTTTGTTGCAAAAATGTACGAATTTAATGTTGTTTTGAGATGTCATTGGGTGGTTCTGTTCCAAAATGTGTTTGGCATAATTCGATTTTTCTGGATGTTTAAGTCTATAAGAGCGTACGTGTTCTTGTATCCTATGTCGAAATTTCTAAGTGTTTGTCCAATATAGACCGAGTTACAAAAAGAACAATTCAAACGGTAAATGACGGATTTCATGATATCTTGTGTTTTGTCTTTAGCATTGAATAAAAATGAAAAAGTGTTGGTGTTAGTTTTATAGGTTATTTTGTAACTGGTGGTTTTTCGAATTATAGTTGCAATTTATTGTGATATCTTGCCAAAGTCTGGTATTGATATGTAGTTTGTGTCTTGTATTTGAGTGTCAATTGGAAATATTCTTTTGATAGCTAACCTATAATCTTGTTGTTGAATGAAAGTGTCAATCGTCTTATGGTTATAATGGTTTGCATTTGCTAATTGTTTGATGATTGAAATTTGTTTATCAAAATGTGTTCGTTTCATTGGAGTAGTTAAAGCTCGGTGTACGAAAGATCTATAAGCCGCTAGTTTGTGCATTTTATGATGGCATGAATCATTAGGAATAATGACGTCTGTGTTTGTGGGTTTTCTGTATATGGAAAAATCAAATTCATTGTTTGTATTAATTGTAATAGTTAAATCCAAAAAAGTAATAGGTGATTAAAAATTTATTAAGGCACTCCATATAAAAGTATTGTGCGGAGTGCTATTAAAACTTAAAAAGCAAAATACTTCTAATTAAAACTTTGTCACAGTACTGCAGCGAATTAATACCGAGGATGTAAAAACCGCAGAAAAACTGTTTGCCCTTTTTTTGTAAATTTACCCTTTACCATCCCACACACGGTACGATTTTTGCATGACCAGTCGATTTTGCATTTCATATTTTAGCAACGAAGAAAGATGGCAAATAAACGAAAACATTTTCTAGAAGGCTTTTGTAGACTAGGAAACTCTACTGTAAAGAACAAACTTAACACAATAAGAATAGAATAGAATTTGCAATAATAAAATAACAAAACAACAAATAGAAATAAACAACGTTGTCGAAAGTAAAGAAGAAGTATAAAATTAGCCTCTAAGATATTTAAAATGTTTTCCATTTACAGCTAGGCAGTAGCCTTTGTTCAAATTCGTCACTGACGTTGACAACAATTTTATCAGTAAACAATGTACAAGCTTCAACAATAGGACGTCCCAGCTTTTGTAACAAACCTGGATGCGTTTTATAGACAACAGACTATAGATGACGCCACAAAGAAGAAACAATCTAACGGGATAAGATCCGGTGATCTCGCAGGCCATTCAATTAGACGTCTTCTACCAATACACTTATCAGGAAATCTTTTATTTAAAAATTTGCGACCGAACAAAATATAGTGAGGTGGAGCACCATCTTTTATCTATTTATTTATTCATTTACGGTAAATCGCCATGTTATAAAATATATTGAGAAGAAAAGTACAATATCTATATAACAACAAAAAGTATAGCAGAATCATATACAAAAATTATTGTATAAATTAATGCTGATAATTCTTGCGAATTTCTTAAAATAAAACCTAACCTTTTCGACGCTTTATTACAAACATGTTATATATGCATTTGCAAGGACAGCTTAGTATCAATGTAAACACCTAGATCCTTCACATAATCAACACTCTTCAGATCTATCCTATTTAAATTATATGTAAATATGATGGGCTTTTTTAGTCTTGCAAAGGTTATGAAGTTACATCTATCAATATTCAACATCAGCTGATCGACTGAGCACCAATCTGCAATAATATCAAGATCTTATTGAAGCATGTGACAATCAGGATAATTTTTTATAATTTTAAATATCTTTAAGTCATCTGAAAATGCAAGACAGAATACTCAATACAATTTAATAAATCATTAATAAGCAACAAAAATAATAAAGGAGCAACATGCGTCACTTAAGGAACTCCTGATAATACATTAATCTTGAGATAGGCAACACCGATTCAAGCACAAAATCCCATGTTATTTCTTAGGAAGGTCCAAAAACGCCGAAAACGTGACAAATGATAGTGCGCCGACTCGCGATCAAGGTCATCGCTTTACACATTCCGCGGTTCGTCCAGACACGCGAAAGTAATTTCATATTATCTTTTTAATAATTATCTATTATATTAATAATAATAATAAAACATTTAACATTTTAACAAAATCACCAAAAAAATTAATTCCCCTTTCTTAGTAGGTGTCTCATATAAAATTATTAGATTTTAAAATACATTTAAAAGAGAAACTACCTGCCTCCCAGGTTTTCAGAAACGCTTTACACATTAGATACATTTTTCTCTTTCAATAACCTTAAGAGTAAATATTTCGATTTTTAAAAAAGATTAAACTAGAGAAACCAGGTAGTCTCGAAAACAAAATATAATGCTTTGAGTTCATTTCCACGTGAAAAGTTCATTAATTCTATCCTCATCAGCTAATAAATGTCACAAAACAAAGACATGATTTACGTGTTTTAGAAAAGGTTGACTTGCTTTTTATGCTATTGACCTAATCATATTGATATGGACACCATTTTTATTCTAGTTTTAAGTGTATTATATCAAATGCCTGATTAGCGCAGCTATTAAATGTGGTGAGCCTTACGGGAATGCTGCACAAATGCTTAGTTTGCTTATATCTACGCTAATCAGTTATTTTTTTTTCTATCTTAGCCTAAATGTATTGTTGAAGAAATAAAAAAATGTATTTAAACAAAGTTTTAGTTTTACTAATATCAATAACACTCCAAACATAGCGATATGTAGTAGCAGCAACACATCGATATGGTAAAGAAAGTAAGTTTCGCCGACGCACGCATGAATAATATACATCATATGATAGTATGGGAGTATGCATACAGACAGGAGAGAAAGGGAGACTGGCAAACATTAGGTCTGGACAGATACCGTTTTCAAAGAAGAATACATAATGTTGAAAAGCATCTGTGTAAAATTCTACAAGCTGATTATAGAGACTTTATCTATACGCAGAGATTTCAAAACGCAGATTAGTCCGGCGGCGACCGAGTATAAATACAGGTACAAACAGTCTCTTCTCTCAGTACCAGATGTTAGTTCACGAGGGTAACGGCTTTGTTAACAAGCTCATAGACAAGCTGCCTATTGAACTACATCTTCCTTCCTATCAGTACTGTGGACCTGGTACTAAATTATCTAAAAGATTACAACGTGGCGATAAAGGTATAAATCCTTTGGACCAGGCGTGTATGCAGCACGACATCTCGTACGCTCAAAGCTCCGATTTGAACAGTAGACATCAGGCAGATCGTGTATTAGAAGAAGCCGCTTGGAAGCGTGTTAAGGCTAAAGACTCTAAATTAGGGGAAAAAGCATCAGCTCTGTTTGTAACCGGTATAATGAAGGCTAAAAGAAAGTTGGGAATGGGCGTAAAGACAAACAAACTGTCGGCGAAAAAGGGTCTCGCTAAAAAGATGATGAAGAAAACTGTCACTTTCAAAGGTGGCGTTTTAAAGAAGCTTGTTGGTGTAGTGAATCGTGCAAGCAAGAGACTCAAGGGTAAAGATTTAATACATCATGCCCTGAGCGCTGCCAGAAGAATCATTCAAAACGTAGGCGGTCGAAAAAACGTTAAAGTACCCCGAATAATTCCTGTGCCTACAGCTACAGGGGGTATTTTACCACTCATACCAATTTTTGCTGGCCTCTCGGCTCTCGGTGCAATTATAGGAGGCGCCTCAGGGGTAGCAAAAGCTGTTAACACTGCTAATAGTAATAAGAGACAGCTAGAAGAAACTACACGGCATAATAAAAGTATGGAAGCTATCGCTTTAGGCGGTAAGAACGGGAACGCCCTTTACCTGAAGCCGTATAGAGCTGGTGGAGCTGCATTGTACTTAAAACCATATGTCAGGCGGTCAAAAAACTGAATAACTTGTCTACAATTTTTGTATAAAAGAGAGGTGAAAGTGTAAATCGGTTAAGTATGTCTAGGACCATCACGGTGTACGGTACAGGGAACAAGCTTTCTACGGATCGTATTTATCCACCTATAGCACTAGATCACGTGCGTTACGAATACTCACTAGGTTTAGTAGGCTTATATACAAGTCACACTATACGGAATATATACCCTGGCAAAAATAAATTTTATTACGGAGAAAAGGTAATAACTATTGAACCGGGTAGCTACGAGTTGGCTGAAATCGTTAACTGTATAAAGAATCAAATTAGTGGTGATCCGGAAGAGGGAGATCTGCTACTACAAATCAAAGCTAACACCAATACGGGAAAGTGTGAGATTGAATCAGCTACCGAGTTGATCGATTTTACCAAACCCGATAACATAGGATCCCTACTAGGATTTAAGAAACGCGTGCTAGAACCAGGTAGTAGACACGTATCAGATCGAGTTGTCGATATACTTTCAACTTCAAACATCCTTGTAGACACGAATATTACAGGCGGTTCATATAGAAACAATCAAACGGGTCATCTTCGAATTCGGTGTTTGCGTACCACCAGGTTATCTGATTGAAAAGGAGCCATCACATGTGATTTACTTTCCCATCACTGTCACCGAGATCGACAACATGATCATTAGACTGGTAGACGCGAGAGGAGAGTTGATAAATTTGTCTGAAGACACTTTCTCGAGCATCATAGAACTTAAACGTGAAAAATGGGAATAAACTTTAGCTATAAAAACATCAGCATATGTCCATCAAAGGTCATTCACCGTCGAGCGTCGACCAGTGCAGACCTTCGATTAAAACTAACTAAAGCTCGTCGCCTTTTTCTTTAATCATTAGGCTTTAAAGTACGGTAACATCAGCAGCAACATGTCAAAACGAAGTAAAATGCATATTAACACCTACACCTTTACCATTGATAAATTAAACATATTTGGGAAGCCTCGCGTCGATACAGATATAATAAAAGAGGATTTTTATACCTATCTGCCGTTTACGTTAAATGCCAATCATTCCGACACCATTAGAATCAGCATACAAAATTCCGAAAACGTTTTAGCTTTGTATGATAGCTATGTACTTGTTAAAGGTAGCATAACGCGTGATGCAAACAAGCAATTCCTTCTGGTAAACAATTTCGCCCACTTTCTGTTTGATGAAATTCAACTAATATTAGGCGCAAACCAACTCATAGATGTATGTAAACAGCCTGGCATTACAAGCACTATAAAAGGTCTCGTTTCACATGGCGCCGAGGATAGAGCTTTAACCTGCAATGCATGGAACTTAGGGATTACTAGCGATGATTTGTTACATAACCAGTGGAATAACGTCTTTCATTTCACGTGTAGAATACCATTAAAAGATATCTTTGGATTTTCAGACGATTATAAAAAAGTAATACCTCATATGAGTTGTCAGTTAGTTTTAATTCGCGCCAAGAACGATTTTAATTGCTATAAAAGCGACGCGGGTGATGCAGGTACCGATGTAGATATCAAGATTGATAAGCTCTCGTGGGAAGTTCCGCATATACTGTTATCAGATGAAAGCAAAGTGAACCTGGTGGAGAGTTTAAGAGATAATTCTTCTATTATCGCTCCGTTTAGACGTTGGGAATTACACGAGTTACTCTCGTTGGAAACTACTAAAAATCAGGTTTGGCGCGTAAAGAACTCCAATGATCTAGAGAAACCGCGCTGGGTCTTTGTAGTTTTACAAGACGAGCGTCAGCTGGGTATAAGAACGGGTAACCCAACTACATTTACTCATTCGAACTTAGTCGACGTTAAGTTGTACTTAAATTCGCAAGTGTTCCCACATCAGCGTTTAAATCTCGATTTCGAGCGTAAGGACTACATTCCTGCGTATCTGAATTATATTCGTTTTCGTGAGAACTACTATGACGGTATAGGTAGAAGTGCGGCTGAGAGCTGTTTACTAAGCTACAATTCGTTTGAAACGTATCCAGTTTTTGTTATTGACTGTTCAAGACAGGTAGAGAGTTATAAGGATTCCACTGTCGATATTAGACTAGAGCTCGAGTCTTCTGTCGCATTTACGAACACAACTAAGGCGTATTGTTTGATCCTTCACGACGCATTAATCGAGTATAATCCGTTTAACGAGACCGTGACTAGACACGTACGCATACCGTAATGAAGGTTGTTAAACAAAATAAGTCACTAAACATATGTAACCTAGACGATTGCGATGATACATCTTTACAACGATCAGGCGAAGATGTTAGGAAGCATGGCGACCTGTTACCTGTATCATGTAGAGCAATATTGAGCGGTCCATCTTCCTGCGGTAAAACTAATGCTATGTTAGGTTTACTTATTAGCGAAAACGGATTAAAATTTGAAAATATCTACCTATACGCCAAGTCTTTATTTCAACCTAAATATGAATTCTTAAGACGTGTTATGAAACCACTTGCAGGTATGGGATATCATGAATTTAGCGAAAACGATGACGTAATCAGCCCCGGTGATGTTAAACCTAATTCTGTGTTCATTTTTGATGATATAATTTGCAGCAAGCAGGAAAAGATGCCTACCCATGCTAAAATATTCTCTATATTTTAGCATGGGTAGGCATAAGGGCGTCGACTGTTTTTATCTAGGTCAAACGTACGCCAAAATACCGAAACATCTGATTAGGGACAATGCAAACCTAATTATTCTCTTTAGACAAGACGAGTTGAACTTAAAACACGTGTTTAGCGATCATGTTGTAGGAAACGGTATTAGCTATGATCAGTTCAAAAACATTTCTGTTTTTTTCAGAAGATTTCAGAACATGAACAGGACTGTTCTCTAGATCGGGGCAGATATCGGACGGTTTTGATTCATATATAAGTTTATAATTAGAGTCGATTCGTTTAGTAGTCTCTGCATAGCCGACATGTCCAACACGTATGATCTGAAGCAGAACGTATGTATCGCGTCACGCACAATCCAGTTATATCGCCGCTGGAAACCATTCCTAAATCAGTAAACATCTCTGACGTACCCCTATTGAAAGTTAAAACACAACCATCTGCTGCTACTACTACTACTACTGCTAGTTACATTCCCCCGTCGAAAGTTAAAAAACAGCCTACTGCATCATCATCATCATCATTGGAAGCAGATGAAGAAGAAGAAGAATCTAATAAAACTCTTGATCTCCCTACTCATTACGGTATGCTAATAGCTAACGCTGTCGGAAACAAAAATATAGATAGAACTAGATTCGGTATTAGATATAAAATTGATCGAGACGCGTGGACATTTGCATCTTCCCCTGTAACTATGCGTGATACAAACATCATAATTAATAACAACGTTTTCGAAGCAACACCCGGTCTGTTTGACTTACTCACGTTTAGAGAATTAGAGTCTATACCATCGCAAACTGATATCAATATTTATATGCAGATAATAGCCCTTACTAATGCGCATAAGAAATCATATAGACCACAGGGTAAACTAACAGCTGTTAAACATTGGAAGTATGATTATATAATTAAACCGAACTTATCCAGAATCAAAGGTTTAGGCATTAGACTATCATCATCATAGTCAAATTTAAAAAAATTAAGTGATTGCAAAGTCGAATACGTCTACTGGAATAAGGCTAACGAGCTAGCCGACAGGCTGCGTTTGTTATATGCTGTAAAGAGTGCCGGCAACAGTAGTCCACAGAATGAAAACGAAATAATATCAATTATAAGTGAACTTAAGGAGGAAGGCATCATAGAATAGAATATTTCGGGTATATAATGATATATTGCTTTTAACATTATTCAGTATTCATCAAACACGGCTGCTGCCAATATAATTATTTGAGACGTTGCTCTCTCAGCGTCGTTGAGATTAATTGTATGATGATGAGTGCTAAACAAACCGTTGTTGATAAAATACACAGGGCTGCTAGAAAAAACTTTAAAAGACGCCGCACTATAATAAAAAATTTCCAGGACTTGTTCCAGGCTGACTTAGCCGAGTTTATGCCCTATGCTAAAGTAAATAAGGGGTATCGTTACATACTGTTGATGAGAAACTGTTATTCGAAATATCTGTATGCACGACCGTTGAAAACTAAATCCGGAGAAGAGGTGACAAAGCAGGTCCGCAGTATTTTTAAGAGTGCTAATGCAGTCATACCTAAGAATCTTCAGACGGATCTCGGGAAAGAGTTTTACAATAAACATTTTAAACGATTAATGAAAGAGCACAGTATAAATCATTACTCTACATATTCCGTAATTAAGGCTTCAATAGTCGAACGCGTTATCCGTACAATTAAGCAAAAGCTGTATAAAGATTTTAGCTACCGAGGATCATTTAAATGGATAGATATATTACAGAGGGTAGTTGACAGCTATAACAACACCAGACATAGAACGATAGGTCGAGCTCCTGCTACTGTTACACCTACGACCCAACTAACCGTTTATGACACTAATGTAAAAGCCGATGTCGCAGGAAGTAAACGTAAACTAGACTTGAATGACAACTTACGTATTAGTAAGTTCAAGGGGGTCTTTTCTAAGGGATACACGTCCAACTGGTCAACTGAATTATTCAAAATAGTTAAAGTTCAATTTACAAAACCTGTCACATATCTGCCTGAAGATCTTCATGGGGTTGCTGTCCGAGGAGCTTTCTACGAGTTCGAGCTGCAGAAAACCAAATAAACAAACGTTTACTTAGTTGAAAAAGTACTTAAACGCCGCAGCAATGGTGACATTTACGTCAAATGGCTCAGCTTGAATGAAAAGTCTTGGATAAAGGCTGAAGATGTTGTTAAATGACATTATACAGTTTATATTAAGTTAAAGTGTTAGAATAGTTAATCTAAGATAAATTCCTAGGTAGTTTATTCATAAATAAGCTCATGCTTGTATTCATATAGTAAGTAAAAGAAAGAAATGTTAGCATATAAGTTGATCTAAGTTTAAAATGTTAGAAGTTAATTTATACTAAAATAATATACTTATATAGTTTCATGCATATGTAATTTATATTAAGTAATTGAACTATACTTACCTAGTATCAGTATAAGTTGATTTACGATTGTAGTATAGGATACTACTGTATAAACTTACAAAAAAGAAATAAAAAACAATAAAATCATTTTATCGAGTTTTATTTTCACATAAAACATGTAACTAAGAAAAATATATACAAATATATATACAATCTTTTTATATCAAGATTTCACATAAAAGTCGTGAAAGAAAACATATAAAATATTTTTTTGTTATAGATAAAAATTAATTCAAACATCTATGTTAAAAAAAAGGTCTTATAAAAAGATGTGAAAGAATATATACAAATATAGTACACGCATTTACTATATACAGGTAAGTATTGACTTACATCGATAACTTATAAAAGAAAAGAAATATACAAAACTATGTAGATATATACTATAACTAACAAGGTAAGACTTATGAGGATGACTTATTAAAAAAAATATATATATATATATATATATATATATATATATATATATATATATATATATATATATATATATATATATATATATATATATATATATATATATATGAACAAAATATAAAGACACATTAGTGTGTCATTTAATACGTGGGTACTTTATATGTGAAAACAAATTAATAGTTAACTGCTATTAACCCACAAGTAAATTATGTGTGTAATGAGATTCACAAGCAGCACCCTACTACAGCTGTAGTAGGGTGCTGCTTGTGAATCTCATTACATTATATATATATATATATATATATATATATATATATATATATATATATATACAGTGCGCGTCTAAAGTCCGTTCCCCCCCTACTAATTTTTGAACCACCTGGTATATCGCAACGAAATTTGGAGGGCTTAAACAGGAGATAAGAACCTAATTTTTTATGAAAAAATGACAGCTAAAAGTTTCAAAATGGCGGCTGAGCACCCTCTTGAATTACTTTTTTAAATAGAACACCCTGTATATTATTCCGTTTTCGAAATCTGCTCATAATTCTTAACATTTTTCTCTAATACACTTGGCATTCCGGTTTAAAATGAAGTATGGATTTTGCGAGGGATTTTGGTCACTTCCGGTAAAACATTTTTCTAACTAAATTTTATTTGACAGCTAACAGTTAAATTTGACAGTAAACAAGATGTAAGATACCCCAACAACGATTTTTGTTTTCAATGCAAACTTGATTGATAGCAGAATTCGTGTCTGTTGGATTTGAAATTAATTAAAATGTCCCTTTTCAAACGTTAATATTTGAAAATCAATTAAATTTCGAAGTAAAGTGTATTAGAGAAAAATGTTAAGAATTATGAGCAGATTTCGAAAACGGAATAATATACAGGGTGTTCTATTTAAAAAAGTAATTCAAGAGGGCGCTCAGCCGCCATTTTGAAACTTTTAGCTGTCATTTTTCCATAAAAGATTAGGTTCTTATCTCCTGTTTAAGCCCTCCAAATTTCGTTGCGATATACCAGGTGGTTCAAAAATTAGTAGGGGGGGAACGGACTTTAGACGCGCACTGTATAGATTAGAAAATATGATAACACTCTAGTATTTACATCATTTGTTGCCGGAAGAATTAAAAAAAAAACTTAACACTAACTTATATCCTAACCTAAATATTACATTGTACAACTATTGGCAGGTATGCTATAGTGCCCCCACGGTAGAGTATCATGTGAGCCCGGTATAATATAGCTTATCGTCGTCAGGGCTTAGCGCGATTTTGGTTTGAGAGATGGTTGAAACTTGATGTTTATTGGCTCTGAATAGTTTTTGTTGCACAGATGTTTCCTTACCTTCGTTTAGACAGTTAACATAGTCATCGAAAGTGATATGATTTTTAACTAAGTGTTTTTAACACCCTTTGCCTTCTTAACTGTTCGTTTATTTACCAGAACCAGCTGGATTTCCGTCTCGCTTTTGCTCGCCTGCACCATTTTCTGCAGATCTAACATCTCTTCATCTTCATCTCTAAAAACCTTCGTCGAGTACATCTTAGAGCGAAGACCGACGAAATGCGTCATCATTTTACCGGCGTTCTTGTCCTTCATCATGCCCAATACTTTTTTATTTACACGGGATGTCATATATATTATTCTCGGGGTAGTCACTGGTGTCAAAATGCTCATGAGCGTCTTGTTTGATTACTTCATACAGATTAGGCGTTTCTACAACGTATACTAGGGAATCTGTATCACTATAACAAATTCGTTTATAGGTCTTCTTAAAGACCTATAAACAGAATATTTTTACTTAAAAATTCATATTGAAGTATGGTCTTAATCTCTTTAACCACCGATCGTTTTCAATAGGTAAAAGATTCCAAGAAGATTTTGATAATTCTTGTAATGACAACAGTATGATTAATTACTTATAGTAGTATATATTTACTATATTTCTCAATTTGTTTCATCTGACTTGTATTTACCTATTAAACTTATAAATAAAATGTTTTCGGTTTAGCTTTAAAATGAAAATTAACCAAATCGTAGTTTGAAATCGTTTTAAAAATGTGGAAACGGCCCAATGTTGCTCCAAACAAATTTCGACTTCTACCGGGCCCATGCGGCATTTAGAATGCATGCACGGATTGCATTTAAAAACTATTGAAGAAGATATCGCAGATATCTTGTATCTCAAAAAAATTAAAAATTAACGATCGATTTTAAAATTTTGCATAACAAGGAGTTTGAGTGAAATTGTATGTATCTCAGTAGGTCGCAGGAGATGGAATATCAATTCAAGCTATTGCTAATAATATTTATCATGTTCATATTCAGGAAAAATGTTTTATAAAAGCTATGAGTAATTTAAAACTTTTTTTTTGTTTATTGTTTCCAGCCTTACTTTGTGAAACTCCATAATCATGAAATAAATAAAGACGGTTTCTCTAATGTCAAAATCTAAGATGTCAAATTGGATATTGTGTAATTTATGAGTAAGTTCTGTATGGAGTATATCTCAAAAAACACCTTTTAGAACAAAATCACACAATGACTCCTCAAAATAATATTAAATTCCTACATTTTTGTAATAACAAACGCAAATTAGACATTTTAGAAGCCTTTGAGATATACAAACACAAACTCAGGGTACCTTTAATGAATGAACAACTTGAGCTCAGTAATTCTCCGTTACTGGAAGTATTAGATATTTAATTCTGATTATTATTATTATTATTTTATCTAGTTACCTATTTTTGTATCTACCTTAGCGACGTGTTTGTTTATAATTATATTACCTTTGATAATGACAGCATAGCTGTCGAAACAATATTGTCAGGTTGTATTTTAATAAAACTGTGAAACTTATAAACTTACTAATATTTATTTATTTCATGATTATGGAGTTCCACAAAGTAAGGCTGGAAACAATAAACAAGATTATTTCGTCTTTGTTAGAAGAACAAGCCAAGTTATACAAGAAACTTATGATCAAACACGGAATCGCAAGTCAGAATGTTTGGTTTAACCAAGAATGTCTGAAACGTCAGGTTATTCGTAACTACGTAAACATCACTACCAGAACCAAGAATTCGATTACCGAAAAAGTGATTAGGAATGCCAAAAGAAGATGGCTTAAAGAATAATCGAAGAAATGGTTTAGTATAAGAGACAATATGCACGTTTATATAAAGGTACTCCATACAGAACTTACTCATAAATTACACAATATCCAATTTGACATCTTAGATTTTGACATTAGAGAAACCGTCAGTCACATTAAATTCTAAAAATACACCACACAGAAAAATAAACTGCATCGACTTGTACAACAAAAACGTACACTACAAAATAACCTTAATTGTCAGAACACTGCAACGTTTTATCCTCGTTTCATAAACTTGTCGAATATAACATTCAATGACAGAGAAACACGATTTCTTAACAAAGGTTTCAAATTTCGTCCTTTTCCAAAATTTACCAACAAAATTAAAGAAATCTTGGCAGTTGAATGCGAAACTATACTTAAGAAAGATCATAATAACTATGCAAAATTCCAAATTTCGAATTTGTTAAAAGAGATTGTTAAAACAGGACAAAATGTACAACACAGCTAACATATCACTTCTTCAATCTATAAAACACAAAATCACAGAGAACAATCTAATTTCTGTTAAAGCAGATAAGGGTAACACTTTGGCAATTCTTTCAAAAGATATTTACATACAAAAAGTTAATGAATTTATTAATAAAGAAAATTTAGAAACTTTAAACAAAAACCCAACCACAAAATTCCAAAAAGAAATAAAACATGGTTTAGAAAACAGCAATATCTGCTTTTCAGAATTAGAAAAGCGACAAATCATTAATAAAAACCCACAACCACCTAAACTATATGGACTAGTCAAAACACATAAACAGAATATGCCAATAAGACCAGTTGTATCATACATCAATGCACCCAATCACATTTTATCCAAAAAACTGAACCAGATTATTAACACGATAGGTTACAAATCGAAATACTCTGTTAGAAATTCATTAGAATTAGTAGATAAGCTGCAAAACATACATCTTCTACCACATTCAAAACTTGTTAGTTTTGATATTTGCAACATGTTCTCCAGAATACCCCCACAATAATGTATTCCTTTATTAGATAGTTTCTTGATCAATAGTAATATAGAATTAGTTAAAAGGTTAGAGATAATTCAATTGTTTGACCTTTGTATAAGTCAAAATTATTTCACTTTTAATAACATAATTTATTTACAAAAAGATGGTTTACCTATGGGTAATTCTCTAAGTCCTCTATTAGCTAACATATTTATAGACAAGTTCGAAGATCGAATATTTGAATTAAACCTCTCTAAACACATTATCTTCTGGTTTCGTTATGTTGATGACATGTAACTTGTTTTGACAGTTCTTTTGAGGTTATCAATGAATTTTTAATTCTTATTAACAGTATCCACCATAACATAAAATTTACACTAGAAACAGAACAAAATAGGGCTATAAACTTTCTAGACTTAAATATCAAGATTAACGCAGACAATCTATTTGAATTTTCCATATACACAAAACCAACACAAACAGACATAACAATACACATAAAATAGCAGCCTACAGATCATTAGTACACAGAGCTTTAACTATTCCACTAACAAAATCAGATTTTAGCAAACAATTATCAGCTATTAAACAACTAGCACATGCAAATCATTACAATCCGAACATGATTGACACTTTAATTAAACAAAAAGATTATAGGTTAGCTATCAAAAGAATATATCCCATTGACAATCAAACAGAAGACACAAATTACATCTATACCATATTTTGGCAAAATATCAGAAAAAATTGCACATATACTAAGAAAAACCAACAATTATAAAATAACATTTAAAACCAACACTAACACTTTTTCATTTTTATTTAATGCTAAAGACAGAACACATGATATCATGAAATCGGGCATTTACCGTTTAAATTGTTCTTTTTGTAGTTCGGTATATATTGGACAAACACTTCGGAATTTTGACATAAGATATAAAGAACACGTACGTCATTATAAAAATAAACATCCTGAAAAATCTAATTATGCCAAACACCTTTTAGAACAAAATCACACAATGACTCCTCAAAATAATATTAAATTCCTACATTTTTGTAATAACAAACGCAAATTAGACATTTTAGAAGCCTTTGAGATATACAAACACAAACTCAGGGTACCTTTAATGAATGAACAACTTGAGCTCAGTAATTCTTCGTTACTGGAAGTATTAGATATTTAATTCTAATTATTATTATTATTTTATCTGGTTACCTATTTTTGTATCTACCTTAGCGACGTGTTTGCTTATAATTATATTACCTTTGATAATGACAACATAGCTGTTGAAACAATAATGTCAGGTTGTATTTTATAAAACTGTGAAACTTTTACTAATCTTTAGTTCAAAATTTAAAACTTTTCTGCAAACAATAAAACACTAAACAGGAAAGGTTTTGGCATAAAAGCGAAGAAAATAATTTTATGACCGGAAAATTTATTTATCTACTGCTTTTCATTAAATAATTGCAATTATTTTTCAATGAGAACTTCTGAAAGAAAGTGATTAGAGGATTAATTAAAGCAATTTTAAAAACAAATATTTGAATTTTTGGTGTTAGGTACCGATGTAAAATTACTCTCCGGGATTCCCGGGACTTTCGAAAAAAAACAGTTTTGAGTCTCGGGAATAGCAAAATTGTCGATACCCGGAAACCCCATTACAAAGATAGTTTTTCTAGTTGACTGGCTTTACTTGGCTTTGTAAATTAAAACAGTGTAATATGTAGTTCAGAATTCATTTTATAATCTCCGAGTGAAAGACCTCGGGGTGTAGGTTGGCATCGTTTGGCATTCAGTGCAATCTTCTGAATATATAAATTTAATTACATGCAAAGTAATAATAAATAAAGGAAATATTACCAATGTGTTTCAATGTACCAGTTTTAATTTAAAAAAATTAAAGTGGTTAAGAACGAGTGCTGTATTGTATAAGAACAATAATTGTTTAAGAAATTGCCACAATACAATTAGTTCAGATAAGTTATAGTTATTCTGGACTTGAACTAAAATATACAATTTACCGTTATTTAACCGTGAAGGGATCCTCTTATTTATATAATTATTAATTTTAAAATAATTAGAGCAATGTCGCGTCAACTACAATTAATCATTATCTTTTTGACCTTTTTCTTTAGTGTGGAACATAAGTGTCCATATTTCACCTACACATAATTGTTTACAATCAACTCATCCATATACATTCCGAAATTTATTTTTAAAAAGGCCAAAGTGTCTTAATCTAATTGTTTTGTTTCTATTCTCTATTAAAAATAAAGTGCTATTGTTTGGAATTATAATAATATAGTAGGAAATATATACATTGTGTTCAATATTCCAAAATAAAATATCACTGTTATTCGCCTACCTTTATTGTAAATTAAAATGCTTTGTTAAATTATGCTGCATTTTAGCTAAAAATCCGATAAATTAATACCGACAACATTTAACCCCTCCCACGCAGAATTTAGTTTATTATAAATTTCCAGAAATTTGAAGTTTTATTACTAAACGGTGCATTGTGCCTAAACTTGTATTGTTTATAAACACATACCTAAAAGCTAAACAATTAAAATTTGATTCATTGTTGTAGGAGTAGATCACCGACCTTTATTGTTTGTTATCGACACGATTGTAGGCTGATATTCTAAAATATAGTGGAGACGCAAATATAGAGCACCTAAAAAAATATTTCGTTTATCGAATTTAAAATTTGAACAATTTTATATTGTTTCGGGCAATTTCGAACAAAATAAAATTATTTTCTGTTGTGAGAACCATATATTTGTGCAAATTCTGTTTTTTTTTCATAAGGGTAACAAATGTGTTGAGAGTCACTGTGTTTGGACTGTCATTGTAAGTATTTTTTGAGTTAAGTTAGATTAGTTATTTTTTTAAATTATATTACAGGTTATTAATCAGAAATCTCTAATTTAAATAGTACCATATTAGTTATATAGTCAGCTTAAACCCTGAATAAACAACAACATGACAGTGATTATTTTATTAGGTTGGTATAGTACATGAACGGATTCTTAATTTAAATAAATATAAAATGTTTAATTTGAGACGCGTGAATCGGACATTCACTTGGGGCGCCCTCTCACTTTGCACGGTGGTAAGACTTAGAACTATTCACGATTATAAAAACTTGCTGTAACCACCACTTGCGGTTAACGGTTGATTTATCATCGCGAGATACGTTTGCAAATTATTAAACAAGTTATAAATGACTGGAGCGATTTTTGATTATTATAGGTTAATTATTATTTACTAATCTATATATTTAAAGCACGGCTCATTTTTGTCCCGCTTTGTCTACAAGACCGATTTGCTTTATTCTCTTTTATATTAAAGTTTTAACTCTATAGATTAGTCAACACTACTTACTTTTTATCTATATACGTATTGAAAACACTAGGCTTGCTTTTCTTCCAGTTCGTTTGAGAGTTCTACTGGGCCGATTTACGTGAATCTTGTTTTATATTAAAGCTTTCGCTGTGTAGCATCCAGTTAATTGCGATATTTTAATTTTGTATTTAACATAAATATGTGGTAGCAAAAGGCACTAACAAATAAAATATAATTAGGCCGTTATTGTAGGAAAGTTTAAAGCTTTGCAAGTGGTATCCTTTTGTTTTATTATAGGACAACTGGTCCCGCGGAACTCCAAAATATTTCCTCAGAGTGAGTGAACACACTTTGAGAATCAACATATTTGATATTTGCAATTTCAATAAGTTCCCGGAGATGTTTCCATGGAATGTGATCAAAAAATAAATTTCTGGAAATTTGCCAACACTATTTTTATGTCATGATTTTGAAATATGTACTAATAGACGTTTTCAAGAATTTTTTAAACAAGATCTATTTTGGATTTTATTCTTATCATTTCGTAAGGTAGAATTTTGGTATGTGTGTATGTATGTAGAATAAACCGAAGGGGGAGGGGTGCGATATGTCGGAAGACAGGAGGGTAAGCTGGGAGAGAGGAGTGCTAGGTTTAGAATCTTCAACCGGTTATGTTTGGTTGCGTTTATTTAGGGAAATCCTTCAATGCTTTTGATATATATTTAAAACACAAGGCTGTTATTTTTGTTTTAGTTCGTTTGAAAGTTCTATTGAGCCGATTTACGTAATTATTTTATTATTTTGAAGCTTTCGCTGTGTAGATTAGTCAACAGTAACTTCTATATTTCTTTAAGTTTTATATTTTTAAATAAATATATCTAAAACACTTATTTGGATACGCACGAGAATGACCATCCACTTACAGCGCCATCTCACTTTCCAGAGCGGTAGCTTTTGGAACTATTCACGATAATAAAAGTTATCTCAGTTTACTGCAAGCTACCACTTGCATCATTAAAGTGTTTAACTTTTGATTTGTTATTAGATTGCGTAGATAAACTGGCATAGATGAAAACCATAGATAACAGACAAATTATACAAATATTAGGTGATCGCAATTGCTTATTTACAGCTGTTTCATATTGTTTGGAGTTTTGGACAAAAAAAATCATCGTGACATACGTTTGCAAGTTGTTATAAATCAATGAGGCGATTATTATAAAGATTTTAGTATTGGTCATCACACTTAGTATCGTGTTCCCATTAACACTGTTTTAAATTACGAAAATCTTATGTCCTTCGATAGTGAATACATCGATATTTTTAAATTTTACAGATTGGGATATTTGGTGAAAAAGTAAATTAGGAATGTCTAAGAACTAATGTGTTGTCTGAGAGAGTTTGTCTATGTTGTCTTGAGAGAGTTGAAATAAGAGTTTGTCTGAGAATGGTAAGCTTAGTATGTTCAACTGTTTTTGTTCGATTGCGTTTATTTGATAAATACTATTTATATTAAACAATCGCATTTGGAAACCTGAAGAATTGTAATCACACAACGAACGTTGTATATAAGGAAATCCTTTAATAAATTAGCATTTTGACCGTCATGTTTTGATGGGGATTCCATGGTTATTATTAAATACTAATTTACTAATGATAAAAGAGTCTTTAAATTAAAATTTTATTCCAGATGGTATGTATCTTCAAATACGTAGTACAAGAATCTTTTACTAATTTTAAATTTAATCATAGGATGTGCTGCACAGTCCGGCAACCGTGATCAATAACTGGTATTGAATTATAAAGTAGTGCTAATAATTTTTTGTGAATAGTGTAGGGTTTAGAAATATCGGATACCATTTTGGTACCTTTGGACAATTGTCATAATTCAAGATGAAGTTGTGCGCATTGTTAAAATAGATATGTAGTATCTTATAACGTTTTGATGTTAAAAAAATAGAATTTCTTATACTTACGTTATAACAATTTTTTATGCCTTTCTGCTAGCCTAGATCCGCCATAGGCTAGGTGAACTAAGCTTTCTACTTGACGTAAATAGAAATTATTGGCTGTTAATACAATAGTATATAACCTCAGTGTATGACAGGTGAGTATGATTTTATCTTGTCCTTTAATTATTTTGTTTATTTTATAAAATCTTTTATTTTAGCAGTTAACTTATTAAAGAAAAGAAGTCTGAAGCTTACCTACCAGACTTTTGATATTAGATCTACTCAACTACTATCTTCCAAAAGGATTAATTTGTAAGCCCCCACAAGGAAAAAAATTTAACCACTTGAAAACGCACCAAAAATACCAAAATTTCAAACCGTCATATTCAACTCGGCGAATTTTGAATGAAAATGGATGAACCTTTGAGTGTTAAAAAGTGTCTAGTTTAAGGGCGCGTGAGCGAATGTTACGTTAAGGCCTTTCCGCTCCTCGCGACCGCCCGCAGAGAAAAAAATGTTTTTAATTAAAAAAAATGTCAAACTTTAATAGCATTTACGGTGTACCAAATAAATAACGTCTGGCCAATAAAGTTCAGTCTTTTTTTTTCTAAACTTTGAGTGCCTACGATTTTTTAAGGTATAAATATTAATCTTATCTTCTGCCAGCGACATTAATATTGGTTGAGTTTGAATCTTTTCTTTTCCAAATTCACAAAATTTTGAAAAATGTCGAAAAATGCTTTTAATTAATAAACACATTTTTTTATTAACGTTTACTTTTTTAACGTGCAACCGCCGAAATGAAGTAGAAACATTTCCGACAAAATGCAGGGTAAATTTCAAAAATTCGTAACTTCGCGCCAAATCATCCTAGGCACTCGGAATTTTGAAAGATTGATAGAAAAAGGACTGAACTTTATTGCCTTGATAGTCGATTGAGTCCACGATTTTTATTAGTACACCGTAAAAGCTGTTAAAGTTTGACATTATTTTAATCAAAAACATTTTTTTCTGCGGGCGGTCGCCGGGGGAAGAAAGGCCTTAACGTAACATTCGCTCACACGCCCTTTAAACTTTAAAATTAGACACTTTAAACTTTTTAGCACTCAAAGGTTCATCCATTTTCGTCCAAGATCCGCCGAGTTATTGAAGTTTTGGTATTTTTGGTGCGTTTTCAAGTGGTGCGTTTTTTTCCTCGAATGTATTTCATCTTCTTTCTTCTAAAAGTGAACACCCTCACAAATTTTATCACTATTACTCTGTTTTACAAACACTTCAACTCTGTTTACGTGCTTAGAAGCACGAATTAGAGTTAGATCACTTTTTCTGCTGAATATAAAACGAGAACACCTTTAAATATGGCTGTGGAAGGGTACTGTAAGATCTTATTTGTTTGGGGTGTGGTGTAAAAGACGATTTGTGGTTAAGAAGCTTTATTTTTGTACTTTTAATAATCAGAAAATCAATTCTTTGACTTTGGTTTAACAATTATTGCTGACTTTATTTTGTTGCGTTGGATACTCAAATTATACAGGGCACCGGCGATCATTACATTCATTCCCCCATTGTTCTTTAGAAATTTTTCCAGCAGAAAAAGTCTCTATCAGATTGGGAAGAACTGGTGAATGTACGCATAAGGCACGGTTGTAATTGTAAAGTAATTTGATAGATACGTAAAAAACCGTGGTTTATTCTTGGAATGGTTTTACAATTGATTAAAAGTAGGGCAGGGGTCTTAATGTTAACTTTCGTTACAATCATAGTCGGAATAACATGAGAATTGAATGAGATAATTGAAAACGCTTAAAATTAAGACAGCGAATTCTTAACTTTAGGGTTCGTTACATAATGTGAATAACTAAAACGTGTGAAGCGGTTGTTGAACTTGTAGCTTATTGGATCATGATGTATATGCAACATAATAGGAAATGGTAAATATATGTACGCAAAAATATCTAACAGGTAACAAAAAGGAATTGCGAACTTTTTATACATAAAAGGCGCAAAAGAGGATAAGAAGCATTTGTAATGGACTGCATCTGAGTTTATCTGATATATTCTCCGATGTTCATCACAGTACCATAAGAACCCCGTATGTCTTCAATCCTGAACAACTTGGATGCTACAAAGACAGCGCTTCCATACTTCTCTTGCTTCTGATGAGGTTTTATGGTTGATGAAATGTTCATGTGAAATGTCCTAAAAAAGTGCAGTTGTGGGAACCTACTGAGTTGCTCCGTATGTATAATTTTCTGCAGTTGTACAAACGATTTCTGTTTGAATAATAATAGTTAGTAAGAGCGTAAAGCGAGGAGGATGAACTAGGATACGTTGTGGATAGATTTCAAAAATAAATGTTCTTTTCAAATGTTAAAAAAGATCAGTGAAACTGACATGTCAAATACGTAATCTTTGTATACTGCACTAATGTTGGATTTTACATAGCACTATATACCCTGTGCATATGATTTTTCTATGCTCAGTCGTATTTAATTTTTATTATCATTTTATTTTTGGAGAGATTTCAGTGTTGGGTTGTGTTATTGAACTCTCCCCTTATTTGCCTGTTTAAGAATTGGATGCTTTGCAATGTTTCCTTGTGTTGGATAATTACGTTATACAATGGGAAATTTTAATTGAAATATGTTTCTAAATATTTTCTAATTACAATTGTCAATAATCACTGCGGTTAAACCACTAGATTGCTCGTACAGGTAAGCTTTTTCTTTATTAATGTTAAACGATATTTAAAAAACAATTTCTTTTTTAGTTATCAGGATAAATCTTACCAGGACTTTACATAAGTAAGTAAAGTATTTCTTAATAAACCATTAAAATTTCTTTGTGCTTGTTACTGTATTTTACCTTGTAGAAGGGATGCTTGTTCCCTCTCTTAGTTTTTATATTAACTTTGTTAACTTTGCAAAAATAACTTTATTTTTACACGCTATCTATTGACACACTCCCAAAACACACTACCTACCTGATGGTGATTAGTGCCTCCTCTTGATGACTCTCATTTACTGTGGTTTCCTTCAGATTACATTCACCTGGTAAATCAATACCTACTCTCTTTTTCCCAGTGACACATCCATAAAAGCATCCTCGACATAGCCAATGCATTTGGATAGCTGAACCTATTATACTAATACTGATACTAATTATTTTGGAGAAGCTGTGTTCGCCATCTTGATTTCTGAGAGTTGCTGAAAGGTACTCAAACCTTGAAATAAATAAAATATTACGTTGTCCAGATTCCAATCTAGGATGTTTCTTCCTCTTAGCATTTTCCAAAGGTGTTTTTTGTCCAAAACAATCGTTAATCTGTTAAGTTAACAAATTGAGTAACAAAGATTCCCAGAGTTACACAAAATGGAAATTAAATTTTCACAATAGTCGGAAGTCCCACATGCCTGGGAACAAATATCAGAACCACATTACAATTATTTCGTAGGAATTAAGAGATATAGTTCAGTGTTGGCATAAATATACGATTTTTGTTTTATTACAATTCAGTTTGTTGGGTTAACTAAAATATTATAATTTCATAATAATATAATAATTGTATTGTTTGCACTAAACGGATGCACGGATAATCGCTCACGTCTGTCCATTGGTTAAATAAAATAAACCAACAAATTCATGTGATTTTTAGGTTCAATTGTCAACCAGTTATACGCTTATATTTATTTGATATAAAAGCCTTCAATTTTGGTTCACATTCGTGAATACAAACATGTCAGAAAGTTGTGTGAAGATGAGCATGAAGGTGGTCCTTCAACAACTGTAAATAAAGCATGCTTGAGAATTTTCTTAATCATTTATTTTAATTTTTTTCCCCATTGTTACGGACTGATTTTACATACACAACTAAGATTGTTAGAAGTACAAATTCAATCAACGGTACATAAATTATAACTGTTTTTCTTCGATTATAAATGAATAATTGTACTATACAAGAATGTATTGTTAATTTATCGCTTATAACAAGTCATATATTCTTCTTTGTTATGTGATGACAAGTAGTCTGTGATAAACTCTCGTATTACTGGAATGTTCAATAGACATGAATGAAAATCACTAACAAATTTAGAGAAAGAAAATTAGTAAATCAGAAAATTATAATTTTCCAGTAAATTATACCGTTTACGAGTTATGCATTTTGTAAATCCGTAATTTTTAAACGCTATTTTTAATCATTAATTTCATTGTAATCTCTAAATTTTGATAAACTTTTATAAAGAGACATCTCATAATAGTTTTTATTATTAATAACTGAACTCGATATTAGACGTTTTGCTATATTATATTCACTTTTCAGAACTTACTTTATTTACTGATTGCTCTGCGCTAGAACTTAAAATTTCGACCGCGAGGTGGGTGCCAACTATAAGGACCGTTCGCAGTATAGGATACATACCCCGAACAAGCGCGTTGTAGTATATATGGATTACAAAGGTTATTAAAGAATTCATTTTAATTGTTTATTTTGATGAAGTATTTTTATATTTTCGAATAGCAATTGTAATATTAGATACAGCTTTGCAATTTATTTGAAATTATTGCATTTTAAAGTAAAGTATTTTATTGACTAATCCAAATGCGAAAATTACTTAAATTAGTATTATTTATTGGTTGATTTCATTTTATGACCATTTTATGTATAATTTATTATATTTAAACGGTTTTTGTAGTTGATTAACTTGAAATGTGGATGTGGCCTACATATACTTTGTGAAAGATTATTTGAATTTCGCTGGATATCCATTCTGTTGGATTTTATCATCACTAATTCAGGTATTTACTACAAATTACTACTAAGGTGTATTTCTATACATTCCTTGTTTTTCTAGGAAATCTATTGCTCATCAAATTCAAGAAACGATGTTGTTACAATTTTATAAGGAACCTCATAAGACTAATATAGTAGTTTTGATTAACTGTGGAATTTCCTCTAAACTTCTGGATCTTTCATCTCGTTTTGTTATCGTGGTTACGAAGGAACTTCATTTGCATTAGGAGGAAGACAGACAGCGCCTTTTGATTTCCACTACGGCTACTATTTTTTAACTACTGTATTAATTGAAAATTTTACTTTGCTCTCACGTTTCAGGTTATTTAATTAATAAACAAACCGTTACTTACCTTTTATTGCGATACCAATTTACATTGTTGCACGATTTAAATTAATGCTATTTTTTCTGCAGAAAAATAGCTTACTTAAAAAAGTCAGGATGTTATTTGAAGGAATATAATTTCAGCATTGCATTGAATAATTCTGGAATTAATTCCTATTTTAGTAACTATATTATATAAAAGGGGATATTGAATCAAATATTGAAGCAGTTAATGTGACAGAATTAAAAAGGAAAGTTGTTGATGAAAAGTCAAAAGAGTATCTAAAAATATTTAAGTACAAGCATTGTGTTTTCATTCATTCATTCATTCATGTGTCTCGTAATATTTTTTACAGCCAGCGCTACCTAGCGCTGGATGACCAAAAGAGAGGTGAGGATCCGAGCTTGAATTCTTTTTTCGTATTTCAACAAAAGCAACAATCAGTAAAAACAGCAGTGTTTTAAGTGTGCGTTAGTTAGTAAAGCTTACCCATTAGGGTAAGCAGTTGGCACCTAGTAAGTATATTAAGACAGACAAATGATTATATTTCTTGGCAACAAAATCCTTAAGAATGTAAAAATTAGCATGGTCAATTTTCATGTAGAATCATTTATATACGCGGTAGTACAATGTAATGTATGGAAGATTATGTGGGAATATAGGTTGCTTGTGTGTGGTCTTGTACACTACTTATATGTTATCTCTTCAAGATGATAATAAAACACATGTAATAACTTCTATGATATATTTATTTATTTTCTTGTTGTTGATTACTGTTGTCATGGCAATCCTTAGCATGAAATGCCTTCTTGAGGTAATATGTATGTAATATCATTACATTACACTCCGGGTAAAAAAGGCTGAACATGTACCAAAAGAAATGAGCCGTGAGTCAAAAGAATATTTAATGCATTCCTTAACAAAAAAAAAATAGCATACATTAATGTCGTACTTGTATGTATTGGCATGTTTAATGTATACTAGCTACAAAAAAATTGAGGTCGTTTGCAACTTTTCAATGGTTCCTTACATGCTATGACAATAAAACTTATGCTATTTAATAATTAGGTGCTAAAAACCAAAGAATTGAAAGGCCTTTGCTGCTGATAGCTAAGAGGCATCAATTGCTTAGGGCCAGACATGTGTTGCTGATTGTAAGGCGATGTCACAAACTTAACCTAATTAAAATAAACTTGATGTACAGGAATCACTTGTTAGGACGTTCTGTAATTCTTACTAGAAAGAAAGAAATAAAAGAACAAATCCAAGGAACAACATAATAAGCGCTTCGTGAACAAGTGATGCTTGCGTTACGATTTATTTGTTGTAACTTTCAAAATTAAAATTAACTATGTTAATTTAATTTAAAAGCGTTAGCCTAAGTAGTAAGTTTGTGGCCAACATTGATAAATGTAGTTATATTCATTTTATCCGTAGGAATGGAAGAAGTGGGGTTGTACTCATAAACTGAGGCAGCATTCATAGCATTGTCCTAAGGTTGTAGAAATACTAGGCGAAATTGCCTGTTGGAGAGTATGATTGAATCTTCTTGTATCCTGTTATTTGAGGAGAATGAACACTTGAAGCTTAATCCGGTAGCACAAATATTTGGGAGGTCCAAATGCTATTCAGGATTGATTAGTTGAATGTTATCAATGTATGATATCACGTAATGTCGAGTTGACAAGGCTCACGTGGAAAAATATAAGTCACTACTGTTATTTTTGCACTTGTGTTTATGGTGTAAAACTTGAAAATTAGTACACTGCACATAATGCCAAAGTTTATTGGCGAAATGGATTTTGCTATTATGATAAGATAATTTGAGTACGGTCAATAGCAATTGCACTGTTGTAATTTTGTCGGTTAGCAAAAAGTCGAATGTTCGCATTGTTATAGTTACGAGGTAATAAGGCTGTTTAATCGCGCGACCTTTGCATAAAATCTCGCTTTTTGACATAACAAAATTTTGTTGGTTAAGGTTAAGGTTGTTGCGAAGTTCGTTGATAGTTATCCGAGAAAACAAACTAAACATCAAAATTAAATAAAGAAAAAAAGATATTAATCCTGTTATATCCAAGAACAATTTCTTCTTATGGCATAGTTCCAATGGCGAAATGAGAGATGTCGACATCGTTGT
This sequence comes from Agrypnus murinus, assembly GCA_929113105.1. Taxonomy (NCBI): domain Eukaryota; kingdom Metazoa; phylum Arthropoda; class Insecta; order Coleoptera; family Elateridae; genus Agrypnus; species Agrypnus murinus. The sequence goes on along the minus strand of OV816025.1, from coordinate 127,481,442 downwards.
GTCCGAGAATTGCTGAAGACATTTTTCAGGGGCTGTTACTACGGGTGTCGTAGCTTTTGGTTTTTGAGGAACGTTATTGATGTGATTTCCATCAGGAACTGGAGGTGTTGTAGCTTGTAGGTTCCAGGAATATATTACTGGATCCAAAGAAGTCTTCGTAGAAGATGCGGCGGTTGATATCCCCAAACCGTCGGCCTTCGAAAGGACTTGCAATTTCTGATTTAGAACACATTGGTTAGGATTCAATTTTCTAGGCTTAGCTCTAACAGTAGAATTAGTTTCTGTAATGGAAGTATTAACCTGCGAAACGTGCTTTTCAATAATTGAATGGTCAGGTTTATCAACACAGAAAGTATTAGTGGATGCATGTGCATCTGAAAGAACATTGCATTGATAAATGACGTTTTGAGTATCGTCACTTAAATGGGGGTTGTAACGGTACATTTTCCCCCGGCATTCAGTACGTAAAATTTTACATTTATACTTATTAAAAATCCGAAGTTCGGTCCTGTAAGACTGTGCTTTATTCGAAATAGAATTTCGTCATGTAAATATTTCCTATAAATTAAAAACATTTCAAGAAACGATTGTTTCATATTTGTATACACTTAAAGAACGTAGTCATAAATTGATGTTTTGGTATTTTGTTCGTTTATATTTCTGTGATAATATCAATTACACCGTGGGACAGCTAATGTAAGACCTTGATACAGAAAACTATGGGAAGTACTTGGTCATCAATTTCATAAAAACACTTCTGTTAATATTCTGAGAATACAGGCCTTAAAAATAAATTTTTTTCTTTGTGTGCCATATGCGTTTGAAATCTAAAACGGGTTGACGCGTAGCAATTTCGGCGAGACGGGTGTTATTTTGAATTAATCTCGGCGTAGTTTTGCGTACTATTTTTTATTCTTTTAGGTCGAGAATCCTGTAGAAGGTTAGCCGAAAAGCCCCCTTATGAACAAGTAAAGACATATCACTCCGCGAGACGACGGGACACATGTTAAAAACTTGGCGCGTTGTAACAGGGATGATTTTAAAGAAGTTCCCCGCTCAAGCATCGAGCGCGGACGTCTATCGACCGAGCTCCGATAAATAGTGGTTGATTTTGAATCAATGTTACCGAATTACAGTTTGATATTAATCCTTTAGAATTAATATAAATTCTAAATACAGTACAGTACAGTCTTAGTGTTATTTTGTTGCAAAGTGCAAGTTTTGAAAGGATTTGCGTCTCGTTAAATCGTGTTTGAAAGATTTATAATTTTGTATCGCGAATAAACAAAGATGGTTCATTTTATGGCGAAGAACTATTAAAAACTATTATTTCGTTTCGTTTGGTCCTAAGATTAGTGCAGTTTTATCATAAAGAAAAACCACTTAAAATTGATCCAGAATTTAAAGACAGATTCTCGTTCTCCTATAAATTAATACAGTTAATTATAACTTCGTGCGAAGAATTTAAACGCATTAAGTGTTATTTGTGGTTAAAATCATTTAAACTTCTAATAAACATTACCGTTTTATTTCGTAAATAAAAGTAACTACGTTACAATTTATAAACATTTTAAAATATTGGATTGTTTAATGTGTGCTCGATCAAACTTATTTGTGAAATCATATGCGCAAATGACAGTAATTAAATTGAATCTCTTCCTTGGATTCTGCTACCTGGAAATCAACACTTCTAGACCAAGTTAATGTCAACGACGATTCTTCGGAATAGAGGCCATTTTCCAATTTCTCATGGATTGTTTTTGTTTGTCTTCTACGAGTTTAGTTGGATAAAAATTAAAGGTATCGTACGTTATAAGAAATTGTCTATTATTGCAATTTCGTTTATGAATCCGTTATACAAAGAACTTTGTAATTTTTTATTAGGAAGAGAGCTCTCTATAGTATCTAGAAAATTCAAATCTTTAATGTTAAAGAATTTTAAATTAATCAATGCTGATAATATTTAGACTAATCTAATTTGCATAATATCCTTTAGATATTTGTTTGTTGATTTTTTCGACGAAGTCGATTATACATAAATTTAATAATTAAATAAAGTTTACTGAATAATTCTGTTTGATCAATCTAATAAATTTCTTGGTTATTTTGGCTGATTAAAAGGTTTTATGTAAATCTTCCTTGAGTTATTTTGCTGTAATTATCTTAGAGAGGTTAATCATTATTAAAGGAATATTGATTTTACTTGTAATATATCTATGTGGTGTGTGTTTTATTATTCAAGTGTATTGTTATTTTTTTATCTATTTTCGTATTGTTTAATAAATGTTTTCAGTTTATACTAAAGATCTAAAAACGGAACCATATAATTATGAACATTTTATTTCATTTTTATTCCAAATTTTAAAACATAAACTAAATCTTTTTGTTTTCAATATAATATTTAATTCATTTTCTGGTTAGTGGATTTTATATTTTTTTAAAGCTTATTCAATTAACATCTTTGATTGTTTATACTAATAAACACTTTTAAGCTTCATAATCAGATGGCGCCCTTTTCGAGTTATTATTTGTGTTCTGAAACCTTTATCTACTCCTTTTCACAATTTATACAACTGTGGAACCAATACCTACGACCTGAATACTAAATTTGTAAGAGAGAGCTAAATCTCAAGCTGTGGCGAATATTTTGAGTATCTATGATAAAGTAAGTATGACAATTTTTATTGTATTTTTAGTCCGACCAAAGTTCTTTTGTTTCACTGGCGCCCTCCGCGAGGCCTAGCCTTTTTTGGTTGTTTCAGGGTTAGAACACGGATCTTGCGATATTTGATTACAGTTTGTAGTTATGACATTATGATGAGAAATGATTTCGTTTTTAAATAGGTTAACTAGACCAAAAAACAAAAAACTGTTGTTATTATTATCGATTCCACTTCTATTCCATAATTAATGAAATTAAAAATCATAACAAATTCAAATCACACGTTATTAGTTGGTTTTCAAAAAGGAAAGTGACGTTTAATTACGTCGTTATTTTAAAACTGGGAATTATCAAAATCTAACGATTAGTATACATTGTTCAGATTCTTTACAGAATGTACTCAAATTTAATAACAATATTAAAAGGGGAAATAATTCCACTGAAACAAGTTTGCCACAGTTAGGGCAAGATTACATCACTAACGTTGTTGGTCATTGGCCTTCAATTAACCAGAATAATAAACTGAAAACTTTCAAACTGAATACGATAACACTTAATTCCCACCCAGAGGTTTAAACTAATATAAACCCGATGATACTATAATGTTACTAAAAACTCTAAAATCTGAAATTTCCTTGTGCAGTTTCGCTAACTTGGTGATAAGATCACGAGGGCTAAGGTCGTGAGCGTTACCCACACTGAAGAAACATCCCCCCTACAATCGAAAATGTTTATTTTTGTTTAATGTTCAAAGAAGGGCTTGTCTTGCTTATATTCCAGAACGTTCCAATCAACCACAGTTGAGTCTGACATCAATATTAAATACCAATAACGAAATTTGACTAGATTTTCTCTCAGATTTCTGTAGATTTATTAAAAGGGACAAACAGCTGCAAAATGGCCAGAAACTACGTTTATTAGAGTTTAATCCAATATTTAGTGTAATTGTGCCTCATAAAATGCAAAATATTGTTCCGAATCCAATATATACTTTTGTGAACATTTAATGTCCAAGAGGAACATTTAATCTCAAATCGTCCAATAATAATTTAACTGCTGACTTAAATCATGTAATTTTTTAGTTTTTACTGATAAAGAAATCGATGACATTTTAATAGATTTTATCAATAATGCTAGGAAAAATGATATAAAATTTTATTTAATGGAAATTTGTAAAATCATTCTGTGGTACATAAACGAAATTCTAACGCCAAGCCCTACTTTAAAAAAGTTAGATATACATTTAGTGCATCCAGAATATTATATACAATTAAATAAAAACTGAATTCAAAATATACAGTGTGTCCCTAGATGTAGGTTATCAGGGTGCTAAACTATTTATTATTAGTTTTATAGCAGTCACCGTGTTATGTTATAGATGTTACGTTATCGTCGTTTTATTTAAGCTAAATTCTATTTGTAAATATAAACATGTAAATATTTACTATTAATGGTGTATAATATTACACAAGAATAACACTATTGCTCGCCTAATAAAACATTAGATTAGTCATCTTAATTATATTAGTACTGTTATTTGATTGCATTAGAATACTGCTGTTTAACAAATATTACTTTGTGCAAGCAGGAGTCTATTAATATTTCTCATAATGAAGTGTGAAGGTGTAAATAATACTCTAACCTATATCAGGTACTGATACATGCTAGTTATCAATTGTTATGGGAAAGTTTTAATTATTAAACAATTATCAGAGGTTACAAATCTAGCGTACTTTTATGTATACCATATATACAGTAGTTGATGTTAGAATGTTTAAGTTTTTTTAAACAAACATTTCGTATTTTTTTGTTTTTAAAACTGCTCGACCTTTATAGCTTTCTGAAAATCACAACTGAAAATTCTTACTATTTGTTGATGTAACTTTTGTAGTAGATCGATAGTTCATAAACGCCTATACTGTTTGTTATTGAAGTATTGCCTTTATTCTTATCTTTTAGCTTATTTATTTTTTATAATTTAATCATTTTATTAATTGCTATGAAACTGCTTACCTCATTCATTGTAATAGCTTCTTATGTTAATTACTGATTGACCACACAAGTTGATTGTTCTTGGTTTACAAGCTATTATTTAATTAGTAAACAACCGACTTTTGTAAACCCATTTTTGTGACACTTATTTTAACCACTGAAAATTTAAATTCTTAAAGACTTTATTAATTTGGACAAATTTTGTTTCGACTATGAAGAGTCACTAATAATTTAATACAGTTTACTTCTAGAATAGAAGTGTGACTTGAAGAAAAAGATTATCCGGACTATCTTAACAGAATACATTTAGATTTGAAAAGCATTAGAAATCGTGCAATAATTGATAGTTATTAGCTAGGTATAGGATTTCTATGCATTTAAATGTTTTTTCTGCTTATAGCAAACATATGCAGAGTTATATTTCTACATGTTTAAGCCACATATGAATCACATGTCCATTTGAAAGTGCATATAAATGCATATTTAGGTCTTTTTTATAAATGCATGCATATTTTAGCATTTTTGAACGAGTGTGCATATTTTACCACTTTTTGAGCGTTTTACATGCTTTAATTATGAAGTTTCTAATATTGTTTAAATAATTTTAGCATTTTAGACAACCATCCAAGGGCGGCTTAGTTGAGTCTAGGGGAAACCCATAATTTAAGCTTATTGTTAAATACTAGGCTTTAAAATATTTTACTGCCTTAACCATCTGTGTACTTGTTAATATTTTCTAAGAAAGAAAAAGTTTCAACTAAAATTTAAATACTTACATCCTGCGGTATTGTGATAAATAGGTATTAGGAAATTCCAAAGGACCTTTGACAACTTCCTGTTCATAGAGAATTTGCCTGTACTTTTGTTTACTAATCTTGTAATCTTTCAATTAAGACAGTTCAGAAATTGCAAACTGCATTTCAGTTTGAAATTTTAGAGTGTAAAAATGGGTAAGGAAAAACGGTCTGTGTCTATTACACTTCGAAGCTATGTTAAGGAATTCAGTGTTCTTACAACTGACGATAAGGTGTTGTATTGTACAGTGTGCTTAACTTTAGGTAATCCGCGCGACGTAGAAATTCCCATTCTTATCTCATACACACAACGCCCGCTAAGCAGCAGGACCTCGTTCAAATATGCCAGGTGTATTATACGTACTGTTGAAAATTATTATAAATTCAAAGTAGAATGTATGCCAATATATTTGTGACATAAATAATTGCTACTTAATGAATTGAAAACTTGAATGAAATAAGAATAATTATATTTAATTTCATAGAATAAATACCTTGTTTGTTAAAGAAATTAATGAGGTATAAATACAATAGTATTTTAAGCAAAGAATGATTTTTGTTAACCAAAATAATTATTCATTGGATCTTTTGGATATTATAACTTATAAGGTAAAGACATTATGTATAATTTTATAAAATTTAATTTTATTACGTTAAGTTTATCGTGAGCTATTAATACACAACACAATGCATCCTTACGATGTCAGTATCAAAATTTACAATTTGGTTAATAATAAAGTAAAAACTGTTATGCTCTTATTAAGACTAATTATTATGCGGCGCATTTATGTAGCCTGCAATACTAGTTTTGCAAGCGTTGCATTTCAGTTATAAGAACTCACTGCGTAAATAACATAAGTTTGACATTCTAACAACAGCTGTCTAACAGTGATATCAACTTTAAAAAATAAAATGTTACTGTTTCCAGTATTTTAAAAAATTTTATTAGGACACGCAAAATGCGTGTCCTAATGAAGCTATTAGGACACGCAAATATAAAAAATTATTAGGCTGTCCAAAAAGCCCGTCTTCTAGTGAGCAATATACATAAAAATATTTGTTCTAGGGTAAATACTTTTCGAGATATTTATATTTCTTTAAAGGCGTGCAAGCAGTTTTGATAATTTTTTCAGTTTGAATATTTCCGAAGTTCTGCGTAATTTAGCAAATTGATGACTGCAAGTTATGTTCTTTAGTTGATTGCTACCTCATAAGTGATTTTCATTGAAATCCGTGAGATCGACCCATTTTAGTGATCGATTTCGCATGGAATCGTATCTTAATACAATTTATATATGAACTAACAGTTTATTATTATCAATTGTTCAAGATGGCACTGACAATGTGGTGAACTTAAAACCAAGTTAAAATAATTGTATTGCCTATAAAAAAAGCTATTGTGAAAGAAAAAATGGTTGTGAAAAACCAAATTTAACAACATGGGATAAAAATAACCTACAAAATCTGTCTTAACGAAAAACTTAGTACTTAACTAATCCATTATTAGTTGCTATATTTAGGACAATGTCTTATATAATGAAAAAGTTGATAAAGATGATAAGTTGCAGGTCTTTATTTTGATCTAACAAAAGCTTTTGATACTATACCTTAGACCACGCTCTAATGATACCGAGATTAAATAGATATGGCATTAGAGACAATTGTGCATTTCTACTAAAATCATACCTCACAAACAAGCCGCAAAGATTTGTGTAATTAAAAATGGCAAAAACCAGTATTTCAGAGCTACAGGGTAAGTGGTTCCTCAGGGCTCTATTCGGCACCACTTTGGTTTCTGATGTATACAACTGATCTCTGCAATATGTTTGTCGATTTTCTGATGAAATATCAGCAATTTTAGCGGATTCGACAATGAGGGGGTTGTTCAGGTGCAGTGAAGCGGATGCAGAACAACTATTTTACTCTGAATACTAACAAAACAGGACTTATGGTTTTCAGCAAAACAATTGGAACTTTTAACGTTGCAAGTATACAGTAACTAATAAATTATGAAATAGTATTATGGGGTTCATCAACTCATGCTATTCATGTCTTTAAAATTAAAAAACGCATGATTCGATGTACCTTTAACTTACATACAAGAGTTTCGTGTAAACCATATTTTCAAAAACCTGAAGTTCTGACGGCTCCTTTTCTTTACTTTTTATCTTTAGTAATATTCTCAATAAAACACCCAAACTTATTTGGAACAAATAGTTTCAATTATTCTACAACTATGTCAATTGTTACCAGGGGCAGGAATGAACTGAGTTTCCCTTTCCATTATTGTTCAAGACTACTATAGGGTAGTAAAACCTTAAAATTTGCTTCCTAGGTGCATAAAGAATATTGAAAACATCAATAAATTTAAACATGGATGTATACATTTTTTAAAAGAAAAATTGTTACTATTCTTTTAATTTTAATTATTAATGAGTTAATCTTATTAATTACATGTGAACTATTTCTATTGTAAATCTGATTTCTAATATAATTTAAGTCGTGGAATGTGCAATGTAATTGATTTTATCGAGTTGACAGTAAACAAATATTATTAAGATTATTATTATTATTAATATTCAAATTCTTTATAACAAAATATAATAGTGATTAATTAACAAAGGTTCTTAATACTATTCCGTTATAAAATAATAGTGACCGTGAAGTCTAAAAATACGAACACATAAATTTTCTTGTAGTTTGATTCAACCATAAAATAATAAATAACAAACTCCGACTTATTTATGATTTAGTGGCAGATAAGTCATATCACATTTCTGTTTTCATTGACAAGGTTATCATTTGTAATTGGTCGGTTAGGAATGACAGAACCGGATTCAAGATTCAATAAAACTTGACTTATACGTTCAATGCAAGTAATTTGATATGGTAGGTGTGATGTGTGATCATGATACATACAGTCAGTAAGAAAAGTCGTGGAATACCTTAATAACAGTTTCTTTATTCATACTATTCGATACCTGAGACAATTTCAATAGTTAATTATAAGCTTTGGTTTTGTGGCACTGAAAATTAATTTTTAATTTAGGTTTAGCAGGAAGTAAAAAATATACAATTTGCAAAATAAGAACACTATATATATAGTACATTTAGAAGATGTTCCTAAATTTTTGTCTTACACACTGTATACATATTAATTTTGATATACGTATTGTTCCTGTATGTTTCTATGCAGTTGCTACCAACTACATTCAATGAATTTTGCGTGTTGATTATTATTATTTATGTTGCTGTTCATTACTTACGTTGGCGTCTGTTATAAAAAAAAACTAAATTAAAAATTATAAGGTAAAGATAAATAATATAATGTTTTATGTACATATATTATTAATGTTAAAGTTATATTTTACTGAGTTTATCTTACGATAATAATTATTGTTCGTTTATTTGAGAATTTAATCAACCAAATTAGGTGTATTTTGTATTTTAGGTGTAAGACAAATAAGTATTTGAATTTATTAACCGAAAATATTTAATTATCATTATTGTTCATAATTATATGATAATCATCTTGTTGGTGCTTGCCGAAATTGGGCGTTTGAGAATATTAATGTCTTATCAAAATTGCCCATTTTTTCAATTTCTCATTGTTAAATATCAGAAGAAAGGCCATAGAAAAAAATATTTTTTTTTTATAAAACAGTTCAAATCGCATTTTATTTGTTTCATTTATGCATTTTGTACAACACCTTGATTTTGATGTAACTTTGATCTATACTGTATATCTTATTATTACTATGATATCAAAATCAAGTTTCGTCCGTTCAACATTTTTTTAATCATCAGGGATGAGCTGTGTGAATCAATAAACCCATGCTTATTATACTTACTTATATATGCTTACTAGATATGTTTTCCTTAATTAAATTAGTTTTAGATTATCCTCATCTTCATATTCTAGGGCTGATATTGATATGATAATGTGACATGAGTTTCCTCATCTGTCATAATTTTCGACTAATTTTCACTTCTAGACAGTTAGTACTTTTTAAAGCCGAAAAAAATCACTTGGTCTTATATTACCCCTTTCCAATCAATTTAAAACCAGACAAACACAAACTGGTGCATTAATTGAATTGAGAGATCACTTGCATGAAAGAAATTGTAAGACACGTGCAAAGGCAATGCACGTAGAAGTGACAGGTTCTGCGGTGACATGTTTTTTAATTATTATCGTCAAATAACCTATATCATCAAATTGGCTTACTTTACCCTACCAACTGCATACGCACATACTTTATATTACGTTTAAACGTTCATAAAAAACGGCGGAGGGTTGCGTGAGCTTTTAAGTGCGCGCCCGTTTTACACCCAATCAACGTCCACTGTAAAACTTGATGATAGTAGAGATAGTCGAGTAGAGCAAAGTTCATTATCAGACACGAGAAAGATTTGCTGATAAGCCTGTGCAATATGTCGGATCTTTATGTGATTTACATGAAATAAAAGTGTTATATAAAAGCTCCACGCCACTGTTTTAATTTTATTATATGCTTTAGCTGATAATGAGAAATTCAAGACAAGCAGTGGGGCACCTGGTAAGTCATACGGTTTTTTCATAAATTAAATGAGTATGAACACATAAAATTATTTGGACGATTATCTAAATGTATCATTTCTTGATAATTGCCACTTTATTTACGAAACAAGGTTAGGGGTGTATAAAACTTCACATTTAAATGATTATTTACATGTGTTTATTCCATTTATAAATAAATCACTGCTTTGCACGCACCTTGCGTTATTTTACATTCATTTTTTTTATCAGCTTTTAATTCTGGTCTTTGCTCATTATCCTGATGTTTTACTATTCTAGTGCCATATCTTATGAATGCTTTTACTATATACCTACATCAAGCCTATGCGTGTTCAATATACGTGCATAATTTATTAACTATTGTAGAGGTTGTAAGTAAAATTTGATTGTTTGTTTTTATGAATATGTTAGTTATCTTATTTGCGAACTAGAATCACTAATAGAAAGTATTTTTATTTATAGAATTCTCATTGTATCTTGAAATTACATTTTTTATTTTGTGATGTCGGCAAATAAAACCCGCCATATGTTAAAAAATTATGATGATGATTAATTATTGCTAATGAAATTTTTTACATTTTATGTATTAAGTAGTTTATTTATGACTGCAAATATTGAAAACTCCAAAATTCTAGCTGAACGATTGCTAAAGACTTTTTTCTGTACAAAATAAGAAACACTTTAAAACCGGGGTTTTCTCAATTTCGGGTTGTTTGTAACTTTAAAGTTTAACGAGTATAACTTTAGATTGGCTTATCCGATTTGAATGAATTTTACTCCATTTTGTAGGTAAAACTGTATTATGTCTTAATGTAAAAATCTCAAAATCAAATTTTAGTGACATTCAACGAGTCTTGTCTGTCTGTGTTTTGTGTTACAACACTTATTTATTATTCAGTTATTAAATATGTTTGCATGTCATTAGTTAAAACTTATTGTGATTTATCTTGATGAATGTTTAATGTTATGAATTGAATGTAATGTTTATTGAGTATGATTGCTGTTTGTTATGACGCCTAACATTTGTTTATTCGGCTAATATCGGCTAGGGAACTTAATAGTATTACTTACATTCAAAGGAAAATAATAACAAATATTTCATAATGAATTTCAAAGAATTCAAACAAAGTTATTATATAAAAGGTTTGTTAACAGATAAAACGTTAAATAAAATTTCAAAAAATTAAACTTAAATTTTAAATTAAACTTTTTGTTGTTATAATTGGATTGTACTTGCCGGTAGTAGACATGTACACACCTCGTGTTGTGCCTTCTCTTTTCTCTTTCCTCGGTCCTAAATACCTCTCTTCTCTAAACAAGATATACTTATAACTCTTGGTACGTCAATAACACTGTTTTATACAGACTTACGTACATTATTACATTATTAGCTACCTATACTGTATTTACCAAAATGTTTATTTTAAAGACTTTCAATTTCCACCAACCAAAAGTGATTTCAGTTAGGAATACTGACTTTATCTATTGTCACCTGACTGATAAACCACACCGGGATTTTCATCTCCAAACAGACAGTACACTGTGCGGTTAGTTTATTTATAGAGCTGAAACTTACATCAAAACAACAGCAATTTCAGGATATTCTATAACAACAATATTACACATTCAATAACAATTCAAGCAACAACTCCCGTTTCCAAATGACAATCAGTTAACAGGTACCAATTCTCATATCCTGCTATATACATATAGGTACATATTGAGGTGATATCGGTTTATTAAAAATAATAAAATTATTTTATTTTATGATATATTTTAAAATTACGAATAATTGCCGTTAAATCGTAAATGTTTTTTCTTATAAATAATTTGAGATTTAGAATCACAGTGAACCATGGAAATACTTTTCAACTTCCTTTGTTTATAAATTCTTATATTATTTAAAAATACTTTTTAATAGATTTAAATAATGCAATAGTTATATAAAAATGTTACTTGAGTTCTTAACTAACTCAAGATTACGTAAAATAAGTTGGGCGCCAATTAAGTAACTTAAAAATAACTGAAATAAATTATTATGAATAGTACTAACTATTTACATTATCACATTACTCAAACTTACGTCACCTTACGATCTAATAAAATGATTATGCACTTATATACTATACATAACAACAGATTAACATTATTTGTAAAAGTGACACATATCTATTATAGTTTATTACACACTTGCTATATTAATGATTTATTTATATTAATAAACACCTTTAGAGAATCTCATTACCCGTCCATATTACTCATTTGAAATTAATCCAAATGAATTACAAAATAACAATAACTTCCGCACAATTAGATGTTACGTATTCTTAAGAACTTGGTGGGTAAACTGTTTAATAATAAATAAAGAAACATGGATTATTTAACCTTATTAAAAAGTATATATTGGTTGTATAATCAACGACACATAATTAAATAATTTAAATTTATTTTTAATTGTAAGAGTTGATAAAATATTTCAAAAGTGTTAGTTTTTAAACAAAGATTTTAGCATTTTACAATATTTACAAAATTTTGAAACTACCATCCACAGCAATATATTGCTAATAGTTGCAATATCACAAAGAATAGTCATCACATACTAAGTAAGTATTAGCATTAGGTATCGGCGGTGTATTTCTTTATGGCGCTATTCTCTATACCGCTTAAGGGTTTGTACGTACGAAACCGATATTCTGAATGACATAACTGTTGCATACGGCTAACTGGGTAAATAACACATTAAGACAGTGAGTTAGAACAGATTGAGACCGAGATTACTAATTTATTGCCTAAACCAGAACATTCTGTTACCTACGAAAGGGTACTTAATGGGGAAATCATACAATTGGAAATACATTTATTTCTGTCGACTGCCGACTAACCAGCGCGAGACCAATAAGCACGAGTTGTCTCTTTAACACGTGCAAAGAGTCAACTTCAATAGCTCTTGAGTTCAAGCCACCAATACCTGCAAAGTTTCAAAACACATTTACGACTGCTACCAATGTTGTAAGCTTTTTACAATAAGACATATTTGCAAACCTGAAACCTTGTGTACAAATACATATAACAATCACAAATATGATGCCAAATACTTTATGACAAAAAAGAAATTAAATACAATTATTGTGGTGAGCAAGGTCTTCAGTGATGCTAATATTGTAATATCACAGTGCGATCTAAAAAATTCCAAGATATGTTAACAGTTAGATTATTTACCAGTAGTAATCATTCCTTAATTTAGGCAAGTGATTATACCTCCAACAACATAATCATTAAACTTATTAAGTTATTAGGGCGTCAACTCGCTCATCAATAATAAATTAATCAAAAGATAAAATTCATAAGAAGATCATGGATAATGGTAACGAGGATACTAGTTACAAAGCCAGCCGAAATGATACCAGGAGATTATAAAAGTGTTCAATACTTTATACGACTAGCAAGTGAACTACAAAGTGAATCAATCCTGCATAAAAGAGTATACAAACCTTGCGCGGAGTAAAAATGTGGTTTATGCTTCCATAGCATACCAAGAGATCCAAAACAAATGTATCTGTATAGCACCAAAGTTACGAAAATCCGCTTTAACGTTTCCAGTACAATACGCCAATTTCTGGGAAATGTCAAATATCAAATTACGGGTTTACGTGCCTGCTAGATAGATGCAACGGCCCCCTTGGACAAGAATCACAATACGCTAAATTAGCATGTCACTTATTTATGTAAGTGCTGCCAGCATTTGCCAGTGAGAGCGAAGTTACTATCGACCCTCTACTAGCTCTCCAGGCTAGTGACGGAGCTATAAATGTGCTTACCCGTCAAGATGCTAATACTGCTTTTGTTTACCTAAATTTTGCCACCCTAGGCTACCATAATATACTCTTGGTGAGCCTTCGATGGGGCCCTATCCGTCACTAGCTAAACTAGAGTCTCAGAATATACTAACGAGGAGATGAGGTCATGGTAGTCTTAGATGTGGGAGACTAAGTGTACTATCACATGTATTCGGATCAACATCTCTTAAAAATAATCCTCGGGTTAGTGTTGCTGGGATCAACCGGATGACTCTCAACCATCAAGTGTAGAGCAATTTAAATCAGGGATGATTTAAACAGATAAATCCGATGTTTATTTCATGGTACTCATTTAAACAAGGTTACCACTGGTGTAAGAATAATTGCATTTCCACGAGTATAGCATTCTCTTTTTTAGTGCCGCATTTACACATTTATGTTTATCGTATTGTCAAAGCACAGGAATAAATTGGCTATATCAAAAACATAAAGCATTTAAAAGCCCTTTTCTGGGCAAATGGATTGTTTATTTCCGCAAGCCCTTTTTGATATTCACGATTTGATTTTTCATAATTTCATGTTTACAAAGAAATCGTGCTTTCGGCTTAGTATTTTACATTTTATGATACATAATTATGCCAGACCCAGTCTTGATTTTTTTAATTGTCTGTATTTTTTTAACAGACATGGGAGGAAACTTCATTCAATTTTGTAATTGGTGCTGATGTCAGGTTCAACGCGTGGTTCGTTGGTTAGAACCTTTTAAAATATAATCGCCCTTCTTGAAATTTTAAAAAAGAGAGCTGAACATATTAGATTTTGCGGAAAGTGAGTTTCGATGAGTATCGAGTCTCTAGGCAGAGCGGATAGGGTTCACTACCGTAGCGGAAGGCAAAATGTATCTCGTTACCAATTCCCAAAGGAAAGTTATTTTTATAATTTAGGTCAATTTAATGCCAAGTAAATTAATGGTGCAATCTGGCCTTTTCGTAGAAAGATTTTTAAATTTATTTCAGCGGGGTTAGTATCACTTTTAAAACTAAGTTCCTTCTGTGAAAATTTTAGTAAACAATAACATTAGATTTTGATTGTCTTTGGGTTTAATAACAACGTAACTATTCTTTTTGAAGAGCTAATAATAAATGTGTAATTCAGATTTGTTATGACAACAATTGTTATAAAGTAAACAAAATAAACAATAGAAACGCCAACAAGTTTAATAGTGAAAGTTATTGTGAAGTTTGAAAATTTATTTAATGCAGAAGGTTACGAGTTCAACGGTAGCTGTCTTGTGCTAGACAGCAGTTATTTTAACAAGCGAACGTGTTCTAGTGTACCTAAAATAAAGCCATTAAATGTAATAATGCATATACGGATTAAAGGGAAATGTGGGCGTAAGTCACTTTCTTAAATTATTATTTTTGAGTTTCAACAAAAATGTTAACGTTCGATTTGTATTTTTTATTTGCATAAGGAAAAAATTATATATAAGAGGATCCCTAAGCAAGTGTACTGTGTACTTCTTGAGTTTCAAGTAAAAATTAAACGTGCATATTTGTCATGCAACTAACTTATATGCATGAACTTGTGTTAATAAACAAAAATTAAAAGGAAATAACCACCTGTTTATAGATTAGCGCAACAAATTGTTTGCAGTAAATTATTTAAGAACAAAAAGGAACGAAATATAAACCAGGCAGATTTTTTTTCTCAAATTGTATATTCCAATGGATACTTTTTAATAATAACAACAAATAATTTGCATGGCGACCTCTAAATATAGAACAATAGTTCATTTACTTCTGTGCCTAGTCTGAAATTCGTAAATCTTTGTGATTACAAAGACTGATTAAAGTTTTTCGTGCTTTTATTTGAGTACTTTTTTTTACTTGCTACAAATTGATACCTATTTAAAGCGCTTGCGTTTTATGATAAAGTTGTAATGTTACAGTGATCAGGAAGTCATTGTTGGAATAAACCTTACTAGTTACCCTCGCGTACTGAATTGTATACGATTATCAATGATAACGATATCAAATGGTTTATCAATGTTCAAGTTGGGATTATACAGGATTATAAATAGATTCTTTTCTTGCTATGATGCTAAGTAAGTAGGTATATGTTTCTTCTTATTATATTTTCTAATTATTCAGATATGATTACAAGATAGCCTATTAATCACGGAAGCAATTAGTAAAAGTACAACATGTGAACACAATGTTAATTAACCGACGACAGCATGTGCGATACGGATGGCTATTAAGTAAAATGTAGTTCTACATTAAATCTTAATCCTAATTACTAACTTCATTAAAATTGCTACTTTAGATCTATCAGGGGAAGCATCTTTACGTAAATTGCTTGCTACCTAGAAACATCCATCCGTCCATTTGATAAACTGCATGGTAATTTTTCCATTAAGTTTAATATACTGTTATTAAAGAAATCCTGCAAAACTCATTTAATTTCAAACGCTAAAGAACGTCCAGCAGAACTAATAAATAAATTTCCTAGAAAATTACTAATTTCCTTGGAAATAGCTACAGGAATAATATTATTAAATATTGCCCAGTTTTAATTTCTCGTAATGATAAGGAACTTTCTCAAAGTAGAAATTTCTTTTCTGTATTTCTCCCGCGTCTTAAGGCTGGAGTTGTTGGTATTTTAGTTTGTCACAATGAATGTTCAATTTGATTTGGAGAATAAAAGACCAAAGAACATCTTTTCCTTACAAAAAAATTTACTCAAGTTTACTGGGATATCTCTAGAAGCAAGGCAATGTTTCCCTTACTGGGTGTACTCACGATGTGTATTGATATTAATGATGACAATTCCTTTTGTTCAGATTTACACAGCCATTATTTATATTTACGATATCGAGATGTTCACAGAAATCTTGACTTATCCTTTGTTTACTATTGCAGGTAAGTATTATTATTTAAGAGCGTTATGAGAACATTAAGAAATTTATATACATTAATTTCAGTGAATATAAAACTGGCTATAATATTGAAGAATAGAAATAACTTAAAAAGGAATCTCCAAAGATTTGAAAGAAGTGTGTTTTTACCTAAATTTGAACGCGGTGGTGTTATAGAATACTCTTTGATTAATGACTGCACGTTGGCTGCAAACAAATTGGTAGGTACTGTTTATTTATACAGCATCTCAGTTGTACATGTTTACCTCTTGGTTGGATCTTCTTTAAACGATATCAATTAAATATTTCACATGTATGTGCAGCGACTACAAACTGAAGTAGGTATACAATTGATTAATTTATTAATATATTTTAAGTTAAACTACATTGCGTAGTTTGGAATAACTTATACAGGGTGATTAAGAAATAAAGGTAATCCTTTAAATGGTAGGTAGACGGGAGGCAGTAGAGCTAATTTAATATAGGTCAAAAACGAAGTTTCCAGAAAATGAATTTTAAAGTTTTATTGAATTTTTGGATCCGGTCCTGACCTTGGATCCTTTTGGATACAAAATTCATTAAACTTTAAAATTTATTTTCTAGAAAACTATTTGTTTTTGACCTATACTTGTCAAGGTAAATTAACTCTACTGCCTCCCTCTACCTACCATTTAAAGGATTAACCTTATTTCTGAATCACCCTGTATAATAATCCTGACTATAATATCATATCACTGACTTCTGCCAATTCAGGTAAATATAAACTATTTTTTTAAACAGTAAGTATTTGTCTATTAACCACCTTAATTTTTATATAAATTCGAATTTTATAAAGGAATATGTTATATCATTTCTAAGATTTTATTCTCTAACAGCCTTGGTAGTGTAATGTCTAGCGTACTGGACTTTCACCCAAGCGGGCCAGATTTGACTCATGTTGCCGGCAGATCTGGTTAAGGTTTTCTGCAGTTTTCCTTAGTTGTGACACATGTGAGATTTGCGCTGTTCCATCTGTAAGTCGGCTGCAGCCGCACGTTGGGCCTACGTTATAATAATCATCGCCCCCTCCCTCCCACACAAGCTTATAGCTTCTGGGGCCTGGTTTCAGATTTTGGGTGATAGCAATTATTATTATTATAAAAAACTATCAAATTTTTAGTTACTATTGTTTATACTACAAATTTACAAAAAAATTAGCTGCGACGATAAAACTAACTATTTTTTAGAGCAAGGCGACCTCGCCTACGAAAACCTATCTGATGTTTGGAAACAAAGTAAATCTAACATATTAAAGTAATAAGTGACTTCTTTTTGTGAAAATTTAAATCGAGTCGTAAAAATAGTCGATTTTTATCAAGGCATGCTTCGTGGCTCAAGAGTTCGTTCATGATACAACCGAAGATTACACTGGATGTCCTTCCTATTAACCAACCTAAACCTACTACTTCTAAATTTATTGGACGACCTCAAAAATCGGTTGAAGAATGTACGCCAAAAGTTCGGCAGCGGAGTTAAAAGTTAAAGAATTACTGAAATCAGAGTATTATTTTGAAAAATATAGCAGTTATAAATAAATAGTTGTAAAACTATACCTGTTCCGCAGGTTCTGCTAGAACTGAAACTGTACATACTGTGTGACTTAGGGATCATTTTAAGTTGTCTCTATCATATCTTCATATATTTAAGGATTGTATATTTGACAAGCTCAATAGGGTCTCCATTATGGCACTTAAGGCTTAAACAGAGGTTTTACAATTCATTTTTCGTTTGCTTTACGATGAAAAATGGTAATTACCATTTTTTTATGAAAAAAAATCATACATATTTACAACAACAAAAGATCAAATACCTTTAAAATAATTTCAAGGTCAGTTTAGATGTTAATATCAAAGTTTGATATCAACTATTCTTCATATACTGTAAAAATATAAAACTACAACATATAAATGCACACTGGACATTTATATTGTAACAGAGCTTTTTTACTTACTCTACTGAAAATACTAAACACAAAATATTTAAACATTACTTACTGAAAACCAAGAACGATACTTACTGTATTTACTTATGCACCGACGGAGATCTCTTTAGGTTGACAAATTATTATCTTTCAGGGGTAGGTACTGGTTTCTTAAGCTCATAGATTTTAAAGAAAAGGTACTGGTTTCTTAAGCTCATAGATTTTAAAGAAAAGATAAGGTTTTAGAAATAATAAGAAATATGGGCGCCATTCACTTGAAATCATTACTATACCATCGAAATCCATAAGTGAAAAAAGATTCCCATTAAATTGAATAAATTAATCTTAATTAGTCAGGTTGACGATAAAGCAGGTTAATGTAACATAATAACTTCAACAATTGATTGAGCCAACATTATCACAACCATGTCTAGTTTTAATTTTCATTTATTCGTAGATCAAAAACTCTTGTTTTATAAAAATCACCGGAACCATATATTATTAATATGATAAGAGGTCATACAGAACCTTACTAACTAAAAGACGACTTACTTAAGAAATAATGTTCATCCGCTAATCCTTAATAAATTGTAAAATCTACATATATAAACACACGAAATCTCACAACACTAAATTGCCCTTTATTCACTTTTAGACTACCGGCACCAAGTGCTTTACACATCTGGAGCAGGAAGAACTATGAATCCTGGTAAAGATGCTGCAGATAAGAGTAGTAATTGAATTTAAGAACGAGAGTTTGCTGGAATTATCTCTGTAATAACTTGGCACTTGCTACTCAATACTAAAAGTTGAAACAAATTTAACTACCAGAAGGCTGCATTACATTAACTCGGTATTATTGTAACCCGGCACAAAACTCGGCAATCCCACAATATAAGTGTTTCGATGGAAAACAGAAGATGAAGGTTATTAGCTTTAAGCTTTGCTGCACTGTAAACGGAACGAAAAAAACACAAAACGATATCGGAACAACTAATTCGCACTTATCAGATCGTATCATATTCTTCTTTTAATTTTGAAAATGTGATTTCGAAACGCCCGCAGTTCGGGTTCGAAAGCCGCTATGAAACTGTCTGCCCTGGAGATGCAAAACTGTCTTCTTGATAATATTTTTAAGAAAGGGAAAAATATCCACCCTATTGAAATCTAAAGCGACACACATTGACCAATAGGAAAAATCCTTCTAGAATATTCTTAATTTTATTGTATTGAGACGGAAGAATAAACTTCTCACGGGAGGTCCGACAAAAAACCGACCAGACTTGCTTTTATCTGTAGATTATTGAAGAATCTATTCAAAAAACATGAAATAAGCACAAACACTACAATGTGCATCGGCAACATCGGAAGTCTTGGAGTTTAAGAACGTCAAAATATTGAATTTGAAAGATTGAAAGGCAGTTTAGAGAAAAACAAACAATTTTCTCTTTCTTGAAATTAGAGAGGTTTTTATTTGAGATAGAATTTACTTCAGCGTCAATCGATATACCAGGTTCTGCATTGGCGCGAGCAACATTGGAAATTTTAGGTTATTTAGGTCAGATTGATGTGTGTTTGGCAATGTGATGTGATTTTTATGCTGAAATTTTGGAAGATCAGTAGATATATTCTTAAGAGTAACTTTTAAACGGGACAATAGAAAAAGGTAAAGCTAGACGAACAACTCCTCTTTGAATTTCCTTCAAAAAACCTTAGTAACATTTTTCGTTCAAATATTTAAGAGGCCAATATTTAGATTTGTTCTAAATAACATGCGATTCCCTTCGCATGGAAATAGCAGCAATAGAAAAAAAAATTCAGTTCAGTAGTTCACAAAATTCAGATAGGAAAAAGTATTTTATGTCTCTCAATATAAATATATTGTAAATAATCAAGTCGGAAATTGGTGCGCAATGGTTACGAAAAGCATGTAACCGAAACCAATATTATGTATTAAAAAACAAATAATAATAAGCTACTAATTATTTACTACATATCTAGATCAAATTATTTATCTCCGTGTGGAGTTTATACGTTCATAGAATAATAGTTATTGTTTCTGAAAAGCAATAAATTATAATTCTATTATTCTAACGTGTATTATGCGGAACGTCTCATAAAAATACAATCTTATTGTTATATTAACATAGGTACGCGTATAATATATAATTTTGTATACCATGCGTATCATACGCAGTATAACCAAAGATAAAATGATTTCCTGTGAAGTGAAACTCATCAGTTACTTATTTTATTTTCGTTAGTCGCGGGCATTCAATGCTATAAAAATATTAAACATCCATATAATTGAAATAAACTGCTCAATCTTGCTGAATTGTTCAGTGTCAATGTAAATAACAATGTGCAAGTTAAAAGTGTGGAAACATCTAGATATATCGAGAGCTTTTACGACCAGAATGAATTTAAATTGGTAATTTTATTACCATATTACCAACTCTCGTGGTGTGATATGGTTAAGAAATCAGATCACAACGAAGACGTATTGACATAAAGCATACTTTATCATTCATCCCAAATTAACGTTAATCGTACTGATTTTCATGATTTTTAATCGAACGTGGCTGTAGATTTTGATGATTCAGTGGTATTGATGTAAACTTTTTGCTTGATAACTGCATCTTGTTTGAGTGTTTTATGCACATTAAGCATTTCGATATCTTATATCGATATCAGTATTAGTCATTTTATTTCACTTTGTTAATAAGCCTTTGTTGCAAAAATATTAAAGATTTGGTTGTGCTAATCGCCCTTGAAGCATCTGGAAATTTGAAACTTTTGACAATTACACTACCTAATGACTACTAAAACCGTCGCTGATATTGCATATCTAAAAAGATAGAATAGACTAATCTCATATACATAAAGAAATTCAAGATGACCAGTTTAGATATATTTATTTCTAGGGCATTACCGTCCTAAGTATTTTTTGGAGGTATGGAGTGTATAGCCAAGCGGTAAAGAGTTTTTAATCAAGGGTTCGATCCCCGGAATATTCAAGACATTCTCGCCGACATATAAAGGCTCAGTACACTTCGCTGTGCTGTCGGAGGAAAATTAAAAGGTCTGGGATCTCTAATATAAAGCTTTTAAACTAAGTTAGACCACCCATTATAAGAACATTTATTTGTACAAAATCCTTCCAGGAGTTCCTCCGTCTAAAAGAAGAATCATTAATTTTTGAAGAAAAATAAACAAAAACAAACATAAACATTTTTGTACCCTTTCCCTGCTAGTCACAGGCCCAATTTGTTTCTAGTAGTTTGTTTGTATGTAGTGATAATATTTTTATAGAACAGTGGCGCTTTTTCTGCTTCTATGATGTTAAAGCTAGTAACCTTGGGCTTTATTAAATTCGTTTCTGGATTTTTCTTCGAAATCCCACCACTCAGTCCTCACCAGCCATTTTTGTACTGTATTTCAGGTTAGGTTTCTCTACTAAATTTTACACAGTATGTCTCAATTCTACCAATCTTATACCATGCAATACTTGCTACTAAGTTATTAACAGTTATTTGTTATCGTCTTTCTTGCTCTAAGGTAAATAAAGGCTTTTTTCCTAGAGTACGAAACCTTCGTGAAATACATTTTAGAATATTGTTATTTTTCACCATTTATAGCCTTCACAGTCTTCATTTCGCCATCTAAAATCAGATATATACATATTTTGATATAAATAAATTGAAAGTGTCGTAAAAATCGAAAGGGGCAATACCTACCCATACACCATATGGTCTTTCCCAGAATGAGCTGACTTCATTTTTCCAATTAGACAATATCGTGGACCAACGAAAAAAGCGTTAACCAAACAAATAAACTTTATTATATAAATACCATAAGACAGCGTAGTATTCAATCTTTAAGGTTAGAGCTTTGATGTATTCGTCGCTTTAAGCTCAGTACGTTAGAAGATTGACATACGTCCCTCTCAGAAATCTTATAAAACCCATCCATGCAGGGGATGACTGTTATGTTGGAGTTTTGAAAATTATGTTGCAACTGACAAATCAGAACCGGATCTAGATATTTTGTCGCCTGAAACGACGTTAGTAATTGGCGTCCGCATTTTCCATCAACACTCACGCACGCAATATAATCATTATACTGCCCTCCTAAGGGTTCCTCTCTAAGAAGTTTCTATCTGTAAAATGCTGGTTTTGGAATTTTTCAACTTTTATATATTTTTGAAGTTTAATTTAGAATGATGATGACATAATTACAAATACCGGGTGTCCCAAAATGCTGTTTACAAGCAATATCTCCCATATTTGAAAAGATAAAGAAATCAACTAAAAGAATATTACGAATAGCTCAAAATGGCCCTTCAGAAAACATCCTTAAACGCTGGTTTCATAGCAACGTTTAAGAGATCATGTTAAATTGATTAATTTTTTAAATTGCACCCTCTGTTTTTTTCACGGAAATGTATTCTTCACTTCATTCTGCATGCGGTACTACGCCGTACCTAATTTAAAAAATATTTGTTTTAAATTGAATTTATCTTAAACTTAATGCAAATGCTCAAAATGCCCTCCCGTGGACTCTACACATGGTTCAAGACGCCTCAGTACTTCCCTTATAGACACGGCTCTAATCACAATACTTTTTGAATAAATAATTTAGCTAGTGAATATGAACAATTAATGTGTACAATGTATAAAAAGTACCGTATGCAGCATGAAGTGAAGAATACATTTCCGTGAAAAAAAACAGAGAGTGCAATTTGAAAAATTAATCAAGTTGGCATGATCTCTTAAACGTTGCTATGCAACCAGCGTTTAAGGATGTTTTCTGAAAGGCCATTTTGAGCTATTCACAATAGTTTTTGTTGATTTCTTTATCATTTCAAATAAGGGAGATACTGCGTGTAAATAGCATTTTGGGACACCCTGTTTACTAAGGCATACAAAACAACAATGATCGTTTGATCATCTTATATCAGACTGACTTTTTATAGTTTTAGATCTTCCCGAACAACTATTCGAATCATCGTCTTCAGCGGCACTATTTTTGATATACCAAACAGAAGTTTTTGTTTCATTTTCGAGATAGTTATTAAAAATAATTTAAAAATCGAAAATTTGTAAAATTGTCGTTTCTCGGCCGTCGATTTCAACCATACCACTGGACCGAATTTAAAGTGTTGGATACTCACCCGACGCAGAATTTAATGCTCTTTAATTCTTGTAATAGTAAAGTTTTTGTTGGAAACCACCGTTTTGGAGTTATAAGCGAAAAACTAAAAAAGGTCCGAAGATTTCGTGGTTCTTTTGATGCCCTCAGGTAAGCTCGCGTCGAGGGACCGTGCAAACCTAGGATACTTATATTTGACCTCAAACGAAGCGATCGAAACCATCTCCCGCTTTCCAACATTTATTTCCACCAACGGATTCTATTTTACTGGCCTATTAGTATTTTGCGTTATTAAAATTTAGTTTATGTCTAGAATATTATGATTTAAGCTTTAATTATGGAAACTGTCCTGCCTATTTAGTAACAACCTTAAATAATAGAAGAAGGAAAAAAGGAAACCAAGGAGGTGGAGAAGAGAAATATATCTTGATGGTCAACAATCTGGGAATGACTGTTTCAATAAAATCTTTATTTAAAAACTTATTTAAACTTTAAAAACGCGCATGAGCAGAGAATACCGCTAGAAAAGGTGTTACCGATTATAAGGAAATAACTTTCGTACATAACACCAGCTTATGTGAGGCTATTACTGACATTAAGGTATTTAGCTACCGGCGACGGTTATTCTTCACTTCTGTATCGTTCCTGATATAATAATCAAATTTGTTTCTTACAGATATCGCTATCTTGTTTACAAAAATAAATATCTATTAAAAGGAACCAAGCTAACTGTCAGAGAAAATTTAACTAAACAAAGATTGAAACTTTTTAAAATGGCAATTGATAGATTTTCTTTTAAAAATGTATGGACTACCGATGGAAATATCTTCATAAAATATCAAAATAGCGTCCATCCGATAAATTGTATTGAAGATATGGAAAACTTAAAAGCCGATAAATAAACAGCATAAAAAGAAACAGCAACAATGGGCAGCGATATGCAGGCCAAAACAAAAATTAATACTTTTAATTTATAAGCTTTAAAACTCTTCAAGTCTACTAACTCAACTCTTACCTTTTATAATTAGATAATACTTTTTTTGTGATCTTACTTAATTATTTATATATTACTTAATTTCTTATGTTAAAATTGTACTATCAAAACTGTGGAGGCTTGCGTACCAAACTACATCAACTATATGTAGAATCTTCTTGTCTGAATTTTGACTTAATATGTATTACAGAGACTTCCTTGGTAGATAACATCAATGATATGGAGCTATTTGATCTATCACTGTATACAGTAGTAAGAGCTGACAGAAACTTGGAACTCGTAAATAAGATCAGGGGTGGTGGAACACTGACAGCGGTACGAAATGGATCCGGTATAAAAATTAAAAAATCTGTCACTGTAAGTGCTGAGTTTGATGCAGTTTGTTTGTTAGTAAAAATACATAAAACACATTTATTTATAGTTTCAGTTTACATTCCGCCAGATTCTAATCTAGAAACGTATAGACATTTTTATGAATTTGTTGAAAGTAATTGCTGCACTAATCTAGATGTAGATAATGTAATCGTGGGAGACTTTAATCTACCAGAAGTATCTCATATAGGAGTAAGTGATAATTTCCATTATTCTACGAAAACAAAAGATTTTATTGATTTCATTAGCTTTAACTCTTTTAAACAAATAAACAATATTCATAATGAAAATAATCGATTTCTCGATTTAATTTTAATAAAAGATATAAGTAAATTTCGTTATGAAGTACGTAAAGAAGATGAAGAAAACTTATTAAATGTTGTACCACATCACCCTGCATTAGTAGTAACTTTTATTAATAGTCAGAATAATGGAGATTTAGAGCAAGACCAAAAAAGAAACGTTGTTCGATATAACTTCAAAAAAGGTGACTTTTATCAATTAGTTTCACTAATAAGAAATGCAGACTGGACGGCTGTAGTAACTTGTAATAATGTAAATTCAGCTTTAGATAGTTTTTATAACATCATCAATTTAATTTTTGACGATTGTATTCCAAAATCTAGTAATAACAAAAGTAAAAATAAAAGTAAATATCCTACATGGTTTAATAACGAAATAATACAGTTATTACAAGCAAAAAACAGGTATCACAAACTCAAACATCTTTCAGACAATTATTTACAAC
Source organism: Agrypnus murinus (assembly GCA_929113105.1). Taxonomy (NCBI): domain Eukaryota; kingdom Metazoa; phylum Arthropoda; class Insecta; order Coleoptera; family Elateridae; genus Agrypnus; species Agrypnus murinus. The sequence goes on along the minus strand of OV816025.1, from coordinate 127,455,494 downwards.
AATATAAAGAATGCAGACGGAGGTTAAAGTCTCTTACTTCTATTGTTTACCATAATTACTTATCTAATATCGAAACTCATATTATGAATAATACAAATCAATTCTGGAACTATATAAAATATAAAAAAAAGAAATAGTAGTTGTGTCACTAGTTACACCCACAGAGGTGACAAATTGAACACCGCAGAAGTTGCTGACGCATTTGCGAATTATTTTCAGTCCGTTTTCTCTACTCAACCTTCTACCTACAATGTTCGAGATTTTGATTGTCAATCAGTTTGTACCAACGATTTGTTCACACTTACTGAATTACTAGAAGTTGATTACAATAATGCTCTTAAGAATTTAAAACCAAAGAGAGCTGCTGGACCGGATAATATGCCGCCATACATACTAAAAGCTTGTGGAGAATGGTTGCAAATACCTCTTTTATATATTTATAATTTAGCCTTAAAAACTAATACGTTCCCAGAAAAATGGAAAGAATCCTATATAACGCCGATACACAAGTCTGGTCCCAAAGAGGCTGTCGAAAACTACAGGCCAATTGCTATACTATCCGCTCCAGCAAAACTCTTTGAGCAGATAATTTACTCCAAAGTCTTTTCTCACATCAAACCTTACATTACAAGTCATCAACATGGCTTTGTGCCCAAAAAATCAACTACTACTAATTTATTGGAATTTTCAAATGATGTGCTCTCCAAATTACAATGTAAAAAACAAGTGGACGTTATATATACTGACTTTCGAAAAGCTTTTGACACCGTTGACCATGACATATTATTAAAAAAGTTATACAACTATGGACTTGGAATAACTTTGCAATTTTTTAGTAGTTACCTTTGTTCTAGAAAAATTTATGTAAGATTTGGAGGTAACACGTCTGGAAAATACACAGCAAATTCAGGTGTCCCTCAGGGTTCAAATTTAGGGCCTTTACTGTTTTTAATCTTTATTAATGATTTACCTTTAGCCTGCAAATATTCCAAAGTTCTTCTATTTGCCGATGACTTAAAGTTTTATAGAGTCGTTGAGAATAATACTGATTTTCAATGTTTACAAGAAGATGTCCAGGCAATATATAATTGGAGTATTGACAATAAATTATACCTGAACACTGACAAATGCTTCATTATGAGCTGTATATCCAGACGTTTACCTACCACAAACAATTATATTTTGGGCAGTGAGATGTTAACACGAGTAGAAAAGATTAAAGATTTGGGTGTGACTTATGACACAAAACTGAATTTTAATCGTCATATAGATAATATTGTTGCAAAAAGTCAACAAAAATTAGGATTTGTGTTAAGAAATTCATTAAACTTTAATAATTTAAAAACTATAACCAAGCTATATCAAGCTCTTGTTAGACCTCTATTAGAATATGTATCACCTATTTGGAATCCAATGCTCATGTATCAAATTGAAAAGATTGAGAAAGTTCAAAAGCGTTTTTTAAGATTTTTATACTTTAAAAAATATGGAACATATCCAGATTACCGAACTGTTCGTTCAGAAGATCTTAAAACAGAATTTAATTACTTGAGCCTAGCAGCGCGTAGGAAATTTAATTCCGCGATTTTATGTTATAAAATCTGGAATAATCTTATAGACAGTCCCAAACTGCTAAGTTTATTACAAATAAAAGTTCCACCACGATCCATTCGTTCTTCTGTCATGTTTCGCATTCCTCTGCAATTACGTAGTACCTTGCTTCCACCCATGATTACTATATTACGACTTATGAATGAATTATTAAATATTACAGATTTAGATTTATCAATATCATTAAATAGATATAAAAAAATAATATTTGACCACTTTAGTAAGTAAAATTACTAATTATACAAGTTTGAAGTAATTAGTTTGGTATGCAGCTTCAACAGTTAAAACTCAAAGAAAACTCAATTCATGTATTAATTTCCTTTTTTATTATTGTAAGAAAATATTATTATTATTATTATTATTATTATAATTATTATTATTAAATTAATATTAACATTGAATGCAAATTTTTACATTAATTAATAATTACATTATGTTATTGTTCTGTAAGAAGGGCAGAGCCCCTGTTGAACAATTAAGTTAAATAAATAAATAAATAAATAAATATCCGAGTCAAGCATTTCACGAATTTTGGTGAATTGCGATAAATAATCTTCAATAATCTACTACACGTTTTTTCAATATTCTACTACATGTTGCACGATCCGCTGACTGTCGGATAATGGGCGTCATTGCCGCATGCTCCGGTTGCTCCGAAAATAGTCTTTGCCAATTTGCATTGGCTTTGGTGGAGGAGAGGCAATTTACGACTTTTTCAAAATTCAAATTGCCATAACTCAGAAATTACAGGGTGTAAGGAAACATATTTGGCGGCATGCGGCGTAGGATGACCATTAATTTGCTTCGGCAAATCCTATAATATCAAAGTTTATTGGAGACCCTAACGTAAAGGAAAACACAGGTTGGCAATACAGGAAACAATATTTGTAGTTGAATGTTGCTTATAAAAATACGGACTTCTAGCGTGCTGTATTTGTAAATGTTTTTTTTAATTGTTGATACTTTGCTGACAATTTTCTGACTCGCATAGTTTTTTAAGTGAAATAATGTTACCACACGTAGTAAATTTAAAAAGAAAGAAACTAGACGAGTTATTGTGTCTGTTTTGTTGGGAAAATTAATAAATGCACTTAAACATCAATCATTTATTACGATAAAAAATGCATCAAAAGATGCATACTTTAGAAAGAGTATTAAGTAACTGTGTTAAACTAAATAGATACTTCGTGACGAGAAACCATCCATCGATGATGATGATGATGATTCACAAGTCACGGAGCCACGTTCTAGTTAGTCGTCTATGAGTAGGCGGCCGTTAGTTAATTGTTGCACTAGTTCATTACTTTGTCCAGGTAGCTTGCTTTGGTAATTCTGATCGAACTGTTTGATTTCGTCAACGACGAGGGGAATACCAAGGTGTTCGCGTATTGTTTGGTTGGTAACATAACAAGACGCGGAGTGTCTTCGATTGAAGTTGTTGTAAATTTTTCAATCTTGTTGGCTTGGCTACATTAGTGAAGAAAAAAATTGCAAATTTGCTTTTGTAATTTCCCTTTTTGTAATACTTCCCACACCACCTCAAGTGTTGTTATGTGCAGAGGTAAAATATTCCACGCACAGTCGGGGCCAAAATCTGATTTATGGTTACAAATGTTGATGAAATACAAGGAAAAGAGTACATAAGTTTGCATTGTATTAATTGCTTTAGTTTTAACTACAACCATTTTTACGAAAGGCATATGATCTAATATATAATAATAGCCAGTTCCGATGTCCGATGTTCGGTGTCCAATGTCCACCGAAAAACATCTGGAAAAATAAACTAAAAGACTGAGTAAGCTGAGATTTTTCAAGCCGGTGGGCCTTACCCCAAAGGGGTGCATAAGTATATTTGTAATCCTAAAAAACCCAAGGGGGTCGCAGGGTATGTATTTCTTCAAATACCATTCTGGCTATATATCTCTTGAATGACGTAAGCTACAATCTTCAAATTTTTACAGATTATACTTGAGGCATTTCATCCAGGGGGGGGAGACTACATTCTAGGGGAAAAGGAGTTTTCTGAAACAATAGTTATTAGAGAAATCTTGATTGTGAATAATCTGTAAGAGATACATGTATGCCACCGGCATATATTTTTTTGAGACCTACAATTCATTCGGTTACAGTTTGCATTTATCTGTTACCGGTTTAGCAGCGTAAGGCATTTGTGTTTTATTTGCCAATTTTATTGGTTATTTCGTGTACATTTTGTTTATTATACGACTCTAGAATGATCTTTTGAACAATATTTGTATAACTAAACATTCTCTAAGAAACAAGCTATCGAACGGTGAAAACGGCATTAAAATCTATTTAGCGATTCTCGAGATTCAACAGCTTTTACATAAGTTAATTGTAATTAGTTGAGTGCGCGTGCACCTATGAATGATCCGGGGTATGTGTTTTGCACGCAGATTGCCAGCGGCGGCGTTCCCAGCAGTTCAACTTTCGTTGATCTTTCCATCTCTTTTCTTACCGCATTGATAGCTGAAGCGGTCAGAGACAGGTCCGTTGATTTATCAACGGGAGTTATGCTAATTAAATACTAATAATAACTCAACGCAATGTTAGCACTAGAATAAGATAAATTTACTAATAGAGATGGTAATGTATTGAAAATGCAAGGTCTAGTAACGGTCGAGATTTATGGTTATTTACAAGATTTATTTACAGTTTTTAATTGAGCATAACTCTGTTCTTAGACAAATATCAACGTTCAGATTTTTACCACAGTTTACCATCATATACTACTTAATTTGCATGTAATATAAAAAAATTCTATTCGTATCCATCCGAGATATTGAGGGCCAAATGTTGTCCAAAAATGGAAAACGAGAACTTCAAAAACCCATAGATACCAAAATAGTGAAGTTTCAGATATAAATATTTTTTACAGAAACTACTGCTAAGCGTATACCTTTAAAAAGAAACTCAGCCCTAAGACTTCATGTTTATCTGGAAATATGCCCCCCTAAAAAGTAGAAAGTTTTGCAAAAACGTTGTTAAACTTCGTGGTTAAATCATACCCATAAGTAAGCATCAATTACGCATTAACGCATAAATTATGCAAAATAATTACGCAACATAAAATTATGTTTAGATTAAAAAATGTAGTGCGACATGTCAGCGATATAATGGTTTTTACCGCATGTCTCTAAGACCAACCCTTTTTGAGATATCAAGATTTACGTTTACATCAAAAAAACTGCAAGAAACGTCGCACAGCACGAATATGGCTGCTATATTTCAATCTAAATGAATAAAAATAAAATAATAGTGGTTTTGATCTACCAATACTTAGAGGTGATAACACACAAAGAATTATCCTTTTTTAAAGTGGTCGAGCGATCAGTACTGCACCACTTCATATGTATTGACCCTAACTGCTATGATAGGAGATGACAAAAAATGGCCATTAATTTGATCCGGCAACCTCTTTAATATCAAAGCTTAGGTATTTCTCAACTTATAGTGTATTAACAATTAAAATGAGTCCAACGGGTTTTTTATATAGGTGGTCTCTGGGCGCCCGGCCTATTTACCTCTTTGCTGCACAAATTATAGTAACTTATAGTTATAGTACAATAGTATCACTTTCACATTTGTCTAAAACTTTATTGCACACAAACAACAAATGTCAATTGTGACAAATGTCAAAATTGGTCGCATGCATCATCATCTACACTGAATGTCAAGGTCCGTTGATGAATTTATATATCGACGGGATTTTCGTGCTTCTTTTGCCCCAATATGGCGGCGTTTTGCGGTACTTGCCATACAACACCACCTATATTTACAAACACGTTCTAAGTTATTACGAAAGCTAAAAAAAGATAGCCAGATTATGCCAAAAACTAAGTGTAATGGTGTAGCTCTCTACGAGATACTTCAAATGGCGTATAACACTGCATAGTTTCGAGTTATTTTCGTTAAAATAGATCAGAGAGAATTTTGTTGTAATTTTGTACTGTATATATTAGACTAGATTTCTCAGACAACCTGGACCCTGCGCATAAATGTAAGAATAACTAGAGCGAAATTTATCGTAGATTCGGAAAATATGCAGCTTATGGTTGGAGACGTCCTGAATCCATAAGAAATGCAGGAAGTTCCATGTCTTAGTAGTTTCCTTGACATACTTTTGTGCACAGTACGAATTTCCTGACGCTCCAAAGACAAAGTTGTTTTACTCGCCGAGCCCGTTCAATTGCAGTCGCGCATTTGAATAGACGAAGCCTCTATGGAAGGTGTATACCTTGGTAGCCAGTGGCGTAGCCAGAGTTGGTCTTTGGGGAGGGATATACAATAATAAAAGAAAATTTGCGGAGTTGGCTCTCAACGTATATCTACAGTAACTGTTTATTTCGTTTTTTTAATAGATTGTATGGAACAAAAGTGCAAATTATAGAAAAAAGTGCAGTATTAAAGAATACTGAATAAAAAACAATATTTTTAGAATACTAGTCTTTATTTAACAAAAAAAAACATTACAAAATCTAGGCGCCGTGGTTTTTTGGTCAGTTCGTCAAATATTTCATTTACTTTTCATCTACTTTTTTATGTTTTTGACCCTTGGGGGGGATATATCCCCCATATACTCCCCGTGGCTACGCCACTGCTTGGTACATTAAGGTGATCAGTACAAATGATCTTGTTTATTGTTTCCAGCTTTACTTTGTGGAACTCCATAATCATGAAATAAATAAAGATTAGTAAAAAGTTTCACAGTATTTATTAAAATATAACCTGACAATATTGTTTCGACAGCTAAACTGTCATTATCAAAGATAATATAAATATAAACAAACACATAAATATAAAAAAGTACAAATGATGTCTTCTGCGGGTAAATATAGCCTTCATGGGCCCAAAAATCATTCCCGAAAGTTTGAAGTAAATTAGACCGCAACATTTTTCCTATTTCCAAATTGTTTCAGTAACATGGAGATAGTCCCTTTAACATCAGCTGGGTTCGGTAGTTATATCTAACTATAAAGACGATTGTCTTAACAATGGTGGTTATAGTTACTCGATCAATCAGATTAGTTGGATGTGATTTCCGAACTCAGCTATTATAATCAGTCATTTACAGAGTTTTTTATAAATACCTTTAACCTTTACTATCGAGAAGCTTGAAGGAAATTGATATTCGATAATACGCATTAATCAAAGTTAAATATTTTCATTGTTTTTTGTTATTCAACTGGCTCTCTGATTACTGTTACTAATTAATGTTAAATAATTTGTATTCTTTGCTTCACTGCCATGTATGAAATAAACAATATCTTTCATTCTCACGTAACCAGTACATGCTAACAATTTGCAGAGGGTGTGAGAAAGTAATTAACTCATTGTCACTAGCTATTATGAGTAGGATGAGGTGGGATGCCCTAGCAACCCTTAAAGGTATTAAGATTCTTAAAGAAATTCTTTGTGAAATTAATCACGTCATGAAAAGCTGTTTTAGATTTCATCAACATTATTTTTGCTTGATTTTGGGTTTAAGCATTAGTGAATACAAATTTTTCTATAATATCATGTATACTTAGCTCCTATGATTGATTAATATCATGCAGTAAGTAGTCACTACCTACATTTAATTAACAGAAGATGCACGTGCTTCTTTATCGAACGTTTGATATACTGAGGAAGCGTTACAATGAAAACTGCCACTCTGCGGTTTACCCAATTGCATCAGTTTTAATCATATTTTACCATGATTAACTTTTATAGATACAATTGTTTCAATAAACGAATCTCAAATCACAGTCTATTGTTAGAATTAAGGAGGTTACAGCGGATCTTTGCGGGGTAAAGGGCAAGGGGATGTCTCCTATGCTTTTACATAGGCTCTTACAAGAAATACCAATCGATAAAAAAATAAATTAACATTCTTAAAACTGAACAAAATCATTTTATTATGAATGCCTATAATGCATTTATTAATTATTTGTATATATTAAAATAATTTAAGTCGATTGGAGTGCATTTGTTTAATTGTTGAAAGTGTAAATATAAATGTAAATAGGTTAAGAATCGTGGCAACACCTCAAAGAAATCAATCGATTTTGTTGGTAGCAGTGTTAGGTTTCAGCTTTCGATTGAGTTGACATCCTAACCTCCAAATGTCAATCCCAAAATATAAGTGGAAACATGTTGAATGTTTTGTAATTTTGTATGCAATTACAGATGGGAATATTCTATTTTTTAACTTTTGTATAGTCTAAAGATTACAATCTGCTAAGCAGATACAAGAAATATATAAAAAGTTGTTGAGGTTTAATACATATAAAATTATTTGTGTTTGTATTACTGATTTCGTGGATATTCTGATTGTGATGATAAATTGTATTCATCACATTGCAAAAGGTAATTTTACATTTTGCAATATTTCCGTCGAATTAACATTTGTATTCTGATATTATTAACGCAGAAGACTGAATTGTTCAACATAATTTGATTAATAAAATATATGATTATTAGTTAATACAATAAAATATAGATTATTATAACAGTCATTATATATCATCTTTCTGTTCTGTTATTTGAATTCGCGCGCTATGAGGTGTTGTCACATCTCTGCTGTCTTTCCACATATGTCATAAAAAATTCTTGTTTTGTTTACTTTAAATTATTATTGTGCATTAACTAGACACAAGATTTCAAAAATATTGGGCAGCATTGTTCTTCGAATATGAGAGTATGTCATTTTAGTTTTTTATCAGATTCCCTACATTTCTTCATCATAATTTTTCGTTAAAACTGCTAAAGGTTAGATGGTCTCCATAAGAGCCCATGTTAAATTCTGGATTTTATTTTCCATTTTTCTCGGTAATGGTACACAAGAAGATTATAAAAAAAAGTTACCGAATAGAATAAGTGTCAAAGAACTCGAGGTTTAAATTTCACGTCATTCTCTACATTTTTACATTTCGCTATATCCTCCTTAATTCAAGTAAGTACAATCACTTCTAACATCACGCTTCAGAAGTACCGATTTGAGAAGAGAATTACAGATTTTTCGAATTTTAGTATGTATTTTAATTTTTGAGCAGCTTGTAATCAGCACGATCACAAAAGTTCTATAGTTGTAAAGAGGACCGTTCAGGATTTCGGATTCAGGAAGTTCAAGATTTAAATTTTCATTCCTTGTCATTTTTATTATTTGTTATGCCAAAATTTCAAGTAGGATAGTTTCACTACTTTATATGTAACTTAAAAGAAAATATACTTCAAAAAAGCTTGGTATATTTGAATATTCAAAATACTAAATCTAAGATTTCTAAATTTTGATGTTTAAGTTAATAATATCGAGTAAAGTTAATCAGTCACTTCTAGTTTACCTTGTAGCAACACTTTTTTGTTACTCTACTGAAAATATTAAACATAAAGTACGTCGCGCGATGGACGTCACTGTAACCTCAAAAAAAATTCACAATCTGAATACTTACTGCAAAGCTCATAAAAACGATACTTACTGTAATGCTCCGACTTTTAAGATATCTTAATATCAGATTATAATTCAGGCGTAGGTCTGATATTCTTAGATTACGAATTGTAAAGAAAAATAAAACGTAATAGACATAATAAAAAAATATATGGGCGCCATCTGCTTGCCAGTCCTTAAAATTCAGTATTCGCATGTAGAAAAGGATATTATTATATTGATTGAATTCAATAACTGGTCATGTTTAATTACGTTAGTATTAAAGTGATTAAAATACTTTAAAGACTTTCGCAAGTGAACGGTCAAATATTATCACAGCAATAATTATTTTAAGTTCTCATTTATTCGTAGACAAGATGATAAATAGTTTCAAATAAAAAAATCTATAACTAACAAACAGCTTCATAATAATAGTTCTAATAAAATCTAACATCAAACTTGCTTCTATTAAACAGTATGTTCGTTACTTCTTGATAAATCGATACAGAACTTATAGTCCATTAAAATACAGCAAAATTCACTTTCGCAAATAGGCCTTTTAATGCAACATAAAAAAAGATGCTTCACACTATAAACTTGAAGAACGTGGAATACTGGTAAAGATGCTGCAATAATTAACGGAGAGTTCATAATTGATGTTACGAAAATTACTATTTCTGTAACAATTTGGCATTAACCCGGGATAATAAAACTCCTAAACTGTAATATTACACTTGTTAATTACAAGTTTTAGTTTATATTGACTAATTTTCGTTATTAGAAGGTTATATTGTTTCAATCTAATAATTGTCTAAGGCTGTCACAAATTCTGTACACCCACTATTTTATTATTCAAACAAAAACCCCAAAATTAAAGATTCTTAACATTAAAATCTCGAATGCTATAACTTCCTTTCTTAAATTGGTAACTAATAACACTTTAAATTACTCATAAGTTAGTTAACCAACACGGCAAACATTAAAATTCAATACGAGATTGAGTTCTTTTCACAAATTTCCAACGAGCGGGAAACTGGACTATTTGTGTTAATTTTATTAACACAGATTAAGCGGTAAAATGAAGCAAGAGTAGGGAAAAAATGAGAGTTCTGGAACCACCCCCCACTCCTGACCTTGACCTTGAACCTATCTCGCTCTAACACATGGTGACCTTGAATCTATCTCTGTCATGTTAACGTGGCAACACCGCATTCTCAAGGTCAACAAAATGGCAACACCGCATTCTCAAGGTCAACAATATGACAACACCGCATTCTCAAGGTCACCAATATGGCACCACCGCATTTTCAAGGTCAACAATATGGCAACACCGCATTCTCAAGGCCAATGATATGGCAACAATGCATTCAAGACCACTCTTCAAGGTCATCAAACACCATTCAAGGTCAAGCTTTAGATATATATAGCAGGTCGCATGTATTGAAAATGCAAAATGTGTGTAGAAGCGAGCTTGCAGAATACGTGCCTGACAGAACGAGTGTTATCATTTCGTAATTGGAAGGGTATACAAACCCCAAAATCTTTAGCTGAGGCCGGATTTGTGTATACGGGGCGTGAAGATAGAGTAGAATGTTTTTATTGCCGAGTGAACATTTTCAAATGGGAACCGTCGGATAGTCCAATCGTAGAACACCTGAAATGGTCACCACATTGCGTGTTTGCAAACGTGTTAGCACCCATAAACGTTGAAAGCGGTAGAGACGTTTGCGGTTAAAAGAAGATACAACATAGAATATAACACTAAGGAAGATGTTACCAATCAAGGCGGTAATATTATTAGCAACCTTGTACGAGGGTGTAGTGTACGTTGCAAAACTTCCAGACACAACAGCAGCTTTTATTTCATACAACTTCAATACGAGTGTGTGGTATGGAATGCAACCGGTGACGTTGCAACACATGGGAATGTTTAAACACGAGGTCGGCAATAGAACGCAAGAAGTACGATTCAGGGTCAAATTCGTGTACCCAACATATACCATGGATAGCGAGTGGCAAACCCTCGGGAATAGTCCGGTAGAACAATGTAAAGTCAGCAGCGAAACGTGTTACGCTTCAGTGGCGACCTTGGGCACCCTGTTAATCGCAGTAGTTGGTGTAAGCATGGGAACATATTGTATCGCTCGTTATCGTTACCACTAAAGACTATGACCTTGGCTCCCACCCGCCAACTGAAACCATGACCTTGGATCCCACCCCTCGACTCAGACCATGACCTTGAATCCCACCCGTCAACTCAGTGTATATAAACGCATACGCAAGAACACTTCAGTAGTACAGCATCTACACAAGAACAATTCAGCAGTACAGCATCATGAACGTGGTAGAGGCAACCGTTTTAGTAACATTCGATTTCGAGGACGACGAGGATGAAATGCGAGACGAAGAATTATATGGTGGGAACGTCGAGAAAACTTTAGACCACCACAAAGAGGCATTCATTAAACGCGTCAAAGAGAAGAGTGTTCTTGAAGCTGGTTATCTGGTGTTTGCGCTAGTGACGTTTGCATATTCCATGGACTTAAATGGGGAAAGGATATGGTTTGACGGAAAAAGTGGGACAGCGCCGAAACAATTGGAAGAACCGTTAGGCGAATGGTACGATACAAATATAAAAATTCCCATCATGAGACGTATAGAGGAGTATAATACCGATAAGTTGCGAACGGAACATTTGTGTCGTTTCACCATACTAATAGCGGAGAGTTAAAGTGCTGTTTATAGACTAGTATAAGCCGGATAAGTTTCGAACAGAACATTGGCATCGTTTCACCATCTTAATAGCGGAGAGTTAAAGTGTTGTGTTGTTTATGTAAAGTCACAGAAACAGCCAGCGCATTATTTAGTGAAAAGTACGCCGAGGCTTAACTAATGTATTATTGAAATAATTGTACTCTGTAAACAAATACAAGATTGTAAATTGTAAAAGATAAATGTACTCTGTAAACAAATACAAGCTGGTAAATTGCATATGTATTTAGTTAAATAAACCACGTATTTATCTCATTATATCGTTTCATTTAAGACCGATCTCCGTCTCTTCTAGAGATTAGTTTAACGATTAAATCAAAAGTGAAACTAAGATTTAAAAATGTCATACCATTTTAATTTCAATTAGATTCTTACTTAACTATGAAAATATCCAGAGGAAAGATCAACACAACCTCAAGGTAAGAACGACACCAGACAGTCAGGAATGTGCAAACAAAGAAATTCCACAGACATCGTTGAGAACAGATGAAACAAGGTCAAGGAGATTGTATTTACACAGAAAGGAGTGGCCAGACAGTCAGGAATGTGCAAACAAAGAAATTCCACAGACATTGTTGAGAACAGATGAAACAAGGTCAAGGAGATTGTATTTACACATAAAGGAGTGGCCAGACAGGCACGAATGTGCAGGCAGAACAAAAGAAATTCCGCAGACGTTGTTTATGTTTACAAAAATATGTACACGAAAGGTCAACACTACCTCAAGGGTAAGAACTACACCAGACAGTCAGAAATGTGCAAACAAAGAAATTCCGCAGTCTTTGTTGAGAACAGGTGAAACAAGGTCAACGAGATTGTATTTACACAGAAAGAAGTGGGGGCACAGATATATCTATAACTTCCAAGCTTCACCACTCAGTTACATTTACAACAAGTTAGAGAAATGAACAACGAAATGAACAATGAAAGTGGAGTAGAAAGTGGAGTAGAGAGTTCGTCGCCGGAGGTCGACCGACCAGCGTCTCGGGGATCAAGTCTGTGGAGCGAGGATACGGAGATCCTCGTTGTGAACGACGTTGCTCAGGTAGAGGACCTGGAGGAGACTGAGGAGATGGAGAAAGAGGTGGAAGACCTGGACGAGGTGGAAGACCAGGAGGAAACCATGGAAGTGCTGGTAAGTAACTAAATAATTTAACAAAATTACTTTTAACAAAAATACTTTTAACAAAATTACTTTAAATAAAATGAGGAAACGATGCAAGTGCTGGTAACTAACTAAACAATTTAACAAAATTACTTTTGAATAAAACACATAGATATGAGACATATATTTTTATTTTAATGTTTATAGCCGGAGATCGTTTTAGTGGCGATGTCGCGACCCGTACTGGTACGGGGGCGGTTTAGCACGCTGGTGCTGTGTTGCATATGTAGGGAGACCTACATAACCGTCCCTCGAGACTATGACGCGGTGAGGTACGCCGCCACTCACCAAAAGTGTGAGGCATGCACATAAGTGAGTTAGAATTAGTTTATTGTAATAAAATTACGTTTTAATTTACCCCGTGTTTTGCAGGTGCAGCGCGAGTGTAAACAATCCCCAAAAAATCCCCCAAAAAAATCCCCAAAAAAAAAATCAAAAAAAATCAAAAAAAAAAAATCAAAAAAAAAAAAAAAAAATCAAAAAAAAAAAAAAAAAAACTAAAAAAAGTTAAGGTAGGTTAGGTTAGGTTAGTTGAAAACTAGATGATACTACAAAGAAAACAAAGCTGATACTATAGTAACCCCCTTAAATGAATTTTAAGGGGTGTCAAGGTAAAGGTGAGGTAAACTACTGGAGGGGGGGAGGAGGCATGGGGAGGGATGGAAGGTGGGTTGAGGGGGGGGTTTGGGGCCGGGGGGGGAACGAAAATTGAAAAATCAGCGCTCTAGCTCTCAAGGTTAATGAAGGGCAAGAATTCGATTGCTCGATTTGCTAAGTAGAGATAAATGAAGGTCGTCACGGGTATGCTGTTGACCACAATTGAATGGTCATAGAGTATTTCCGGGTTACAACAAACTTTTGGATTTTGGTTTTTTTGGAATTTTTTTTTTTTTTTTTTTTTTTTTTTTTTTTAATTTTGGATATTTTTCAGAGAGTATTGTCTGGTTGCTACAAACTGTTGAATTAAAACAACATAGTGAGTAATGGGTCAGACGGTTTTAGTGACTTTTTGTTTACGGTTATAATATCTACAATTTCTTTTATTGTATACAATCAAATCATCAATTGTAAAGGAAAAAGAATTATTTCATGCTATTTTTTATTTAAAATGTGTTGGTCCTAACTAAATAATATTAACAAAAGTACTAAATAATATTAACAAAATTACTAACTATAATGTCTATAATGTCTACAATTACACATCACTGCTGATCCATCTCCATCGCCAACCGTGCATTCAATATTTGAAAGTAAAGGCTGCCGTGACAATTATCATCGCAGGTACACTCATCCGCATCGTTGCCTCCAAACTGGGATACCGGACCGAGGATATGCAACCGTTCGGAACACGCAATTGGGTCGAAGGTGTTGTACAGCATCCGTTTCATGCAGCCATCACACCAATGGGATGGTACGTGGGAAATCGATCTCGACACCGTTGTGTGGTATTGCTGTGGTAGGGTGGCCTTACTACACACACTGCGTATGCAGCCCTTGCATAGACGCTTCTCTTTCCACGTGTAGTATGACCACCACAGACAGTACGGGACATCTGCCACTGTAAAGCACCCCTGCAATACCGTAGCCACCTGTTGAAACCGTAGGGTTCGGTTTGCACAATCAAGGTCCTCCAGGTCACCGAAACGGTCTTCATCATAATGTCTTTCGGAGTTAGCGGTTGTATACCAATACCATTTCCACATCACCCATAGTTCGAACACTAGGCGTTCAATTCCTATACCTATGGATGATTGTGGATTCATCAGCTCTCGATGGTGGCGGGCGATGGATACATGTGGACCCAAGGAGGCAGCGATGCAGCGTAACGATTGAGCCCGTAGGCTGAGCCAGCGATCCCATTTCTGCGCATCTGGCGCGGTATCTCCTTCAACGGAATGTGGTATGCGAGGTGCGATGACGGACATTGTGATGTGTTACCTGGTGTGGAAAACACTCCCTATTATATCGAAGTTACAACACCCACGGAGGGAGTGGGAAGTGGAAGACCTTGAGGTACCTATACACCAATGCCCTTGAGAAAATGTAAGGTTTCTGTCTAGACACCGACCTATACACCAATGACCGTGAGGAAATGCAAGGTTTCTGTCTATACACCACTGACCGTGAGGAAATGTAAGTATTTGCGCGAATGCAAGGTAAAGTGGTGGGGGTGATGGAGGGGTTCAAGGTGAAGGAGTGGGGGTGAAAGTGGGGTTCAAGGTTAGGGAGTGGGGGGTGGTTCGACAAAACCGGAGGGCGACGCAGCGGAGCGTCAGTCTGTCTTCGTTCATCATGGATACATCATCTAGTAGTGTTACCAGTGTTGGTGAAGTGAATAAGTGTCGTTGTGTGACATTGTCCTTCTGGTCAAAATTATCGATGAAGAAAGCGTGCCCGGTACATGTGCCGCGTACACCATCTCCAGTTGCTGCGTGCCCGGTACTTGTACCAACTATCGAGCGTGCACCATCTCCAGTTGCAGCGTGCTCGGTACATGTTCCGCGTACACCTTCTCCAGTTGCTGCGTGCCCGGTACTTGTGCCAACTATCGAGCGTACACCATCTCCAGTTGCTGCCGCAAAGAAGATCATAGTACTACAAAATGTGGTAGTAAAGGCGGCAGCCGTTAATGTGGAGAAGCCGAAGTACGACATGCTTTCCGGGCGTTCACAACCTTTACTGCGAGAGCTGTTGACTTCGACAAATGTGTTTTACGCTGCTGGAAGTTTGCACATGAGAGGAATCCCCATCGTGACGGTCCAGGAAGCACCTGCGGCATCACCATGTTCGGGTGAGTGGGACTCCCAATTGTTGAATAGCCCACCGGGCAGCGAGTATGATATCTCAATTCGGGGGTCCCTTTTGGGGGATGCATCACCATCTGCAACCGATGATGAAGTGAACCTGCCCATGGAGATTGCTGCAAGTGCAAATGTAATTGTTGATGAAACGGAGTCGGACTGTTCCACATCAATTGCAAGCGATCCTGACGATGATGATGAGGAGTTAATCATTCCGGGTACCCCCTGTGATGACGGGGTGCATGACCATTTGGACATAGACACAGCGACACTTATGGAGGTTTTTGATGACACAGCGTCCATACAGTTGTCCGGCAGCATCAGAGACTTCACAACTTCGGCGATGGTCTTCATAGATGGTGTACCATGCGAGAAGCAGTCTTTACCGCTTGCTGTCGTTGATGACGCACAGCAGACAAGGATTACACGACGGTTAAGAGAAGTGGCGTCCGGTTTGCGAGGGTGTGAGAGTGAACGCATCGCTCTCCTCCAACGCAAAGCGGAGCTCTTAGCTGCTGTGGAAAGATATGAGATCAAAATCAAGAGTATCAAGACGCAGCAGCTACGACAAGTAATGGAGGAGTTGGGGTCCTGTGAGAGCGAACGCCTCGCACTTTTAACCGAAGCGGAAAACTTGTCAGTTTTGCGTCATCAACGACGTTAACGGTTGGTATAACTGTGACCTCCCACTAACAATAACCCAGTCCTCTTCCTATCCCGGTCGGGTTTGCATAACACGTCCTCGTCGTCCCGACTGGAAATCAGTATCGCGAACGTTAGTAGTAAAAGTTGATGTAAAAGCTTTATCGTTTGCCAGTGCGTTCCCGTTTACTGATTACAAAGAATATGCATGTGTGTAGCTGTGGCGCGTCCTTCACCCGACGGGATGCCTTAGCCCGTCACCGAAGAGAAAGCTGCCGTGGACCGCTGGACTACCAATCCACGAGCGGTAAGTAACCATTCCTGTGAAGTTGTATGATGTGATACGAGTATTTTGTTGATTACAGCTGGGGGAGCTTCGGATGCTGTAGGTAATACCGGTGAAGGACCTGCATCTAAGAAAGCGAAACAAACCTCCCCGCAAGGTACGTGTACACATTGTTAACGGCTTTAGTGTTAGTGATCTGTGCAATTGTTTCAGGAAATACCTCCGCGACGGTGTATTGTGATGTGTGCGAGCTGGATGTTCCACGACGTGGCTACGCTGGACATCTACGAAGCAACCGGCACAATCATCGTAATACCGCGTCAGTGCAGTCGGAGGAAGTGGTGGTCCTGGAGACGGCTTTCAAGTCGCGTATAGCCAGTTATCGAGTCTCGGTGAGAAATCATCACATAAATCTCAGAGAATTTACTGATGAGACCCGCGAAAATGTGTTAAGACTATTAGAAAGAAACGTTCAGCGCTTTCGTAGTGTGAAAGTCAATCTAGAAGTATTCGGAATGTACTTTTTGGAAAGTCAAAATTTGCACGAAATTAAATCGTTTAATACGCAAAATGAGATTGTGACCGGGACTTCGAATCTGACCGATTTGTATGATGATTTCGTTGAGGTGCTGGATACGAAGATGTCGGACTTTAATGATCGGAACTCAGGTAATGAATAGTTACGGGTTACGATTCGATTGCTAATTGTAGGGTCCTTGCAGGTTGGGTACTGGAGCAGCTGTTATTTATAGAAGTCAACGTCAATAAATACAACCCGCTCCGTGCTTCCTCCTATGTTCCACTTCCGCCGTCGATACAACATAAAAAGGCTGTAATCAACGTGCAAAATAACGATCAGTGCTGTTTTGGTTGGGCCTTGGCGTCCGCTTTGTATCCGCCGAGGGGGGGACCTTCCAACAGGACGACTTCGTATCCAAATTTTGCACAACTGTTTGATTTTGAAGGTATCACCTTTCCTGTCAAACTGGATGCTATTTCGAAATTTGAAGCGCGTAATCCACGCTTATCTATTAACGTGTATGGTTTGGAAGCTGTATTTAAAGACGGAGAAATGAAACAAGAAGTTGTAGGGCCTTTGCATTACTCTAAGCAAAAGAAAGAAGTACATGTAAATTTATTATTAATTTCTGATATGGAGGGTAATAGTCATTACTGTTGGATAAAAAACTTTTCGCGTTTGGTATCGTCACAGTTGTCGGCTCACAATGGAGAAAAACACTTTTGTGACGGCTGCTTGCAGTATTTTCCAAGTGAAAGTAGATTAAAACAACATACCCGTTTTGATTGCAATCATGTTTACACCAAGTTACCAACTATCGAACCCGTATGCAATAAATGGGGGCACGACCGGCCGGGTAATCTATTGAAGTTTGAAAATTTTCAAAAGCAACTTACAGTACCTTTTGTCGTTTACGCGGATTTTGAAAGTGTGTTGAAACCTTTGGACACGGTTGAGCCGGATCCTAGTGGAAAATTTACCATGACATCGTACGAACACGAACCACATTCGTTTGCGTATTACATTAAGTGTTCCTACGATGACGCGTTATCTAAATTTGAATTGTACCGTGGTCCGAATGCAGCAAGTGAGTTTATGCTGCGCTTAGAAGGAGATGTTAGAAGGTTGTATAAGGATCATTTAAGACATGTTCAAGACATGCGACTTTTATCGTGCCGACAAACTTTCAACTATGATAACGCAACCGTGTGTCATATTTGTGACAAACCCTTTGGTGAAAACGACGTTAAGGTGAAAGATCACTGTCACCTCAGCGGCGAATACCGCGGGGCGGCTCACTCCGGGTGCAATTTAATGTATCAAATTCCCGACTTCATACCGATATTTTTCCATAATTTGACGGGATATGATTCACATCTATTCATAAAGCAATTGGCATTAGAAAAAGAAGCAATCGAAGTGATTGCGCTCAATAAAGAGAAATACGTTTCGTTTTCGAAACAGCTTTTGGTAGATGAAATTAGGGACGGGTCCCAACGAATACAGGTATGTCTTAAAATGCGCTTTCTGGACAGTTTACGATTTTTAAATTCTAGTTTGGATAAGTTATCTCAAAATCTAACTTCCGACCAGTGTTTGACTATTAAAAAGTATTTTGGAGATGGGGTTAGCTTCGACTTACTGCGACAGAAAGGTGTGTTTCCCTATTCGTATGTCGACAGCTTCTCCAAACTCGCACAGGACACGTTGCCGACGTATGAGGACTTTTTCGATCGTTTGACAGGGGACCACGTCTCTCGATCGCAGTATGCTCGCGCTGTGGAGGTGTGGAATACGTTTGGTTGCACGACTTTGGGCGACTATTCGGATCTCTATTTGAAAACCGATGTCATACTTTTGACTGATGTCTTTGAAAACTTTAGACGTGTATGTCTTGAAAATTACAAGTTAGATCCGGCGCAGTATTTTACTGCACCGGGTTTAAGTTGGGATGCTATGTTGAAACGCACGTCTGTAGAACTGGAGCTGCTCACGGATCTGGACATGCTCCATTTCTTTAAGAAAGGTATTCGGGGAGGTGTCAGTACCTGTGTTGGCAGGAAGTGTTTCGCGAATAATACGTTTCTTCCAAATTATGACGCGTCCAAGCCCCATTCTTTTATTATGTATCTCGATGCTACCAATCTCTACGGTTACAGTATGCGACAGTATCTGCCGCAGCGCGACTTTGAATGGCTTAGTCCGTACGAAATTGAACAGTTCGATCTAAATTCCGTGGCGGAAGACGCCGATATGGGTTACGTGCTGGAAGTAGATTTACACTACCCAACGCGGTTGCACGATTTACATAATGACTTTCCTTTCTGCCCCGAACCTCTGGTGCCGCCTACGGGAAACGCGCGTCACCCAAAATTAATTCCAAACTTGTTCGATAAAACGCGTTACGTTATCCACTATAGAAATTTACAACAGTGTCTTAAGCATGGTTTAGAATTAACCAAAATTCATCGCGTGTTAAAATTTCATCAGGCACCCTGGTTGCGTTCCTATATTGATTTGAATACCACGTTACGTAATCAGGCAACTAACGAAGCGGACCGGGACTTCTTTAAATTAATGGTTAACAGTTTATTTGGCAAGACAATGGAAAATGTCGATAAAAGGGTGGACGTTCGTTTGGTTAGTCATTGGGAACGTCATGGTAAAAAGCATGGGGCTGAGACGTTAGTAGCAAAGCCTCAATTCAAAAGCGTTGCTGTCTTCTCGGAAAATTTGGTCGCTATAGAGTTACAAAAAGTGTCGGTTACATACAATAAACCGGTGTACGTGGGTTTTACTATTTTGGATCTTTCTAAAACCATAATGTATGAATTTTTTTATGATTTTCTCAAACCTTTATATGGTGATAACGTGCGCTTGCTGTACACAGATACTGACTCTTTCATTATAGAAATTCGTACTGAAAATTTTTATGCTGATATGAAGCAACACTTAGATAAATTTGACACCTCAAAATTCCCACCTGACAACATTCACGGTATACCGCGCACGGCCTCGGTGGTTGGTAAAATGAAAGATGAATATTGTGGAGTGCCCCTCTGCAGTTTCTACGGTGCAGGTGCTAAAACGTATTGTGTAAACGTGCTTGACCGCGACGGTGAAATGGCGATTAAAAAGGCGAAAGGGGTAAAAAGGGCGGTAATTAAGCGCGATCTCACCGTTGAGGACTACCGTCAGGTTGTGGAAGATGGTGTTGTGCTCTTCCGAAAAATGTTTATATTCAAATCACGTTTACATGCTATGTACACAGAACTTCGGAATAAAGTAGCGTTATCACCAGCCGATAACAAACGTTACATTATTCCCGGGTCGCACAACACTTTAGCATGGGGACACCGCGATATTCATCCGGGGCGTGATAGTTATCAGAATTTGGATCGTCTGTTAGAATTACTGCAAGCCGAAATGTAATTTTGGAACTCGTTTGTTGGTAGAACCGACGGTACTGATTAGTATTATCGCAGAGGCCCCCGGCTACGTTGACAACAGCCTTTTCTTTGTTATGAATTATTGTAAATAGTATTTATGCTTTGTAGTTTATAACCGTATATATTTGATGTATTTATTATGATATTGATTAATGTGAATAAATTATATACATCATACTCTGTGTTTCTGTAAAGGTAGAAGAAATAAAACACACTATTGATATCAAAAAGTGATTTATTATTGTTTACTGCTTACATAAAATGATAGTTATATATTAACATTGCAACACACTGCATGCACTATACTACTTAATGCACTATATCACGTGCTGCTATATACGAGTTGTGGGTATTATCAAAGGCCAACCACTTCACTACAACTTGATCTCCCTTTTTTTTAACACCTTCTCTACTAAAAATACTTCAGGATGTTTAACCATCTGTAATTCCTCCGTGTAGAAGCCTCCACGTATCTCTTCCCCGTTCGTGTCTTCCAAGATATACGTTATGGGATTGGTTCGATTAACCTTTTTAATTTGAAAGATTTCGGTACTCCATGTGGGAGTATAACCTTTCGCAAACGCTTCCCGATGCTTGCTGATTCGCACGTGATCACCGACTGTGAATTTAGCACTTCGCAGGTCGGTGGTTTTCTGGAAATCGTAAACTGTTTGTAAAAGAATCTTGGCGTTGCTGTGGTTCACTTCGATGGGTTTGTAGCCGGTGGTGCGGTGTACTGTATCGTTGTATTGGTTAACAACCTTTGGTAATAACTGCAACCACTTATATGACCCTTGCATGGAAAATTCCTTCCACATCTTGTTTTTAAGAGTTCGGTTTACACGTTCTACCGGACTTGCTTTCATACTAGAAAAGGTGCTGTAATGGTTGATGTTGAACGTTTGCATTAGCTTACGAAAATGCTGGTTGTAAAATTCCTTCCCCATATCCGTTTGTAAATTGTCGGGAGTACCTCCTGTTGATGTTAATAATTTTTTCATTGCTTTCGTGACGTCTTCACCGGTTTTTCGTTTAAGTGGACACGCCCAAACACGCTTGCTAAACATATTCAACAATACTAAAATATATCGAAAACCTTTATTTATTTTAGCATAGGGAATCATTTCCACAAGATCGGCCATGTACAAATCGTTCAGGTCTTTTACGATTACGCGTCTTCTTCGAAATCGTTTACGAGCAGGTTTATGCAATTCTTCAATTATTTGACGTTTTATACTCATTTAGAAAATGCTGGAACACTAATAACAGCTTCAAAAATAAATATGTCCTTTGATCCAGGCTTCTTCACCTTAAACTTATCCCCTTTCTTCAATGACACTCCGATGAGTGATTCGGCATCGTATAACGTATCGTTTAAAAAGATTTGCGCATCTGTGGGATAGTATTTGATTTGTTTAATGATACCTTTTGTTAGAGGAACGACATACTCGAAGTTGGTGGAGTTCAAAAGTGCATAACCGTTTTCATGATTGTATATTCCCATCATATACAACATTGTCTCGTAGTGTAAATTAGACACGTCTTCTAAAAAGAATACTTTTGCACGAGCGTCGAGTTTAACTCAGACAGGAGTTTTATGAAGATGTTTACCGAACTTATCCAGAGTCATCGTCGTGAGGTACTGACGATATATGATGATATGGCTGACTAATAAGAGCTTCGAAGTAAAATGGGGCGGCTGTAGACGGATATAGCATCATTGTTGTGTACCTTACATTTGGTATATCGTCTAATAGGTACACTTTCGAACGAGTGTCGAGGGGTTTTGTGAAGATGTTTACCGAATTTATTGAGCGTCATGATTGCACTAACGTTAGCAATATTATGAAACGGATCGATACGCGTGTGATGATTTATTCGATAATTTTAGCAGCTCTCAATTCATCGATAATATATATAATTTCATTAGTGTGACCGGTGTGGCCAGCCGACTTTGAACTTAAAAGGAGTCTCAATCTGTCCACTAGTTTATTAGGATCTTTCCAAGGTATAAATTCCACCTGTTTATTATTATAGTTGAGAACGCGCATATCACCACCTCCACGTTTTGGTAATGTGCGAGTTTTCGATCGCGTGACCGGTGTAGTAGGTGTAGACTCGCTTCGAAATCTTGCTCCAGGAGTAGTTAGAAGGGGTCTAATTATATTTGAATATTTCTTTCCGGTTCCGTGTAGCTGTGCACCCTCAATGTAACCTCTTCTGGTAGCATTGGTACGTGTAAGAAGGTCCTTATACTTCTGCAAGTCTGATTGGGTGTATCCAATAGGTGCTTTTTTAAATACTAATTCGTAAAAACCAGGAGTGCCTGTATATTTAAAAATTGTGCCTGAGGGTTTTTTAATAATAAAGTCGTTCTCGTCAAAAGTGAGTACGGCGTCTCCGATTAGGTACTGGTGAGATTCCGGATGGAATCGTACTCCATAATGATGATCGAACTCGTTCTTAGTATCCTTGAACATGTTTTCCATATACATTTTAGCTCTACCAGAAAAGGTCTCATCTATGTAAGTTTGGAATTCCGGACTGAATCCAACAGCAGCAAGTTGTTCTTTCAATTGATCCAATGTTGGGACCCCAGATTCTTCCAGGACTTCTGTTTCAAAAACTGAGATATCAGGTGAGGGAACGCTAGTAGTGCGCATTCTTTGGGTGATAGGTGATGGTTCGTGAGGTATTCGTCTTGCGGGTGGAAGTCGTTTATACAATTTTTTTGGGGTCGAGGTAGGTATGGGAGAAGACACTTCCGTTTTTAAGGGTTCTTCTTTCGGAGTTAATAAATCCGTTTTAACTCCGGTTATAAACTCACGCAATGGTTGAGTGATAGGTTGATAGCGGCGTTGTAGTTCCACTTCTGACCGTGCAATTTCAGACTTGAGACTTTTGTATTTCTGTTTAACATGACGTCGTGCTTTAACCAAGTCTTCTGCTACACGCTTATCCATGTTTACTAAAACGTTTAGTTCGTGTCTTCGGTATTTATGGTGAAGTAACAGTCGAAACCTTTTCGATAACGTCCTCCATTAAGTGGATAATCTTTGTCGATTACTAAAAAGCCATATTTCTCCTTCCAACAGTGTAAACACAAGTGTTTAAACGCTTCGAAAGTCATATCCCCGCTAACATGATCGTTAAATATGTGTTTTAAGTTAGTATTATCCTGCTTAAACACGACAATGAGATTTGAATTATCTCTTACGAGTTGTTTAGGTATCGCAGAATATGTCTGACATAAATAAAAACAGTCGATGTGTTTATGTCTCCCGAAGCAGAAGTAATCACGTATGGTGCTTTGACTATCGCAAACTACATCGTCGAAGATAATAACCGAGTTTTGGTTTGCATCCTTAGGCGGTAATATAGTTTCAGAAGAATCGTATTCGAAATAACCGATGGGTAATGATCGAAACAGGTCGCGCAGATATGCGTATTTCGGTTGATAAAGAGATTTACTATAAACATATACGTTTTCGAAGCGTAAACCGTTTGGATGTTCTAGTAAACTTATCATTAGGTTGGTTTTACCACATCCGGAACTGCCTACTATTATACCGCGTTTGCATCCTGCACCCAACAATACGCTATGTTTAAACACTTGTGGCGTCGGTGAACAATTATCCCGATTTACAACCGGTAATCTGTGTCTCTGATGCACCAACTTTAGCTGCTCCATGTAGGACACGTTGTGAGGGAAGAGCACACGTGTGTGATATATATAAATATATGTAGACGGGTCACTTACAGTCACTCTTCACCTGTGATAGGAGGAGTAATGTGTTATGAAACGTACTCTGCGAAAAGCGGATAATCGTCAATCAACTCGTAAGGGGAAGGGAGTGATCAACACTCTCATTAATAAGTTACCGTTAGAATTACATTTACCAGGGTATAACTACTGCGGACCTGGCACCCGTTTACATCAAAGGCTTGCTCGTGGAGACAAAGGAATAAACCCGTTGGATGAAGCTT
The DNA here is from genome assembly GCA_929113105.1 of Agrypnus murinus. NCBI lineage: Eukaryota > Metazoa > Arthropoda > Insecta > Coleoptera > Elateridae > Agrypnus > Agrypnus murinus. Next base: position 127,430,832 of record OV816025.1, on the reverse strand, counting down.
GTAAAGAGCACGACATAGTCTATTCAAAAACTAACGATCTTAGTGAACGTCATAAAGCCGATAGTATATTAGGACGTAAGGCGTGGACTAGGTTTCGTTCTAAGGACGCTCGTTTTGGAGAGAGAGCGGCTGCACTTACTGTGGCCGGCATTATGTCTGGAAAAAGAAAATTGGGTATGGGTGTTCGACGACGACGACGACGATCTAAGGTGAAAAGAAGGGGTACTTTAACGTTCAACAACGCCATCAAATTAGCTAGAAAACGTATTGGTGGTAAAGTAAAAAAGTTATCTTTAAAACGATCTGCTCGTCTTGCCCTAGCGGCCTTGAAACGTAAACGTATCATTGCTCCCAAAGGTCGGATTATACCTATTCCCAAGCAAGGTGGTTTCCTACCGCTGATTCCTTTATTTGCCGCTCTCGGAGCTATAGGCTCGTTAGGAACTGGAGCAGCTGCGGTTGCCAAAGCAGTGAATGAAGCAAAAGCAGAAAAATCAGCGCTCGAAGAAACGAAACGACACAATATAGCGATGGAGCAAGCGCCTGTAGGAAAAGGATTATATTTGAAACCGTACAAAAAAGGATTAGGATTGTATTTACGACCTCCAAAAAACTACCCTTAAAGCTACCACACCGACCACTGACCAATATCGATCTGTCAAAGTACGTAAACGAGTTAAAAATTCCATACTTCAGAGGTATTTTTATGCGAAACGGGTTACCGAAACGTATCCGTAAAAACGAATGTGGAATTGTGAATTTGGATGATACAGATGGGGAAGGTACGCATTGGACATCGTATGTTAAACGTGGTCGACATATATTATACTTTGATAGTATTGGACAGTTAAAACCCCCACTAGAACTCGTTCATTACTTTAAAAGTGATGGTAGCTTAAACGTTATTAGTTACAACTATGATGCTTTTCAGAAGCTAAATTCGTACAATTGTGGACATTTAGCGCTGAACTTTTTATATGAAAACACTCCTTAACATTTCCTCAGTCTTACTGGGAATGTTGAGATGTCTCAAACATTCATCTTCTCCGCTACAACGTCTGTTTTAACTTCTCCTTTTAACCCTCCCATATATTTGGATCCTACAAAACAATGGGTTATGCGTTTGACAAATTTCGAAACGTTCAATACTATTCCGAACGTAACGGATAAAAACAACGTGTTTAAAATGGGAGAAAGAATAATAAAGATACCTACTGGATCATATGAGCTTACTGATATAGCTCAATACATTAATTCTCAAGTAAACGGGGAGTCTGTTAACATCGATCCGAATCATAATACCCTAAGATCGATTATAAAAGCCGATCACGACATTGACTTTACAGTTGAACACTCTATCGGAACATTGTTAGGGTTTAAGAATAGAATCTTAAAAGCTAAGGAACGTCACATATCTGATTTTCCAGTTAAAATTATCAAGGTTAACTCGCTAATGATAGAATGTAATATAATAACAGGAAATTATATTAATGGTACACCTGCCCATGTGATACATCAGTTCTTCCCCAGTGTTCCTCCTGGATTCAAAATAATAGAAGCACCTGAGACTGCACCCTATTTACCAATTAATGTCAATACTATTTCAAACATTACCCTTAAAATATTGGATCAAGACGGGGATTTGGTTAATTTCCAAGGGGAAACCGTGACGATAGGACTTCATTTGAAGAGCGTGGATGATGGTGTTCAAATATAACACTCCTCGATGTTGCACTGATCGCTCTGGCTATAAAAGATCGTGTTGGAAGCGGAAAATGGTTAGTCAGGCATCGGTCGCTACTCAATTGACAAGGGGTAACCGCTTATTCTTGCAAACCTTAGGCTTTGTTATCCCAAAATGAATGTGCTAAATGTAAACGAAAAAGTGCTCGTCGATAACTCGATTGTTGGAGCTGAATTTCACACTCACCAACCTTATACCACTCGTTTTGAGAATAATGACGAAATTCGAATACCTATTCAAGAGGATATGTCCACTTTGCCTTCGCGTAGTTATCTATATGTAGAAGGTACTGTACTGAAAGAAGATGGTAAACCATCAGCGAGTGGTAAATTTATAAACAATGGTATTGCATATCTTTTTAGTGAGATTCGATACGAAATGAATGGAGTTGTGGTGGATTCGGTAACAAAAGTTGGTCTAACAACCACCATGAAAGCTTACCTTTCCCACAATTCGAACGAAAGCGTTAAGTTACAAAACGCTGGTTGGTTTCCGGATGGTACCAGCACCTTGCTAGATAGTAAAGGTAATTTTTGCGCCTGCATACCTTTATCAACACTGTTGGGGATTTTTGAAGACTATGGAAAGATTATTATGAATATTCGTCAAGAATTGGTATTAATTAGAAGCAATTCCGATGTCGATGCCCTAATATCCACCGATGCTAATGAAAAGCTTAAGGTTAACTTGCAAAAAATACATTGGAAAGTTCCACATATTCAACCGGGATTGGCGGAAGAATTATCATTAACAAAATATATTGGGAAAAATATTGACACTCAAGTGGCATTTAGAAGCTGGGAAACACATATTTATCCCGCTGTACCGCAAACGGATAAGCATAGTTGGTCTATTAAAACATCGACCACTCTGGAAACTCCCCGTTACGTTATCATAGGGTTTCAAACCGATCGTGATGGTCAGTTGCAGAAAGATATGAGCACATTCGACGCCTGTGATATTCAAAACGTGACGGTATTTTTAAATACGGAAAGATATCCTTACGATCAATTAAATATTAATTATGGTGAAAATCGATATGCTACTTTATACGAAATGTATGCTAACTTTCAACGATCCTACTATGATAAACCCAACGAACCTCTACTGACTCCTGATAGATTTAAGGCACTTACACCTCTAATCGTCATCGACTGTTCGCGACAGAAAGATTCCTTGCTAGGGAAAGCTGTCGTTCTTCGAGTTACTTTCGAAACTCACAAAAGCATTCCAGCGAACACTACTGCTTACTGTCTCATTTTGCACGATCGTGTATTTACGTATAATGCATTGACAAAGCAAGTACGTCAACTGTAAAGGAAATCGTTATATACGTCCAAGGACCTGTTACCTTTATTAGTATAGTCGCACGCTTCGATCATGCTAGTTATCGATGTGCAAGGTTTCAAGACTTCAGAAAAAGACTTTGCACCCAAGGAATTAGCCGTGTTTGATGGACATCGTGTGTCTCACTACGTTTTCAAACCTCCATTCGCCTTTCGCAACTTACCACCCACGTTTCGTCAACAAGCTACTTGGTTAATGCATAATCATCATTGTCTGGATTGGAATGAAGGATTCACTCCTCCCTTTATGCTCCCTGTAATTCTGCAACGCTTAACTCAGCAGGCGGATACCGTTTACGTGAAGGGATCTGAAAAGAGCAACTACATTCGACGTTTCGTATCACAACCGGTGGTGGAGTTACCAGAGGAACCAGCTCTACAGGCTATGCTTCCATCATGCTTTTATCATCATCATTCACTGTGCTATTGTGCATTAAGTAATGTATACTACTTATATAAAACTCATGTAATGGATTTTTCAGAATAAAGTTTTTAAATATCCATAATGGTTTTATTAAAACAACATAATAAGATTACAACTATTTATTCATTGTCTATTACAAACTTATATAACTATTCACGATTAAATATAACAATTACAAAACTTTAATACCCAATCCAGATAACATCATATGATTACAATTATTCATTGTCTATTACAAACTTATATAACTATTCACAATTGAATATATAACAATTACTACCCTTTAATTCCCAATCCAGATAACACACCAAACCCGAAGGAAAACCGACAGCAGCAAGGTTGTCACGTGCACGTTCAGTTGCAGCAATCCATTCACTATACGGTGTAACACATTTACATTTGATAAGAATGAAATCACATTTATCAGGCAACAAGTTAATAGTATGACGATGTATGAGCAACCCCTGTTCTGTACATGTGGAATTTTGTATATTTATAAGTTTACCATTTTTTAACAAATAATGGACTTCTACACCTGCACACGAAGTGTGTCGATAATCGTTTTCACTACGTACAACCACAGTGTTCGATAGTTTAGCTCTTTCGATTAACAACCCGGTATTGTGCGTTTTATAACGCGAAAATTTAATTTCACCCTTATCTGTTGTTTCAAGAACCCAGTAATGTTGCCAACCCACTTTGATTGAACCCATTTTTGTAACTGACGGTAAGCGACTGATGTGACTATTTAAACTATACCCCCACCACTTTTAAAACGTGTATTATAGATACCCTCTCTATACTCTTCTTTCAAAACTGGAGCGATTACATTTTCCACATAGCTTATTCGTCTCTGAAATCGTACCCTATCCCTTGCTATTATCTCCCATTGACTTCTGCGTGCTTGACGATGTGCATACTCCCATGTTAACATGTAATGTATTTTGTTTTTACTTTCATCAAATGTCACTAAACCACCCATTTAATCCGTCCTCTATTAAGTCATATGCAAAGTCCCTTAGATGTTGCGCAATGAGCTTTTTTACCAAACACTCATCACAAATCACACCTCTAATGAAGTCTTGACACAACTGCACGCCTTTTCTATATCGTTGTGCTAACTCTTGACAATATTCTGGACTGAATATCCCCGTACCATGAACAGCTTCGTGTACCGCATCCTCCTCTAGCGCTTCTAATTCACACCGTAGTTTCACCACAGCATTCAGTTTATCAATAGCTTTGCTTGATACGTCTTCACTGTTACGCGTCTCCATTGTATTTCACTACGTTACACCTAGACCATGTGTTCTTATATTCACCCGCCCCCCACCTTTTCCGCTCTTCATTCTTCCATTACGCAATACACCTTTTGACTTCCACATCCACTATTACCTTTTCTGGTAGATAATGCACAACTTCTAGCATTCCAAACACGTTCGGGATTTGCATCTTCATTAATGGTTCCAATATGTTTGTGATGTTCACTATGCAGTCACCCGGCATGTCTACAACACCATCTATTATGCTATGGTAGAAATTGAAAAATTCCAAACCCTTCAGAAGGTTTAATCGATATGTTAGTAACGGTATTAACTGCCACAGCTCATATAAGGACTCCCACGCTAAATACAATTCATCATCTCCTGCATCAGTTATCTTTATGATTTTTGTTTTATCGTAATTTCTGTTAACACGCTCAAACGAGATAGTTTTTGTACCCATTTTCAAAGGAACCCCGACCTCTTCTCCTGCTTTAAAGTATTTATTAATGACTCCTTCATTGGTTATTAACGCGTTCCACTCCGTTTCATCAAACAGCATGCACTGATTCTTTACTCCAGCTACTTTTATTACAGGAGTGAATCCCAAATGAGCACATAATCCAACAAATACAACTTTACTTTTTGATTTGTTTAAATAAAACACTGATTGATTCACTAGCGGTGCCCATTTAGCATCCTTAGGAAGCTCGTTTGGAACCATCAACTGCTTTTCTAGAGCTTGCGCTTTCGCATTCTCAATTGATTTAGCGAGGCTTTCCATTGTAACACTGCACTGTACACTGCAACTGCAAACGCTTTACTCTTCCCATACATGCGACCTGCTATATATATCTAAAGCTTGACCTTGAATGGTGTTTGATGACCTTGAAGAGTGGTCTTGAATGCATTGTTGCCATATCATTGGCCTTGAGAATGCGGTGTTGCCATATTGTTGACCTTGAAAATGCGGTGGTGCCATATTGGTGACCTTGAGAATGCGGTGTTGTCATATTGTTGACCTTGAGAATGCGGTGTTGCCATTTTGTTGACCTTGAGAATGCGGTGTTGCCACGTTAACATGACAGAGATAGATTCAAGGTCACCATGTGTTAGAGCGAGATAGGTTCAAGGTCAAGGTCAGGAGTGGGGGGTGGTTCCAGAACTCTCATTTTTTCCCTACTAGCAAGTAAGCTTCCTATACTGTAAGCAGAACTAAACACAAACTGGTATTATCACAACTAATTCGTACTTTTCAAACTATAGCCTTTTTTCATACGTAAAAACTGTAATTTTGAAAATGCTACTAACACTAAAGTGACTTTGGGCAACCGCCCGCAGCTTGACTTGAAGCCGCTATCTCACTGCCTGTCGCTAACTAACTTCTTGGGGGTACGGATTTTTCGTGACCTGATATTTTTCAAGAAAGGGGGAATTTAAATCAACCTATCCGAATGCAGTTAACATTCCTCCAACCAATCAGGAAATAACCATGTAAGAAAAACGTCTAGAATATTCGGTTTAAATTTGCGAGACATTACCGCCTAAAATTTGCGTTTTGATGAGTAATTCGATATTTTGCAGGTGGCTACATGATGCTTTTTTATGCGTCTGCACTTAGAAAAATCTATTCATCCAAGTTAAAATAACACGTACAGAATCTATAAATTTAGAGTTTAATGCGTTTTCTGATATTTTATTCCTTTGTTAAAAAGCCCATCTTATTTTTCTACCTTTATAATCTTTTTTTGTCTGTATTTTCGTTACAAAAAACAATTTTTAACCCTGAGAAGGCTTTGCAATGAACTTTGATATTTACAAAGATGTCAGTATAGACGCAATGTTACCTGTCATTTTATTCTAGAAGGAATTTCATCTTATACGGAAACATTTTAGGGTGACCTTTGGTATTAAAAGAAGACCATTTAATTTGATATATCGTCGACATTTTTAATCCAACTGAAATATGATGAACTACACAAGACCGTACTAAGGTTTTTTAAACATTTATGCATATAAAATTGCATTTCTATAAAATTGGGAATTTAAGCACGTTACAATCTAACCAATAAGAAGTTAGAAAATAAGAAATTACTTGTGTAGAACTATTAAGTAGCATTAATCTTAATACCTATGTAATATATAATTCTATATTATGTAACTCCCTATTTTGTATTATAATTACACAAATGACTTCGTAAAAAAAGAAATTTCCTGTTAATAAAGGTTTATCATTCTTATTATTGCAGCTTACAAAGTCGATTTATACATCCAATTTTACTTTTTAAACATATTTTTATATATTGGATAGATTCTGCATTTACTTGATGAAAATTTGTATTCATATTAATTTCCACTTTATTTAGTTATTGTAGAAGAAAAAAATCAAAACTGTGGCATAATTACACTATAACTGTATTTCACCCTCATCACACGCACTTTTAATCACTGTTGACACGTGTTTCAACAGCTAGGATGTCATCTGCAGCAGCCACTGAAAAACTATACTAAAATCTTAAATGTAACCTTATATACCTGCAGAACTTCACGGTTTGCCGGTAATCCGTCAAGTTTAATTAAGCAGTCAATCACAACTGATTACTGGAGCAATTCTAAAAGACTGGAATTAATAGAGCCTAGATCAGACTTGTTAACGTTCTTCTATTCTTAATAAATTATAAACATCTAACTATTGATTTTGTTCTGTTTAATTATTGCACATAACAGTTGTTTTGCCAAACAGTGGTTACAGTATGTTTTAGACATTTGAAAAAGACACTGTGTTGCGAAACAACTCTTATGTATAACAATTAAATTAGGTGCACTGGGGTAAGTGTAATTGTGAAGCAAGCGAAACCGAATGGGTATTTTTTTAAAACACCGCGATTAGAAATATTTCGAACCGCGCGATAGTTAGTGATAGTTGGTAGCACCTGTGTCATACACATTGGAACTCCCTGTGCACGCTGGAGGTGAGATGCAGCATTTTTTTATTTAAAGTGTTTCTGAAGACACCCAATATACCGATCGCATGACTCTTTCAAACATTTGTAAATTATTCTCGAAAACAATATTTGGGTTTCATTTGAAATGTGGGATCCCTAGGTTAAACTTGTCTCACATAGATTCCGAATGCTTTTTAAAATCTTACTTAATTAATGATATGTCTCTACACCTTCCTTTCAGAAATAGTTCGCAATTATAAAAGAAAGAAGAAAGGCCCTGCCTATTCTAAATTGCAAGTTTCCATAGATGCTGCAAGAGAATTCCCAATCCACTCTGTACAATCATGTAAACGGTCAAAGGGAAATAAAAAACTTCACATCTGGCAGACCTACTGCTTTACCGACGCATGAAGAAAATATTTCCAGGTGTCTTAAACCTCCTTAAAATGGGTCTTTGATTTGTCCAAGCAAGAAGTGCTAGAGCTCGTTGGTGCTCTAGTCAAGGCAAATTAAAAACAAGTGATAAGAAATGGGTTTCAAAAAGTGGAATATACCCGTTTTGCGACAAAATCATTCCCGTTAAGAAATATGGCCCAAAGGCTTACAAGTAGTTCTTGGAAAGCAGAAAATAGCACTCCAATTCAAGATACTGCAGGGTCGTAAAGTCCAACCAACGGGAAAGAAATAGTGAAAACTAACTTCGCTGGTTCTTCCTTTCTCTGCATCAGGTTTTTTGAAGAAATTCTACTAGAGCAAGTGACACAATAGAGGCTTATGCCTTCAAGCGAAAGAAGATCTGCAGTGGTGCAGAAGATTACTTCTATAATTAACCAAAGTAATTGACTTCGATGGAAGCGATTGAGATGATGAAAAGCGCTTTGTCAAAAAAGAAAGTCGTAGTTAGTTATGAAGAGGTAGAAAAAGATGAAGTAAATAAGGTTGAGAACCTCCAAGAGAATGGAGACCATGATAGTTTAAAAACAATGATGAAGACACAGGCTGCCACAGCCTACATATTTCTGAAACTGGAGCAGAAACCAGCTGTGTCAAAAAAAACACAAAACGGCAGGCAAATATGTGGTCCCAAATATTCCAGATATGTCAACGCTCCACAAAAGCAGCACACAAGCAACATAATTTACGTGCCCCACCGAAGTGGGAGACAATGAAAAGAAAGTCTGTCATTCGAAATAAATCTAGAAAACTATAACGTTAAGTAGTAGTAGCGATATATTTATTGTTGTATTAAAAACTAATTTAAAGAATAAATACTTTTTTCGTAATCTAGTAGTTCGTATACCCCATTCAGTGGAGTGTACTCTTTTATTTAATTGAACTATCACATTTTTGGGTTCCGATTGTTCTAGTGTACCTTAAAGAGAAAATTTAAAGAAATAATCTGTTGTTTAAATTATCTAATTTTTTTTATATATTTCAGGTCAAAATATGTGCATCAGGGGTAATAATCGTTACAATTGCTCTACCATCAACTTCAATAAGTATGTCGCTTTTATCAGGAGATTGTAACGAATGGCAGTTTGCCTTTGGTCCAATTTTAAACGTAACTTGTACATCATACGTTTACCTTGTATCTGCTTATCAAGTAGGAGTTATGAGTTATCATGGATTAGCTTACGTATCAATTTATTTCCTTTTTATAACAGTATTAATGCATTTGCGTTGTCACTTCCAAATGTTACAAAACGCAATTAAAATGTTAACAGAGAATGCCAAGGATGATTTTAAGGTTAGAGAAAGTTTATTTTAATAGTTGCAATAATTGCAACTATTCCATTATCTTTTAGAGCAATGAAGTTGTTTTTATTGGAAACAAGGAATATCAAGTTAGTTCAATTTCACGGAGAAATCTGAAAGGGCCGTTGAGAGAAGTAGTAATCTATCACAAATCAGTACTGGAATTGGTGGAAAAGTTCAGAAAATTGTTCAGTCCAATTTTATTAATTCTATTTTTGTCCAACTTGTTTCTGCTTGGATATATGATGACGTTGACATTAGAGGTATATAACTATGAAGCCATTGATCAAATACATCTGACAAGTTCGACGAGAGTGTGAAATACGAGTTAATATGATAAACTCAAGATCGTGTTCCGTTATACAGACTGTTTGCAGTTATCGGCGCACTATTGTTATCTCCGTTATTATTGGAGCTACGTAGTCGGTTAAATTAGTAGTAACATGGCGAAGACAAAAAAACAATTGAACGTCGCGTTTTCTAGTTACTTTCAAAAGTAACATTTTTTAAATGGGACATATTCCTTCTTGTCTTCGCCATGTTAATCAGCAGAAAACATACTGCTACAGTCAAAAAACAATTGAAGGTCGCGTTTCTTTATTTTTCATTTTAAAGAGGTAATAAACCAAAACTTTTGTATTTATAATGTCGCTGTCCATCCATTTCTATAATCTATAAAAATATACAGGGTGTCCCATTTAAAAAATGCTACTTTTAAAAAATAACTTGAAAACCCGATGTTCAATTGCTTTCTTGTCTTCGCCATGTTAATTGGCAGAAAAAATACTGCTAATTTTTTATTTAACCGATTTTGTAGCTCCAATAATAACGGAGGTAGCAATGGTACACCTATAACTGTGAACAGCCTGTTTATCGTCAAACATATATTCTTACAGAGGTTTTGTAAAAAATATAAGCATAAAGGAACACTTTTTTGATTTTAGAATTTTTGCTGTCCAATGCTGGCCTGGGAGTCTCATAACCTCTTATAACCTCTCAATAACCATATAACCTTCATAGCGCAAACTACCATGGCCCAGCCTTTCTACAAGACTTATCTCGCGCAAGATCAGTCATTTTTGAGTGAGAGACTAGTGTATTGAAAATTTTTATGTCATTCCAACAAAATAAATGATCTACTACATATAACGAGGATACTTCGACACATATTGTTTCATATTTTTCCGCATAAAGCTACCTCCATATCTACGGCAGTGTCTCGCCTGTCTCTGCGCAGTGACGGCGGGCAACGAAGCAATTCCGTTATCCGGCTGAGTCCCTCAAAACGTTTTACGAGACAGGGATTCGAATACCCAGAATTGACGGCTGGTCAGGGTGAGAAAGCGGGCCCGCAGGCGTCGTCATTATGACGACATCAGCTCTGCATTGATTGGTGACTTGACTTTATCTACATATCTACAGCCTACTCTACTGTTATGCAGGAAAAATATGAAAATATGGGAGTGCTTTTGCAAAGAAATAAACTACGATACTCATCAATGGCAGATTTGTGGAGATCTAAAAATATTAACAATTGTGCTTGAACAACAGTCCGGATTCACAAAACATGCTTGCTATTTATGCTTGTGGGACAGTAGAGAACGTGCAAATCATTATAAAAAAAAGAATGGCGGACAAGATCATCGTTCGCAAAACTGGACAATGTTTCCAATACCTCGTAAAAGATTTCTCTAAACTATCTGAGGCTAAATTGAAAGGAGTATTCGATGGACCACAAATCAGCACTATCCCGAATCCAAACGAATCGACGCAAAAATGTTTACAGACTTTCGAACGCTTGGATGTCTTATGAATTTGAAATTACATTTTCGGCACTCCCACCTTTCCCGACAATCTTGGAGACTTTAGCGAAGAATAAGGGGAACGGTTCCACAAAGATATCAAGATAATGGAAAATCGTTACCAAGGAAGATGTGACCAAAAAATATTGGCGGATTTCTGTTGGATGCTGAAGAGAGACACAGAGGAATATGATGGAAAGCCTTAACGGAACCCATTGCACAGATTATTCGATCAAAAAAGAACCCGTTATAGTTCAAAAAAAGAGAGTGACTAAAATTCTATTTACCTGTCATTTGTTATTATTCATTATTTATAATTTTATAATTTATTAATTTATATATTCATTTATTTATTCATTTGTTCACCTTCAAAACAGCCCTTATAAGGGCTATATGATGTACAAAATCCGTTCGTGCAACCTCCTCGCGGTGTACATTGGGTAACGCTTATGCCGACGGTTGTACATTTGTTTTCTGAACGTACAATACAAGGTTACACTAGGTTATAGAATTATTAGATTGATGGGACTAGGGGTATATAGTTCTTTTTTCTTTGGTTTTTAGAAATGCTGGGCCATGATAGATTGCGCTATGAAGGTTATGTGGTTATGGGAATGTATGGTTATAGGGTTAAGGTGTGAAGGGGTCGAATGGTTACGGGATTCAAGGATTATGAGGTTCAATATATTAAGGTATAACGGGCTTATAATTGGGCTTGGATTATAAGATTTTTAAGGTTATGTCAAAAACCTGACATGATAGGGTAAAATGGATTCGGTTTCAGCGACCCCAAAAACATATAATAAAGATGGTCTCACTCCCAGGCCAAAAAAGTTTTTTTTTGTGTGGTTATCCAATTTTCATCCGACACTATGGTAATCGAGCAACCTTCAAACTAGCATTCATTGGCCAAAAAAGATTTTATTAACCGAAGGATAATTTTTAACTTTATCAACCATCTATGAAGTTCTCTTGTAATATAAGAGAAGTTCATAGATTCACGCGCAACTATATGATTTGAACAGACAGGCGCATGATTAATTATGTCGTCTACTATACAGTGTCCAGAGGAAAGCGTAAAATGTTCAAGAGGAATCCTATGTTACACAGTTCTAATTGCGCTGCTATTTGTCGTAAGTTATTGGGGAAATGAGATAACTTCTGAAAGTGACAAAGTTGCCAAGGCTTGTATCGAAGTTGACTTCGTGGGTACTGATACCAAATTTCAAAAATGTTTAATGCTCATAATAGAACGAAGTCAAAAACCATGCATGTTCACTGCAGGTGGATTTGTGAATTTGTCTTTGAATTCTTTTATGCAGGTAATAAAAATTGATTTCAATAGAACTAGGATAAAGTTCTTTAATTGCCTTTGTTGCAGATCTTGCGGGGTTCTTATTCATACTTTATGCTGCTATACAATGCGAAGAATAATGATCTATAAACTTTGATGCTATGTAAGTAGTCATGCTATGCACATATACCCCTCAAGATAGAAAATACATACCACACAACATGAAACTATTTAACTACATCTGCTAAAGATTGTTCACTAAAAATAGATTTAGATAAATGTTTGTTCAGATGATTTGATATGATGTATGTAGCAATATTTAAACCAAAATATACTAATTGCCTTCTTTGCTTAACTGTGGTTTCGGCAATATCGTCCGTTCTACAACCAATCATAATGTAGATTTCGTTTCTGATTCTTTAGAACAATAGAAAAACATCAGGTTATCTTCCAGTTTGCATTGTTAATTTGTCTTCCATTTGATTAAGTAATCTACTGGAGAAGATAAATTGTCAGTTACGTAAATTTTTATTTACAATTGAAAGATTAAATCTTCAGTTACGTAATATTCACTTAAAATGGGTCGCGGGAGTAGATAAGATATGTAATACCACGGGCTAAAGCCATTTGAAAGAATATAATTATTGTATTTCACGGTCAAGGTCATATCATTCTTTTTTAGGTGATTTTAATATCATACACATAATATTTTAATCAGTATCCATCATGAAGATAGTGATATGTTCCTGTAGCACTTTGCAGTATTTCTTACAGGATTCTTAAATTGTAGTGTTTTGAGACATAGGATCATAGCTCAAAAAGAATTCAACTATTCATCAAGACAATAAACCGCCAGTTAATCAACAAAACCCAAAACAAACGCAAAGCAAGAAGTCACTAAAACTAAACTTATCTAATAAATTAAAAACACAGATAAACTTTTTAACAAAGGAATAAGTTGAAGAAGATGAAGATATACATATAGTAAATATTTCATATCAGATGTAATTCACAGTTGCAAAAACCTCATCATTACACGCACTTATTGCAAATAATAAAAAGCGATAATGATGTATTATAAACAATCATTATAATTAATATAAATTAAGAACAAAAGAAGTCAATGGCGTTTTTTAAAAATAATGTTTTGATTGACACAAACAAGTGACAATCACAGTTGAATTAAAATAAACTGCAAGTGTGAATTATGTATGAAATACATAATTAAATCTATCTTATTTTTTAAGTACTTTTGTGCAAGTTTATTTGGTGGGTGGGTTACACCTGTGTAAGTGGTCTATATAGTCAAAAAATGCAGTTTTTATATATCATTCGAATCTAAGTCACAAAAATTAGATAAACAAACTTGAATTTTCTGCTTCCCACGATATGCCTTCAATATCATTCCATTTAACTCATTAAGGCACTGATTAAAATCCCCCTACATGTAACAAACTTCGATTCCACAATGGCCCAATAAAGCTGCAACGGTTGCAACTGTAACGGTTGATACTGCAGAAAGGAGTGGTTTTATCATATAGAACAACAGTCAGTCGTTCCAGCTTTTTGAAGTGTTCAGAGTCGGCTTTCAGCAGTTGTTTGAATGGATGAGTGGCCAAATGCATCAGTGATGTCTTAAAATGCTTGCCATACTTTTCAAATGGACTTCTTACTCTTACCTTTGAAGGCGGAGGTTGAGTCGCAACCAGAGAATGAGTGAAACACATATTTTGGCTGCCCCAGGCTTGCACAGATGGGGTTGATGTGATAAAACCTGTAATGATTGTCCATGCCAAAGGCCACCCAGATATCGGTCAAAGATTGAGTCACTATTAGATTATAGAATGTGCTAGCAAGGATGACAATCACATCTATGTCTACAGTACGCACAAGGATACTATTTGCCCCTTGCTGTAGTGAATGGAGTACATGAACCACAATCCTCGTGTCTGCCTCTTCATGATTGCAGTTTTCCATGGGTGTGTTTGAACCGATTTGTGCAACTGCTTTCCCTGTTGTGACATATACATCTTTGCCTGGTCAGTTGAACTCTACAACCTTGGAAGCAAAAAGTTGAACAATTCCTTCTTATTCATTGAGTCATGGAGAAAGTCCATCCAATTTCGTGGCAGTTTGGTGTTGCCAGATACTTTTCTTCAAATCCCTTCACCTCTTTTTTTCCCGGGTAGTCTCCTTTAAACTGTCTGGGATGTAGGTGTCCCAAACAACATCTAACCTTTGGGCATTGGACGATGACGGCACCATCTATAAATTTGGAGTCAAAGGTTGAAGGGGGCTCTGATTGACCTGGCTGCTCAAGGCATTGCAGTATTCCAGCTTTGTTGGTTGACAAATGAAGCTTACAAAGGTCTGAAATGGGAGGCAGAATGACCTTATCTCATGCAAATCAGATTCCCGGTTCTGCATAAATACATGTAGTTGGGCAAATAGTGCCACATTGTTCTGAAGCATTTTCAGCTTCTTCCCCTGCTGAGATGTTGCTATATGCTTTGGTCTCTTGAAGAGTGCAAGAGAATTCCTCATGATTGTGTCATGTATAGAGAGGGTGCGCTCATCAAGCACATACTTGACAAGTCCTGATACTGCCGTTTGCCTATGTCCACTAAGGTGCGTAAGGTTACAGCCTTACGAAGTCATCCAAGAAAGGATTGCCCATTTCATTGATGGTTTTGCATAGACCAACAACCTATTGCTGAAAGTTCTTCTGTGATGAAAGTCTCTGCTCATGATGTAAGAAATTCTTGGGATTATCTGTGTCATGATTATCCCACTATTTATGGCTTTTGCAGTAGTGGTGCCTCGAAAAGAAAGACTCACATGTGATATTTTGTCGTATTTGTCGTATTGTCATTTTGGATTTTAGTGCTGTACATGAAAATTTTTAAAAATTCCAGAGAGCTCTTAGTCTAACATTTATTAGTATACCCTATTGTACCTAATAAGATAACTGTCTATCAAACTGCCTATCATACATATCGTTGGAGTTCAAGTCATCACAAAAGACTCATAAAGCAACTTAAATAAGTAAGTACTCTACTCTCTATCTACTTGTTACAGAATGAATGGCACCACTCTTGGACCATTACACCTCTCCCTATAAACTCAACCTGATTAAAATTCCCAAGAGATCACATGTATCGGGGTACTGGCCCTGTAAATTATACTATGAAAAAAGAATTGGTTAAATTCCAAACTTGTTTGTATCTCTGAACACTGTCAACTTCGTGGCAAGACTTATGAAATTTGTTATACGGTATTTATTATAATTATATTTTATAATTATTTATAATTATTGTACTCTTATTTTTAGAGTACAATACTATGTTGTTGTTGTTGTTTAATTGTATAAATTCTTTACGGTGTAAGGTTTACATGAGATAATATTTTACTGTAATGGATGTACTTTTTGACCTAATGCTTTTATCCGTCTCAATGCTCCATAACTGCCGAATGCAGTTTTTATAAAGTAAATTATTCTTTTGTTTTAAATTATGGTTTATATATCTAAACAGTGTTTGCAAATGAAATATACATTAAAACGGTAGGGTACGGTAGGCATAAAGGTAAGAGAATTGCAAAATTAAATCTAACCTAAGAAGCTTCTGTGCTCCATTCTGCATCCAAGTATTTAATCATAATATTTACTTAAGTCTTATGAGTATATATTGTAACGGCAATTTTCAAAACAATATAAATAAAAGGTAAGTCAATTTATAGAAAAGAATTTATAACAACACTTTTACTGACAACAAAAGTCCCAGGCTTGGGCGTCAATTGTAACAAAAAAAATGCGCCACGAACGGGCGTCAATTTATAACAACTTATTTTACAAACAAACAAAATACTAAAAAGGTCCGTATTTATTTTAACTAGTGCAACTAAAATGCTCAAACTTTCAATAAGAAATTTCTTACGGTATTTATGCTCCGGTTGAGATTTCTAATTCTGCAGATTCAAATTCAGGTTCGTAGGTACTGGTTTCTTTAGCTCATAAATTGCAATCAAAGAGGAATCAAGGTATAAAGGATAATAATTAAAAATATGGGCGCACTCTTTTGTGTTTATTTAATGTACCATAGAACTGACAAATGAGGAGAGGTTTCTGGTTTTGTTCGTTAGATTGAATAAACTAATCATATATAATAGTTTTGACTTTGCATTAATAAATTAATTGATACCTAAAATCTCAACAAGTGATTTGTTCGATATTATTATCACATCATTTAAGTTAAACATCATTTACTGGGTAAATAGTTTTCTAGTTATGCAAAACACATATTGAGATAATGTCAGCCTAATAGCGATCTCTTTAAAACAAAAGAATTAAAGGAAACAGATTTACTTAACCTAAAGAGACATATGTTACCATTTGGTAAATTTATTGGTTGACATGAAGTTGCTTACATAATTTATAAAGGAAAACAGCTAAGCTTTGTCGCCTTGAATTGTCAAATAATCCTTAAACACACAAACTGCACACTAGTGATTTTAAACACTAAACCTTCGTAGCACTTAACACAGTTCAAACATATCTTAGAAAAAACACAGAACTTTGAAGCCTATTACGTACACGATTTCCTTAACATCAATCATGAATTGAAGTTTGCAAAGATTAAATCGCTTTTCACTCCACCAGCCAATATCACTTGACATGGAATTCGACCCATATAATTTCATTAACACACGAAAATTTAGGTAACATTACTTAGACTTATTCCACGAGTTTAAAGTTTATCTTTCATTAACTTTAATTAATTTTGCATTTTTGTCACAATATGATTAAACGACTGGTTAACGTTAATTAACTTCTTGAAAGTATAGTTAATAACACATTATTAAGAGACGGAGGGATTTAATACGGAACACAAATATTCACAACTGAGTACGATTTTATTAACTCGGAATACTAACTAACGGAAACTCTATATTAACGTAGCATTACGACACACAAATTAGCACCTATCTGACTGCCTTAGTTGAACTCTGTAGCTAGACTTTCTTGGTCCAACCCTTAAGCTAGACTGTTCTAGGTAGACTGACTTGGGGATTCGAAAACTAACTCAATTTTATTAATTTAAGATAGAAATTGTAGAAACGGTTCAAACAAATCAAACTTGACATTTTTAAAAACTAAACTCGAATAATTTTCATAAAAGTGAAAAGAATTTACTTTTAAAAAGAAATTTTGAATAAAACGTAAAGCTGAATATAGTTAAATGGAAGTAAAATGTTAATTGACTTATGTAAATAATGTATAAATAATAAAAAAGAGGAATTATGTGAACTTACTGTTTACAAGTATTATTCTTGGAGAAAGGGATAACAGATGTCTGGTCGAAACCTTCAATTTGGATTTGGTGCTAATGGAACCTTGGTGTTTGCTGGGTGCAGTATCTTAAAACAAGGGGTACTATGAAGTACTGAATTATAAGTTAAAAGCTTTTTTCGCCAAACACTATTCAAAAATATTGAGATCATACTTTCAATAAGAAATTTCTTACGGTATTTATGCTCCGGTTGAGATTTCTAATTCTGCAGATTAAAATTCAGGTTCGTAGGTACTGGTTTCTTTAGCTCATAAATTGCAAAGAGGAATAAGGTATAAAGGATAATAATTAAAAATATGGGCGCCACTCATTTGTGTTGATTTATTGTACCATAGAACTGACAAATGAGGAGAGGTTTCTGGTTTTGTTCCTTTGATTGAATAAACTAATCATATATGTAAAATAGTTTTGACTTTGCATTAATAAATTAATTGATACCTAAAATCTCAACAAGTGATTTGTTCGATATTATTATCACATCATTTAAGTTAAACATCATTTACTGGGTAAATAGTTTTCTAGTTATGCAAAACACATATTGAGATAATGTCAGCCTAATAGCGATCTCTTTAAAACAAAAGAATTAAAGGAAACAGATTTACTTAACCTAAAGAGACATATGTTACCATTTGGTAAATTTATTGGTTGACATGAAGTTGCTTACATAATTTATAAAGGAAAACAGCTAAGCTTTGTCGCCTTGAATTGTCAAATAATCCTTAAACACACAAACTGCACACTAGTGATTTTAAACACTAAACCTTCGTAGCACTTAACACAGTTCAAACATATCTTAGAAAAAACACAGAACTTTGAAGCCTATTACGTACACGATTTCCTTAACATCAATCATGAATTGAAGTTTGCAAAGATTAAATCGCTTTTCACTCCACCAGCCAATATCACTTGACATGGAATTCGACCCATATAATTTCATTAACACACGAAAATTTAGGTAACATTACTTAGACTTATTCCACGAGTTTAAAGTTTATCTTTCATTAACTTTAATTAATTTTGCATTTTTGTCACAATATGATTAAACGACTGGTTAACGTTAATTAACTTCTTGAAAGTATAGTTAATAACACATTATTAAGAGACGGAGGGATTTAATACGGAACACAAATATTCACAACTGAGTACGATTTTATTAACTCGGAATACTAACTAACGGAAACTCTATATTAACGTAGCATTACGACACACAAATTAGCACCTATCTGACTGCCTTAGTTGAACTCTGTAGCTAGACTTTCTTGGTCCAACCCTTAAGCTAGACTGTTCTAGGTAGACTGACTTGGGGATTCGAAAACTAACTCAATTTTATTAATTTAAGATAGAAATTGTAGAAACGGTTCAAACAAATCAAACTTGACATTTTTAAAAACTAAACTCGAATAATTTTCATAAAAGTGAAAAGAATTTACTTTTAAAAAGAAATTTTGAATAAAACGTAAAGCTGAATATAGTTAAATGGAAGTAAAATGTTAATTGACTTATGTAAATAATGTATAAATAATAAAAAAGAGGAATTATGTGAACTTACTGTTTACAAGTATTATTCTTGGAGAAAGGGATAACAGATGTCTGGTCGAAACCTTCAATTTGGATTTGGTGCTAATGGAACCTTGGTGTTTGCTGGGTGCAGTATCTTAAAACAAGGGGTACTATGAAGTACTGAATTATAAGTTAAAAGCTTTTTTCGCCAAACACTATTCAAAAATATTGAGATCATACTTTCAATAAGAAATTTCTTACGGTATTTATGCTCCGGTTGAGATTTCTAATTCTGCAGATTAAAATTCAGGTTCGTAGGTACTGGTTTCTTTAGCTCATAAATTGCAAAGAGGAATAAGGTATAAAGGATAATAATTAAAAATATGGGCGCCACTCATTTGTGTTGATTTATTGTACCATAGAACTGACAAATGAGGAGAGGTTTCTGGTTTTGTTCCTTTGATTGAATAAACTAATCATATATGTAAAATAGTTTTGACTTTGCATTAATAAATTAATTGATACCTAAAATCTCAACAAGTGATTTGTTCGATATTATTATCACAGCATTTAAGTTAAACATTATTTACTGGGTAAATAGTTTTCTAGTTATGCAAAACACATATTGAGATAATGCCAGCCTAATAGCGATCTCTTTAAAACAAAAGAATTAAAAGAAACAGATTTACTTAACCTAAAGAGACATATGTTACCATTTGGTAAATTTATTGGTTGACATGAAGTTGCTTACATAATTTATAAAGGAAAACAGCTAAGCTTTGTCGCCTTGAATTGTCAAATAATCCTTAAACACACAAACTGCACACTAGTGATTTTAAACACTAAACCTTCGTAGCACTTAACACAGTTCAAACATATCTTAGAAAAAACACAGAACTTTGAAGCCTATTACGTACACGATTTCCTTAACATCAATCATGAATTGAAGTTTGCAAAGATTAAATCGCTTTTCACTCCACCAGCCAATATCACTTGACATGGAATTCGACCCATATAGTTTCATTAACACACGAAAATTTAGGTAACATTACTTAGACTTATTCCACGAGTTTAAAGTTTATCTTTCATTAACTTTAATTAATTTTGCATTTTTGTCACAATATGATTAAACGACTGGTTAACGTTAATTAACTTCTTGAAAGTATAGTTAATAACACATTATTAAGAGACGGAGGGATTTAATACGGAACACAAATATTCACAACTGAGTACGATTTTATTAACTCGGAATACTAACTAACGGAAACTCTATATTAACGTAGCATTACGACACACAAATTAGCACCTATCTGACTGCCTTAGTTGAACTCTGTAGCTAGACTTTCTTGGTCCAACCCTTAAGCTAGACTGTTCTAGGTAGACTGACTTGGGGATTCGAAAACTAACTCAATTTTATTAATTTAAGATAGAAATTGTAGAAACGGTTCAAACAAATCAAACTTGACATTTTTAAAAACTAAACTCGAATAATTTTCATAAAAGTGAAAAGAATTTACTTTTAAAAAGAAATTTTGAATAAAACGTAAAGCTGAATATAGTTAAATGGAAGTAAAATGTTAATTGACTTATGTAAATAATGTATAAATAATAAAAAAGAGGAATTATGTGAACTTACTGTTTACAAGTATTATTCTTGGAGAAAGGGATAACAGATGTCTGGTCGAAACCTTCAATTTGGATTTGGTGCTAATGGAACCTTGGTGTTTGCTGGGTGCAGTATCTTAAAACAAGGGGTACTATGAAGTACTGAATTATAAGTTAAAAGCTTTTTTCGCCAAACACTATTCAAAAATATTGAGATCATACTTAACAGAGAGATTCTTCAGAATCAATGAAAAAATATTTACTCCGCACTCAAAGAAATCAAAGCGGGAATCTCACAAGGATGTTTACTAAGACCAGTCCGTATACTTGTTATACACCAGCGAGTTAGCCTCACTGAGTTAGAAAGCAATTCTGCACCAAATCTTGCTGGTGATACGCCGATATTAACAGTAGGCAACAGCAACGAAGAATTTACAGAGAAACTGCAAGCAGCTATGACTCAAATACATAACTGGACTGAACGAACGTGAATCAATGAATCAAAATCGGGTCATATAAACTTCACCAACAGACGAGTAGAACACATTCCTATGACTATTGGCAACCGGATAATACCTATGTAAATACAGCTAAATATCTTGAGACGGGTTTAGACACCAAGCTACAATGGATTGCTCAAGTGAAAAACAAGAGAGATAAACTAATATATAACAAGCTGCTACTTTACAAGCAAATACAAAAACCTGTTTAAACGTATGTCATCGAACTATGGAGATAGACAACGATTCCAGAACAAGGTACTAAGAAACATTGTAAATGCACCCTGGTACATCGGAAACAGTGACCTTTACAGGGACCTAGAGGTGGAACAGGTGCCTTGTAAAATCAAGAAATTTGCAAGAAAACGTGAAGAAAGGCTTTTTAAAGATAAAAACCTGGAAGCCGTCCAGCTGCTGTATAGCAGGAACATAGCACGTAGACTTAAAGGACAAAAAAGAAGGAAGAAAAAACCCTTTTAAGTGAGTTTAAGTCAAAAGCGGAGCAGTGCCAGTGTGTAACTGTGCAAATGTTCACGAAAAGTGCGACACAGCATTTGCCAGAAACTATGAGACATCAACGGATGAATTCTTAGATTAAGTACAGAACTAGTATTTTATGAATAAAATAAAATTAGTTTAAGGCGATAAGTCACGCTTATCCCACATTAAACGATCATTACAAGGCGCGTACTACATTTATTTGAATCGCATTAAGTATTTCCACATAATCTATAAACAACTACGACTAACTGTTCTATCGAATGAATTTCATCGCTCTACTAGGATGCGAAGAAAATGCATTTTCAGACGCAAACCTATTAAACGCATGAGTTCAATCTAACAGTAACTTATAGCCTATCGCCTAAAATCTATAATAGGCCTTATTTGATGCTTAGTAGTATTGATTCAGGATTTAATGAACGTTCGGGTGTTCCTTCCCGTCTGTTAGACGTGAATTGAGATACGCTCAATTAGTGCGCGTTGCCTAAGGCAAGCTACCATTAACTCACTAGTGGGAGCGAGGTTACTATCTTCTACTAGCTTTCCAGGTTAGTACCGGAGCGATAAACGTGCTCACCCGTCGGCACCATCTGGTATAAGTGGTACCTCGTCCAGCTTACTCCAGTGGTACTCTCAGAGTTGGGGACCACTACCCGATCGAATCCAACCTCAGTTGTGGCTGGACTTGGTTTTTAATGGTTTTGCCACCCCGATCTACCAGATTATAGGCTTGGTATGCCCTCGACAGCGCTTCGTTTTCAAGTCTATACGTTATAGAACCCCAGTGTGTACCCTTACGGGTGAACTCTCTTGAGAGTGAGAGACTATGTACCCTTCTCGCATCACTCCCTTTAAGTGTAAAGGTTCTAGAGTCGCTTCAAATCACAGTACTGATTCGAATGGCTTTCGGAACCAGTACCTGGTGGCATGCAGTTTCCCATCGGTCCGGATTTTCCCTTCTGTTCCGGAATAAACCTCACTTCGTTTCTCCCCTTAGATCTTAGTCAAACAGCGGGTTCCTTATGGTTATCATAAATGACCTTGTTCCAGGCGATAATCAAATCCACCCACACCGGTTCTCATGTTAGCAGAGTTCCCTCTGCAACGTTAATGAGTAATCGTCGAGTACATTTTCGTGTATCTCTCCAACACATTCTGTCCTGGAAGCCTAGGCAGGGGACCTAGACTTTTTTACTTAATAATCGTTGCCCAGACAGACCTGGGATAGGAGTTGTCGGACCAGTTCTATGGGTAGGCGCCGTGTGGTCTTCACCGCCCACCCTGAGTATTTAATCCCCGACTTAGGTCGGGGACTTTTGTTCGACCGTTGTGGTTTCCCACCCCGATCTTCCAGTTATAGGCCTGGTATGCCCTCGACAGAGCTTCGTTTTCAGGTCTATATGTTCTAGACTCCCGGTATGTACCCTATTCAGGTGAAGTTGTCTTGAGAGTGAGAGGCTATGATACCTCTTTTCGCATCAACTCCCTTTAATTGTAAAGGTTCAAGAGCTGCTTCAGATTACAGTACTTGACTATATAGTCATAGGTTGAAACGAATAGCTTCCAGAGCACAGTATCTGGTGGCATGCAGTTTCCCATATGAGCTAGTTATACACCCCTAAGCAGAGATAAACCTCACTTCAATTCTCCGTCTTAGAATTCCGTCTAGCAGCGGGTTCCTAACGGTAACCATAATTGACCTAGTTCCAGGTAAGAATCAAATCCACCCACACCGGTTCTCATGTTAGCAGAGCTTCCTCCAAAGCGTTAATGAGTAATCGTCGTGAACACTTGCGTGTTTCTCTCCCACACATTTGATCCTGGGAGGTCTAAGCAGGGAACCTAGAACCTTTTTTTACTAATTAACCGTTACAAGCCTGGGATAGGAGAGGTCGGACCAGCTCTATGGGTGGACGCCGTGTGGTCTGCACCGCCCACCCGAGTCTATACCATACCCACACCAATCTATAAACATATAGATAACTGCCATATTTCTATTTTATGCAAATCTTGTTTAATTAAATAACAATATTAAGATTAAATTAAAAAGCTGCATTGCTCATCTCAGTTCCCCTCAGAAATTAGGCTAATGCACTATCTTTGTCGTATATTGTCGAATTCTAAATGTGCATTTGACGTGTATTAAGGAATTACAATTGCCCATTGTAATTGCGACGTCAGTATGTGTATCTTCTGATACACATACTGACGTCGCTCATTTCTCGTAATGAAATAGTTTTTTTCGTATCTCTTCGTGGCCGGTGTGCGGGCGTTGGATGCTATCGGCTGCCGATAGCAGTCGAGTGCCCTTCTCTGTTCGATTAGGTAACGCACGGTAGGTTAAACACAGAGAAATTAATTCTTTATTACAGAAGTTTTTGAGAAATATAATCAGAATTACATTAAGATCAATTCGTTTGAAGCGTGGTCGCGTCCTATTCTCTTTTAAGACTAGATTGTAACACCATAAAGTACTGAAAAGTGCTTTAATTAAGAAGAAAATGATTCTAGGGTTACTTCTGGTCAGAATTTTTTCTTCAAATTCGCACATGTTCATTATTATTACTTTTACTATTATAATCTACTAAAACTTCATAGTATACTTTTTGAGTAGGTATCCAAAGGGTATCATCTACACTCAAAATAAGTAATTACCGTTGCTGATTATTGCTATTTATTTCTGCATAGATTTTCATAAAAAATTGTTTTTGATTGCCCTATTTTATTTCAAATTAAAATATATTAATAACCGTGTTTCTGTTTTTTGAAGACTATATATAGTTTCACTATTAGCTTCATCTTCAGTGAGTCAGTCTGGTATCATTTACTGTATAATAAAGATTTAGAAACATCTATATTGAAATCACCTAAAATGGTGCAGACTATTTGTACTTAAATTATTTTCTAATCATGTCTCAAAAAAATTGGTATACCATCCTTGGATTCGATAAATATTCACAGCTTTTCTGAAATCTTTGCTTTCGTAGTTCAAGTATACTACTATTTATAGTATTCATACGAACATGGTAAGTTTAAAATTTAGTCAAACATTAAAATTAATAAATAATATACCATGGGCGACATAATAAATACGAACAAGTCTTGGTAGCGATTTTAACGTTATTTTATTAATTTAAACGAAGCTTCATGTGTACTTCGCTATAGCAATGTGAGGCGATCAAATTTTCATTGCCCTAACAAACAAATTTAACGATAAAATTAAAATTAGACTAAATTTCCGTATCATAACACCACTTTCTTAAAACCCTCATTCATATTATAACTAAAAATTAAGTTATAATAACTGTCAATCAAAATAATACCAATACTGTACATAAATACGTAAACAAGAAACAGAAAGCAATTTGCAGTACATAAGTATCCATAAATGAGTTATGTAAACATATTATAAGCTAAATTGAACAATAAATTTTTTATAACTTCCAGACAGTTATTTCCATTGAATCCAAAAACAACAATTCATTGAGTATTTAATTGAAAAAAATTCTACAGAGGATTCAGTATGATTCAAATGTAACATTATATACGTTTTTCGCGATTTTCTTGGTGTATTACTATATACATCCAAAATTATTGAATATATATATATATATATATATATATATATATATATATATATATATATATATATATATGTTACATTTTAAGTTTCCGCGGATATTATATGATACTTCACTACTTTTCCGGGTTTCACTCCGCGTATTCACTATTCGGCTCCTAGAGGAACCAGACAATGGTTGACGACGTTTCGGCAAGATCACACTTGCCATCTTCAGGTCACTCCTAACTTCCTTCTGCTTCGCGTGGTTACACGATGTAGACTGACGTCTTGCTGTAGCGGTTGGTCTTTATATACGGTTACGGTGTTGCGAATGGTTGCGGTCGGCTGGTTTTTGGCGCGGCTGCGTGTCATTGGTCTCGCTTGATCCGGTGGCTTTCTCGCGCTTTCCCTTTTATCGTTCTGCTGTGCTGGTTTTCGCTTCTTGACGGTGATGCTGGTTATAGCTGGTTTCCAAGCTGATGGTAGTCGCTGTGTATCGTCCCTGGTATTAAGATTGTTCGGACGTTTCTCGATCTCAATTGCTTCTCTTATGGTTCGTCGGGTCTGATGTTGTATATTCGCTAAAACTTTTGTATTTTCGAAATCTATGTTATGAGATGTACCACTTACATGTTGTGCTAGTGAAGACGTTCTCTCATTTTTGTTGACTGCATTTCGGTGTTCTTCTCTTCTTACTTGAATTCTTCTGTTGGTCTGCCCTATGTAGGATTCCCCGCAGTCTTTACATGGGATCTCGTATACTCCTTGGCTTTCTAGTGGTATTTTTGCTTTTGCGGATGGAAGCATGTTTCCAATCTTCTTGTCGGTGTTGAAGATGGTGTCGATGTTGTGTTTTTTCAGCACTCTACTTATTTTGTCCGTGGTCCCTTTGATGTACGGTAAGTGCGCTTTGGATACCGATGTTTCTTCTTCCTTTGGCTTTGGGTCCCTTGGTGTTAACGCTTTCTTGATATTTCTGGATTAGTTTCAGTCAAGAACAACAGTTACAACTTATTCCGAGAGAGAAGTCGTCATCATGCCCTAAGCTGTACGGATTACCAAAAGTCCACAAGGAAGGTGTACCACTAAGACCCATCGTAAGCTCCATTGGATCACCACTGCAACCTCTAGCGAAATTCCTGGCCAAGCAACTGCAACCTTATGCCGAAGAAGCCGAATCTTACGTAAAGAACGCAAGCCACTTCATCGAGCGTATAAAAGACATAACAGTGGCACCAGGAGATCTGCTGGTAAGCTTTGATGTAACCTCTTTATTCACGAATGTTCCAGCAAAAGAAGCAGTAGATATGATACAACGGAAATACCAAGTCCCAAATGAAATCATCGAGTTAACAAGACACTGCCTAAACAACACCTACTTCATCTACAAAGATCAACGGTACAAACAAGTGGAAGGAGCACCTATGGGATCACCTTTATCGCCGGTAATAGCGAACCTATTCATGGAAGAATTAGAAGTCCGAGCAATAGAAACGGCAAGTGACAAACCTAAACTATGGCTAAGATATGTAGACGATACTTTTATTATATGGAGCCATGGAGAAGAGAAGCTGCAGACCTTCTTACAGCATCTAAACAACATACACCAGAAGATCAAATTCACAATGGAGGTGGAAAAGGACAATCAACTACCTTTCCTAGATGTATCTATAATCAAGAAGGAAGACGGCAGCCTGGGATACACAGTATACCGAAAATCAACCCACACAAATCGCTACCTGAACGCGCAGTCACATCACCACCCAGCGCAACTACAGTCAGTAGTCAAGACATTAATAACTAGATCACAACGATTGACTGATGACGATAATAAACATCAATAACTAGAACAGGTGAAGTTGGCATTAAAACAAAATGGTTTCTCTTCCAGAAATATCAAGAAAGCGTTAACACCAAGGGACCCAAAGCCAAAGGAAGAAGAAACATCGGTATCCAAAGCGCACTTACCGTACATCAAAGGGACCACGGACAAAATAAGTAGAGTGCTGAAAAAACACAACATCGACACCATCTTCAACACCGACAAGAAGATTGGAAACATGCTTCCATCCGCAAAAGCAAAAATACCACTAGAAAGCCAAGGAGTATACGAGATCCCATGTAAAGACTGCGGGGAATCCTACATAGGGCAGACCAACAGAAGAATTCAAGTAAGAAGAGAAGAACACCGAAATGCAGTCAACAAAAATGAGAGAACGTCTTCACTAGCACAACATGTAAGTGGTACATCTCATAACATAGATTTCGAAAATACAAAAGTTTTAGCGAATATACAACATCAGACCCGACGAACCATAAGAGAAGCAATTGAGATCGAGAAACGTCCGAACAATCTTAATACCAGGGACGATACACAGCGACTACCATCAGCTTGGAAACCAGCTATAACCAGCATCACCGTCAAGAAGCGAAAACCAGCACAGCAGAACGATAAAAGGGAAAGCGCGAGAAAGCCACCGGATCAAGCGAGACCAATGACACGCAGCCGCGCCAAAAACCAGCCGACCGCAACCATGCGCAACACCGTAACCGTATATAAAGACCAACCGCTACAGCAAGACGTCAGTCTACATCGTGTAACCACGCGAAGCAGAAGGAAGTTAGGAGTGACCTGAAGATGGCAAGTGTGATCTTGCCGAAACGTCGTCAACCATTGTCTGGTTCCTCTAGGAGCCGAATAGTGAATACGCGGAGTGAAACCCGGAAAAGTAGTGAAGTATTATATATATATATATATATATATATATATATATATATATATATATATATATATTTGTCAAACCGCTTATACACACCCGTTTCGCTATATTCTACCGACTTGTCGGACCATTTTCGACGCTCTCAGACCCGGGCTTGGGCCTGGCAAAGTTCTCCTATGTTTTCGAGGTCTACAGGATAAGGTTTATCTAAAACTGCAATAAAAAAATATACAATTTGGGTTTGGAAAAGTAGGGTCTGTAAAAAGTTTTATACAACCGTAGTTTATCACAATGAACTATAGGGGGCGTCGCGCCTTTCTCAAGTGTATATCGTATATTTTTATACAAGACGCTATCAAACCCGCTATGTTCTACAGACTTCCTAAGCCCTGGATCTGGCAACATTGCCATGACGCGTATGTTAAGCTTTGTTTTATAAACGTTTGGTTATAATAGCTCGCATTTAATATTTGATGGAGAAAAGTGACGTAAGAATTACATCAGCTCGTATGCGAGTTCTTTTCGCATTTGTAAATTAATCTCTGGCTTTGAAAAATTGAAGGTTTTAATATTTATTAATAATAATAATATACTTTATTTATAGCATATAACTAGATAAATTCCTTATAATACATTATAATTTCTTAAATATTAATGTAATTTATTACATATTTTTTACACTGTTACTTAAATAATGTTAAAGATGTACAGTTTTTTACATTAGCTGGAAGTGAATTATATTCCACTAAACCTTTATGAAACAGATTATTTTGTCCTATATTTGTTGTTACTGTATGAACATAAAAATTATTTCTACTTCTAGTATTATGATCATGAACATCTTCTACGAATAGTAATTCATTTAAAATGTGCTCTGGATATATTCGGTTTTTATTTTAAATATTATTAAATGTTTAAAAAAGAATATATAAAAATCTCTGTCCTATTACATTGAAAGCTAATTTAAGAATCTTTACTGTAATACCATCGACACTACTATTCTTATTAGGTAAATTGTTTATAATTTTTTTTAACTCCAAAAACTCTATTGGTAAAAATTTTTCGAACTTGCATTGATGTACATTAATGTATGTGGCTTAAATCAGTTTCAATTTGGGTTAAATTTGTTAATGTAATAATTTGTTGTATGCTGTTAATAAAGTAAATATTGAATTTTTCTGCAATTTGAATTTCCTTTTTTTCTAACTCATTGTCAAAAATAATACATTCCTTTTTTTGTCTGTTATGGCCTCCTTTAATTAATTCTTTAACTGTTTTACACATTTCTGTTGAGTTCTTTTTCATATCATCTATTTTTTCTTGATAATAATTTCTCTTGTGGTGCCTGATCAAACTAGTAATTCCATTTCTTTGTTGTCTATACCTATTCATATCACTTTCTTGTGTAAAGATTGCTCTTTTATATAATCTGTCCCTTTCTTCAATTTCCAAGGCTATTTCTGGGGTCCACCAACGCTTACAACTCCATTGACATTTAATGGTTTTTTTAACAGTTGGAGCATGCCTGTTTAGTGTGTCCATTATGGTTTTAACTAATGTTTCTGCTAGTTGATTGGTGTTTGTACAGTCCGGATTCCATGGTTGATCCATTAGATCTAATTGAAATTGCATTTCATTGAAGTTGCTCATGTCTCTGTGTTGTATTGTATATTCTTCATATTTTTCTTTCACTTTTGCATTTACAGTTATTATTGAGTGATCGGTTATTTTTGGAACATGGTGTACCTGGACATCAATGGTTTTTTCATTAGATACAAGAAGATCTGAGTGTAGCACTGTCCTTAGTGATTTTTGTAGGTTGGTCGATAATCTGATGTAGTCCATTATTTTTAATTAAAGATCTCAGCCTATTTTCATAATATGAACCTTTTAATAGGTCAATATTAAAGTCTCTGATAATTAGTAAGGTCTCTGATCTACTAGCATATACATCAAACAAATTTTCAAGTTTCATTAGAAATTGAGCATCACTAGAGTTTGGAGAGTGATATAAATTTATAAAGTTATATTTGTATGATTGAAAGCATATATTAATACCTACAATCCATGTGTTCATATCAATGGTATCTTTAAGTAGGACTTTATAACTGAATTCATTTTTTATATAAATGATTAGAGTAAGGTTTACAGGATTTTCGAACAAGTGAGACAACGCAACATAATACGGAAAAGTTAATTTCTGGGGAAAGTGGATGGTTTCCAAATAAGGTGGAAAAGTACATATGTCATTTTCCGTAGTAATCAAACGATAAATTTCAAGAACTTGATTAAATTTTTTAGTATTAAAGTACTGTAATATCTTCTTTGTACGTTTGTTTGAAGGATTGTTTGTGGTTAATTAAAGCTTTATCCTTTTCCTGTTAAGATGAGAGAATGAATGCTTGAACTATTTGGTTTCTGAATTATTTTCTGATCCCTCGTTTACATTCGATTCCTTGGATACTACAAAGTATCCAAGGCAACGGTGATCATCACATTTATTGCTCCCTTGGTTTTTAGAATTTTTCCAGCAGAAAAAGTCTTCATCAGCTTGCTTGAGGACAGGATTGGAAAGAACTAGTGAATGTACACATAAGATGCGGTTGTGATTGTAAAGCAACTTGATAGATACGTAAAAAACCGCGTTTTTTCTTTGGCTGGTTTTACAATTGATTAAAGTTAGTACAGGGCTCTTAATGTTAATGTTCGTTACAATGATAAGAACTTAACCTATAGAAATGCGCTAATAAGAATAACGTGAGAATCGAATGAGATAATTGAAAACGGTTAAAATTAAGACAGCAGATTCTAAATTCTAGGGCTCGTTGCAAAATGTAAATAACTAAAAACTACAAAACTTAACCTCAGAGGAACGTATGAGGATTCTGTTGGACTTGTAGGTTGTTGGTTGGATCATAATCGTATATGCAACATAAAAGGAAAATAGTAAATGTATGTACACAAATATGTCTAACAGGGAACAAAAAGTAGTTGCGAACGTTCTATACATAAACGGCACGAAAAAAAATAAGGATTTGTAATGGGCTGCATCTGCTATGTATTCCCTGTGTTCCCAATCACATGAAGTAACGAATTTTTGGTACGACCGTTTATTGAAGTTCACAACAACCGATTTGTAATTATACGTTTTGCGAAATGGCATAATTCTTGTTGCATTCTGAGGATTGGAAAGTTATGACTAGCTTCTCCTTTTGAAACTTGCGGCGTAACTCCATCACTGTTCACTGTGTGGTCGAGACAAGTTAGTTCTTTGGCTTCAAAGATTGTTTCTTTTTTAATTTGATAGTTAACCGTAATAATATAGGCGCTGAAATACTTTCTTTAAATGCTGTAGATAGTCTGCTTTGATGGCAGAAAAATTTAGAACAGAAAAAACTTTATACAACCGTGACTTCAGATAGATTATGACTTCAGCGATGGAACTTCTCCATGTACTGGTAGTGGTGGTGCTGAGAGAGTATTGATCCTCTACTGGAATTATGCTAATTGATTTCTCGACATCTGCTTCATAAATAGGATCCTGGTATCTTGAATGATATGCTTGCAAGAGTAAGTTTCTTGACAGATTGTTGCGTGTTCAATTAAAGTCGGCTGTCACCACATGTAATATCTTCTGTGTTTGTTTGTTTGAAAGACTGTTTGTGGTTAATGAATGCTTTATTCTTTTACTGTTAAGATGTGAGAATGAATGCTTGAACTATTTGTTTTCTGAATTATTTTCTGACTCCTTGTTTATATTCGTTGCATTGGATACTACACGCACACATACGTATCACTGGATCACAGTACTCATACATATCGTCGACGTTAATGCATACTAGCGGAACTATTTTCTAGCAATTTTCCAGAAGCGCGGTTTAAATGCTTATAAAAACTTTGTTACAGATGGCATGATGAATTCTTTGAAATCGCAACTAGCAACATTGCTAGTTACAACATTTCAAAGAATTAAGTTCATATGCATTAATGGCGACGATATGTACTATATACCACCAATAAATAACAACGTCGTAGACCATTCAGGGTATAAATCGTGAGGTGTTCTTTATCAAAAATTTAAATGGGCCAACTAAGTTGAGCATCATTTGTGACTTTTTTGCTAAAACGCTGAAGGAAAACTTTCTCGTCTGTAATTTGTAAGATTACTTAATGGAACTTTTAATGGAAACAGGGCACTCAAAAGGTTCGGAGGGGCAGTGTATGTTGCAACCCCCAATTGAATGTCATGAACATTGGTATGGGGTAGATGCAGTAGTAAGTAGCACTTCACTATAGCAACAAGAAACGGCCACCTCATAGAACAAAAGATAAACGGAATAAATTCTGTGGGACGTTCTTTAACAAAAATGAAACTGGGTGGACTAATATGATTTGCGCCTGTTATATTTAGAACTACATATATTTCAAATGTAAGCAGAAAATCTCTGGTGTACAATTCGGCACTAAGAATATAATACATATTCCAATTCACAAATAGCTATTTCAGAATACAATAAAAATTGATCTTTAACTTAGTACAAGTGCAATATAACGGAATCAGGCAAGGTTTGAAAAAACTTCTTCTTTTCTTCGTTACCTTTCGACGTTTCTGTTAAAGGCACTTAACCACCATATAGTGTATACTGTTTTGTACCTTCAAATTCATTAAACAGAAAGTAGGGATCGAATATTCCATAATTTCTTTGTAACTGTACAAACGCACAGTAAAAATAGAAACTGCTATTTTTTAATCTAGGTTAAACTAATCAAATGTAGTCTATTTTGGTCAGCTAAACTTGAAAATGACTTTATGCTTGATTTGTTCATGTTTACGAGTAGATAATATCCTGAACTTTGTAAAATATCAATATTAAACCACGCCTTCAGATGGATTTTGTCGTTTTATTTTCAAAAACTGTTAGATTTATGGACTGGTTGTTAAGTGGGTTAGATAAAATAAAGCTTATTTAATTGGCGCATGAATATATATCATACAGGTTGTTTCACTTAAGATTCGTATCCTCTGAATAGGTGGTAGTACACATAAAATGCAACAAAAAAGCTGAGAATCATTAGTGTCTATCTTTCATAATAACCGAAAAAATAATGGTTTTTGAAAAGTGGGTAGCAGGTCACTGGTCTAAGAATCGCACTTGGAGCTGGATGTGCCTATCTGATACATTGACGCAGCTGCTGCTAGGTGATGTCGCAGTTTGGTTTGACTATAATTTCCAGCAGTTTCCAAAAGTTGACATTTTTAGCAAATTTTTGTCGATTTGCGTAAAAACAAAAAGAGTTTTTTGTTCCTATTCCTAATTTATACGAAAGTTGAGTAAAACACCCTGTATGTAGACCAACAATTTCTACCAATACATTTGACGGAGCAACTTCAGAACATAACTTATTGCGATCTTGTTTTCGTCATCAAGTACTCAGCTAAGAAAAAAAATGTTGAGTTCGCAGTGCAACCTTAGCATAACTTCTGCAAAATTCATGAAGTGATGTTGTTGTTATTGTTGGTTGTAGTTTTATGATAATTTTGCAGTAAAAAGAATATCTTTAGGAGAATGCCCTGTACTGGACAATTATTTTATAAAAACCAAAACGTATAGGGCATTTCACCTTGTTTTGAAATCTTTCTTACTTGTTTGTACGTCATACTGCATGACGTTTTACCTTTATTTTCTTTTTGCATTTTATAGAGCATTATTTGACTTGTCACTATTCGACTTGGGTCAAGTATACCTGTTTTGTGAAGAATTAAATTTTGCATTCAATGGTGTATTCATTAAACATATCACTGGCACAGAATTCCGTATCTAGCGGTTGCGGGTACGCTACAGCTACCACAAGCACAAAATAACACTAATGTATGTTCTAATAACAACTGTCCTTGAAAACAAAATTTTATCCAAATTGCATTTTTGACTTTTTTATTTTGAAGGTCTATAGCTTTGTAACATTTCATTTTTAAACATAGATATGTTGTGCTTAATGGCCTATTTTGATCAAATGCATTGGCCCTCAGGAATTGGCATCGTCTGCTCGAGATATCCTACATGTAAAATGGGCGAAGTCCCATTTAATGTTAAATATCTAGCTACATTTTAAAGCAGGCGTGGAATGAAGTCGTGAACTTAGAATTCCAAAACAAAAACCATTAAAGAAAAAAAATACTCGATACGAATATCAATATAAAGAACGAAGTAAGAGAGATCCAAAAACCCTGAAGTACCCTGTACGTTTTAGGTTCACTAAAAAGATTGATTAGTACAGGGTATACCCCTAAAATGTATCTTGCCAATACGAGAACTACCATATGACTAGCCCCAAATAATAATGATAATATCGCCTCGTAGATTTTGCTGGAGATGCTGAGATAGAATAAGACTGAACCAGGATCGCGTTCGATGCTCAACGAGATTTCCATAGTTATTTCATGATGAACATCAAATCACACAAAGTTATGCTCGAAGCTTCTCGTATAATATGTACCGATACAAATTATTTGTCTGTGTGACATATGATCGTTTTTCGATAACACAGAAACAAGACAACATGCACAAAGTTTTCTTAGCTTTTTGGTATGTAAGTTAAATAAAATCCTATTTTACCTAACTGTCTCCATTTTGATAAACCTAATAGTTTCTGAAAAAACAGTAAAAACCATCTGGGGACATGGCTTACCCTCATCAGCTTCTCTGGTTCACCACTTTTGAGTAGTAACTTTTAAGGGGTTATTTAACATATCACAAAGAAGGCCTATCAAAAATCCAAGGATCTACCTCAATACCCCTCTATTTTTACAAATTTGACTGAACTGTTACCGTGGCATTAAAATATACATATATTAGAAACTGTTCATTTGTGCTAAAAACATAACAGTAAAATGTTCAGGAGGTCAAAAGATTTGGCTATAACATTTATTTTTTCAAAACATATACATGACGTGTCTTCGAAACTTTTAATTGTATTCTTGTAAACAAAAATAATCATGTTAAAATAAATGATTTAAAAAAAATTATTAAAAAACAATTATTTGCATAAACCTTATGTATTTTAGAACAAAAGAGGCTCAATGCTATTTTCTCATGTTAATAATAATTTTCAGAGTTACATCGTTTTACGGAAAACGTTAATTTTTCTGCGTTTAAGATTGTTTATGGAATTTACGAACAAATCAACAAAAATAAAGATCACTTATGTGCTTAGCATCCCGAAATCATTACGTCAATCGTAATTTTATCTCTGATACATTCGGCAACATTGCTGGGTTCGGTAGGGTAGGTAGGCTTGCTTAAAATTATACAAATGGGTCTGTAAACACTGTAATATGTATCGGGTTCAAGAACGACTGTCAAATATCACCAATATTTTTTTTCATATATTTTTACCCCTCGAGGATCTAAAATATTGCTTATCAGAAATAGATCAATATTATGTAAAATATACACATTTAAAAAATGGAAAAATGCGGGTCTACTAACGACCCTATCATATAGCGGGTCCGACAACGTTGATTAAACCAATATATATATATATATATATATATATATATATATATATATATATATATATATATATATATATATATACAGTCTGTTTGATTTAAAGCGCCCCGCTTTGTACAACCATTATTTTCAGTCAGAAATGGTATAAACTATATTATTAAATGGCATAAAATTCTTTATGTTCTGGTTCAGAAAATCTTGTATTTACTAAATCGGCGTGAGCGTGATGACGTCATCAAACATTTTTTAAATTACATGATAGGTATTTTTTCACTGAAATCGATAGGGTATTGTGATCTCTTTTCAACCATAATAAATATTCATACTCTTACATCAGACAATTTTCAAGAGAAACGTGAAAAATGATTTACGACTAGTAGGCTTTGATTTCTGGTTCTCCAATTAATAAAACAGAAACATCTAGCAAGCTTAGGTAAATAACGAAACTTTAGTTGTTACAGTGGAGTATTGACTAATTTTTCTCGGGTGGGGGTAGGTACCCTATTAAAATTCCGAATCAAAATACTTAGATTTTGACATAAATGACCTCGACTCTCAAAAACCAGAAAAATTCTGATTGTCTTTAATCTTCAATTAGGGAAAATGTAGAACAAAACAGTACAAAAATAAATGAATAAATTGAAAAACTTATTTTAGAATTCCGCAAATAGATAGAAAGCCGCAATAGATAATTATTGATATGTATTGAAGCAGTGCATTAGTGGAAGGTTCACTGACATACTTTTTACCACTTAATTATTTTTTTACTAACTTTTTGCATCGTAAGGGATACCAAACCATGATTGCCAGAAACATTGGAAAGTCGCACGTGGGTGCCAAACCGCCCGAAAGGCTTTAAACAAGCGTCCTCTGCAGGGCGACTGAAACACAAATTTCTTATGGTCATATTCTTGTTCCTCGTTGTCGATATGATAAGATGATTCATATGAAGATGAACCAGTGAAATAAATCTTTACCATATCATGCATCATGGAGTATATCATATTTAGGCTTTGCTTTGGCCACAAGAGCTACTGTGCGAGTGATGCTATTTAATCTTGTAGTGTATTATTTAATATACATGAATAAAGGATAGCAAAGAATACCAAACCGTAATTACGCGTAGGTGCTAGACCGCCTGAAAGATTTTAAACGGGCGACGTCTGCAGAGCGACTGAGATACAAATTTCTTATGACCATATTCTTGTTCTTTGTGTTCGATATGATATGATTAATAGTTTCTGGCATGGTAAAAAATAGATCAAAGATTTCCTACGGCGGCTGTCTATTAGTGGAATTCTGAAATAGGTTTTCTAATTTGTTTTATTGATTATTTATTTTTGTACTGTTTTGTTCTACATTTTCCTTAATTGAAAATTAAAGACCTTCAGAATAACTCAGTTGTATTTGTTAAACTGACACTTTTCTGTGTTGCTGCGTCGGTCGGTATAAGAGAGTTTTTTTGTTGACATTACTCATTAGAAAAAAGAAATAATGCTTAATTGTTTGTTCTATATTCATAAAGCAACGCACAAAATTGATAGAAATGTGTGATATTCACAAACAATACCCATTGGCGTAACTACCCCCCCCCCCAAAATGGCCATAACCCCCTCCCCCCAGGTAAAAGCCAATTGAGCGCCTGGATGTTTAGAACTCGTCGTGCACTATGGGGCCGTCCATAAACCTGAGGCCTGCCCCCCACCCCAGAAAAATTCTATGGTTACAACCATGACAATACCCTTAAACAGATACCGTTAGTAAAAATATAAAAATAGAACCCTTGGGCTTAAATACATGTATGGAATTAGCACCAATCACAAGATATGAACGTTACGTCATCTATACAATGCTAAACCGCACTTAGAAATAAACAGCTCTGTATGTTTACTGCAATTGACTGAACTGACTTTGATCTGTTGTTGTGGTATTGGTAGACGCTTCTTTGCTTTTTATTCAATGTTCCCAGCATTAATCTATATATTTGCAAATTAGGAATTTGTCATGTAGATTGTTGATATCATTTTTAGGTTAGAAAGTCAAATTTAATGTCAAAGAGTGAAATGTCATATCATTTGTTTATGTCATTTATAAGTTATTTTACAGTGTGGGATTAAAGTATGAAATATTATAAAAAAAAGCGAACTCAATCGGTTTTTTAAAAACGCTGAAACACGTCGATTTTATTTTTTAAAAATGCACATTGATATGTGCAATTCACCTTCCGACTTTCATTTGTTTGTCAGTTATGATGAATCACAAAAAAACTTAAATAAAAATATAGATTTTTTGTAGTGGAATCTTATAGTGATTTTTCTTGCCTTTATGTTTATGCAAATAAATCATAAGGTTGTATAACAAAAATTCTAAGAAAAAATTAATCATGAAGACAATGGGTGGCATTTTGAACATTTAATTTAATAGTGCTATATTTTCATTGTTCGGTTTAGAATTCTTCGTTTATCATGTTTTAGAAGTTATTATTTTAGAAGTACCATAAGATCAACATTAAATGTTCAGCTCGATTTTTCTCAGCATTTCTGCTATACAACCTTATGATTTATTTGCATGATCATAAAGGCAAGAAAAATCACTATCGGATTCCACTACAAAAAATCTATATTGTCATTTAAATTTTTTGTGATGACGTCATAACTGACAAATAAATGAAAGATGGAATATTAAATTGCACATATTAATGTGTATTTTTAAAAAATAAAATCGACGTGTTTCAACGTTTAAAAAACCGCTCGACTTCGCTTTTTTTAATATTCCATACTTTAATTTTAGTCATTTTCAAGTCATTTTATCTAGTCACATTGGTAAATAATAAAAGAAGGGAGAAAAAGAGTTGAATTGTTAATTATTGTAGATTATTGAAAAATAAGAGATATGAAAATATAAAGTTTTTTTAATTGGTAAAGCAGAAATAATAATATAACTAAACTATAATATGATACTAAACTTAGGAAATATATAAAACAAGAAGAATAATTACTAAAATAACATATAATAAAATATATAGAACAATAAAAAGAAGAAGAAGGTTTAATATTGGCTTGGAAGAAAAATTATATAATAATATAAAGGTAGAGATAATTGAAATTTAAATATTAAAAAAAATAATAATAGTAGTAGTATAGAAAAATAAAAAGGAGAAAAAGGTTCCGCGTTGGTTTAGAAGAAAACATATAGAACAACATAAAAGAAGAGATAATTTAATTTTAAATATTCAAAACAATAATTACGGTAGCTATAGAAGAATAAGAAGAAGGAGAAGGTTCTGTATTTTTTTAGTAGAAGAGTTATACAACAATTAATATAAAGGAAGAGATAAATAAATTTTAAATACTCAAAAAAATAATTACAATAGGTATAGAAGAATAAGAGGAAGGAGAAGAAGGTTCCGTATTAGTTTAGAAGAAAAATTATAGAACAATATAAAGGGAAAGATAATTGAATTTTTAATACTCAAAAAAATAATTACAATATAGAAAAATAAAAAGAAGGAGAAGAAGGTTCCGTATTGGTTTAGAAAAATAATTATAGAACAATATAAAAGAAAAGATAATTGAATTTCAAATACTCAAAAAAATAATTACAGTACAGAAAAATAAGAAAGAGAAGAAGGTTCAGTATTGGTTTAGAAGAATTATAGAACAATATAAAGGAAAATATAATTAAATTTTAAATATTCAAAAAAAGATTATTATAGTATAGAGAAATAAGATGAAGAAGAAGAAGGTTCCGTATTGGTTTAGAAGAAATATTATAGAACAATATAATGGAAGAGATAATTGAATTTTAAATAGTAAAAGAGACAGCATAGAAAAATAAGGAGAAGTAGGTTCCGTGTCTATATGTGTTCTATAAGATACATATAATTTGCGTAGCTTGAACTCAGGTAATACATAAGTATTTCCCTGAGAGTTATTGTATTTTAGGTTATGTTAGTTGACAGTTCTATATTATATAATAAGATTAATGTTTGCCAAGTGTATTAAATGGAACAGAAGGTTATCCCGTTATGCATGTTCACAACACCATACGAGCCCTGTCTCACTGAAGTTCGCACACTCTATTTTTGTTATTTAAAGAACGCCCTGCATATTTTTTTGATATACGCATGAGCTGTTTGTTGTTGTTAGAGTGAAGTACTGTGTTTGCACTTATTCCATGTTAAGTTTCAAGAAATTCTGTCGAATGGTTTTCACACGACGCCCTTTCAATTCCGATCAATCAGCAGACGCAAACAGGCGTTAAGAGAGATCACCGCCTCAGTTAAATTTTATAAAACGTGACATGAAGTAGCTGCAGGAGCAATACCTTATTCTGACAATAAGGAACAGTCATCTTGAAGATCAAAGGAAATTTTGGGAAAAATATTGTGGGGTGTATTTTGTTTGAAAATATAAAAGATACACAACGAGATATAACAATAAAACAACATAACTTAGGAACTCAGTACTTTACTCTAGCAACTAGAAATAGCTACTTCGAAAAACCAAAAAAATCTAGGGTGAAAATTGCGGGGCGCCGTTTAACAGAAATAGAAGTGTGCGAACTTCAATGAGATAGGGCTCGTATAATAAAATTTAATTGTATTTGCAACAAGTAACTTGTTAACTTGAAAAACATTTACTAAAACATTCAATAAAAAATTATTCACATACAAATCAAATGTTGATTAAACATTTATTCAACACAATAAAAATTTTGTTGAATTGAAAAATTTTGTTTTCAAAGCAATCGAATAGGAAACTTAGTTTATTTTACTCAATATCTTAGTAAAACGTCTAAATTATTTTATTAAGATTTACAAAATTTATTATTCAATATCGATATCAGTAACAAAATTTCTTTGAGTGCAATACACCCAATAAACATGACCTAAATAATATTGAAGGCCAATATTTCTTTTCTTAGACATGAGTCAGAACATAAAATAATACCAATTATCCTAAAAATAAGGTAAGCAGTAATACATATGATTACAGAAAATTGTACAGTTTTGTCTTGGTTAGTTAAATGTAGCTATCAAAACAATTTTAAACACTATTAACATCTTTTTTTATACTGAACTTTATGGTCCTTTATGATACAAGAATAAAAATTTATTTCATAGAAGTCAGAAACAATTATGAATAACATCAATTAGAAATGTATGGTATTTAAGCGTAGGAGCCTTTTGCGTTGAATTAAAAACAGAATCATAAATTATTTATTGTCATTTTACTTTACAAGGACAATAATTATATGTTGCGTTTGTGTTTAATGCGTCTCATTAAAATATTAAAATTAATTATTATATTTTATATTCTTTCTTTGTTTTATTGGCGTGATTAAATTTAACAGTTAATTTCAAAATATTTTTCTGTTAATTTTAAGTACTGTTAAATATTCATAAGATTATTTCCAAAATAATAATTACGTTTAAATATAACACATACTTTGATTGCACTTATTTGTAAAATAGGTGTTCTTGATATTTTAGGGTAATTCTAGCCGTGAAAGATTGCAAATCTCTTTGATTGATATATCATCTGGATATCTGCACGTATTTATATAGGGTAAATTCAGGAGAGACGCCACATCGGGAGTGACGCCACAGTTGTCATATCTTCACAACTAAAAAAGATAGAGATATAGTTCTATCGCATTTCAATAACATTATTTGTATCTATGAAATTAAATTAGCACACGCTCGATTGTTGCTGCGCGTGACGTGTCTGGAGGTTTAAAACAAAAGTTCAACGAAAAATCACGTTAAAATCTCAAGCGTGTAATACTTATTTGATTACTGCATGTGTAAATAGGGAGATTAAAGCAAAGTGAGTACGTAATTTATCTTTTTGTGGGGATCTTTATTAAATAATAAACATATATTTTGCAAATGTATTTATGTGTGTTATTTTTTAAGAGTGGCATCTCTCCCACGAAATGAGGAGGGACGCCACATAAAGTGATAACTGATAATGATATGAAGCAGATGATAATGATAAAGAATGTTTTTTGAGCCTGGTAAATGTAGACCCGCGAGTGACTCTGAAAATTCGTGTGTAGAGTACTGGAAAAATTATTTTGTTAAAAAACGAGAACCGATTAGATCAAGTGCTTAAGATCTGCAAAAATGGCTTAATCCCAAGCAGCATTTTAAGTTATCGCTACTTACCAGTAACTACCAGTGAAACTATTAAGTTTTTGCCAATAGTAACAAGTACGTAATTGCTACGGTTTCATTGGAACCAAAATGGGGAACAATTTTTGGGTAGCAGATACAGGGTGGCAAAGTAATTGCTACTTTCGTGGAACTTCTTATCTCTTCTCTTCTTCTCTTTTCTCTTTGACACATCGTATCGCATGGTTACTCTCTCTTACTCTTGTTGTTGTTGGATGTTCGGGAGACCACACGACGTTCACCCATAAAACTGGCTATCTTCTACCCTATCCGTGTTTCCTTGGAAACTGGGCAATGGATGAATCTGTCAGGTCAAGTGTGTGGTAGAGAAATTCGTGAGAATTTTCGACGGTTATTCATACCGATCAGGGGGAGCCCTGGTATATGATACCGGTGTGGGCGGATTCGAATCTCGCCTTGAATAAGGTCATTTATGGTCACCGACGGAACCCGCTGTTTGACCGATGTCATTTATGGTCACCAAAGGAACCCGCTGTTTGACTGAATCTTAAGTGAGGAGAAGCGAAGTGAGGTTTATCCCGCTTTTGGTATATGGGAAACGGCATGCCGCCAGGTAAATGTGCTTAGGAGCTATCACGACCACCCTATGATCCGGACTGCAGCCGGATACAGTGATTGGGAGAAGCTCTGAAAGCCATTACACTTAAGGATAGTTGAAGCGAATACATAGCCTCTCACAATCAAGACAACTTCACCTTAACGGGTACACACTGGGAGTCTATAACGTGTAGACTTAAACGAAGCTCTGTTGAGGGACCACCAAGCCAATATATTGGTAGATCGGGGTGGCAAAACCATTAAAAAACCAAGTCCCGCCACAATTGAGGTTGGATTCGATCGGGCAGTGGCCCCAACCCCTGTCTCGGAAAGGAGCTTGTGAAGGTATGAAATAGGACTGGAGGGCTCTCTCTATTCAACTGAGTTAAGTTGGGGGAATAGTCCTATTGCTGGACGAGGTACTTCACCCCGTATGAAAGAGGACGGGAGGGTACCGGCGGGTGAGCACGTGTTAAGTCGATCGCTCCGGTACTAGCCTGGATAGCTAGTAGAGGGTGGATAGGCAACCTCGCTCCGACCAGTGAGCTGACTGGGAGCAATTGCTATGCAATTCGCACGCTGATTCGGCATATCTCAATTACTTCCTCATTGGAAGGAACGTGGAGGTATGTACACACGGGGACTCCACATAAAACATTCAGATAATCTTACTCTTGTAACTTAATCTATCATTTTATATTTATATTAATGCTGCGATCGTGTCACAAAATGGATTACTATTTTCTTTGTAATATGTACTTAATAATACTAAAAGCGATGAATGATTAATAATAAACCAAATATAAACCATTGCAACTTTTTTGTTTAATGTGATGATGATAGGTCGAAAAATAACAACTTTAAATATATTTTTTAATAAAAAATGTCTAATAAATATGACAAAAATACTTATAAGCTGATACCCATGATAGAAACCATTTTTATATTATTCTTGTTATGTTCTTTTATGTGTTTAAATAAAAGATTATTACACAGACAATTATTGTAATGCATACACTGTACAAGATGTGTGTCCTCCAAGCCGACTCAAGTGGTAGCGACGGACGGGTCACGATCACTAAAAATAAATGTTGCGAACTTCAAGTTACATACATAACAATTCCTAAAGCACAGTTTGTTATTTTTATTGAAGG
This sequence comes from Agrypnus murinus, assembly GCA_929113105.1. Taxonomy (NCBI): domain Eukaryota; kingdom Metazoa; phylum Arthropoda; class Insecta; order Coleoptera; family Elateridae; genus Agrypnus; species Agrypnus murinus. The sequence continues at coordinate 127,387,123 of OV816025.1, read as the reverse complement.
TTATGTAGTAAAACATCTAATAACAATCATAACAAATTGCAAATTGATTAATGGCCTCCAACATTTTACAAGTACCTGTAAGATGTTGTTTACGAAAAATTACTTTAAAGTGATTCTCCTGGGTAGAACAACGTAAGTTTTACTTTCAATACTACTGTAAGGGCCCTTTACTTTAAAGGGTTAAACAATGCTTACAGGCAGGTGGGAGGAACTTTCAGTACTACTTTCAAGTTTTAAAAATTTTGAAGTAGCTTCGGGAAGTTACTGCTACAATCATAATACCACTTTGAAGTTGCAACGACTTTAAAGTAATTATACTATGTGGCAATGCCCGTCCACATACCTTAAAAGTTACTTAGAAGTAATGAAACTACATAGTTTCAATAAATAGTATAAAAAGTTACTCAATTACTAAAATATTCCAAATTGAAGTAATTAAACCAATAAAGTAATAAATTTAGTTGTAGTTACGTAACAAGTACTCAATCAAATTTCCGGTCTCAGTTACTGCTTGGGATGGGTACTGTACAATGTACACCCCATACTGCAACGAATGTAGGAAAGAAAATATAAGAAAGAAAAATATAAAAATGAAGAAGTCGTGATCATGACATCTCACCTCATGAGTATTGCATCTCTCCTACAAGATGTGGGATAGACGCCACTTTTCATTTTCTTATATAATTGTTGGTTCAGCTTAAGAAAACTTTATAGTTGCTTTTATTTGTTGAGGAAGATAAAGATAAAGATAATTAAAATTAAAAATAAAACATTTCAATAAAAAACCTTTTTATTCGAAGCCCTCAAGCAAAATTGATGGCGTCTCTCCTGAATTTACCCTATTATAGGGTAGAGGAGTCTAGACTTTAGAGAACAAATATGACTAATTAAAGGAAGATGTTTTATTCTTTAGTGGTAAATAAATACTTGTTCAACAAAAATCTGTAGATTAAAAACAGCAGATATCGCAATAAATATAATAAATAATGTTATCTGAGTTATTTAAAAATCGACCGCGTATAATTGGAGAAAATGTGAATTGTAGGTCAAGTTATTTACTAAAATCGTTTATAAAACGATCTGATTGTCTATACAAACTAGCAATAAACAAAAATGTTTATTCAATATAATTAAGAGATCGTACGACGTGGTAATTAAGTAACACAGGGTCAAGAACAAAAGAATGCGTAGAATATTATCATTTCCTCCTCGAATTGACAATTCCGGGGGTTAGTATAAAAAACTATTTCCCATAATATTACAAACAAAACTTGTTCATCATTTACGACTGATTTTATTAAAATGTTGCTGTTAGAGTACAGTGTACTAATAACACCAAGACAATTAAAGATCATCATTACTGTGTATACTGATGTTACGCGGGCAGTTGAGGTGTGGTGAGGTGAACACGCCAGACTACTCATAAATGTTTCGAAGGATGCATCCAAGCAGTCAGTCACCTATCAGTGCAAGTGACATCATATCTCGACAGCGTTCATTGTCTATGCCTGGTTTGGAGTTACCAGACTACGAGGCGTCGGCGTGGTTACTATATCGGCAGAGCTTTTTTCTTTCCCAACTATGATAGTCTGGTAGTGTCAAAGGTGAATTCACAGATTAACAAGTCGGGACTTCCTGATGGGCTGACGGTGGAACCACCAGAGTATCCGAGAAGATAGTAGCCACCCCGAGACTCATACCTAGAGGAAGAGTTTTACTATCTAATCTAATGTAGCCTATCGAAAACGTGAAGTAACAACGACCAAAGTTTTAGTCTACCATTCCTAACAGCCTTTCTCACAACAGCCAATTACGTGTGCCGCTATCCACCACTGCTCCAACCACCACCAACATCAGCCAGTTGCATACTAGCGTCACCTACAATTACAAAACAACACTATTTATTCATCGCATCCAAAACAGCCTATAATGTCTTTTTTCTATTTTTTTTTCTGGTGCAAACAACTTTCTTGTTTTTAGCAAAACAGCAGCGGAATTTGTACTTGTTATTATCAGTTCTAGCGAATACAAAAAATCAACGATCAATTTATTTTATACAAATTGAAACAAGTTTTTGTTTATTGCTTTGGAAAAATCATTTGTACCACAAAAAATAAAGGTTTTAATAAAAAAAAACTCCTCATTTGAACAATATGATATACAAACTTCTAATATAAGCCAAATTGTATACAAATAAAATTGTTGATGATACTTTGCAGCAAATTTACGTTTGGTGAAGAAAAACAGTCTGCAAAATTTCATATATGATTAAATCATGTTGTAAAAATGTTGTAAACAATAATTTAAAAACCACAATGAAAAGATAAATACACAATGACTTTTATACAACAAAAGAACAAATACAAGATTGTGAAATGTATAAATAAATATACCTTTATATGTTTAAGCAGCGTAGTCAGTAAAAAATTGTTGTGCAAACTGTGGAAGCTGTTGTTGTATGATAATATAATAAACAGCAAACAGAAGAAAATTTGGAAAAATTTGCACTTACAACTTTATTTACAAATCTATCTGCACTAATTTTTCATATACAGAGTGTCTGAAGCCACCCAGAACATACAGAAATTCAAATAAGAAAAAATTAATATAATCAGAGTTTGCTGTGGTCTCATTAACTTGAAATATTGATGTAAATGTTATTCTCAAAAACACCAATTCTCACTCCTCCAATAACTTATGTTATAAATGGCAATTATTTTTTCAGATTGTACCAATATAAATTAAATAATATCGAATCATGAAAAGATAAACTAAGATGTGTCGCCATAATCATTTTTTTAGTTTTAAAATAATTGTTAAATTACTCTACCACTGTATGTAAACAACAATTATTGTAATAATCAAATTTTGACTCTATAATAATATTTAATTTATTCTTTTGTTTGCAAATTTGATGTATTATATAATAAGCCACAGCAAGCTATGATCTTATTCATTATTTCTCAGGTTAATTTTCTTATGTCCTGGGTAATTTTAAAGACGGTGTATAGTTATCTAAGAAACTATTTCAATAATAATTACATTATACGATTAATATAATAATTCAAAACCAACTTTGTCTATTTAAACATGTTGACGAAACAGAACGATGGTTGAGATATAGTCAGTCTAATAAGCAAATGGCGTAAGGGGTTAATTTTATAGGACCCAGAAAAAACTAATGTATTTGTAATCGGCTGCGAGAAAAATTGGTGTAATTTTGTTGAAAATAAAGCGAATGCGGTAAAACGAGTTAGGTAAATGTTCATGTGATGAGTTTCGCCATAAATTAATACGTTTTTTTTATTTCGCCATTTTTTATTATGCCAAATTCAAGTTTTCTTCTGGTAATGTACAGCCAGCAAAATGGCGATGAACAAGACATGCACTTTCTGTGCACCGCCCTGTTTTTGCCTCTCTAGGAATATTGCAAAAGAAACTAACTGAGAGACTATTCGTCACAGATAAATACAATCAGTATAGTTTCGAAAAATGAATCATAAAGTTTCACTGTAAACTGTAAATTTATCGAAAAGACAAAATAGATGAGCAATAAACCAATTAATCAATTATCCACGGGTTTTCTATTATTACCAAACCGTTAAGAAATCAGCGTTAGTGATTACAGTAGTAAGTTATAAAATCTCTTATGTCTAATCTATTTGGAAAATTTAGTAAATACGTGTTTTTAGTTGTCACATAACTAAGGTGATATTCTGATATTGTTCAACTACATACATAATATAATTAGCTATTAACCATTATACCTATCTGACAATATGTTCAATTAAATTTATTTGGTTAAAATTATCTCTTTCTATTGTACTATTATCTCCTTTTTAATGTATGAATACAGCAATTAATTAAATATGATTACAACAATAAGTTGTAGTTACCTACAGCAGATTCAAAAATGCAATTGTACTAATCTTTAATACTGACCGAATAACAGTGTCAATAGCAGCTTCAATTTATAGAGACTAGAATGTGGTGGGTTAAGATTATTGTTAAAACATATTCTAAATTTGAAACGCCAACGATCTTTAAACTTGGTGCTTAAAAATGTAGCAGTAACTTATAAACACGTACTCATAACGAGAAATTTTCGATTAAAAGTAATTAGGTTGTAGAATATATTATAAGTTAAAACATTGAAGTATACTAATAGTACAACGGAAACTTCGGAAACTTAACCGAAAACTTTACTAAAGTTTTGGCTCGCAAACTTCTGCTACAAGATACTGTTACGTGCTAATTTCGTAGCACCCTGTATAGCTATGCTTTTGTGTTTTATTGTATAACGTTTAGGGATTTTCGCATTAGCTCTCTGTTTAGTTGCCATTTTGTTTCGAATTAACTTCCTTGTTGATAAGAGACTTCACTTCGTTTTGTTCGTTCGTTAAGCAACTTTAAAAAAGAATATTTTAATGGCATCGCCGTTAAATTAATTTTCCCTTTATTGTTGTGAAGTGGGAATTGCATTTGTGCAGATCAATTAATTTTTGGTGATGATTTTCAAGTTTATTGGTGCCGTAAGGTTTATCGCTAGTTCTTTTTTGAAGGTTAGGAGCACGTACTCGATTCGATATTTAATCGACGTCAGCCGCGTTTGTGAGTGGTATAACTATTTCACCAGGTCACCTTTCACCTAAGGTATTTATTCAATGTTTGCTTGGTGCATTCTGGTAATTGATTTTATTTATTACAGACCTTTTTTTCTCTTTCCGGTTTATATTATTCCTTTTATTTTTACCTCAATAGACTTCGTTGTATATTTGGGTTGTTAAAACACCACTACGCTGAGTTTGCCCACGTACAGTTACCTAGTTGGTGGCGTTCTTATCCAGATTTGAAGAACACCTGTATGGTTAGTCTCTTATATTATAGCAACTATTCGTATCAGCAATAACGTTTGACAATCCTTTATTGTAAATATAAAACATTATTGTATAATTGTATATTATAATTTTCTGTATTAAATGGTTTTTCCCCAGTGTGCGTGTAGCACTTATATCTAGGTATCTATTTCATACATATATTATTTTATCACATATTATTTATTTTATTACATTGTTAGGAATATTTGCGAGTGTGTAAACGTATCGTATCGTAAACGGTGCCGGCAGATCTGGTTAAGGTTTTCTGCAGTTTTCCTTAGCTGTGACACAAATGTGGGATTTCTATCTGTTCCATCTGTAAGTCAGTTGCAGCCGCACTTAGGGCCTACGTAATAATAATAATCGCCCCCTCCCTCCCGCACAAGCTTATAGCTTCTGGGGTCTGGTTTCCAGGCTATGGGTTGTAGCAATTATTATTATCAATCTCTATATCATAGGTATTCGCGTTAATTTCCGTGCCAGTTACATTTTTGAGACTTAAACTGTTAGTCTATATTTATTTATCTATAATAATTATTAGATATTATATTGATTTAGAGTAACAATATATTTGTATATAAAAATCAATAACCTACGTTTAATTTTTACCAAGGCTATTTCACCTTGATTGAAAATATCACACTTGATTGTTTTACTTGATTTGCTAATTTGTTTATTTATTAATAAAGCGTCGTATACCTTACTTGAATACTTATTATTTATATGTGTGGTATTTGGGGTTTATATTTACAGCCTTCGAGGACCCAATATTGGGAAAAGTTGTTCTTTTCATATTTTGTCGGCAAATACTAGAGCTATTTTAGACGATTCTTGGCGCCCATTACAGAAGACCTCTTGTGAGACCCACATCTCACACTAGTTAGCTGGCAGCCGACAGATTAAAGGTTAAAGGTTGTTACCGTTTCCCAATTAGTGATCCCTATTTTGTGGGTAACACTACCTCTGCATAAGCAATAATAGAAATAAAATACACAGGATACAGAAGAAACAGAAAAGATTTATTCAAAAATTAAATAAACAGTAAAAGATTAATATCAAAATCAAAAAATCAACTTTAATAGTTCATGCAAAAATCAGTTTACGTTTGTTTTACAAAGAACCCCTAACAATATAAACAGTAATTTAATAAAAACGATAATTATTCAGTTCTTAAAATACTAAAATCAATCTTTTAAGGCCAATTAAACTGAAATTATTCAAAAAAAACTTTGATACTTATACATACGATTTCTGCAGAAAACGTAACTTTAAAGTAGATCTTGCAACTGTGTAAACGCAAGATATTTGCAAGTAAAATACAATAATAACAAAGCGTTTGCATATATAATACATATGTAACCTAAAAGAGAAGAAAAATAATTTGCATACAGATTGGAAATAATACTTTGTGTATTGAAGGATGTTGTGTAGCACTTGTTATTTTAGATGCTGCTGGTTTTTTGAAGAGCAGCCGATAAATAAAACTCAACGTTCCAGTAGGAAGCTTCTAGTAAAAGTAACCAGATGCATAACGCAGAGACGTTACATAAAATGTATCGTAAAAAAGTGTAAAAGAAAATTCTGCATTAATTAAATGGTTATAATTAAAATCGAAGGCATACCGAAGTAGATGTGATAGGCTTGAACAAAGAGGTCCAGGGAGATAAAAATTGCTTTTTGAACTTATGAAGGTCTTCCTTGGAAATTTAGCAATTAAATCCCAATTAAATTGAATCTCTTGTGTATAGAAACTTCACGTACGTGAAAACCAAACTAGATCCACAGGAAGTAATTACTTCCCACTTACCCACTTAAAAACCTCAAAAAAGGAAATTATTATCAAACAACACAAGTGAATAAAGCGCAATACTATTTGTTTCCAAATAATTTCCAAAAAGCATTACCAAATTAGAAGTGCAAGTTGATAATAACACAATGAGAAAAAGTCTTCTAAGAAGAAAGTTTTAGGTTAAACACTGAATTGAATCGAACTGTGGAAAAGTCAAAACAATTGTAAATGTAATGTAACAGTAATAGTATTTATATTACTTTAAGAACTTATAAACATAATGAAAAATTATCATCTCTGACTGGGATTCGAACCCAGGACTCTCTGCTATCCAGGCAGATGCTCTACCTACAATTTTTCATATAAGATGGAAATAATGTTAACAAATGAAGTATACTAATTATTTGCTATGTATAAATTGGTTGTTCGCTAATCCGCGACTGGTTTTTACCAACTATCACAGCTGAATTAGATTTTTAGAAATATTCTTCCATAGGAAAATTAATAATAGTAAATGAAAATTAATTGTGATAATCACAGAAATACTGCAAATTAGTTTAAGAACTTATAAACATAATGAGATGATAATTTTTCATTACGTTTATAAGTTCTTAAACTAATTTGCAGTATTTCTGTGATTATCACAATTAATTTTCATTTACTTTTATATTACTTGTTGTTTATACGAAGATTGAAGATTAGTTGTAATACAGTTTTCGTTGTCATGTCATGTTGTCAAAATAATATCTCTTGGTACTGATTTAGTATTATTTATTATTTACTATAGTAATAAAATCTCCATCATAATAATTTTACACAAACCTTTTTTAATGTTAGTATGCACGGCATATTTATATTTCATATACAGTTTCTTACAAAAGAAAATGATAGCTCGATTCGAAAGAAAATGATGTCTATAAACATGCATGAAATAACAGGTTTGCAATGATATATTTCTAATATCATTGATAACTTTATTTAATGAAATATTTAAGTGCTAGTTATCATCAAGTGGTTTTATATTAAATTCAAATAAAATTTAAAAAAAATTAGAAAATGTGAAAAAGACTAAAAGTTGAGTTCAGCAGATAAGATAACTAAAATATAATCAAAAACAACTACTAAGGTCTGGATGCTTGAACTTTAAAAGCAATTAATAAAACAACGTGAGGACTAAATTTAAGATTATTATTGATATTCGTGGTTGTTAATACCAATCCAAATTAATAGAATTATGTTTAATAAATACTGAAAACTAGAAAGTAGGAGCTTTCACTCGAGATTTATAAGGTTATCTTTTTAATAATTACGAAGTTGGACATAAATTCATTGTCTTTCAATTGGCTTTTACATCAGAGGTGGCAATTATTATTGTCATAAGCACATTTAATAGCCTTAAGTTATCTTAAAAAAATTGTTAATAACATTATATGATATTAACATTAACCCAAAGGATATAAAACACGTAAAGAATCAAAATACCAGATCTGTAGATGTAATTTTAACTGTAATACAAATAACATTTTTATGACTTCATAATCTATACATACGTAACACTTGAAGTTATTTTAAAACACCATAAAACTAAAATTATACCAGAATAGATGGATACTGACGGATATCTGTTATTGTGAAAGAATTTCAAATACACTACTGAAAACTATGCATAGGTATACATAATGTTTATAAAGTTTAATTGATTTAATTCATTGAGTAAAGTTACGACGCTGGTGTTTCCAAAACTTGTTAATGCTTCTAAGTTACGTGAAATAAGAGAAAGAGCAGGCGAAAACGGGAGTATTATGGTTAACATTAAAAAAAGAAGAAACACGTTAATGGGACATATCCTACGAAGTGAGGGGATACTAAAAAATGTTGTGGAAGGAGCAATCGATGGTGGAAATGCAAGAGGAAGACCAAGGCTGCAGTATATATCTCAGATAATAAATGACCTGCAATGCAATAACTACACCGAACTGAAAATCCCGACAGGAAGTAGAAGACGATGGAAGCAGAGAGTGTGGGATCAAACCAATCAAGAAGATTGATAACTAAGGAGAGAGGATGTAGATGAATATAATTCTTATGTAACATTTTGTGCAATTCTAGATTTTTGCATGTGCTTGCGAGAACTGTAGGTATTGCCATCAGTCAGTCTGTTCAGTCTTTCAGTTTCTTTGTAGGTAGACATTAGTATTTAGTAGCGGACATTAGTAGTAGACATTATACCAATAGTATTTCTTGCCTCTGACTCTTAGGCAATAACAAGCAAAATCTGATGTCCAATACCTTTTACAAATGTATTGTAATTTGCAACCAACCGCTCTTGGCTGTGAAATAATAAAAAATAGATTATGTTTTGACTGTTAATGAAGCTTTTGGCTTAACCAATTGACTTCAACCAAGTAATCGTCTTCTCAGGAATTATATTATGTGCAAGTCTCTTCTGCTTTATTCGGTGATTAGTTGGCTATATCTTAGCGCTAGAATTTTTGAGAAGGTAGGAATTGTCAACTAAGGTACTAAGCATAATCAATATATAGAAATGAAGAAGTATTATTGAAAAATATTATAAGCTACCCGCCATCATCTTCGTTTGCAGTATCTTCATCTGTATCTACATGTGCTTCTGCGACTCAGTATAGATATTCCCATTTAAACATCAATATCATGTCCAGTGCTTGAGCAAGCAAGAAAGAATAATACAATTTAAGGGATAGTAAGCATCTAGCATTGCGATATGGCAACGTACTTTGTTCAAAGGTTTCCAAGTTTTGACAGAACAGCCTCAACTATCTTTTTCAGTACAGTGAGTATTTTTTAACTAGGTCAAAAAGTACTTATTGGAATCGTTTGCAGTGCATCGATATTCTAATCAGCACACTCTAAGCTTTGCAGTCGAAAATGGTAAGACTTTACTTTAGCGTATAGTAAATAGGGGACACTGTTATACGTGATTAGACTTATCTATCAAAGCTGAGCAGAAAAGTCTATAGGGCTAACACTCGCAGACTATCCGTTACAGAAATATCGATTTTTCAAATATACCTATAAAGCCTTTTGTTAATGCATGCACGCTCCCTTCCATTTTCACACCCCCACTTTGGGGTAGTTTACCGTTTGGTGACAACAGACAAGCAAGTCGACAAGTGTGCATCAGTAGTGGTACACAAACAGTCAAGATCACAAATGTAACATATAATTTAGAATAAATAGTTAAGTTTCAACACTTCTTTTTATTTAAATGTTGGGTCCACAATTATGGACGTAACATTTTGGTCCTTCGAGCAGTGATACGGCACCACGGATCGTTCCACTTCGCATTTTTATACATCATACATCGACGCATAATATACCATACACATCGACATCATACTGTGGCGCATCATCTTCGCATCGAAATCGCATCAAACAAGAACATTGAACCTTGTTTGAACGAATTTAAAGATTTATATACAAAAATTTGTGTTGTTAGCGAACAGACAGACGACAATGACGATGAATTATCAAATTTTGAAGATGACTATTTTAGAATAACTACATATGCAGAATATCTTATAGATTCACCAGTTGAAACACAATCACTTGTTAAATTACCGGATATTGATTTGCCGATATTTATGGGAGTATACGAGCCCTGACAACTATATGTTCGGACACTTAGCATTTTCTAATAAAAAATTATATGTACGAAAAATAAAAATTCTAAATACAATTTTTCATTTATATTTATAAACATTTATACGAAAACTTTTAATGCTTAAGTATAATTAAATAGCAATTATGTGGCTAAATTATGTCAAAATCGAAAAGAAACCTATATTTTGTTGACAACTAAATGTTCGGGCTGGCTAGTAGTATCTGATACTAGTATGATGTAACATCGCCTTTTGCCTTAATGACGGCTCTAATTCTTTGTGGCATGCTACGAGCAAGTTGTTGACATTCATCCCCTGGAAAGTTCTTCCAAATTTCCAGCAGTTTAATGCGTAAATCCATCACCGTCCTTTGCGGATGTTCCCTAAGCTTCTTCTTCATCTTGTGCCACACTGTCTCTATAATATTAAGGTCTGGATTGCTTGAAGGCCAGTCCGGAACACTTATATTATTATTTATAAACCAAATTTTAGTCGACCTAGCTGTGTGGCAAGATGCGCTATCCTGCTGGAAAATGAAATTTCCATCTGGGTACAGTGTTTCGATACTAGGCAACAGGTTTTCCGACAGTATTTTCTGATATTTCTCTGCATTAACGTTCCCGTGGATGAACTCCAACGCCCCTAATCCCTTGGACGACATACATCCCCACATCATTACACCTTTTGCGAATTTTACAGTTTTTGCAGTCGGGATGGAATGCTTCGCTTTTTAGTCGGATTACACGAGACCGACTATCGCCTACTGATACTTCAAATTTCGATTCGTCACTGAAAATGATCCTGTTCCAATCTTCCTCTGTCCAGTGGAGACTTTCTTTTGCCCACGCTAATCTTTTCTTTTTTTCTTGTTTGGCCGTTAATAATGGCTTTTCCTTGGCCTGTAACAAAGGTGTACTCAGTATTTTAGATGTATTACCGACGACTAGTGTAATTTTACCTTATAAAAACCGAGACCACATTTGCGTATCCAATTCCTACAGCACTCTCGCGACACACTTAATCCAGTTTCCTGATTCCATTGACGTGTAATGTCCCTCAATGATGAACGTCGTGTTTTTTACAAATTTTAACCAACAGCCTGCTATTTCGACTTGTAACTATTGGAGAGCGTCCAGTACTTTTTCCAGCAATTTCAATACTGCCTCTCTCGACGAATTTGTTAATTATTCCCTCAACAGTAGACTTTGGCACATTAAGGTCCGAAGCAATTTTACGCAATGAATTTCCTTCGTAACGCTTTTTCACGATAATTTCACGAACTTTGATAGATACTGCAACGCCATGGCCCATTTTTATTTCTAAAGTGAACTAAACCACATTACCAATAACGATAACACACTCGTTTGACACTTCAAAATTGTTTTATATTGTTTACGCATGCCCCTCTAGAATTTAACGTATTTATCAGTTCATGTCCGAACATTTAGTTGTTAGCAAAATATAGGTTTCTTTTCGATTTTGTCATAATTTAGCCACATAATTGCTATTTAATTATACTTAAGCATTGAAAGTTGTTGCTCTTGTATAAATGTTTATAAATATAAATGAAAAATTGTATTTAGAATTTTTATTTTCCGTACATATCATTTTTTATTAGAAAATGCTAAGTGTCCGAACATATAGTTGGCAGGGCTCGTATACACAATGGATTACTTTTCGAGATTGTTTTGAATCGTTAATTCATAAAAATCAAAATCTTAACGCAATACAAAAATTCCATTATTTACGTAATAGTTTCAAAGATGAAGCCTTAAGCACCATCGAGTATTTGACACCATCTAATGATAATTACAATGAAGCTTGGGACTTATTAATCAAGCGATACGAAAATAAAAGACTTATAATTCAACATCATATTAGATCTCTTTTTGCTCTGCCTCAAATTAATTATAATAATTCTAAAACGTTTCGTCAGGTAATAAACATTGTATCAACTAACATTAAAGCACTTAAAACAATCGGACGCCCCATCGACAAGTGGGACGATTTATTAGTTTATTTGATAACGTCAAAATTTGATCATAATACAACTGAAGTTTGGGAGGGTACACTAACAAACCAAGCGCCAACCTTTGATAGCATTTTAGAATTTTTAACACGCAAATGTCAATCTTTAGAATCGTCGGATGTTATTCAAAATGCAAAAACACAAGTTTCATTTAGCAAAAATTACAAAAATAATCAAAACTCAACTCGCGTATTAACTCATTACACATCATATCAAATTAAATGTGTGATCTGCAACAAAGAAGACCACGCATTATTTCAGTGTCAACAATTTATCATTATCACCTCAAGATCGTTTGAAAGAAGTTAAAAATCATAAATTATGTCAAAATTGTCTTCGCGGAAATCATATAGTTGCTAATTGCACCGCCGGTGGTTGCAAAACGTGTAATGAAAAACATAATTCTTTGTTACATTTTAACAAGAAGCCGCGTAGTTCAGAACAATCATCGACATCAACAGTAATGATTTCAAATCAACACCTCCTTTATCAACATAGCGTATTGTTATCAACAGCCTTGATAAAGGTTTACGATAAAAACGACCAACCTTTTCAATTACGAGCCCTGCTAGATAGTGGTTCACAAAATCATTTTGTGACAAGTGACGCTTGCAACAAATTAGGTTTAAAGTCACAAAAGGTTCAATTACCAGTTATCGGAATTGGCAACAGTCAGACCATAATTGATCGTATTACATCACTTAATATTCATTCAAATTGCACCAATTTCAAGCAATCATTGTCTTGTTTAATATTACCAGAAATCTCATTAAAACACCCTACCATAACTTTTGATTCAAAACCAATGAATATTCCAAAAAACATATCAACATATGAAGTGTGGTTTCGAATTAAGAAAATTTTCTTCAAATTGTCAAGCTTTGTTACCAACAACCGACACTTCTACACATGATATTAATTTAGACATGCAATCGTGTACTAAAACACTTGGAGTTTTTTAGAATTGCCATTCAGACAGTATTAAATACTCGGCCGAATGCTCATCAGACAATTCAAATGTAACAAAGCGAATTATGTTAAGTTTTATATCAAAGGTGTTTGACCCTTTAGGATTAGTTACTCCAATAACTGTATGTGCCAAGATTATATTACAAAAAACTTGGGTTGCTAATCTTGAATGGGACGACTAAGTTCCACAACTTATACAGACTTTATGGTCTAATTTTATCAGGGATTTTCCAAATTTAAATTCATTAATTATACCTCGGAACATGATTCCATTTCAACATACAGTCAGAGTCGAAGTGCATGGTTTTTGTGACGCAGGCCGTTTGCTAATGATGGTCGGTGTGAATCAAATTTGTTGTGTTCAAAAAATAGGGTGGTTCCTTTAAAAACAATAACTATTCCTCGTTTGGAATTGTGCGGCGCCGTTTTACTCACGCAATTAATGAATAAAATTAAGAAAAATATAGATATTCCAATCAATCAATATTTTTATTGGACGGACTCAAAAATAGTTCTCGCATGGCTTCCGCTAGAGTCCAGTAATTTAAAGGTTTTTGTTGCACATCGGATCTCGGCAATTCAAATTAATAGCACAGTGGAAGATTGGCGATATGTAGAAACAACGCAAAATCCAGCCGATATTTTATCTAGAGGCATTTCTACTTCTGAATTAATTAAATCAAATGTATGGTTTCATGGTCCACAATTTCTAAATGACTCTACATTTAACCTTTTTAATTTTCCCAACGAAATACAAAGTACAAACGACCTGCCGGAAGTTAAAGCAATTTGCTGCTTAAATGTCACAACTATAAACCATCTGAATTTATTGACAAGATTTTCTAGTTATAGAAAATTAATTCGAGTTACAGCGCATTGTCTGCGATTTATTCATAATCTAAAAAATAAACACAACCGATTTAGCGGCGGTCTATCTTGCAAAGAAATACAAAGTTCCGAAATTACAATAATCAAATTGACTCAACAGGAGGTGTTCTCCGATGAAATTCACACACTTAAAAAACACAAAAACGTTTGTAACTCTAGTAAAATACGTTCTTTATACCCTTTCCTAGATTCTGACGGTTTGCTTCGGGTAGGCGGAAGGCTTCAGCACGCTGATATTTCATATAATTACATATAACACCAAATCTTACTGCCTAAAGGTCATCACATCACAAAAATTATTGCAGTTCAAGAACATATAGACAATTTACATACTGGATCTCAATCCACATTAACGTCAATAAGACAAAAATCTTGGCCAATTTCAGGCACGAGCTTAGTTCGAAAAACAGTTAAATCATGTGTCATATGTCGCAGAGCCAAACCAGTGGCGTATGAACAATTTATGGGTAATCTACCCAAAGAGCGCATAGAACTATCGCGGCCATTTTCTTGTAGTGGAGTAGACTTGGCAGGTCCATTTATTTTGAAGAACAGTTTCGGACGTTCTAATAAAACAATTAAAACATTCATCGTCATTTTTGTCTGTTTTTCCACACGAGCAGTTCACATTGAACTAGTCTGTGACTGCTCAACAGGAAGTTTTTTAAATGCCCTCAAACGTTTTCTTTCCAGACGAGGCAAAATTTCACACTTGTATTCTGACAATGCCACAAACTTTGTTGGTGCTAATCATGAATTAAAAAAACATCTGGACCATTTATATAAAGATCCAGAATTCGATCAAACAATCGTTCAGACTTTAGCCAACGACCAAATTACGTGGCACATTATTCCGCCTAAATCGCTGCACATGGGCGGACTGTGGGAAAGTGCAGTAAAATCTGCGAAACAACATTTAAAAAAGGTAATTGGTAAAGCAATACTTAATTACGACGAATTTTATACATGTTTGACTATGATAGAGGCCTGTTTAAACTCCCGACCATTAATCCCATTGTCCGATCCATCCGATTTAGAACCATTAACGCCTGGGCATTTTCTCATCGGGAAAGCCTTACGAGCACCACCACAACCAGATCTCACACACATAAAGGTCAACAGACTCTCCAGGTATCAGCTTGTAGACCAAATAAAACAAAGCTTTTGGAAAAGATGGTCTCGTGAAGTACTCCATCAATTGCAACAGCGAAAGAAGTGGAACAAACAAGTAAACAATGAGCCACTGATTGGAGCTTGTATTGGAGCATGGGAAGAGTAGCAGCATTACATCCAGGGAAAGATAGCCGTGTATTAAGTGTAAAGACTGTGCGCGGAATTTTCAAAAGACCAATCACAAAAGTTTGCCCACTTACAGACGATTAATTGCGCGAATATGGTGGTTAATCTATCAGAATTGATTCAATAATATATGTCGTTGTACTTTCAAAATATTGTTTTTTCATCAAATTGCATTATATTGTTTTATTTAGCTTATTGTTATCTGTGTTATATGTACATAAATATATCTTATGACTTCTTATAGTAGGTTAAAAAGGCTACAGCCTTTTAAGGGGGGAGTATGTTAATGCATGCACGCTCCCTTCCATTTTCTCACCCCCACTTTGGGGTAGTTTACCGTTTGGTGACAACAGACAAGCAAGTCGACAAGTGTGCATCAGTAGTGGTACACAAACAGTCAAGAACACAAATGTAACATATAATTTAGAATAAATAGTTAAGTTTCAACACTTCTTTTTATTTAAATGTTGGGTCCACAATTATGGATGTAACACCTATGGAGAATGATCAATTTAGATTATAATGGGACAAAATAAAATCAACTGAACTTAACATAACCTAACTTCATCCTTAACTCACGTAACCTAACCTAACCTAGTGTAACCTGACCTAACCTAACATAATCTAACCTTACCTAGCCTAACCTAACCTAGCCTAGCCTAACTTAACCTAACCTATTCTCTTTTTTCAGAAGAGGGAAAAAATTTTAAAAACGCTCTCTTCGGCTGTGCCGACTTCACTTTGGGGTAAAAACCTTGTGCCGCGGTATGCCTGCGATCTTCTTGATCGCAGTATGCACAGCGCGGGAGCTCAGCCAGCTTCATTTTGTGTATTTCATAAAGCTACCGTAACCACTGAGTAACTGCGTAAGTTGATAGTTTATCTTTCCATGCTTCCTGGTTACCCACGGTCGTATTTCCGTAATCAGCTCCCTTGTCTATGTCGCCTTGCCATCCATCAGCCTGTCTCCACTATATAACACCTGCAATGACTTATATCGCTGCAGTCAATACTGTCCTGTATGCAGACGCTGTATTCTTTCCAGTATTTTCTGGCCGTTACGTAAAGCGCCCATGTTGGCGCGGTATATAAAATAATGGAATTTACCGTTGCAAACAGTCCTCTCCTTCGGTCCGCCCTGGGTCCTCCTATGTTCGTCATAATGCGACTGAGTTTTGTTGCGGTCTCTTCAGAATTTTCTGTAACCTTCTGAATATGTTGTCCCGTATTGACGTTCTTTTCCTAAGTACTACGTCTAAGTATTTCAAGATGTGTTGGATTCTTATTTCTAAGTCTCACTACCTGCTCTTTCACCCTGTACTTCTGACAAAACTATCAGCTCCGTTTTCTGCGGAGCTAACTTCAAACGTTTTCTATCCAGCCACTTCTCAATTCTATAGATGGTGTACTCTATAGTTTCTTCTCTATCCGCATCACTGACGATTAAGGGTATATCTTCTTTGTTGCCCATCAACGCAATTTTCCTACCCAGATCCTCTTGGAGGATTCCATCGTTGTAGATGTTCCAAAGGGTCGGTTACAACACTGACACCTAGGGGACGTCACCTCCATGTGTATTTTTTCTCCTATTTGTATCTTCCTATTTTGCAGGTAACTGCTGATTAAATTACGTATGTAGGTGGGTGTTTCGCTATCTTTTAGGATCTTTGTATAGGAAATAAAATTATATTGTTATGGGAGATGTGATGCCCAATTTCTTAGTCACGAGTTGGTATCCTTGCCCCATAGGTGTTTGTCTAGTACCTCACACAGATTTTGCCACATTCAACAACAACGACGCTTCGCTTCAAAAACATTACTTAAGAAAGATAAACCTAACTAAAGAAGACTAACGAAGTATTTCTACCAATATTCACTTAGCCGTGTTGATTATGGAGAAGTATTTACTCCGTAAATGTAGAGCAGGTTATAATTATTTAGAAGCTCAATTTAAACTGTTTCATAAAATCCAGAAATAAAATAAAGTGCACCTTACAGAAGAATAGAGATGTGAAGAACGAAAATGTTTTACATGATTACTTTGGCTGTCTGTGGAGATAGCTCTATAAGGTCTGCCTTATTTCTAACTTTAGGTAAGGTGAGAAACCCTGTTCAAGTTAGGGTAGTTCTTTTTGAATATCTTAGTGTCTAGCCTATGCTTCGATTTGAGAGTTTACTGCAAACCAGTCATCGGCAAAAGTGTAACCACTAAGTGGTTAAGGTAAGGTATTAATAGGATCATATCGCCAAAAGTTAGATAGGTTTCTAAATAGGATAAATCTTACCGAAAGCTGAATGCTAAGTTTTATATGAAACTACATAACCATAGGCCAAGTTGATTATATAGAAATATTAGGCTATTTTCAATAGACCGAGATAGTTACATTGAGTCATCTTATCTAGGGCGAGGCGGATATAGTATACAGTACGCTTGCTAAAGATCGATAGATTGGTTCATTTTAGTCAATAAAAAAGGTCATAGATTCTTGATTTTCCAAAAACTTAATAATCAAGGAGTTTGGCAAAATTTTATTTACTTAAGTATTACAAATTATTTCAGTCACTTCCGGACCTTGGATATAAGCCGTCTGTATGCTATTTTCAAGTTTCGGAATTTAACAAATGTTGTACAATTGAATTCTTAAAGTCAGCAGCATTTTTTGTCCTGAATCGTTTTGAATTACTACATTCTTCTTTAGAATTTTTTTCTAAAGCACGTTGATTTTGATGAACACTATCACCAAACCTTTTGAACAAAGAAGAAACACCTTAAACACCAAGACAATAGCATATTTAATAGATACGGTTTTCTAGAAGCTATACCTTACCATTTAAATATTTTGAATCTACACCCACCCGTTTGAAAACTATAACATCGGAAGAGGAATTCTTGTAACTTTCACCTGGAAGTAGCGTAAGTTGTTTAAAACTGTGTTTAGTGACTTCCCTTCTCTTTCTTCTCATCTTGATATTAGCAGAAGCATGAATTCTCTTCAATAGATTGTAGTTTTTTTTAGAATCGCTAAGTCTGTCAGTATCACCATATTCATCTCTGTCATATTCGGGCATGTACATTTCCTGCTGCTGGTTTATAACATAGTCATGAACACGCCCTATGCTACCAACAGTGAATTTAATTCTATTCTGTGCTATACTTAACCTTAATGTTTTGGCCCTAGTTGGCAATAATGGGTATTTAACTACTGCAGTATCGCAAATCTTAAAAGGAATATGCTGATTGTTATTATGTGGCAAAGGAAACGTGTAATTATCCTTACGTTTTGACCAGTAATGTAAAATAAAATAAAAAAATAAATCTTCATGTTTTATAACCCATGCCCAAACATATTAGGTATTTTTAATTTTTTCACTCGAAAAAATGTCTTGTGTTAACTTTGTTTTTAATTAAGGATATAATTTTTTTATTATTTAATAACAATGTGATTCGTTTTAGGTTGCAGTAATTATCAATAATAAGTAACCCAATTTAAGGATCAATTTCCTTAGGTCTTAGAAAATACAGATTGTGAGTTTGAAAATTATGAACAAAACACCTGCAGACAATGAGACAACTGTTTTAGCTTACACTTGGTCTCATCAGTAGGGGAAGTTTTGATTGAAATCATGTAGCTCTCTATAACTTATTATTTTCTTTTATGAAACTTTATTCTTTTTAATCTTATTACACTGTTATTGATTGACTTATATCTTACGTGATGTATCTTTTTATTGATAAGGATTTTTTGTTAATTATAACCCGCTGGACATATTATTTAACTTTATTCAATTAGTTTTATTACGTATTCTATAGTATCTAATATAGTTGAATCAATTAAAAGGATCTTACTATTTTTATTAATTTAATTGGATGACTTCTTCTATAAGTACATATGTACGTATGATGTTTAAAAGTCCATAAATTGTATGATGTAGTTTGTTTAGTAAAGCGAATAAACATGATTTAGAAACCGCTCATCTTTAATTTATAAACATTAAAAAGCCAATTAAATTACTTTTAAATAATTACAAATTGCATGTACCACGTAAGCTGCATCTAATGGCTTTGTTTATTATATGACATACTGAAAGTAGTAAAAAGAGAAAGAAACTTCCATCGTTATTTAAAAATAAATGAATAAATATATATGCCTTCATTAATACATTTTATGTTTAATCTGCTGCATGAATTTGATATTAAAATTTTTGTTATGATAGCGCATTTTCAACGCATATAATTAATATTAATTGTAATAATATTTTACTGCAATATTTTATGCTTAGGTATATCTATATTACAGAATTTTTTTAATTGAATTCGCCCAAACAGTTGATATGTAGGATACTTTTTGTTATATCGAAGGTTAAAAAACTGCTTGTATAGATATCTAGTTGCTGTTAACTGATTTCTGCAAAGATATAAATTTGTTTTTATTATTTTTGTGTATATGGAAAATATAGCTTAAACCAGTTGTCCACTAATCCAACTGGTTATTGAAAACTGAAAAAGTATTATAATGTACTCTAAGGTGTATGTACGCTTCCATCGTGTACAAGGCTTTTCAAGGCTTTCGTTCCAAGTGTATAAGCCTTTCCGTAGGACTTCCTTGAAAAGTTTTAATAAATCCTTTATATCAGGCTGTATTATATGGGAGAAATATTTTATATTTTTTAAATAAATATTTGAACAGTCCTCGTATATCCTGTCTCAAACTATAGCAAATGTTAATGATTTTATTACAATTTTTTTAGTAAACTTTAAAAACTAGAGTCACTACATTTTCCGTGTTTCGCATTATAAATGATACATTACATTAAAATTTATTTCTATAAAAATGGCTTTTACTGTTGTTTTTTATGAAAGTTCTAAGTATATATATTTATGAATTTAATAAATTGATTAATAATATTGTAAATTGAATTTTACCGTTTGGTTGAACCTGGTCGGTATAGTAGGCAGTCAGGCTTCCGGTAAGGTATTCTACTAGCCGCTAGCGTCACTTGTTCACTGCAACATGCCATGTTATTAGTAATGCGTAATAATGGTGTTCATAGTTATTTTGTCTGTATAAGTGTGTGTAATAATTAGTTACATTATAAGCGTAATGATAACAGTATATTACATTAGTTTTTTTATAAGAGGGAATTTTTATCGAACTAAAAAGGTAAGTAACCTATCTTGATTATATGTAAACACATGACGGCATAACCTTCACGTGTCTTTTACAAATATTTATTTGTGCATACTCTTTGATATTACTGTAATTTACATTTAGAAATTGACTTTTAAGCCAAGTATCTCAGAATTACCAAAAATGCACATAAACCCTTTTACTTCTAAATCCCTCATTTTATATTAATGTTTATATGTAAGTATTTATTCTTATGGTTTCCTGGTTAAATAGAGTAGCCCTTTGCCAGAAAACTATACTAATATAAATTTTAGTTATTTGCAAAATAAAGCAGTGTTTCTTTGTATATAAAAATTAATAAAGGCGTTTATTGTTATTACATAATACAGTGGCGTCGTAAGGGGGGGTTAACGGGCTGGACCTCCCGATTCTTTTTTATTATCAAAATCTAGGATATGTGAAAATCTAAGTAGTATTTTGATTCGGAATTTTTATAGAGTAGCTCCCCCCGAAAAAATCCTAAATACGCTACTGACATAATACATACTATATATTTACATTTTTTAGATGCCTCGCCGATGTGTTGCGCCTAGATGTAAGTCTAATTATGACAGTCAGTTAAAAAATGAAAAAGTCAGGCAGTAACAACAAAAACCAAAACAACAGAGCCTTGTGGATGCGAAGCGGACATCTGCATCTTCAGCTGTATGTACCTATCAGTACAAGTAGTGGATTGTTAAAATTAGAAATTGGCAAGATTCAAATTACAATTTTTTTCATACATCATGCACTGTGGTCGTGGTGTATTAACCACAAGCATTATTTATTATAAAGGATTTTATAGATTAATAAAGTAAATATCTTTTTATATAAGAATGAATTTTAAAATAAAAAAAAATCACTTCTCTGGTTATACAGGGTGTCCCAAAATGCTGTTTACACGCAATATCTCCCTTATTTGAAAGATAAAGAAATCAACCAAATACTATTGTGAATGCCTCAAAATGGACCTTCAAAAAACATCCTTAAACGCTGGTTACATAGTGCAACGTTTAAGAGATCATGCCAACTTGATTAATTTTTCAAATTGCACCTTCTGTTTATTTTTCACAGAAATGTATTCTTCACTTTATTCTGCATATGGTAGTATGCCTTACTTAATTGTCTAATGTGCATTTAGGGGTTTTAAAAAATATTTGTTATAAATTGAATTTATCTTAAACTTAAAGCAAATGCTCAAAATACCCTCCTGTGGACTCTATATGGGCTTTAAAGTGCCTCAGGAGTTCCCTTGTAGACACGGCTCTAATCATAATATTTTTTGAATAAATAATTTAGTTAGTGAATATGAAGTGTACAATTTATAAAAAAATATTTTTTCAACCCTTAAATGCACATTAGATAATTAAGTAAGGCATACTACCATATGCAGAATGAAGTGAAGAATACATTTCCGTGAAAAAAAACATAGAGTGCAATTTGAAAAATTAATCAAGTTGGCAAGATCTCTTAAACGTTGCTATGCAACCAGCGTTTAAGGATGTTTTTTGGAGGTCCATTTTGAGTCATTCACAATAGTTTTTGGTTAATTTCTTTATCTTTTCAAATAAGGGAGATCATGCGTGTAAACAGCATTTTGGGGCACCCTGTATATATTTATAGATAATCCAAACTCTTGTTGCTTGAATCATGATAGTATGTTTAAATTCTTATAAGAATTATTCTTTTGCAAGCGAATTAAATTTTTTCGTTCTTCCTACCCTGGCTTTCACCTCATTCTGACTGTACCCCGCTTTCCATTTGCTTTGTGCTCGATCCTTTAAATTAAGATGATAATTTCTTTAAGAAATCTGGATTTCTGGAAGGAAATTCTTTGTTACGAAATTTATTATGTCTCCTTCGTTATACATCACAAATCTTATTTATTAATCTTTATTTTGTGTTTTTCGTGTAGGAGATGATTCTTATGTAATTATTTCCCGAGTGTATTATGTTGTCTTGGGAGTTAATTACATTTTTTTGTCAACAAAATGTTCAATAACTAACAATATTCGTAATCTTATTTTGTTATCTTTTACATTTTGTCATTCATTTTTATAAATCGTAAATATTTATTTTACTTGTTTGTAAATTTTATTTGTTTTAGATTCCTACAAGCCTTTAGACAAGAATGTGGTACAAGAATATTCATAAAGGAACCTTTTCTTACGAACAACGAACAACGAAACATTACATTATTTTTAATTGAATATTTACATAATTTGATAATACTTTAATTAGATGGTATGACATTAATGGCTGTTTTTAAATCAAATTGATATATCTTTTTACATTTTAATTAATGATTTATATTTATTCATACAATCTCAATTCTGAATAAATTATCACTACAGTACCTATTATAATGTATTTGTTAATTTGTATCTATATGACTAATAATGTATTATATTATTAATTGTTACAAGAACTTTGTTTATTAAACACAATAAAATTTTGAATCAAGGTATTCTTTTCTGTGTGCAATTAGCCAATATTAACTCAATAATGTTATATGTTGGTATAACGGGTCTCATACTGGCACAGTATGGATGGATTTGGATATGGTTGCACACCGGTGGATAATAATCATCGTTATGATATTTTTTAATTATATTATATTATACACTGAGAAAAATGGTTCGTAAAAGTTATGTCCCCGTCGTCATATTAGCGCTCTTGATCTACAATTTTTAAACTAATAGATTTTTCGAACTATGTTTCTCAGTGTACAATATAATATAATTAAAAAATATAATAATGATCATTATTATACACCGGTATGCTACCGATATACAGCCAATGTTTCCCAGTATGAAACCAGAGTTATACCAACATATCAACAACATTGGGCCAATCTTGGTTATGTAAAATGGTCCAAGTACTTGCCAGTGTTATCATTTCGACACTGGCCCAATATTGGCTGCCAATATCGGCTATGTAAAATGGCCCAAGTACTTACCGGTGTTATCATTTCTGCACTGTCCCAATATTGGTTGCCAATATTGGCAATAACGGTGCCAATGGCGAGCAAATATTGGCCCGTTTGGAAAATTCTATATGGGTGTCATATAATAAACAAAGTTATTGAAAACAAATATAAAAGTATTACCTGGATAAATATCAGGAATTTAATGAAGATTTAATTATTGTGTAATATATAAAGTGTTTTTCGTTTAAATAAATTCAAGTGAATTTAATTTGCTTTTTATCGATTGACATATCGATTTTGTATATAAGAAATCAGCTGTTTGGTTTCATAGCAGTGTTACCACAAAAAGGATTAATTTAAGAGGGGAAAATATATCACATTATACCAGGTTGGTTAATAAAATAAACGATCTTTATTGTGTTTATAAATAAATTTAATGTACAAAGTTCATCCTGATAAATAATAAAAGTCTATTTGATTTAATTTATTAAGTTTTTTTAAGAATTTACTTTATTTCAAGTAAAGAAAACAAATAAATTTCTTTTTATAAAAATTTATTTTTATTTTAATAAGATTTTTATTTATAAACAAAGTTTATTTATGCTGGTTTGTTCAAACGAATGACCGTAGTGATCCTATGTCAGATCTCTACAACTTTACAACCTAGAAATGGTTACGTGGCCAAATATTGGCACGCATGTGAACGGTACTTGACTCAATTAAAAAACATGGAATAAAACATTATTTAGTATTAAAATTAGTAGGATATCAAAATCAAATATTATATCAAAAATATTGTGATATAAAATGGCGGGAACCGTGGCAACATATCAGTTATACCAACATATCAACAACATTGGGCCAATCTTGGTTAGGTAAAATGGTCCAAGTACTTGCCAACGTTATCATCTCGACACTGGCCCAATATTGGCTGCCAATATCGGCTATGTAAAATGGCCCAAGTACTTACCGGTGTTATCATTTCTGCACTGTCCCAATATTGGTTGCCAGGATTGGTAATAACAGTGCCAATATTGACCCAATATTGGTCCGTTTGTTCAACATTGACAAATTCTATATGGGCACTTGTCAAAACCATGTGTATATAAATCTAACCTAAAAATTTACAGATATTTTATCTGGAGTCGAGCATGGGTTTTGCGTTGAATGTTTTATCGACTCATTTTGTTCCAAAATGCACCAGCTTATATAGGAACTGCTATAACAATTGAAATCTATGACATTTTTATAAAACAACAGAAGATATAAATCGCGTGTGACGTCACTAAACCAAAACAACTGTTACTGATCTTCACTAATCTCACAAATCTGTTATGATGAAGTTGTAGATCTTAAAACGCTGATCAAAAAACTATTATACATATATAGTCCCAAAATGAATGGTAGAGAAGATATTCACAAAAAACCATTTGACAACGTACAAGCTCATTACGATCTAACTACATGTACAAATTAACAAAACAAGGTTCATCCTTTTCAAAATGGCTATAGAAATACATGATATCGGTAACATTAACAATTTATCTATAAAAATACCTTTACAACTTACTATAAACATGATTTTTACAGTATACGAACTACTATAAATACGAATTGATACTCATACAAATACCAGCTTAACATTTGAGTCAATGATAATTAAATTATGCATAAACAGTCCAACATACACTGCACAAGATGCTTACATAAAAACAATGGTGAGAAAAGCAGGATAAAAGCCAATAAAAGTTTGTTACCACGAAACGACAGGATTCAAATACCTTCAGTAATTGTAATGGTCAGAAATCTGGTGAACAAATTCAAAGATTAATTGTATAATCCTAGTCATAATAAGGTTGACCTAAATAATCTATTTTTAGCAAATCAACACTGTAAAACTGAGCTGGTGCCGAGGAATAAAGAGAAAATCTGTTTAACGCAGAACATCGTAATGTTTAAATTCAAAAATGGAAATAACTTCTTCCTAACAAGTGGAAAACCGTTCCAAAGTAATATGGGTTGCTTAAACATGATTCTAATTAAGCAATCTAAGTAGATTATATCCTTTTTCTGAAATTGAAACATAATTTTATTTATTGTGCATGAAAAAGCTAGGTTAAGTTTGCATGAAAGTTTTTGATTTAAATATTAATGAACCTAATTGTGGTGCTAATTATTCTTATTAATCATATTTATGACATGCCATGTCCCTCTTTTAAATTATGACCAATACAAAATATTCGTTTTAACGTTCACGAACATTGTTTGATAAAATTTTCAAAACGGTGATATTATATCACCTCAATACCTTCAGCTGTAGAATGAGATTATACTTAAGTAAGGTTTTCAGATATGACAATGGTTTTTTATAAATTACTCGAAAGCTAATTAAGGAAAAAATTATTAAGACTTTTTTGTTCCTTTTTGATGTTTTCTATCACCCCTTAAAACGAACGCGTCGTATCTGCTTCCACCCTGTATTGCTCAGGCGTGGTTTGCAAATTTGGGTAGATTGTGAGTATTAAAAATGCCTAGTTATAGGGTTTTGGAAGCATTTAACTAGTTTTACTATATACCATTTTAAATCGACTTCATTACTTCTCACTCAAAATGTGTCGGGTGAGCATAAATGTCCAAATAAGATTTGTGTCTTTTCTCTCAATTAATACAGTAGTTGTAATATTGTTATCCCAGTTATATGCGAATTTAAATACAGTTGTGATTAGCAGTAAATCATATATTTATTTAATTTCTATTTTATAATGTTTACATTTCACAGTTACATACTTAGAAAATTTTTATATACATGGTATGCTTTTTTCTTTATCGCGGTTTTCTCATACGTACATTTTTAGGACCTTGCACGTTTTTCAATGAAGGATTTGCGGTCTGAAAGCCTCCACTAGTCTCTTCAGTATCACTACCCAAAGTATCTTTAATGAGATCACTTTTTTTCTTACTAATTGATAGAAGGCTTTGCTTATATGGTGTGCTTTCTGTAGTGGATTCCTCTGCATTCTGACTGCTACTGGTTATCTCTGTTTTCATATCAGGTAACCTAATGTATTTAAATGATACAGATGCATACACCTAAAAATAAACATATTGTGTTAACATACTACATTGTAAAAATATTTCGGTGATCTTTGAATGAAATAAAATATAATATCCACCGTTCCAAATATCTAAAATAAAATTACATATACAGTGAATTAAATTATGCGATGAACACCACAGATATTTTATATTTCTCTCAGCTAGCTCATGTTTGCTCAGTAAAGCATAAATTATTTGAATTGAGACTCTTATTTGCATTTATGCCTGGAAAGAAGAGAATAAACTATCGTAAGCTCTAAAACTTCTGCAAGCTGGACAATTGGAACTGCTACTCAACTCTGAATTTGAAAAACAAAAATGCTGGATATATGTATCAACATCAATTAAACGCATGTATGAAATTTAAACACAAGAGCTTCATTAAACACACAAAATAAAATCAAATGAAACTTCAAGATAAAAATAAAATGTTTTTTAATAAAATACAAATATTGAATTGAGAAGTGCCTTCTCAGGTTTAGGTGTAGAGATCTGACATCGGATAACTACGGTCATTCGTTTGAACAAACTAACATAAATAAACTTTGCTTATAAATAAAAATTTTATTAAAATAAAAATAAATTTTTATAAAAAGGAATTTAATTGTTTTCTTTCCTTGAAATAAAGTAAATTCTTAAAAGAACTTAATAAATTAAATCAAATAAACTTTTATTATTTATCAGTATGAACTTTGTACATTAAATTTATTTATAAACACAATCAAGATCGTTTATTTTATTAACCAACCTGGTATAATGTGATATATTTTCCCCTCTTAAATTAATCCTTTTTGTGGTAACCCTGCTATGAAACCAAACAGCTGACTTCTTATATACAAAATCGATATGTCAATCGATAAAAAAAAGAATTAAATTCACTTGAATTTATTTAAACGAAAAACACTTTCACTTTTAAATAATCGTTGCACAATAATTAAATCTTCATTAAATTCCTGATATTTATCCAGGTAACACTTTTATATTTGTTTTCAATAACTTTGTTTATTATATGACGCTTGTCACAACTATGTGGTTATAAATCTAACCTCAAATTTACAGATATTTTATCTGGAGTCGAGCATGGGTTTTGCGTTGAATGTTTTATCGACTGATTTTGTTCCAAAATGCACCAGCTTATATAGGAACTGCCATAACAATTAAAGTCTATGACATTTTTATAAAATAAAAGAAGATCAAACGACGCTCGTGACGTCACTAATCCACAACAGCTGTTTCAAATCTTCACTAATCCCAAATCTGTTATGATGAAGTTGTAGATCTTAAAACGCTGATCAAAAAACTATTGTACATGTATAGTCCCAAAATGAATGGTAGAGAAGATATTCACAAAAAACCATTAGACAACGTACAAACTCATTACGATCTAATTACATGTACAAATTAACAAAATAAGGTTCATCCTTTTCAAAATGGCTATAGAAATACATGATATCGGTAACATTAACAATTTATCTATAAAAATACCTTTACAACTTACTATAAACATGGTTTTTACAGTATACGAACTACTATAAATACGACTTGATACTCATACAAATACCAGCTTAATGTTTGAGTCAAAGATAATCAAATTATGCATAAAATGTCCAGCATACACTGCGCTAGGTGCTTACATAAAAACAATAGTGAGAAAAAGCAGGATAAAAACCTATAAGACTTCGTTAGCGCGAACAAGAGGATTCCAATACCTTCCTTAATTGTAATAATTATAGATCTAGTAAACAATTTCAAAGATTAATTGTATAGTGCTAGTCATAATAAGGTTGACCTAAATAAGCTATTTTTAGCAAATCAACACTGTAAAACTGAGCTGGTGTCGAGGAATATAGAAAAAATCTGTCTAACGCAGAACATCGTAATGTCAAAATTCCCGAATGGAAATAACTTCTTCCTAACAAGTGGAAAACCGTTCCAAAGTAATATGGGTTGCCTAAACATGATTCTAATTAAGCAATCTAACTAGATTATATCCTTTTTCTGAGATTGAAACCTATTTTATTTATTGTGCATGAAAAAGCTAGGTTATGTTTGCATGAAGCCTATATTTGTAAGTTTTTGTTTTAAATATTAATGAACCTAACTATGGTCCTGTCTATACCCTTTGTTAATTATGTTTATAGCATGTCCCTCATTTAATTCAAGTCTAATATAAAAAGTATTTGTTTTAAAGTTCACGAACTATCGTTGGTAGAATTTTCAAATCGGTGAAATGATTACACCTCAATATGTACATACATATATGCTGCAACCATTAGATGAAGAAAGCCACTCTCTAACAAAAAGTATAAGGTCTCATAGTTGAAAGAAAACTGTTTTTAATACGTTCAAATATTACGTAGAATGCTCTATGCGTGTTTCGGCTTGATAAATCTTTATCAAGGGTATGCATAAAAACAAAAGCAAAGCAAAAGTTGTTTTTATGCAAGCTTCACGGCTTTAAAATACGAGAACGTAATACGAAGAATACCCAGTTGTACTTTTCAATAACAAATATGCATTCTATGGTGCTACTTATATTTAAAGTAGGTTTACCTAGGTTTTTAGAAATATTTTATGGTATTTTGAATAAAGTATTTCTAAAAATATTTTTACATATTGCAAATATAGCTTTTATTTTCGAAAAGCTTTTAGTTTCAATTATTTAGTAAAGCATTCATGCAATCTTAATGTAAGTTAGACTCTTCCAAAAGAAATATTTTATTGAAATTGCTGCATGATAAAACACAACACTACTATTTATGCATAATATATACCTACTGCAGTCTTTCCTTAATAGTTTCCATAAAATATCACCTTATAATGTTCTAACGCTAAAAGAAACTAAAACGTTTTATATAAAATGCATTATTCGAGATACTATTGAGACTGTCTAGAGCATCTTTTAGTATATAAATCCACTTTTTGCTGCAAAACATACTTCATTGTTAAAAAAATTTCTATGGATTGTGCAAAAAATCCATTCACGTAATTGCTGCTATTATTAGCTGGACAATTAGAAAAGTAAGTGATAGTTCATCAGTTGTTTGAACCTATTAAACACAAAAAGGTAAGAAGATTACTTTGCAATAAATTAAAGCATCAAGACTGTTAATTATAAGTAACCTTTAATAACCTTTAAATGTGTATATAAATGTATCACATTAAATAACAATTTGAATGCAAATTCATATAGAAAAATGTATCACCACGATTGAGAGTCGAACAAAGAACTATTTGTTATCTAGGCGGTATCTCTACCAACTGAGCTACTGGGTGACTATTAGCAGCGTGATAAAATTTCCATATGGATTAGATATTTTAGCAAACATACAATCTTATGAAATTGCATTCAAATTATCATTTAATGTAAAACATTTATCAATAAATACAAATTAACCTTCATATAAAATATAAATGTATATATAAATGTTATATATTGTAAATAAATTTGTTTGCATTTTTATTAAAGACTTTTGAAATATTTTTATTTCTATTTTTATAAATGGTTTTATTGTATAGTCCAAACTTTGATTGTTGTACTTTGACGCCCAATCGTGAGTTAGTTGATTGTTGCAAAAGGTATTAGAACGTGCTACTAACGAATTATTAAATCATAAACTAAAATATAAACTAATGCATCTATTGTTACTGCAAGTTAAGTAATAGAAGTTAGATTAAATTAATTTAAATGTTGGTGTTGTTTTATCTGCAATTATTTTTCAATATATACTCATTAAATTAACTCTTTCAGTGAAATAGCAAAATAAATTATATAAAGCCGAAAGATAACAGCAACATTTTCTAATTCTTTAAGGTAAAATGCATCTCAAATTCTGATAAAAATGCTTGGAAGCTTATGAATTGTATTACTATTAACTTACATTTATGAAAGTGTTCATGCTATGCACAATGATACAAAACAATATACAAGAGTATATTTTCATGTTCGGATTTACTATCGTGATTTACGTTCTGGAAGGTTATGAAATATAAGTTGTCTAATTATTTTTTTTAAGTGAAGCAATGAATGGTTTATTACCCATTAATGGTTAACAATACGGTAGTTTTAATAAATATAATAATACATGTTTGAGAAATGTATTTCTTAGAATTTGACACCTACAGTGTCTAGAGAAATGATGAAAACTATTGACTTGATTTTGCCCCACTCAACATACGAGGCCGTTATGTTTATAAATGTACATCTATTTTTTGCTGTAATGTATAAATAATGATTAATAAATAGATATTTAAAATAAAAGTGTAAAAAGTTATTCTTTATTGTGCAAATATAATAATAATAACTACTACAACCCATAACCTAAACCAAGGCCCCAGAAGCTATAAGCTTGTGCGGGAGTGAGGGGGCGATTATTATTATTATGTAGGCCCAATTTGCGGCTGCAGCCGCATGGTTTATCATACGAGCGAGGTACGCCGAGAAAGCCAATGAAAAGACACGTGTATCTTACAACGTTTTATCTACGATCATAACGCTTTACTAAAGTATTAATTATATTTGATATATTTTTTAATTTGTAATTTATGTCATATACATATATTAGTGTGTTTCGATTTTTATGTGCTAAGTAAGTTCTTTAGCAACCAGTTTGGAAAATATTCATAAATCATTTATCATACATCTTTTGTTGATATTAGCGTGCAATAAAAGTTTTATAACACTAGCTCAATAAATGTTAACCTTTACACGAAATTCAGTGTAAAAGGTAGTCACTTTTTGTATGATTGTAGGTAAATACTTAATTTATCTTAATAAGCATTATTGTTCTGATGGCAACTGTTACGTTATTATATCCACACTTTCTACGTTTTACTACAGTTCAATTCATATGACCCGCATAAAAAGTAAAACGCAGTGGCGTGCGGTGAGAATTTAGACTAGGGAAGCAATTACGATTTTAAATTTAATATACATAGGTACAGGCGCGGATCCACGGGGGGGTTAATCACACCCAAAGTTTTGATATATACTTTAGTATTATAGTTAAATAAATTTTGAATGTAAAAGTAGTTAATGTTTATTAAATATTGTGCAATATATAACATTTAGGGCCGCACGTAGGGCCTACGTAATAATAATAATAATCGCCCCCTCCTTCCCGCACAAGCTTATAGCTTCTGTGGCCTGGTTTACAGGTTATGGGTTGTAGCAATTATTATTATTGTATATTATTTATAAATAAATATACATAGAATAAAAACAAATAATGTTTGTATAGTAATTATTATTAATTTACTTAAAACAATTATTTTCAAAAAATGCCCCCCCCCAAATAATTCTTTGGATCCGCCCTGCTAGGTACAATTAAAAATAGTGTTATGATTATTAAGCTTAAAAGTTTTTCAAATAAGAACTTTTATACTTTATACTTATGGAATTTGTTGACTATTATGCATTATTTAAAAAAGTACTACTATTTATAATGCAACTCGATTTTCCGGTCTTTTTTAGCGAAATACCTGGTGCAGGTTTTAATATTTATTGTTAAATTTGAAAGTTCTGGTTTTGATCTACCTTTCTCAACAATTTGTAATTTCCCTCTAAAATTGTATGCAGAAAAATCTAATAATTTACAATCTGAACAACAAAATCGTCGCGATTCGGTTGTATCGGAGTACTCGAACCTTCGACCGAAGCAGCTGAATTTGTAGTCATGACGATAAAGCAATTTTAAATTTGCATACAGAACAAACTAAATAGAATTATTTGTCTTTAAAAAAAAATTACGAAAGGCCGGCTGGCGGCGAGAAGTGCAGTAAGCAACGAAATCAGTGCTTATATGCAGTGTATGTAAAACATTTGAATCGGTATTACCTTTCCGCGTAAGTTTAATGAACCTAATTTAAAATAGTAGTCTAAATAATTATACTTTTTGCTGTACGGAATTGATATTGAGCTTTAAGTTGATTAAATATTACAAATTTAAATAAACGATAACCATAATTTTATAAAAATATTTTTGTTAGAATTGTTTTTTTATTTTTAATAAATTCTTAAGGGAAGCATTGCTTCCGTTGCTTCCATGGACCGCACGCCACTGGTAAAACAGTAACTGAACTGCACTATTCAGATTTCTCATTTTATATTATCACTCCGTGATGAAGGTTGAATTCCTAAATGGAATTCCGAAATAGCAGCACTGCTTATTGAGAAATCTTTTTTCCGATCAATTATTGTGATAGACCGTCATAATCGTTATTCAATTCTGGCAATCCTTAGTATTTTATATTATATTTAATTGTTAAAACCTTTTAAGCGTAAGTATCGTAGAAGTCATCCTGCTGGCCTTAATCTTATTCCTTAAACCGTATTGCTTAGTTAAATTTGGACAAAATTTATTATAAAATTTAATAAAAATCAATAGATTAATTAAAGTTTTACAAGTTCTTAACCTTACAATTGTTTCAACATTAAATGTCATTATCAAAGGTAGATAAGATTGATAAACAAACACGTTGCTAAGGATAAATACAGAGAATAGGTAACTAGATACAATATATACAAAAACTAAATACCTAATACTAGTAAAGGAGAATTACTAAGTTCAGTTTGTTCATTCATTAAAGATACTGCGCATTTATGTTTGTAAATTTCAAAAGCTTCTAAAATATCTAATTTGTGTTTGTTCTTGCAAAAATGTAAGAATTTGATGTTATTTTGAGGTGTCATTAGGTGGTTTTGTTCCAACAGGTGTTTGGCATAATTCGATTTTTCTGGGTGTTAAATTCTGTAAGAGCATACGTGGTCTTTGTATCTTATGTCGAAATTTCTAAGTGTTTGTCCAATATAAACGAGT
Source organism: Agrypnus murinus (assembly GCA_929113105.1). Lineage (NCBI taxonomy): Eukaryota > Metazoa > Arthropoda > Insecta > Coleoptera > Elateridae > Agrypnus > Agrypnus murinus. Next base: position 127,353,623 of record OV816025.1, on the reverse strand, counting down.
TACAAAAAGAACAATTCAAACGGTATATGCCGGAAAAAGTGTTGGTGTTAGTTTTATAGGTTATTTTTTAATGGTTGGTTTTTCGTATTATATTTGCAATTTATTCTGATATCTTGCCAAAGTATGCAATTGATATGTAGTTTGTGTCTTCTATTTGAGTGTCAATTGGAAATATCCTTTTGATAGCTAACCTATAATTTTTTTGTTTAATTAAATTGTCAATCATGATATATGGTTATAATGGTTTTGCATGTGCTAATTATTTGATAATTGAAATTTGTTTATCAAAATGTATTCGTTTCATTGGAGTATCTGAGAGATCTATAAGCCGCTAGTTTATGCATTTTATGATGACATGAATCATTAGGAATTGTGATATCTGTGTTTGTAGGTTTTCTATTATTAATTATTAGCTCTATTTTATAGTCTAAACGTGATGTTTTGTGAAGACTGTTAATAAACGTCACATTTATGTTTTTCATCGTCATGTTTTGAGTAGTTCTTCAAGTTTTGCTATTTCTTACTTAAGCTAATAGACAAGTGATATGTTTGTTACTGAACCTTATGATGTTAGTTCTAAGGTGGCTAGTTGTTAGTTACATTTACCTATTAATGTATTTATATTTAGCTATATGATTGTTATTATTATTATTATTATTTGACTTAAATATGTCAATTACAGGAATGTAAATTATTGCGTTGACTTTTTTGTTATGTTTATGAGTGTGTGCGTCCGCACATGAATGTGTGTGTGAGTGTTGATCCCCTTCCTTGCTAGGTCTTCTAGATTGGCGCCCAGGCAGTAATCATTTACGAATCAAATTACGAAATGCTGAGTGATTAATTTTACTTAACGGGATATCTGCAGCCACTAATGCACTACATAGTTTTTTATTAAATTCGATCGATTTGCTGGACTCACCCCGCGAATCATTAAGGTACCCCGGTAACAATGTGTGTTCAGATGTTGTGTAACTTGAAAGCGTTTCGTTGCAGTCACTTTATGGTCGCACACTGTACAATACATCACCTTATTGTCAGTTGTAAGAACACTGAATTCCTTAACATAACTTCGAAGTGTAACAGACACAGACCGTTTTTCTTTACCCATCTATACACTTTAAAATTTCAAACTGAAATGCAGTTTGCAATTTCTGAACTGTCTTAATTGAAAGATTACAAGATTAGTAAACGAAAGTACAGGCAAATTTTTCTATGAACAGGAAGTTGCCAAAGGGTCTTTGGAATTTCCTAATACCTATTTATCACAATACCGCAGGATGTAAGTATTTAAATTTTAGTTGAAACATTTTCTTTCTTAGAAAATATTAACAAGTACACAGATGGTTAAGGCAGTAAAATATTTTAAAGCCTAGTATTTAACAATAAGCTTAAATTATGGGTTTCCCCTAGACTCAACTAAGCCGCCCTTGGTTGGTTATCTAAAATGCTAAAATTATTTAAAAAATATTAGAAATCTCATGATTAAAGCATGTAAAACGCACAAAAAGTAGTAAAATATGCACACTCTTTCAAAAATGCTAAAATATGCATGCATTTATAAAAAACACCTAAATATGCATTTATATGCACTTTCAAATTGACATATGTGATTCATATGTGGCTTAAACATGTAGAAATATAACTCTGCATATGTTTGCTATAAGCAGAAAAAACATGCAAATGCATAGAAATCCTATACCTAATTATGTGTATATACTTCTGCTGCAGTTGGAAAATATGATTTTCTAATTATTGCCATAATGAGTGTAAGAAATTTGTAATTTTGGTTGATACCAACTGCAAATATATTCTTCAGTAATCACAAGGCAATTTCAGTAATTCTTGTAGGGAATGCGTTTATTAGAAGACTCTATTTGTTCTTCGGAGCGCTTTAACATTTTCGAGTTGAGATTATTTGTATCGTCTTGGATGCACTGTTACTGTTTTGTTATTGTTATTATTTCTTGGTGGCTGTTGATACTTGTGATGTTGATACTCGATAAGTACTCGATGCGACTAGACGTGAAAACGCAGAGCTCTTCCCAAGTTATTTACGTGTATTTATAGTAAGGGTATTTGTAACTCTGAGATCATGGTTTTTACTCAAAATCAAAAAATGATATCAAAAATGTTGCAAAAGGTGTCATTGAAGAATTTTTTCAAAAGAAAAATACGCAATTTGACTTTTTGGCGAAAAAACTATCGAATGCGGCTGTTAATAAACTGGATGCAAGACTCAATAAAATGAAAGAACTGATACAGAATTATGAAGAGAATTATTTGCAAGTTTGCAAAGTGAAAACGAAGAAATGGTATAAAAAATGGTCAACGTTCTATTATTCGTTCTAGCCAAGATTCATAATTTCTAATCGATGAAGCAATTCTTAAGTATAATGTATTTGTTTATTTTAATATCAATTCTGTGGGAAATACCTTAATGAAAGAAACAAAAATCCATTTCTTTTTTTTGTTGGGAATAGCCTGATGTTTATGTCAAAGTTCTATATTTTCTTTTATAATTGTTAGTCATTTTACGAGATCAGATTAAGAAAATTATTTTATTTTACTTTTTGTTTGATTTGACATTTACTATTCTTTAATCTCCTTTGTTTTTTAAAATTTTCAACTAAAACCTTCAACGTAGTTTTAATTGGTAACACTTAACTAACTTCTTATTATAATTATTAATTACTATTATTTGAATTTTGTTATATTTTGGGGTAATTATATGTCACAAGATTGTTTGCGAATTGGACACATTAATGTATGTTCATTACTACCAAAGATCAATGAAACCAGAGATATCAGAAGAAGTGCCTTCTAGAGCAATCAATTTTCAAAATTGTATACTGCTACGTAAGGATCGAGGTAGTAGGGGGAGGAGGAGTTCTTTTTTATTTTTAACAAAGTGTGTTTAAATGTATTATTAACACAAGTAATTTAATCGAACTATTATGGGTATTAGTTGAAATTAATAATACAAGTATTGTACTGGGAGTGTTCTATAGACCTCCAACTTACAACTATAAAAAGTTTATAGATGAAGTTGAGAATTCCATTATGTTGTGTACACCATATTCAGACCATATTACGTCTAGGGGATGGTAACGTACATTTCCTAATGGCAGCGAACCCGTTTACGGGATATTTTAATAATATGTTAAAATCGTTAAATTTTAGTAAAATAATGACGACTCCCACTACAAAAGATCGCTTATTAGATATTACCATAACTTCTCAACCGTCACTTATTCAGAAAAGGAATGTCGTAAATTGTCATTTCTCAGATCGTGATTTAGCAGCCTGCGAAGTTTTATGTCAACAGGTACCATGTGCTCTTATTGTTTATACTTTTAGAAACTTTAATTTTGATAGCTTCTAAACTGAATTACAATCACTCTCCTTGTATGATATATTTTATGAAAATAATATCAAAAAGTGATTATTTTGAGGAATAGGATATTAAATCTGTTCAATAAACATACTTCGTGGAAAACAACCCAAATAACAAAAAAACAGCCGCCATGGCTAACTGATAATATTAGATTGTTAGTAATACAAACCTAAAAACGACAGCTGCATGGGAATATTACAGGACACTACGCAATTTTACAAATACCGCTATAAAGAATGAAAAAAAAGCTTATCTACAATTTAAAATTGCTCATTCTAAAAATTCTAAAGTACTATGAAAGGAATTCAGAGTGCTAAGTATTGTATCTAAAAATAACATAAATAAATCATTTACTGGTCGCGCCCTTTCTTATAAATTTCAGTTCCTCAACACGTACTTAATTTCTACAAAAATAATGATTTACATAATAATGCCGTTTTCAATTTCAATCTTATAGATAGCAATACAATATCAAAAATAATCAACACAATGATAAAATTATGTTGTTCTTCTATATTGCAATACCTAGTACATATTGTTAACTCTTGTAGAGTCGGCTCTTGTAACTCCAATAGCGAAGATCGAACAACCTGTAAAGTATAAGGATTACAGACCGATTAGCATTTTACCAATACTTTCAATAATCATGGAAAAGATAAACAATTTACAAATTAGAATGCAATAATTCGCTGCCTATCAGCCAGTCAGGGTTTTCGACTGGAAACAGCTGTGCAACCGCCTTGCTGAAGATAACAGATGACATTATGAAAGTACAAGTTGAAGGTAAATGCACGTCATTGGCTCTGTTAGACTTCAGCAAGGCGTTTGACACAATAAATCATGACTTTCTGCTTGGTATATTGCACCATGTAAGTCTTGGTGATGATGCAATCGCTCTGATCCAAAATTATCTCTACAATAGAACGCAACGAGTTAAGGCATCTAATACGGTGTCTACGTCTATTGATGTTACAAGAGGGGTACCTCAGGGATCCACACTAGGCCCTCTGCTGTTTACCCTGTATACCAGAGGTATTTGCGATTGTGTTGAAGCCTGTAATATTCACATGTATGCTGATGATACACACTTTATACTATTCTTTCAGTTCAAAGCATGTGAGGAATGTAGTTGACACACTAAATAATAATTTCCAAGCTATCATTCTTCATTCTTTACTAATCAAGCTCTAATCTTAAACCCATCCAGATCTTGTATTTTACTTTTGGGAAAAACGATTAATAATTACCAACTGCCACCGAAAATTGGAAATACTAATGTCCCGATAGTCCAAGTGCCAAAAATTTGGGATTAGTACTTGACAAAACGTTAAGATTTAAAAAACAAATTAATAAGTACATACAAAAAGCCTATTACAATTTAAAACTTCTTTACCCCCATAAAAACTATTTAAGCAAAATCTCTTTTATTAAAGATTTTATTAAGTGAATCCTTTGTGTTATCCCAATTTAATTATTGCTTACCTGTCTATGGTTCTTGTTTTGACTTTGACACGCCACAGCGTATACAACGTGTTCAAAACTCTTGTCTACGTTTTATACATGTAATTTCTAATTTTGCACATAGTATATCTCTAAAATTAATACAAACAGGGTGGCTTAATAGTAAACAGCGGCGTTACTTACAGACATCAATCATAACATCATAATCAATAGGCATTCACCCTACTTATGAAAAATGTCATTAGAAACAGTTTTTCTTAATAAAATTTTCATGGCCTGTGAAAGGGGACTACTACACTGTTCGTTTACTATATTGTTATTCAAGACCAGCAGATTTTAAATCAGTTTTTTTAGTAATAGCTGTTTACTATGTACTACTACTAAACATAAGAAAACAAGGGAGATAAAATGATCAAGTTATTTATTAGGAATTTTTGGTTTACAATTAGGAAAAGAGTCATTCATGTCTAGTGCCCCACCCGTTATATACCGGTTCAAATTGTTTACTCTATAACTAATCAAAATTAATTAGAGAATAGACGGTATTAGCGAAGATGTAAACATATCTTCAATTTCTTTTTTTTAATTTTACTTTGTTTTAGGGTAATGAACTCTCTAGCAAGTAACGGGTGTTGCACATGACATGGAGTGACTGAAAAATAAGTTTCGTTATCCAGTTTGTTGAGCAGCATTAGTTAAAATGCTGCGAAGTAAGTGCTGAACTTGAGGACCAGCCGCAGGGTTGTTGCCCGAATCTAATTGTGTACCATTTGTCACCGCGCGTATATCTATGGTAAAAATATTGCCATTCAAATTCTTGTTACTGCTTTTCCTTGGCACTTCTTTCACGACGAGTTGACCATGATCATTCATGAAAAATCTGGCAATTGTGTTATCCTTATTAATTTCAAAAATTTTGTTGTTTACTAAAACTTCTCGTAAATATTGTTTGGAATAAGGATCATAGAAAATAGGTCCTAGTCGTTGGTGTGCAACAAAATAGGGGAAATTTTGTAATGCTGAATTCGCTAGCAACTGTGTAGGATATAGAACTTTAATCGGATGCTCGGTTTGGCTATTGGTGCTGTTAAAATAATTTTTTACTGAATCATAGGCGCTGGATAAGGCACCACTAATGTTGTCCCATAGAGTTGGCTCTGCAGTTGTTGCTCCTCCTGGATAATTATTAATTTTAATGTTATATTCTAACATTCTGTTTTCTGGTTTGTCATCTTCAGGAGGTGCAGCGTAGTTTCCCTTAAAAATAGAATTATTTAAATTAGTTTATGAGAATTAAATTATTCATTCTATATCAAATAAGATGTGATGATTACTAATGCATAAATACATATTTAATTTTTGTTATTTCTTGTTAATACATACTAATCTTGAAACATGCTAACATGCAGAACGTAATAGGTTTTAGTGTTACATAGAAAGTAATTTTATTGGTCAGTTTGAATTAAACCTGTACGTGTGTCCGTATAGTAGTTTGAAAAGTATGTTATTTGCTATGGCTATTCAACAACCCTAATAACTACAGCTAGGCCCTAGTAAAATAAGAGAATGTAACGTGTTCAAATTCTCAACTTTATAGAAATGCAACTTTATATTCATAAATGGTAAAAAACTTTAGTACAGTCCTGCGTAGTTCATCATAATTCAGTTGGATTAAAAATGCAGACGATATTTCGAATTAAATGGTGTTCTTTTAATGCCAAGGGTCATCCTAAAATGTTTTCGTATAGGATGAAATGCCTTCTAGAATAAAATAACAGATAACATCGCGTCTAGAATAAACATATTGACGTTTTTGTAAATATCAAAGTTCACTGCAAAGCCTTCTTACGGTTAAAAATCGTTTTTAGTAACGACAATACAGACAAAAATTAAGATTATAAAAGTAGAAAAATAAGATCCGCTTTTTAACAAAGGAATAAATTATCTGAACAGGCATTAAACCCCAAATTTATAGATCCTGTACGTGTCATTTTAACTTGGATGAATAGATTTTCATAAGTGCAGACGGATAAAAAAGCATCATATGGGTACCTGCAAAATATCAAGTTACCCCCCCAAGACGCAGACTTTAGGCGGTAATGTCCCGCGAACTTAAAACGAAATATTCTAGAAGATTTTTACGCGGTTATTTTCCTGATTGGTTTAAGAAATGATAACTTCGTTCGGATAGGTTGATTTAAATCCCCCTTTTCCTAAAAAATATCACGCCACGAAAAATCTGTACCCTCAAGGAGTTAGTCAGCGACAGGCACTCGGATACGGTACAGGGTCAGTTTTGCCGAAGGCAATTAAATACAGTACGTTTTTCCAGTTAAACGAATTAGTTTAAATCCAGTACGGAGTTTTTGTTAATGTGGATTCAGTATCATACCGTGAGTTAATAAATTAATTAGACAAATGATAAAAAATCTTTTTGTAGGAATTTGATAAACAAATTATGTGTGCGGTTTAAAATAAGTTCAAATCTATAATCTAATACAGCCCATGAACTTACCACTCCACCCTTACTTAAGAGCAACTAGTGGTTGTTAATAGAGTTTTAATTCTTCGAGTTAATTTAATTAGTAAATTAACATTTAACTTGGAAAATGGAAGTACATGGGATTTTTTTCTTCCAGCATGTAGGGGGGGGGGGTCTAGAAAAGCTTAACTTGAAGTTTTCGACCTCAAATTCATATGAGCTTTTTCCGCCACTTTGAAAAGAAGGGTGAAGTGTTATTTTGAAATTATCTCTGTAACAGTAGGTCCGACAAAAAATTTGTATAAAGCATTTTTGTCGGCAATACTATCGTCTACAACTTTTATTTGAAACTTTTTTGCGTAATATAAAAAATGAAAAAGTTCAAACTTTCATCAACTTTCAAGTTCACTTCTTTTCAAAATGGCGGAAAAAGCTCATATGAATTTGAGGTCGAAAACTTCAAGTTAAGCTTTTCTAGACCCCCCTACATGCTGGAAGAAAAAAAATCCCATGTACTTCCATTTTCCAAGTTAAGCCCGTTTTTCGTACAGTTTGACTGGACTATACAAATTTAAAACAAAAACTGAACATTAGGTAGCTAAAGAAAGACTAGTTGAATAAAAAAACAAATCTAAACAGTATTATGATAATAAAGTTTACATTCATGATTATAAACAAGGCGATTTGGTTTGCATAATTAATAAAGCACATGCCTTAGAATTAAATAAAAAATTATCTCCGAAATTTTTTTGGTTTAATAATCCGTTTAAAATAACAAAAATATGATCCCAAACTGTACCGTTCAAATTATGGAAAATAAAAAACTAGTTATATATCACATAAATAAACTGGTCATCAAGATGAGAATTCAAAGGAGCAGTAATATCTTTCTATTCTTTCTAACCTCACTTCTTAGTATTCTATTTTTAATTCATTTTACAACCGGAAATTCCTACAAAATAAATTACCTTAATCACCATACCGAGGTATATTATCATATAATCATTTAGGATATGCTATAGATAACTAATAGCAAATTCTCCTTACTAATCCATTTGAATTTGACAGTTAGTTATCAAAGCTATAAACAGATAAACAATCTTTACTTCAAAATCTCTAATCTTTGATCACATACGAGAGCTGTCAGTACATCTGAAATCGTTAATCACCTAACAGGACATCAAACAAATCATGATAATAATAAGAGTAAAAGAACTGCCTTTGAGAACATATCTTATAGGCTTTACATTGACTTTTTCGTATTCCGGGTGCCGACAATGCCAGATTTTATGATGAATCAATTAAATCATTACTAAATGATAATAAAACTATCATTAAACAACTGATCAGAATAATTTCTACAACAATACCATTCAAACTCTGAAACTAAATGAACAAAAATTTAACAGCAATATAGAACTTTTCAATAATTTTTCAAAATATACTACCACAACAACAACAAATTATAACCGAGCAATTTACCTTATTAAATCAGCTTGTAAATGAATTAGATAATTACTATAACAATTTAATTGCTTCAATTACACTTGCTCATAGAAATATCTTACATCCTAATGTTATTATTCCTCTAAGTTTATTTAAAGAATTTTAAGTTTACTACTTACTTAAGTTTTACTTAAGGATGGACAACAGTTACCTCTTTCTTTATCATATACAACAGTTTACAGATATTTCGATATCATACATCTTGATGTAGTATACATAAACAAAAATTTAATTTTTGCTCTAAAAATTTCTCTGGTAGACGATTTAAAATACGACGTTTCTAAACTCTACCCACTTCCTATTTCCCACAACATTTCACATCTATAAATTAAAATTTAAGCTAAACCTTATTGCAATTAACTAATTAGTAACAATAAAATTTACTTTTTATAACTAAACTTTAAAAAAATTTTTTATCTTATATTAGCGTATTTGCTACAATCGATTCAGGTTTATACGCAAATAAAGTTTTCCTACGTCACACAGTGATCGAAACGGAGTATTTAGACGAAACCTAGCATTCCAGATAGAGAGCATGTGTTAATTTTATAAAATTATTTTCAAATTAACATATTATTAATTAAATATTACTCAAAATATAATAACATCTGAAATATAAAAAATATAATAAGAAATATACAAGATACAATAACTCTTTAAACTAGAAGCGCAACAACTTCGAAACTAACATTAGAAATACTGTTAATTGTTAAAAAAAATATCAAATTAAAGTCAAATTCCAAATCAAAATTTACGTCATAAACGAATCACAGTCTGAATCTTCCAATTCCGAATTAACTACTAAAGTACTTCCGGTAATAGAATCTAACAAATTAATTACTTTTTTGATAATGATCCTTTGGGTTTATCAGGAAGCTTTCTATATGAATTAATTAAGGGATCTGTAATTAATAGCATGTGTATTAAATATTCCATAGGTGCCTTTCTAGAAATTATGCTAGTTTATGACTCTCTGAAACGTTTGGAGTCTGTGTGTCTGACTTCTACACCTTCTTCCAACAATTGTCCTATTGGAACTACACATGATTTGATTATGGCACTGCCATGAATTAGAATGTTGTTCATTGTTATGGGCATATAGTACCAGTTATACCTCTCTATATATAACTTAGCAGTGTCTAAGGCGTATTGCTTAAATCTATCAGAATGTATCTTAAATTCATAAGAAATAGTTTTTAGATTACATTACAGTAAGTCTGGTTATTACCTGCTCATCAATACCAGTAGTTTCGGAAGTTAATTTTGGATCTGGAAAAAATCTAATAGCAGTGTTACCATCATTCGCCGTCCCAAATCCGGGTTTCGGTGTCAGCCAACAAGCCCATTTTTTTAATGCAATTTCTGCTTAACCTTCTGTAATTTTTTTCACGGAACAGTCGTTTCCCTTCTTTCTCTTTTTATCAACAGTCTTTCTTCACAGATAAAACTAAATCATACGAAGAGTACATCGGCTTTGCGATTCTTTGTTTCTTTTTTTTTTCTTTTTGTTTCTTATATTGTCTACATACCTTCAAATGCAATATCTAGTATTAATTTTTACATTATAATAACGAGCGGCTGAACAATCACTGAAAATGCTAAGCCGTAAAAACAGCAGCTGACAAGTAACAAGGTTCCAAGTTTTAACATAGCCATCTTTTGTTTATAATACCGATGCAACTACGTCATTCTAAGAAAAATATATGCTTGTAAAGGGTGATTTAAGATGTTAAGAATATAATTTTTACATCAAATGTTTATTTCTGAAATATGAATTGTTGGACGAAGTAGCGCCTAATTGTGCAATTTCGATCACTATGCGTCATCTCTATCATAAATGACACTTTTCCCATTCTTATTTATTGAGAAATTACTAAATACAGCGTGAAATACAATCTTTTTTCTATAACCTATATGAAATGTCAGTTGTTAAAAAAATACATTCTTCTCGTTGGGGCTAAAGTACTTGTCGCCCGGATGTACGAGGGAAAAGTAAAATATGTAGTTTCGACCACTAGTATAAAATTCATTTTGCTTTTCTCATGTTGCATGACTATCAAGTTCTTTTCAATATTTTATAGTGGTTATTAGATTAAAAAAAAAAAAGTTTTTTATACACGGGGAATATTACAGATCTTAGTACTCTGTGTGATCGTCTACCTCCCCTTCGCGTCAGGACACAAACTTAGAAACACAAAAGTAGCTAACAAATAAACAATTTCAATTATTTTTAGTAAATCAGAAACTTTTTTAGTGTCAAAAGTTATTAGGAATAGTTCCATTAAACGTCCTACAACATATGCTAAACTTACATAGAAGTTATTCTTTTTAACTTCGAAAACGGGTTTTGAAACTGAATAATTAGATCGTTCATTTAACACAACATGAGTACCTAAAATTGTATATAGATATCATGCTTACCAACTTTTAGCTGTAGCCCCTTTATGTTCAAATAGTAGCGACAACGATTAATCTCGTCGGTGGAGCTAAAGCACCAAAACAATGTTGGCCACAATGAATATTACTGGATTTGACATTCCGTCTTACAATAAATCTTAGGTTTAATATCAATCATGCACAAAAATAATAATTTTCAGGGGTACATAAATTATTTATAGATGGCGTGCTTGCTAACTTTTTAGTAGAGTCACTGCATCTATTATAGTCACCTAGGCCAGCTGGTCGATCAGAGTAACGCAAACCGCCGCCATATTGGGGCAGATAAGGGTGATTTCTAATCATGGGCAAATTAAAACCACGTTTTACGAGTTTGACATATTAGAGGTTTGATGTTTCAGAATAAGGAAAACCTTTTAAAGTAAACGTAGATTTGATTAATTTCAATGCAGAACAAATAATGAACAATTTCGTGGTTCGTTTACCCCAATATGGCGGCGGGTTGCGGTACTCTGATCGACCAGCTGGCCTAGGTGACTAGATTCAGTGACTCTACTTTTTAGTAGAATCACTGCATCTACCTACCTAGGCCAGCTCATCGGATCAATCGTTGTCGCTACTATTTGAAAATAAAAGGGCTATATTTTTAGCTAGAGACTCTTCAATTAGAGTCTGACCAATGCGTTGCCAAGGTGTCCGCCATTTTATATCACAATATTTTTGATATAATATTTTTATTTTGACATCTTAATTATAATGTAATTTTACTGCTAAATATGTTTTATATACACAACCCACTGTTTCGTGATTTTTAATTGAGTCAAATACTGTTTACATGCGTGCCAACGTTTGGTCGTGTAACTATTTCTGTAAATTTTTCCCAATTTGACCTCCTGGAGGTCAAACGGTTAATTTTTAGGGTTGTGCCCATGGAGACTTTTGATTACGAAGCCACCAGCTACAACATATCAAAAATTCAGCCAATTCCACCGAAATCCAATTTCCATAAGGTTTGTGCGGTATTTTCCCAATTTGACCTCGTGGAGGTCAAACGGTTAATTTTTAGGATTGTGCTTATGGAGACTTTTGATCACAAAACCACCAGCTACAATATATCAAAAATTCAGCCAATTTAACCGAAATCCAAATTTCCATTAGGTTGGTGCGGGCTACTTTGATAACTTCGTTAAAATTAGTTTTTTGAAAAAAATCTGGAAGTGGTATAGCGATTTTAATTACTTGACGTTATACACCCCCTACTTAACAAGGTCTACCAACCACATAGTGACGTCACGACAAAGAGACAATCCCCGAATCTTTTATTTCTCATTTTGCATTCAAATTTTAACTAATAGACTGTCTTATTATTCCACCAAAAATAAAAGATCTCCCATAATATTAATTAAGAATTTGTTTTTATTTGACAGGGACCTATTTTCGTATGAAAATTTTACCGTAAATATAAAATATTAATTTGTGTTTATTATGTATTTGCAATTAAATATCTTTAAAATAAAATGTTTGTACTAGTTAGGCTAAATCGATGGTAATAGGATGTGCAAAATAACTCAGAGGATAGGAATCTTAAATCAAATGGCGGTGATAACGCGTAAATAATAATCAGAAAATCAACGTTAAAGTTGCTATTTTGATGTTAGATCGTTAGGTTACAGATATACTTGACAGAAAGATTTTATAATTCTTATGTGTTTTTGCGAAGCTTTCGTAAAGAAATCCCGTTGGTCGCGAGGATCTTGAGTGTTTTAAATTTACTAAACCTTCTTTGGTATAATTTCTACTGTTAAGACGCCAGAGCACCAACAGTTATATCAAACAATGATTATACTCTTTAATAAAACTTGTTAGCATCTTACGAAACAGGTAAAAAGCAAACCAAATAAAAGCTAATAACTCACTACAGAATAATTCGATAGCATACAATTTTCTCGATGAATTTTATGAATCCACTTTCTTGTGATTTGTCGTCTTTCGGAAACTTAAACACGTGCATTTTGTGTTTTTCATTGTAATTACCGTTGCACAGGGTACACAATAACACAACACTTGTTTACTTTATTAGTACTACATTATATTAATTATACAAGCTAATAATATGCTACACATATAAAAATTACAATGCACCAGCCAACACAATTACACATTTGACACAATACTATTATAGTTTATTTCTTTTGTTTGTCGTTTGCTTTTGCCTTTAGCATGTGACGTCACTATGACGTTTACAATATGTTGTGAGGCCTTAGTTATATAGGTGGTGTTGGCTATACTGTACCATTTTCAACTTGTTATGTCATTGTTTTTAAAGAAATAACGTCATCGATATTTTTTTTATGACAACCTATATTTTTTATTGTCGTTTCGGTAGTACTTTTTATTCTCTTTTCAACTTTATACAATTTTCAATATGTTACATTTGAAAAAATTGAGAAAAACTGCCGTAAAGTTCGAATATTAAAAATTCTTTAAATTTGCAAAATGAATCTAGTTACTTCTTTCTATGGGGGTACCTAAAAAGTAAAGTGTATAAAAATCGACCAATTACTTTAAAAGACCTCAAGCAAAGAATTCGACATGAGATTAGATTAATATTAACTGAAACTCTTCAGAATGTGAGAAATGAAAAAAAAAGTCACCGTATAAAAAACGTTACGTTTAAAAAAGTTGAGAAAAACAGTCTAAAATTTTAATTAGACTAAAAAGAAATTAAATTGATTAACAAAAAAAACTGTAATAACAATAACATCAATTACAAAAATAAGCACATAAATAACAGTTTTTAATACACTAGATGTTCAAAGTGACGGCCCTGTACCATCTGACAATACATTTCTCACATTCTGAAGAGTTTCAGATAGTATTAATCTAATCTCATGTCGAATTCTTTGCTTGAGGTCTTTTAAATTAATTGTTCGATTTTTATACACTTTACTTTTTAAGTACCCCCATAGAAAGAAATGACTAGATTCATTTTGCAAATTTAAAGAATTTTTAATATTCGAACTTTAGGGCAGTTTTTCTCAATTTTTCAAATGTAACATATTGAAAATTGTATACAGTTGAAAAGAGAATAAAAAGTATTACCGAAATCGACAATACAAAATATAGGTTGTCATTTAAAAAAATATTTCGATGACGTCATTACTTTAAAAAAAAATCACGTAACAAGTTGAAAATGGCACAGTATAGCGTCAAGTAATTAAAATCGCTATACTCCTTCGAGATCTTTTTCCAAAAAACCAATTTTAACGAAGTTATCGAATTTATCCGCTACTTTATTTCCACACTGTATATGGTTTATACCATTTCTGAACAAAAATAAAGTTGCTACAAAGCGGGGTGCTTTAAACCAAACAGACTGTAATACTGCCTATATTTTATTAATTTATACTTTGTGTTGTAATGGACACATATGTTTAATTTTCATAAATAAGTTTTGTAATTCTTATTCGACTACGGTAATTCAAATTATTTTTTCTTTCTAAATTTATTAATTTGTATTCGCTCGATGCGAATAAAAAAGCACTAATAATATCCCTTTGTAAGTGTTATTGTCGAGTATTTATCACTTACGAAATATAGAATAGCAGAAGAACAGTAATTAGTTCTCAAGGTTTATAAATTAATTATAATAAACCATACACTTATAAATACTTATATCATGAGGTAGATTTAATATAAAGTAATACGTATTAAACAAATTTATAAATGATTTCTTACTACTAGTCAATTTCTTTATAGTTTTTAAAATGTATTTATTGCATTTACCTTCCTGCATTTTGTAAGTGATACTGTCCCGACGGAATGTCGCCTGGCTGTCTGATTAAAAGAACGGAGAATTACTTAAGTTGTTAGCCCCTAATATTAGATAATTTCGAAGCTCCTCTGTTAATTGGATTGCCTATTTTTCATTTTTTATATTAATAACTATTAACTTTTAAACAAATTCATAAAAATAGCCTAGTATAAAAAATAACATGTTGGTAAAATAAACTTAAACCACAATGCTGTATTACCCGTTGAGAAAAACTATTATAAAATTTTTTTTCTAAATCAACCTATTTTAACTACGCGAATCAAATTTTCATAAAATATAGAAACTGCCTACTGTATATTTGTATAAGAGTCCTTTACTTTATTTTCTAGAATTTAATTTATAAAAACAAGTCCCAAAAACTATTACATTTATTGGGTACCTTTAACTACAGTGTAGGACAACCTTAAGGATTTAGGTACTTATACAAGCATTCAAGAAAATAACTACATATGTCAACAAAATGAAGTATCCAGTATCCAGGACACATGAAAAGCCCCTTTGTGAAACCCCGTTGCTAATTTCCTCAAAAAGACCATTCCACCATCATGCACCACTAGAACCATCCAAGCAGAATTTGAAATTTGGCAGTCTGTATTAAATAACCAATGGATCTTCATATCATCATAACCAATTCTAGTTACAATTTCATGCTTAGCAACTCTTATGGAAGAAATCGAAAATCTGCCGGAATATTCAAGCTCAGGGAAAATTGTAAAACATACATATCCACTAATATTTTACAAACCAGCACGAATTATTCATCTGTACACATCAATATATTTTTTAAAAATCTTCAATACACATATACGTGTTGTTCCTGTTACTCAACTCCAATTATCTAAAATTCTAGAAGAAGAAGAAGAAGCCGCTCATCGTGGAGGCAAAGATAATAGTGCAGTTAGTGTACGTGTACCGGGTGAAGTGTACCTATTGTACTAACACCAAAACCGAGAAGATCGATCTCGCGTGAACCGTCATAAACTTCAATTAAAATGAAATATCGACATAAAACAGTAATTTGATTTACGGTTAAATTAATCCCTATAAATCAATTTTATCAGGAGAGATGTTATATACCCACTATAATACTACTAAAACTGCTTCTAATATATTTTTATTAATATATCATATATTAACCTGCCTCACCTTCATCTTATATCATATATCGTATTATAACATTGCGATATTAGTTATTTTTAGTATTTGATGACTATAATGTTTATACATCAATTATAATTATTATTTTGATATTCATTTGTTTACATTCATTTTCCATAGTTTACAAATTAACATTGTTTTCTGATTCACCAACATATATTTAAGCCTAATAGTGCAAGTAATTGTTTCTGTTTAATATGTATCACATACCAATAATAGCTTCCTTTATAATTACATTTCCATAATGTAGTCAGTACAAGTTGAGATCTAAAACTAGTAACATCATTATTCTTGCATTAGTATAATAAATATAATTTAAAAACGACAGTTAAAAACGACATAATTTAAAACACGACATTTTTCTTTCTGCAAGAAACGCAACTCAAGATTAGTAAAACATTAAACAAGCTATGTCTTAGAAGTGGATATATATATATATATATATATATATATATATATATATATATATATTTTTTTTTTTTTTTTTTAGATGATATTAATTTTTGTTAAGTTGAATAATGATTTTACATTAAATAATATTTTGAATGCAAATTCATATAGAAAAATTTATCGACTCTGCTGGGATTCGAACCCAGGACCCTCCACTGTCTAGGTGGAGGTCATATATATATATATATATATATATATATATATATATATATATATATATATATATATTCCAGCGATGTGCATAGCGCATAATGATATCCCTTTAATTTTCTTAATGTAGCTATCGTTGAAAATTAACTTAAAAAGTTCTTATTTTTACTATCCAAAGATAGAGACTTGAAATCTTTTGTAATGTCTTCAGTACTGGATCAATATGAAATGTACTTTGTTTAAAACGACCCCTTCCGAGGGGACAATTTAAACCACCATCTTACACCCACAGTTTTTGCCAATCTTTTTTCATCTCCAGTTGAAGATTCTAAGCCTAGCACTCCTCTCTCCCAGCTTAACCTCCACTCTTATAACATATCTTTCTCTCTGGCTTACCCCTCCCCACCGGTTTATTCTACATAGATACATACGGAAATTCTACCTTGCGAAATGATAAGAATAAAATCAAAAATTGATCTTGTTTAAGAAATCCTTGAAAACGTATATTAGTACATATTAAAAAAATATATAAAAATAGTGTTGGTAAATTTCCAGAAACTTATTGAAATGGCAAATTAAAAAAAAAAGTTGATTCCCAAAGTGTGTTCCGTGGAACCCTGGGGTAGAAATAT
The DNA here is from genome assembly GCA_929113105.1 of Agrypnus murinus. Lineage (NCBI taxonomy): Eukaryota > Metazoa > Arthropoda > Insecta > Coleoptera > Elateridae > Agrypnus > Agrypnus murinus. Next base: position 127,336,155 of record OV816025.1, on the reverse strand, counting down.
TTTGGGGTTCCGCGAGACCAGTTGTAAGTCCTGTAATATAACAAAAAGATACCACTTGCAAAGCTTTAAACTTTTCTACAATAACGGTCTAATAACTATTATATTTGTTGGTGCCTTTTGGTACCACATATTTATGTGAAATACAAAACCAAAAAAATATTGCAATAAACTGGATGCTCTTGCGTGTCAAAATAAATGTTTTAAATTTATTTATTGAAAAATATAAAACTTAATGAAATAGAGATGTTAAGCAGTATACAAAATATACAATATACAAAACGAAAACTTCAATATAAAAAAAGAATGACGTAAATCGGACGAGCTGAACTCTCAAACGAACTGGAACAAAAATAAGTCTTGTGTTTTAAATATACAGATAAGGGCTCTTATAGTGTGTGTGTGTGTATATACGAGGTTTGCGGATAATCACTCAGGAACATAAAAAAGTACCGTTTCATGTTATTGTTTTAAGTTTTTTCATACGGTTAATATAATCTAATCATGACGAAGATCAACACCATTGCTAGACGCAATAACTGTTGGTGATTTCACACTAGTTTATCCTTAATAAATCTTGTTTTAAATGATAAAAATTGTCTATTATATACGGGACAAGCAATTGATTTTGTCCTACCAAAATAAACTATAAATAACTAAAATAATAAAGTTTACTAGAGACATCGAGACAAATTTTTGAACAGCAACTATCATAATATAATGGAAGTGGATTCCCTTCTGGCGACTTCCGGTTTCAATAAAAAAATCAGATGAATTTATAATTCCCTAATTCCTGATTACAATTTAAAGAGATGCTTTGGAAGCTAGGAATCACGATCCTGTGAATAATCAGAAAAGAAATATCTCAGCCTGGCATATAAGCTTTAAAGTATCAAATAGCAGTGTACTAATTAGATAAATTTTAATTGCAAGATTTTAATGAGTTAATTAATTTGTGATTGAGTAAAAGTACTAGTTATGCTTTTACCCCCCCTCCACAACAACGAATAACATCATTTTAAAATAAAATATTCTTTCTAAATAATTAATGCCAACTTTTGGGTATTCTAAACCATAGTCTTATAGTATCGTATACTGAATCTAGTTTCTTAGTCACTGTACTAATGCAGTACTTCTGATCTGCCTTCTGTTTCAGATATTAATAGTTCAAATCGTTAATACCGTTAATGCATACTGGCGTAACTATTTTTTAGTAACTTTACAGGACCGCTGTTTAAATACCAGCAGCCTAATCTAATTAACGCAACCTTTGAAAACTGGAAATCTGAAAACTAGGGAACGTTCTTCGAGTCTCCATAATTTCTCGAGTTTCTGAAGAACCATGACTCTCAAGCTCTGAGATTTCGAAGCCTTAATAGTAGAGAATCTGTCAAACCTTATTTCACAAAATTTGGCATAGTAGAATACAGCATAAATCTTAATTAATGGTGTGCAAATATAAACAATTATGTTAATGCAACAAAATAAAGCAATTATTAAAAAGTCTCACAGTTAATATTGATTAATTATGAATTATGACAATATTGCGAATACAATAACTCTGAAAGTTTTGAATAATTTATTTATGTAGTTTATAGCACAAATATAGAAATTCAAAAAGTAAGGCTAGAAACAATAAACTCAATTAAAATTGTAAACGAAGGCTTTGTGTATCTCATAGTAGTTACTTGTAGAATAAATTTTTCATTTTCTAAAAGACACGATAAAACTAATAATAAATAGAGATACTCACAGATTCCAAGATATTCTAAAAAAAATGTTTTATACACGAAAGAGAAGCAAAAGATTTCCGTTTGTAATTTAATAAAAGCTTTTGGTGCTGTACTTATCTATGGTTATATTTTCATAAAAAAAATATTATTTATGATTTTATTCGTGTCAATCAAATCAAGTTTTACTAAATTGTGGATGTTCAAATTCAAACTTGCTCAAACATTTTGGATTACTTTTTCTTAAACAGAGTTTGAAATCTTGATAGACATTTCATATTCATTCAGATACGCATTTCGTATAAAAATTGGATGTCGGTGGCCAACAAACCCAAAAGTATTTTAAGTTTAGTTATTAATGGACCATAAACAATTAAAAAACTACTTTCAGTTTTATATTTTGAACAATGACAGTAACGCTATTTCTTTGACTGTATGAAATCAACTATAAAATTTTTCACGGGTAATTTAGATAGAAGCAATGAAAAAATTCAAAGCCATCGACAAATTACAAAAGAATTAAACCTCAGTTAGATTATTAAAAGATGAAAAAGATAAAAAGAATACTTTAAGAATTCTTAATTAGAATAAGAAGTAACTAGGGAAACCTCGTCCTTCGGATTTTCGTGAGTGATTATTTAAATAAACGCATCCAAATATAACCAGTTGAAAATTCTAAGCCTATCACTCCTCTATTCCAGCTTACCCTCCTTACCCTCTGGCTTATCCCTCCCCGCCGGTTTATTATACATATATACGGAAATTCTACGTTAGAGAAATGATAATAAAATCAAAAATCGATCTTGTTTAAAACATTCTTGAAAACGTCTATTAGTACATATTTCACAAACATGACATAAACATAGTGTTGGCAAATTCCCAGTGTTTTATACAAACAATATGAAACTGCCCTGAATAAGTAATTACCATCAGCTATTATTTGTATAATAATCCGACTGTTGTTCATAATTTTCAACTATGCGGGTTTTGTCTACGCGACCTAACAATTCTTTAAACATCAACCGCGTGTTAACCGCTTATTAATAATGGAAGAGGACTGCTGCATCACCCTTTTATATTTATCAGTGGGAGTAGTTACGAAACTCACCGCCGAAGAAAGTGAGAGGGCGCCCCAAGTGATTGTCCGATTCGTCCGTCTCAAATTAAACATTTTAGAGTTTTTCAAATTAAAAATATAAACATTAAAAATATAATAATTAAGTAGTGTTGACTAATCTACACAGCGAAAGCTTTAATATAAAAAAGAATCGCTAAGATCGGCCTGGTGGAACTCTCAAACGAACTGGAACAAAAATAAGCCTTGTGTTTTAAATATATAGATTATTAAACATTCCGATACTTTTCAAATTTTAGCTGAATATCGATTTGCAGGATTACAATGCTAAACACGCATTATTTCGCTTCAAGACGTTATTACTACAGTTAGGGTTGGCAAAAAACATGTTTAAACAAAAAACAAAAACAGTTGTTTTTTTAAATTAAACATGTTTTTAACGAAAATGAGTTTAACGAAATAAATGTTTAAAACACGATTTAAACTGTTTTAAAATAATAAAGATTTTGAAATATTTTAATAAAAAGTTTCAAGAAAGATAATATTAAATTCGGATACAAATTACCGTAATGAATCATGATTATGCATGCCTGAAACAATAATAAAATTTCTTATTCCTATCATCACTTTTTTAATTTTACGACTTCCTAGTATCGAGTAATTTAAATAAAAAAATACACTAATAAAAAATCTACTTCAATCTTCGCCAAAACAAAAGTATTAAATATTGTTAAGTCAACACCTTGCAAATTGTAATTTAGAAACAAAAGGATCATTATTCTTTTTAAATGCGTCTTCAGACTTTTAAAAAGAATGTAGAATTAGTAAATAGGAAATCAGTGGAATAATATATTCATGATGACGGGTCAACAAAAGCGCCCTATATAGCAGCATTTTTTAACAATTATATTAAAGATGCTGTTGAACCTCATAAAATTCGTGCCAAGTGTTTCCATTGCAATAAATAAATGTGCGTGTTAAATTAGATTAGTTTATGAAGTATCAAAGACTATTGCTAATGATTATAGAGGAGCATTTTCTCAGGTATTTTTGTTTATTTAAATTTACCATTCACGTAACCAGGTCATTTATGTAATTAGTCTTTTCATTATTTATAGCAACTCTTTATTAAATGCTCTATATCTAAACGAAATATTGAACATTAATTTTATATAATGTAATCTAATCCTCGATCCACTTTTCACAAGTTTCAGTCTAAGTCACTTTTCTAAATAGATTAAAATAATAAACAATCAATAAATTGTTTATATTTTTTTATTTTATAATTTATAACTGTGATTCTTATATTTAATAATACACGTTTTTGATGGAAACTGGTCATTTAAATTCGAAAATGCAGTATAAGAATCTATAATTATCTTAAATGTTTTCAAAAAGCTGTTTTAAAACAATTACAAAATACATGTTTTAAACATACGATTAAATCATGTTTAAAAATAAATAGTTTAAAACTCATTTTGATTTTTTAAACTAGTTTTAAACATGAGTTTTAAACATAATTTTTTAAACATGCAACCCTGCTACAGTTGTTTAATTTAAAACTAAACACAAAAACTCCAATCCAAATGAAAATATCGCTTAACGGGATAAAAGGAAGATTAAAGAGAAATTTACTGAATTATTGATTAATTATGTAATTATGCACTATTTTTTTTATAAAAAGATTTGATTTTTATCAACATTTATTGAAATGATCTGTCCAACGTATACTGTATTGAATTGTTTTGTCCCAAATAAGTTATCAAATACACCTATAACGTAACCATAACACCTAATGTTTTGGAATAAAGATTATTGTTTTTTTATATTATCTGTTTCTTTGTAGTGGTCCATTTTTTTCAATAAGACGCCAGCTTTAAAGAAATACTAAACAGAAAAGTTTACTTTATAGAAATTAAAAATAAATCAATTTTTAAATATGTTTTATTCTTCATCAAGGTTGTCTGTTATTGTTGATACTTTCATAATTACTGACAGAGGCGTAGGCGAAGAATTTTATATGCACAGAAACATAAATAAGGTGAATTCTAAAAGAGATGCGTATACAAATAGATGGAATGTGAGATGATGTCTACGTGGACAATTACCACGAGATATGCGCAATATTTCATTAAATAGATTTACTTACAGGGTTAAATTTTGTGTAAAAAGCTGACAGTGGCTCATGGAGAACAAAAGCTTTTTGAAAAATATTTTTTATACTAAACTTGTAAAATTATTTTCTATTGTTGAGTAGTTGTATAGGTGTTAATCAATATAAACATTAACAGAAATCAAAATAGATGAAAAAGTTACAAAACGTAACAAATGAATATATTTAGAAAAAATAATAAACTTACATAGACCAAAAGTGTGAATATAACAAAAATCGTCGCCTTCATTGTTGCTTTACTACTTTAAACAAAGAACACGAACACAATTAAATATTTTTTACGAGTCCAATGTTTCACAGTGCACACAAATAATTATTTACGTAATATAATTTCCACCTACCGTTAAAGTTTATAGCCTTTTATTAAATTTAAAGTTGCAATTAGGTTTTGATAAACATTACTTAAAGCATATCAAAATTTTATTTCTTTATTTCATACAATTTAACATTTTTATCTGTTATAATACAATTGACAATAATTCATGGTCATTAGAGTGTTTTCAGCATTTTTTTAAGTAATTTTTCATCAATTAATCTATTATTATTATTATTTTCGAAATATTCAGTTAGCATTTCCTTTACTTTTGGACTCATCTGCAAGGTTGGTTTCCGAATTCGTACATAGCTATGCTGATCAGTGTCTGCAGGAACTGATGCATCCATGTATTCATCAAAGTCATCATCTAAGAACATACGGAAAAATATTTCAGGATCATCTTGATTTTGCTGTATAAATGCTTCAATTCCAAAATGATGATAGTATTCTACCGGTTCAATAATATTCCCATCATCTGTAGCTTGTTCTTCCCATGACGATGGATTATTTAATGGCAATCCATTTGACTGTAACCACAAAAAAAAACGTATTCTTAAAAAAGTATGTTAAAGATATAAATAAATATATAGTATGTACATAAACAAATAGAAAGACTACTTACACAAGAACAGTAGATTACAACCACAAAAAATTTTAAACTATACATGATCTTCTTGAACGGACATGGGATTAACTATGACATTTTCCAACATTATCGTCAGCTTTTATACACCCACGCGATTGTAAAATAAAAAAAAAATCGCAAATGTGGTTATTAATATCTTGAAATGTTACAGACCATAGATTTTTATATTGCAAATAACTATGCCTGTTATTTTTTGCAAAGAGTTTAATAAATAATTTTAAAGGTTTACATACAGAAAATTCAAATACTTTCATTATCAATTTCCCTTTGCAGTTTAACTAAATTTGCCTTAGCTTCCATAATACTCAATTCCAATCTTCGTATAGCAGATTGGTTTGATATAAGCGGAGCACCGCGTCTTTTCCCGTTTAATTCTTTCTTATCCTGTAGAGCTGCTAGCTGCCCTGTCTTATCATTAATAATTTTCTCCACGACAATTTGCTTTAAGTGCGGCGGTAGGTGTTTAAATAGTTGCTCGTTTAACTTACTCTTACTAATTCTCGCCTGTATTACTAGTATCTACATATTTTAAAGATCATTAATTAGAAGAAGCATTTAAAAAAAGATGCTTACAAATAGCAGAACTATTGGTAGAAATCTAATAAAAGATGACATTTTTCATGCAGTAATCATTCATAAATAGTTGTTTAAGATTTGACCATTGTAGCAAAAGTGTTGCGACCTTTCCTATTAAAACTTTTTTACTGATTTATGTGCTATTGTACATTTTAAGTGGTACTAATTTTATACTATTAATTCTTTAATGTGAACGTTTAATATTCCTGTAAATACTTGACAAATAGACGACTTGAAATTTGAAAAATGATACAGAGGTTGCGTAATATAAATAAGATATACCTACGTTTTATAAAATATCTATTAGAGAGCGTGTCACACAATGTAATAAAGCTCATAAGAAAGGCTAGGAAATCTAATATTATAGTAATTAGTTATAGATTGCAAGTAATTACTAGTCACGTTTCCCCCCCCCCACAAAAATCTAATTTAATGGTGATTTCATTTATCTGTATTTGTGGGAAAGTTCATAGTGTTATAAAATTTTGATCGACAGACAGATATGGCGTAATAAAGATGCATAAATACACAACTCGCTAGTTTCTTACGTTAATTAAATTAATTTCTCCGGCTAAATAAAATTGTTGTGAAAAGTTAACTCTCCACAAATTGAGACTTTCAGGCGGGTCGCTTCATGAGACACTAAATTAATATATAGTATATAGGAACACAATAATATAAAACAGATACACAGAACAATCTATCAACGATAATTTATAATTTAACAAACATCAAAACAAAAAGAAAATTCAAACCAGATACCAAGATTTTCTTTATATTAATCCCAAATTAGTTTAATATACTTTATTTGGAGATTAATACTTTAGGCATCATTATATTTCTTACTCACTACGAACAAAACTAACTACTGTTAAAAAACTCACGTTTATATATATTTAAATCTTATTTTTATTTAAATATTTGTCGTCACCAGCTTGCCAACTGTATTGTTATAAATTCCGAAATATCCGTTCTCTGGTTTCATTGACCTCGACAACGAAATCAAGAAAGTCATTGTTTCAAATATTTCCATATAAAGGGCTTTACTAAATTGAATTTCAAATCCATATATATTTGTGTAATAGTGGTAAGTAAATTAATTTTGTAATTAAATCCATTTATAAAATCCAGTCATAAAAAAAATTTATAATTACTTTTTTATTATCAAATTATAAAACTTCCATCGCAAAATAAGTTAACAGTTAATTATTTTAAAGCACTTGTTGAATAATCGCTTAGATTTACCGAACTTTCTTAAAACCTTAAACACTTTGACGATTCCCAAACATAACAATAACCTCAAAATTTTGACAGTTGCTTTGTTTACATTTTTATAAGTTAAAACATAGCCTTAAATTGACATGTGCTCTACAACAGAAATTTTGTTACAAAAATGACCGGGTATATATACAACTCTTTGTCGAAACAATTGCATGTGCTACATTTTTTCATAAAACAGAAGAAACTGTGACAAGTCAATTTAACATAACCAAATTATTGTTTATACATTTTAATCAATACAAAAACAAATTAGACAAACTTATAGATAGAAAAATTTCCAAACTACTGGTATATAACACTTATGTTTTCATTACACAACAAGGCCTCTATTGAATGTCGATGGAACCTAATTTTCTATTTATTATTGTTTCCAGGCTTACTGTGGGACCCTATAATCATGAAATAAATAAAGATTAATAAAAAGAATTAAATATCGAACACTTCCAGCAACGGAGAATTACTAAGCTCAATCTATTCATTCATTAAAGTTACCCTGAGTTTGTTTTGACATCTCAAAAGCTTCTAAAACATCTAATTTGCGTTTGTTATTACAAAAATGTAGGAATCTAATTTTGTTTTAAGGAGTCATTGTGTGATTTTGTTCTAAAAGATGTTTGGCATAATTAGACTCTTCAGGGTGTGTATTTCTGTAACAACGCACGTGTTTCTTTATGTATTTTTTATTTATTTCATAACTATTTATTTTATTAACTTATTTACATAGAAATACTTTTTCACACCTTCCTATCTTCACAATTTTCAACAAATATTATTTGCTTAATTACAGTCATCAACAATATGAGAATTCCAACCACTTACAGTATTTCAATGTACAATCTAAAATCGCAACATAATTATGTGTTGTTTAACTGATATCATTAATAAAAAGCATTCATTACATTTATTATAGTTAGGATTATGTGGTAATGAAGCAGCTTTACAATCCTCTACCAAATTCTTTAACCAACAGCTGTAAAATTTTGAAATAAAATAAACTTAAGGAAACAGAGAATCTCGTTAACATGAAAACACATTGTTTACTATTAATTGTTCAGGGAAGGCACTAAAGACTTGTATACCTCCCTATTACAACATTCCTTGTCTGTTTTAGGTTAGATCTTACATTAACTTTGGCCTAAACTTAATTATGTGCAAAATTAGATAAACATCTCCTACATTGATAATGAACCAGGAAAATTAACTAAATTCTATGGAAAACCAGTTGCTGCTTGAATTGTAATTGTTGGCTAATGTGTAATATTGTTGTTATGTTAATTGTTAGCAATTTGTGGAATTACTGTTGTTTTAATGCGAGATTGAGCTCTAAAACTGACTACACAGTGCACTGTTTGGGGAGTAAGACATGGGCGTATCTTATCAGTGGATCTCGACTTAGTTGACAATAGTTAGTAACACCAGTGGCCTCCCCTGATCACCAGGCCGTAATTAGGTTGCTTGTTCTCCTCTAGTTTCATGTAGGTCAATCCCGACGAGGGGTGGTCTCGGGGGAGGTGAATATATGACGATGGCCCGGTATGTATCTGGTTTTTCAGTATTACGTTATTAGCGCCCGATGCGCATCTGTTCCAGGTCACCATGATCGTGATAGTGCACTGAAGTTCTTCACTCCCGAAAGCTCCAGTCATCCAGAAGCAACATAGTACGGCACGAGGCATCTCCAACTCCCCCCCCCCCGTAAGCACTGCTATGTTTCATGTAAAGAGAAAGCGATTAACGTGTTGTCATTATCTTTTCATGTTTACCTAAATCCGACCCTGTGGTATTTTACGTTTTGGTCTCAACGGATTCTTATAGTTCAACTCGGCATGGATATCTGAGGAACTTCGAAAAATATTAAAAATAAAAATGTGTTGTTTAATATACCAGTTACTTTCTATATTAATCTCAGGGTCTTGCAAATCTGTATTTCGTTTTATGAATTTTATTTTGAGACTGCTAATTATTATAATTGAGTCCTTAATTGGGATCTTTGATTAAAAACTCATCTTTTTATATGACAGTAATTTTATACGATGGGATCACCAGCACTTTTGCTTTAATGAGATTTTGTCATGTGAAAGTTTAAAACACAGTTCGGAAATATTTATCGCACTTGACAGATTAATTTCACTTAATCTCAAATAACTCTATTAATGAATATTATAAAATCAAGTAAGTGTTTGATTTATTTGTTTTGAATATAAATTTTATTTATACTGATTTATTCTTTCAGAGTATATAGGAATTCACTTGCAATTTTTACAGTGATCTGAATTTCAGTCTAAGTATTCACTTTCTTTGTAGCAACACAGTTGTTACTTTCATATATTAGAACGAAAGCACTACACCTTTTCTTTCCTTCTTTATCTAAAACACTGTTGATAACACAAACCTGCTGAACTTGGATGTGGTTTTCTTCCTAGCTTCTTTCAGGTGCTGTCTGTGGTGAGTGTTGTAAATGAGTACTCTTTACTGTCGCTGCTGACACCTTGCACTCAGCCTCCGGCCTCGATGTCTGGGTGTTGCTAAAACGTGTAGGTAATTAACTTTGTCGAAGAGTTTATTTTACCTCCGACGTCAATTTGTATTGTTAACTTTAAACTCTTTTCCCTTCTTTTCAGTTTACTGGTAGTTGCTTTTCAGCGAATATTTACTTTCAGTTTGCCTCGATGTCTCATCTTCAACACCTCAGGACCATTGGTATGTTTAGAAAGCTTAGGTAACTTTTCTTCTTTATTTTACTTTCTTCTTATATTATGATAATAATTAAAGCTCGATGACTGTTTATATAATAATTTAACATTTATCTGAACTTTTTAACAAACTTTTAAGTGGATACATACATTTTTACATCTTCAATTCATTTTACACAATTTTATAATTATAATAAATCATACTTACCTTAGAGGCCAATATGATTTAATTCTTTATTTATTATTTCAATATAAACCAACCTTGGCCATTATTTGGGCGACACCCATTGTGTCTATCTTGACTCCATGGAACCACATTAATCTTCTCTATTTATTCTCATTACAATTAATGGTCAAGTATTATTATGGTAGCCGTGGTCTGGTCTACATGGAGATTGTATTATTCAATGAATAAAATTTTAATTATTGTTATTAAATCATATGTTCATTATTATTTTTTTATTGATACTAATTACAGTTTCTTTTTCAGAGTTAAGTTTCAAGTGAACTTATAACCTACAGAAACACAAAGGCTATTTTTATATAAAGAAATACTTAACCTACCAAAATGTAGCTGTGCTGGAAGTATCAGCTTGATCCAAATAACACTGCTTTAGTTTTGCCAGCTAGCCCCCAATAAGTCGGAGAGGGGCGGGGTAATACAAGATATAAAAGATAAAAAAACAAGCGCCACTTCGTTTAAAAACAATGCTTATTACTAAAGCTTCAAGCTTATCAGGCAAACGAAGAAATAGATCTTCTACTAAAATATGGGCAACTTCCACAATTTTGGCCGTACCGTACATATATACTTACAAATGATGAACTGAAAAGCAATATTAAAATCACACAAACAAATGAATAATAAATAAATAAAACACACGTAGTGAAATGTAAACTTTCTAAGTAGGGCTTTATTTAAACTATTGGCAGATTTTAAAAGTTAACTTTAAATGCAATTTTAATGCTTAATAGAGAGAAAAAAAAAGGTGAATGGTGATCTGTATCACAGTTGGTTGTACTTAAATCTACCCTACAATTCCACTAGTCGAGATCTCGTTTCTTAACATTAACATGCATGAATAAATTGTTGTTTCTTAAAATTAACATGCATGACGAAATTGTAAATACATTAAATAAATATAGATATATATAACTAAAACACAGACATATAATACATACAAATTTTCACAAACGTCCCACCATTCGAAGATCCACGGATGTATGTTTAAAACCCTGCTTAGGGGTTATCACTTCACCCTTCGATGTTGGTTGTTTAATTCCGTCCCGATACCTGTATAGATGTAGGTACGGACCCAAAGGGGAAGGACCTCCTAAATGAAACCCACGATCAGGGAGCAGGAACACAAATACGACAACGAACAACCCAAAAGAAAGAAAAAAAAGACCTACAAAAAAAATCACCCTGTATATTGTATTAATTTTAAATATTTGAAGAGTTTTACCTTTCTATAAACTGAAAGGTCTTTTACAAAACAATTCCCTCAAGGTGACTACTAGGGAAATATTACCTAAAATAAAAAGACATTTGTGAGATTTAGCGCAACGAGATTTTAACGAAGATAATTTACCTAAAATGGTTAGCACCAGAACGTAATCCGTCCAATTTGACGATTGATCGCATATAAATAATCAAGCGATCGTTCTGTTGAATGTGAGATTTATTCCGCTAAAGCGAATTAATATTTCAAACCAATTTCTAATTTATATCTCGCCCATTCAACTTCTAGTACCAAAAACCAGCCATTTTGTTACTTCACTCTACTATTGAGCAGGGAGCTCAAACGCGCAGGAGCGACTTCACGATAAACCGAAAGAAAGGGAAAACCAGTGACAACCAAACAACGGAGAAGCTTGGTTTTAAACAGTGACCATCAAACAAATAATGGGTTGTGAATTTCAACGTTATAATTCCCCCCTCAACTCCCAGTCGCGAAAACCCTTTCGCGGCTTAGCATAACCTAGCCTTGCTAAAATCTAACTCGCCCAAAATAAATTGAAAGAACAATCCACCAGGATGAAAAATACCCTGACCAGAAAAAACATGACACCAAAAATTAACACCCGAAAGGTGATCCAAAAAAAAACAACAAAGGACAAACACAAATTGGAGGTGGAGGTAAGGAAAGAACAGAGGAACAACAACGATTGGGGATTGTAAAAGCCGTACATTTACGGGAATCCTCAGATAAAGGAATTTGCCAATAGGCAGACTTAACATCCAACGATGACAAAAATTTGGCATTTCGAAGTTTATCCAAAGTAGCACTAACATAGGGAATAGGATAAGCATCCTTCTCAGTCACACGATTAAGACGACGAAAATCTATGCAAAATCTGTAGGTCCCATCTTTCTTTTTGACCATTAGGACTGGGTTGGACCAGCCACTAGAAGACGGTTCAATGACACCTAAGCTCAACATACGATCGAGTTCTTCATCGATAAGACGTTGCATAAACGGACTAACCGGATAATATCTCTGCTTAATCGGTTCAGAATTTGTACGAATAACATGCTCAACCCTAGACGTACAACCTAACATCTCACTTGGAAGTGCTTTAGACTCATTCAAAATTTTCTCTAGCTCCAATTTCTGTTCAAAAGTAAGTGTAGAATTACTAAGAGGCATAACCTCAATAGATTCCAGTTCAACAGACGAATTGTCAGAATCTTTTACAAATCGCCAACTGCCTTGTCTCAAATTGGGAACAATACCAATAAGGTTCCAAAAGTCAATACCCAAAATCAAAGTCTGTGGAAGATCCGGAACTACCAAAATAGAAATAATATGCATTCGATCCTGAAGTTGGATCGGTACATCAACTTGACCAATGCTCTTCACAGTTTGACCATTTGCTACACGACAATCAGTCGCTCCAAACTTAGATAAACCCGCACCAAAACCTAAACTACATAAAAACGACCAACCTGGTTTACCAACTATAGTCCGAGAAGCACCGGAATCTAAAAGACCTAACAAATCATGACCCAAAACTTTTATAGACAAATACGGGCGTTCATCTCCTTCGGCATGAGCAAGGATAAAATTTAATAATACAGTGGTTGCTTGAAAAGAAGACTCGGTACTAACACCATCCATTAATGCCGAGTTAAAACCGTTTCCCGAATTATTATCCCTAGGAGAACATTTCTTACAAGAAGTCTTAGTGACCCCCATCTCACCACAACCAAAACAACGTTTAATCAAGGGAGAAGAACATGCAGAACGCACGTGTCCTGTTTTCCTACAATTAAAACACAACCGTGACGAAACATCTGAGGCAGCACTACTGGAATTACTAGCGGTCTCAACAAAAGCTAAATCTGGCTCTAAGTCGGTTTTCCTTCTAGTTGGAGGAACATAACTGTCAGCCCTCAACCTTGAAGCTTCAAGCTGCCTACCAAATTGTAGTAAATCAGAGATAGAATTAATTTCTTTAAATGACAAATGAAATTGGTAAAATGGAGCTAAGTTCTTTAACAGTAATCTTAATTTAATCCCTTAAGAAAATGTTGTTGATAATCGGGAAAATAAATTATCCATGGCTACTAAATAAGTCCCTAGCGGTTCATTAGGACCTTGAGTCCTCCTAAGAATTTCTTCTAAAAGCTTATCATCATAATCTAAAGGGAGATATTCCTCTTTCAAAAGTTTAACCAAAGAGTCCCAATCAGATACTTCATTTCTTCTAGATCTATAAAACAAAAGTGCTTGGTCTTTAAAAAGATCCAAAGCAGATGCAAATAACTGGGTCTTTGATACATTCCGAGCAATAGACAACTCATCCACTTGTTGCAAAAAAGCATTTAAAGAAATCTTAGATTCATGTCCTGCAAATTTATCAAGTCCCCATTTAAAGACTGGTACAGACTTCGGCTGACCACATTGAGGATCAGGAGCAGCAAGGGTAGAAGAAGCTGCTGGGTTGCCCGCAGGAGAATTAACAATAGCTTCCTCAACGCTTAAACCTAAACCTAACTGAATAGCTACTTCATCAGTTACCTGTGGTACTGAAGCTTTATCATGAATATCGCTCATTAATCCAAGAATGGATTGAATGAACTCGGCCCGCTTTGATGCAGAAGCCTCATCTTTGGCTTTCATGGCCGCAGCCCTACCTAATAGGTGACTTAACCTACTTTGCAATTTTTTATACGGATTAGAATCCACACTATCATCAAATGACTCCAAAGCCGTATTAAGTTCAATAATAGCTGTAGAAATAGCATCTGAATCTTCTTCAAAAGTAAACGGATGAGCTGGTAACTCAAGTACGGACTGATCTTGTTCCATTTTCATTAACTGTCGAAGAGACTTTCGCATACTATCAACATTAGAGTCTGGAAGACCTCTAATAGCTAACTCATAAGATAGTTCTGATTTACTTAATCTATCTATATGGATCTTCCGTTCCATAATGAACTAATTAATAATCAAGACTAACAAAACAAATAACCAATTTATAATAAGATTAATAATCCATACTAATCAAATAACTTGTAACAAGAATACAACAAATTACAAAATACAATCCTGGAGTTGGTTCTTTATCCTAAATTACTACATACTTAATCTATCAGGCAAAATATATTCCCCAAAAATATCCTAACATGCAAGAACAACAAATGGTTTTAACAAAGTGGAATTTCCACAAAAGGCCCCACGTTGGGCGCCAATTTACTATAACCTACAGAAACACAAAGGCTATTTTTATATAAAGAAATACTTAACCAACCAAAATGTAGCTGTGCTGGAAGTATCAGCTTGATCCAAATAACACTGCTTTAGTTTTGCCAGCTAGCCCCCAATAAGTCGGAGAGGGGCGGGGTAATACAAGATATAAAAGATAAAAAAAAACAAGCGCCACTTCGTTTAAAAACAATGCTTATTACTAAAGCTTCAAGCTTATCAGGCAAACGAAGAAATAGATCTTCTACTAAAATATGGGCAACTTCCACAATTTTGGCCGTACCGTACATATATACTTACAAATGATGAACTGAAAAGCAATATTAAAATCGTACAAATAAATAAATAATAAATAAATAAAACACACGTAGTGAAATGTAAACTTTTTAAGTAGGGCTTTATTTAAACTATTGGCAGATTTTAAAAGTTAACTTTAAATGCAATTTTAATGCTTAATAGAGAGAAAAAAAAGGTGAATGGTGATCTGTATCACAGTTGGTTGTACTTAAATCTACCCTACAATTCCACTAGTCGAGATCTCGTTTCTTAACATTAACATGCATGAATAAATTGTTGTTTCTTAAAATTAACATGCATGACGAAATTGTAAATACATTAAATAAATATAGATATATATAACTAAAACACAGACATATAATACATACAAATTTTCACAAACGTCCCACCATTCGAAGATCCACGGCTGTATGTTTAAAACCCTGCTTAGGGGTTATTACTTCACCCTACGATGTTTGTTGTTTAATTCCGTCCCGATACCTGTATAGATGTAGGTACGGACCTCCTAAATGGAACCCACGATCAGGGAGCAGGAACACAAATACGGCAACGAACAACAAAACCCAAAACCCAAAAGAAAGAAAAAAAAAGAAGACCTACAAAAAAATCACCCTGTATATTGTATTAATTTTAAATATTTGAAGAGTTTTACCTTTCTATAAACTGAAAGGTCTTTTACAAAACAATTCCCTCAAGGTGACTACTAGGGAAATATTACCTAAAATAAAAAGACATTTGTGAGATTTAGCGCAACGAGATTTTAACGAAGATAATTTACCTAAAATGGTTAGCACCAGAACGTAATCCGTCCAATTTGACGATTGATCGCATATAAATAATCAAGCGATCGTTCTGTTGAATGTGAGATTTATTCCGCTAAAGCGAATTAATATATAAAACCAATTTCCTAATATATCTCGTAAATCCAACTTCTAGTACCAAAACCCAGCCATTTTGTTACTTCACTCTACTATTGAGCAGGGAGCTCAAACGCGCAGGAGCGACTTCACGATAAACAGAAGGAAAGGGAAAACCAGTGACAACCAAACAACGGAGAAGCTTGGTTTTAAACAGTGACCATCAAACAAATAATGGGTTGTGAATTTCAACGTTATAAACTTCTACTGTCTCTAAACAGCTCTTTTATTTGAATTTCAATCTTATATAAATACCAAAATAAATGAACCTCCACTTACCCTGGATCGTCTTGTGATAATTTAATTTATGTGTTTAAACAATGAGTTTTTTCAAGATGGTCATTTAGTTAACTTGAATCTCAAAATAAAATGAACCATGAGTCATTACTAACTTCATATATTTATGTGAAAAATATTGCTGAATTCATATAATTAGATTTAACCATGTTCATGAATAACATTTTGAAACTTCTGAAACAATCTATGTAATGATTAATCAAAGCAAACTGAATTAAACAAAAACCATGATGGTAAAGTAACATCGCAATGTCGACTACTGTCGATATTGCGATAAATTATGCAGGTATACTTACCTGCAAAACCTCGTAAGTCTGAATGTTTTTTAGTACGTTGTTTATATGCAATCTAAGCAATAACTGCATAATTTAATTCTAAACGAATTTTAGAAACATTGGAAATAGGTATTAGAGGTAAAAAACAGTAGTGGCCGAAGGTAACATGACGTAGTAAATATACACGTTTACATAGTTTAATCTGGGCTTCAAGCTACCGAATCCAAAACTTCCTTTTTAGTTCAGAGGCTGTTTACACTTTGAAAATGTCTTATTCCGAACTATAGACACAATAGTAGCGTTAGGTGCGCTATGCAACTATTTTAAAAATTCTTCAAGTAGAATTGGCAGGACCCGAAACAGGATAATCTAGGATGATTAATCAAAAACAGTAAATTGAAGGGTAGACTGCAAGTTCCCAAGTAACATTTTCTTCAAAACTGCGTTTGTAGCTTTCGGAATTTTTTTCCTCTTCATTAGGTTCCATCTCCTATCGGAGGGAGGTTGCGAATTATGACTGCGATTCTTATTTTATTGGATGCTGCCCGAAATAGCTCGATGGAACTTAAACCAAACCATTCCCTTAAATTTTTAAACCATGGTATCCTTCTTCTTGCAACACATCTCTTGTCCCTTATTTTACCTTCCATAATCAATCTCAGCAGTTCATAGAGGGCTCCTCTCATGATGTGGGACGCGGCCAAGATATTGTAATTTACGTTTCTTAATCGTTCTTACTACTCCTCATCTTTGTCCATTCTCCTCAGTACTTCCAAGTTAGTAATGTCACGTGGGATTTCGTGACTGGAAGTCGTAGTCAGAGGTAGAGATAAATAAAACACAAGTTGTAAAAAACAACTATATACTAAAGACAATAAAGAGAGTACAAAAGGTTAACATACATGTTGACATAATGATACATATTGTGAGGACGTATATGTCCTCCTAAACTAATACAATACAGGGGAGGTTGGAACCAACCCTGTTCTAGCACTAGATCTACTAACTAAGCATAGCAGCTAGTCTCCTAGTAATTATAACTAAGCCGGGTAGCCTGGTCACAACTACCCATAATTTTGTAGAGAGTGGGCGATTTAAGCGCCGCCCACTCAACTAAGCACTAAGCATAAAATAATTAAAAGAGTACGCACCAGCTTGCTTGTTGTGTTCGAGCCATGGTCACTGACTAATTTGAATAGCTCAAGCAAGCTGGTTATATACTGCTGAACGAGGAAGTAATTAGTATCGTAGTGGGAATCAGTAGGCAGAAGTTCTCAGTATGCAACTAAGAAAGTTCATGCTTCCTGGTCGCAGGCTTCTGGGTAGACGGCATTCTCGCTGCTGGTGCCTGGCACGAATCGGCAGCTGTGCGGAAGTGTTGTCGATGGAATGTGCAGCTGCTTGCAATTCGTGTGGGTTACCTCGCATGTACGGAGTAATAAGTTGCATGCCAACGAATGCAATGGTGGGCGAAGCGAGCGCGCTTCGGAGAAGACCTCGCAGGTGTCCGCGCACATGTCGGTTGCGAGACTGCAGCTTCTAACTAGCGTGGGTAACTGAATGTGGCCTTGCACGCTATATTGTACAAACGGAAGAGAAGTTGCGTTTTATATAAAATATTTAATTGTAAATATTTCCGTTTGTGACAGTAACATGATCCACCCAAGGTATTCGTAGCATTCACCGATAACACCAGCGTTCAAGCTTGGTACCGTTGTATCTTTCTCCATTTCAATTTTTTTTAATTCTTTTTGAGACCTTACTACTTGAGTTTTGACCCTTGCACATGCCGTATGGTGATAACTTGCTTGTACTAAATTTCTCATGCCATTACGCTATATGGATTTGCATTCAAAATATGCTTTAACGTAAAACATTAATTAAACAAATTAGCTAGACCTTTATCTTAAATTATACATACTTTATATATACATTTTTAATCAGTTGTATTTTTGTTTTTATTTTTATTTACATCTTTTAAAAATGTGTTAATTGATTCATGACAACTTGTTTATTCAATTGTCGTTTTGATCAATAGTCCTATTTCGATCAACTGTTTTTATGATCAAATTACCTATGTCGTTAATTACTCTATTTATTTATTCGTTTGTCCAAATATTAATCACTTTAGTGGCGACCACTTCGCCCACTGAAGTTCCATTTAATTGGCTGTTGATTGATTATTTTGTAAGGCATTTATTTTTCTTATGAATGTAAGTCTAACTTACATATTAGTAATAATAAAGTTTTCAATTATGTGTGAAAATCCCAAATCCGTGTTTAAAAAATAAACCTGAAAATAATGTTAAAGCAATAAACTAGTAATTCCCTTTGACTCTTTATTAATGTAGTGTTATTTTCCCTAACAGCTGAACCAACGCAAATCCCAAACTATATAAAGATAGGACAAATCAACAATTTCGAGGGAGTGTGGGCGGTTTCGAAGGCAAAAACAGTTGTTAGGTGTACTGATGCCCTTAAGACGAGACTTTTGTTAACTCTCGTCTCGTCTCGCACAAAATAAAATAAATCTTGTCTCGAATATCGTCTCGTCTCGAATTTCGCACTTCTTTGGAAGATATATATCAGAATTTAAATGAAAATTCAAAAAGGGATGTAATGCCTAATTAGTAATTAAAAAAAGCCTAAATTATTGTGTTTATTTATAAAAGTTAAATCTTTCAAACCTTTTATAATATTACTTACCTTCTTCGCAGTTTGTTATTGAAAAATAGTTTTCAAATTTACTCTTTCTCTTTGATAAATTTATCTTGATAGTTGTTGCAGAACTCAGAGTTAAAACTTTTCTCTCATTTTCATATTCCATATTCTCTCATTTCATATAAGAGTAAATAATTCGTCATTTCCACTAGAATAATCATCATTAGATATTGAGATTTTCTCTTGTTCTTGAATGTTTTTTGTTTTCGTTTTGAAACATTATAAACAAGCATCATTTTAATAATCACCTATTACCTACATTAAACTCAAAATTTATGAGCTGTTTTAAATCTAAGAAACTAATACTAACCTTAATATTTCCAAATCAAAGCAAAACTAATTTTAGATTTATTAGATTAATAAACTGCCAGTATTTAATTATGCGTCCTAAAAATAAAATGTTTACCGTGAGCGAATAACAAAACGGAAAAGTTCAAAGCCAAAACTTTATATTACACTAAAACCACAGAGACAAGAAAACTTGAAACCATAATTTCATGATTTTTTATTTATCTCATTTAATCTAGGTATTTAGTTTTCGTCTTTTAGTATCAAATATTTCTTTAAACGGACCTCAGAAAAACAATTCGGTGTCAGTTTTTTGCTGCTTTATACGTACATGTAAACATCCATTAATCCTTTATTTTATTACACGATTATTGTGTCTTTGATTTTGTATAATAGAACTGCAACGTGCACCGCACCAAAGTAAATTAAACAATTTATGGCTAAAGGGTAAATCATTGTATTATATAGGTACTCGGATTTCTAATAAAACATAAAATCATTTTTAACTTGTTAAATTTGAAAGAATTTCCATAACGCGAGACGTTTGCGAGATTGCGAGATTTTTCGCGCGATATACGAAACGATATTTTAAAAAATCTCGTCTCGTCTCGCAAGCAAAAAGTACACTCTCGTCTCGTATCTCGTCTCGCAAACGAGACGATATTTGCGAGACTCTCGTAAACGAGACTTATCGTGGGCATCACTAGTCAGGTGTAGCGCTATATAAATCAAAAAATGCAGTTGCGTAATGCTAATATTTATTTTGTATGGGAGTTAACATTTAGTCATTACTCAAGCGAAGTGTGACCTAATTATAAAGGTATGCAAGATAAACGCCTCGAGCGGAGCGCCCACGATTGCAGGTGCAGTATCAAATCCACGGCCACGTGTGTGCATAGCAAGCAGCTGCAATACTCAGAACTGTATCTAATGCATTTTCTAGGAAGTAGAATGCTATCATCACGTAGGCACAGCCCACGGCCACATGTGGTCAACTGAAGGATTTTTACGCCCACAGAAAGAGTATATAAAGACCGGAACTTCGTGGGACAAATCAGTCTGAGTTACGACGAAGCTTGAAAGATAGAAACTGTTTACCAGGGTAGATGTTTACCTTTTTTCAAGCCATATTCACCCAGAAAGCCGTAGAAGCCATGGTTACTGTTTACCTCGGCCTTTCTGAACATCATTATTACCAGTTTTAAGTTAAAATTGTATAATAGTATTTAAGTGATTATGCAAGAGCATATTGTGTAAATTCACGACGAATAAATATCTTATTGTACTTAACAGTAAACTGTGTTCATTTTGTAACTTGGGCTCCGTCTTTCGTGTTTTTAAAATAAAGTACCATTTTTAAAAACGCCTTTCTTCGTCAAGAAAAGTTAATTGGCGCAGTCGGTAGCATAGGCAAAAGGACTCAGGACACCGTTTTTCGAAAATTAAAAGCATCGTCGAGTTCCTTGGCTTTCAAATCTTTATTTGCCTATCGAGTCTGCATCTGGTAACCATCCATTCAAAGGACAAACATCGCCTGAGACCGTAGCTGTTTCCAGAGCATCACCTGTAAGTAGCCGTTTCCAATGGATAAGCATCGCCCGAAGAACGCATTGCTGCTGCAGAAGCCTGACTATTGGAGTCATTTAACGGCAAAATTTAAGCCAACAATGAAGATAGAGTAAGAAACTAACTATCAATTATTATTATTGTTAAATGCGCATTGCGCATTTAACAATAATCTATAAGTCGGCTGCAGTCGCACATTAGGCCTATATAATAATAATAACAATCGCCCCCTCCCTCCCGCACAAGCTTATAGCTTCTGGGGCCTTGCTTTAGGCTATGGGTTGTAGTAGTTATTATTATTATTATAAATAGCAAACAAGTTTACAAATTATATTCAAAAATCAAACAATTTATTAATTTTAAGTTTAAGACATACTAAACCCTTTATATTTAAGTTCACGTTGCTTGTAGTAAGCGAGACGGATTGGTGTATCAGCTAGTGATACTTAATTTCCAGCCCACTTGCAAGCAATGGGTAGGCACCTTCAATAGGCCCTTACTAACATAAAAATCATTTTTATTAAGTTTGTAATTTTCAAACTTTGTTTAAAATTGTTAAGTATTTATGAATTTTAACGTGCAAATGATTTACTAATCGTTTAATATTCCACTACTTTGACATCACGAATCCATTTTCATGATTAATACTGATACGTCATCAGATAGTGAAACTGAATTACCGATTAACAAAACTTTTGTAAGATCTGCACCACGACCAATACTTTTACGTCCATCTAAATTATCAATCAACAAGCAAAGCCATACTACAATGGCACAAGGTAATCAACCTCAAGTACAACCCCAAGTAACACCACCACCTATCCAACAGGGCTACCCACCTGGCTTTCATACAAGCCTTTTAAATGAAATTCCAACCTATGACGAAAACCCCGTCGAGTTATCTGAATATATTCGAGCTGTAGAAGACATTTTCTACCAATTTTGGTAACGAAACGACCCAACGGCATATATAAATAGACTTTTACTTTCCTCAGTACGAAACCGATTAAAAGGCCTAGCCTTAGAGGTCGTAACTGGACAAGGATTTGATTCATGGAATTCTTTAAAGGACACCCTTCTTAGTAATTTTGGAGACCAACTAAACCAACGGAACTAAACATCCGGATCGATCTGTCTCGTATGAGAAAATTATAGCGAGAATCTCCCGTAGAATTTTATAATCGAATTAGATTCTAATTAGCCGTTCTAAATTCTAAAATTGCACTAGGCTCAAAAACACCGGCAATAAAAGAATACCAAGCCCGAGATGCTAAAGATTTAGCTCATAAAACCTATTTAGGAGGACTATCTGAACCTTTTGGAAGTTTCCTTCGTAGTAGAGCACCAAAATCGCTCGAAATAGCCTTAACTTATATAAAAGAAGAACTGGACATACGATATTTTCAAAATACACAACAAAATAACTCACAACCTAAGTTTTTACCACAACCAGTTCCCCTAAGTAATTTCAATAAACCCCAGCCAACTTTACAACCCCCTCAGTTTAAACCACGATCATACCAGAACGTATTGCCACAATTTAAGCCTAATTTTAATCCCACTCATCAATTCAAACCAAATGTTAACACTACAAACCAATTTAAATTTAACCCAATGCCTCAACAGTTTGGAAATAATTCCCGACCTAGACAATCCAACAATGTTTTTGCACCCAAAAGAAATTTCCAACCACAAAATCGACCAGAACTGATGCAAGCTAGTACTATTAAACCACGACCGGTATATCCTAATGCATCAATGAGACCTTTTAATCCAAATTTCAACCGCAATAATAATCAACCAATAGTCGACCAAATCCCCAACCACGAACTTTCTTTTCGGAAAAATTATACGCAACGGATTTTCAAGAGGAAAACCCAACTAATGCAATTAATACAGACGAATTAACTTATACTCCTGAAACTTACGAAACTGTACCTGAATATGATGACTATGATCCTCTTGATAACGAAACCTACCATAGAGAAGAGGATGACGAAAAATTTTCGTGCAAACGCCTCGGAGAACAATTAGAATCCAAGAACATATTTCTCGATTAAAGAACGTCTTCGAGAGATGCCGCTCTTTAAATTTAAAGATTCAATTAGACAAGTCTGAATTCTTACACAAAACCGTAAAATATCTCGAACACATAATTACTCCCGACGGAATCCTATAACCTACAGAAACACAAAGGCTATTTTTATATAAAGTAACACTTAACCAACCAAAATGTAGCTGTGCTGGAAGTATCAGCTTGATCCAAATAACACTGCTTTAGTTTTTGCCAGCTAGCCCCCAATAAGTCGGAGAGGGGCGGGGTAATACAAAATATAAAAGATAAAAAAAACAAGCGCCACTTCGTTTAAAAACAATGCTTATTACTAAAGCTTCAAGCTTATCAGACAAACGAAGAAATAGATCTACTAAAATATGGGCAACTTCCAATATTTTGGTCGTACCGTACATATATACTTACAAATGACGAACTGGAAAGTAATATTAAAATCATACAAATAAATAAATAATAAATAAATAAAACGCACGTAGTGAAATGTAAACGTTCTAAGTAGGGCTTTATTTTACTTGCAACTATTTTCTATTGTGCAGATAAAAAAAAATGTAATGTTTCAACAAAAAAAAAGGTGAATGGTGATTTGTATCACAGTTGGTTGTACTTAAAACTACCCTACAACAATTCCACTATTCGAGATCTCGTTTTATCCTTAAAATTAACATGCATGCATAAATTGTAAACACATTGAGTAAATATATACATATACATAAATAAAATGACACATAATACATACAAATTTAGACAAACATCCCACCATTCGAAGACCCACGGCTGTATGTTTAAAGCCTTGCTTAGGGGGTTTTCGCTCCACCCTTCGATATTTGGTTGTTTTTCTCCGACCCGGTATATGTATAGATGTAGGTACGGACACAAAGGGGAAGAACCTTCCAATTAAAATACACGGTCAGACGGGCATGAACAAGAATACACCAACGAACAACAAAACCCGAAACAAAAAGACCTACAAAGAAATCACCCTGTATATTGTATTATTTTTAAATATTTGAAGATTTTTACCTTTCTATAAACTGAAAGGTCTTTTAAAAAAACAATTCCCTCAAGGTGACGGCTAGGGAAATAATAGTACCTAAAATAAAAAGACATTTGTGAGATTTAGCGCAACGAGGTTTTAACGAACAGAAATTACCTAAAATGCTTAGTACCAGAACGTAATCCGTCCAATTTGACGACCGATCGCACACAAATAACCAAGCGATCGTTCTGTTGAATGTGAGATTTATTCCGCTAAAGCGAATTAATATTTAAAACCAATTTCTAATTTATATCTCGCCCATTCAACTTCTCGTACCAAAAAGCCATTTTGTTACTTCACTCTACTATTGAGCAGGGAGCTCAAACGCGCAGGAGCGACTTCACGATAAACCGAAAGAAAGGGAAACCAGTGACAACCAAACAACGGAGAAGCTTGGTTTTAAACAGTGACCATCAAACAAATAATGGGTTGTGAATTTCAACGTTATAATTCCCCCCTCAACTCCCAGTCGCGAAAACCCTTTCGCGGCTTAGCATAACCTAGCCTTGCTAAAATCTAACTTGCCCAAAATAAATTGAAAGAACAACCCACCAGGATGAAAAATACCATGACCCAAAAAAAACATGACACCAAAAATGGACACCAAAAGGGCGATCCAAAAAAATCCAAAAAAACAACAAAGGACAAACACAAATTGGAGGTGGAGGTAAGGAAAGAACAGAGGAACAAAAGTTCCACCCCGAAGCATGAACAATGGTCGGGCAAGCAGGGTTCATTGCAAAGACGCGCTTCACACACGGTACTGGGCACAGTGGTATTCCACGTCGGGAAGGGACCACTGAGCAACTCCCAGTGCCCGAGGCTTGGCAACGACTCACAACAAAACCTACCAGCACGAACCACTGAACATGGCCAGCAAAAAGAACTGAACAGAGAGCCGCCGACATACTCTCTGCTCGCACCCAAGAGAGGGTAGTGTAGAGGAAAAAAGAAGAAAAAGAAAACAGAGTGAAAAAGAAGGGCTCGCCCGGACACATGTGAAGTGGGCAGATGGCAGAACCACCGAGGAGCACAACTTTACACACGATGCGGGGCACTGCCAGTTCCAACGTCGTGGAGACTGAACAGCGCCAAACCCCCGCATCCGAGGTTCAGAAGCACTACTCAGCAACACTAACCATCCGGACACCACACACTTACCGTTTGAGACAGAGAAGAAGAGAAGAAGAAACCAGGGGTTAAAAAGGGAGTTCAGCCCAAAGAAACCCAAAAGAACCACGGTCTTGGGGATCCAGCCCAAGCCGTGCTATTGCAAATATGGAGTCAAAATCGGTATAAGAAAGAAGGAGAAGGTAAAAAGGAGAAGAGAAATTGTCAAATCCGGTATACAAAAAAAAATAGTTTGGCTAAGCCAAAACAAAAGTCGAAATTGCTATATCAAGAATCTTGGTATAAAAGCCAAAAATAGATACCTGCAAAACAAAGATCTATATAAAAACTAATAAGCCCTAACAAGTCGACAGATATTAGGTCGAACTGAGCGTATCACTAAACGCTCCAAACGAGGACAGCCCCAACCATCGCTGAACTCTGTGGAACCCAAACCACCAAATGGTTCCCCCAAAAGAAACAACCAAATGACCCTAATCTCCGACATGATTCGGAACATACTCTTTCAAATCTTTGACATGAAATTTACCGGCTTCCCTACCAAGTTCATCAGCTAAAATATAAGTCCAAGGAGACACCTTTTTGTGAATGGTAAAAGGACCAATATAACGAGGAGCAAGTTTGTGTGAAAAATATTTACTCGCATCAGAAAGAGCAAAATTTTTCCTTAAAACTTTATCACCAATAACAAATTGAGTATCTCGCTTACGGAGATCATAGTAACGTTTATTACGATCAAAAGAAGTTTTTATTTTATTACGCACTACCTCAAAAACTCCCTGCAATTTATCAGGAATAACAGTAGCAGACGAACGATCAACTTGCAGATCTTGAACTTTATCAGATATTTTATGATCAGTGCCTTTTAAAATATGTTCCCTACCAAAAGTTAAGAAATAGGGAGTATAACCAGTAGTCTCGTGACGACCAGTTCTAAGGGCACACCCAATCTTTGTTAATTCATCTGCCCAAGAACGCTGATTCTCTTTAACATAGGAACGAATCATAGTTTTAACATTTCTGTTCGCTCTTTCTGTGGGATTTGATTGCGGGTGATAATGCGCATTAAAACGAATTTTTACTGAATAGTTACTACAAAGAGTGCGAAACTCACGACCAGTAAACTGGGCTCCATTGTCTACCAACACCAATCTAGGTACTCCAAAAACTAAGAAGACTTCATCTTCAATTCTCGAACAAACCATCTTCGCTGAACTATTCCTAAGAGGAAATAGCAAACAAAATTTACTAAAATAGTCCATGATGACTAAGACATATGAATAACCTTTTGTACTCCTCGGGAGAGGACCAATCAAATCTATACTGACCATCTGCCAAGGGCGATCAACAATTGGTTGCGGAACTAACAGTCCAGCAGGAGGTCTTAAATCTGGTTTACATTTTTGACAAATTTGACAAGTTTTAATATATCGAGCTACATCGGCTTGCATTTTTGGCCAATAATATTTGGGAGTTAATCTATGATAGGTTTTATATACTCCACCATGACCGGAAGTAGGATGATCATGTGCTTGACGAAGAATAGCAAGTCTATTTTCTTTAGGTACAACAAGTTTCCAAACGGTATCAGAATCATTTTCGGTTTTCATAGATTTATATAAACCTTCATTAGTAATACGCCATTGAGAAAACTTAGCAGGTTTAGCCCGAACCCTATCAACCATACTATTATACCACTTATCGGTTGAAACTATAACAGGCTCATCACCTGACTCAATACTGTCAAGAATCGGTACGGAACGTGATAACGCATCAGGTACCAAATGGTCTTTACCTTTACGATGGACCACCTCAAAGTCATATTCTTGGAGTCTCAAAGACCACCTAGCCAAACGACCTGTCGGGTTTTTTAAATTATGTAACCACACCAAAGAATAGTGATCGGTGATCACCGTGAAACGACGGCCTTCTAAATATGGTCTAAGTTTTTCTACGGCCCATAAAACTCCTAAACATTCCCTCTCAGTCGTAGAATAATTTCGCTCTTGACGAGTGAGAGAACGACTAAGGTAACATATTACACTTTCCTCACCATCAATCTGTTGCGTCAAGACAGCACCTAAACCAAAACCACTACTATCGGTTTGAACAGTAAACGGCAACTCAAAATCTGGACAACGTAAAATAGGTGCCCTAACCAAAGCTTCTTTCAAAGTCCGCAAACTACATTCACACTCAGATGACCAATAAAATTTGACACCTTTCTTAAGAAGGGTTGTCAACGGCTGAATGATATCAGAAAACTGTGGTACAAAACGACGGTACCATGAAGTCAAACCTATCAGACTTCTAACTTCAGTCACATTCCGAGGAGGCTGAATATTCATAATGGCCTGAACTTTCTCAGGATCCACATGAATTCCCTTCTGACTAACTACATAACCTAAGTATCGTAGCTCAGGAACACAAAATTTGCACTTATCCGAACTTAAGGTGATACCAGCCAAAGACAATCGATTAAAAACCTCTCTTAATATTTCAATATGTTTTTCAAAACTATCTGTAACGATAACTATATCGTCCAGATACACCAAAACATATGGTTCCAAAGATGGACCAAGAACATTATCAATGAACCTTTGCCAAGTCGCAGGGGCATTATGTAACCCAAAAGGCATACGAGTAAACTGGAAAAGGCCACGATTGGGGATTGTAAAAGCCGTATATTTACGGGAATCCTCAGATAAAGGAATTTGCCAATAGGCAGACTTAACATCCAACGATGACAAAAATTTGGCATTTCGAAGTTTATCCAAAGTAGCACTAACATAGGGAATAGGATAAGCATCCTTCTCAGTCACACGATTAAGACGACGAAAATCTATGCAGAATCTGTAGGTCCCATCTTTCTTTTTGACCATTAGGACTGGGTTGGACCAGCCACTAGAAGACGGTTCAATGACACCTAAGCTCAACATACGATCAAGTTCTTCATCGATAAGACGTTGCATAAACGGACTAACCGGATAATATCTCTGCTTAATCGGTTCAGAATTTGTACGAATAACATGCTCAACCCTAGACGTACAACCTAACATCTCACTTGGAAGTGCTTTAGACTCATTCAAAATTCTCTCTAACTCCAATTTTTGTTCAAAACTAAGTGTAGAATTACTAAGATGCATAACCTCAATAGATTCCAGTTCAACAGACGAATTGTCAGAATCTTTTACAAATCGCCAACTGCCTTGTCTCAAATTGGGAACAATACCCATAAGGTTCCAAAAGTCAATACCCAAAATCAAAGTCTGTGGAAGATCCGGAACTACCAAAATAGAAATAATATGCATTCGATCCTGAAGTTGGATCGGTACATCAACTTGACCAATGCTCTTCACAGTTTGACCATTTGCTACACGACAATCAGTCGCTCCAAACTTAGATAAACCAGCACCAAAACCTAAACTACATAAAAACGACCAACCTGGTTTACCAACTATAGTCCGAGAAGCACCGGAATCTAAAAGACCTAACAAATCATGACCCAAAACTTTTATAGACAAATACGGGCGTTCATCTCCTTCGGCATGAGCAAGGATAAAATTTAATAATACAGTGGTTGCTTGAAAAGAAGACTCGATACTAACACCACCCATTAATGCCGAATTAAAACCGTTTCCCGAATTATTATCCCTAGGAGAACATTTCTTACAAGAAGTCTTAGTGACCCCCATCTCACCACAACCAAAACAACGTTTAATCAAGGGAGAAGAACATGCAGAACGCACGTGTCCTGTTTTCCTACAATTAAAACACAACCGTGATGAAACATCTGAGGCAGCACTACTGGAATTACTAGCAGTCTCAACAAAAGCTGAATCTGGCTCTAAGTCGGTTTTCCTTCTAGTTGGAGGAACATAACTGTCAGCCCTCAACTTTGAAGCTTCAAGCTGCCTACCAAATTGTAGTAAATCAGAGATAGAATTAATTTCCTTAAACGACAAATGAAATTGGTAAAATGGAGCTAAGTTCTTTAACAGTAATCTTAATTTAATCCCTTCAGAAAATTTTGTTGATAATCGAGAAAATAAATTATCCATAGCTACTAAATAAGTCCCTAGCGGTTCATTAGGACCTTGAGTCCTCCTACGAATTTCTTCTAAAAGCTTATCATCATAATCTAAAGGGAGATATTCCTCTTTTAAAAGTTTAACCAAAGAGTCCCAATCAGATACTTCATTTCTTCTAGATCTATAAAACAAAAGTGCTTGGTCTTTAAAAAGATCCAAAGCAGATGCAAATAACTGGGTCTTTGATACATTCCGAGCAATAGACAACTCATCCACTTGTTGCAAAAAAGCATTTAAAGAAATCTTAGATTCATGTCCTGCAAATTTATCAAGTCCCCATTTAAAGACCGGTACAGACTTCGGCTGACCACATTGAGGATCAGGCGCAGCAAGTGTAGAAGAAGCTGCTGGGTT
This sequence comes from Agrypnus murinus, assembly GCA_929113105.1. Classification (NCBI taxonomy): domain Eukaryota; kingdom Metazoa; phylum Arthropoda; class Insecta; order Coleoptera; family Elateridae; genus Agrypnus; species Agrypnus murinus. The sequence continues at coordinate 127,305,909 of OV816025.1, read as the reverse complement.
GCCCGCAGGATAATTAACAATAGCTTCCCCAACGCTTAAACCTAACCCTAACTGAATAGCTACTTCATCAGTTACCTGTGGTACTGAAGCTTTATCATGAATATCGCTCATTAATCCAAGAATGGATTGAATGAACTCGGCCCGCTTTGATGCAGAAGCCTCATCTTTGGCTTTCATGGCCGCAGCCCTACCTAATAGGTGACTTAACCTACTTTGCAATTTTTTATACGGATTAGAATCCACACTATCATCAAATGACTCCAAAGCCGTATTAAGTTCAATAAGAGCTGTAGAAATAGCATCTGAATCTTCTTCAAAAGTAAACGGATGAGCTGGTAACTCAAGTACGGACTGATCTTGTTCCATTTTCATTAACTGTCGAAGAGACTTTCGCATATTATCAACATTAGAGTCAGGAAGACCTCTAATAGCTAACTCATAAGATAGTTCTGATTTACTTAACCTATCTATATGGATCTTCCGTTCCATAATGAACTAATTAACAATCAATACTAACAAAACGAATAACCAATTTATAATAAGATTAATAATCAATACTAATCAAATAACTTGTAACAAGAATACAACAAATTACAAAATCAATCCTGGAGTTGGTTCTTTATCCTAAATTACTAAATACTTAATCTATCAGGCAAGCTATATTCCCCAAAACTATCCTAACATGCAAGAACAACAAATCTTAAGTGGTTTTAACAAAGTGAAATTTTCAACAAAAGGCCCCACGTTGGGCGCCAATTTACTATAACCTACAGAAACACAAAGGCTATTTTTATATAAAGTAACACTTAACCAACCAAAATGTAGCTGTGCTGGAAGTATCAGCTTGATCCAAATAACACTGCTTTAGTTTTTGCCAGCTAGCCCCCAATAAGTCGGAGAGGGGCGGGGTAATACAAAATATAAAAAATAAAAAAAACAAGCGCCACTTCGTTTAAAAACAATGCTTATTACTAAAGCTTCAAGCTTATCAGACAAACGAAGAAATAGATCTACTAAAATATGGGCAACTTCCAATATTTTGGTCGTACCGTACATATATACTTACAAATGACGAACTGGAAAGTAATATTAAAATCATACAAATAAATAAATAATAAATAAATAAAACGCACGTAGTGAAATGTAAACGTTCTAAGTAGGGCTTTATTTTACTTGCAACTATTTTCTATTGTGCAGATAAAAAAAAATGTAATGTTTCAACAAAAAAAAAGGTGAATGGTGATTTGTATCACAGTTGGTTGTACTTAAAACTACCCTACAACAATTCCACTATTCGAGATCTCGTTTTATCCTTAAAATTAACATGCATGCATAAATTGTAAACACATTGAGTAAATATATACATATACATAAATAAAATGACACATAATACATACAAATTTAGACAAACATCCCACCATTCGAAGACCCACGGCTGTATGTTTAAAGCCTTGCTTAGGGGGTTTTCGCTCCACCCTTCGATATTTGGTTGTTTTTCTCCGACCCGGTATATGTATAGATGTAGGTACGGACACAAAGGGGAAGAACCTTCCAATTAAAATACACGGTCAGACGGGCAGGAACAAGAATACACCAACGAACAACAAAACCCGAAACAAAAAGACCTACAAAGAAATCACCCTGTATATTGTATTATTTTTAAATATTTGAAGATTTTTACCTTTCTATAAACTGAAAGGTCTTTTAAAAAAACAATTCCCTCAAGGTGACGGCTAGGGAAATAATAGTACCTAAAATAAAAAGACATTTGTGAGATTTAGCGCAACGAGGTTTTAACGAACAGAAATTACCTAAAATGCTTAGTACCAGAACGTAATCCGTCCAATTTGACGACCGATCGCACACAAATAACCAAGCGATCGTTCTGTTGAATGTGAGATTTATTCCGCTAAAGCGAATTAATATTTAAAACCAATTTCTAATTTATATCTCGCCCATTCAACTTCTCGTACCAAAAAGCCATTTTGTTACTTCACTCTACTATTGAGCAGGGAGCTCAAACGCGCAGGAGCGACTTCACGATAAACCGAAAGAAAGGGAAACCAGTGACAACCAAACAACGGAGAAGCTTGGTTTTAAACAGTGACCATCAAACAAATAATGGGTTGTGAATTTCAACGTTATAATTCGTCCAGATCTCTCAAAAATTGATGCGATCAAAAAGTTTCCAATCCCCAAAACTAAAACCGAAATTAAAAGTTACTTAGGACTTCTCGGTTATTACCGAAAGTTTATTAAAGACTTTGCCAAACTAACTAATCCTTTAACGTCATGTTTAAAAAACAGTAATACTGTACGACACACCCCCGAATTTGTAAATGCCTTTAATCACACTAGGACTCTTCTTATCAACGAACCCATTCTACAATATCCCGATTTTACAAAACCATTTGAGTTAACAACAGACGCCTCACAATTCGCACTGGGAGCCGTGCTATCACAAAATCAAAAACCCGTTTGCTATGCCTCCAGAACGCTCAATGAAACTGAGCAAAGGTATTCCAACATTGAACGAGAATTACTCGCTATCGTTTGGGCAACACGACAATTTCGCCCGTATATATATATATATATATATATATATATATATATATATATATATATGGAATCCAATTTACCCTATTTACCGATCACAGGCCCCTTGTTTGGCTCAAAAATTTAAAAGAGCCCAATTCAAAATTAAGCAGGTGGTCACTAAAATTAGCAGAATTCAATTTTGATGTTAAATACCTAACTGGAAAGACCAATAAAGTTGCAGATGCTCTTTCCCGCGTTCAGATACACCCCCTAACAATCAGTGATGACATTATGAATGACATAGATGAAATTTTACGTGACGTTGAAAGAATCAATATTCCAGAAACTACTCCTGACCATTACAGTCTAATTCCTAATAGACCTGACTCACCTGATCTAACTGACTTCATTGATATTCCCACACTTAATCCAGATATGATCAATAATGAAGCATCACCTCAGCATGCTCAACCGCATGATTCAGACAGCATCGAAACCTTATCCGACACTATACATACACAGGAGGAATCAACACCCACAATACCTATTTCTGAAAAACCCTTACAATTACAGATTAATTATCACTGCTTCTTTCCAAATGATTCTCTATATAAGGACTTTTCCCATTTTATACTGTCTATAGCAAATGAAAATACTCCCAAATTTTATAGATGCACAACGCAAGTCATATATTTAACCGATAAAAATGAACAACTTATTCAAATTCAAAATTATCACGAAGGTAAAAATAATCACAGAGGAATCCCCGAAACATTGGAACACCTTAAAAGAAAATATTATTGGAAAGGAATCAAAAACGATATCCAGACATATATAGAAAACTGTCAACTGTGCAAGAAATACAAATATAATAGACATCCATTAAAACAACTTTTAAATCTGACCCCTACTTCTAATCGCCCCTTTCTCACTGTACAGATGGACATATTTCACATTAATAATGAAGAATATCTTACTTTCATAGATGCTTTTTCAAAATTTGATTAAACCTACTATTTAAAATCAAGTAACATCATAGATGTTGTAGACCGCTTATTCCATTTCATTATAACCTATACCACGCCGAAAATATTAGTCGTTGACGGCGAATTCGATAAACAACCCCTAAAAAGTTTTTCTGAACTGCACAAAATTAAACTACATGTAACCACCCCCTATAACCATCAATCGAATGCTACAGTAGAACGTTTACATTCTACGCTTCTCGAACATTATAGACTATTAGAAAACACACCTGAAGAAAAACGAATTTATTATTGTATCCTAGCCTATAATCACTCAATTCATTCAAACCTAAAATATACCCCTTTTGAAATCTTATTTGGCCATACTGAAAGCCAAAACCCATTTGCTCTGGAATTCGAGAAAACCTTCTATGAAAACTATGTTATTGACCACAAGGAAAAAATGAAGCATATCTATAACAGTCTTCATGACACTCAACACCTAACCAAAAAACAGCAAAACGTCAGAATTAATGCACCTCGCATGTCTCATATTTTTAAAATAGGTGATCGGGTATATGTCAAAACTCATGCACGAAATAAGAAAGCCCCACGTTTCTCTGGACCCTACATAATCGAAAAGATCCATGAACATGACACATATGACATAAGAAATGAACTTACAAAGGCATTGCTAAAAAGACATGCTAATGACCTGATGATCCTTTCAGGACAATCAAGATCCTCTTCTTCACCTGGACCCTCGTTCACTGTGACGTAACGATTCACAATCTAATCGACAACAATAACCCCTTCACATTATTTCTGTTCACAAACAAACTACTTCACGATCCCAAATTCCAAATTGTACGAAAACAAATTGCTATGGCATCCATCGGAAAATTGCAACCCGATTCAGTCCCTGTACCCGAAATTACAAAAATTGACCTATCGCCTATAAATGTTCATCAATTAATCCAGAATCAAGCGAAATTAACAAAGGATATGTCTACACTCGAAAGTATCAATCCTATCAGATATACACCATTACATTATGGCCCTTTAATTCTCACGCAGATCATGACTATCATAACAATAAGTCTTATCTTCTTTGTATACTACAAACGCAGATTAATTGCAACCAAAAAGTATCAACTAACGTCACCCCTTAAATAACCCAACAGTGTAACTTTTAACCCAACTTCAAGTCCCCTGGTCCAATGCAGATCACCTTTAACATAACTATTATTGTTATTATCAATACTAACCTCATACCTAATTATACATTAGTATTATATATATTATCATTACAATATTACTCTGTTCTATTATTATATTATGTACTCTATTATGTATCTATGTAATCTCCATATACTAAGTACTATTTTATTTACTGTCTTATTATGTATTCTTATTATTATCTGTATATTTGTAAAATGTGACACCTCCTACTTTTTATTTAGCCAGTCACTTTATTGTAATCACTGAAATATTCTTCTTCAAAGTATATTTCATTCTTGCGTGGGAGGAGTTAACATTTAGTCATTACTCAAGCGAAGTGTGATCTAATTATAAAGGTATGCAAGATAAACGCCTCGAGCGGAGCGCCCACGATTGCAGGTGCAGTATCAAATCCACGGCCACGTGTGTGCATAGCAAGCAGCTGCAATACTCAGAACTGTCTCTAATGCATTTTCTATGAATTCTTAGAGGAAGTAGAATGCTATCATCACGTAGGCACGGCCCACGGTCACGTGTGGTCAACTGAAGGATTTTTACGCCCACAGAAAGAGTATATAAAGACCGGAGCTTCGTGGGACAAATCAGTCTGACCTACGACGAAGTTTGAAAGATAGAAACTGTTTACCAGGGTAGATGTTTACCTTCTTTCAAGCCATACTCACCCAGAAAGCCGTAGAAGCCATGGTTACTGTTTACCTCGGCCTTTCTGGACATCATTATTACCATTTTTAAGTTAAAATTGTATAATAGTATTTAAGTGATTATGCAAGTGCATATTGTGTAAATTCACGACGAATAAATATCTTATTGTACTTAACAGTAAACTGTGTTTATTTTGTAACTTAGGCTCCGTCTTTCGCGTTTTTAAAATAAAGTACCATTTTTAAAACGCCTTTCTTCGTCAAGAAAAGTTAATTTGCGATAACTATCTTTTATGATACCACACTTAGGCTCTGCTACCTGTTACCTGGTTGTTGTCATTATTGCTTGACTAATAAAATATTACTTTTATTATTGTCATTTATGAACAATGTTTAATGTTGCTGTTATTGTGATTTTTAGCACTTCATGAAGTTGCTGTTCTGTTCTGTGAAACTGTGCACTGTTTGCTTGAAGATCAAAAGTCCAACGTGGCTTATCAGTCTGAGCAACTATCGAATATCATCATAATCAATCTCTCTAAATCCGACCTTGTAATATCATACATTTTTTAATCCTCACCTCATGTATATCAGTCTCTCCGAGGGAATACTAGTCATCCGACTCTAAAAGATCTATTAAATGTATTATTTATTACTAGAATTAGCTTATTAAAGTAAATTGAATCTGCGTACTACAAGATTTTCTTTATTAAATCTTTGTTTCTCGTTTCCTGCAGAAGACTGGCCTAATTTTACGCAGAATATCTAGGATATATAGGATTTATAGCATTCTATTAATTTCTTAAAATTCTTCTGCGAAGAAAAACAGTAGTTATAGTCCATTAACTTAACATATACCCACATATCTATTTTCATTCCGCGTAAAGTTCTTTAACTATAGCTTTTGTCACACCCACAGCTCATTTTCGTTTATATTCACAGATTGTTTTTTAATTCTATTTACGAGTACTGCAAATATCTTCTGTATGAATATTACAATAACCTACACTACCACCAATCACTAGTTATAGTACTATATGTTAGGTGTCGAATTGTTTATACGAATTAACAACTCGTTAATTAACCTAAAGAAACTATCAAAACATTTGAATATATCAACAGAGTAGTATAGCTATGTTCGTTCTAGCTCAAAATCCCATGTATTTTCTTATGAAGGTTCGTTTTACATTTCAAGGTCATCCGCGGTTCCCCACTCCTATCCCCACTACCCCCTACTTAGGCCCCCACTTAGCCCCCTACTTAGACCCCCCACTTAGCCCCCTACTTAGGCCCCCCACTTAGCCCCCTACTTAAGCCCCCCACTTAAGCCCCACTCCTGTCCCTACTCAGCGGCCATTTTGAATAGCCATTTTGAATCGCCATTTTGAATCGCCATCTTGGATCGCCATTTTGAATCACCATTTTGAATGTCATTTACATATCCGCCATTTTGTATCTGTCATTTCCAACTTGTCATCATTTCCCGCTGAAAGATTTGAATTCCTAGCGCTGCTAATGCCATCTATCGGTGACGTCATATGATCGGTATAGTAGATTTCTATACGCCTGTAGATAGGCAACCCACTATATTTTTTTTATAAAAATCAATGGAGCCAACAGGGTTTGAACCGGGGACCGCTCGAATGGTAGCCAGCCAATGCATCCACTACACCAACGAGGTAATCTATTAAAGCACTGTAAACGGCTTATAAAAAAAAATTGTTGACTAGCGACTACGTACTCATAACATAATACATGTTAGTAATTTGTAGTATTATATCATACGGCTCCCTCTTCCTCCTGCATGTGTCATGATTGATTGATTAAGTAGATGATTATTCCTGTGCTGTGATTGATTAAAGGGTTAACATATAAAATAGGTATAAATTATCATATCTAGAAAAAACAAGTTAAAAATTCAATTAAAGAATCATTAGATCTTTTACAGCCAAATATGTTTCAATCTTGATCTCAATGCCTAAGACTTTCATTAATTAAACTTTTACTGACGTTTTGTAAAATTGTATATAAAAAAATTGTTGACTAGCGACCACGTACTCATAACATAATACATGTTAGTAATTTCATATTATCAGATATGATATCCATTATCTCAACAAAATCATTAGCAAAGACGTGTTTTAGTTATAAGTTTAAGCGATAACAAAATGATTGTAATTTCTTATTGTCAATACATATATCAGGGTTAGATTTAATAATTCGTTATAAAATATTAAAAATTGTTATATCTAAGAATAATAATTTAAAAATTCGATAAAAGAATCATTAGGGTTTTTCTGAACAAGATAATTAAAAAGTTTGTTATTTCTAATAATCAACTAGATTGATTTTATTATTTTTAAACTTTCAACATATAAGCTTATACCTAAAATAAGATACAATATATTTAAAGCAATTTAAAACATTCGATTACACAATAAACAGAATTTGTTTGCTAAAGAATCAATTACAATAAGATTAATTAGTTTTTATATGACTACATTGTTTAGTTATAAAATATTAAAAATTGTTATTCTCTCTCTTGTCCAGCTTGTCATCATTTCCCACCATTAGATTTGAATTCCTAATGCATCAACTGCCATCTATCGGTAACGTCCTGTGATCGGTATAGTAGACTTCTATACGCCTGTAGATAGGCAACCTGTTACACTTTTTATAAAAATCAATTTTGGAGTAACCAGGGTTCGAACGCTCAACCATCTGATTAGAACTCCATAGCTTAGCCCCGAGACTACGGAGCTTGTCTTTTAAATTACTGCATACGAGTTATTTATAAAAATGCTTTCACGTATATTTGATTAAAACCAATTTATTTAAAAATAATTCCCGGAAAATATTTATAAATATTGTACATTAATAATATTAAATCTTTAGGATTCAAAAATTATAAGCCAATTATGATTATCATCATGAGTCATTGAGATGAGACAATTATTAACCTTATATGAGCCAATCGTGAAGAAACTCAAGAAATTTTTCTTGATACATCTTAAATATAACAATTTGATAACTATATACAGATATTATTACTACATGAGGCCCGTAACATCAATGTGATAAAATAAAAATAAATTGCACTATTGCGGACCCGGTACTAAATTATCTAAAAGATTACATATGTACAACTAAGTTAAAATCTCATAAAATAAATACACAAATTAAAACTAAATCTTATTTACATAAAAATTAATAGATGTTATGCAAACACCTGGCATATATTTAATATCCATAGTTATATTTACTATCTATTCTTTTAAACAGCTGTTATACTTTCCATGATTACTTTATAGTCGGGTATGTAGTACTAGAATACTGTAAAGCATTATTTTTAAGCGTTATATTATACCAGGTACGTATGATACTCTACTGCTGGTTGCATACCTGATGAACGCAGTTGTACAAAGTAATATAGGATATACGTTACAGAGAAGTTTAATTTTCCGTGCAAATGCTCTACAGGTCAAACTCAATTAATTAACCCTGGGGCTATACATCCTTAGGCTAGAAACAGTCTTGAAACAAAAAAAATGGTTGAGTCCACCCTGTTAGACAAGAAATCAGAGTTTCAAATATTGATATTTTAAAATTGTCTTTTACATGTTTCCATAGAGATATATTTCAACAGTAGATGATGAATGATAGGTAATCGCTATCTACATGGGGCAAAATTATACACAGTAAGAAGGCATATGTAGAAATCGTTTACAAGGGTAGTAGATATAACGAAAAAAGGTTAAAAATCTGTTTCAACAGTAGATGATGAATGATAGGTAATCGCTATCTACATGGGGCAAAATTATACACAGTAAGAAGGCATATATAGAAATCGTTTACAAGGGTAGTAGATATAACGAAAAAAGGTTAAAAATCTGTTCAAAATTACATTACTGACGCAGATCAATACCTACATATTACTATTTCTCTGTGTTTCTGTAAGAATTTATTTTCTGTTTTTAATGTCGTATGTCTCATTCACCTGTTTCAATATAGTCACCTGTTTAGTATTGCTTACTTACAAAAAAAGGTAAATAATAACTTATGACGCTGTTAAATGTACAGATTATTCCACACCTAATGTATTCTAGTTACCGGTACTGAATATATCCATTAACTAGGGTAAAACACGTGATGACGGCATATTAAGAGCAAATATATACATTATACACATATGTTAACTCTAGTATAAATTATAAAATATCAGCTTCATTAACCTAAGATTTTTCATTTACAAATTTTCTGATACGTATAATAATCATTTTTGAAGATTGAATGATATGTATGCTCTAGCTAGTATTATATCGGTAAAAAAACCATATTAATAGATAAATACTTAAAAGCAATTTAAAACATTCGATTACACAATAAACAGAATTTGTTTGTTAAAGAATCAATTACAATAAGAATAATTAGTTTTTATATGACTACATTGTTTAGTTATAAAATATTAAAAATTGTTATATTTATAATAAATATAGGAGGAATATAACTATATCTAATTATTTTATAAAATACTATGTTAACTACGAGGTAATATACTGAATATATACGCCTGTATTCGACCTCTAGAGGGTTCATACCCTAATATAAGGTTAGTGATATTGCGTAATCTTCTTTTATTCTATAATATTTCTCTGTTTAAGTTCAGAAATAATCGAAATTATTTCGGTTTTGTGACTGCTCATACCCTCTTTCTTTTCGGCGTACAGCAAACGAAGTCGATCCACTAGTTGGTCAGGTGTGCTCTGACGCATCCAATCAGGCTTCATTTTGTTTAACTTTTTAAATTTGGGAAGACTAAAATCTGTTATTCTGTATAAATTAGGTTTAATAATATGCTCATATTTCCAATGTTTTACGCTTATTATTTTACCCTCTGGCCTATAATCTTTTCTGTATGCATTGGTTAGTGAGATAATCTGCATGTAATTTTCAACATCTTCCTCCGTAGGTGTAGAACCTAGATGTTTAAGTGTTAGTAAATCAAATAGTCCAGGTGTTCCCTTGAAAAGTTTGTTTTTAATTAGAATATCTTTTCCTTGTATTCCTACCGAAACTGAAGCAAATCTCAATTCGTCGTTATCCTTATGGAGACCATATCTCGTTCTATCTATATTTCTTCCTATCAACGTATCGTAATACTCAGAAATATCATGATATTTCTCTGACCCTTGATTATATTCTTCTTCTTCATACTCCGATGATGTCGACGTAGTTGATGTATAAGAAGGTAGTTTTTTAACTTTTAATGAGTTGTTATTGGATTTAGCAATAGATTCTAATAGAGATATAATCTCTTTTAGTTTGTCATCACAACTACATTCTGTTTTATCACGATGAACTTTTCTATGTTTCGCATTACGAGCATTTATTATATCGTCTTCCCCATCTTCCATATTATGCATTGCTTTCAAATGTCTCTTATAACTGTCAGTCCGTGAGAATCCCCTGGAACATTTCTGACATTGCACTTTATATCCCTGATGAATTCTCATATGACGTGCAAAATCAGATTGTCGAATTCTTTTGTTGCAGAGATTACAAGCAAGTCTGTCCATCTTTAATAGCCGTAGACAACTATTAGCATCATTATAACACAACTTCTATTTATATTTCACAGACATATTAATTACGCTATCAACCACATTAATTATGCTATCAGCCACATTCAGCATGCTATCAGCCACATTAATTACGTTATCAGCCACATTCATCATTCTATCAGCCACATTCATTATGCTATCAGCCACATTCAGCATGCTATCAGCCACATTAATTACGCTATCAGCCACATTCATCATGCTATCAGCCACATTCATCACGCTATCAGCCACATTAATTACGCTATCAACCACATTCATCATGTCATCAGCCGCAGTTTTTGATACATGTACTAAAATGTGATGGAAAGCTGCCTCCCTACCCAGCTGCTACAGCGTGTCTTGTAGCTGAAGACTTAATACATATAGAGGGTTATAAGTATAGGGATGTATACTTATTCGTCCGTCTGGATCATAGAGAAGTCTGGATTGTACAGGTAAGTTTAGTTAATCGAAGGCAATACGTATGAATTAATGTAAATTTCATTTTTTTTATTATAGAAAAGGAGGCGATTAATTTTAAATAAAATATAATATGATTATATTTAAAAATAAACTAATTTATTGAGTTGATGTTGCTTAATTTCATTGTTTACAAGCGTCTGGGCATCAACGTTTTGAAACAGGTGAATGAGACATACGGTATTAAAAACAGAAAATAAATTCTTACAGAAACACAGAAAAATAGTAATATGTAGGTATTGATCAGCGTTAGTAATGTAATTTTGAACAGATTTTTAACCTTTTTTCATTATATCTACTACCCTTGTAAACGATTTCTATATATACCTTCTTACTGTATATAATTTTACCCCATGTAGATAGCGATTACCTATCATTCATCATCTACTGTTGAAATATATCTCTATGAAATGTATTTTCTTCTTCTTTCAATAGAAGTTCTTGTATAAAATATTTGTTTTTTATTTTCATCTGAACCTTTGACTGCGGATTTGTTTATAAATTAAAAGTTATTTAAATATTAATTATCAAATCAACATGAGAAAAATCAATTTAAAGAGATCAGATGCATGATATATAGGATGAAAAAAAGTTTCAACCTCCAACTACAAACAAAGAAATTAAACATCGATTCAATAAAAAGTTTATTTATTTATTTTTTAAATATACATAAATATAGAAAAATATTAAAAAGTCATCTACTTCCAGTTCATCCTACTACAGGTGGTTGCTTGTTTAGTCTGTAAAAGAATAAAATATGTAATTAGAGTCTTATACTTTTTAGATATTTTTATCAAATTATTTAAAAAAAAAATTACCTTTTTCTAATTGTTTCATCTCAAGCACCGGCGTCTTCTGATGATGTCTGCCATATGTTTTGAATGATGTTATAGTTACTGAAAAATTACCTAATCTATTGATCTCGTCTATAAGAGTCTTATCGACTTTTTCGCTATATCTCTTTGGTAGAAATATTTTACAATTATTTAACTCGACTAAAATCGATCTTCCATATCTGGTGTCCATGTCCTTCAGACTTAAAATCTTATAAGCCTTATTGATTTCTAACACCTCTGTGGATACAATTGGTTTATCTTCTACTATACTGTTGAAAAGTTTCACGATATCCATTTTGATTATACTGCTATAATATTAAAGTTTTGTAATAAAGTCAATCTAAAACATTTACATATTACATATCGTAAATGAGATAGTATTTTAATATATAAGCTAATTAAAAATTAAAACACTTACACGAGAAGGTAGGATAGCGTCTTGATGATTCCTAAAACTCTTTCACAATGATTTATTTTTAAAAACCGTTCAGTTTATATGTCATTTTTAGTTAATTTCCGAGCAATTAGAAAGGTTGTTTTTCTAATAATCTAATTTGGGGAACAGTATAAACGAGTTAATTGCTTTTCATTAACAGCTCGGGGTTACATCCTAATTTTAAAAATGTATTTTTTAGATTTATAATTAATTTAAACTGACTCTAGTCATACGTAATAATTGTTTCAAAGTGATTTGAGATGCATTAAGAAAAATTGGACTTTCTTCACGATTAGCTCATATAAGACTGACTAATTGTCTCATCTCAATGACTCATGATAATAATCATAATTGGCTTATAATTGTCTTGTACGTAATTCACACATTAGTAATAATGATTGAAGTAAACATTTATCTAAGCGTAGCTTACAAACAATTATCATTATGTTCTGCTTCATGTTCGAAGGAAAGGAAACCGTAGATTTTGTAGCTAAAAGAATTTAAGTTTTTGTGAAATAATTTAATATTTAACTAGTATAAGATAAAGTTAGTCATATAACTCTGTATTTTAATTATAATTAAGTAAATAATTGTTTCAAAGTGATTTGAGATGCATTAAGAAAAATTGGACTTTCTTCACGATTAGCTCATGTCATGTAAGACTGACTAATTGTCTTGTACGTAATTAGCACATTCGGATAATCTTAGAAAACATATTTAACCGAGCGGGACTGACAGTTATAATTCTTATGCATTTAATTATTAAACAGTGGATGCTGCTATACCCCAGGGTGTAGAGGTATCGTTTAATTATAGTATTCTTGTTAATATTTATACTAATTTTTTTAAGTGAAGGTTTATAGTAAGGATTTTGGTTTTTCTTACCTTCTTACTGTGTATAATTTTGCCCCATGTAGATAGCGATTACCTATCATTCATCATCTACTGTTGAAATGTATCTCTATGGAAACATGTAAAAGACAATTTTAAAATATCAATATCTGAAACTCTGATTTCTTGTCTAACAGGTCAAACTCAATTAGGTTTTGTAAATTGAAAACCATGCAAGACTGATGGAAAGTATAACAGCTGTTTAAAAGAATAGATAGTAAATATAACTATATCTAATTATTTTATACTGATATAAAAAGCCGCGGATCTACTGATGTTACGGGCCTCATGTAGTAATAATATCTGTATATAGTTTTCAAATTGTTATATTTAAGATGTATCAAGAAAAATTTCTTAAAAATAATAAAATCAATCTAGTTGATTATTAGAAATAACAAACTTTTTAATTATCTTGTTCAGAAAAACCCTAATGATTCTTTTATCGAATTTTTAAATTATTATTCCTAGATATAACAATTTTTAATATTTTATAACTAAACAATGTAGTCATATAAAAACTAATTAATCTTATTGTAATTGATTCTTTAGCAAACAAATTCTGTTTATTGTGTAATCGAATGTTGTAAAGAAAAATACTTAAGATTGAAACATATTTGGCTGTAAAAGATCTGATGATTCTTTAATTGAATTTTTAACTTAAATGTAATCATATTTTGAAAACATTTCAATTAAGAATTATTAGGTTTTTCTGAAGAAGGTTTTCCTGAAAAATACTATATAAAGTCAATCATTTTTTTTAATATTATCAGTTCTTCAAAACAGTTTGAAAGATGTCTACTGTAAAATATCAAGTCAATTACGACAGTGACAGCGATGATGAAATTGAATGTTTTGCACAAAGTGATACTGCTCTATTAGATAAAATGGAATTAACTCTAAAATTTAAAGAAGTAATTAACAGGTGTAGTAGCAGTACTAATTATGAAGTAGGTGCAATTATTTCATACGAGGAAGAGATAGAACTCCCTGGGGGTGGTATTCTAATCGATAACCGAAGATACGTCACGTCACCAAGCAGCATCCAACTAAATAATTTCTGTGTAGCATTCGAAAAATGCTATACAGAAATTAAAAATATTAAATATATGTCAGGTGTTTGCATAACATCTATTAATTTTTATGTAAATAAGATTTAGTTTTAATTTGTGTATTTATTTTATGAGATTTTAACTTAGTTGTACATATGTAATGTTTTAGATAATTTAGTACCGGGTCCGCAATAGTGCAATTTATTTTTATTTTATCACATTGATGTTACGGGCCTCATGTAGTAATAATATCTGTATATAGTTTTCAAATTGTTATATTTAAGATGTATCAAGAAAAATTTCTTGAGTTTCTTCACGATTGGCTCATATAAGGTTAATAATTGTCTCATCTCAATGACTCATGATGATAATCATAATTGGCTTATAATTTTTGAATCCTAAAGATTTAATATTATTAATGTACAATATTTATAAATATTTTCCGGGAATTATTTTTAAATAAATTGGTTTTAATCAAATATACGTGAAAGCATTTTTATAAATAACTCGTATGCAGTAATTTAAAAGACAAGCTCCGTAGTCTCGGGGCTAAGCTATGGAGTTCTAATCAGATGGTTGAGCGTTCGAACCCTGGTTACTCCAAAATTGATTTTTATAAAAAGTGTAACAGGTTGCCTATCTACAGGCGTATAGAAGTCTACTATACCGATCACAGGACGTTACCGATAGATGGCAGTTGATGCATTAGGAATTCAAATCTAATGGTGGGAAATGATGACAAGCTGGACAAGAGAGAGAATAACAATTTTTAATATTTTATAACTAAACAATGTAGTCATATAAAAACTAATTAATCTTATTGTAATTGATTCTTTAGCAAACAAATTCTGTTTATTGTGTAATCGAATGTTTTAAATTGCTTTAAATATATTGTATCTTATTTTAGGTATAAGCTTATATGTTGAAAGTTTAAAAATAATAAAATCAATCTAGTTGATTATTAGAAATAACAAACTTTTTAATTATCTTGTTCAGAAAAACCCTAATGATTCTTTTATCGAATTTTTAAATTATTATTATTAGATATAACAATTTTTAATATTTTATAACGAATTATTAAATCTAACCCTGATATATGTATTGACAATAAGAAATTACAATCATTTTGTTATCGCTTAAACTTATAACTAAAACACGTCTTTGCTAATGATTTTGTTGAGATAATGGATATCATATCTGATAATATGAAATTACTAACATGTATTATGTTATGAGTACGTGGTCGCTAGTCAACAATTTTTTTATATACAATTTTACAAAACGTCAGTAAAAGTTTAATTAATGAAAGTCTTAGGCATTGAGATCAAGATTGAAACATATTTGGCTGTAAAAGATCTAATGATTCTTTAATTGAATTTTTAACTTGTTTTTTCTAGATATGATAATTTATACCTATTTTATATGTTAACCCTTTAATCAATCACAGCACAGGAATAATCATCTACTTAATCAATCAATCATGACACATGCAGGAGGAAGAGGGAGCCGTATGATATAATACTACAAATTACTAACATGTATTATGTTATGAGTACGTAGTCGCTAGTCAACAATTTTTTTTTATAAGCCGTTTACAGTGCTTTAATAGATTACCTCGTTGGTGTAGTGGATGCATTGGCTGGCTACCATTCGAGCGGTCCCCGGTTCAAACCCTGTTGGCTCCATTGATTTTTATAAAAAAATATAGTGGGTTGCCTATCTACAGGCGTATAGAAATCTACTATACCGATCATATGACGTCACCGATAGATGGCATTATCAGCGCTAGGAATTCAAATCTTTCAGCGGGAAATGATGACAAGTTGGAAATGACAGATACAAAATGGCGGATATGTAAATGACATTCAAAATGGTGATTCAAAATGGCGATCCAAGATGGCGATTCAAAATGGCGATTCAAAATGGCTATTCAAAATGGCCGCTGAGTAGGGATAGGAGTGGGGCTTAAGTGGGGGGCTTAAGTAGGGGGCTAAGTGGGGGGCCTAAGTAGGGGGCTAAGTGGGGGGTCTAAGTAGGGGGCTAAGTGGGGGGCCTAAGTAGGGGGTAGTGGGGATAGGAGTGGGGAACCGCGGATGACCTTGAAATGTAAAACGAACCTTCATAAGAAAATACATGGGATTTTGAGCTAGAACGAACATAGCTATACTACTCAACAGCGAATTAAAGTCACGAAACCAAAACATAATTTTCTCTAGTGGATTGAATTTGATTGAAGATTATTGAACAATACAGATGAAATCCAATCACCACTAGTTTATTTGTGTGTTTTATCAAAATAATATAATTTTATAAAATAATAATACTTCTTTTTATTTGTAATTTACAGACATGGCCATGGTAGGTGGTCTGAGGATAACGAACACAAATTGAACAAGGTAACTAATAAAAGCAACATAATGATAATATAATAAGAACAGACAGAAAGCAAGATTAAAAATTTGGAAATTACCTGGTATTCTAACTAAAAGATGGCTCTTTAGTAAGTATAAAGAAAACTGGTATAGCTCATCAGGGTGCTGGTTTATAGTTTTTGGTCATAAATGACCTACTTAAACGTACCATTCATTGTTGTATTTATATTCCTGGTAACTTGATATTACTATCAATCTTGTCTATACGCATTCCTGTCAGGTTGTAATGCGTTAGCAGCTTTTGGACAAGTGTTTATCTGTTAAGCCAATTACAATCATTTAACTCAAAGATTGTAATAAAACGTACGGTAACATTGTGACACATTCTGCAAATGTAAGTTTTTTGTTTTGACATCCATCCATCTATCCGACACATCCATCTTATCATACCTATGCTTTACTGTGACCTATCTGCGATCCATACTACAGTAAACTATATAAATGTTATATAAGGATAATCAGTAAAGGGTTTTTGCTTGTCACATAAAATTTCCCAGGAATAACCTTTTACCAAACAGCATTAAACTGGCGTGCATAAGAACTAAGCCCTAATGTGTGTATTTTGTTCATATTTAATCCTGCTTACTAAAAAAACAATTAAAATTAAAAAAAAGTGTGTATAATAATAAAAAAACTATAATAAACATGCAAAGAATGTACTTTATTACAATTGTTATTTTTATTTTTAATATTCCTTAAAAACTTATGATTACGTTAGCGGATATAAGAAGGCGGACTCCTTAAATATTAGGGCAATTAACCATTATGTAGCAACAAACTATTTTATCAGTTTAACATGGTAACATAAAAATGTTTAGATTGAAATGAAGAAATGCTTGGGTTATTATCTTTATGTGCCATTAAAGAAACATTTGAAAATGAGAAAGAACAATGTTTATTCCATTATTAAAGTTTAATTTAGCATTAAAGAATTGCTAAATTATTCATCTTATCAGTGAACATACAATACATGTTCCAAATTAAGTTTTAAAACATCTTAACGCTAAATGAAATTTTTAAAATTAACTTTATCGGTGGGACAATCTATTTCAATAATAATTTGTTATAAAAGAACAACCCCACTCAACCGGCAAGGTCAATCTGAATGTGTAAATTCTTAATGTTTTGCCTGATTCCGTAATCTCTAAAAATATTTTAAGCCTCATTAATATCATTATGAATTCCATGCTTCCAGAAAGATATTTAGCTTTGCTCGGTGGCGTAACTACGTAAGATTCCGCGCCCTTGCTGCTAGAATTACCATTGCGCCCCTCATATATAAATTATATTATAGTAGTTAGTCGTGATTTGGTTCAGTTCTTCTTATTTAATTATTTATTACTTTATGGGCGTGTCAATGTTTGGTTTATTTTATTTTAATACCAATAATTTATTCATGATTTCAAAAGATTCAACTCTTTTGGAAGTATATAAACATTTTTGGTTGCCAAGGATGCATTCATATTGTTGATAGCTGCCTTGTAATATGTTTAAATGTTTTACAATTTGTAATAATCTAGTACTTATTAAAAAATAAAGGAAGGGGAGGTTATTAGGAATAAGAATTAAAAAAATAATAAAAATAAGAATAATAAGAAAAATGGTACAGTAAAATCTGTACAGAAATGTGAAATTAAAAAAATGTTGTTAATTGGATGTAAACCTTTTGTTTGCTTGCAAAAAAATATAATAAAAAATCAACCTTTAAAAATGTATGAAAAATTAATATAAAGAAGAGGAATAATTTGATTTTTTTAATATAAATAATTGGCCCATTAAATATTTGATTGTGAAAACTTTATTTAGAAAAGCATAACGAAGAAAGAAGGGCTATAGTTTGCGGTTAGGTGATGGAATGTGCGACAACACAAAAAGAAAAATAATAGTGTCTTTGTTGCAATATATGTGTACCAGGAAGTCAAAGGTAACTTTATTCATGTTTGTGATTTAAGAAAAATAGAAAAGTTAAAGAAGCCAAGAAAGATAGGCGTATAAACTTTAAATAAACCTTTGCTAATATTGATAATAATCATAAAAAAATTATAAAGAACTTGAAATCAGCTTAAGGCATAAAAATTATAAACAATTTGAAATCAACTTAAGGCTACATAAACTTTGCATCTCTTCAACGAATGTTTTTATATAATTAATGAGATTTAACACCAATTACAGTTTTTTCCGGACTTTAACGTAGCAAACTGGTCGAATAAAGTCTCAAAATACATCGTCTTTGTCATTTCCCTTATAAACCCCTTAAAAGAATTATCAATCGCTGATCTACATTCAGGTTGAAGTTTTTAAACAAGTTTCAAATTTCATTACAATTTATAAGTACGAAGCACGAACGACTGAAGTGTTTTTTATGTCTTCGTCAAAGCAGATATCAACGAATCAGTATACTACAACCAAAAATACAAAAAATGAGTAATCACAAACCACGTGGGTGAAAATGTAAAATGCATCTGGAATTACACGAAGGCCAACAAACCCCTTTTTGATTAAAAATAAATGTAATATTAGCAATGAAAATCTGTTAGTTCTAGCGTACGTCACTGAATTCTTAGCAACGTGAAATTTGCACACTTATCTTATCTCACCCTCGGGTAGTATTTGTTTATTCAGGGGGTTATTCAGGTTATTGACTACGAAAATTACTCATATCTTGTATTTACGGTTGAAGTATATCACTATTTAATAATTTAATTAATCTTATTTATACACCCAATATTATTGACCCCGCGCCACAGGGTCTACGGGGGAGGTAGTTACGCCAATGACTTTACGACAATAGTATCAAATTAAAGGATAATGTAAGGGTAAGTAATTAATATTATTATGAGTTTTTCTTCATATCTTTCGTTTTGAAAAGTAAAAACTTTCGTATAGGAATTTTTAAATTTAAAAGAGGTATCGTTTGGTGAAAACTCTAAATTGAAAAACATAGTAAAAGATAGAATTCCACGAAAAATGAATATTCCATTCAATAAATTTTTAAAAACTCTTTTGATACCTATATTGGAGAGATATAGATACCGAGAGATATATAATAATAATAACAATAATAATTGGAGCTACAACCCATAACCTGGAAACCAAGCCCCAGAAGCTATAAGCTTGTGCGGGAGGGAGGGGGCGATTATAATTATTACGTAGGCCCTACGTGCGGCT
Organism: Agrypnus murinus; assembly: GCA_929113105.1. Taxonomy (NCBI): domain Eukaryota; kingdom Metazoa; phylum Arthropoda; class Insecta; order Coleoptera; family Elateridae; genus Agrypnus; species Agrypnus murinus. Next base: position 127,285,631 of record OV816025.1, on the reverse strand, counting down.
GCAGCCGACTTACAGATGGAACAGCGCAAATTCCACATTTGTGTCATAGCTAAAGAAAACTGCAGAAAACCTTAACCAAATCTGCCGGCACCGGCATCAACTATCAACTAATCAAATCAAATAACTCGAAATCGGATTTCTGGAAAGAACCACTTGGCAGATTTTTGTAAAAAACATATCTTCCAGGAAGTTTAGCATAGAAGATATTTAAGAAAATGAAGTGGAGCATATATGAAATTGAAACGGTCAAAGTTTTTCATTGACTTAAAAATTGAGGGCAAAATCTGCAATAATTCTATTACATTCATATGAGTTATTTAGCTCATCTCTCCTAATTGTCAGTACCCAGCCTAAGATGTCATATAATGGAACGTACGCAGGGGTCTTCAAAACGACGTCTTTTGGACGTACAATACAATACGTACAAGTTTCATTAAAAAGATATTATTTTAGCAGGGACCAAGGAATACTGGTCATATTAAGCAGGTGGTCACAATATAGAGATATTTTGACTGTAGTGTATAATAAACGTTATTTCCAATATTCAACTATTTATTTATAATTCCTGTTTTAGTCCTAGTATAGGACGTTTTAATGACGTCTTATATTGACGTCTTTGGCTGTGACACAATGCTGCCAGTTTTACAACATTTGACGTCGTTACTGCCAAAAAAAAACGACGACATTATGACGTCAGTGTGCTGGCTGGGTAAGGGTTATAAGGAGAGGGCACGGAATTTTGGGAAATTTTGAATTTAAAATAGGAAAAGACCAACATAATAAGTGATTAAATCAGAGTTGAGACAAGTCAAAAATGAATCTCTATCCATTGTGTTAGCTTATCTGATAAACTGCATACCTCAACTATCAAGTTTAGTTATACTTAAGCATTGGGTAGCAATGCCCTTCTCATAAATTAAATATAATATAATTTCAAGGTGATATGGCCTTTAATTTTTGTGTAAACGAGCATTATCAAATAGTTCCAAGATCTTTATAAACAGAAGCACCAACTTATCCGATAAGCTAACATAATAATAGAAATCAACACCTTTCTATCTTTCGCACACCCTCATTAATTATAAGTAGTATAATATATTTACATATGTGCGCAGCAAAACCACAAAAAAACTTTCATTATTAATGGCCTTTTTATATTTATCGTAATATTTTTTCTTGAGTAGATGTATACTTACAATAAAAAGTTTCTCACTGCTATGGTAAGATAGTTTCTGAAGGTTAATTCAAATTGGTTGATTGGAAACGGATATAAAGTGAATTAAAGGAAAATTTTCCCTCATTTTGTGCGAAAAATGTGCGTAACGTATCGAAATTTTGGTTTCATTAATTTTAAATGAAAAAAAAAAGTTGCGCAGTTATCTGCTTATGTGTTCTTAGTAATATAAATTCTTTATGATGCGTAGTAATGTCCTTCTCACAAATAAAAAGATATTAAATTTTATTTTCGGGGTATATGGCCTTCATTTGCTGTTTAATTATTCCCATTGTATTATATAGAAACTAGTGTGTGCTAGAAAAAGTTTGCCTTTACTTAATTTGATTTGTTATTTAATAAAGCTTTTTAAAAACAGCCTTATAGTAGGTTTATGTTATAGTAGTAGGTTTTTGTCAATAATTCTAATGTTGGTGGTAAGAAGGAAAAAATTGCAAATCAGATGAGAACGAGATAAAGGTTCAACAAAGACCAGTCAAAAAAGGTAACTCCACAGAATAAAGAAAATACAAAGCGCCACTGACTCAACCGCTAAATGAAAGCAAAAGTTTTTAACGGCTCCACACACCAGAACCAGACGATTATCTGTTAAATACTAAGAAAATAATCTTAAAATCTCACAAAAACTGACCGTAATCTACTGCTGAGCTTCTGAAAAAACTAGATAATAAATATATGAGCAATGTATATACATATTGTTATAAAAGTTTAATTGTACTTTTATAATTATAAGCTTTTATTCTGGCAAAAGCTTATAATGTTATTAAATTAATTAATTAAAATTATTATAATCGTAATGAACAAAAATAATAGGCAATAAATGACAACACACACAAATAAAATGTATACAAAATAAAGAACACAATATTTTATTTATGTATTATTAAATTAACACAAAGAAAATAAAATAAATGATATGTAATGTTGGATATACACGGTCTTCCCCGACGACGTCGGCGAAAAGGTCGTAGACGACGTCGGGGACAAGGTCGAAATAATGAGGTAATGTTTACATTTACTGTAATTTAATGCATAAACAACTTCTACTTCCAAGCTGGACTGCTATAATAAAATTATGAATATCGTATTTCTTTAATGCATCAAACTGAAAGAAAGCATTTTTGAGCATAATAAAATGCGTACTGAATCTCTTTCTTTAAATTAACAAAACTTTTCATAAGCGGAATAATATTGATATCCATCGGTAGAATTACAAATCAACTCTTTTGTTTTTTATTTATTTCATTCTTAATTTAGTTTAAAAATTAACGCAGGATTTAGGATTCTGAGTTCTGGTGCGCAAACGATGTACAATAATTTCCTATAAAGGACTTTCCGTAAAAGAACACTGGTAAAAATCTGCTGATTTTGGTATAGGAGAGGTCAATGGACAAATTATTATATAGGTATCAAATATCATTTTTTTCGTTGTTCATCAAGAATGTGCTGATTCTAGTAAAATAAATATTTTGTTGCATTTGTAGAGACCGTTTAATAAATTCAACAGAATTTGATGTAAACTGATTCTTAATTTTACAAATCATGTTTACAATATGGGTCATAACCTGATAACCTTGGAAGATAATTACAATCTGTACTATTAATAATTGTCACCTGAACACTTGATGCCATCTAATTTCTTGTATAACAGGAAATAAGTACATACTGAGAATTTTATACTTTTTGAAAGATTAATTTTATTTATGTACAATATTTTATAAATGTTGAAACTACAGTAGGTAATATTTAGCCAACTTATAAAATGTAGGAAATGCTTTTACTACTATTAATAAAAGATGACAGATATGATAACAATCAGCAGATTTTTACCATTGTCCTTTGGTAAGTGATAATCTTCCTTTTGGTTTCGGAAAATTGTACATCGTTTGCACACTGGAACTCGGAATTCTAAATCCTGCGTTAATTAATTATATCCATTTTTGAACTAAATTAACAATGAAATAAAAAAAACTAAAGTTTTCGTTTCATAATAAAAGATTGATTTGTAATTCCACCGAAAAGTGACGTCAAGGTTATTACGTTTATGAAGACTTTTGTTAATTGCATAAGCTATTTCGAAATACGTCTAAATAAAGAAAGAGATTCAGTACATATTTTATTATGAATGATTATTATCAATAATGCTTTTTTTCATTTTGATGTTTTAAAGAAATACGATATTCATAATTTTATTATAACAGTCCAGCTGGAAGTTACAAGTTGTTTATGCATTAAATTACAGTAAATGTAAATTTTACCTCATTATTTTGACCTTGTCCCCGACGTCGTCGACGTCGTCGGGGAAGACCGTGTATGTCCTATTTAACACCAAGTAATTTCTCTTATTAGATTGAAAAATACTAATTGTAATGATTGTAAAAAATTATTGAACTAAAATAAATAAAATAGTAATATTGGTAATCTTCACACAAAGAATTATAAGAAATCACATAAAGAATAATTTTAAATCAAGAAAAATAATGCAATTAACATAAATAAAAATTAAAAAGATTATATAAATTGACAATCTTTTTTTATAATTTGAAATTTCTCAACTATTTTTATGTTAAATGTTTTGACGTCACAATCCAAATTTTATATTAAGTATCATCAGAATTGGTATTTAATTTAATTAAATAAAATATTATTTAAAAATTCGCTTTTTAAATTTTTATAAATTGGCGCTCAAAATATATAACTTCCATCTCTATATTCAAGTTTCTTGACAAACTCATTATAATAATTTCTCCATATCTAATCCCCCAGTTTATTGTTGACTATCGATGATTAAGGAAGCACAGCGACCTAGCTCCGCGACCTGCTTTGTTAACAATATAACAGTGAAGTGCTAATAGTGCAACTAAAAGTAGTCGCGAAAACATGACGTCGTGTTTGTTTATTAAGTATAATAACACGTAACGTAAGTAAAAAGCATTTATAACAATTTAAAAAAAATGCCATCAAATCCTTTTTCAAAAAGCGGGAAGATTATAAGATCTCCCACTAAACAGCTTCAAAATGTACAGCAACAACATCAACATAATGTAACAAATAATGTAACAATACCTCCACAAGAAATTCCCTTACTCGATGTTAATGAACCGCTACCGGTTAACGACGAGCAAATGCAATTATTATTTCAACAAAATTATGCAAGAACAGAAAATTCCGATATTGAAATAGCAACTACAAGTTGAACTGATCTAGAAAAAATTTCTTACCTTGAAAAGGAGTTGAAGAAAGCCTTGAACGAAATAAAAATTTAATTTATCTTACAGCCCAATCAATTCTGTCGAAGAAGAAGAAATTGTAAATAGAGAAACTGCGTGGTTGTTACCTAAAAACAAAAAACGTAAAGCCGTTTCTTCTCCTGAACAAAACAAGGATAGTCCAGTCAAAAATAAAACAAACGCACTGAAAGTGCAGAAACCTCCCCCGGTAGTAGTAAGCAATGTAGAGAACTATCAGGAAATCAAACAAAAGCTCCAAACAAGAAACCTAACTTATAATGCAACTTTGTTAAACAATAACCAAGTCAAAATTAACGTCAATAACGAAACAGAATATCGTAAATTGACAACAATGCTGAATGAAACTAATCAACAATGGCATTCATACGAAAATAAGCAAGAAAGGCCGATTAGGATTATGGTCAGAAACTTGCATCCATCTTGCGATTCGAAAGAAATATCAACTGAATTAAAAGAGAGAGGTTTCAAAGTAATCTCCGTAGCAAATAAATTAAAAAAAGTTAAGGAGAATGACAGGGTTGAACATATTAAGCTACCGTTGTTCGTGATAACCTTCCATAAAACGGAGGACATCAAAAAATATTTGAAATACGGTATTTGGCTAATATGAAAGTCAAAATCAAAGCGTTGAAAGCCAACAAGTTAGTACCTCAATATAAAAAGTGCCAAAGATTTGGTCACACTCAGAAATACTGCCAAAGAAGTCCTGTCTGCGTCAAATGCGCTGGTGGTCACCTCACAGCTGATTGTTCTAAGCCTAGAAGTATCCCAGCTAAATGCTCAAATTGTGCTGAAGCTCATCCAGCGAGCTACAGAGGATGTGTTATTGCAAAAGAATTACAAAAACGGAAGATGCAACAAATGCAGAAAAAACCGCAACCCAGAACATTTAGCACTAAGAAAGTATCTAATGAGATTTCATATGCTAATGCTGTTCAAACTCGTAAGGTCCAACCCTCAAATCCTCAATCTTCGACCACATATGAAGAACATGGTTCCATGCAGCAGATGATGAAACAATTGATGGATATGTTTAATCAGTTTGCTGTTAGACTAGACCGATTAGAAGCCAGAGCCACTGGTGCTATTCCCAAAAAGAAATAATTCATGGATATAACTGACCTACGAATTGGACTCTGGAATGCCAATGGCATTCTAAATCGTAAACACGAATTAGAAGTATTCCTTATCAATTAGAACATTGATGTATGCTTAATTTCAGAAACACATTGTACTAATCAGTCATACCGCAAATTTAGTGGATATCAATGCTACCAATGCATACATCCAAGAAACCAAGCTAAAGGAGGTAGTGCAATCTTAATTAAAAACAATATTAATCATTATGAAGAACGTCACCTTCAATCTGAAGAAATACAACTTACTGTAGTAGGCATCAAATCAACCAAACAAAAATATAATTTGGGTGCCGTATACTGTCCACCCAAATATAACCTTAAACGACCGGAATATCTTGAACTTATACATCATATGGGTGAGAGATTCATATTGGGAGGAGACTATAACGCTAAAAATGTAGATTGGGGATCTCGCCTGACCACAACCAAAGGTAAAGAACTTAGACAGGCAATAGGTGAAACTAGTTGCAATTTCCATTCTACAGGCAAGCCCACCTATTGGCCTACAGACTTAAATAAAATACCTGACTTGCTAGATTTTTTTATTACAAGAAAAGTGTCACCAAACTTTGTTGATGTACAGGAAAACTTCGACCTAAACTCTGATCATTCGGCAGTTATTTTAACACTCAGTGAAAGAATTATCAAAAAAGAAACCCAGCCAAGATTAGTTAATAGAACTACTGATTGGGAAAGCTTCAAAATGGACCTTGATAATAATATCAACTATCAATCTAAAGTCCAAGAACCAATTGGATAATGAAGCTGAGAAGTTCCTCCGAATCATTCAATCGGCGGCGACTAGCAACACCAAAGAAATTACATATGTCACCAAAGGGAAAAATTAGCCACTGGAGATTAGAGAATTGGTCAAAGATAAAAGAAAGGCTAGAAGAAAATGGCAGCATTCAAGAAACCCGTTGGATAAAACTATTTTAAACAATAAAACTCAGAGGCTTAAAAGAGAGATTCAGAAGTTGAAAGAGGACTCCATAAGAAGATATCTCATAGACTTTTCTGCAGATGAAACCACGGACTATTCCTTATGGAAAGCCACCAAAAGAATTAAAAGACCTGTTTCATCTATTCCACCAATTAGGAAGGAAGATGGATCATGGGCTCGTAGTAATAAACAAAAAGCTGATGTGTTTGCTGATCACTTAGCCAATATCTTTAAACCAAATCAAATCCAGTCAGATGTATTACTTGAGGACACATTTGATCCAGTTTTAGAAGAAATAATGTTGGTTACGCCGAAAGAACTGGCCAATGAAATTAAACTAATCTGAATCCTAAAAAGCCCCTGGTTTTGATCTCATTACTGGAGAAATCTTGAAACAACTGCCGAAGAAAGGAATAGTGATGCTTACTTATCTCTTCAATTCAGCATTTCGTCTTAGATACGTTCCTGCTATCTGGAAGGTGGCAGAAGTAATTATGCTACCAAAACCTGTTGAACCAGTAAATGATGTCAAATCATATAGACCTATTTCTCTACTTCCAATTATCTCGAAACTGTTCGAAAAACTACTATTGAAAAGACTGCGGCCTATAATAGAAAACAATAGTTTAATCCCAGATTTTCAGTTTGGATTCCGCCAGAAACACTCCACCATCGATCAAGTGCATCGAATTACTGATGTTATTGAGAGAACTCTTGAAGAAAAATTAGTATGCTCGGCTGTCTTCCTCGATGTTGCCCAGGCTTTCGACAAGGTCTGGCACGATGGTCTAGTCCATAAATTAAAAAGAATGCTACCGAAACAATATGTTGAAGTTTTATCATCATACATATCAGACAGACTATTTCGCATCAAACAAGAAGACGAATATTCAGATCTCAAAGAAATAAGTGCAGGTGTACCACAGGAAAGCGTCCTGGGACCATTACTTTACCTCCTTTACACCAGTGACTTGCCAGAAACAAGAGATGTGACTACCGCAACATTTGCTGACGACACAGCTTTGCTTGCAGTTGGACACAATTCTGAAACCTCTACCGCTAAGCTGCAAAATGCTAGTAACAGAATTCTTGATTGGACAATAAAATTCTTATTTATAATCAGATTTTAAAACCTATTTGGCGTTATGGAATTCAACTCTGGGGTTGTGCCAAAGCTTCCAACATAAAACTAATTCAGACCTTCCAAAACAAAGTGCTGCGTAACATGGTAAATGCTCCATGGTACGTACGCAACCAGGACCGCCATCGTGATCTTGGCATCCCAATGGTTCGAGAGGAGATAAAAAGGTTCGCTGGCAATCATCAGCCTAGACTCATGTCAACGCAGAAGCCCTTTAGCTACTGGATGACCAAAATCTTGTCCGAAGGCTGAAGAGGACCAAACCGTTTGACCTTGTGTAGTGTTTTGTATAAAAGCAGAGCATTGTGCACGGGTGAGTAGTATAAGTGTATTTTGCGCAGCCAGTACAAACTAAAGGACATCATTGTATGAACTCTAGCTTATAAATGTTTAGTTATTAAGATTTATCAGATTTAAATTATTGGTTAGTCATTTGTGACTAGTTTTAATATCCCGAACACCATGTAGGTGTTTATTGAAAAAAAAAATCTAAACCAAGTCATCTGGTCACAATATTTGATAGCTGCTTTAATATCGATTTAATAAATTTTATTAATTATCTATCCACCAAATTATTAATCCCATACAATAAAGAACTAGTTTGTTATATTGTTTATAATGATACGATCTTCTTTACAATAAAAATGGTAAGTTTTATATATTCAATAAATTAGTATTAACTACTTCAAATAGCTTTTATTATTAACAATGTTAAATAAATGTCTTCATTTAAAATTTTTCTTTTTAACTTTTAAATTTAAATGTTTACATTTTAAAATAGCTTGGGTTATAACTTTTATTTTTATTACAATAATTTTTTTATTTTATTAATACAAAATTAAAAAACAGAAACGTAGGCCTTATTTCCCTGATTCCAAATATGTATAACACTTTAGTTTAGCTTAGTTGCATTTCAACTTTATCTGCAACCTAAATTACATATGATAAGTCTACAAATATGTTTTGCGGTTGCACAAAGAAACTCAACTTTTCCACTGAAATCTCTTCAAATCATGTGGTTACGATGGAATTACACGAAATTCCAACAATACATCATATAACAAAGGTATAAAATTGAAAATAAATTAACAAATTTATCTTTTTTGTACCAGTTCAGCAATATTTAGTATTCATGGTAATGTTAACTTATAACAGTCACTTATATATTGCAGTAACTGGTAACAATTATACCATTCACTAATTTGTTACGACATAACCTGCCCCTACTGTTAACATATTATGTACACTGTTATTAATAAATTGTGTCATTCACTATCATTTGTTAGTATGTCTATGGGTAGCTTCTGTTTCAATCTTGTATGTATTGATCTTTGATCTTTCAGGTACGTCGGTTTATTCATGCATACACCTTACTAATAACTTGCTTTATCTATTCTAAATAAAATCTACCAGAATGCAAACCAATAGATTTCTACATCGAGAAATACATGCACGAAATACTAATGGTAATACTAAAAAAAATTATCTCTTTTATAGAAAGTTTGATTACTACATTATAGTTTGTCTGTATTGAATGTATTTGTGTGCATGTTACTTTTAATTTTTGAATATAATTCAATTAAAAAACCCTTTTTCATATATTTTCTTAAATTGAAGTTATGTAACCATCTAGATTGGAGACCTGTAATTATGCATGATATTTGTCTAGTAAATGTTATTATAGGCGACATATCGCCTAAGGAACATCTAAATACCATGATTATATGTATCAACAAATACCAGTAAAAGACATCAATAAATAAATCAGAACAAACCATCATATATAAATAAGACAAAAACGTTTAATAAAGGACCCAAATCTATCATTTACACTCAACAAAATGATAGTAATAAAAAAATTTCAAATCAATACTTGCTTTAAAAACTGCAAAATGTGCAAATATGACGCTTCACAGATTAAGTCTTCCTTTACAAAAAAAGAGAGAAACATCATATTTAATTTTTTTTCATATTACGGTAGTATTCTATAATTTCAACAAAGTAAATATACGAATACACAATAGGTATTCGTATAAGTATTCGTAAGTCTTAATTAAAGCGCTGACTCTTGTTGGTTTGCAATAGATTGATATGAATGTAACCCGATAAAAATAGAATCAACGTATTTTAATAAACTTAGGACTATATCACCTGATTTCCACCAAAATTAAGGCAGTGCTGTTATTGCTATAACGTTCTAATAGTTGACTTAACTACGTCTGGTACCGCTGAATGAATAGTTGTTCAGTGTAATCTAGGGTTAATATTCCACTACGTTATCAGAAGTGAAAGTCCAAACTGGAGAAATAGATAAAATCCGGAAAAGATAAAAAAGAATAAAAAAGAAAAATCGCTGAAAACAGATCAGCTTAAGTCACAAAACATAATTGTTGAAAGTAAAGATAAAGGACAAGTAATTTACTGAAAATCTTGAACGGCTTTTAAAAGAGGTAAAGTTGAACCATTTTCTCTAAAAATCTTCTTCACGAAACTAACCAAATTACTGAACCAAAACACCCACAAAGGTTAGAAACTGGAAAATATTCAAAACCCATTATATGCGCTTTTTCAAAGCATAAGGTTTCTATCTACATGCAAACATGTTCTACAACCATCCGGCAATAGAAGGTCAAAATCATCTTGAAAACTGCAACAAGCCAAAGTACAGAATGTAGCCTATTCTTCAGGAGAAAAACTGTCGTAAAAACGTAGTAAATGTATCAAAATCTAATTTAATTCTTAAACGTGTGAAGAGACATGTAACAAGCAATATAAATAATCCTAAGACGCAAATCCAAGTAACACTTTTCAATTGCACTATGTAACGGTATATTTTCTATCGGTCTCAAATATGTGTAATTTTGCATGTATATTTATTAAAAAATCCGGTAAAGTCCGGTCCTGCAAATCTATATTTTATTTGTAGCTAAAATTTTGTTCGTATAAACATATTTACAAAGTAATATCTTAAAAGGTTGTTTTTGAACCATAAAACTAGAAGACGTTGGAGTAATAAAGTATGTCTTTAGTGCTTTGCTTGTTCACGTGTATTCGTTAAAACTGGCTGCGTTGTTAAAACCCTGATTTAGTGGCGCATTTAAATTCGTACAGTTTTATATAAATATTGCAGTTTGCGTTCTGAGAAAACATGGTAAAAAATAAACTTCCCTTTGTTTGAAAAATAACACCTAACACGTGTTGACGAATTCAGTTCGGCCTTTCTGCGTTTTAAACTTGAAAATTGCATGGTCCGCATGTCTAGCCTGCAGATGACAGTGTCCTTGTACCGGCTCTCGCGCCATCCCATTTCTATTTTTGTTCATTAGGACGAGAATCTCGTGTAAACGCTAGTAAAAAAAGGTTTGTTGTGTCCACGTGTACTGAACCTTCCATAATTTTGATTTGCTTATGCGAACGTTTACGGATTTCGATTGGTGGACGTCAGGTTACATCCCCAGAACAAAAAAATAGTTTCCCCGCGTAAAACAGAGGTCCAAGACACTTCCGATCCAGCTCTCAGAGAAGACAGTTGGCTTTGGTTGACATTACAGAATTACCATTTCACTTTAGTTAATTAGAATTAAAGAAAATTCTAAATCTAGTTCTCGTACAGTTTGGTCGACTGCCGGTATCGGATGCCGAGCATCGTTATTTAAGAAAATTTACAATTAATAATCATACCGTTTAATTAAGTGTCCGGATATTAATCAAGAATTTGCGATTGATAAAGTACCGTTATACAGTTAAACATTTTTCCGGATGTTTGTGCTTTTGAAGAATGGGAACTCTAGCTTTTCCTATTAAAAGTGTAACAGCGTTAATACAGTTTACCGTATCGTACTCTCGTTTAAACAGTTGTCGTACCGAAATATCGAAAATAATTTAATAATTACAGACTTTCTCTTCAGTGATCGAAATCTAAGTGCCTTATAAATTCAGTTCAGATTTAAATAATAAGTGGGTTGTTTTAATGACAACAACGAACCTTTGTGATGGTTATCAAAATTAAATTAATAACCAAATCTTATGAAAGTTTATGGTTGTATTCAGTTATTTTATTTTGGGGGTAAATTTGTAAATAATGGTTCACCACATACAGACATTACGAGGGTTAACTCATTGCATCCTTGAATAATGGAAAGAAAAATCTACGAACATTCCAGTTTCCGCCTGCGGCGATTGTTTGATGTATGCAGGAGTCATATTTGTGCAGTTTATTGTTGGTTTGATTTGCGAATTATTGACAACTAAAGGTACAGTGATTTATGTATTTTTTTGAGTGTTGAACATTTATGTAAATTCTTTTTGAATCTTGGTAATATTTTTACAGTTTGTTTTTCATTTATATGTATTTTAATACAACTTTTATTCATTAAAAGTTCAATAGTAAAAGAGCTCTTAGGTAGGAAATTATTATTTGAATTTTCGAATTTAAAATTTGTAATCTTTTTTATATCTTTTTCTTGTGTCTTCTCAAATAAATATGATTTTAAAGTTAATTAAAACCAGTAAGACTGAACCATATAATTACGAAAGTTTTTATTCATATTTCCATCAATCTAAATTTTTGACTTTGTTGAAATTTAACTAATATTTTGCACTAAATTTTTATCGGTCTGATTTCATTTTCTGATTAGTGATTTCAGACAGATTTATTAGCTTCATTTAATCTATTTGATCTATTTAATTATCATTATTAAGCTTCATAATCAGATGGCGCCCTTCTTGTGTATGTTTTTGTGTTTTTTGAAACCTTTATCCATCACTTATAAATAGACAACTGCAGAACCAATACCTACTACCTGGAAATAAAAACATTTGTAAGATAGAGCTAAATCTCAAGCCGTGGTAATCTTGAGCATCTTTTAACGTAAGTATAATGTTTGTTTTTTTATTGTTTAATATTGTTTATTTTGCCAGAAAAGCGAGTGTTTCAACTAGATCAGACCTTTGCAACCCTGTGACACACATATCGCAAGCAGCACACTTTGTTTATGTAGTCAATTTCTTACCAAATAATTTGTGTATCCTTGTATATTTTTAAGATTCTTAAACAATAAGTAATATGATATTTATCTTTGTACAACTTTTCAACAAAATAAAATGCGTGTATCGTTTTTAGACTATTAGTAAAAAATTAAAATAAATAATTATTAAAAAAATCTTTTAAAATTTTTTCGCAGCTACTCCATCAGGTAGCCCATATTACTTAAAAGGTGATACAAAACTTTCGCAAAACATGGAATTGACCCTTTCACTTCAAAGATTGCACAGACTAACCTGCACTAGATGGTCCTGATCAAAAGTGACATTCCCAAACCTCTAATTCTCGTGACATTATTTGGTTTGGTCATGTATAGTAAAATTATAAAAAAACACGTCGATATCGTGTGAATAATTGTATTTCAATGCAGCTGTCAACAAAACAACAAATGTCGAGATCTATTTTATAAAAGTAATGCAAACCTTATGTAGTAGGTACGTAACTTCAAAGTTCGCGACCAGACCTGTCATTCGATAACATATAGTTATCATCTAAAAACGTAAATTGTACACGGGAATAATAAAATATGTAATCTTGCAGCATAACACAATTTACACAATAATATGATGAGAACGTGATATTTTTTTACGTAATTTGACATAAATAATCAATTAGGTGATGTTACGATATGTTCATTTTCATGTAGTTGAGTAATTACGAGTTAGTTACATTATCCCTTGTTATTCGATTTTTTAAGGACGTACACTTTTATAGACGACAGGTCGGGTAATTATATAGATTATTCGCTGTATTATCTAGAGCACACAGTGCAAATTTAAATTATCTTAACATGCAAATTTATTTGCATATATGTTCAATTAATTATTAAAGCAACACTTCAAACGCATTGACAATTATGCAACCAATCCCACATGACAGTTGTATTTTACAATGTCAATGACGTGTACAAATTAGAAGTTCCATTTGTTTAATGACCTTTTCCATCTGCTTAATGCATTTTTGAATGCTCATGTGTTATACAACTATACAAATTAAGTCTTTTATTAATAAAAAATATTTTAACAATAATAATTATTTCCTATGCCCTAATAGGCAAAAACACGATTTTACAAACTCAATACAATATTCAATATGAATAACAATCTTTAACGTGACCAACAGGTATTTAAAACTTTTTGTTGTAAATTATTCTCAAACTATTTTTATCAAAATACCAATGTAAAATCTCTAATGTTTCCTCTTTTATAATAATAACAATAACGACTACTACCCATAACCTGGAAACCAGGCCCCAGAAACTATGAAGCTTGTGCAGTAGGAAGGTGCAATTATTATTATTGTGCAGACCGACTTACAGAGGTTATAGCACACATCTCACATTTGTGTTACAGCTAAGGAATAATTACATAAAACCTTAGCCAAATGTGTAGGCACGAGGAGTCGATTTCGTGCCGCTTGGGTAAGAGACGGGTTAGCCACTGGTATCTATGCAAAATAAATAAATAATGCAAATTTTTGTGGATGATATTATTTAATTTCTTTAATCAGTTGTCAAAATAGACAAGATTGGTTGCTTAACCCGTCAGAGGTTTCAATGCATTTGACGTGTTATTTTAATAATTTGAACATACGAGTTTTATATGCAGGAAAGTTGCAGGGTTAAAGATATTATTATTTAATTATTATTTAAGAACACATATACTTACGTTACTTAAGTGCTTTATACTTCAAAATCAGAGACTATTATACTTGTTAAACAAATTATCTTCAGGTCGCCTAAATGTGCTAATTGTAAGGCGTACTAATTTAGGATTTAAAACCATGAGTAATAATTGTACAAAAAAGGCGTGTGTTGAGCACCATTAAATTGTTCCACAAAACCCACAATTTGGAAAAGTTTCATAGTTCATTGTTTAATTTGAAACTGAATCAATTCTGGGCATAAATTGAGAAAAATGTTCCGAAACATTACGCGGAAAACATTTCGATGACTCTTATACGTCGA